>OV702279.1:41581842-42823270 GCA_916181665.1 Avena sativa | reverse complement strand
ACTTCCTAAGTGCCCACCCGCTGAAATTCAGCGAGTGCGCACTCGGAGACTGGCGATCAAGAAATTCCTAAGTGCCCACCCGCTGAAATTCAGCGAATGCGCACTCGAGGACTAGCGATCAATAAATTCAGCGAGTGCGCACTCGGGGACTAGCGATCAAGAAATTCCTAAGTGCCCACCCGCTGAAATTCAGCGAGTGCGCACTCGGGGACTGGCGATCAAGAAATTCCTAAGTGCCCACCCGCCAAAATTTGGCGCATGCGCACTCGGGGACTGGATACAAAAATAAAAGACGAGAAATTATAAGAATCAAGCCGCTGCAAAGCACCGACCTGATCCTCGGGGACTGGATGTACCTGGATGGCTGCGCCAAGCATACCATGGAGTTGTATCGCGTCCACGGACGCGAGTAACGCTGGCGTGTGCCCACGACGCTGGTCGACTTCAGCATCGGCGGTCCCCGGAGCGAGGCTCGAGGGCGCAGCCCCGCTCGCCGCGGCCGCCTTGGTCACGAAGCGGGGGAAGGTAGCGATAGAGGCACCCGCTCCAAAGGAAGTCGCCTCCGCCGTTCCAGGCAAGGAAGCGCCCTCCTTCGTAGACGCGGCTGCCTCCACCACGGGCCCGGCCGGCGCGGCCGCCGTATCGTCAGAGATAGTGACGATGTTGTCGCCCTTGGCCTTCTTACTGCCATCCGCTGAGGCGACGACCTCGTCCGCTTTCCTCTTGCGGGAAGGATCTTCCTCGCTAGCGGCGGAGGGTACCTTGGCCACGGTCGGATGGCCCATCCTTTTCACTCCGGTCCTGCGCATTAATCGAATCAACAAAGACAATTGAAATAGTTATGGAAACTAAGGAAGGGTGAGCGCACTCACTTGGCGACTGGGATGAAACATAGCCCTGTATGAAGGCCGGCCGGTTTTTCCAGTTCAGGGCCTAGTCGGCGACTGAGCCCCAGATCCAGGACGTCGCGTGCCCAAGACACGGACGGCTTCTTCGTCGTTGAGGCCGCGGCTGGCGCCTCTGGGACATCCTCGGTGGGAGCTTCCTCGCGAGTTGGAGCCGCTACAGCCGGAGCCTCCTTGCGGGGTGAAGCCGCCGCAGCCGGAACCTCCTTGCGAGGCGAAGTCGCTGCAGCCGGAACCTCCCCCAGCCCAGAGACTGGGGTGAATGGCGGAGGAATCGAGGCCAGCGGCACTTCCACGGTCGCCGTGTCCAGCGCGGCTGTCGCTGGGGGCGCGCCGTCACCGGCTGGGCTGGGAGCATCGGAGCTGCTCGCCGAGTGCGGCGGTGAAGCCGTCCTCGACGGTTTCGTTTTCCTCTTAGGGAGGGCCCTCGCCTCCCTTTACTTCTTCTTCTTCTTCTTCGACGGAGTGGCTTGACGGCGCGAGGTGGTCTCTGGGAGCTCGTCGTCGTCATCATGACGCTCGAGGCTTCTGCTCGCCTCGATCTCGCGCTGATGTTGCCCGCGGGTCTTTCGGACCAGCGGGGCGACTTCCTCTTCGGACTCCTCCTCGTCGTCCTCGTTGCCCCTCGCGGGTGGCGATTCGCCTACGTCCTGGGCGGATGGCCCCGGGCTCTCGTCATCCGAAGGTGGGAGCCACCCTTCCACCACTTGGAATAGCTGCGATGAATACGAGACAGAATCAGAATTACCGCGACTGCATACACTGCGACTGCGAACAAGGTAAAGGAATTACCGTTGGAGCCGGACGCTTCGCGGTGTAAGGGGCGACCCCAGCCTGTGCATCCAGGTACACCGCCTGGGTGATCTTCTTCAACGCTGGGATATAGTCTTCTAGCTTCCACTCGTCGAGGCAGGCCTTCGTCGAGTCTCCCCGGCCCGTGTACTGGTACATATAGTGGTTGCGTTGGGCGAGTGGAACGAGCCGTCGCCCAAGCCAGCAATTGTACAAGTTTATCGTCTGAAGGCCTTTCTTTTTCAGACCACGGATGGTCTGGAGCATCTCGTCAACGACCATCCGCTGGTCGTCGGGGAGCTTGCCGACTTGGAGATGGCGTGGCTCAGAACGATTGGCCGAGTACCGCGGGATCGCCACCTCGTCCTCCGGGGTCGCCTCGGCCACGTAGAACCACGACTTCTTCCAGTCGCTCGCTGCCTTGGCGGGTAGCATCAGATCAAAAAAAGAAGCTTTGGACTTGAGCTGGAACGTCAAGCCGCCCGCGGCTAGCATTGGACCGCCTGTCTCCTCGCGGCTGATCCGTCCGTGGAACAGATCTTGCCACAAGGGAAAGTAGGGCCGGCAGCCCAAGTAGCACTCGCAGAACGCCACGAAGATGGCGAGCTGCTCGATGCTGTGGGGACCCAGATCTGAAGGCTGGATCCCGTAGTAGGCGCAAAAGCGCCGGAAGAACAAAGACGTGGGAAACCCTAGCCCCCGCTCGAGATGACTGGTGAAACAGACGAATTCCCTCTCTCGCGGGTTTGGGGTCGTTTCTCCGGCTGCGGGGATACGCCAACAGCCGGCTCGCAGGATCCCGGCTTCCTCGAAAGAGGCCAGCTGCGCCCTCGTACACTTGGACCTGCCCCATGGTTCGGTGGAAAGGGCCATGGCTGAGAGGTTGGTTGGAGATCGGGGGATTTCGAGTCGATTGGATCGCGGAGCAGAGAAAGGAAAATGTGTGCACTCGGAAGAAGTGGTGGGCAGTTGGCTCTACGATTGCCTGCCATTCCTCTTATATAGCGGGAGGTGCCCGCCAAATCAGGGGGCCGTTACCGCGCGATGATTACGCCAAAAGTTACCGTTGGATTACCCCCAACGGCTAGTTTGACTATGCCTGACGGTCCAACTTCAGCCACACGGCTCGCCGGGTCAATCACCATGACCGCGTCCCGCCGACTCGACTCGCCCAAGCCGCGATTTGGTTCACCGGATTTTTTCCTTTATACAGGAGCCCGCCGACGATTCGACTGGATGCCTACTTTGAAGCCGCATACTCCGACTGCCAGCAGCCACTTATGCCCAATCGACGACGGCCTCGGGGACTACTGATGGGGATATGCCTACTGGGGTATACCCAGCGGGGCATTTCCGACTGGCCCGTGAGCTGGCGAGTGGGCCTGCAGAACGGCGAGTGGATTGAAGCCCAGCAAGATACCGAGCGACTGGAAGCTGAAGGCCCAGGCGAGTAGATAGGCCCAGTCGGGCTAGGTTAAACGACTACTGAATCTGTAACCGAATCGGTTGAGATATGTAAACCCTAGGGGAGGTGAGCCTATATAAACCTCCCTATAGGGCGAGTAGAGACACGTTCCCTCATACACCCAAGCGACTCGCCGTCTAGCCGTCGAGCTCGCCCATTGTAACACCTCCATAATACAATCTAGCAGGAGTAGGTCTTTACCTTCCGGGGGGCCGAACCTGGGTAAAACCCTGTGTCTTTGCCCTCATCTCGCACCGCAGATGGCTGGCCGCCCTTGCCCCTCGTTCTACTACTCGCTGCCGATTGCAGCATCTGCCGTGACTATTCCCACGACATTCACTCCTTGATCTTGCAATTGTCACACTCTTCAAAGTTCACTACAATTCAATCAAGGCACAAATTCAAACTAACATTCAAACATTTCACCACATAAAATAAAGAACAAAACAATGCATGCAAGCATGCAAAAGATTGTTTTATTGTAAAAATGGTTTCTAATAAGGTTATAAACATTTTAATACACCTATTGGTCATTTATAAAAGTGGCAAGGTCATTTGAAAAAAGTTAGTGAAAAATGGCCATCTAAATCATTTTTGTTTTGCTAAAAGTGATTTAAATCAAAGTAATAATTCCTAGTGTTTGACAAATATATTTTTGAACACAAATGTTAGTGTTTTAAGGTCAAAGTGTTTTAAGACTAATTCATTTGCAAAAGGTTTCACCCAAATCGATTTTTAAATCAAAGCCACATTTTTATTTTGCTAGAAATGCCTTTAAACAAAGTCATAATTTTTCTATGGTTAATCAAATAGATTTTTAAATCCAAAACATAGTGTTTAGGGTCAGAGAGTATAATTCAACCCATTTGCAAAAGGTTTTACTCAAAAACTATTTTTAAAACATAATCAATAATTTTATTCTACTAGAAATGCTTTTATTCAAAGAATAATTCCTGTGTCACAAAATATACTTTTAAATCCATAAGTTGGTTTTTATGGTCAGTAGGTTCAAAACAAAACATTTGCAAAAGTTTTTACCCTAAAAAAATTTTAGAATAAATTTTATAACCAAAATAGGCCTAAAAAATATTCTGCAAAAACAACCAATATTACCGAAGAAAAATACTAAATTAAGGGCATGGTTGCAAAGGTTTCTTTTTGCTGATTCCATTGATATAAAGTTTACAAATTTTGGACGTGTGGAATTAACAAATTCAAACAACTAATAGGATAGTTTCTGTTTTTAAAAGATCAGGCAGGCCACGTGTCTTGTTATTACTAGACGATATCGTTTCACGTGGATCGATCGATACTAGCGGTTAGATCTAAGTTGCATCGCACGGCACAGGACGCATGATACCGCTTCGCTAGCTGTTCTATCCTATCCGCCAGATCTACATCCAACGATTCAGAGCAGCTTGACCATGGATGGGTGGTGCTGCGACGGCGGACGGCGGCGGCGCGCTCGGGCAGTGACATTGACGGCAAAATAGGAAGCGAGAGCAAGAGGGAAGGGGCTCACCAGACTCGCCGTGATGCGCTGATTCTCGTGGTGGTCTTCTTCGACGAAGAGGCGCACGGAGTTGATGTTAATCGCTCGAAGGAGAAGCTCCTGTGACAGGCACGCTCTGGTGCCGTCGGTGGTGAGGTTGCAAGGCGCGCTAGGACACAAAAACGGTGGAGTTAGATGCGTACGAGAGAGGCGAACACTAGAGTGTCATCGAGGGGGAAGGGGGTGGTCAGGAAATACCGAGGGAGGTCGCCGGAGTTGCTAACGGCGTCGGGCGCCTGCAGTGCTTGAGCAGAGGAAGCATAGGTATGAGAAGAAGCGCGCAAGTAAGGTAAGAACATCAGAGAGCAACAGAGGGCACTGGGCGGCATGTACTCACCTGAATTGCCGCTAGAGTGTGTCAGAGCAGTGGCGATGCAAGCGAGAAATTTGAGCAGCCTTGTGGCGATTTGGTGTGGGAGAGTGAGGGGAAAGAGAGGAAGATGTGGGCGCTTAAGAGGGCGTACTTACTGGCTAGAATTGATCAGCCATTAATCGTGAATTTACGCAGAGGATTTAGTGGCAGAAATAGCAGGGGAGAGGGCGTGGTCGTAGCGGTGGGGAAGAACACGCGAGCGTGGCGTGGGCCTGTGTTGTCAGCGAAAGAGAGGGTGTGCGGTGGGCTCGCGGAGTCAGTGTCTGCGCGGGTTTGTTCGCGAGTGAAAGAAAACATTTCGGGGGAGAAGAGAGGTGGGTTGTTAGTTGGTCCAGATGGGCTAGCTGGGCTGGGCTACTTCTTTTTATTTTTTTCCTCTTCTGTTTTCTTTTTCTTTTTCAATTCTGAATTTTGTTTGATTTGTTTCAAATGTTTCAAACACTTATTTTTATTCAAAACTTTTCCAAACCTTCAATAAGATTTTATATTCCTTAGGGTTTATTATTAATTTTAAATAGACAATTATTTTTATTCAAACCATTTATTCAAGCCTTCATTTAAATTCAAATTTTTGTCAAACCCTTTTAGTAGGTTTATTTATTCATTACTGTGTTTAAATAATTCACTTTGAGTTATTTGAAATATTTTAATATGATTTAATATTTATTTAAATGAGGCCCTTGTCTTTATTTAAATGAATTTGATTATGATTCCAAACCATATAATTCTATTTATTTAATACTTTATTCTTTTTAAATTAATTAGATATCTTCTAATTCATTTTGGCAATTCCAATTATTTTCCCATGATTTAATTAATCATTTATTTTAGGGATTTTTGTCTTCTTTTAAATAGAGTTGAATTTGGTTAATGCCCATATAATTTCATTTGAATATTCTTTATCCTTTTATTTTTATTTGGATTGTCTTTATTCCATTTGCTAAAGGATTTGATTCAAGTTTTAAATTGTCTTTAAAACAATTTTCTTGGAATTTATTATTTAGGTAATTTGTCATTATTTAAATAAAATTGGATATTGTTCAATCCTTGTGATTTTTATTTAAATAATCCTTTTCTCCTTTTTTTTATTCAATACTTTCACTTGTTTATGGATTTGGCCAAGATTTAATTTGGTTTTAAATATTCCTTATTTATTTCTTTCTTTATCTCTAAAATCCATATCTTTTTTATTTATAGATCCAAAATTGGTGATTCCAATTTATATAATTTTATTTAATATTTGTTTATCTCTTTAAATCCTTTTAGGATTATTTTGCTCACAATTTTGTATTGATTTTAGCTAGGAGCTTTATTAGCTTTGGAAATTATTTCCTTTTATCTCATTAAATTCATAAGTTTGTATCCGTGGCTCCAAATTGAATGAAACCATTTTCTATGGTTTTATAATATTTTTGTCTATCATTTTTTATCAGTTTAAAATGATTTTTGCTGAATTTTTTATATGGATCAAATCCATAGTTTTTGAGAGATCTTGGAAATGATTTATTCCATTAGGGTTTTGGTTTATTTTCCCCACTTTAAATTTCAAGATACATTCATTGATGAATGTATTTCGTTTGATTGAAATTTTGTTGGATTCCCTTTTCATTCAAATTTGTTCAAGAAGGGTTTTGGTTTTTTTTCCATTTTGAACAAAAAGTTTCTTTTCACCCTAAATTTCAACAATTTAATTCTTTTCTTTATTTATTTTTCACATTTCAAAATTTGGAAAATTTTGGGATGTGACAACCTTCATAAGGAAATAAAAGTTTCTAGTACATCATAATATTAAGAAACCACTACTCAAATAAAAGTAATATCACTCATAAGTAACATTAAAAAAACATTATAAAATGAACAAGTATAAATACCATAAGCATTACACCTTAAGTCCATCTATGCTCTTAAAGTTATCTTTAGTCTACAAGACTTTAATACAATGCTAAAGACTTTATTATGTGTTTTATAGTTAACTTTGGTCTCTTTTAATTAAGACATAAAGCAACTCAAGTCCAAACTATTCGAGCAAGCACATACAACATCAATCATATTAGAAAAGCTACCAGGATTGTTTAAACATTAGTAAAGAAACATTTTCTTCAAATGTTATTCTTTTTGCCACTTCCAAACAGCAAATCTTAAGATAATATCTCCAACTCTTAACAACTAAACTCAAGGACTTTCATCATAGTCAACAGATGATAATTAATCATAATCACATTGTTTTAAACCTTACTTGTATACTTAGGATTATTAACACTTGACTTCCTTGCAAATGTCATTACTTGTAAAGTAAAAATTGAAGATAGAACAATTCTTATATAAGCAGCCTTGTGTAGCATTCCTCATTTGTATACCTTGTTGGTTGTATGGTATTTTAATTATGCATTGTTTCACACACCCTCAACAGTCTTAATAAGAAGCACAAGTGTGAATCTTATCTAAAAGTATAACACATTCTAAAAAAAACCCTTTCCAGTTTCCAAACCCTAGACCAACGCTTATTCTAGGGATACGAAATTACCAAATTGCATTACATTACTTATGCATAATAGCATCCTGCTTCTTTAAACATTAGTTCTTACCGGACCAATGATGCTGATTTCAGATATTGGATCTTATACTGTCTCGAAGCCCGTGAGTGCTTACTCTTGCAATCACAAAAGGCAAGTTTACACTTGCTCATGTCCTTCGATTATTTTCTGTAAAGTATTTTGCAAATCCAGTGTTGTCATCACCTGCATTTCAAAAAGGTGAGAAAACACTATTTTCATAATAAAGTGATTATAGGTTATTTACCATGAGGTAATAACTTACTATAAAAGTTCTAGTGGTAAAGGAACATATTATCTAGGACTTAACAACCAATGTCGTCAGTGATTCTTGAGCCGTATATCACGCGTTAACCATGAGATTTCGAATGGGATGGAGAAGTCAGCTGTATCTTCTTCCTCTTGCATGTAGTCGGATGTGCAGGTCGTGGATGTTATCCTTGTAGCATGCATTAATTCGTATTTCATAGAGGATATGCAACATATGGGTGGGAACCCTCAATGACTCATGATATTCTGGCATCTAACGGTCTGTACTAACCATTGTCGTAATTAAATGGGTGGGCATGGTGTACACAAAGGAGACATGCGGGGTCGCGAAGGGGGGCAGTGATTGGTTTGGTTCATCTTCTGGGCCCCACATCACGGAATTGTGGATGGGAATAAGCTGCCCGGTTGTGCAACAAAGAGTTGATCTCTCATGGGTAAAGTAACGCACCCCTGTAGAGTGTAAGAACTGTAACTTGTTACTCCCTGTTTCGAGAAGGAGCTACGAACATGGCAGGAAAGGAACTCCATGAAAGTTCTGGTAAACCTATGAAGGCTGAAGGACATAGCTTTTCAGAATAAAACAAACCTTTGAAGAAATGTTTACGAAAACCTGCATTGCCTACGACCTATGGTCTGTGGCTGTATATACAGTGCATCAGACACTCCTTTCTAGTGAAATTGCTTAGTACACTCGTACTCAACGTATCTTCTTAACCCTTGATAGATTCTAAATCCATTAAGACAACGCCTACATCAAGTTATGCTCTAGGAATCATCATCAAAAGCTAAAGATCTTCAATAAAGTAAGGAAGTCAACATGCACATCAACTAAAGTGAAGACAAAGTTGCTGATTAGACAGAAATATAATCTCTAGCCATAGAACCTACTTCTGTAGAGTATTGCAATAGAAGTAGTAGAAGCCAAATAGTTAGATGCTAATCTTATTAGCATAAGAGTTAGGATAAGTTTATTTCTGATTATTCTTTGTAAGAAGTTTATTTCTCTCTCTTTAACCGAGAATGTTGTTTAGAGCTTTTGTAAAGAGTCGAGTGTAACCTTTAGCCATGTCTTAGACCTGCTGTGTTTCTGTTGTACCACTCTGAGGGATGTAATACTAGTGATCGGTGTTTCATTGGTGTTCTGTCAACGAATGTAGTATACTACATCATGCAGTGGTATGCTGGGTCACCATACCTTTTTTCAGATCAATTAACATACACCCATCGGGATGTCAGCATGGCCTAGGAAACGACGCTTTCCCAGACCCAAAGCAAGTACATGGGGGCCAGTTGAAAGAGCTACCCATACGAGGTATAGTTAATCCTCCTCTTACAGACCCTAAGGTTGCGTACACTTGTCACGCGAGAAGAGGTTATGGACAATATATTCCCGTGATAGAGTGTCGCGCCTATGCCACAGTAATAAACGCTCATCGGGCAACAGGTAATAAACATGGCATAACATGGCATGCATGGCATAACGTGGCATGAAAACTTCAAACTAGTTTGGCCCCAGAACTATACTTTGGAATCAGGTACTAAGCCGATAGGGGTTCTCATACACCCCACATGTGGTTAGCGCGCTCAGTCTCAGAACATGTGAAGAACTAGGGTCCTAGGTGGACACAAGTGGGCAGTTAACAACCAAATCTCAACTATTACCCACTGGTGCCTATTCATTAATTATATCCATTTTAATATTTAATTAACCAGCTATAATTAAAACCACGATCATCTCCGCCTTTATGAATATACCAACCCCCAACATCAGTGGAACATCGACGACGTGAAGCAGAACCTGAGCAAGCGACTACGACTCGCAAGGCCAACTATCTACCCAAACAACGGGCAATAGGAGTTGTCCAAGGCAATATAAAGGCTGCATTGATATATAAAGGGGTACGGAATCTAAGGCATCACAACATAGATAACAATAGATCAATAGGAGGAAGTAAATACTATAAATGTAAAATAGGTAGAAAGAGGGAGAATGCTCGCCTGAAAACATTGCCGAAGTTTCATCTAAAGATCGGGTTGATACTCGCATCAACTCATTGACCTAATACGTGACGAAGCAACACACTAAAAGGAAAACTGGATGCAATATTTAATACTACGGAAGAAGATCAGGCATGATGCATGTATGATGCATGACATAGCAAAGGTGCGATGCAATTAGGCAATATTAAGCGAAACAGGGGTTCCGACAATTGATTAGTAGGTCCATGTTGTTTAGATACCCCAAAATTTAAATGTTGTCTTAACAAGGCAAACCATGGCATCAATTCGATACACACATTTAAATGGGGCCAATATAAGACTAGAAAATTTCGCATATGGTCTCCATATTTAATATTGAGGTAAATCGTCATAAGGCCCCCAAATACGCAATATGTATACAACCATGTTCAATTTAATATGCAACAAAATTATATCATTTATAAAAATAGGAGTCTCGGAATAAGGGTCACACTTTAGGGTTCGGCAATGTCGAGGCTCCAACGGTTCGACAGGATCGGTCTTTGCATCCGAATCGGCGAGGAGGAAGAGGAGCGTCGAGGTCTGGTCTTCAGGTTCTGGGAGGGAGAGCTTGGTGTTTCATGAGGGAGAACATGATACCGATGACAGGGTTCAGTGTTCGGATCTTTGGATTCCATGGAGGGAGGATCTTGGCGCTCCATGTAGAAGATATTGGCGTCGTGTTGGTCGATGGCGAACTTATCGGATGTCATGGTCTTCGTAAGATCTTGGCATGGGGACCATTCTCCTCAAGGTCATTCGGGTGGCATCGAGCGATCTCACACGGGCATGAACAAAACATATGGGCAGGAAAAAGACTAATACCGAGAGTGGTAGAAGCAACAGCTAGCATCTGCCACCACACATCACTGTTGGCACGCAGCAAAGAACATGCAGATACGCGCAAAACAACTAGTTCAACCCACAAGGTGGAGATCGAGCTGGGCGTGGTGCATTGTCCAGAACAAGGACACACATCCCACGGTCCTGGACGGAGGCGGGGCGGCACAGAGGCTTGCAGGCGTGATGGGCGGCCGGAAGGGCGGACCGAGGATGGCGCAGTGACATGGAGACGTGGAAAACATCGCTCGAGGTAGAGGCCGATGTGAAGCTCTGGCGGCAGGGGTCGCTGGACGCAAGGAAGAGGAGGGCATGGGGCGCACGTTGCTGCTCGCGGTAGAGGCGGCCAGGGAGGAAGAAGGGCCCGCAACAGCGGCAGAGCTCGACGGGAAGAGGCCGGGAACATGCAGCGCCATGGTGGACGCAGAGGAGGAGGGTGACGAAGCGGCACAGGAAGCGGTTGTGGCCTCGGGCAAGGGCGGTCGCGGGCGAGCGAGGTCGAGCGGAGGAGAGGGGCGTCAGGTTCGCAGAGGATGCGACAGCGGGGCGGAGTTGGCCCGAGCGGCAGTAGAGGGCGGTCGGATTGAGCCACGAGGTGGGAGTTCGGGGGAGGGCGCTGGAGGCCGAGGCAGGCGAGCAGCGAGGCGGATAGTAGAGGAAAGGGCGGCGACATTCTAACAATCTCTGTACTTGTCGGGCTTATTCAATTTAGTCTTCGTACTCGGAATTTACTAATTTTTTGTCCGTATACTTATGAATTGGGCTCGATTTAGTCCTAATTCATGTTTGGCATCGAAATTGCCCTTATTCGGACGCCATGTTTACCAGAATCTTGCAGGAACACCCTCCCGCGTCTAGAATGGTTTTTTCATTGCTAGATATTTGGACGTACCCCTTCCCCATCAGCTCCATTATGCAGAGCGCCCCACACTGTATCAAATCCTTTCAGCCGAGAGAGTTCTATTTGAGGGAGGACAAGAGGAAGATCTCGATGGTGGTGGAGGCGACAAGCAGTGACAGAGGTGGCGGTCGCTGGATCAAAAGGCGGAGCGACATATTTACAACAGGAGGCTAACTAATTGTATTGAGGTAACATAGGAGGGGCTAACTGCAAATTTCTAGTCCGTCTTAACTCCTACAAGTGGGACACGTCTCCATGTGGTATCTGAGTCAGCGCAATTTCCACGCGAAACATTGATTAGGAGTAAATCAAGCCCAATTCACAACTATATGGACAAAATTCAGCAAATTCCAAGTACGAGGTCTAAATCGAGCCAGCCTAATACGTACAGGGACCGCTAGTGTATTTAACTCTGGCATTCCAGGCGAGAGAGAGGATCCGAGCGGGAGAAGGGAGATGCGGCTTGGGACGAGATCGCGAGCTGGGGTAGGTGGGGGCGAATGCGGGGTGGTACCAGGGGAAAACATCGTGGTGGGGGTGTGTCGAGGAATGCTAGCACAGGCGCGGGTACACGGTGGGTGGGGTGTGCGTGCTGTGAGCCAGGGTGCAACAAGGTGACATGCGGTGCTGGAACATTGCATGTGTGCATGCTGTGTAGGTGTGTAGGCGTGAATGTGTGGTGTGGATGGTGGGGTAGATGGGTCCATGGCGAGCCGAGGAACCTGGGAAGTGGTGGCGGGGTGGCGGCTGAGTGGAGGGAGGGTTTGGGGTAGGTGGGGTAGGGCTTGGCCGGTTTAGGTCTAGGGTTTGGTTTGCCGGGGTAGTAGGTATTCTGGCCTAGGGGCTGGGCTACCTCCCTCGGTGAAAATAGTTTTGTTAATTTTATTTTATAAAACCTTTACAAATAGTTTTTAGTTAAAATAAAGATCCGGATAGACCGGCTTAATAATTTGAAATAAGAAGGGCTAACGTAGAAAACAAAATAGGCTTTTGGAAAATAGGTTTGGAAAATTAAGATGCATGCGAACATGGAGATTCTCAAATGCAATGCGGCATGATGACATGAGCATGCAGTCTTGAAGATGCACAATATAAAAACACAGAAAATTTCTAGTAGTGGTTTTATCTGGGGTGCTACAATTTGACACCACTAATAATAGATCTCGCCCTTGGGATCCGCCTCATGATACGGGAAGAAGGCAAATGGTCTAAATCTTCTCGCCTCGTGTAGATCCTTGCGACACCACTAACAAAGATTTTTTCTCCATCTTGAAATGGGTTACACCACCAACAAGGGATCGCTGCTCGCGTTTGTTGAGGAAACACTCCGAAGAAACAAAGGATGAAGTTAAAGGTCTCAAAACATAAGGCCTCCTCTAACTCTGACAAAAGGAGAGAAAAGATGCATTCTAATCCACTTCAATGTATAGGAGCGAATAGAATGAGTAGTCGGCACGGGGGACAATCCATCACGCACCCAAACTGTTACTCCGCACATGTAGTAGAAAAGAGTGAAACCCATTCTCGGAATTTAGAATAAAGATCTTCACAAGTGATATTCAGAAACAAAGGAGCGATGCAAGCTCTTCATCGGATCTGATGTAGATGATGTCGTCGTGTCAAAAAACACTAGAAGATGCAAAGAAAGTTTTTATTGAATTTTTGGTCCACTGAAAGGTACAATAGATGAAAGATTCATCAGATAGAATGACGACCGGATGTTGAAGCACCATTACAAAAATAAGGAAGCGAAACCCTAAAGGTACGACAGTAAACCAGCCACGAGAATTCCTGGACTCGAAGAAGAGTTGATTCAAAACATGCAGATGTAAGAGGAGAATAGTAGATGGGTGAGGAGTAAAATCAGAGCTACTCAAATCTATCCAACCGATTTTTCCAAAATAGTTTTGACACTCTACAACGTCGGTTAGCTAGGTCATCCTATAGGCTGGACCAGTGGGGTATCGCAATTGCTGAGCTCTAATACCACTTTGTAACACCCTCGGATCAACCCTTTGCAAGTTTCCTGCCAAAACCATATAGAAACGATCCAAAGGTGCCCAGTACAAAGATCCAAATCATCTTGAAAAATATAATATCTGACTACGGACAAGAGCAAATGGAGCTAAGATTCCTGAAGAATAACAAATGGCGTCCATAACCCTGCCTAGGCCAAGCCGGAAGGATAACCCTACTAACAATGTCGATCTCAAACCTGCTACATCAAAAGGCGTGCCAACAAAGGGCAAAGGAAAAAAGAGAGCGTTCAGTACTGAGGCCAGTACACGGCGATACTTAGAATTCGCTGGCTCTCTCCGGCATAGGTATGATGGACTGAAGCAGCAACGAAGTCTGCACTAAACAACCTATAGAGACTCGATACAACTATCGGCTATCACAGGATATGAGAAAGACCTATTCAGATCCAACCTGATACTACCACCAAACATACCCATCCTAGTATTTCCCCCTCGAGACCAAACAAGGAAGTCATTCCGAGGAAACTCACATGGTTGGCAGTTTTATTCATTCTTTCCATGGTGGTTATCCAACTTACTATTCATATCACATACAAGTCCAATTATAGCAGTAAATTTTAGTTATAGTTGTCTAAGGTCGACATACTGTTCTCCAAGTCACCCATAACCGCGGACACGACTTTTTGAAAAGATTTAACCCTGCAAAGTTTGCACACGCACTTCGATCCTTTTTTCCAGATCAGTTAACATACAGCCATCGGTATGTCTGCGGGGCCTAGGACACATTGATTTTCTATACCCAAAGCAAGTACATGGGGGCCACCTGAAAGAGCTAACCATATGAGGTATAGCTAATCCTCCTTATACGGGCTCTCACTACTATAAAAAAGGCAGTCGGTAGTGCACCGGTTTTGTACATTCGTGGCGCACAGGTAGTGTGCAACTAACATACGTCACGGCTAAATGTTAGATGTGGCGCACCACGTAGAGTGCCATGATACGTCATAAACGTATCTATAATTTTTGATGCTCCATGCTTGTTTTTTATCACTTATCTTATGTTTTGTCTACACTTTGAGGTATTTTTATACATTTGTTGGAACTAACCTATTAACGAGATGCCGCAGTTCCATTTCCCTATTTTCTGTTGTTTTTGTTTTCATAAAATCTAGTAAATAAATATTCTTGGAATTGGACGGAACAAAAGCCGAAGTCAATATTTTACTGTAACAAAGACGGAGTCTAGAGGGGGACGAAGTGGCACCACAGGGCGGTCGCACCACCCCTAGGCGCGGGTCCACCCTAGACCGTGCCAGGGCATGGTGTGGGCCCCCTGGCCCTCAACGGACCTTGCCCTCTCACCTATATAAACCCCCCGAGGCAGAAACCCTAAGCAGTCCGTAGCTGCCACCATCCTCCATAGATAGGGAGGGATCTGAAGCTCTTCCCGGCACTCTGCCGGGGAGGGGAGATAACCGTAGAGGCCTTCTTCATCACCATGCTAGCCTCCGGAGTGATGCGTGAGTAGTTCATCCTTGGACTATGGGTCCATAGCAGTAGTTAGATGGTCGTTTCTCCTCTTTTGTGCTACCATGTTTAGATATTGTGAGCTGCCTATCATGATCAAGATCATCTATTTTTAATCCTACATGTTGTTTTTTTTTGGATCCGGTGGATATTGAGTACTACGTCAAGATTGATTATTGATTCTATCATGTCTATGTTATTTGTGATCTTGCATGCTCTCTGTTGCTAGTGGTTACTCTGGCCAAGTAGTTGCTTGTGACTCCAAGAGGGAGTATTTATGCTCGATAGTAGGTTCATGCCTCTAGTAATCTGGGGGAGTGACAGGAACCTCTAAGGTTGTAGATGTGTTGGTGATACTAGGGAGAAAACAACAATCATTTGTCCAAGGGTAATTGTATTGTTTACTTTACACACTTTGCTTAATGCAATTATCTGTTGCTTGCAACTTAATACTGGAAGGGGTTCGGATGATAACCTGAAGGTGGATTATTAGTCATAGATGTAGTTGGATTAAGGTCTATGTATTATGTTGTAATACCAAACGAATCTCATAGCAATCATCATTACATGTACATGTATTGTTATGCATTCTCAATCTGTCAATTGCCCAACTGTAATTTGTTCACCCTGGTCCATTTCTTCCCACTGATATCCAATCTACTGTCTACTGTTTACTTTCTGAAATTCCTACAAGCAACTACTTTCTTCCACACTATATGTTTAATCCTTTGTTTTCAGCAAACAAGTGAGCTTGACAACCTCACTGTAATTGGGGAAAAGTATTGTGGTTGTGTTGTGCAGGTTCCATGTTGCTAGCACCACCTTGGGAGCTGGTTCTTTCTCCTACTAGTTCGATAACCTTGGTTTCATAACTAAGGTAAACTTGCTATTGTGATCATCATACTTTCCACTTGGGGTTCCCAATGAGCTCTACATCATTTGATCCATCAAGCAATTTTCTGGCGCCGTTGCCGAGGAGACACAGGACGGTTCTAACAAGGGGAGTCTCTCATAACCAATCTCTTTATATTTTTTTTGTTTTGCTTAGTTTATTTTGCTTTGTTTTGTTTACTTATTTTTTATGAAAAACAAAAAAAAATTAGTTCCTACTTTAGTTTCTGTTTCTGTTGGTTTGCTTTAATCTTGCAAAAATGACTACTCCTGAAAACACTAAGTTGTGTGACTTCACTAGCACAAACAACAATGATTTAATTTGCACACATATTGCTCCACCTATTCCTGAAGCTACTTTCTATGAAATTAAACCTACTTTGCTAAATGTTGTTATGAAAATTTTGTTGAACTTTGTGAGATGCAAAAAATATAAGGATGTATATGGAGATATTATTAAGCTTAAATTATTTCCTTTCTCTCTAAAAGGAAGAGCTAAAGATTGGTTGATATCTCTGCCTAAAAATAGTATTGATTATTGGATTAAATGCAATGATTCTTTCATTGGAAAATATTATCCTCCTGCTAAGATTATATCCATGAGAAGTGACATAATTAAATTTAAAAAATTTGATAATGAACATGTTGCTCATGCTTGGGAAAGAATGAAATATGTAGTGAAGAATTTCCCCACTGATGGACTGACTACTTGGATGATTATCCAAACATTTTATGCATGACTGAATTTTTCTTCAAGAAATCCGTTGGATTCGGCTACTGGAGGTACCTTTATGACCATCACTTTGGGTGCTGCAATAAGGATCTTGGATAATATGATGATAAATTATTTTAAATGGCACACTGAGAGAGCTCCACAAGGTAAGCAGGTAGTGAAGACACGTCCTCTTTGAATGATAAAATTGATACTATTATGTCTATGCTTGTTAGTGGAAAATATCATATTGATCCAAATAATGTTACTTTATCCTCTTTGGTTGCTCAAGAAGAGAAAATTGATGTGAACAACATTAGAAATAATAATTTTAGCAATAATGCTTATGGTAGTAACAATTATAGACCATATCGTTCGAGTAATGGTAATGCTTATGGAAATTCCTCCAACAACAATAGAAGTGCACCCTCTGAACTTGAAGTCATGTTTAAGGATTTTATTAGTAAACAAACCGCTTTCAATAAAACTATTGAGGAAAAGCTGGGAAAAATTTATGATCTTGCTTCTAAAGTTGATAGCCTTTCCCATGATGTTGAACTTCTTAAATTAAAGGTAATGCCTCATGATGTTAAATAAAGAAAGACTTTGAATGCCATACAAGTTAGAATTGATGAAAATGTTAGGATGTTTGCTGAATTGCATGCTAGGTGGGAAAGAGAAGATGAAATTGATAGAAATAATAATATGACTAAAATTTGTACCAATACCACCACTAGTAATGTTGATGCTAGCAAACCACCTAAAGTCCCCATTCCTTTTGCAACATTGCCTAAACCCAATGGAACCTTTTCCAAAAAAAATGCTAAAAAGTTTCGAAATATGGGAAACAATAGTTCTTGTACTTTGAATGATAATTTTGATTTTGATATTGATGGTTGCAACATTTCTGAAGTAATTATGTTCTTGTAAAAGCTTGCTAGAAGTCCTAATGCTAGTGCTATGAATATGGCTTTTATAGACCATATTACAAATGCTCTCATGAAAATTAAAGAAGAAAATTTGAAACATAAAGCTTCTATTCCTAAGCAATTAGAAGATGGTTGGGAGCCCATCATTAATATGAAATTGAATGATTTTGACTTGAAAGCTTTATGTGATCTTGGTGGTAGTGTCTCTATTATCACTACTAGGAAAATGGCCTTTAGTGGCGCACCTGGAAACATCATCTGTGGCGCACTAGCAGTGCGCCACGGGCCTTGCGCTACGGCTATCTCTCAGCCGTGGCGCACTGCCTAGTGCGCCACGGTTGTGTAGAGATAGGCGTAGCGCACCTCCTAGTGCGCCACAGAAGTTTGGCATGGTGCGCTACCCCTGGGATCTTCTGTGGCGCACTACCTAGTGCGCCACTAAACTTCCATGGTGCGCTTTAGGTGTAGTGCGCCACAGAAGGTAGACCATGTGCGCCACAGATGTATTTTTTGTTTTTTTTTTAATTTCCGAGCCAGATTATATGCAATACAGATTATATACAATATTACAGCAGATATACACACACAGATACAAGATATACAATTATATATATAAATACTCAATATGAAAAACAAGATTGAAACAAATACATATAGATAAGTCTCATACATGAATACATAGTCTAAGTTACATTGTTTCGATCATGTTACAAAGTAGTAGTTGGTGACATGCTAATATATGTGTCGATCGAACAAGTTAGAGCTCGGAAGCTCGCCTAGACATCTAAACTAGCTAGCTAGACACAAACGCGGGATAAATAACCAAAGAAGATAAGCATGATCACCGCCGCGACGAAGGTGTAGGTCTTCATCCGGTTCCTTGTCCTAACTCCCGCTAGATAGCGCGTGTATCTAGCTTCCGCCTCCGCCATAGTGTTGTACCCTTTGTAGCTATTGCCGCTGAAACGGTGCACCTGTCTCCGGCAGTCTTCCCAATCATCGTAGACTCCGGGAACCCGTCCCTTGTACACGACGTACCACGTCATCTATAAGTTGACAATAATAATTAACCGACTATTGAAAAAAACATATATAATTAAAGTCGCATATGAAGATACACTTATAGAAAGTACTCCTAAATCAAAAAGACCAAACTCAGAAAGCATGCCTCATATATAACTAGGTTGTTCGACACAGGAATATGCTACGATGGAATTGTTCGCCAAGTAGGATGCACAACACCTGGACCTGTGCATAGCACAAGGCGAACAATCCCATCGCAGCACATTCACATATAGTGTGCCACGACATTTCAATCATCGGCATTATTCTCGAAAAAGACCAAAGTAACTCAAAAATCATGCCTCATATATATACATAGGTCGTTGGACACAGGAATATGCTACGACGGAACTGTACGCCAAGTAGGATGCACAACACCTGGAGTACTTGTGCATAGCACAAGGCGTACAATCCCATCGTAGCACATTCACATATATAGTGTGCTACGACATTTCAATCATCGGCATTATTCTCGAAAAAAGAGTAAGGAAAAAAAGAAGGACCAAATTGAGCAAAGGACCAAAGAGTAAGCAAAAAAACCAAGCATTGATCGATATATAATAATAAGCAAAATAAGTTCACTTGTCGTCCACACACACACACACAAAGGTCATCTATAGTTTGTAACTACAACTAGGCCAACATCAAGCCTTCTGGCTCGGCTTAGGGAACGGGAGAACGCCCTGTCTCGTCATGAACTTCCTATAGTCACCCTGCATCTCTAGGCGATCTTCTATGTCACGGTTATTCGGGATATTTACTCCGTAGAAGATCCCCCCCGAAGTCATGACATCACGAAAGATGATTGCCCCAAACTGCTGCTGGATGCGATACATCTCTTGTCTAATATCCGAATCATTGATCTTGGCCTTTGCTTCGGCCCACTGTTTGAGATGATCTGGCAGCGTAGAATTCTGCTGGTCAAGTAGGAACGCCCTCATGTGATGGAGTGCGTAGTAGGCTTCCTTCTTACTGTTTTCCGGCTGCTTCACGCAGGGGAACTCCGTTACGTGGTTGAAGACGTGCCTGCCGAACTTGACCTTCTTACGCACGAAGCTGGTGCCTTCCGTCGAGGCAAAGCCAGTGAGAGCATCATCCAGAACTTCCTTGATCTTGTCGTAGTTTTTCTTCTTTTCTAGACTCCCCGAGTCGAAATACGTGGCGTGGGAATGCTTCGGCGATAAGGATATGAGCGTGCAGTGTTCATCTCTGCGCAAAAAATTCAAATGGAATGTGTTGGAAAAAGAATGATGATGATCTAATAAAGCCAATCGACGGTGGCGAGTGAATAACGACTTACTCGGGAAAGTAAGGCACGAGAATGTATTCCTTTGTCTTGTTCGCCACGAGGATTCTTTTTAGGTACGGGGCCACGATACGTCATTCGGCGGGGGAACCCAAGCAGCCGTCACGCATGTAGTAGGGGTCCACTATAGTGATGCCCGGTGTGTTCTCTCTAATGATCTGCATGGCCAGGCTGAGAGAAAAGAGACGGACCATGGTATAGTGCAGCGGGTATAGGTGGAACATATTGAAGATGTCCTCGAACCGCAGGAAGAACAGATCCGCGGGGGCAGTGTCGACGAAGCCCAAGCCTGGTGGCACCTTAACCACGAATACCGGGTGCGAGGGATCTTTCTCCGATAGAAGGCGTCTCTCTATCGTCAGCACGTCGTCATGCACACTCTGCAGTTCCGAACTGGCGAGCTTCCGCAAATTCTTAGGTAGCATGGGCTCACCCGCCACATGAATCCTCCACATAATACCCTCGGGTCTTGGTGGCCCGTCCCGAAACCTGATCGGATTCGCAGTTGTTGACGCCACCGGCTGGCTCGAGCTGCTAGATTTTCTATGGTTCCCTGGAAACTAAGTTTTGTTGCCAAAACTGAATATATGCTATGGTAGTGTTGTTACTTTTCTGAACTGAATGGCCAAGTAATATAGTAGTAAGATCTTTTCTACTGAAAAACAGTTCCTTTTTTTGAAAATAATGGTCCAGTGTAGTGAAATTGTGGTACCGACAGGCATTTGCTTTTTTGACAGTAGCAATCATGTGTTGTTCAGTTCCAGGTTCCATAGCGCAGCCATCTATCTGACTAAAAGGATCATGTACTTTTTTATCTTTTTAACCACACAACACAAGAATGCAACAAGATCCTGATCTTTTCGTTCAGTTTATCTTTTTTGACAGTAGCAATCCTGTGTTGTTCAGTTTTCAGAGGAAACAAACACAAATACTAGCAGCTAAGACCATGTACTATGTGTGTTCGATTCAAGGAATAACCAGGAGGAGGAGCTATAGTTCCAGGAGTTCCAGGGCCTCCTCCTCCTCCTTATAAAAATCATCTAGTTCCAGGAATAAACAGTATAACATCTATAAAAATCATCTGTCTATCATTAATCCATCTTATGAAAGTCACCATAAGCCAAATACATTAGTCACTTTCCTAAAAAATTCATTTAGGAGCCAATTTTTTTCTCTCTAAGATCATTGCAGCAAATATTTCAGGTTTACTGCTAACTGAATAAAACTTGCATAAAAACAGAATTATTTCAGGTCTTTTACTGCTAACTGAATCTTGTTTACTGCTAACTGAATCTTGAATCTTGTTTACTGCTAACAGAATTATTTCCAATTCTAGTTTACTGCTAACTGAATCTTGAAGCAGAGAGGGAGAGAGGGAGAGAGGGAGAGAGGGAGAGACAGGGGAGGGAGAGAGGGAGAGAGGGAGGGGCTACCTCTGACGGGCGGACAACGACGGGCGGCGGCGCGATCCTCCTCCTCCACAAGCGGCGGGCCTCCTCCTCCTCCACGGATCGGCAGCGGCCTCCTCCTCCACAAGCGCGGGCCTCCTCCTCCTCGAGAGCGCAGCGCGGTGGCGGGCCTCCTCCTCCTCCTCGAGAGCGCAGCGCAGCGCGGCGGTGGCGGCGGCGGTGGCGGTGCGGCCTCGAGAGCAAGTTCTGTGAGATGCAGCGGTGCGTGTGGTGCGTGTCTGTGAGATGGAGCGGCCGGCGCGGTTGACTAGCTAGCGTCCAACACACATAGGCGTAGCGCACCCTCGCCAAGCGCGCTACGGATAACCGTAGCGCACTTGGCCAGGGTGCGCTACGCCTATGTGTGTTGGACTACCAGATAAGAGGGCGGCCACCCCTTCTGTTAGCACTAGTACTGTCATAGCCCACTGGTTCTGCCCCTTAGCTCTATTCTAAACTATGAGCACCCAGGTTCGAATCCTGGTGCTCCACATTTTTATTTTTATTTTAAAAATACTTTTAAATGTTCCAAAAAATGTCCAAAAGTGGTGATACATGCCATACTAATTTTTTTTTGTTTTTAAAATACTTTTAAATATTCCAAAAATGCCCAAAAGTTATAATATATGTCATAAAACTGTTACAAATATGATTCAAAGTATAACTAAATTTCATAATACTTTGTCCATGAATATTACAATCTTTTTCGACCACGCGTTTTACAATATTTTTTGAGCTAGCGTTTTACAATCTTTTTTCCCTTCTTTGTCGCGGTTGAATAATTTAGCCCCGGCACTTTAATGTTTCTTCTTTCGAACGGGCTACCTTTTTTGGGTAGGGTTGTCCTTTTTCTTCTTGTGATGTATGTTGCTGCATCGTAGTCGTCGTCATCTTCAATCTTTGGATCGCCGTACTGGTCGAAGTCTTGCTCGTTGGCGACTCCATCCATTCCGATGATGTTTCTTTTTCCTCTCCTCACGACAACACGGCTAGGCTTTGTCGGGTCGGTAATGAAAAAACATTGGTCCACTTTGGTAGCCAGTACCCAAGGTTCATTTTTCGCGGCCACGTTTGCACCGGCGGCCTTGGATTTGGCTGCTTCGGGTATAACCATGGTTGTGAAATACCGGTCTTCTCTTTCGACGCTCTTTGCCCATCTGACACGGAACATCGGCACCTTTTCTCCACAGTAGTCGAGCTCCCAGATCTCCTCGATTCTTCCGTAGAATCTTTCCTTCACGTTGTCATCGGTGTAGAATTCCGACGTTACGCTGAGTTCTGATAATCACACTTGTTGTCCTTTTCCTCCATGTTGAATGTGTAGCCGTTGATATCATACGCCTGATAGGTCACCAGGTTTTGCATCGGTCCCTGCGACAAGGTGAATATGATCTTTTCCGTGTCAGAAGAATGCGAGCGCGGGGGATTATCAACGCGTGAAATCTGAGTTGTGCTCTTTGATTATTTCTCCCTGTGTCCTCTGTATGCCCCGGTCACTGTACTTCTTCTCGATTAACCTTTTGTGCTTCTGTACCCAAGGATCGACCAGTTCTAAATGCTGTAGCGCGACGAGGTTTGCTCGATCAAAGTCTGCGCGTCGAAAATCGAAGTCTGCATGCAGTATGCGACGACCCTCTCGGTGACCAGATCCGTCGAGCTTGCCAAGGTGTTTGTTGACGGGAAGACCGACAGGGTTCTCGATGTCTAGATAATTCGTGCAGAAAGAGATGCACTCTTCGGCCAGAAAGCCCTTGGCTATGCTTCCATCTGGACGGGACCTGTTGCGAACGTATCCTTTGATGTGTCCGTTCATCCTTTCGAACGCCATCATGCTGCGGAGGAACATCGGCCCGAGTTGTACGATGTCCTCCACGACATGGACCAGCAGATGCACCATAATGTCGAAGAATGCGGGTGGGAAGTAGACCTCAAGCTCACATAGTATCACCACGATCTCCTCCTGTAGCCTTCCGAGCTGATTCAAGCCAATCGACTTCCTAGAGATGACGTCGAAAAACTTGCATAGGCCAAATAACGTTTCACGGACGTGCTCATCCATTATCCCTCTTAGTGCGACCAGAAGTACCTGCGTCATTAGCACGGCACAGTCGTGAGACTTCATGCCACTGAACCTCTGCTTCGCCTCGTCTAGGTATCTGCTTATCTTGCCCGCGTAGCCGTAAGGAAATTTGACTCCTAGAAGGCACTTGAAAAACTGTTTGATCTCATCCTGGCTTAGAGTGAAGCAAGAAGGAGGGCAATAATATTCGTTCTTCTTTAACTTTTTACCCTTCCGACGACCTTGTGTCGTCTCCGACTCATGATCATCGTCATCTTCCTGATCATCAGGAGTAGTGCGTCCTCCGTGAAGATCCTTCCGGATACCCAAGCATATCAGGTCGTGCCTTGATTTCGGACCATCTTTCGTCCTATCTGGCATGTTGATTATGGTGGCGACCAGACTCTCTCACACATTTTTCGTGATATGCATGATGTCGAGGCTATGAGGCGTGCGGAGAAACTTCCAGTATGGCAACTCCCAGAAAACAGACCTTTTTTTCCATACCTTCATCAGCGGCTTGTCTTGTTGCTGCCTCTTTCGCTTCTTTCCAGGCTTAGGACAATCTTTCCAGTTTTTCAGCAACTCTTCCACTTCTTCGCTGCTCCTACGCTCTGGGATTCCTCGGGTCTCTGATTTGCCATCGAACAGGTCTCCACGTTTTCTCCATGGATCATTCTTGCCGAGCCACCTCCGGTGCGCCATGAACACGGTTTTTGATGACCCTGGATCTTTCTCTAGTTGGAGATAGCTTGTGTTATCCATGCACCTAACGCATGCGCAGAATCCTTGGATAACCTGCCCCGAGATATACCCGCAACCTGGATAGTCTTGCACCGTAGTGATCAACGCGGCTCTCATAGTGAAATAATCTTGTGTGGCGGGGCGTCGTAAGTATTGGCTCCAGATTCCCATAACGTGGCTAGCTCCTCTTTCAACAGCCCGAGATACAGATTGATGTCGGTACCAGGTTGTTTCGGCCCTTGAATTAGCATACTCATTTGTATGTACTTCTTCTTCATGCACAACCATGGAGGGAGGTTGTACATCCATACAAACACGGGCCAAGTGCTGTGCGTGCTGCTCTGGCTACCGAACGGATTGAGTCCATCGGTGCTTGCACCAAGCCTGATGTTCCTCGAATCTCCACCGAATTCTGGGAATTCGAGGTCCAATGCTTTCCACTGGCTAGCATCTGAAGGGTGCGTCAGCAGCTCATCCTTTTCGGGGTCATCATCATCTCCTGGCTTCTTCCTTTCCACATGCCATCGCATGAGCTTCGCTTCCTTAGGGTCCACGAAATAGAGCTGCACACGAGGAGTGATAGGAAAGTACCATACCACTTTTCGAGGTGCTTTCTTCCCTTTCTTGTATCGACTCACGCCGCACACTGGACATGTGGTTTTCTCCGCGTCCTCGCCCCGATAAATGATGCAATCGTTGATGCATACGTGATATCTAACGTGCGGTAGATCGAGAGGACAGACGATTTTCTTGGCATCCTCGATACTAGTTGGACATGTGTTCCCCTCCGGCAGACAATCGTGCCAGAATGCCATCATATCGTCGAAGCTTGCGTCGCTCAATTTGTGCTTTGCCTTCATCTCCATAGCCTTGAGCGTTACATTCAACCGGGTATCATCGGGCCTGCATCCTTCATACAATGGAGTAACCGCGTCTTTCTCAAGTTGCGCAAGCTTGGCTTTCTCTCTAGCGGCAGCCCTCGCGTTACTCGTCTGCTTGAGAAGCAGCTCTTGCACATAAGGGTCCCGCACCCAGCCTGACGTTGTTCCATCGTCGTCTGCTCCTCCGGCATCTAGATCATCATCATCCCGGTCTGCTTCTGCACCTTCACCATCTCTAGGAGACTCTTCATCATCTCGCCCGTTCTCGCCGTGATGATGATCATCGTCATGTTGGCCACCTTCTTCACCGTCTCCATCATCTACGTCATCGCTTATCCAATGAGTGTATCCATCCATGAAACCATGGCGGAGCAGGTGCGCCTGCAGATTCCCGGAATCTGGGTCGATCACCCAGTTGAGTTTGCATCTTCTGCACGGACATCTTATATCTGTCTTGTTATTTCGTATCATGTCGGCCGTCGCACATTTCAAAAATCTAGCCACAATGCCTTCGCTCATTATGCGGACCATTTTTGCCTTCACGATGTACACGGTACAATTTTGAAGTCTATTAGAACCACATAATGAATGCATGCATGCAATGGTCGATAGAAAATTTCGGCATGACCTATCCTAAAATTAGGACCTTTGCGAAATGCCAAAGTCTTGCCAAAATGGAAATGAATCAACATTTTGGCAAAACAAATGGCAACTTGTTCACATACAAACACAAGAGAGAGAGAGACCGATCCATACACACATGAACATATCATTATCCTCTCCATACACACATGCATGAGCATCATCGATACTCTCCATATACACACACATATGACCATCGATCCTCTCCACATACACACATCATGAGCATCGATCATCTACATACATATGAGCACATCATCCATATAAACATGAACAGATCCTTACATGGACAACTTACCGGGATGAGAGACCGATCGCGAGAAAGATGGAAAGGAGAGGTGCGCGCGTCGACCGGAGAAGGATAGATGAGAGACCGGAGACCTCCTCTATTACTTATGTAACATACAAAGCAAGTTTTACATGCTCAAAATGGTGAATGTGTGGAGAAATTGAGGTGGGAAGGAGAAGATCCCGACTAGATCTAAGGAGGAAGAAGAAGGGGAAAGTGAAGTGTGGGGTGGTGGATGTGGTCACACATGTGCACATAAAGTGCTGCCCTAAAGAAATCGACACATTCGTGGCGCACACGGCCCTAGTGCGCCACAAGGAGTACAAACATCTGTGGCGCACTATACCATGTGCGCCACAGATGCTCCTACTCCCTGTGGCGCACTAGGCCGAGTGCGCCACAGAAGTTTGTGGCTGTTTCAGAGCAGAGGGGGGCATGCGCTTAGGCGTAGCGCACCAGGCCCACGTGCGCCACAGATGACCCTAACAACCGTGGCGCACATGACTATAGTGCGCTACAGATGTTTGGTGTGTGGCCAACAGGGCCCTGGCCCACACACATCTGTGGCGCACTATAGTCATGTGCGCCACGGTTGTTCTAGTTATTAGTAGGGCACTGCCCACAGGTGAGCCACGCCTGTTTTAGCCGTGGGGCACTTCAACCATGTGAGCCACGGATGTGCTGATTACCTGTAGCCGTTTTCCTACTAGTGTATGCGTAGAAAAATTTATGAAATGCTTGATTTACCACCATTGGAAGATTGTTATTTGGATGCCCATCTTGATGATAATGCTAAAAAGAAACTTATGGGGAGAATTAATGATGTTCTTATTATGGTTAACAATACCTATGTCCCCATTGATTTCTATGTTTTGGATGTTGAATGCAATGCTTCTTGTCCTATTATTTTGGGAAGACCTTTTGTTAGAACTGTTGGTGCCATTATTGATATGAAGGAAGGCACCATTAAATATCAACTCCCACTCAAGAAAGGTATAGAACACTTCCCTAGAAAAAGAGAGAATCTATCTTTTGATTATATTATTGGAACGAAATTTTATCTTAGAGCTTCTTCATTTGAAAATACTCGATTCTTGCTTTCTGTGCCTAGCTGAAAGGCGTTAAAGAAAAGCACTCTTGGGAGATAACGCAATTTTTTATTTTTTAAGTTTCTATTTTGTTGAGTCTTGGAAGTTACTGCCTCTTTTATAACCTCTCCTTATCCTTTTTGTGTGGTTTTTGTGCCAAGAATAGCCTCTAATGAGAGGGAAGTAAGATATGGGGAAGTTGTTGTCCCGCAACAGATTTTTGTGCTTCAATGTAAAAAATCGTGAAAATTACCAGTACGTCAGATTTAGCTGTAATTTTTTGTGTGCATGCCCCTGGTATTTACCCAACTTTCGTTAGTGTTGAACTTTTGGATTTGAGCAACATAAGATTTTCGAAATAATCCGTCTTTACCTACTGGTCTGTTTTGATAGATTTTTGCCATTATATGCATTAGCCTCATAATAGGTTTCTTTTTGAGTTCTCTTTGATCACTTCAGCTTGTAAAAGGAGTTGCTATAGTATATTATGTTTTAATGGAAGTTTTACTTAAGTTGAAACTGAATCCAAAGGATTATTATCTTGAATACACTAATGTTGCTAATGAAGATAGTGTGAAGTTTTGAATGAAGGAAATTTTCAAGTGTAGGGAAAGAATGGTATGATGAGATGAAGTATGGAAAACATCTCAAGCTTGGGGATGCCACCCGTTTTACCCCAAAAAATATCCAAAAAGTACAAGCGTCACAGCTTGGGGATTCCCAAGGCATCCCCTTCTTAATCAATAAAAATCTCAGGTCTTCTTTCAAGACACTTTATTTTTATTGCTTCATGCACTATTGTGTTGTTCTTGGAGGGTCTTTTTTTTGTTTTTAGTTTTATTTTGCTTTTTTTGCTGCAATAAATTGGCCGGACCCCAACAAACCTATTTTGGAGAAGTTACACCTAGTTCTTCATTGCCTATAACACTCTAGTTTTCACTCTTAATGTTCTATGAGTGTTCTCTTTTTCTAGTACTACGTTTAGCTTTAGTTTTCTTATTATTTTTTCTTAGCACTTTTTAGTTCTTATTTGTAGTTAGGTGAGACAAGCTATCTAATATTTATTGATTATTATCTTTGTGAGTTGTTTCAAATAAGTCGATTGGTGTTGGAAAAGAGTAGAAAGTTTCAGGCTTATAGTGGTAAAAAGGAAGCTTGTTTAGACTGTGACTTGGACTTCATCATGTCATGTTAGATGTTGCTTTTACCATATGATTAGTAATTATTGTTGTAGCATGACTTGTTTCAAACAACTGAGATTGCCTAATGTGCCTTGAAAGAATCATGCATTGTTTTAGCATACAAAAGCATAATATTGTGGTATTCTCATTTGATACTTTATTTGGGTTGACTTGGCACATGCTTACACCAATTTAATACTATGAACCAGTCACCTTAGACTCTATGATCATTTAGTTTTTGACCTGTGATATGACTTTATGCTTTAATTAATAATGTTTTGTCGCTTTGCATGATTATTGTCATTATTGCTCTCTTAGTTGGTCGCTCCCAGTCATTTGCTAGCCTCCACCGATACTAAGTATGAGCTAAACTCGTGCATCCAACTCCCAATAAACCAAGTCATTCCAAAGAGTCCACTATAAATTCCTATGCATGGTGTGTTTCACCATTCCAAGTATATTCATGTTTATCTATCTTGCAAATTCAACTTTTGTTATGTGAGAATTAGTGATTAAAGCTCTCACGAACTTGATGGCACACTTTATTTTCTTGCACTTAATAAACTTGAACCATTGTGCCCATCTATGTTGCTTATATGCTTGCAAATTATAAATTGTGAATTAGCAGAACCATGTTGTCATGAGGAACGCTTTCGACATTGCACTTATTCAGTTTAGTTGATATCATGTTCTTTTGTTTATGGATGCCGGCGGTGTGAAATAAAAGGGGATCTTGTAAGCTCATGGAGTTTGTATATGTGTTAGAGAACGGACTGGGTGGCTAGCCTAATCCATGCCTAATCATGGTGGAAACTTGCAGCATAACCATAATGAGCATTCTATGAAGCATCCTCAATAAAAACCTATGCAAATAGCAAATAAAAAGATCGCTGAGATGCTCCTTGTCTTTTGCCTTGTCATTTTGATATGGGATAGCTCCTGTGTCATGGGGCAAGGTGTACCCCATTGGCGGATCCCTATGATACACATATACTTATAATGAAAAGAACTTGCTCGTGACCAAAGTTGAGTAGCATGAGGTTTAGCTCGTGCGCAAGGGGCATGAGATTTTCAACTTAAAACTTGCCAAGCATATACTCATATTGATGTCACTTTAACCTTAATCACTTCAAGATGCTTATGATAGGGGAAATGAGAGCTCAAAACTAGTAAGTACCATAATTTTTTGAAGCTCTTTATGAAACTTCAAATCCCTACTTCCCTCTATGAAGGGCCTATCTTTTTACTTTTTTTTAGTCTCCATCTTATATCTTTATGCACCAATTAAGAGAACATAGTTGTCATTCTTAGTTCAATGTGCATTATCATAAAACTTGTTGATTGATTCATAATTATGGTATTGTTTGTTCTTAAATTATTTGTATCTATTCACCCTTATGAACTTTGAAAGTGTCCTATGCATTTATGTTTTGCTATTCCATGAAGGCCAAGCTGATTACCACTCTTTCTATGTTTTCTATATGTGAAACAAACAAATGTCTTTCGATGTATTGGTATTCATGACCTTTTGTTTGTGAAACCTTTCATGTTGCAACATAGTTTCTTTATCTTATGTATTTCATGCTTATGTTAGAGTACTTTGATCCCAGCTATCAATGCTTTGCAATACCTTGATCAAGATTGTGATGGTGCATGTCACCTCAAGAATTATTATTTTTATCACATACGTACTTGAGGACGAGCAAGAGCTAAGCTTGGGGATGCTTGATACGTCGCAAACGTATCTATAATTTTTGATGCTCCATGCTTGTTTTGTATCACTTATCATATGTTTTGTCTACACTTTGAGGCATTTTTATACATTTTCTGGAACTAACCTATTAACAAGATGCCGCAGTGCCAGTTCCCTTTTTTCTGTTGCTTTTGGTTTTTGAAAAGCTAGTAAAGAAATATTCTCGGAATTGGATGGAACAAAAGCCGAAGTCAATATTTTACTGTAAGAAGGACGTAGTACAGAGGAGGAACGAAGAGGCGCAACAGGGAGGCCGCACCAACCCTAGGTGGGGGTCCATCCTGCACCACGCAATGGCATGGTGTGGGCCCCCTGGCCCTCAACCAGCCTTTCCCTCTCGCCTCTATAAACCCCTCGAGGCAGAAACCCTAAGCACCTGATCAGAAATCCACGAAAAAGTCTATAGCCTCCGCCACCAAAGTCCCTAGATCACGAGGGATATGAAGCTCTTTTCGGCATCCTACCGGAGAGGGGAGATCACCTTGGAGGCCTTCTTCATCACCATGCCAGCCGCCAGAGTGATGCGTGAGTAGTTCATCCTTGGACTATGGGTCCATAGCAGTAGCTAGATGGTCGTTTCTCCTCTTTTGTGCTATCATGTTTAGATCTTGTGAGATAACTATCATGATCAAGATCATCTATTTGTAATCCTACATGTTGTGTTTGTTGGGATCCGATGGACATTGAGTACTACGTCAAGATTGATTATTGATTCTATCATGTCTATGTTATTTATGATATTGCATGCTCTCCATTGCTAGTGGTTACTCTGGCCAAGTAGTTGCTTGTGAATTCAAGAGGGAGTATTTAGATAGTAGGTTCATGCCTCTAGTAATCTAGGGGAGTGTCAGGAACCTCTAAGGTTGTAGATGTGCTGTTGCGACTAGGGAGAAAACAAAAATCCTTTGTCCAAGGGCAATTGTATTGTTTACTTTACACACTTTTCTTAATGCAATTATCTGCTGCTTGCAACTTAATACTGGTCAGGGTTTGGATGATAACCTAAAGGTGGATTATTAGTCGTAGATGCAGTTGGATTACGGTCTATGTATTATGTTTTAATGCTCAAACGAATCTCATAGCGATCATCATAACATGTACATGCATTTTTATGCATTCTCAATCTGTCTATTTCCCAACTGTATTTTGTTCACCCAACATGCTTTTTATCTTATGGACAAACACCTCTAGTGAACTGTGGACCCCGGTCCATTTCTTGCACTGATATTCAATCTACTGTCTACTATTTAATTTCTGCAATTCCTACAAGCAACTACTTTATTCCACACTATACATTTAATATTTTGTTTTCAGCAAACTGGTGAGCTTGACAACCTCACTGTAATTTGGGGCAAAGTATTGTGGTTGTGTTGTGCAGGTTCCACGTTGCTAGCAACACCTTGGGAGATGGTTCTTTCTGCTATTGGTTCGATAACCTTGGTTTCATAACTGGGGGAAACTTGTTGTTGTTCTCATCATACCTTCCCCTTGGGGTTCCCAACGATCTCTACATCATTTGAGACATCATGCCACATCTATCTCGACAAATCTATGGCGCACCAGCATGTGCGCCACTGTTTTCACAACCCTTGCGTCATGGCTATGATGTTTGTGGTGCACTGCGACATGCACGACGCACACTTGGACCAGTGCGCCATGGCTGTGGTGCGCCACATATTAGTCCATATGCGCCATGGTTAAATTCTCTTTCTATTTTTTCAAATAGATGGTCCACGTATATACCCCTATACGGTGTACAACACATGCATGCATACAGATTTTGCAAAACAATACAAATACAGAGTACATTAGAAGTGCACCACACTAGTTATAACCCAAAATAGACACACGTGTCAAATCTTCACACAATTGATTGACGGTCTCATGATCGAATAGCTAATCACCATTTACACTCGATAAGTAGTCATACCTAAACTACTATCAAATACAATAGAACCACCAACACGGTGAGCAATATAGATATTACTACAAACGTTCCCCTCCCTTTCTTCCTCACAGTCTTGATCCGGTTCTCCTCCTCCATCTCTTTCTCACGGAGGTGCTCCATCCACATAACATCCGCCACCTCCTTACTCTTTTAGCATTTGTAGCTTTTGCCCAGGAACTCGTTCACTTTCTTGAGACAGAGTTTCCACTCATCGTAGACGCCTGGAACATGGCCTCTGTACACGACATACCACTTCTTCTCCATCTATATAGACAAGACAAATAATATTAGATAAGGAAAAGTTATAGTTCACATATATAGTATACCACAGCATTTAATCATTGGCATTCTCGAGAAAGACCCAAAATGTAAGAAAAAGAACTAAGCATTGATTCATAACTGTAATGAGTAGCATTGACCACAATTAAGTTAAACAACCATCAAAACTATATCGATCTAGATACAAGTTTAATATGGAGATAAAAGTTCACAACACACACACACACAAGTACATCGATAGTTCAGAACTACAACTATTGAGGCAAACATCAAGACTCCTGACTTGTCTTAGGGAACGGGAGTACGCCTTGTTTAGTCATGAACGGCCTTTTGTCACCCTACATCTCTAGGAGATGTTCGATGTCATGGTTAGACGGTTTGTAGCCTACATGGAAGATCCCTCCCGAATTCATAACACCACGATAGATGATTCTGGAAAACTGTTGTCGAATGCGATAGAACTCTTGTCTAATATCTGAATCGGTTATCTCCTCCTTGGCTTGGGCCACTGTTGGAGATGAGATGGTAGCTATAGTTTCTTCTTTATCGCACTCCTCAAGTCTAAATATGTGGCTTGCGAATGTTTCGGAGATAAGATGATGAGTGTGCGGTCTTGATCTCTGCACAAAACAATTCGAATGGAACGTTGTTGGAAAAGGAATGATGGCAATCTAAAAAATCATGTTCCGGCGGTGAGCAAATGACTCACTCAGGGAAGTAAGGCATGGGAATGTATTCCTTCGTCTTGTTCGCTACCATGACATCTTGGAGGTACTTCGCCACGAATATCTCGGTGTGTTCTCTCTAATGATTTGGATCGCCATACTGAGCGAGAATAGGCGGACCATGGTAAAGTGCAGAGGGTACATGTGCAACATATTGAAGATGTCGGCAAAATGTAGGAAGAAAGTATCCCCAAGGGCACTATCAACAAAGCCCAATCCATGTGGCACCTTAGCCATGAAAACCGGGTACGACTGATATTTATCTAGAAGGAGGCATTGCTCGATTGTCAGCACACCGTCATGCACAAACTTCATATCTGAACTTCCGAGCCTGAGCAATTTCTTAGTTAGCATCGGCTGACTCGCCACATGCATCCTCCACATAATATCCTTGGGTCTCGGTGCCCCATCCTGAGCCCGGATTGGATTCGGACTCGACACCACCACCGGCTGGCTCGTAGACTTGCTAGCTTTACATTTCCATCCCTTCTTCGCTACTATAGGGCGAGGGACCGCAATATCCACACCGGCCACCCTGTGTAGTGTGGTGGGGCTCAAATCAGAGGGAAGTAAGGTATGGGGAAGTTAGTCTGTTTTGACAGATTTCTGCCATTATATGCATTTGCATCGTAATCGGTTTCTTTTTAAGTTCTCTTTGATCACTTGAGCTTGTAAAAGGAGTTGCTACAGTATCTTTTGTTTTAATGGAAGTTTTACTTAAGTTGAAACTGAAACCAAAGGCTTATTATCTTGAATACACTAATGTTGCTAATGAAGATTGTGTGAAGTTTTGAATGAAGGAAATTTTCAAGTGTAGGGAACGAATGGTATGGTGAGATGAAGTATGGAAAAAATCTCAAGCTTGGGGATGCCACCCGTTTCACCCCAAGAATTATCCAATAAGTACAAGGGTCAAATCTTGGGGATGCCCAAGGCAACCCCTTATTCATCAATAGAAATCTCAGGTTTTCTTTCATGAAACTTTATTTTTATTGCTTCATGCACTATTGTGTTGTTCTTGGAGCATCTTTGTTTTTGTTTTTAGTTTTATTTTGCGTTGTTTGCTGCAATAAATTGGTCGAACCCCAACAAACCTATTTTGGAGAAGTTACACCTAGTTCTTCATTGGCCTAGAACACTCTAGTTTTCACTCTTATTGTTCTATGAGTGTTCTCTTTTGCTAGTACTGCGTTCAGCTTTAGTTTTCTTATTATTTTTGCTTAGAACTTTTTAGTTATTATTTGTAGTTACGTGAGACAAGCTCTCTTATCTTTATTGATTATTATCTTTGTAAGTTGTTTCAAATAAGTCGATTGGTGTTAGACAAGAGTAGAAAGTTTTAGGCTTATAGTGGTACAAAAGGAAGCTTGTTTTGACTGTGACTTGGACTTTATCATGTCATGTTAGATGTTGCTTTGACCATATGCTTAGTAATTATTGTTGTAGCATGACTTGTGTCAAACAACTGAGATTACTTAATGTGCCTTGAAAGAATCATGCATTGTTTTAGCATACAAAAGCATAATATTTTGGTATTCTCCTTTGATACTTTATTTGGGTTGAGTTGGCACATGCTTACACCATGTTAAGACTATGAACCAGTCACCTTAGCCTCTATGATCATTTAGTTTTTGACATGTGATATCACTTTATGCTTTAATTAATAATGTTTTGTCGCTTTGCATGATTATGGCCATTATTGCTCTCTTAGGTGGTTGCTCCCAGTCTTTTGCTAGCCTCCACCTGCACTAAGTATGAGCTCTACTCATGCATCCAACTCCCAATAAACCAAGTCATTCCAAAGAGTCCACTATAAATTCCTATGCATCGTGTGTTTCACCATTCCAAGTATATTCATGTTTTTATCTATCTTCCAAATTAAACTTTTGTTATGAGAAAATTAGTGATTAAAGATCTCATGAACTTGATGGCACACTTTATTTTCTTGCACTTAATAAACTTGAACCATTGTGCCCATCTATGTTGCTTATATGCTTGCAAATTATAAATTGTGAATTAGCAGAACCATGTTGTCATGGGGAATGCTTTCGACATTGGACTTATTCAGTTTAGTTGATATCATGTTCTTTTGTTTATGGATGTCTGCGGTGTGAAATAAAAGGGGAGCTTGTAAGCTCATCCAGTTTGTATATGTGTTAGAGAACTGCCTGGGCGGCTAGCCTGAGCCATGCCTAATTGATGACCCACAAGTATTGGGGGTGTATCGTAGTACTTTCGATAAATAGGAGTGTCGATCCCAACGAGGAGCAGAAGGTGTTGACTAGTGGTATGGAGCAGGAAATCTCTGTAATACTTAGCAAACGAATTTTTAGCGGTTTTCTGATAAAGCAAAGAAATAAAGTGTAAGTAATAAAGACGACAAACAATTGCCGAAAGTTTCCCAATTCTTTCTTAGCAAAGGACAAGACGGTGGAAATACTTATAAGGACCAAACGTTCTCGAGGACACATGGGAAGTCTGTCAAGTGCTTTCACTTCATATAGCCGAGTAGTCTTCTTTAGTTTTGTAAGTGTTGTGTGGGTGAACCTGTGCTAATGTACCGACCTTACTTGGACTAATACATACTTGTGATTAAACCGCCTGCAAGCATCTGCAACTATAGGAAAGCAATTAAGAGATAATCCTAACCATAGCCTTAAACTCTGAGATCCTATGCTCACTTGTGCAATGGTTTCCTAACGGGGGTTCAGGTTTCTGTCACTCCGGCAACCCCACAATTAGTATCAAAATAGACAATGCATTCCCCTAGGCACATAAATGGTGAAATATCATGTAGTCAACGTTCACATGACACCACGAGAAGAATAGCACCACAACTTAAATACTAAACCATTGAATAATATCTCAACACGAATACACTAATAACAAAATTACTTCTCCCATGTCCTCAAGAACTAAACTAACTACTCACAAGACATCATATGGATCAAGATAAAAGATGATATGGTGATGAATAACAATTTGAACATAAACAATAATCCAATGGTTCCACTCACAAGCATCAACTACAATAGTAACCAACACCGGGAAAGTTTCCCCTAAGAACTATGCAAGTATTCAACACAACTGTTACAGCGGGATGGAGTGATGATGATGGTGTTGGTGGAGATGATGGTGTGGATGATTATGATGATGATCCAGACGAAATCTAGCTTGATGATGGTGTTGATGGGGACGATCTCCCCTCTCCGGGAAGGAATTTTCCTGGCAGAAATCTGTCTGCCGGAGAGCTCTTTCTCGCTCGGTGTTTTCCGCCCCGCAGAGGCGGCGAAATCTTTTTGTGGTCGCTTCTTGTGTATTAGGGTTTCGAGGAGAAGATATAGGCGAGAGGGCGGAGCCAGAGGTAGGCCACACCCCCTATAGGCGCGGCCTAGGGGTGGCCCGCGCCTAGGGGTGTGGGCCCCCTGTGGCCCATCTCCGGCTGCCCTTGTGGCATTCTTCATCTTCTGGGAAAATATGATTTTCCATAGTTTTTCTGCTATTTTACTGATCTTCGCGAAATTGCATAAAAACACCTCTTTTTCCATCAGAAACCTGACTCTAGCAGTTCATCCTCCAAGAATCATCCAATATGCAAAAACAAATTAAAAGACATAAGTAACACCTCTTAATAAGAAATATATCAATGAATAGAGGGAAATTATGATATAGAATGGTGATGCAAATTGGACGTATCAACTCCCCCAAAGCTTAGACCTTCACTTGTCCCCAAGCGAAAGCTGAGCTCAGTAAACATGTCCACAGGTTTATGGAGTGAAGTGTCGATAAAAGAATATGGACAAGAATCATCACAATTACCATTACACAACTCAAGAAGAAAGCAACTCACCATTATATAACTTAGCTTGCAACAAGTAGAGGCGTCACAATAGAGATGCATAAAGATAAATCATAATTGGAATTGGTAAACTTTGTTCTTGGTCAGAGAAAAACTGGCAAATAGTTTCACAAAAAGGTTTTTTTAGAAGTTTTACAATAGGAGTACTCTTTTGCTCAAACATTAAAAGGTTTTTCACAATGAAGACTTTCAAAGTAATACTCAATAGATAAGAGTCTTGTGCCAACAAGGAAGATGAAGAACACGATTGAATAAATCATTATATGAATGCTTGGAACACAACAACTCAAATGCTTGCAAGAGATAGAGAGGAAGTAGGTTTACTGACTCAACTTAGAAGTAGAAGAAAGGCCCTTCATAGAGGGAAGCAGGGATTTCAAGTCATAAAGAGCTTCCAAAATATTATGGTACTTACTAGCTTTTAGTTCTCATTGCCCCTATCATAAGAATCTTGAGGTGATTAAGGTTAAAGTGAACAAAGATGGAGTATATGCTTGACGAAATATAAGCTGGCAATCTCATGTCCCTTGAGTACGAGGGCCGCTCCTCATGCTACTCAACTTTAGTTACCGGTAAGTTCTTGTCATTATAAGTACATGTGTATCATAAGGAACAACCAACGGGGTACCCCTTGCACATGATACAGGAGCTATCCCATAATCAAAATGACAAGGCAAGCAGACAGTGAGCATCTCAGCGATCTTTTTATTTGCTATTTGCATAGGTTTTTATTGAGGATGCTTCACAGATTGCTCATTATGGTGATGCTACAAGTTTCCACCATGATTAGGCATGGCTTAGGGTAGCGGCCCAGTCATTTCTCTAATACAAAATACATAACTCCATGGGCATACAAGCTCCCCTTTTATTTCACACACAACATCCGCAAACAAAAGAGCATGATATCAACTGGATATGTATCCATAAGTGTTGAAAGCGTTCCTCGTGATAGCATGGTTCTGCTAATCCCAACGTATAGGTGCAAGCATATACAACTTCGATGACACAATGGTTCAAGTTTATTAGGGGCAAGAAAATAAGGTGTGCCATCAAGTTCGTGAGAGCTTTACTAACTAGTTTTCACATAAAAAAATAATTTTTAATTAGAAAGATAGATGAAGCTTGAGAATTTTCTTGGAATAGCAATACTGCTAATAGGTAGATATGGTGGACACAAATGGCACGGGTTTTGGTTCAAAGGAATTGGATGCATGAGAAGTATGCCTTCTCAAAACAGGTTTTTGGCTAGCAAGGCTGGGTAGCAAGCAAAAGAGTTGAAAGAAATAAGCAAACATACAAATAATAAAGCCTAACATGCAATCTTCCTTGAAGACACAAAAGATCTTAAATAAAGTGTACTAAACTTATGAGCCAATCAAGAAAGAAAATAAAAGATACAAAATACCTGTAAGATTTTTCTCTTTTCCTTTCAAACCTCAAAAAGTGTTGCTACTGACCACAGCTCGGTTTGCCAGAACCAATTTAGATCTAATTGATGCTCCCAAGGTGATGCCAATACTGATAAACAATATCAATCATATAATATAGATTGCAAACTAAAATAAGAAGTGCAAAAAGTAAAAGATGAAGCTTCTCATTAATATTCCATAAAGGCACTCACACCAAGGGATACATAGATAACAAACTAAAGGAGAGATACTTCCACAATGCAAACCAACCTATAAGATAACTTCTCTACCCAAGATATGAATCCACTAAAAAGGTAAAAGATAAAAGATAATGATGTGATACTGCGGCACTCCCGCAAGCTTGGAACAAGCCAAGGGGATGCCAAACCTGATGATGAATTACTCCTTTGGTAGTGATGGTGTTCTCTTGATAAGCTCTTCAATCAGTTTCCTCAAATCCTCAATCTCGAAGGTCAGAGTATGGTTCAACTCCAATTTTTTCTCAATGCGGTTCATGATAATATTGGACCGAGAATCACAGTCCTTGTTATTCTTCCCCCACTCTTCCTTCTTAGTGTGTTCCTTCCTTGCATGGTTAGAACGAGGCAGATCCCAATCAGAGGGAAAGTTCCCTTTGGGAACCTCTTGGAATTGTTGCTCATGTATAAGAGTATGGAGGGGATTATTGGTACATGGAGGAAGTGAACACGGAGCAAGGCAATGGCGCGGAGGTTTCCCTCCCATAGACATACGTGCTATCCTCCTAAGCTTGATAGGGTTTGACACCACTCCAATGCTTGCAACGTTAGCGTGGGTGTCTGGATGCTCTTCCTCCATCATGTCTTTTTCATCCCCAACCAATATCTCCTCCTCCTTGGGGTTTTGAGGATCATCTCCCTCTGGCTTCTTTCCTTTGTCGTTGGCGGAGACCATGGTGCTCTAAACTTGAGAAGATTTCCTGACCGAAACAGATCGAAATGAAAACACGATATACGAACCTCGGGGTATCCGGGGGGTTATATATTACGAAGCTTCAATTCATAAGGAAGGTACTGGTGCGAAAAAAAGTCAGAGACGGAGCACAGGGGGCTCACACCCCCTACAGGCACGGCCAGCCGGGGCCCGCGCCTAGGGTGGGTATGGCCACCCTGGCCTCCGTTTCCTCCTCTGTTTCGTAACCTTCCGTATGTAATAAAAACATGAAAAATATAAAAATATAAGGTTTTCATGAACCTTCTGTTTTCACCACTTTTACCTATTCCTCTGCAAATTCCTTTTCTCCAACTCCTAAAAATTCCTTACACAAACCTTATTGGAAACATTAGTGTATGCAAAAACAATAAACCTTTAGGTTAACACTTCAACTAAAATCCATCAAAACAAAAGCTACTGTAGCAACTCCTTTCCTGATGCCCTAAAAAGAATCTGGAAGGGAATCAATATAAGAGGCAAATGAAAATGATGGCAGAAATCTGTCAAAACAGACCAGCAGGTAAAGATTGATTTTTTTCGAAAACCTTATGTTGCTCAAATAAAAAAGTGCAAAACTAATGAAAGTTGGGTAACAACTTGGAGAACAAGCAAAGAAAATTACAGCTCAATCCGTTATACTGAGATCCTTCACGAATTTTTACAATGCAGCACAAAAATCTGTCCTAGGACAGCCACTTTTCACAACTCCTCTACTTCTCAAAAGTAGTTGATCTTGACACAAAAACCAAAACAAAAAGGATAAGGAGCGGTTATTACTGAGGTAATAACTTCCAGGACTCAATAAAACTATTGAGTTATCTCCCAAGAAGTACTTTTCTTTAATGCCTTTAAGTTAGGCTTGATAGTTTCAAAGATGCTCACATAGGAGATATATATTTGAGGTGAAAGAGAGCTTCAAGAAGCAAATATCCAGCACATTTGAGTCTAACCCACTTCCTATGCATGGGAGTATCATGAGAAAACAAATTGTTGAAACAAAAAGCCAATAGCATAGAAAGACAAAACAAGTGCAACTTCAAAGCTTTCGACATAAAACGGGGAAACTTAACATTATTGGGATGAATAAAACCATGTTTCCCTCTCGTAATAACTTTCAGTAGCACCTTGAATAAAGTTGAAAATATAACTGTCAAAGGAAACAACTTTATCATCAGAATAAGCATACTTACAATCATCAAAAAGAGGTCCAAGGTCATAAACTGGATCAATAGAAGCAAGTTGTTCCATCCTGAAATCTTCATTAGGAAAGCTATTTTCATAAGGAGCGCAGAGAACCTCCACATCTCTTACAATACCAATAGGGAAAATGGTTTCCTTGTTAGCAAGGTGAATAACCACATCAATTTCCTCAATCTCACACGGACCAATTTCATGCATAATTTCCCTGTAAAGCTCATAAGGAATAACACTAGAACTAGCACCAATATCACATAAACCATAATAGCAATGATCACCAATTCTCACAGAAAGCAAAGGGACACTAGCTTTTCTAGCTTTAGTAGGATGAGAGATAATATTAGAAGCATCTTCACAGAATACAATGTGATCATCCTCTATATTTCTAGTAACAAGATCTTTGACAATAGCTACCACAGGTTTAATATTCATTTGCTCATCAGGTTCCACAATTTTCTTTCTACCTTTGTTATTCACACTAATTATAATAGAGTACTCCTTTACCTTAGCTCGGAAAGGTGTTTTCTCAACATAAGGTTCAGGCACAATATGATTAGTAGTACAAACTTCGGTATTTCTAATAGGAACATGATTAACAACATCTTTATAAGGTGCATGGTACTTGTTCCACTTTTTTTAGGAATTTCAGTATAAGAGGAAAAGGCCTTATAAGAATTGTCAATACTTTGAGACTAAAGACCATATTCAGTACTAATATCACAGAAGTTATCAGTTCCCATAAAAGATTTAATGGATTCATAATCATAGTTTATACCTAACTTTCTTCCTTTTTCATTCTCCCATGCTTTAGTTGTTTCTTGAATACGGTCTAGGAGATCCCATTTAGCTTCTTCCTTCATAAGTGTGAATGATCCAGCACAAGAAGCATCTAGTAAATCTTTATCATGAAGATAAAGCCTAGCATAGAAGTTGTTGATAATAATATTCTTAGGGAGTTCATGAATAGGACATTTAAGCATTAGTAACTTCAATCTCCCCCAAGCTTGAGATGTAATCTCTCCATCACGAGGCCAAAATTTATATATCAGGTTCCTATCCTTATGAATTTCACTGGGAGGATAGAATTTGAGGGGCACTACTTCCTCCCATTCCATGGATTGTCCATTCTTCAGCAGCTTATACCATTCTTTAGCTCTCCCTTTCAAGGATATAGAGAGTAACTTCTTCTTCACATGTCCAGTTGTGATACCAGCACACTTAAACAATCCACAAAATTCATAGATAAAAAGAAAATAATCACCAGGGTGGACAGTTCCATCCCCTAAATAATAATTATCCATAACACGATCAACAATACTAGTAGGTATCTTAAAAGGATCTATCTCAATAGGTGGTGGTTCATCTACTACCCTAATAGTGGTAGTAGTTTTCCCAAACAGAAAACCAAGTGGGTTATCCATATTGGAAACAAAGTAACAAATAAAAATAAAAAGCAATACTCACAGTAGAAGTTTCCTTTACTAGTTCCACTCTTCAATAACGCTTCACTCCTCGTCAATGGTGCCAGAAAATAGTCTTGATGACACACAATTATAGGGGGTGTATCGTATTACTTTCGATAAATAGGAGTGTATATCCCAATAAGGAGCAGAAGGTGTTGACTAGTGGTATGGATTAGGAAATCTCTATAAATACTTAGCAAAGGGATTTTTAGGGGTTTTCTGATAAAGCAAAGAAATAAAGTGCAAATAATAAAGAAAATGAACAATTGCAGCAAGTGTCCCAATCCTTTCTTAGCAAAGGACAAGCCGGTGGAAATACTTATAAGGACCAAACGTTCTCTAGGACACATGGGGATCTGTCAAGTGTTGTCGCTTCATATTGTTGAGTAGTCTTCTTTAGTTTCGTAAGTGTTGTGTGGGTGAACCTGTGCTAATGTACCGACCTTACTTGGACTAATACATACTTGTGATTAAACCCCTTGCAAGCATATGCAACTAGATGAAAGCAATTAAGATATAAAACTAACCATAGCCTTAAACTGTGAGATCCTATGCTCCCTTGTGCAATGGTTTCCTAACGGGGGTTCAGGTTTCTGTCACTCCGACAACCCCACAATTAGTATCAAAATAAACAATGCATTCCCCTAGGCCCATAAATGGTGAAGTACCATGTAGTCTACATTCACATGACACCACTAGAAGAATAGCACCAAAACTTAAATACTAAACCATTGAATAATATCTCAACACAAATCCACTACTAACAACAAGACCTCTCCCATGTCCTCAAGAACTAAACAAACTACTCACAAGACATCATATGGATCAAGATCAAAGATGATATGGTGATGGATATCAATCTGAACATAAACAATAATCCAATGGTTCCATTCACAAGCATCAACTACAATAGTAATCAACACCGAAAAAGTTTCCCCTAAGAACTATGCAAGTATTCAACACAATTGTTAAAGTGGGATGGAGTGATGATGATGGTGTTGGTGGAGATGATGGTGTGGATGATGATGATGATGATCCCGATGAAGTATAGCTTGATGATGGTGTTGATGGCGACGATCGCCCCTCTCCGGGAAGGAATTTCCGCGGCAAAAATCTGTCTGCCGGAGAGCTCTTTCTCACTCAGTGTTTTCCGCCCCATAGAGGCAGCGAAATCTTTCTGTGGTTGCTCCTCGTGTATTAGGGTTTCGAGGAGAAGATATAGGCGATAGGGCGGAGACAGAGGTGGGCCAGATGGGCCACACCCCCTATAGGAGCGGCATAGGGGTGGCTAGCGCCTGGGGGGTATTGCCCACCTGTGACCCATCTCCGCCTCCCCTTCTGGCATTCTTCGTCTTCTGGGAAAATATGATTTTCCGTAGTTTTTCATGTATTTTTCTGATCTTTGCAAAATTGCATCAAAACACCTCTCTTTCCATCAGAAACCTTACTCCGGCAGTTCATCCTCCAAGAATCATCCAACATGCAAAAACAGATGAAAAGTCATAAGTAACACCTCTTAATAAGAAATATATCAATGAATAGAGGAAAATTATGATATAGAATGGTGATGGAAATTGGACGTATCACTAATCATGGTGGAAACTTGCAGCATAACCATAATGAGCATTCTATGAAGCATCCTCAATAAAAACCTATGCAAATAGCAAATAAAAAGATCACTGAGATGCTCATTGTCTGTGGCCTTGTCATTTTGATATGGGATAGCTCCTGTGTCATGGGGCAAGGGGTACCCCATCGGCGGTTCTCTATGATACACATATACTTACAATGACAAGAACTTGCTCGTGACCAAAGTTGAGTAGCATGAGGTTCGGTACTCGTACGCAAGGGGCATGAGATTTGCAACTTATAACTTGTCAAGCATATACTCTTATTTGTGTCACTTTATCCTTAATCACTTCAAGATGCTTATGATATGGGCAATTAGAGCTCAATACTAGTAAGTATCATAATTTTTGGAAGCTCTTTATGAAACTTGAAATCCCTACTTCCCTCTATGAAGGGCCTATCTTTTTACTTTTTGTTGAGTCTCCATCTCATATTTTTATGCAACAATTAAGAGAGCATAGTTGTCATTCTTAGTTCAATGTGCATTGTCCCAAAACTTGTTGATTGATTCATAATTATGGTATTGCTTGTTCTTAAATTATTTATATCTATTCACCCTAATGAACTTTAAAGGTGTCCTATGCATTTATGTTTTGCTATTCCATGAAGGCCAAGCTGATTACCACTCTTTCTATGTTTTCTATATGTGAAACAAAGAAATGTCTTTCGATGCATTGTTATTCATGACCTTTTGTTTGTGAAACCTTTCATGTTGCAACATAGTTGCTTTGTCTTATTGTTAGAACTATGTATTTCATGTTTATGTTAGAGTAGTTTGATCCCATATCAATGCTTTGCAATACGATGATCAAGATTTTGATGCTGCATGTCACCTAAAAAATTATTATTTTTATCACTTACGTACTCGAGGACGAGCAGGAGTTAAGCATGGGGATGCTTGATATGTTGTAAATGTATCTATAATTTTTGATGCTTCATGCTTGTTTTGTATAACTTATCTTATGTTTTGTCTACACTTTGAGGCATTTTTATACATTTTATGGAACTAAACTATTAACGAGATTTGCCGCAGTGCTAGTTCCCTTTTTTCTGCTGCTTTTGGTTTCATAAAATCTAGTAAAGAAATATTCTCGGAATTCGATGGAGCAAAATCCAAACTCAATATTTTAATATAACAAAGACGAATTCCAGAGGGGGGACGAAGTGGCACCATAGGGAGGCCGCACCACCCCTAGGTGCGGGTCCACCCTGGATCGCACCAGGGCATGGTGTGGGCCCCCTGGCCCTCAACCAACCTTTCCCTCTCACCTATATAAACCCCTCGAGGCAGAAACCCTAAGCACCTGATCAGAAATCCACAAAAAAGTTTATAGTCGCCGCCACCATCGTCCCTAGATCGGGAGGGATATGAAGCTCTTCCTGGCACCCTGCAGGGGAGGGGAGATCACCCTGGAGGCCTTCTTCATCACCATGCCATCCTCCAGAGTGATGCGTGAGTAGTTCATCCTTGGACTATGGTTGCATAGCAGTAGCTAGATGGTCATTTCTCCTCTTTTGTGCTATAATGTTTAGATATTGTGAGCTTCCTATCATGTTCAAGATCGTCTATTTGTAATCCTACATGTTGTGTTTGTTGAGATCCAATGGATATTGAGTACTACGTCAAGATTGATTATTGATTCTATCATGTCTATGTTATTTGCGATCTTGCATGCTCTGCGTTGCTAGTGGTTACTCTGGCCAAGTAGTTGCTTGTGACTCCAAGAGGGAGTATTTAGATAGTAGGTTCATGCGTCTAGTAATCTGGGGGAGTGTCAGGAACTTCTAAGGTTGTAGATGTGTTGTTGCTACTAGGGAGAAAACAAAATCCTTTGTCCAAGGGCAATTGTATTGTTTTCTTTACACACTTTGCTTAATGCAATTATCTGTTGCTTGCAACTTAATATTGGAAGGGGTGTGGATGATAACCTAAAGGTGGATTATTAGTCCTAGATGTAGTTGGATTACGGTATATGTATTATGTTGTAATTCCGAAACGAATCTCATAGCGATCATCATAAAATGTACATGCATTGTTATACATTCTCAGTCTGTCAATTTCCCAACTGTAATTTGTTCACCCAAAATGCTATTTATCTTATGGAGAAACACCTCTAGTGAACTATGGACCCCGGTCCATTTCTTCCTACTGATATTCAATCTACTGTCTACTATTTACTTTCTGCAATTCCTACAAGCAACTACTTTCTTCCACACTATACGTTTAATCCTTTGTTTTTAGAAAACTGGTGAGCTTGACAACCTCATTGTAAGTTGGGGCAAAGTATTGTGGTTGTGTTGTGTAGGTTCCACGTTGCTAGCAACACCTTAGGAGCTAGTTCTTTCTCCTATTGGTTCGATAACCTTGGTTTCATAACTGGGGGAAACTTGCTGCTGTGCTCATCATACCTTCCACTTGGGATTCCCAACAATCTCTACATCATTTGAGCCATCATGCCACGACTATCTCGACAGATCTGTGGCGCACCAGCAAGTGCGCCACTGTTTTCGCAACCCGTGCGTCATGGCTATGATGTTTGTGGTGCACTGCGACATGCACGACGCAGACTTGGACCAGTTCTCCATGGCTGTGGTGCGCCACAGATTAATTCCATATGCGCCACGGTTAAATTTTCTTTATTTTTTTTCAAATAGCTGGTCCACGTATATAACCATATATGGTGTACAACACATACATGCATACAGAGTTTGCAAAACAGTACAAATACAGAGTACATTAAAAGTGCACCACACTAGTTATAACCTGAAATAGACACAAGTGTCAAATCTTCAAACAATTGATCGCCGGTCTCGTGATCGAATAGCTAAGTTCACCATTTACACTCGAGAAATAGTCATACCTAAACTACTATCAAATACAATAGAACCTCCAACATGGTGAGCAAGATAGAGATTACTACAAATGTTCCCCTCCCTTTCTTTCTCACGGTCTTAATCCGGTTCTCCTCCTCCATCTCTTTCTCACGGAGATGCTCCATCCACATAACATCCGCCACCTCCTTACTCTTGTATCATTTGTAGCTATTGCCCTAGAACTCGTTCACTTGCTTGAGACAGAGTTTCAGTCGTCGTAGACGCCTAGAACATGGCCTCTATACACGACATACCACTTCTTCACCATGTATATTGACAAGACAAATAATATTAGATAAGGCAAAGTTAGAGTTCACATATATAGTATACCACAGCATTTTAATCATTGGCATTCTCGAGAAAATACCAAAATGTAAGAAAAAACTAAGCATTGATTCATCACCCTAATAAGTAGCATTGACCACATCTCTAGGAGGTTGCCTTGTTTCGTCATGAACGTCCTTTTGTCACCCTGCATCTCTAGGAGATGTTCGATGTCATGGTTAGACGGTGTGTAGCCTACATGGAAGATCCCTCCCGAGGACATGACACCATGACAGATGATTCTGGAAAACTGTTGTTGGATGCGATAGAACTCTTGTCTAATATCTGAATCGGCTATCTCCGCCTTGGCTTGGGACACTGCTGGAGATGAGCTGGTAGCTATAGTTTTGTTGGTCCTGTAGGAAAGCTCGTATGTGAAGGAGCACGTAGTAGGATTCCTTCCGATTGTCATCAGGATGCTTCACGCAAGGTAATTTCGTTATCTGGGTGAATACGTGCTTGCCGAACTTGACCTTTTGGTCACGAATGTGGTGCCTTCCACCGTGGCATATCCACTCAGAGCATAATCCAGCACATCCTTGATTTTTTCATAGTTTTTCTTCTTTATCGCACTCCTCGAGTCTAAATATGTGGCTTGAGAATGTTTCGGAGATAAGATGATGACTGTGCGGTCTTGATCTCTGCATAAAAAAATTCAAATGGAACCTTGTTGGAAAAGGAACGATGGAAATCTAAAAAAATCATGTTCCGGCGATGAGCAAATGACTCACTCAGGGAAGTAAGGCATGAGAATGTATTCCTTCGTCTTGTTCGCTACCATGACGTCTTGGAGGTACTTCGCCATGAATATCCGCTCGATGGAGCTATCCAAGTAGCCGTCACACATGTAGAAGGGGTCCATTGCCGCGATGCCCGGTGTGTTCTCTCTAGTGATCTGGATCGCCATACTGAGCGAGAATAGGCAAACCATGGTAAAGTGCAGAGGGTACAGGTGCAACATATTGAAGATGTTGGAAAACCGCAGGAAGAAAGTATCCCCAAGGGAACTATCAAGAAATCCCAAGCCATGTGGCACCTTAGCCATGAAAACCGGGTAGGAATAATATTTATCTTGAAGGAGGCATTGCTCGATTGTCAGCACACTGTCATGCACACACTCCATATCCGAACTTGCGAGCCTAAGAAATGTGTTAGTTAGCATCGGCTGACCTGCCACATTCATCCTCCATATAATATCCTTGGGTCTCGGTGCCCCGTCCTAAGCCCGGATTGGATTCCGAGCCGACACCACCACCGGCTGGCTCGCAGACTTGCTAGGTTTCCTTTTCCGTCCCTTCTTGACTACTATAGGGCGAGGGACCACAATATCCACACCGGCCACCCTATGTAGTGTGGTGGGGCTCAAAATAAATGTCATTTCCGATGTTTCATGCTCGTTGAAGAAGGCACCAGCTGGAGGAATCTCCTGAGATTCAAAGAAAGGCTTGTTGCAACTTGGTTTATCTGCTGGGCCACCAGCTGGGTCGCGAGCGTCTGCATCATGGCAGGGTTCTTCATTATTACTATGACCATGCATTTCCATGTCATCAGGATACTGAGTGTTGATGTACTGATAGACATCTTCTTCATTGTCATGCAGTGGAGGTGACGGAGCCGGTGGCAGCGCGAGTGGCGGTGATGTCAGTGGGGTGGTTCCCCTCAAACAAATCATGCTCTTCATCCAGAGCATGAAAATGCCAAAGAAATCTCTGAGGACATATGACTCGTCTTCATTGGCTCCTAGGGGTTAAATGGGAGCTTGCACGCTGTCGCAGCCCTATAGCACCAGAACAATCTGAACCCTATGCACCATAGCTGGCATCATCTTTGAGTGGAACACGCGGTTTAACGATTGAATGATCATGCCCTTGGCAACATCCCTCAACTCGTGGTTCACGTAGCTTAGGAGAGTGCATTGAACATCAGCCTGCGAAGAACATGTACGATGTCAGAGATTCCTTCAGAGTAATTAAAGGCAAGGAAGTGAAGTCATCGGTTGAGCTTCATGGCATCGGACGCTTACTAGTTACCTTGATGGCGTCTAGCTCGGTTAATGTCGAGGCACCGATGACGGATGGCATTCAACTTACGGAGGTGCTGCTTGATGGTACGATGCTGGCCGCTGGCGTATTCTCCTTGTTGTCCCCAGCTGCATTAAGCTCCGGCGCCGCGGTGATGGCGGGCAGAGTCACGAACACGTCTGGCGCAATGGTGATGGCGGGCAGAGTCAATAAAGCATCCGGCGCCGCGGGGACGATGGCAGGCAGAGTCACCAAATGATTCACCAGAATTGGCGCCACGTTGTTCGAGGTGCTGCTGACCATGCTGGGATTTAGGCATGGCCCTTGTCGACCACCCGCATTCCAATTCTCTATCGACTCCACCAAGGTAGGTATTATGGCGCTGAGGCTAATTGCCACATTGTCTTGGACAATTTGCGGAATCCACGCCACTTGTGCCATCAGTTCTTCAACCTCACGTTTTTCCTCCTCGCTCCTCCTCGCCACACGCATCTTCGGCTCCGGTGGACCATAATGATCCACCCATGGCTTAGCCCTGAAGCTGATGACATGGAAGGCCGACGACTACTTCTCTGTAACTGGTGTGAGTTTCTTAGCCTGGTTCATCACACAGTTAAAAGGGTTATCCCACCAGGTGGCCGCCGTCGACCCCTGAGATGAGGAGGTTCGGGTAGCCTCACTAGCGATTTCACGTTCCTGCAGAAGAAGCAACATGAACCATTTAGAAATTTGACTTCATCGATTAGAATGTAATCTACTTGATCCACAGTAATTAAATTCCTTGCTGCAAGAACCTCGAAATCCTTCACAATCTTCTCCACGGTGAGTTGTTTGGCTTTTGGGTCCACATGGTACCGGGCCCTAACAAAGTTATGAAGCTTCTTGTCTTCGAATTTTGCGAAGGGGTTAGATTGCTCCTTAGCGCTATAACTGTTGTCCGCCTTCTGCCATTTGGGCTCTACAGCTCTGTAACCGCCAGATACAAGACGGTGGTTACCTATATTCATCTCCCACAACTATTTCCCCCGATTACTAGCAGCCTCTCCTGCTCTCAAGTCACACCTGGCCTCGAATTCCAGGTAATGAGCTTTGGTTATCTGAGGATAGTTCTCCTGGATCTTCTGGAGGCTTTTACCTTCTTTACAAATCATCTTCTTCACCCGGGTTTTCCAACTGGCCAAGGCGATGCTCATCTTCGTTAGGGATTTTTTGTGTAATTCATTCCTATTGTAATTTGTGTTCCGGTGATCAGCTGGGAACTTGTATCTTGCATGTAGCTTCTCGAAGAGGACTGTGTGCAAACGGATATTTTCTTTATGCCGGAGGTTCTCTGTGTTGATCGATACAGTGGACCCAGTGATAGCCGCCACTTGCCCACCGTACCCTTTGATGACGTGGTCGGGCGCCAAAGGAACCCCTTTCGGGGTTACTTCGGTAATTTCCTCTCTCATAGTGTCGATCGTGTTCGGGCACCGTTCCTTCTTCTTCTTCAGATTGCTACCATCTATGTGCTGGCCGCCATCAGTGGTTTCATTCTCGGTGTCCTCTGCGTCATCTCCGTCATTGGTCTCTTCCTCCTCGTCCTCCATCTCCTCACTGTCGCTCTCGTAAGGCAGATATTCATCATCACCTGGTTCTCTTCCTTCAATCTTCTAGGCAACCTCCCAGAATGACAATTTTTTGGAGCTCTGACTACTTAAAAGTTGATGTGCGGAGAAGAGCCGGCCTCATCGTTGTTGTCCATGTTTGCACTAATTAAAAGAAGGCAATAAACATTGGAAATTCACGGAAAAATTTGGCATGACCTTTGTTATTTTTCTTAACCTAGGAGTGCCCGATTTTTTCCAAAATGGAAGTTAATCAACATTTCATCAAAAATTAGAATTCATTTCAGACATACCTACGCGTACCATAACCCCCCTAAGAGACACACAATGGCCACTAGATTTACATCACATCCACCATGCTTGGTTCAATAACATCAGCTTCCATGAGAGTTTAAGAAAATAACAGCAGCATACAAAAATATTTACTCAACAAAATACCAGCAGCATACATAGCACCAGCATACTGATACGTCGTAAACATATCTATAATTTTTGATGTTCCATGCTTGTTTAGTATCAAATTTGTTATGTTTTGTCTACACTCTGAGCTATTTTTAACCATTTTTAGGGACTAACCTATTAACAAAATGCCGTAGTGCCAGTTGCCTTTTTTCTGCTGGTTTTGGTTTCAGAAAAGCTAGTAAGGAAATATTCTCGGAATTGGACGGGACAAAATCCAAAGTCAATATTTTACTAGAGCGACGAAGAAGTCCAAAGGGCATCCGAAGTGGGGCCATGAGGTGGCCACAACTAGGGATGGCGCGGCCAACCCCTAGGGCGCTCCGCGACTAGGTGTGGGCCCCTCGGGCCCCCACCTACCATGCCCCTTCATCTATAAAGTCACACCGATGCAGAAACCCTAAGCACCCGATCAAATATCCACAAAATTGTCCGTAGCCGCCGCCACGATCGTCCCTAGATCGAGGGGATCTGAAGCTCTTCCTGGCACCCTACCGGAGGGGAGAGATCATCCCAGAGGCCTTGTTCATCACCATGCCAGCATCCGGTATGATGTGTGAGTAGTTCACCCTTGGACAATGGGTCCATACAGTAACTAGATGGTTGTTTATCCTCGTTTGTGCTAACATGTTTAGATCTTGAGAGCTCCATTCATGATGAAGATCATCTATTTGTAATCATACATGTTGTGTTTGTAGAGATCCGATGGATATTGAGATACTATGTCAAACTGATTATTTGATTCTATCATGTTTGTGTTATTTGTGGTCTTGCATGCTCTCCGTTTCTAGTAGCTATCTTGGCTAAGTAGATGCTTGTGACTCCAAGAGGGAGTATTTATGCTCGATAGTAGGTTCATGCCTCTAGTAATTTAGGGAAGTGATAGAAATATATAAGGTTGTAGATGTGTTGTTGCTACTAGGGAGAAAACAACAATCTTTGGTTCATGGAACAATTGTATTGTTTACTTTACACACATTGCTTAATGCAATTATCTATTGCTTCCAACTTGATATTGGAAGGGATTCGGATGATAACTTGAAGGTGGATTATTAGTCATAGATGCAGGTTGATTATGGTCTATGTATATTATTGTAATGCCCAATCAAATCTCATAGGAGTCATGATGTATAGTATATGCATTGTTATACTTTCTCAATATGTTAATTGCCTCGCTGTAATTTGTTCACCCATCATGTTATCTATCTTAAGGAGAACACCTCTAGTGAACTCTGGACCCCGGTCCAATCTTTATCAATAATACATTATCTACTATTACCGTTTACTTTCTACAAGAAACTAATATCTTCCACACTATACGTTTAATCCTTTGTTTTCAGCAAACCGGTGAGATTGACAACCTCACTTTATGTTGGGGCAAAGTTTTGAGTTTGTGTTGTGTAGGTTCCAAGTTGTTAGTAACACCTTGGAGTTGTCTCATTCCTCCTACTGGTTCGATAAACTTGGTGTCATAACTGAGGGAAAACTTAATGATGTGCTCTTCACACCTTCCTCTTGGGGTATCCCAACGAAGATCTACAGTGAACTGAGCCGCATCAAGACATTTTATAGCGCTGTTGACGGGGAGTTAAGGACAACTTCAATCTCTTCCTCCTCGTTAGTCACCTTTTAGGGAGAAAGAAGATTCTCGCAAGGGGAGCCTCTCACAACCATTCTCTTTACTTTGTTTTTGTTTTTCTTAGTTTGTTTTTCTTTGTTTTTCTTGTTCGTTTCTTTCAAAAATAAAAAAAAATAGTTTCATTTGGTTTGCTTCTTCTTATCAAAAACACAAAAAATTTAGCTCCTTCTTTAGTTGCTACTGCTGTTGGCTTGCCTCACTTTTGCAAAAATGAACACTCCTAAGAACACCAAGTTGTGTGACTTCACTAGCACAAACAACAATGATTTTCTTTGCACACCTTTTGCTCCCCCTATTAAAGCAAAATTTGATGTTAATGCTTCTTCATTTGAAAATATTTGATTCTTGCTTCCTATGTCTATCTTAAAGGCGTTAAATAAAAGTACTTCTTGGGAGATAAACCAATAGTTTTAGTTGAGTCTTGGAAGTTATTACTTCTATAATAACCTCTCGTTATCCTTTTTGTGTGATTTTTTGCCAAGAATAACCTCTAATGAGAGAGAAGTAAGATTTGGGGAAGTTGTTGTCCCGAAACAGATTTTTATGCTTCACTATAAAAAAAATTGAAAACTACCTGTATGTCGGATTGAGATGAAATTTTCTCAGCTTATGCACTGGGTTGTTATCAAACTGTCGTTAGTTCAACACTTTCCGATTTGAGCAACAGAAGGTCTTCAAAAAAATAGGTTTTTATCTACTGGTCTGTTTTGATAGATTTCTACCATTATTTGCATTTGCCTCTTAATCAGTTTCTTTTTGAGTTCTTCTTGATCACTTGATATTTTTAAAGGAATTGCTACAGTATCTTTTGTTCTAATTAAAGTTTTAGTTGTGTTCAAACTAAACCCAAAGGCCTATTATTTTGAATACACTAATGTTGCTAATGAAGATTATGTTAAGTTTTGTATGAAGGAAATTTTCAAGTGTAGGGGAAGAATGATGTGATAAGATGAAGAATGGAAAAAATCTCAAGCTTGGGGATGCCACCCCGTGTAAACCCAAGAAATATTCAAGAGGTACAAGCGTCAAATCTTGGGGATTCCCAAGGCATCCCCTTCTTCATCAATAAAAATCTAAGTCTTCTTTCAAGACACTTTATTTTTATTGCTTCATGCACTATTTAGTTGTTCTTGGAGCGTCTTTGTTATTTTTTTAGTTTTATTTTGCTTTCTTTGCTGCAATAAATTGGTCGGACCCCAACATACATATTTTGGAGAAGTCACCTAGTTCTTCATTGCCTAAAACACTCTAGTTTTAACTCTTAATGTTCTATGACTGTTCTTATTTGGTAGTACTGCTTTTAGCTTTAGTTTTCTTATTATTTTTGCTTACAATGTTTTAGTTCTTATTTGTAGTTAGGTGAGACTAGCTCTTTGATCTTTATTTATTATTATCTTTGTGAGTTGTTTCAAATAAGTCGATTGGTGTTGGAAAAGAGTAGAAAGTTTCAGGCTTATAGTGGTACAAAAGAAAGTTTCAGAATTTATCATGTCATGTTAGATGTTGCTTTGACCACATGCTTAGTAATTATTGATGTAGCGGGACTTGTGATGTCTAAAAACTTCTATTCTTGTAGACAGTTGTTGGGCCTCCAAGTGCAGAGGTTTGTAGAACAGCATCAAGTTTCCCTTAAGTGGATTACCCAAGGTTTATCGAACTCAGGGAGGAAGTGGTCAAAGTTATCCCTCTCAAGCAACCCTGCAATCAAGATACAAGAAGTCTCTTGTGTCCCCAACACACCCAATACACTTGTCAGGTCTATAGGTGCACTAGTTCGACGAAGAGATAGTGAAACACAAGTGGTATAGATGATTATAAGACAACGGTGCCAGAAAAGAGCTTGACGGGGGAAGAGACTAAAGGCAAACTGAAATAAAGTTGGTAGCAAGCAAACATGCAACAGATATAGTTGCAAACGGTGTTTCAATGCTTAAAACAAGGCCTAGGGCTCATACTTTCACTAGTGAACACTCTCATATAAATATCTTCTCTTCATAATACTACTCTGAACTACTCTCCGGTTGGATAAATCTAATCCACTATAGGGCTACAAAAGCACTCTTTAAAGTTTGCAATCCCCATCTAGATAACCCCACACTGTCACCTTGAGTGCTAGATGGTTCCTTCAAACACCACGGTTTCATAAAGACATCCAACTCAAAATATAACTCATGACAAGTATTTCTGTAATATTTAGCCTAAGTGCCACATAGTGTGCACGCTGTCACTTTCACACGTGGGGAGAGCTGGTGATCTATTAAAGCACTTGAGTAACAAAGTAGATCTACTTGATTACAAAGCTCATGATCATAATAAGATCACGTATAGAGAGAGAGATGAACACATAGCTACCGGTAGAGCTCTTAGCCTCGAGTAAGAACTACTCCCTCCTCGTCATGGGATTCAACATCAGCAATGGAGATGCTGGTGGAGATCGATGGAGATGGATCCGGGGGAACTTCCCCGTCCCGGCAGGTGCCAGAACAGAGACTTCTGTCCCCTGAATCTCCCCTTCGATGGCGGCAGCGCTACGGAATTTTCGTGGATGTATGCTTGTTCATCTAGGGTTTTCTCATCGGGAGGATTTTATAGGCGAAAGGGGGACGTCGATGGCCGCCAGGGCAGCCCACACCTTGTGGTGGCATGGCCAGGGTGGGCCCATGCTGAAGGGAATATGCCCTGAGAGGAAATAATAAAGTCTTTATTATCTGTATTCCAAGTATATGATAGATGTTTATTTTTCATGCTATAATTGTATTAATACGGAAACGTTAATACATGTGTGTTTAATAAACAAACAGAAAGGTCCCAGTTATGCCTCTCTCATAAATTAGCTCATTGATTAACAAGGTGATCACAGTTTCCTGATCATAGACATTGGATGTTGTTAATAACGAGACCAAAAGATTAGTGTAATGATGTGTGACACCCCCAGGATCAGGGTTAAACAAATCCTAGACCTCCGTATGGAATAATCTTAACCTTGAGCTTGAGAATATCCAGTGAAGAATCGGTAACATGGCAGTGACCCTACGACACAAAATTTTATTAAAGCAAGCTCATAATAGAGCAGAGAACCAAATTATTACAAGCAAAGGTCACTGACCACAAACATCAAACAACGGAAGGAAAATTATGCTATTAAGTATAGCAAACTTAACAAATGGCCTAAGAGGCCTGAAGCATAACGATGACGTCCCAACCCATAGATTCCAGGATGCTGGACGGGAACCCCAAGCTACTCATCGATGTTGATGTAGTACCAAACTGATCTTCAGGGAACACTTACTCTGCCAAAATTATCAACAAAGCAAGGGTGAGTACAGGGTGTACTCTGCAAGACTTATGGCTGGTGGAGTTGTTTTGCATAAAGCCATCCTTTGTTTATAAAACAAGAGAGGGAAGAAGCTCGTCTAATCAGGGTATTTTAAAAGGGGATAAGAGAGGGACATCTCCAAAGTATTGATCATCATCTTTTGATATCCACCAATCATCATCATATACCAACTAGGATCACCCCCTCGGACCCATGAGGAAGCATCCTTAACAAACATTAGTTGCCAAGTTTTACGATTGGGTTCATGTTCTCTATGATCTCCCATCCATTCCCAAGTCGTCCATAACCATGGACACGACATTCCGAAAGATTATTACCCTGCAGGGGTGTACAACTTTACACACACGTACCAATTGACTCTTAATTCCACTTGACACACTTCCTTGGTATGCTGGAAGAGGGTGTGGTTGGACACGACCTTTACCTTGCTTTCGCCGAGACCATGAGTCACACAATAAGTATGGTTCTGCCGTAACGGGTCAATCTCGAAGCCGGTAATTAAAGATGTGAGGCGAGGTTGGTTTAGCAGGGGCGCCCTCAACCCCAAGCAACCTGGTCCACGCTTCCCTACCTGTATGAATGCACCTCCTTCACCTCGTTCTTTCGAAAACGTTTTCAATGTGTATGTCGAATGGAACACCCGAACTATGTGACTCATGAAATCTACTAGGCAAGTTAGTCAATCATGGGGTCCCCATTTACCCCGTGTGGTTGTACGCTCGTCTTTGTTCAAGAGGCAAGAACCTAGGGTCCTAAGGGTGGCGAGCATGGGACTAGAAAAACCACATCCCACCGTGGCCTCCCATACAAGCCTTAGCATGTTTAATCCCATCTCACTGATCTCATCTTATCATGTTCTCCTGTCATACTAGATTCTCTGCATCTGATACATCATCTGGATGAACCAGACTCAACAGCTAAGCATGGATAAGCAAGACACATATAAAAGCTCTAGCATTGCACACAAGCCAATCCTAGTTATGCCCGGAGTAGTGGATCAGGTAATATAAGATCAAAGGGAGTATGCAATAGATAGGATACTCTATCTATCGATAAAATACCATAGTAGAATCGTATGCATCATGTCAAGAATTGAAATCCTTTCGAAATCATTGGATTATATCATGGTGGGGCTATGCTTGCCTTTTCCTGTTGATAATAGATAAGCAGATCTTCAGAATCCTTGTACTTGACTTCATTATAGTTGGTCAAGTATTGTTCTTCGAGCTTCGTTCTTCGACGGTGTTGATCTAGGTCTTTGATCTCGATCTCAATATCGTATTCTACCGGAAAGAACCAAACACCAAAAAGAGAGGGAAACAATCAAAACATGGCATCGATGTAATGCTCAAGCAAGGATGATGATATGATAAGTTAAATTGTATTGAATTGGAACCCTAAAGCATGCTCGACAACTTAATAGGGGTCCCGAGGGGCACAAACCCTAATTCGGAGAAACTCCGGAATCACCTGTGAGGGGTTACTAGGTTGTTCTAATTAAACTTGTTATGAAAGTTGTTGATCAATGCATGATTATAGCTTAATTAGATAGTTCTCGTTTTTATGAACATTTTCTGACTTATAAATAATAAGTTATTGATTTTACAATATTAAACCATTTTTTGGAATTATTAAAGCCATTTAAATCATTTACTACATCAGGCTGAGGTCAACATAGGGTGGGGTTTTTTTTTCACTAGGATTAAAGCTACCCATGGACACTGACTAGTGAGGTCGAGGCCACATCGGATGCCACGCGGACAAAGTGGGACCAACAGGGATTTGACTGGGTTGACCCGCGCGTGCTGGCGTCACAGTGATGTCCACACGATGTCACGTCGGCGGTTACCTATAGAACGACAACGGGGAAGGCTCAAGAGGCGATGCGGGGCTGTGCGGTGGTTACAGATCGAAGCGGAGCATCGCAAGGAGCCTAGCTACGGTGGCTCCGCCCAGAATTTGTTGCCAGAGCAACCTCTACTACGGGGAACTACGGCGGTCGACGACGGCACTCGGCGGGAGGGCACTACAGAGAGAGAGGGGCAGGGAAAAAGGGTCTGGGAAAACCGCATGCTTACCCTGAACCTGAAAAGCTCGACTGTCAACACCCGGATTTTTAATCCCAGATGCCTGTTATGCCATACATCGCAATCCCAGGATTACCATTTTTGCGAGACATAACAGATTTGGATATCACAATACATCATCCATTACAAACCATACATAAAGTATTACATAAATAAGGATCTCATGATCCAGTTCTTAATACAACTCAAGCAGCGGAATAACGTAATAATAAAGGTAGTGTAGGCGAAGCTCCATCTTCCGGGTCACAGGCAATGCTGACGATGGGAGATGATCCTAGTTGTCGTAACCTTCCTGCGGTCCATCCTCCTGGTACTCTTCTTCATATTCTGGCCACGGGAATAGATAGGGACAAAGCCATGAGTATTCTTTAAGTACTCGCAAACTAATACTAACAAGTTATGGGGGTTTTTGTAGTAGGACACTAAGCTCTAGGGTTGTTTTGCAAAAATCCAGATTTACCTCTACTAAGTTTAGAAGCAAGAAAAAAAACTAGTTGAATTTTTATAACACCTAAGTGGGAACTTGAATTTCATATCACAACTCTATTGTGGTCAAGTCAAAATCTCAATTCATTTCACAAGTCATTTTGAAAACATCTGACGGGGGAACAATATGTCCACTCCAATTGTCCATAATCGCGGACGCGTCTATTCGAATAGTTTGACACTCTGCAGAGGTTGTACACTTTCACCACAACATTCGATACATCCGTCAGGAACAAATCCTGAATTCACCATACTCAGTATGCGGATAATCAATCCTAACCTTTCAATTACACGCCCAAGTATAGGCACCTCTCCTGTGAGTTTGGCTTCCCAACCATGACCAACTGTCATCTTGGGTACTGCACAGGTGGACAATCTTCACAAGGTAGCCTCAGCTTAGACCTTGGCCGTGAGGGAACCCATACTAAGGTATATAAGTTTCCAGTCAAGCCCTACCCAATTTTCGGGTATTGTGGTTATACGGTACAATTGGAATGGTATCGCATCCAGATAACCATCAGTTTTATAAAGGGGCTAAGGCTCCTGCCTCAACATTTTCATCATCAAAATCATCTGGTGTTCGGAAACACATGTCAAAACATTTTAGTAGAATGACTCATCATTCCAAGGTTTTCATAACCATTTTCACCAAGTATTCCCATCTAAAGTTGATCTAGTTTTATGCTTAGCACTATCATCTACAAGTGGGGTAAGTACTAATGAGGGGTCTAAACAAGTGGGGATTAATTGAGTTCAATCTCCTGCCTTAGGATGACTTCAATATTATCTATCTTAGGCCAAATTTAATGATCTTTATGCAACCTTCAATTATCTTCCTAGAATCTACAAGTTACTTAAGTAAACTCTAAGATAAATCTTTGATAAAGAAATAAAGTATAAATCTTGCAAGTAAAACTAGGATTGGGTAGCATCGAAATGTGTCTAACCAAGCATGCTTAGTGCATTTCCTAGGTTATCTAACTTTCATAATTGCAAGTGTTATCTTGCATAGGTCAACTTGGTTAGTAAGGCTTGCCTTGTGTAGAGAAGTGGTTGAAGTTCTCCTCGGCTTCTTCTTCGTAGTATCCTCCTTCCTCCTCGTATCCTTGGTCGGTACTAGCGTCTATAAATACGAGGTACACAATCACCAAATAATACTGTAGAGGGAGTGGCCCAACCTTTATTAACATATAAGGTGGAGTCCCCTGTGTTTACAATGCTAGTCCCTGGATCAATAGCTAGCATCCACAGTTTAGATGTAATATCAAGAAACAAAGGTCATAATATAACTTTATAACCAGGAATAACATAATTTTTATTACATCTTACATAGCTCATTTGGCTATTACATTACATTGCAGCAGAATAACTATAGTCATGGGGTCCTTCATCTTCAAAGTGCCACAGGCAGATGTTGGTTGTAGACTTTGTAATCCTAATCAATCAATCTTCACTAAAATCAATCAAACCTGCAACATTACAAGTTACAGCCACAAGGGTCAATACATTTGAATTGTATTGGCAAGTTTCACTACTATGTGGAATATAAGTGGATCCTACCATTACATGCATATTTGGCTAAGTAGAGTTTCAGGCTCTTTTGCATAAAGCAAAATTTATCCTATCTTTTCAAAATGGTTTTGGTCCTTTGTCAAATCTCCTTTTCAAAAATCCCTTGAACTCCTTGGTAGAAACTCAAGTGTTCAAGTTCTTGTCAAAATTCCCTTGAGATACTTGGTATCCCCAAGTGCAACAAGTTTTATCAAAATCACATGAGTTCCTTGGTAACCCCAAGTGTTCATGTTTACAACAAAATCTCTTGAGTTCCTTGGTAACCCCAAGTACATCAAGTTTTGTCAAAGTCTCTTGAGCTCCTTGGTAACCCCAAGTGCATCAAGTCCTTAAAAGTTTTCTTTTAGAAATTAGAATGTCGAGATCTCCCATAGCTTCAAACTTTAGTTGCTCAGTATTGTCCATAACCGGGGACACGGCTAAGTACTTAGATTTTATTATCTTCTGCAGAAGGAGTACACTTTACCCACATGTCACAATCCCATCTTGTTGCCACCAGTGGCCACTGGATTAGTGCTCACCAAGATGGAGTACTGGCAGATTGAGAATGTGACGAAGTCTTTCCAAAGGGTCCTCCCATACACCATTGCTAGCTTGCCATCAGCACCCATGTAGGATTCCAGGTCCCCATGTCCAGTTAACTGAAGACAGTGCATGGGTCTTCGCAATGTAGTTGACTAAGCCAGAGCCATAATAGCATGTGGTTACACACGAAAGCCACAATTGGAGAAACATGTTCAATCTCTAAGTTTCCTGGGTGGTTTCCTTTGGAGCACAACACAAAGAGATTGCCATAGACATGGTTTCTTTTGTTGCCACCTTCTCCAATACTCAAAGTATCCTTGGCCACCCAGGTGGTTCATTGAGTCCTTGTTTTATTATATAAAATCACAAGTCCTTTTCTCAACTTCATAAAATCTCAACATGTATCTCTTTCCAAAATATAGCATGGCTAAGCATGTAACAACTACATTGTTTTCACTAAGGAATGTATAGGGAATCCTATTAGGATTTAGCATAGCATAAGTTTAGAAAATTCTTTTCATGCATGTTTTCAAAATCCACTAAGTATAATGAAAATAGTAGGACTTTAGATGATAGTGTAACTTGCCTTTTTGGTAGGGAATGGTGGTTCACTCCTTGATCTTGCTAGTCTCACACTTTGCTAACTTCACTACAATCAATCAAGCAAAAACAATATCAACTAGCATTCCAAACCAAGAATCAATCAACAATTCACACACATAAAACTATGGGATCTAAGTCATGCATGTAAGCATGCAAGAGGTGGTTCTATTTGCACTACACTAGGCCTCTAAACTTTGTAAGGTTCAAGGTAGTCATTTTTCAAAGTGGCAAAGTCATTTGCAAAAGGATTTTGTCCAAAAACCATTTTTAAATCCTTTCATTATTTTATGTGGTGGAAAACATTTTTATCAAGAAACAACTTTAAGTTGTTCACCAAATAAGTTGTTGTTTTCTCAAAACTTGGTGTTTTAGGGTCAGTAGGTTCACAACAAACCAATTTGCAAAGGTTTCAAACTCAAAAACATTTTTGTATCATTTTTCTAATCTAAACTAGCAATCAAATGTTTCTACTAAAACAACCAATCTAACAGTTACTATTTGCTAAACAAAGGGCATGGTTGGATAGGGTTTGTTCTACTGATTCCAACGACATCAAATTTGTAATTTTTGGACGTGTGGATCAAAAGTTACAGGGTTTTCAAATTGCAACTTAAATCTGTTTTTCAAATTCTGTTTTAAACAGAACTGGCCACGCGTCGCTATTTCACTAGTCGATACCGGTTCGGCCGGATCGGCAACGTGGACCGCAGGATCTGAAGCGTATCGTGCGGCACAGGATCGATCTTACCCTTTCGATAAGTCATTCAATCGCGTGCCTCGGATCTGGATCGGACGGTTGTTAATGCCTGGCCAAGAACTGGCGGCGCGACGATGGCGGCGCGCGGCGGCGGTGCTCTGGATACGGCGTAACGGCGAGAACAGGAAGCGAGAGGAGTGGGGAAAATGCTCACCAGATTCGCCGTGGATTGCTGGTGCTCAACGTGGTCGTCTCCGTCGAAGGGGCGCTCGGGGTAGTCTTGAATCGCTCGCCGGAGTTGCTCCTGGCGTCAGATGGTCCTGCTCGTGGTCGGGGTGGGTGCTACAGATCGCAAGGAAGCAAACCGAGGGTACGGTTCGACGCGCTAGGACATGGTGTAGGTGTGTGCGTGAACGAGAGGAAGAGGGGCGGCCGGAAACTACCTGTGGGGCTCGTCGGAGTTGGAGCGGACGGCGGCGTCGTTCAGAGCTTGTTGTAGACATTTCTCTGGGGCACCCGCGGTCGTATGGGTGGTACGGGAAGAAGCGTCTGGGAGTGGGGAGTCTCCTAGTGTGCTCAGGGAGGCACGGGGCGGTGTTGAGTCGCCGGAATCGGCACCGGAGTATTGTCGGAACAGAGGGAGTGCCAAGCCAAATTGAGGCAGCCTCGGGGCAGAGAGGGAGTGGCGACAGAGGGGAAAGGAGGAGAAGACGCTGGCGTTTTAACGTGCATGGTCAAGGCGAGTAATGGTGGCCGCGTTAAGACGAATTAAGGCCGCGGAATCACTGCAGGAAACGGCGACGAGGGGAGGAAGAACAGGTCGCGCGGGTGGAAACGACGACAGCGTTTGTGGAGCCTACCTGGCAGTGATGGAAGAGAGAAGGTTTTGGGGCCACCAGTCATTCACTGCACGGGTCAGGAAACGAGTGCGAACCATTTTCTTCGGGGAGGGAAAGCTGGGCTGTTTGCTGGGCCTAGTTGGGCTTCTGGGTTGGGTTGAGTCTGGCTTCTATTTTTTTCTTCCTGAAACTTTTTCTTTTTCTAAAACTAATTTCTGTTTGAAATTCAAACAAACAAACAACATTCAAATCAATTCAAACAATCACCACACCATACAACTTGAATTTGGTTCTGTTCAGTAACATAAACCAAAATTCCAAACCAAAATAATAATTTTATTTTAGGTCCATTATTAATTAAATAAACAGACCATTGTTGTTAAATCAAATGGGTTTTGTTTTATTTAAAAACCCCTTTTGAAATCTAAATATTTTTAAAACCAAATCAGTAGGTTTTATTTGAAAATATAAAATACTTGGAAAACTTATTTTAAATAAATAAATAAGTTTTGATGTTTTGGAAGTAGTAAAACCTCTATTAATAAATCTTGGATATTAAATCCTTATTAATTTATTTTGAATAAACTTTTACTATTTTTATCAAAACAAAATGTTTTATTTCAAAAGCTTGGCCAAGGTTTAATTTGGCTCTATAAAATAATCCTTATTTGTAAAAACTTCTATTTCCTTTGAAAACCAAAACCTTTTATTTAAAAGATTCAAAATAGTAATTCCAAAATATTTTATTTTCTTTTATCAAATGTTTATCTTTTTAAATCCCTTTAGAATTTATTTGATCCAAATTGGTTTTGAAAGTTTCCAATTGAATTCAAAATGTTTCTTCTCACTCTGAAAATCAACAAAGTTTTATTTTATTCATTTATTTTTCACATTACAAAATTTGGAAAATCTTGGGATGTGACAGGCTACCACCCTTAAAATAAATCTCGTCCCGAGATTTGGGAAGGCTAGGGTTACAAGTAGGCTCAAAACAACTAGGGTACTACCACCCTTAAAAATCTTCAAACAAAAATTACATATTGTCCTTCTTGGGATCCTGGGGAAAACTTCTCATGGGCAAACATTTGCATTGTGTCCTTGGTTTCCATACTTGACTCATGGGCCAAGGTTGAGTTTTTCCATAGGCTTGTTCAACTTGTTCTTCATCTTTTCTGGACAGTTGCTTGCATAATGTCCTGGGTTCTTGTAGTTGAAACAGTGGATGTCCTTGAGTTCTTTACGTGGCTCTTGTGGACAAGTTGCTACATAGTGGCCTAGCTCTTTGCAGTTGTTGCACACCACTTGGCCAATCTCTTTATTCTTCGGGTTCTCTGGGCATTCACCAGAATAGTGTCCCATTTCCTTACACTTATAACATTGCACATGGCTTTTGTCCATCTTTTGCTTCTTGGGTTTCTTTGATCCTTTGAATTGGGTTGTTTTGTTTGGAGGTAGGGTAGACTTGGATCCTTGCACTCCACTTTGTTTCCTTTGTACCATCTGTAGAGGGAGTGGCCCAACCTTTATTAACATATAAGGTGGAGTCCCCTGTGTTTACAATGCTAGTCCCTGGATCAATAGCTAGCATCCACAGTTTAGATGTAATATCAAGAAACAAAGGTCATAATATAACTTTATAACCAGGAATAACATAATTTTTATTACATCTTACATAGCTCATTTGGCTATTACATTACATTGCAGCGGAATAACTATAGTCATGGGGTCCTTCATGTTCAAAGTGCCACAGGCAGATGTTGGTTGTAGACTTTGTAATCCTAATCAATCAATCTTCACTAAATAATCAAACCTGCAACATTACAAGTTACAGCCACAAGGGTCAATACATTTGAATTGTATTGGCAAGTTTCACTACTATGTGGAATATAAGTGGATCCTACCATTACATGCATATTTGGCTAAGTAGAGTTTCAGGCTCTTTTGCATAAAGCAAAATTTATCCTATCTTTTCAAAATGGTTTTGGTCCTTTGTCAAATATCCTTTTCAAAAATCCCTTGAACTCCTTGGTAGAAACTCAAGTGTTCAAGTTCTTGTCAAAATTCCCTTGAGCTACTTGGTATCCCCAAGTGCAACAAGTTTTATCAAAATCACATGAGGTCCTTGGTAACCCCAAGTGTTCATGTTTTCAACAAAATCTCTTGAGTTCCTTGGTAACCCCAAGTACATCAAGTTTTGTCAAAGTCTCTTGAGCTCCTTGGTAACCCCAAGTGCATCAAGTCCTTAAAAGTTTTCTTTTAGAAATTAGAATGTCGAGATCTCCCATAGCTTCAAACTTTAGTTGCTCAGTATTGTCCATAACCGGGGACACGTCTAAGTACTTAGATTTTATTATCTTCTGCAGAAGGAGTACACTTTACCCACATGTCACAATCCCATCTTGTTGCCACCAGTGGCCACTGGATTAGTGCTCACCAAGATGGAGTACTGGCAGATTGAGAATGTGACGAAGTCTTTCCAAAGGGTCCTCCCATACACCATTGCTAGCTTGCCATTAGCACCCATGTAGGATTCCAGGTCCCCATGTCTAGTTAACTGAAGACAGTGCATGGGTCTTCCCAATGTAGTTGACTAAGCCAGAGCCATAATAGTATGTGGTTGCACACGAAAGCCACAATTGGAGAAACATGTTCAATCTCTAAGTTTCCTGGGTGGTTTCCTTTGTTCAACAAGAGAATAGATGGGGCATTGGATAGGAACATGGTTGTTTCCTTCACATAGGTAGCAAGTAGCTTGAGAGGTGGGGCATTGTCCAACAGGATGTTTCTCTTCACAGTTGGGGCATTGATCTCCATGCTCCTTGGAAGTATGATCCTTGTCTCCACAAATAATGCAAGCTGGGGCTCCATCTAAAATAATGTTTCTGTCGTCCTTGTTGTCACTAACTCTTTTAGAATAGCCTTCTTCCATTTTGATCATTTGATCAGTCACCTTAAGCATCAGTTGGCCTTGAGTTTCCAAAAATCCTTGTAGCTTTGGATCTTCTCCACTAGTGTTGGCTATGCACTGAACTGTCACTTGGTTCAACTGGTGTTGAGTTTCTATGAGCTCTTTCATGCTGTTCTCTTGGTTGGTGTTGATGTCATCAACCTTGAGGTTGGAGTCTCTTGGAGTAGTCATCTGTTTGGGTTGAATGGAGATTAGAATAGGCAAGATATTTCTAAGGAAATATTTCTAATCACACACATCACAATTCACACAAACAATGTGTATGCAAACACAAACCAAACATTTCACTCAAACGACAAAGTTCAAGCACATACTTAGGCAACAAAAATATTTTTGTTACACCACATAAGTTGGTGTGTTTTGACTTATCTATAATATGGTGGTCCATCTATAGGGTTCACTTGGAATCTTTCCTTCTTCATGATTCTTCTTGTATGAGATCATGGTTTCCTTGAGAAAAACTCTTGGTTGCAATACTTCAAATGATGTAGGCTCCTTCTAACTTTTGCATTCCCTCAGTCTCTAAATCTTGAGCAAGATTTCCTTGTATTACTTGTAGTCCTTAGTGGTTTCCAAATTGGAAGTCCTTGGGGAATATGCTGAAGATGTTGAAGTCATTAGAGTTGAAGAAGTTGAAGTCATTGGAGTGAAGATGTTGAAGTCATTAGAGTTGAAAGTGTTGATGAAGTCCTTTGCACATGGTGTAGTCTTTGGTCATGGGGTAGGTTTTTCATCAATTTGAAAAATAGAAGAGATGTGGAGTTGAAACCAAAATGGTTGAGGAAAGAGTTACAAGTATGTTTGTAAATATTTTTTGGAACAAGTACAACTCCTATTTTTCTAAGGGTTTTTGTCCAATCCTAGGTTTACAAATCCTACAGGCAACACAATTCTCTGATACCATCTGTAGAGGGAGTGGCCCAACCTTTATTAACATATAAGGTGGAGTCCCCTGTGTTTACAATGCTAGTCCCCGGATCAATAGCTAGCATCCACATTTTAGATGTAATACCAAGAAACAAAGGTCATAATATAACTTTATAACCAGGAATAACATAATTTTTATTACATCTTACATAGCTCATTTGGCTATTACATTACATTGCAGCGGAATAACTATAGTCATGGGGTCCTTCATCTTCAAATTGCCACAGGCAGATGTTGGTTGTAGACTTTGTAATCCTAATCAATCAATCTTCACTAAAATCAATCAAACCTGCAACATTACAAGTTACAGCCACAAGGGTCAATACATTTGAATTGTATTGGTAAGTTTCACTACTATGTGGAATATAAGTGGATCCTACCATTACATGCATATTTGGCTAAGTAGAGTTTCAGGCTCTTTTGCATAAAGCAAAATTTATCCTTTCTTTTCAAAATGGTTTTGGTCCTTTGTCAAATCTCCTTTTCATAAATCCCTTGAACTCCTTGGTAGAAACTCAAGTGTTCAAGTTCTTGTCAAAATTCCCTTGAGCTACTTGGTATCCCCAAGTGCAACAAGTTTTATCAAAATCACATGAGTTCCTTGGTAACCCCAAGTGTTCATGTTTTCAACAAAATCTCTTGAGTTCCTTGGTAACCACAAGTACATCAAGTTTTGTCAAAGTCTCTTGAGCTCCTTGGTAACCCCAAGTGCATCAAGTCCTTAAAAGTTTTCTTTTAGAAATTAGAATGTCGAGATCTCCCATAGCTTCAAACTTTAGTTGCTCAGTATTGTCCATAACCAGGGACACAACTAAGTACTTAGATTTTATTATCTTCTGCAGAAGGAGTACACTTTACCCACATGTCATAATCCCATCTTGTTGCCACCAGTGGCCACTGGATTAGTGCTCACCAAGATGGAGTACTGGCAGATTGAGAATGTGACGAAGTCTTTCCAAAGGGTCCTCCCATACACCATTGCTAGCTTGCCATCAGCACCCATGTAGGATTCCAGGTCCCCATGTCCAGTGAACTGAAGACAGTGCATGGGTCTTCCCAATGTAGTTGACTAAGCCAGAGCCATAATAGCATGTGGTTGCACACGAAAGCCACAATTGGAGAAACATGTTCAATCTCTAAGTTTCCTGGGTGGTTTCCTTTGTTCAACAAGAGAATAGATGGGGCATTGGATAGGAACATGGTTGTTTCCTTCACATAGGTAGAAAGTAGCTTGACAGGTGGGGCATTGTCCAACAGGATGTTTCTCTTCACAGTTGGGGCATTGATCTCCATGCTCCTTGGAAGTATGATCCTTGTCTCCACAAATAATGCAAGCTGGGGCTCCATCTAAAATAATGTTTCTGTCGTCCTTGTTGTCACTAACTCTTTTAGAATAGCCTTCTTCCATTTTGATCATTTGATCAGTCACCTTAAGCATCAGTTGGCCTTGAGTTTCCAAAAATCTTTGTAGCTTTGGATCTTCTCCACTTGTGTTGGCTATGAACTGAGCTGCCACTTGGTTCAACTGGTGTTGAGTTGCTATGAGCTCTTTCGTGCTGTTCTCTTGGTTGGTGTTGATGTCATCAACCTTGAGGTTGGAGTCTCTTGGAGTAGTCATCTGTTCGGGTTGAATGGAGATTAGAATAGGCAAGATATTTCTAAGGAAATATTTCTAATCACACACATCACAATTCACACAAACAATGTGTGTGCAAACACAAACCAAACATTTCACTCAAACGACAAAGTTCAAGCACATACTTAGGCAACAAAAATATTTTTGTTACACCACATAAGTTGGTGTGTTTTGACTTATCTATAATATGGTGGTCCATCTATAGGGTTCACTTGGAATCTTTCCTTCTTCATGATTCTTCTTGTATGAGATCATGGTTTCCTTGAGAAAAACTCTTGGTTGCAATACTTCAAATGATGTAGGCTCCTTCTAACTTTTGCATTCCCTCAGTCTCTAAATCTTGAGCAAGATTTCCTTGTCTTACTTGTAGTCCTTAGTGGTTTCCAAATTGGAAGTCCTTGGGGAATATGCTGAAGATGTTGAAGTCATTAGAGTTGAAGAAGTTGAAGTCATTGGAGTGAAGATGTTGAAGTCATTAGAGTTGAAAGTGTTGATGAAGTCCTTTGCAGATGGTGTAGTCTTTGGTCATGGGGTAGGTTTTTCATCAAGTTGAAAAATAGAAGAGATGTAGAGTTGAAACCAAAATGTTTGAGGAAAGAGTTTACAAGTATGTTTGTAAATAAGTTTTTTGGAACAAGTACAACTCCTATTTTTCTAAGGGTTTTTGTCCAATCCTAGGTTTACAAATCCTACAGGCAACACAATGCTCTGATACCATCTGTAGAGGGAGTGGCCCAACCTTTATTAACATATAAGGTGGAGTCCCTTGTGTTTACAATGCTAGCCCCTGGATCAATAGCTAGCATCCAAAGTTTAGATGTAATATCAAGAAACAAAGGTCATAATATAACTTTATAACCAGGAATAACATAATTTTTATTACATCTTACATAGCTCATTTGGCTATTACATTACATTGCAGCGGAATAACTATAGTCATGGGGTCCTTCATCTTCAAAGTGCCACAGGCAGATGTTGGTTGTAGACTTTGTAATCCTAATCAATCAATCTTCACTAAAATCAATCAAACCTGCAACATTACAAGTTACAGCCACAAGGGTCAATACATTTGAATTGTATTTGCAAGTTTCACTACTATGTGGAATATAAGTGGATCCTACCATTACATGCATATTTGGCTAAGTAGAGTTTCAGGCTCTTTTCCATAAAGCAAAATTTATCCTATCTTTTCAAAATGGTTTTGGTCCTTTGTCAAATATCCTTTTCAAAAATCCCTTGAACTCCTTGGTAGAAACTCAAGTGTTCAAGTTCTTGTCAAAATTCCCTTGAGCTACTTGGTATCCCCAAGTGCAACAAGTTTTATCAAAATCACATGAGTTCCTTGGTAACCCCAAGTGTTCATGTTTTCAACAAAATCTCTTGAGTTCCTTGGTAACCCCAAGTAAATCAAGTTTTGTCAAAGTCTCTTGAGCTCCTTGGTAACCCCAAGTGCATCAAGTCCTTAAAAGTTTTCTTTTAGAAATTAGAATGTCGAGATCTCCCATAGCTTCAAACTTTAGTTGCTCAGTATTGTCCATAACCGGGGACACGTCTAAGTACTTAGATTTTATTATCTTCTGCAGAAGGAGTACACTTTACCTGCATGTCACAATCCCATCTTGTTGCCACCAGTGGCCACTAGATTAGTGCTCACCAAGATGGAGTACTGGCAGATTGAGAATGTGACGAAGTCTTTCCAAAGGGTCCTCCCATACACCATTGCTAGCTTGCCATCAGCACCCATGTAGGATTCCAGGTCCCCATGTCCAGTTAACTGAAGACAGTGCATGGGTCTTCCCAATGTAGTTGACTAAGCCAGAGCCATAATAGCATGTGGTTGCACACGAAAGACACAATTGGAGAAACATGTTCAATCTCTAAGTTTCCTGGGTGGTTTCCTTTGGAGCACAACACAAAGAGATTGCCATATACATGGTTTCTTTTGTTTCCACCTTCTCCAATACTCAAAGTATCCTTGGCCACCCAGGTGGTTCATTGAGTCCTTGTTTTATTATATAAAATCACAAGTCCTTTTCTCAACTTCATAAAATCTCAACATGTATCTCTTTCCAAAATATAGCATGGCTAAGCATGTAACAACTACATTGTTTTCACTAAGGAATGTATAGGGAATCCTATTAGGATTTAGCATAGCATAAGTTTAGAAAATTCTTTTCATGCATGTTTTCAAAATCCACTAAGTATAATGAAAATAGTAGGACTTTAGATGATAGTGTAACTTGCCTTTTTGGTAGGGAATGGTGGTTCACTCCTTGATCTTGCTAGTCTCACACTTTGCTAACTTCACTACAATCAATCAAGCAAAAACAATATCAACTAGCATTCCAAACCAAGAATCAATCAACAATTCACACACATAAAACTATGGGATCTAAGTCATGCATGTAAGCATGCAAGAGGTGGTTCTATTTGCAAAGATGGTCTACACTAGGCCTCTAAACTTTGTAAGGTTCAAGGTAGTCATTTTTCAAAGTGGCAAAGTCATTTGCAAAAGGATTTTGTCCAAAAACCATTTTTAAATCCTTTCATTATTTTATGTGGTGGAAAACATTTTTATCAAGCAACAACTTTAAGTTGTTCACTAAATAAGTTGTTGTTTTCTCAAAACTTGGTGTTTTAGGGTTAGTAGGTTCACAAAAAACCAATTTGCAAAGGTTTCAAACTCAAAAACATTTTTGTATCATTTTTCTAATCTAAACAAGAAATCAAATGTTTCTACTAAAACAACCAATCTAACAGTTACTATTTGCTAAACAAAGGGCATGGTTGGATAGGGTTTGTTCTACTGATTCCAACGACATCAAATTTGTAATTTTTGGACGTGTGGATCAAAAGTTATAGGGTTTTCAAATTGCAACTTAAATCTGTTTTTCAAATTCTGTTTTAAACAGAACTGGCCACGCGTCGCTATTTCACTGGTCGATACCGGTTCGGCCGGATCGGCAACGTGGACCGCAGGATCTGAAGCGTATCGTGCGGCACAGGATCGATCTTACCCTTTCGATAAGTCATTCAATAGCGTGCCTCGGATCTGGATCGGACGGTTGTTAATGCCTGGCCAAGAAATGGCGGCGCGACGACGGCGGCGCGCGGCGGCGGTGCTCTGGCTACGGCGTAACGGCGAGAACAGGAAGCGATAGGAGTGGGGAAAATGCTCACCAGATTCACCGTGGAATGCTGGTGCTCAACGTGGTCGTCTCCGTCGAAGGGGCGCTCGGGGTAGTCTTGAATCGCTCGCCGGAGTTGCTCCTGGTGTCAGATGGTCCTGCTCGTGGTCGGGGTGGGTGCTACAAATCGCAAGGAAGCAAACCGAGGGTACGGTTCGACGCGCTAGGACATGGTGTAGGTGTGTGCGTGAACGAGAGGAAGAGGGGCGGCCGGAAACTACCTGTTGGGCTCGTCGGAGTTGGAGCGGACGGCGGCGTCGTTCAGAGCTTGTTGCAGACATTGCTCTGGGGCGCCCGCGGTCGTATGGGTGGTACGGGAAGAAGCGTCTGGGAGTGGGGAGTCTCCTAGTGTGCTCAGGGAGGCACGGGGCGGTGTTGAGTCGCCGGAATCGGCACCGGAGTGTTGTCGGAACAGAGGGAGTGCCAAGCCAAATTGAGGCAGCCTCGGCACAGAGAAGGAGTGGCGACATAGGGGAAAGGAGGAGAAGACACTGGCGTTTTAACGTGCATGGTCAAGGCGAGTAATGGTGGCCGCGTTAAGACGAATTAAGGCCGCGGAATCACTGCAGGAAACGGCGACGAGGGGAGGAAGAACAGGTCGCGCGGGTGGAAACGACGACAGCGTTTGTGGAGCCTACCTGGCAGTGAGGGAAGAGAGAAGGGTTTGGGGCCACCAGTCATTCACTGCACGGGTCAGGAAACGAGTGCGAACCGTTTTCTTCGGGGAGGGAAAGCTGGGCTGTTTGCTGGGCCTAGTTGGGCTTCTGGGTTGGGTTGAGTCTGGCTTCTATTTTTTTCTTCCTGAAACTTTTTCTTTTTCTAAAACTAATTTCTGTTTGAAATACAAACAAACAAACAACATTCAAATCAATTCAAACAATCACCACACCATACAACTTGAATTTGGTTCTGTTCAGTAACATAAACCAAAATTCCAAACCAAAATAATAATTTTATTTTAGGTCCATTATTAATTAAATAAACAGACCATTGTTGTTAAATCAAATGGGTTTTGTTTTATTTAAAAACCTCTTTTGAAATCTAAATATTTTTAAAACCAAATCAGTAGGTTTTATTTGAAAATATAAAATACTTGGAAAACTTATTTTAAATAAATAAATAAGTTTTGATGTTTTGGAAGTAGTAAAACCTCTATTAATAAATCTTGGATATTAAATCCTTATTAATTTATTTTGAATAAACTTTTACTATTTTTATCAAAACAAAATGTTTTATTTCAAAAGCTTGGCCAAGGTTTAATTTGGCTCTATAAAATAATCCTTATTTGTAAAAACTTCTATTTCCTTTGAAAACCAAAACCTTTTATTTAAAAGATTCAAAATAGTAATTCCAAAATATTTTATTTTCTTTTATCAAATGTTTATCTTTTTAAATCCCTTTAGGATTTATTTGATCCAAATTGGTTTTGAAAGTTTCCAATTGAATTCAAAAAGTTTCTTCTCACTCTGAAAATCAACAAAGTTTTATTTTATTCATTTATTTTTCACATTACAAAATTTGGAAAATCTTGGGATGTGACAGGCTACCACCCTTAAAATAAATCTCGTCCCGAGATTTGGGAAGGCTAGGGTTACAAGTAGGCTCAAAACAACTAGGGTACTACCACCCTTAAAAATCTTCAAACAAAAATTACATATTGTCCTTCTTGGGATCCTGGGGAAAACTTCTCATGGGCAAACATTTGCATTGTGTCCTTGGTTTCCATACTTGACTCATGGGCCAAGGTTGAGTTTTTCCATAGGCTTGTTCAACTTGTTCTTCATCTTTTCTGGACAGTTGCTTGCATAATGTCCTGGGTTCTTGTAGTTGAAACAGTGGATGTCCTTGAGTTCTTTATGTGGCTCTTGTGGACAAGTTGCTACATAGTGGCCTAGCTCTTTGCAGTTGTTGCACACCACTTGGCCAATCTCTTTATTCTTCGGGTTCTCTGGGCATTCACCAGAATAGTGTCCCATTTCCTTACACTTATAACATTGCACATGGCTTTTGTCTATCTTTTGCTTCTTGGGTTTCTTTGATCCTTTGAATTGGGTTGTTTTGTTTGGAGGTAGGGTAGACTTGGATCCTTGCACTCCACTTTGTTTCCTTTGTACCATCTGTAGAGGGAGTGGCCCAACCTTTATTAACATATAAGGTGGAGTCCCCTGTGTTTACAATGCTAGTCCCTGGATCAATAGCTAGCATCCACAGTTTAGATCTAATATCAAGAAACAAAGGTCATAATATAACTTTATAACCAGGAATAACATAATTTTTATTACATCTTACATAGCTCATTTGGCTATTACATTACATTGAAGTGGAATAACTATAGTCATGGGGTCCTTCATCTTCAAAGTGCCACAGGCAGATGTTGGTTGTAGACTTTGTAATCCTAATCAATCAATCTTCACTAAAATCAATCAAACCTGCAACATTACAAGTTACAGCCACAAGGGTCAATACATTTGAATTGTATTGGCAAGTTTCACTACTATGTGGAATATAAGTGGATCCTACCATTACATGCATATTTGGCTAAGTAGAGTTTCAGGCTCTTTTGCATAAAGCAAAATTTATCCTATCTTTTCAAAATGGTTTTGGTCCTTTGTCAAATCTCCTTTTCAAAAATCCCTTGAACTCCTTGGTAGAAACTCAAGTGTTCAAGTTCTTGTCAAAATTCCCTTGAGCTACTTGGTATCCCCAAGTGCAACAAGTTTTATCAAAATCACATGAGTTCCTTGGTAACCCCAAGTGTTCATGTTTTCAACAAAATCTCTTGAGTTCCTTGGTAACCCCAAGTACATCAAGTTTTGTCGAAGTCTCTTGAGCTCCTTGGTAACCCCAAGTGCATCAAGTCCTTAAAAGTTTTCTTTTAGAAATTAGAATGTCGAGATCTCCCATAGCTTCAAACTTTAGTTTCTCAGTATTGTCCATAACCGGGGACACGGCTAAGTACTTAGATTTTATTATCTTCTGCAGAAGGAGTACACTTTACCCACATGTCACAATCCCATCTTGTTGCCACCAGTGGCCACTGGATTAGTGCTCACCAAGATGGAGTACTGGCAGATTGAGAATGTGACGAAGTCTTTCCAAAGGGTCCTCCCATACACCATTGCTAGCTTGCCATCAGCACCCATGTAGGATTCCAGGTCCCCATGTCCAGTTAACTGAAGACAGTGCATGGGTCTTCCCAATGTAGTTGACTAAGCCAGAGCCATAATAGCATGTGGTTGCACACGAAAGCCACAATTGGAGAAACAGGTTCAATCTCTAAGTTTCCTGGGTGGTTTCCTTTGTTCAACAAGAGAATAGATGGGGCATTGGATAGGAACATGGTTGTTTCCTTCACATAGGTAGCAAGTAGCTTGAGAGGTGGGGCATTGTCCAACAGGATGTTTCTCTTCACAGTTGGGGCATTGATCTCCATGCTCCTTGGAAGTATGATCCTTGTCTCCACAAATAATGCAAGCTGGGGCTCCATCTAAAATAATGTTTCTGTCGTCCTTGTTGTCACTAACTCTTTTAGAATAGCCTTCTTCCATTTTGATCATTTGATCAGTCACCTTAAGCATCAGTTGGCCTTGAGTTTCCAAAAATCCTTGTAGCTTTGGATCTTCTCCACTAGTGTTGGCTATGAACTGAGCTGTCACTTGGTTCAACTGGTGCTGAGTTGCTATGAGCTCTTTCATGCTGTTCTCTTGGTTGGTGTTGATGTCATCAACCTTGAGGTTGGAGTCTCTTGGAGTAGTCATCTGTTTGGGTTGAATGGAGATTAGAATAGGCAAGATATTTCTAAGGAAATATTTCTAATCACACACATCACAATTCACACAAACAATGTGTATGCAAACACAAACCAAACATTTCACTCAAACGACAAAGTTCAAGCACATACTTAGGCAACAAAAATATTTTTGTTACACCACATAAGTTGGTGTGTTTTGACTTATCTATAATACGGTGGTCCATCTATAGGGTTCACTTGGAATCTTTCCTTCTTCATGATTCTTCTTGTATGAGATCATGGTTTCCTTGAGAAAAACTCTTGGTTGCAATACTTCAAATGATGTAGGCTCCTTTAACTTTTGCATTCCCTCAGTCTCTAAATCTTGAGCAAGATTTCCTTGTCTTACTTGTTGTCCTTAGTGGTTTCCAAATTGGAAGTCCTTGGGGAATATGCTGAAGATATTGAAGTCATTAGAGTTGAAGAAGTTGAAGTCATTAGAGTGAAGATGTTGAAGTCATTAGAGTTGAAAGTGTTGATGAAGTCCTGTGCACATGGTGTAGTCTTTGGTCATGGGGTAGGTTTTTCATCAATTTGAAAAATAGAAGAGATGTAGAGTTGAAACCAAAATGGTTGAGGAAAGAGTTTACAAGTATGTTTGTAAATAAGTTTTTGGAACAAGTACAACTCCTATTTTTCTAAGGGTTTTTGTCCAATCCTAGGTTTACAAATCCTACAGGCAACACAATGCTCTGATACCATCTGTAGAGGGAGTGGCCCAACCTTTATTAACATATAAGGTGGAGTCCCCTGTGTTTACAATGCTAGTCCCTGGATCAATAGCTAGCATCCACAGTTTAGATGTAATATCAAGAAACAAAGGTCATAATATAACTTTATAACCAGGAATAACATAATTTTTATTACATCTTACATAGCTCATTTGGCTATTACATTACATTGCAGCGGAATAACTATAGTCATGGGGTCCTTCATCTTCAAAGTGCCACAGGCAGATGTTGGTTGTAGACTTTGTAATCCTAATCAATCAATCTTCACTAAAATCTTGTTTATTTGGCCAAAGTGACCATTCACTTCATTTGTTTATTTTGAGTTGTTTGTCTTTGGAAAAGTTTGGGGATTGTTTAGATGATGTTTATTTCACCTAAGAATCATTTTACAAGCAAATAAACACAGAACCATGGCAATTCAAAAGAATCCAAATTTTAATACACACACATATGAATGCTTTCCTATTTTTAGTTGGAAAAGTTTTTGTTAACCCTAATTTTGATGATTAGAGTTTGATGATCCATGTTCAACATTTTTGCGATGTTACAAACCTTCCAACCTTAAACAAAATCTCGTCCCGAGATTTGAAAAAGGACAAAAAAGATTACCTAGGATTTGAAGAGATCGGGAAACTCTGTCCTGATGTGATCTTCACGCTCCCAGGTAGCTTCCTCTTTCGTGTGGTTGCTCCACTGGATCTTGAGAAACTTGATGCTTCGGGTTCTGGTATTTGTGAAAGATTCTTCCAAAATACGGATGGGTACTTCAGGATAGGTCAGGTCATCGTTGATTTCTATGGTCCGGTGATCAATATTCTTGAACACTTCCGTCTTCTCCGGAACTTCGAGGCACTTGTGAAGTAATGAGATATGGAACACATTGTGCACGGCTGACATCTCTTCGAGTAGTTCCAATGGATACGACACTTCTCCTCGACGGTTCCGAATCTTGAAGGGGCCGATATATCTGGGGGCTAACTTTCCTTTCAGTTGGAAACACTGCATTCCCTTTAACGGCGATACTTTCAGATACACAAAATCTCCGATATTGAAAGCGAGGTCTCGACGTCTCTTATCGGCGTAACTCTTCTGTCTTGACTGAGCGGTCTTGAGGTGCTCACGAATCTTGTGAACCTTCTCTTCTGCTTCTCGTAGGATGTCGGGTCCGAAAATCTGACTCTCTCCTACTTCCGACTAGTTCAAAGGGGTGCGACACTTCCTTCCATACATGAATTCAAATGGGGCCATTTGCAAACTAGCTTGATAACTGTTGTTGTATGAAAATTCTGCAAACGGCAGACAGTCTTCCCATTTAGATCCATACTCTAACACATAGGCTCTAACATGTCTTCGAGTATTTGATTTACTCGCTCCGTTTGTCCATCGGTCTGGGATAATAAGCTGTGCTGAAATCTAGTCGGGTGCCTAAACCTTCATGGACTTTCTTCCAGAATCTCGAGGTAAACCGAGTTCCTCGATCCGATACGATGTTCTTGGGGACTCCATGCAAACTGACGATTCTAGCGATGTATAACTCCGCTAGCTTTGAACTCTGATACGTGGTTTTGACTGGTAAGAAATGGGCTAATTTGGACAGTCTGTCCACTATGACCCAGATAGAGTCATTTCCCCTACTAGAAGTAGACAATCTGGTGATAAAGTCCATTCCAACGGAATCCTATTTCCATTCTGGAATTTGTAGCGGTTGCAACAATCCATCGGGTCTTTTATGTCCCGCCTTGACTCTCTGACATATATCACACTTGGCGATATATCTTCCGATTTCTCTCTTCATCTTATGCCACCAAAATTGCTCTTTCAAATCTTGATACATCTTGGTTCCTCCGGGGTGGATAGAATAAAGAGTATAATGAGCTTCCTTCAGAATAACTTCTTTCAACTCTGAATCTGCTGGTACACAAAGGCGTCCTTTGTACCACAGAACTCCTTCGTCTTCGGTAAATCCAGGTACTTTGCATGTACCGATACGACTCTTGATTCCGTCGATACTAGCATTTCCTTTCTGCGCCTCCTTGATCTGGCTGATCAAAGTGGGTTGAAGTTCTATGCTAGCCAAAAATCCTTCACTCACTAATTCTATTTGAAAATCTTCCATCTCTTTGTGCAAGCTTGGGTGCTCCTTTAAAATCATGGAGTTCAAGCGGCACGGCAATCTTCTAAGGGCATCTTCTACCACATTGGCTTTACCGGGGTGATAGTCAATGTACAGGTCATAATCCTTGATTATCTCAATCCATCTTCTCTGTCTCATATTCAGCTCCTTCTGAGTGAATATATACTTCAGGCTCTTGTGATCCGAATAGATCTCACAACGGTTTCCCATCAGGTAATGCCTCCATGTCTTCAGGACTAGAACTACGGCTGCCAGCTCAAGGTCATGGGTTGGATAGTTCTGCTCATGTTGTTTTAGTTGTCGGGATAGATAAGATATAACTTTGCTTCTTGCATTAGCACACATCCGAGATCGATCTTGGATGCATCACAATACACGTCAAAGGGCTTCGTGATGTCCGGCATGATTAAGATTGGGGCTGAAATCAATCTTCTCTTGAGTTCTTGAAAACTCTCTTCACATTTGTCCTTCCATTCAAACTTCCTGTCCTTCTTCAGCAATTGGGTCATGGGTCTGGCGATACTCTATAATCCTTCTTCGAACTTGCGGTAGTATCCTGCCAATCCGAGAAAGGCACGAACTTGGGTTTGAGTGGTTGTGGCTTGCTAATCTTCGACAGCTTTCACCTTTGCGGGGTCAACGGCCCTCCGGCTGATACAATGTGACCGAGGAATCCTACCTCCTTTAACCAGAATTCACATTTGCTAATCTTGGCATACAACTAATGCTCTCTAAGGGTTCCAAGAATGGTCCTTAGGTGTAGCTCATGTTCTTCTTCTGATTTGGAATAAATCAGAATGTCATCGATGAAAACAACGACAAACTTATCCAGGAAGTCCATAAAAATCTTATTCATGAGATTCATGAAATAAGCGGGGGCATTGGTTAATCCAAAAGACATGACAGTATACTCGTATAATCCATATCTGGTGGTAAAGGTAGTCTTGGGAATATCCTCTACGCGAATCTTGAGTTGATGATAGCCAGTTCTAAGATCAATCTTAGAAAACACTTTGGCACCGGTCAACTGGTCAAACAAATCTTCTATCTTGGGCAATGGGTATTTGTTCTTGATAGTGACATCATTCAACTTCCCATAATCTGTACACAAACGGTTACCTCCATCTTTCTTGTCCACAAACAAGATAGGTGATCTCCATGGTGAAGCACTTGGTTGAATCAATCCAATTTCCAACATGTCATCCAGTTGCTTCTTCAGTTCTGTTAGTTCAAACGGGTTCATACGATATGGTCTCTAGGCTATGGGTCCTGTTCCAAGGATTAGTTCAATGATAAAATCGATATCCCAATCTGGGGGCATAACAGGCAAAACATCTGGAAATACATCGGGGTATTCACAGACTATCCGGACTTGGTCAATGGTAGGTTTGGATATACTCTTGTTGCACTTAAATTGACGAGGTAAATTTTCAGATACATGCTCGACTGATAGTCCGGCTGTACTGGTCATGGTTATGGCTTTCTTGGCACAGTCAATTAATCCTTTATGTTTGGACATCCAATCCGTTCCTAGTACTACTTCTGTCACATCCCAAAATTTTCCAAATCCTGTAATGTGAAAAATAAATGAATAAAATAAAACTTTGTTTTACTTTCAGGGCCAGAAGAAACTTTTTGAATTCAATTGGAACTTCAAACCCATTTTGAATTAAATCCTAAAGGGATTTAAAAAGATAAACATTTAATAAAAGGAAAAATAAAAACATTTGGAAATACTATTTTGAAACTCTTAAATGAAAAGATTTGTTTTCAAATGAAATAGAATATTTATAAATAAAGATTATTTTATAAAGCCAAATTAAACCTTGGCCAAGCTTTGGATTTAAAACATTTTGTTTGGAATAAAAATAGCAAAAGTTGAGTTAAATAAATTAATAAGGATTTAATATCCAACTTTATTTAAATAAAAGGTTTTACCAATTTAATTGAAACATCAAAACTTATTAATTATTTAAAATAAGTCTTCCCAATATTTGATATTCACAAATAAAACCTACTGATTTGGTTTTGAAAATATTTAGATTTCAAATAAAGATTTTATTAATAAAATCAAACTCTATTTGATTTAATAACTAAGGCCCATTTTATTTAATTATTAATGGACCCTAAAATAAAAGGTTATTTGGTTTTAAACAGATTTCCAAATATCTTTTATTTCCAAATAAAACCTACTGATTTGGTTTTTAAAATATTTGGATTTCAAATGGAAATTTTATTAATTAAACCAAACCCTATTTGATTAAATAACTAAAGGACCATTTTATTTAATTAATGAATGGATCCTCAAAAGAATGAAAATTATTATTTTATTCTGGAATTTGGGTATGTTGATAAACAGAATCAAATTCAAAATTACAAAGCTGAATGATTGTTTGAATTGATTTGGGTGTGATTTGTTTGTTTGGAAATTCAAAACAAAAAAATAGAAATAGAAAAGGAAAAAGAATTCAGATAGAAAAAAAAAATAGAACAGCCCACCCTCTGGCCCAACTAGCCCAACTCAGCCCAACCGAGCCCACCTCTCTCTCCCAGCGAAGTGAATCGTTTTTCACCGCAAAACAAACCCACGCAGTGAATGACAACTGGAGCCCACCTGAAACTTTCCTCACTCGCTGACAAGCAGGTCCCACATCCCCAGCCATCGTCTTCAACGAGACACCGTCGCCCTGACCATTGCAGTGAGATTACTCTGGCGATTGATTGCACATGAAGGAGGCTTTGATTTCTCGTAATAACCACGCCCCTTTAAACGCCAGTGATTCCTCTCCACTTTCCCTCTGTCGCCTCACTTCGACACGCCCCCAGGCCTCTCAATTTCTCCTCGAGCATCCTCTGCTCCGACGAGGTTCTCGTCCGATTCCGGCAGCCCCTCGCCACCCTTTGCCTCCTCAACCATACTCACGTGATCCCCACCTCCTGGCGATCATCCTCGTAGCGCCAGCTCGCCCTCGAGCACTCCAGAACGTCGGCAACATCACCACCTGTACGCCACCGACGACCCCCGCGACTCCGGTGAGCTCTAGCACTCGACTCCGTGCGCGCCTTGATCAGTGGATCATGCCGTTTGATTAGTCCGCGTCTTCTGCATCTCCAGGTGCTCGCCAATCACTCGTGCGTGGCCTGCAACCTCGCCCCCTTCGATGACTGACCACGCCCGAGGCGCAGCCCCACTCCGGCGAGAAATCAAGCCCACTCCAGAGCGCCCCTCGTCGAACCAACAACGCCTTGAGAATCTCTAGGCTATTGCGAACCAGGTGAGCTTACTCTTTCCCTTTCTCGCTTCCTGCCTCGCCAGCGCCGCCGCCAACTGGCCGCTCTGCCGCTCGCCGGTAACATCTCGCCGCCAGTTCCTGGCTAGTTGATAGGAACCGTTAGATCGTCATCCATCGGCTAGGAAAGAAAGTGAGCGAAGGGGTATGCGTTGATCAGATCCGCACAGATTCCTTTTAATCCAACGGTCTGCAGCTGTGCGATCCGCATGAAGCGGTTCCGGCCAATCACGGCTCGACGCGTGGCCAGTGTTTGAGTTAAAACAGATTTTTGAATCAGATTTATTTGTAAACTTCAAACCTTTGTAACTTTCAAACCACACATCCAAACAAATTTTATATCAATGGATTCAGTGGAACAAGACCTAGCCAACCATGCCCTTAGTTTAGCAAATAGTATCTGTTAGCTTGTTTGAATTTGCAGAAACATTTGTGTACTTGTTTAGATTAGAAAAATTGTTTAAAAATGATTTTAAGGTTAAAACCTTTGCAAAAGGGTTTGTTGTGACCTTATTGACCCTAGGAAATAACCCTTGGTGTTAAAAATGATTTTGGTAAAGTTTAGGTTAGATTATTTGACTTAGCCATTTTCTAGCCAAATAAAATTATTGATTTTATTATGAAAATGTTTTTATAAAGGAAACTTGAGAAAATTTTTTGGACCAAACCTACTGACCCCAAAACACCAAGTTTTGCAATAGCAACTCATTTGGTGAAAAAAACTTAAAAGGTTTTGTTTTGATAAAACATTTTTCACCACATAAAATGATGAATGGATTTTTTTAATGGTTTTTGAGATAAAACCCTTTTGCAATGGACTTTGCCATTTTGGTGAATGACCAAATTGGAACTTACAAAGTTTAGAAGCCTAGTGGAAACCACCTTTTCAATTAGAACCATCTTTTGCATGCTTGCATGCATTACTTTGACTTTGTCATTTTATGTGTGTTGTTTTGCTTGATTGGTAGATTGAGTTTTTGCCTTGCTTGATTGACTTGTAGTGACTTGAAGAGTGTGATTGTTGCAAGGACAAAGGAGTGAACCCATTCCCTTCCAAAAAGGCAAGTGATGCTTCATACTTTTTGTCCCATTCCTTTCACTATGCATTAGTGATTTTGCTAAGAAAAACTTGCATGGATTTTGCTAAAGTATAAACCTTGCTATAGGAAACCTAGTAGATGAATCCTTAGTAGGATTTTCCTAAGTTAAGATTCCCACTACAACCAAGCTTAGCCTAGCTAATAGAAAACATGGGTGGAATATATATTCACACTATGGAAAAATATTCTAAGTCTAAGGACTTGTGATTTTGTCTAATAAAACAACTAAGTTAATGAATCACTTGGGTGGAATGGGATAGCTTGGTGGAGAATGGTTGAGTGGTTCACAAGGCCATGGACTTGGATTGTGTATCTCACTTGTGGATGGCCACCCAGGAACAAAGGGATTTGAGATGTCAAATGTTGAGAAGCTTCAAGTGCAACCACTTGGCAATATGGGCTCTGCCATGATCATATAGGTTGCAAGAACTTAGCCATATGGACAGTGGGTGGTAGTGTTTGATAGGTTGGAACGCGTCCATTTTGGTCTAAGGGAAGGCTTCTGAAAGATCTTGTCTTGGGAAACCAAGTCTTGTGGGGAAAGTGCACCACCTCTGCAGAGTGTAAAATCTAAGTACTTAGCCATGTCCCTGGTAAAGGACAATTTGAGCATCAAGACATGGAAGCAATCAAGAATCTCATCATTCAAATTTCTAAGTTAAAATCTTGTGGATTGAACAAGGGTTGTGTGAAATCTTCAATCTTTGATGGAGAGATGCCTTGAAAGGATCTTCGAATCTTTGATTGAGAAAAATGCTTTCTACCAAGCAAAACTTAGTATTTTCAAATGTTAAGGAAAAATCTATTTTGAGCAATGCAAGCCTCAAACTCCACTTAGCCAAATGCATATAGATGATAGATTCCACTATACTAATATAGTATCACTTGCCAATACAATTCAAATGTATTGACCCTTTGTGGCTGTAACCTGTATGTTGCAGGTTTGATTGTTTTAGTGAAGATTGATTGATTAGGATTACAAAGTCTACAACCAACATCTGCCTGTGGCATTTTGAAGATGAAGGACCCCATGACTATAGTTATTCCGCTGCAATGTAATGTAATAGCCATATGAGCTATGAAAGATGTAATAAAATTATGTTATTCCTGGTTATAAAGTTATATTATGACCTTTGTTTCTTGATATTACATCTTAACTGTGGATGCTAGCTATTGATCCAGGGACTAGCATTGTAAAACACAGGAGGAATCTACCTTATTAAAGGTTGGGACCTCTACAGATGGTATCAGAGCATTGTGTTGCCTGTAGGATTTGTAAACCTAGGATTGGACAAAAACCCTTAGGAGAATAAGAGTTATGTGTTAATCAAAAACTTATTTACAAAAACACTTGTAAACTCTTTCCTCAACCATTTTGGTTTCAACTCCACTTCTCTTCTATTTCAACTTGATGGAAAAACCTACCCAAGACCAAAGACTACACCATGAGTAAATGACTTCTTCAACTTCTTCAACTCTAGTGACTTCAACTTCTTCAACTCTAATGACTTCAACATCTTCAGCATATTCACCAAGGACTTCCAACTTGGATACCACTAAGGACTACAAGTGAGACAAGGAAAACTTGCTCAAGATTTAGAGACTAAGGGAATGCAAAAGTTAGAAGGAGCCTACATCATTTGAAGTATTGTGACCAAAAGTTTTCCAAGGAAACCATGATCTCTTACAAAAAGAATCATGAAGGGTGGAAAGATCACAAGTGAACCCTATAGATGGACCACCATATTTTAGCTAAGTCAAAACACACCAACTTATGTGGTGTAACAAAAATATTTTGTTGCCAAAAGCATGTGCTTGACTTTGTTGTTTGATTGAAATGTTTGGTTTGTGATTGCATGCACATTGCTTGTGTGAATTGTGATGTGTGTGATTAGAATTGAGTCCTTAGAAATATCTTGCCTATTCTAATCTCCCTTCAACCCAAACAGATGACTACTCCAAGAGACTTCAACATCAAGGTTGATGACACCAACAACAACCAAGAGGACAACATGAGAGAACTTATAGCAACCCAAAACCAGTTGAGCCAAGAGACAACTCAGTTTTTAGCCAACAACAATGGACTAGACCCAGCCATACAAAGAATTTTGAAACTTCAATCTCAATTGTTGCAAGGTTTGGTTACTCAAATGATCAACATGAGAGAAAACTTTTTCCAAAGAGCTAATGACAACAAGGATGACAAAGATGTTATTCTAAAAGGAACCCAGGTTAGCAATACTTGTGGAGACAAGGATCATGCATCCAAGGAACATGAAGATCAATGTCCCAAGAAGAGAGAAAGATCTCTCACCTATGAAGAACGTGAACTAGAAGAACTCCTAGCTTTGGAGAGAACCAAGAAGAAGAAGAAATTCCCCAACACTAGCAAGAAGGATATTACACAAGTGCAATGTTTCAAATGCAAAGAGATGGGACACTATGCCAATGAATGCCCAGAAAGGGAGAAGAACCAAGAAAACAGACAAAGGCTAGTGAAACCCAAGATAAGGAAGGATTTTAACCAAGTGTTGTGCAAACACTGCAAAGAGTTAGGACATTATGCAAACTACAGTCCAGAAAAGATGAAGCATAAGATAAACCAGCCTATGAGGGATCTCAGCCTTGTCACATGTTTCAAATGCAAGGAACTAGGCCACTATGCAAACAATTGTCCAGAAAGGATGGAGAACAAGTTAAACAAGTCTATGAAGGATCTCAACCTTGGCCCATGAGTCAAGTGTGGAAACCAAGGACACAATGCAAAGTTTGCTTAGAGAAGTTTTCCCAGGATCCCAAGAAGGACAAGATGTAATTTTTGTTTGAAAATTTTTAAGGGTGGTAGTACCCTAGTTGTTTTGAACTTGTTTGTAACCCTAACCTCCCCAAATCTTGGGACGAGATTTATTTTAAGGGTGGTAGCCTGTCACATCCCAAAATTTTCCAAATCCTGTAATGTGAAAAATAAATGAATAAAATAAAACTTTGTTTGACTTTCAGGGCCAGAAGAAACTTTTTGAATTCAATTGGAACTTCAAATCCATTTTGAATTAAATCCTAAAGGTATTTAAAAAGATAAACATTTAATAAAAGGAAAAATAAAAACATTTGGAAATACTATTTTGAAACTCTTAAATGAAAAGATTTGTTTTCAAATGAAATAGAATATTTATAAATAAAGATTATTTTATAAAGCCAAATTAAACCTTGGCCAAGCTTTGGATTTAAAACATTTTCTTTGGAATAAAAATAGCAAAAGTTGAGTTAAATAAATTAATAAGGATTTAATATCCAACTTTATTTAAATAAAAGATTTTACCAATTTAATTGAAATATCAAAACTTATTAATTATTTAAAATAAGTCTTCCCAATATTTGATATTCACAAATAAAACCTACTGATTTGGTTTTGAAAATATTTAGATTTCAAATAAAGATTTTATTAATAAAATCAAACTCTATTTGATTTAATAACTAAGGCCCATTTTATTTAATTATTAATGGACCCTAAAATAAAAGGTTATTTGGTTTTAAATAGATTTCCAAATATCTTTTATTTCCAAATAAAACCTACTGATTTGGTTTTTAAAATATTTGGATTTCAAATGGAAATTTTATTAATTAAATCAAACCCTATTTGATTAAATAACTAAAGGACCATTTTATTTAATTAATGAATGGATCCTCAAAAGAATGAAAATTATTATTTTATTCTGGAATTTGGGTATGTTGATAAACAGAATCAAATTCAAAATTACAAAGCTGAATGATTGTTTTAATTGATTTGGGTGTGATTTGTTTGTTTGGAAATTCAAAACAGAAAAATAGAAATAGAAAAGGAAAAAGAATTCAGACAGAAAAAAAAATAGAACAGCCCACCCTCTGGCCCAACTAGCCCAACTCAGCCCAACCGAGCCCACCTCTCTCTCTCAGCGAAGTGAATCGTTTTTCACCGCAAAACAAACCCACGCAGTGAATGACAACTGGAGCCCACCTGAAACTTTCCTCACTCGCTGACAAGCAGGTCCCACATCCCCAGCCATCGTCTTCAACGAGACACCGTCGCCCTGACCGTTGCAGTGAGATTACTCCGGCGATTGATTGCACATGAAGGAGGCTTTGATTTCTCGTAATAACCACGCCCCTTTAAACGCCAGTGATTCCTCTCCACTTTCCCTCTGTCGCCTCACTTCGACACGCCCCCAGGCCGTCTCAATTTCTCCTCGAGCATCCTCTGCTCCGACGAGGTTCTCGTCCGATTCCGGCAGCCCCTCGCCACCCTTTGCCTCCTCAACCATACTCACGTGATCCCCACCTCCTGGCGATCATCCTCGTAGCGCCAGCTCGCCCCCGAGCACTCCAGAACATCGGCAAAATCACCACCTGTACGCCACCGACGACCCCCACGACTCCGGTGAGCTCTAGCACTCGACTCCGTGCGCGCCTTGATTAGTGGATCATGCCGTTTGATTAGTCCGCGTCTTCTGCATCTCCAGGTGCTCGCCAATCACTCGCGCGTGGCCTGCAACCTCGCCCCCTTCGACGACTGACCACGCCCGAGGCGCAGCCCCACTCCGGCGAGAAATCAAGCCCACTCCAGAGCGCCCCTCGTCGAACCAACAACGCCTTGAGCATCTCCAGGCTATTGCGAACCAGGTGAGCTTACTCTTTCCCTTTCTCGCTTCCTGCCTCGCTAGCGCCACCGCCAACTGGCCGCTCTGCCGCTCGCCGGTAACATCTCGCCGCCAGTTCCTGGCTAGTTGATAGGAACCGTTAGATCGTCATCCATCGGCTAGGAAAGAAAGTGAGCGAAGGGATATGCGTTGATCAGATCCGCACAGATTCCTTTTAATCCAACGGTCTGCAGCTGTGCGATCCGCACGAAGCGGTACCGGCTAATCACGGCTCGACGCGTGGCCAGTGTTTGAGTTAAAACAGATTTTTGAATCAGATTTATTTGTAAACTTCAAACCTTTGTAACTTTCAAACCACACGTCCAAAAATTACAAATTTTATATCAATGGATTCAGTGGAACAAGACCTAGCGAACCATGCCCTTAGTTTAGCAAATAGTATCTGTTAGCTTGTTTGAATTTGCAGAAACATTTGTGTACTTGTTTAGATTAGAAAAATTGTTTAAAAATGATTTTAAGGTTAAAACCTTTGCAAAAGGGTTTGTTGTGACCTTATTGACCCTAGGAACCAACCCTTGGTGTTAAAAATGATTTTGGTAAAGTTTAGGTTAGATTATTTGACTTAGCCATTTTCTAGCCAAATAAAATTATTGATTTTATTATGAAAATGTTTTTATAAAGGAAACTTGAGAAAATGTTTTGGACCAAACCTACTGACCCCAAAACACCAAGTTTTGCAATAGCAACTCATTTGGTGAAAAAAACTTAAAAGGTTTTGTTTTGATAAAACATTTTTCACCACATAAAGTGATGAATGGATTTTTTTTAAATGGTTTTTGAGATAAAACCCTTTTGCAATGGACTTTGCCATTTTGGTGAATGACCAAATTGGAACTTACAAAGTTTAGAAGCCTAGTGGAAACCACCTTTTCAATTAGAACCATCTTTTGCATGCTTGCATGCATTACTTTGACTTTGTCATTTTATGTGTGTTGTTTTGCTTGATTGGTAGATTGAGTTTTTGCCTTGCTTGATTGACTTGTAGTGACTTGAAGAGTGTGATTGTTGCAAGGACAAAGGAGTGAACCCATTCCCTTCCAAAAAGGCAAGTGATGCTTCATACTTTTTGTCCCATTACTTTCACTATGCATTAGTGATTTTGCTAAGAAAAACTTGCATGGATTTTGCTAAAGTATAAACCTTGCTATAGGAAACCTAGTAGATGAATCCTTAGTAGGATTTTCCTAAGTTAAGATTCCCACTACAACCAAGCTTAGCCTAGCTAATAGAAAACATGGGTGGAATATATATTCACACTATGGAAAAATATTCTAAGTCTAAGGACTTGTGATTTTGTCTAATAAAACAACTAAGTTAATGAATCACCTGGGTGGAATGGGATAGCTTGGTCGAGAATGGTTGAGTGGTTCACAAGGCCATGGACTTGGATTGTGTATCTCACTTGTGGATGGACACCCAGGAACAAAGGGATTTGAGATGTCAAATGTTGAGAAGCTTCAAGTGCAACCACTTGGCAATATGGGCTCTGCCATGATCATATAGGTTGCAAGAACTTAGCCATATGGACAGTGGGTGGTAGTGTTTGATAGGTTGGAACGCGTCCATTTTGGTCTAAGGGAAGGCTTCTGAAAGATCTTGTCTTGGGAAACCAAGTCTTGTGGGGAAAGTGCACCACCTCTGCAGAGTGTAAAATCTAAGTACTTAGCCATGTCCCTGGTAAAGGACAATTTGAGCATCAAGACATGGAAGCAATCAAGAATCTCATCATTCAAATTTCTAAGTTAAAATCTTGTGGATTGAACAAGGGTTGTGTGAAATCTTCAATCTTTGATGGAGAGATGCCTTGAAAGGATCTTCAAATCTTTGATTGAGAAAAATGCTTTTTGCCAAGCAAAACTTAGTATTTTCAAATGTTAAGGAAAAATCTATTTTGAGCAATGCAAGCCTCAAACTCCACTTAGCCAAATGCATATAGATGATAGATTCCACTATACTAATATAGTATCACTTGCCAATACAATTCAAATGTATTGACCCTTTGTGGCTGTAACTTGTATGTTGCAGGTTTGATTGTTTTAGAGAAGATTGATTGATTAGGATTACAAAGTCTACAACCAACATCTGCCTGTGGCATTTTGAAGATGAAGGACCCCATGACTATAGTTATTCCGCTGCAATGTAATGTAATAGCCATATGAGCTATGAAAGATGTGTTTTACAATGCTATTCCCTGGATCAATAGCTAGCATCCACAGTTAAGATGTAATATCAAGAAACAAAGGTCATAATACAACTTTATAACCAGGAATAAAATAATTCATTACATCTTACTTAGCTCATTTGGCTATCTCATTACAATGCAGCAGAAATAACTATAACATGGGATCCTTCATCTTCAAAGTGCCATAGGCAATCATGTTGGTTGTAGACTTGTAATCCTATTCAACACACTTCACTAAAATCAAACAAACCTGCAACATAATAAGTTGCATCCACAAGGGTCAATACATTTGAATTGTATCGGCAAGTTTCACTACTATGTATAAATAAGTGGATCCTATCATTACATGCATATTTGGCTAAGTAGGGTTTAGGCTCTTTTGCAGAAAGAAATATAGTTTTATCCTATCTTTTCAAAATAGTTTTGATCTTTTTGTCAAATGTTTCTGAACTCCTTGGAAAACTCCAAGTGCTTCAAATCCCTTGTTGTCACCATCAAGTTTTACTTTGAGAAATTGGAATGTCGAGATCTTCGATAGCTTCAGGCCTTAGTTGGTCAGAGCTGTCCATAACCAGGGACACGACTAAGTACTTAGAATTTGTTCTTCTGCAGAAGTTGTACACTTTACCCACATGACACAATCTCTTCTTGACGCCACCAGTGGCCGCTGGATAAGTACTCGCCAAAACGGAGTACTGGCAGATCGAGAATGTGACAAAGTCTTTCCATAGAAGTCCTCCCAATACACAATGCTAGCTTGTCTACCAGGCACCATTGTAGGGATAAGTTTCCCATACACAATTCTAGTTAACCTGAAGATGCGAATGCATGGGTCTTCCACTATGTAGTTGACTAAGCCAGGGCCCATTTAGCATGTGGCTGTACATGGAAGCCACTGTACGAGAAACATGTTCAATCTCTAAGTCCTTGGGTGGTTTTCTTCTAGTGCACACACAAAAATATAGATATATAAACAAGGTTCCCTTTGTTGCCACCTTGTCCAATCTTGAGTATCCTTGTCCACCTAGGTGGTTCATTGAGTACTTGTTTTATTATATAAAACATATATCTTTCCAACACTTCATATAATCACATCATGTATCCCATCCCAAATATATATCAGGGCTAAGCTTACTACAACTACAATGTTTTCACTAAATAAGATATAAGGGTATCCTATTAGGATTTTAGCATAGCATAAAATATAGTAGTCCTTATCATGCATGTTACAAAAATCCACTATGTGTAATGAAAATAGTAGGACTTGGATGATAGTGTCACTTGCCTTTTTAGTTGAGAATATTGGTTCACTTCTTGATCTTGCTAATATCACACTCTTCAAACTTTACTACAATTTAAATCAAGCAAACACATATTCAACTAGCATTCAAACAATTTATCACACATAAAATAATAGAAAGAAGGCAATGCATGCAAGCATGCAAAAAAGGTTTTATTTATAAAAGTGGTTTCTATTAGGCTCTAACCATTTGAAAGTTCAAAGTGGTCATTTACTAAAGTGGTAAAACCATTTGCAAAAGGTTTCATCCCATAAACCAAATATTATGCTAAGGTGATATTTTATGTTGTTGAAAATATCTTTTAGCAAAGTAATGACTTTATATGGTTCATAAAATATGTTCTTAAATCTCAAAACTTGGTGTTTAGGGTCAGAAGGTTTGAATCAAATCATTTCCCAAAGGCTTTACTCAAAAATCTTTTCTAAACCATAAACAATATTTTTATTTGACTAGAAATGTGCTAACTCAAATATTTATTCCTTAACTTCACAAAATACATTTTTAAATCCATAAGTTGGTTCCTATGGTCAGTAGGTTCAAAACAATCCATTTAGCAAATATTTCACCTTAAAAATATATCTAGAACAAATTTTATATTCAAATTATGCCTACACAAGTTTCTGAAATTTCAACCAATTTTACAAAAGAAAAACATTAAACAAAGTGCATGGTTGCAAAGTACTTGTTCTGCTGATTCCATTGATATAAAATTTGCAAAATTTGGACGTGTAGAATTAAAGTTATGAATTTTACAAGTTTGCATATCTAATAGATTCTAATTTCTGTTTTAATTCAAACTCTGTCCACGTGGCTCGATCCTATTGGTCGGTAAGGGTTCGTGCGGATCGACTAATACTGGCCGCAAGATCTTACTTAAAACACACGACGCAGATGGACGCGTACCCCTTCATCTAAAATCTAATCTCGTTCCTTCGATCTAAATCCGACGGTCTACAGCAGCTCGACCATGGTTTGGCGGCGCTGGCGGCGGCTGACGGCGGCGCACGCTCAGGCGGGGAGTGTAACACCCTCGGAATCAGCCCTATGCAAGTTTTAGCGAAACCCGCCAAACCCGCATAGAAACGATTCGAAGGTGCCCACCAGGCACTTTCGTGCGGGTGGAAAACGAAGTAATAACATTACACAACAGTCCTCGATGGGACCCACAGAACAGATATATACAACAGCGACTCAAAGAGTCAAGAATACAGATATAATATACAAAGATCCAAATCACCTTGAAAATGATATAGCGTCCGTCTACGGACAAGATGCAAATGGGGCTAAGAGCCCTGAAGAATAACCAATGGCGTCCATAACCCTGCCCAGGCCAAGCCGGAAGGGTAACCCTGCTAACGGCGTCGATCTCAAAACCTGCTAAAACAAAAGGGGTGCCGACAAAGGGCAAAGGAAAAAGAGGAGCGTCAGGACTGAGGCCAGTACACGGCGAGACTAGAATTCGGCGGTCCTCGCCTACATAGGTATGGTGGACTGAAGCGGCAGCGGAAGCATGCACTAAACAACCTATAGAGACTCGATACAACTGGCGGCTATCAGAGAGGGGGGTAAGAAAGACCTATTCGGAACCTTCCTGATGCTACCATCAAACAAACCCATCCTAGTGTTTCCCCTCGAGACCAAACGAGGAAGTCGACCGAGGAACTCACACAGTTGGCAGTTTTACTTATTCAGTTATAGTTGCGGCACTTTACTAGTCAGGTTTAGATAATCATCCTGATAAAGTAAGCAGTGGGTACTTTTAGTTAACCATTCCGTTATAGTTGCAACACTTACTAGTCAGATACAATTAGCATGAGATAACCCAAGACCCAGCAGTTGTTGATACTTTTATTTAGCCATTCCGTTGTAGTGAAGCTTATTACTAGTCATATCGGATACAAGTCAATTTATAACAGTAAACTTTAGTTATAATTGTCTATGATCAAGCACTGTGCTCCAAGTCGTCCATAACCGCGGACACGGCTTCCCGAAAAGATTTAACCCTGCAGGGGTGCACCAAAGTATCCACAAGCACTTCGACCCTTTTTGCCAGATCAGTTAACATACACCCATCGGTATGTCGGCGGGGCCTAAGTCACGACATTCCCAGATCCAAAGCAAGTACATGGGGGCCACCCCACCAAGTCGACACCCGCAACGAAGTCGGCCGGTCTCCGAGACGGACTTAGGGTTTGGGTATACGGCTGTGAACGACAGCAAATCCCCAAACGGGGACTGTCGACACCGCGAAATCGTGTCCCGATCCTAAACAGTACAGGTGCTATCTGTCGCACAATTTAAATAAAGCGGTAAAGCATGGCATAAGTACAGGATAGTAAATAAAACCTCAAACTAGTTTTTGGCCCCCAGTACAATACTTTGAAATCAGGTAATAATCAATGGGGGGCCCATATCTCCCCACCTGTGGTTAGCGCGCTCGATCTCGGAACAGGTGTCAAGAACTCGGGTCCTACGGGACACAAGTGGGCGGTCGGAAACCAAATATTATCTATCACCCACCGATGTGGCATCCCGCAAAACCACTACTAGAAAATCGCGTTGTTTTGTGCATTGCATCGTCGTCATCTTGCATCTGTTCGCATAAAACTATTTCGGGAAAACCCAAATTGTTTTCTAAAACGCCCCGTCCTTAATTCAAAACCAAAAACCGGGTCTCCGGAATTTCTTTGTTCTGATTAACCACGGTTTGCAAACGGTCCATTTAAAGTAAATAAAATATTAAACTATTTTTAGTGGGGCAGTCGAACGGGCCGAATCGACCCGAACGACCACCCCCAGAACCAAAAACGGTCCACCTAATCAGTCCCCTCTAAATCCTAAAGCTACCAACCTATCTACCCACACCCACCGGCCACATCACCCCACCCAATCCCCACCTGACACCTCACCCTCTCCCTATCCCCAACCAACCAGAAGCTGCCACATCTGCCCACTCCCTCACCCCTCTCTCTCTCCCTCTCTCCCCAATCAACCACCACACAACACACACACGCACACCACCTGAACCAACCATCAGCCTCACACCGATCCGGTCCACCCCTGTCCCCCGCCTGGGTCCCACCTGTTCCCTGGCCCACCCCGACCCAGTCTCCACCCGCGCCTCCCTCTTCCTCTCTCTCCCTCCCGCACGCTCCCACCAACCCCCGCCGCTCGCCTCGCCCCGGCAGCAGCCGCCGCTCCATCGCGGCCCCCCCTCCCGTCGCTCTCCCGCTCGTCGCCGGCACGCTCGCCACCCTCGACCGCCCCGCCACCAGCCCGGCGGAGCCGCCCTCTGCTCCCCATCGTCCCTCCTCCTCCCGCCACTTCGCTCGCCACCCGCCTGCACCACCGCCGCCCAGCGCCTCCTCCTCCCGCTCGCCTCCGCTCGCCCCGCTCCGCCCCCTCGAGCTCCTCCCGCAACCGCCTCCCTCGCCTCGCTCTGCTCCTCCGCCGCCCCGCGCCGGCGCGCCCGGCCGCGCCTCCTGCCGGCCACGTCCTCCCGTGCGCGCGCTCGCCGCGCCTCTCCCTCCCTCTCTCCGGTGGCTCCCCTCCTCGAGCTGCGCCGCCCCGGCCCGTGCTCGCCGGCCAAGCCCCGCCGCCCTCCGGTCGCCGCCTCCACGCCCAGCGACCTCCTCCCCGTCGGCCTCCCCCGCTCCGCGTCCCGTGCCTCCGCGACCAGCTCGCCCCGCAGCAAGCCGGCCCTCCTCCAGCACCGCCGGGCCCCGCGACAACCGCCTCCCTGGAGCACCCGCAGGTCCCTGGCCTCGTGCTGCCGACCCTCGCTGCTGCCCCTGCAACCGTTCTCCGCTGCGGTCTCATCGTCCCGCGTGCACCGACGACCCCTGCCGGCCTCCCGCGAATCCCGACCGTGCAAGATCTACCGTGAACCAGTACAACAAGAGGGACCCGAAGGTCCTAAGAACCCCGGCATCGACTTCATGCTCTCCTCCATAGACCCAAGTACGACACCGGCTATGAAGACGCCGACCCCGTGTTCTCCCTCTCGTACCATCAAGCACTCCTACAAGGATCTGAGACCGAACCCTAACCAAGATCGTCGATCCCTCGACCGAAGACCGATCCCCGAAAACCTGAGTGCGCCGACGACCAGATCTCCACAGTGTAACGACAAGACCGATGACAGGGACCGACGACCGCGGATGCGACAAGATCGTCGCTCGGACGCCAAGACCGCCACATGGAGCTATAAGCGCTTCATCTCGGATACGCCAAGTACTTCAGCCAGATGCCAAGACCGCCTCGATGGCGCGGGCCCGACAAGACCCTCGCAACGGCAAGATCGACCCCGTGGGACCCGACAAGACCTTCGCGTCGACAAGAACGGCACCGACCCGGAAGAAGCCGATGCGCCCCGACACCGACCCAAGTCCTTCTTTCCGGAATGCCAAGATCTACCTCCGTTATAAGAGAACGCACCGCCGAGGCCGAACCCCGGATCCGAACCCTGAGACCGGACCCCGAACTCCGGAACCCCAAGATCGTCGAACCCTAATGTGTGACCCTTATCCGAATCCCTATTTTTATAAATGCTAAACATAAAACTTGTTGCACATTAAATTGTCATTCTTGCATGCATATTTGTGTGGTTTGGGGGCCTTAGGCCGATTCACCTAATAATTAAATATGGGGCCCATATCTCCCCACCTGTGGTTAGCGCGCTCGATCTCGGAACAGGTGTCAAGAACTCGGGTCCTACGGGACACAAGTGGGCGGTCGGAAACCAAATATTATCTATCACCCACCGATGCCTCTGCTTAATTCAATTTTAGTTGTTAAACAGGAATTAAAGTGAACGATAAGTAAAGCTATGATCATCTCCAACATCAACATGCGGCAATTCTCCAACAATTGTGGTACGGGACGACACGCAAAAACACTTGAGCAAGCGACTATGACACGCGGTCCAACTATCTACCAAACAACAGGTAATAGGATGTGTCCAAGGCTATATATGGTTGCAAGGGATATCACGGGTACGATAACTAGAGCATCGCAACACAGATAGCAATAGATCAACAGGAGGGAATAAATACTATAAAAGTAAGATAGGTAGAAAGAGGGAGATGCTCGCCTGAAAACATTGTCGAAGGTTCAACCGAAGATCGGGTCGGCACTCGCATCGACTCAACGGCCTTATCCGCGAAGAAGCAAAACACTAGAAGAAACACCGGATGCAATATTTAATACTACGGCAAAAGATCGGGCATGATGCATGTATGATGTATGACATGGCAAGGTGCGATGCAATTAGGTCATATTAAGCGGAACCGGGGTCCCGACAATTAATTCATAGGTTCAAGTTGTTTAGCTACCCCGCATTTTAAATGTTGCATTATCAAGACAAAAGATAGTACCGGTTCGCTACACAAATTGAAATGAGGCCAATATAAGGCTAGATTTGCCCGCATATGGGCCCCATATTTAATTATTAGGTGAATCGGCCTAAGGCCCCCAAACCACACAAATATGCATGCAAGAATGACAATTTAATGTGCAACAAGTTTTATGTTTAGCATTTATAAAAATAGGGATTCGGATAAGGGTCACACATTAGGGTTCGACGATCTTGGGGTTCCGGAGTTCGGGGTCCGGTCTCAGGGTTCGGATCCGGGGTTCGGCCTCGGCGGTGCGTTCTCTGATAACGGAGGTAGATCTTGGCGTTCCGGAAAGAAGGACTTGGGTCTGTGTCGGGGCGCATCGGCTTCTTCCGGGTCGGTGCCGTTCTTGTCGACGCGAAGGTCTTGTCGGGTCCCACGGGGTCGATCTTGCCGTTGCGAGGGTCTTGTCGGGCCCGCGCCATCGAGGCGGTCTTGGCATCTGGCTGAAGTACTTGGCGTATCCAAGAAGAAGCGCTTATCGCTCCATGTGGCGGTCTTGGCGTCCAAGCGACGATCTTGTCGCATCCGCGGTCGTCGGTCCCTGTCGTCGGTCTTGTCGTTACACCGTGGAGATCTGGTCGTCGGCGCACTCAGGTTTTCGGGGATCGGTCTTCGGTCGAGGGATCGACGATCTTGGTTAGGGTTCGGTCTCAGATCCTTGTAGGAGTGCTTGATGGTACGAGAGGGAGAACACGGGGTCGGCGTCTTCATAGTCGGTGTCGTACTTGGGTCTATGGAGGAGAGCATGAAGTCGATGTCGGGGTTCTTAGGACCTTCGGGTCCCTCTTGTTGTACTGGTTCACGGTAGATCTTGAATAGCCACGGTCGGGATCCGCGGGAGGCCGGCAGGGGTCGTCGGTGCACGCGGGACGATGAGACCGCAGCTGAGAACGGTTGCAGGGGCAGCAGCGAGGGTCGGCAGCACGAGGCCAGGGACCTGCGGGTGCTCCAGGGAGGCGGTTGCCGTGGGGCCCGGCGGTGCTGGAGGAGGGCCGGCTTGCTGCGGGGCGAGCTGGTCGCGGAGGCACGGGACGCGGAGCGGGGGAGGCCGACGGGGAGGAGGTCGCTGGGCGTGGAGGCGGCGACCGGAGGGCGGCGGGGCTTGGCCGGCGAGCACGGGCCGGGGCGGCACAGCTCGAGGAGGGGAGCCACCGGAGAGAGGGAGGGAGAGGCGCGGCGAGCGCGCGCACGGGAGGACATGGCCGGCGGGAGGCGCAGCCGGGCGCGCCGGCGCGGGGCGGCGGAGGAGCAGAGCGAGGCGAGGGAGGCGGTTGCGGGAGGAGCTCGAGGGGGCGGAGCAGGGCGAGCGGAGGCGAGCGGGAGGAGGAGGCGCTGGGCGGCGGTGGTGCAGGCGGTGGCGAGCGAAGCGGCGGGAGGAGGAGGGACGACGGGGAGCAGAGGGCGGCTCCGGCGGGCTGGTGGCGGGGCGGTCGAGGGTGGCGAGCGTGCCGGCGACGAGCGGGAGAGCGACGGGAGGGGGCCCGCGATGGAGCGGCGGCTGCTGCCGGGGCGAGGCGAGCGGCGGGGGTTGGTGGGAGCGTGCGGGAGGAAGAGGGAGGCGCGGGTGGAGACTGGGTCGGGATGGGCCAGGGAACAGGTGGGACCCAGGCGGGGGACAGGGGTGGACCGGATCGGTGTGAGGCTGATGGTTGGTTCAGGTGGTGTGCGTGTGTGTGTTGTGTGGTGGTTGATTGGGGAGAGAGGGAGAGAGAGAGGGGTGAGGGAGGGGGCAGAGGTGGCAGCTTCTGGTTGGTTGCGGATAGGGAGAGGGTGAGGTGTCAGGTGGGGATTGGGTGGGGTGATGTGGCCGGTGGGTGTGGGTAGATAGGTTGGTAGCTTTAGGATTGAGAGGGGACTGATTAGGTGGACCGTTTTTGGTTCTGGGGGTGGTCGTTCGGGTCGATTCGGCCCGTTCGACTGCCCCACTAAAAATAGTTTAATATTTTATTTACTTTAAATGGACCGTTTGCAAACCTTGGTTAATCAGAACAAAGAAATTCCGGAGACCCGGTTTTTGGTTTTGAATTAAGGACGGGGCGTTTTAGAAAACAATTTGGGTTTTCCCGAAATTGTTTTATGCGAACAGATGCAAGATGACGACGATGCAATGCACAAAACAACGCGATTTTCTAGTAGTGGTTTTGCGGGATGCCACAGGGAGCTTGGCGATGATTCAGGAAGCGAGGAGGCTCACCGTGCTCGCAGTGATGCGCTGATGCTCAAGGTGGTCTCGGTCGTGCAAGGGGCGCACGGGTTCTAGAGGGATTGCTCGCCGGAGTCCGTGGCGTCGTCGGACGTCTCTGTTTGTCGTCGGAGGCAGGGCTGCAGGCCACCGGAAGGCAAGAGGAGGGTGTAGTTAGACGCGGCCGAGTGCGGGGATTACAGGAGCATCAACGAGCGAGTTCGGGGCGGTCTGATGTTACCTGGGAAGTTCGCCGGAGAAGTGGCAGACGACGGCGACGCTTGGGTGTCCTGGTTGCCGAGGCTACGGTGCTCGCGCGGGCTAACGAGCGGCACTGGGAGATGCACCAGGAGATGGGAAGCAGGCTCGCGTGCAGTGGGAGGCGAGGGGCGGCTGGACGGCGCTGGAATTTGCCGAAGAAGTTCGTCGGGTCAGAGGGTTCGAGCATGCGATTCTCGCAGCCTGGAGGCAGAGGGGAGGTGTGGCTTGGGGGAAATGGAAGAGGAGGGCGAGGAGTTTAAAGGCGCATCGTAACTGTCGAGTTAAATCCATCCATCAACGCGAATTGATCGCCGTATTCAATGGCAGAAACGGCGAGGGGGACGTGGTCGCGGTGGAGACGACGACTGACGACGTGGGATCATGCTGTCTGCGAGAGAGAGAGAGGGGGTCATGGGGTCCACTGATCAGCGACTCAGTGGGTGGTCTTCTAGGTGAAAAACGTTTCACTGCAGGGTGGGAAAGATGGGCTGCGAGTGGGCTGGACTGGGCCTTTTGGCTGGATTGGGTTTGTTTTGTTTTTTTCTTGTACTAAACCTTTTTCTTTTTATGTAATGAATTTCTGTTTTGATTTTTCATTCAAACAATTCAAACTCCAAATGAATTCAAATCACCCCCAAACTCTAGGTAAATTTTAATTCTGTTTATCAATATATTCCAAAGTCCAAAATATAACAATTATTTTTAGGATTTATTATTTATTAAAAATAAATAAATAGGCTTTAGACTTTATTTCAAATAGGGTTCAAATATGTTTAGAACTCTATTTGACTTTCTAAATTTCTACAAAAATCTTTTCAGTAGGTTTTATTTGAAAACTAAAACACCTTGAAATAAAATACTTTATTAAGTTTTAATGTTCATTCAAAATAGGAAAAATGTCTTTACTTAAATAAAATTTAATAAATCCTCTTTATTCCAATAAACCCTTACTCTTTTTATTAAACAAAAATACTTTATTTTAAATGCTTGGCCAAGATTAATTTGTCTCTTTTAAAATAGTCCTTATTCATTATTTCTACTTTTGCTTATAAAAACCATATCTTTTTATTTAAAGATCCAAAAATGGTGATTCCAACTAATATAACTTTATTTATTAATTGTTTATCTTTTTAAATCCCTTTAGGATTTTATTTGATCAAAATAGGTTTTGATGTTTCCATTTGGAATCAAAAAGTTTTCTTCTCACCCTAAATTTCAACAAATTTTTATTTTGTTTATTTATTTTTCACATTTGAAAATTTGAAAATTTTTGGGATGTGACATGTACTTCACGTCCATCTATAAGAATATATGATGATTAAGTTAGTAGAGTGATCAAGTGTGTCAAATTTTATGTATTTTGCAAGAGTTTTTGAGGAACATGAATTTTTATGAAAGACACAAAGTGATAAGAATGGGAATAAGTTTTTGTAAATATTTGCTTCCTTTGGTTCTGAAACGAAATTTTTTGATTCAAACGTCCAGTCTAACTAGGGTCTCCTATGGTCACGATGGCTCTGATACCAACTTGTCAACACCCGAATTTTTAATCCCAGATGCCAGTTATGCCATACATCGCAATCCCAGGATTACCATTTTTGCGAGACATAACAGATTTGGATATCACAGTACATCATCCATTACAAACCATACATAAAGTCTTACACAAATAAGGATCTCATGATCCAGTTCTTAATACAACTCAAGCAGCGGAATAAGGTAATAATAAAGGTAGCGTAGGCGAAGCTCCATCTTCGGGGTCACATGCAATGGTGACGATGGAATATGATCCTAATTATCGTAACCTTCCTATGGTCCATCCTCCTTTTACTCTTCTTCATAGTCTGGCCACGAGAATAGCCAGGGACAAAGCCATGAGTACTCTTTAAGTACTCGCAAACTAATACTAACAAGTTATGGGGGTTTTTGTAGTAGGACACTAAGCTCTACTGTTGTTTTGGAAAAAGCCAGATTTACCTATACTAACTTCAGAAGCACGAAAAAAACTAGTTGAAGTTTTATAACACCTAAGTGGGAACTTGAATTTCATATCACAACTCTGTTGTGGTCAAGTCAAAATCTCAATTCATTTCACAAGTCATTTTGAAAACATCTGACGGGGGAACAGTATGGCCACTCCAACTGTCCATAACCGCGGACGCGGCTATTCAAATAGTTTGACACTCTGCAGAGGTTGTACACTTTCACCACAACATTCGATACATCCGTCAGGAACAAATCCTGAATTCACCATACTCAGTATGCGGATAATCAATCCTAACCTTTCAATTACACGCTCTAGTATAGGCACCTCTCATGTGAGTTTGGCCTCCCAACCATGACCAACTGTCATCTTGGGTACTGCACAGGTGGACAATCTTCACAAGGTAGCCTCAGCTCAGACCTTGGCCGTGAGGGAACCCATACTAAGGTATATAAGTTTCTAGTCAAGCCCTACACAATTTTCGGGTATTGTGGTTGTACGGTAAAATTAGAATGGTATCGCATCCAGACAACCATCAGTTTTATAAAGGGGATAAGGCTCCTGCCTCAACATTTTCATCATCAAAATCATCTGGTGTTCGGAAACACATGTCAAAACATTTCAGTAGAATGACTCATCATTCCAAGGTTTTCATAACCATTTTCACCAAGTATTCCCATCTAAAGTTGATCAAGTTTTATGCTTAGCACTAGCATCTACAAGTGGGGTAAGTACTAATGAGGTGTGTAAACAAGTGGGGATTAATTGAGTTCAATATCCTGCCTTAGGATGACTTCAATATTATCTAGCTTAGGCCAAATTTAATGCTCTTTATGCAACCTTCAATTATCTTCCTAGAATCTACAAGTCACTTAAGTAAACTCTAAGAGAAAGCTTTGATAAAGATATAAAGTATAAATCTTGCAAGTAAAACTAGGATTGGGTAGCATCGAAATGTGTCTAACCAAGCATGCTTAGTGCATTGCCTAGGTTATATAACTTTCATAATTGCAAGTGTTAGCTTGCATAGGTCAACTTGGTTAGTAAGGCTTGCCTTGTGTAGAGCAGTGGTTGAAGTTTTCCTCGGCTTCTTCTTCGTAGTATCCTCCTTCCTCCTCGTATCCTTGGTCGGTACTAGCGTCTATATACGAGGTACACAATCACCAAACAATACTTAACTATTTTCAATCATCACACAAAGGTGCACTATAGATGATCTAGCATCATCACTAACATTACAAGATTAACGCATTTGTCTTATTTATTTTATTTTTAGAAAAGTAATTTCTACTCATTGAAAAAACTACTTAAGATTTAATATTCTACAACTCAAACATGGGATCATGTTGACACATGTCATCACCACATATTTCAGTACATGGGAATGTGATTTAAAGTGGTGTCACAAATTTATAAGGTTTAACCTTTTTATTTTAAATAATTAAAGTGACTAGAAATGCCTATGTGGCATTCTTTTATTACTTGAACATTATTTCTGTAAGTAAACCCACATGTTTTTATATACTCTGGAAGGTATGATCAAATGTGATTTTTGAGAGTTGGAATCAACTCAAAAGATATTATGGTTGAAATTTGAAAAATGTTTGAATGCAGAAAAGCTTCTGACTTGTTATTTTTACCAAGGTTGATCTACAGATCCAAATGACTTGAATCCAACGGTCTTGGATTAAGCATTCAGTACCTTTCTAACAAAATTGGTTTCATGCAATTTGGTTCACTGAATCGAGCTGGGTTGATTTTTGAAACTAGGTACAGAACTGAGTTTGAAATAAAATAGAAAAATCTAAATTCAAATGCTTGGGCCGCGCGGGAAAGGTTAATGGGTCGGCCCAGTGTCACTCCGCAGCACGGGGCTCAGCTTAAAGGGGGGTTCCACCCGTCAGTGGCTCATAACACGCGAAGAGGTACGGGCAATCTCGGTCGCACGATCTAAATCTGATCGAACGGCTATGGTTCATCATCCACGTCGAGCAACGCCGGCGAGACAGAACCCTAACGTGGCAGGTGGGGATCGTGGGAGGCTCACCGGGGCTCAGGCGAGGGTCGGCGATGGGGGCGAACAACGAAGTCGACGACGGCGATTCTCCTAACACCGGCAGCTCCTCCTGGGGCGGCTCCAATAGATAGCGCCTCTCCTCTGCAGCGGCGAACTCCGGTGCAATTCCGGCCATCTGGTGCTCGCCTTGCTCCGGGGGTGAGTGAGGGTGATCAGTGAGAGGTGGGGAGTGAACTGGTGTGAATAAATCAAGCGGGGGGGCCTCTATTTATAGTGGCGAGGGGGGACCAACGAGCACGAGCGGAGCTCGTCGTGGTCGATGGCACATGAAGCTATCGGCATGGGCGACTGTAGGGGGCGGTTCTATGTTCCCTGGCGAAGCTCAACGGAGTGGTGGCGAGGCGTGGGGCGGTGCCGATCGGTCGGAACGCTTCGACGCTCTACGAGGGTCCGACGGGGGTTTTGATGGCGCACAGCGAGCATGGTCCGTGCGGCGGCGAACGTGCATGTCTGGCAGGTTGCTGGGGTGCTAGCGATCACTTACTCACACGGCAAGGGCGGCGCGCGGTCTGGGGGTGCTGGTCGAGCGTGGCACACGGGGCGCGCTCTCGGCATGGTCGCAGAGAGTTTTGGCATGGCCTGGGCGTGTGGTCCAGTGAATGGCATTGCTCGAGGCTAGGACAGGGAGTGGCTGTGGGGTGCTGTCTAGCTCCCAGACAAGGTTGGCGAGGCTAGTGTGGCCTCTAGCTCGCCGGCGACAACAGGGTGGCAAGTTTTCTCTCGGCCTGTTCACAATTGATGGCTAGGCTTGCTTACAGTGATGCTAAGGATAGTTAAAGGAGCTATATGATCTACTAAGGACTAGTTGCAACCAGAGAGGGAACAAGTTAGGCCAAATTGACTTCACACTATAGTGTTTGTGATTTGGTTGATTTGAATCTGCAAGTTGTTTGATGAAATGGCCGCAAGAACTTGAGTTTTGAATTTTGAAAAGATTTTTGGTAGGTGTGCTAGGCATGTGTTGAGGATTCTATGTGTGCTTGGGTTTTGAAAATTGAACTTGTTTGAGTGGTTTTTGAAATAATGGGATCTTCCCATATGAGATAGATTCAAATTTAAACTATCATTTAAACTTAGTAATTGACTGTTTTTGGATGGTCAAAAAGCGGGCCTTGTTACCTTATTATGAGTACTAATAAGGGGTGCAAAGATCCACATATGTTTCTGTTAAGTTCTGAAAGTTAGGGATGGCCAAAGTAGGCATGGGAGTTAATTTGGCCAAAGTGACCATTCACTTGATTTGTTTCTTTTGAGTTGTTTGTCTTTGGGAAAAGTTTGGGGATTGTTTAGATGATGTTTATTTCACCTAAGAATCATTTTACAAGCAAAGAAACACAAAACCATGGCAATTCAAAAGAATCCAAATTTTAATACACACACATATGAATGCTTTCCTATTTTTAGTTGGAAAAGTTTTTGTTAACCTTAATTTTGATGATTAGAGTTTGATGATCCATGTTTAATATTTTTGGGATGTTACAGACCTTCCCCCCTTAAACAAAATCTCGTCCCGAGATTTGAAAAAGTACAAAAAAGATTACCTATGATTTGAAGAGATCGGGAAACTCTGTCCTGATGTGATCTTCGTGCTCCCACGTAGCTTCGTCTTCCATGTGGTTGCTCCACTGGATCATGAGAAACTTGATGCTTCGGGTTCTGGTAGTTCTGAAAGCTTCTTCCAAAATACGGATGGGTACTTCAGGATAGGTCAGGTCATCGTTGATTTCTATGGTCTGGTGATCAATATTCTTGAACACTTCCGTCTTCTCCGGAACTTCGAGGCACTTGCGAAGTAATGAGATATGGAACACATTGTGCACGGTTGACATCTCTTCGGGTAGTTCCAATTGATACGACACTTCTCCTCGATGGTTCAGAATCTTGAAGGGTCCGATATATCTGGGAGCTAACTTTCCTTTCAGTTGGAAACGCTGCATTCCCTTTAACGGCGAACTTTCAGATACACAAAATCTCCGATATTGAAAGCGAGGTCTCGACGTATCTTATCGGTGTAACTCTTCTGTCTTGACTGAGCGGTCTTGAGGTGCTCATGAATCTTGTGAACCTTCTCTTCTGCTTCTCGTAGGATGTCGGGTCCGAAAATCTGACTCTCTCCTACTTCCGACCAGTTCAAAGGGGTGCGACACTTTCTTCCATACATGAATTCAAATGGGGCCATTTGCAAATTAGCTTGATAACTGTTGTTGTATGAAAATTCTGCAAACGGCAGACAGTCTTCCCATTTAGATCTATACACTAACACACAGGCTCTCAACATGTCTTTGAGTATTTGATTTACTTGCTCCGTTTGTCTGTCGGTCTGGGGGTGATAAGATGTGCTGAAATCTAGTCGGGTGCCTAAACCTTCTTGGACTTTCTTCCAGAATCTCGAGGTAAACTGAGTTCCTCGATCTGATACGATGTTCTTGGGGACTCCATGCAAACTGACGATCCTAGCGATGTATAACTCCGCTAGCTTTGAACTCTGATACGTGGTTTTGACTGGTAAGAAATGGGCTACTTTGGATAGTCTTTCCACTATGACCAAGATAGAGTCATTTCCCCTACTAGAAGTAGGAAATCAGGTGATAAATTCCATTCCAACGGAATCCCATTTCCATTTTGGAATCTGTAGCAGTTACAACAATCCAGCGGTTCTTTGATGTCCCTCCTTGACTCTCTGACATATATCACACTTGGCGATATAGCTTCCGATATATCTTATACCACCAAAATTGCTCTTTCAAATCTTGATACATCTTGGTTCCTCCGGGGTGGATAGAATAAAGAGTATCATGAGCTTACTTCAGAATAACTTCTTTCAACTCTGAATTTGCTGGTACACAAAGGCGTCCTTTGTACCACAGAACTCCTTCTTCGTCTTCGGTAAATCCGGGTACTTTTCATGTACCGATACGACGCTTGATTCCGTCGATACTAGCATTTCCTTTCTGCGCCTCCTTGATCTAGCTGATCAAAGTGGGTTGAAGTTCTATGCTAGACAAAAATCCTTCACTCACTAATTCCATTCCAAAATCTTCCATCTCTTTGTGCAATCTTGGTTGCTCCTTTAAAATCATGGAGTTCAAGCGGCATGGCAATCTACTAAGGGCATCTGCTACCACATTGGCTTTACCGAGGTGATAGTCAATGTCCAGGTCGTAATCCTTGATTAGCTCAATCCATCTTCTCTGTCTCATATTCATCTCCTTCTGAGTGAATATATACTTCAGGCTCTTGTGATCTGAATAGATCTCACAAAGGTTTCCCATCAGGTAATGCCTCCATGTCTTCAGGGCTAGAACTACGGCTGCGATCTCGAGGTCATGGGTTGGATAGTTCTGCTCATGTTGTTTCAGTTGTCAGGATAGATAAGATATAACTTTGCCTTCTTGCATTAGCACACATCCGAGACCGATCTTGGATGCATCACAATACACGTCAAAGGGCTTTGTGATGTCTGGCATGATTAAGATTGGGGCTGAAATCAATCTTCTCTTGAGTTCTTGAAAACTCGCTTCACATTTGTCCGTCCATTCAAACTTCTTTTCCTTCTTCAGCAATTGGGCCATGGGTCTGGCGATACTCGAGAATCCTTATACTAACTTGCGGTAGTATCCCGCCAATCCGAGAAAGGAGCGAACTTGGGTTTGAGTGGTTGGGGCTTGAGATTCTTCGACATCTTTCACGTTTGCAGGGTCAACGGCCCTCCGGCTGATACAATGTGACCGAGGAATCCTACCTCATGTAACCAGAATTCACATTTGCTAAACTTGGCATACAATTGATGCTCTCTAAGGGTTCCAAGAATGGTCGTTAGGTGTAGCTCATGTTCTTCTTCTGATTTGGAATAAATCAGAATGTCATCGATGAAAACAACGACAAACTTATCCAGGAAGTCCATAAAAATCTTATTCATGAGATTCATGAAATAAGCGGGGGCATTGGTTAATCCAAAAGACATGACAGTATACTCATATAATCCATATTTGGTGGTAAAGGGAGTCTTGGGAATATCCTCTGCGCGAATCTTGAGTTGATGATAGCCAGTTCTAAGATCAATCTTAGAAAACACTTTGGCATCGGTCAACTGGTCAAACAAATATTCTATCTTGGGCAATGGCTATTTGTTCTTGATAGTGACATCATTCAACTTCCGATAATCTGTACACAAACGGTTACCTCCATCTTTATTGTCCACAAACAAGACAGGTGATCTCCATGGTGACACACTTGGTTGAATCAATCAAATTTCCAACATGGCATCTAGTTGCTTCATTAGTTCTGCTAGTTCAGACGGGTTCATACTATATGGTCTCTGGGCTATGGGTCATGTTCCGGGGATTAGTTGAATGATAAACTTGATATCCCGATCTGGGGGCATACCGGGCAAAACATCTGGAAATACATCGGGGTATTCACAGACTATCTGGACTTGGTCAATGGTAGGTTCGGATATACTCTTGTTGCACTTGAATTGACGAGGTAATGTTTCAGATACATGCTCGACTGATAGTCTGGCTGTACTGGTCATGGTTATGGCTTTCTTGGCACAGTCAATTAATCCTTTATGTTTGGACATCCAATCCATTCCTAGTACTACTTCCAAACCTTTAGTTCCGAGTACTATTAGATTAACATAAAAATCTATGCCATGGATTCAGATAGGGAAGGCTTTGCAAATTTGTCTATCTTTGGTGGTTGAACCGGGAATTTGAACAATCATAACATGCTTCTGTTTGGTTGGTTGAATCTTACTAGTGCAGGCAAATTCTTCAGTGACAAATGAGTGCGATGCACCAGAATCAAACAACACTCTAGCAAGTACTGAATTAATAGAAAACATACCCAGCACGACATCGGGTGCTTCCTAGGCTTCTTCAGCATGCATGAGAAAAAGACGGCTGTTGCGGTTGAGCGAATTCCCTGGGGCAAACCTTCTTCCAGGCTGAACACGACGCTGCTGCTGAGCTGGGGCATTTGCATTGGGGGCTGCGGCATTCTTCTTGGGGCACTCATTGGAGCAGTGACCCTTATTTCCACAGTCATAACAAGTCACTTGCGACTTGTCCTTTGCTGCAACAGGCACATCATTGCTTCTAGTCCTAGGGGCAGTGTTGGTGTTGGCGGCAGCATTGTTGTTGTTGAACTTGGGTGGTGCACGTTTAAATTGTTAGGGTTGCCGGGGTTGTTGTGATTTCCTCCGGGCCTTGGGTTTCCACAGTTGGGATAGGTCAGACGGTTCATCGGCGGTCTGTTGGTTCTCGGGGCAAATCCTGGAGATGGGTTGGGGTGATACTTTGGGGTATGATGGGTTCCTGGCCGATGCATCCTGCGGCGCTTGCGGTTCTCATTGGCTTGGTTGATCTTTCCTTCCATCTAGATGGCAGAGTCGACTAGGGCTTAAATAGCAGCAAAGGGGATATTGACCAACACCGTCTGCATCTCATCGTGCAGACCATTCAGGAATCTTTCTTTCTTCTTGGCTTTAGTGACGATCTCATTCGGGGCATACCTAGATAATGACAAGAATTTGTCACGGTATTCCACTACGGTCATCCTTCCTTGCTTCAGTTCTCTAAATTCATCTCTCATTCTCTTGATCAAACCCGGTGGCACATGGGTTCTACTGAACTTGACCTTGAATTCCTCCCAGGTCATCATTTGTCCTCCGATCATTGCACGAACGCTGTTCCACCATGCTCTTGCATCTCCGGCTAGATAGTGGGTGGCGAACAGAACTTTCTCGTTAGCTTCCACTCCGGCGACTTCCAGGTTGTTCTCCATGGTTTGCAGCCAATCGTCTGCATATAGGGGCTCTTCCGACTTAGTGAAAACAGGTGGGTTGGTATTATGGAAATTCTTGATCTTAGATCCATGGTTGTCCTGATTTCCTTGGCCTTGATTGTTGTGGGCCAGATGATCTATCTGCTGAAGGGTGGCTAAGTTGGCTTCACGTTCGGCTCTTTCAGCTTCGCGGTCAGAAACCAACATTTACAGGATCTGCAACATCGGGTCAGGGGATGAACCACTTCCTACGCGAGGCATCTGAAGATTGAGATAGATCATGAGAAAAGAGGGAAATTTCTAAGGTTCAGGGACTTTGAAAAGTTTTTAAAGCTTGACTCGGATTTTTTTAGCAACTTGCTTTTCACATACAAGTCATATATACAAACAAAAATATATATGCATGCATGCAAGAATGCTAAGTGATGATTTTTAAAACTCCACCAAGCAAGTGCAAGATACTGACACATAACTAAGTCAAAAACTTGCTAAACCAAACTTATTTAGCACTAAAACAAATTACTAAACAAATTCTATACTCAACATAGTCCTAAACAAGTTTCTGCATAAAAAGTCATTTTAACAGAAACTTTTCACTAAACACATTGCATAAACAGAAAGGGCTTGTCTCCCTGATTCCAACGATATAAAATTTGCAAAAATCTAACGTGGGAATCAAAAGTTATAGCCATTTCAATTTTGGATCAAAATCTGATTTCAAATCTGTTTTTGAATCAAACCCTAGCCACGCGTCATATTCTTACTGGCGCGTACCACTTCGCTCCGGATCGTGCTTGCTAGCCGTAGGATCTAACTAACGATGCATGGTTCAGATCTAATCGTACCGCTTCGCTAAGTGAACTAATCCTACGCGCTGGATCTGGATCTGACGGCTACCATTCATCTAACCAAAATCGAGCGGCGCTAGCGGCGGCGACTGGCGGCGGCGAGCTCTGTCTGCGGCGGCGCGGCGCTACAGGTCGTCCGGAGGGGCAGGAGGATGCTCAACCTAGCAGTGTCTTGACGAGGGGCGCACGGGCACGGTCGCTGAGGCTCGTCGGAGTTGCGGCGGCGTCTGTCGCTTGCATTCGTGGTCGCTGGCGAGGCTCCGCGTCGTCCTAGTACAAGGTAGAGGGTTCAAAAGATGCACAAGTGACTGGCGAACCATTTGGTATCAAGGGGAAGGCAAGGGGCATTCGGGACTTACCGCTATTGCTCGCCGGAGTCGAGCGACGGCGCAGGTGGTTGCGGTCGTGAACAGAAACGGTGACCTGGGTCACGAGCAGGCAAAAGAAAAGTGTCAGCAGATGCACAAGATCATGCTGGACATGATAGTTTGAACCAGAGAGAGGGGGCGGTCGAGGCTCACCGGAATTAGTCGCCGGAGTCGTCGGTACTGCGGGGTTTCGAGGTCAAATGCGCGCAGCCTGGTGGCGGAGTGAGCAAGGAGAGTGGGGGGAAATGACTGCGGTGCAGAGGGGATTATGTAGGTGAGAGGGGAGCGGCGATAAAGCGCGGAATCAAGGAAATTAAACGAAGAATCAATCGCGGCAGTGATGGGCGGAGGAAACGGCCGGCGACGGGGTCGGGCGCGATTTGGGGAAGACGAGGGTGAGCTGGCGAGGTCCACAAGTCAGCGAGGGAGACGGAGAGGGCGTGGGGTCTGGGTGTCAGCGTCTGTGTGGGTGTGTCCGCGCGTGCGAGCGAGCGAGAGAGTGGCCGGGTGGGCTAGTTGGGCCGGTTCTGCTGCTGGGCTGGAATAGGAGCGCCTGGCCCTTTTCTTTTGTTTATTCCTTTTTCTTTTTCTGTTTTGATTTTCAGGAATGGTTTTCAAATGAATTCAAACTCTTTTTGAATTCAAATCTTTTTGGGGTTTTTGCAGTGTGCAACAGTCTCAAATCTAGGCATAAAACCATGTGGTTACTTTGCAAAGGCTTGGTCATTTTGGAGAAAAAAAATATCAGGAGCTTTGCACTTGATTTGCAAATGTTTGAAAAATGGTTTTTGAACAATTTCCATTTTGTAAAGCTTGGTTCAAATTCCACACTCAATCCATTCAACAAAGGAGACAAACAACCTAGTTTTTAAAACATTCAAACTCTCAAATGGGGATGGCCATTTGATTTAAGTTTGCTCACATGAAATGATAGCACTATGTGCTTTGTTTTTCTGAAATGAGTTTTGAAATTGATCTCAATTCTATATGCATGCTTGAATGATATGCAAACTTTGAAATCATGATTTTAGGGATGTTACATGCTTCCTTTGTTTCGGAAACTAAATTTTTTGATTCAAACGTCCAGTATAACTAGGGTATCCTATGGTCAGGATGGCTCTGATACCAACTTGTCAACACCCGGATTTTTAATCCCAGATGCCTGTTATGCCATACATCGCAATCCCAAGATTACCATTTTTGCGAGACATAATAGATTTGTATATCATAGTACATCATCCATTACAAACCATACATAAAGTCTTACACAAATAAGTATCTCATGATCCAGTTGTTAATACAACTCAAGTCGTGGAATAACGTAATAATAAAGGTAGTGTAGGCGAAGATCCATCTTCGGGGTCACAGGCAATGCTAACGATGGGAGATGATCCTAGTTGTCGTAAACTTCCAGTGGTCCATCCTCCTGGTACTCTTATTCATAGTCTGGCCAGGGGAACAACCAGGGACAAAGCCATGAGTACTCTTTATGTACTCGCAAAATAATACTAACAAGTTATGGGAGTTTTTGTAGTAGGACACTAAGCTGTAGGTTTGTTTTGCAAAAAGCCAGATTTACCTCTACTAAGTTCAGAAGCAAGAAAAAAACTAGTTGAAGTTTTATAACACCTAAGTGGGAACTTGAATTTAATATCACAACTCTGTTGTGGTCAAGTCAAAATCTCAATTCATTTCACAAGTCATTTTGAAAACATCTGACGGGGGAACAGTATGTTAAATTATTATTTAGTTTAGGAAATTTGTCTTTATTTAAATAAAATTGGATAATATTCAATCCTTATGATTTTATTTAAATAATCTTTCATTCCTTTCTATTAATCAATAAACTTTTAGTTGTTAAGGATTTAGTCAAGATTTAATTTGGCTTTTTAAATATTCCTTATTTATTTATTTATTTATTTATCTTATAAAATCCATATCTTTTTATATATATATCCAAAATTTGTGATTCCAATTTATATATTTTTATTTAATATTTGTTTATCCTTTTAAGTCATTTAGGATTATTATGCTCACAATTTGGTATGGATTTTAGATGGGTTCTTATTAGCTTTGAAATTTAATTTCTTTATCTTATTAATTTCATAAGATTTTATCCATGGTTCCAAATTGAATGAAATCAATTTCTATGGTTTTATAATATTATAATTTATCATTTTCGATCATTTATAAATGCTTGTTGCTAAATTTTTATATGTATCAAATCCATAGTCTTTGAGAGACCTTGGAAATGATTTTCCTCCATTAAGGTTTTAGGGTTTTCCTTTACCTTTTCCAACTGTTCAAATTTTAAGATTCATTAATTGATGAATGCATTTCACTTTATTTGAATTTTTTTGGTTTCCCTTTTATTCAAATTTTATTCAGGATGAGTTTTGATGTTTCCATTAAAAGCAAAAAGTTTCTTTTCACCCTAAATTTCAACAATTTTTTTTATTTTTTTTTTCAAATTTCATAATTTGGAAAATTTTGGGATATGACAAAAGGAATCTCTCATGTGAACAAGAGCAAGGGGAACAAGGAATTCACAACACACACAACTCTAGAGAACTCGACACTAGGTCAACTGGCTGAGAAACGACATGCCCAAAAGGCACCTAAGCTTTGAAAGACTAGAAGAAATATCAAAACTTTTCGAAAATCAACACCAGATAAGGTAAACCAGAGTTAGAGAGAAACTGGATAAGGAGAATGTCACATCCCAAGATTTTCCAAATCTTGTAATGTAAAAAATAAATGAATAAAATAAAACTTTGTTGATTTTCAGGGTGAGAAGAAACTATTTGAATCCATTTAGAAACTTTCAAAACCTATTTGGATCAAATAAAATCCTAAAGGGATTTAAAAAAAATAAACAATAAACTTCAAAATATTTAAAATTACTATTTTGGATCTTTTAAAAAAAAGGTTTTGGTTTTCAAAAGAAAAGGTGGATTTATAAATAAAGATTATTTTATAAAGCCAAATTAAACCTTGGCCAATATTTTGAAATAAAATGCTTTGTTTTGATTAAAAATAGTAAAGGTTTATTTAAATAAAATAATAAGGAATTAATATCCAATTTTATTTAAATAAAAGGTTTTACCATTTTAATTAAAACATCAAAACTTATTAAATTATTTTTAATAAGTTTTCCAAATATTTTATATTCTCAAATAAAACCTACTGAAGTGTTTTGGTTTTATTTTAGATTTCAAAATAAATATTTTAATAAAACAAATCCTATTTGATTTAATAATGAAGGTCTATTTAATTATTAATGGACCCTAAAATAAAAGGTTATTTTGTTTAAACAAGTTTCCAAGTATTCTTTAATTCCAAATAAAATCTACTAATTTGGTTTTGAAAATATTTAGATTTCAAATAGAGATTTTATTAAATAAACCAAACCCTATTTGATTAATAAACCATGGTCCACTTTATTTAATTAATAAATGGAACCTAAAAAGATTTAAAATATTATTTCATTTTGGACTTTGGTTGATGTGTTAAACAGAACCAAATTCAAATGAAAAGTTTGATGATTGTTTGAATTGTGTTGTTTGTTGAATTAATTGTTTGAATTTCAAAACAGAAAAAGATTTGGAAAAAGAAAAACATCCAGGAAGAAAAACAGACCAGCCCAGCCGGCCAGCCCAATAAGGCCAGCAACCAGCCCAACCTTCCCCTCCCGAAGAAAACGTTTTGTACTCAGAATCTAACTCAGACAGACGATGACTGGTGGACCTCCCTCTCACTTCTTTTCCCACTAACGACTGGACCCCACTCTACTGTTCATCCTCCTCACCCGCGCGACCTCTTCTCCCTCCCCTGTCGCCGTTTCCTGCAGAGATTCCACGGCCTTAATTCGTCTTAACGCAGCCACCATTACATGCTTTGATCACGCAGGCTTAAACACTCATGTCTCCTCTCCATTTCCCCTCTGTCGCCCATCTCAACGCGCTTCCAGACCACCCCAATTTCCTCCCCGAGCACCACTGTCACCGACGAACCTTTTCCTCGATTCCGGCCGTGACCTGCCACCCCGTGCCTCCTCGACCTAGCTCACACCTTCCCCACTCCCAGGTGCTTCTTCCCGTACCACCCACACGACCGCGGGCGCCCCAGAGCAACGTCTACAACAAGCTCTGAACGACGCCGCCGTCCGCTCCAACTCCGACGAGCCCCACAGGTAGTTTCCGGCCGCCCCTCTACCTCTCGTTCACGCACACAACTTTGTTTTGATCCTGCGCGTCTAACCGCGTCATGATTTTGTCTCGAGGTGATCCATAGTACCGTCCCCAACGACAACCAGAGCACGCCGTCGCCAGAACGAACACCGGCGAGCGATTACTCCTACGACCGTGCGCCCCTTGCCCCGTCGACCACACGACGAGCTTCCCCAACCTCATGCGATCTCGGTGAGCACTTTTCCCTCCTCCCTCGTTTCCTGTTTTGCCAGCGCCGCCACTATTTGACCGTCGCCGCCGCTAGCCACCGCCGGCGCCGCTCGCAAATGGTCGAGCACGCTAGCACCGTAGGATCTCGATCCGACGCTCCCGATAGATCACTTAACCGCGAAGGGGTATGCCTTCTGGACCGCACGATTTGACTAGATCCAACGCACTGCAGTGCGTGATCCACCCGAACCGGTACCGTCCAATCCAATCGTGACGCGTGGCCAGGTTTCTGATTTAAGAACAGATAGAAACCAGATTTGAATTGCAATTTGAAACTCATTTAACTTTTGATCCACACGTCCAAAAATTGAAAATTTTGTATCGTTGGAATCAGTAGAACAAACACTAGCGAACCATGCCCTTGGTTTAGCAAATAGTATCTGTTAGAGTGTATGTTTTTGCAGAAACTTTTGATTGCTTGTTAAGGATGTAGAAATTGTTTAAAAATGAATTTGGTGTTAAAATCTTTGGCAATTGGTGTATTTTGAACCTACTGACCCTAGGAAACACTTTGTGGATCCCAAAATATATTTGGTGAAACAAAATAATGATTCTTTGATTTAAAACCATTTCTAGTCAAATAGAAATGTGGCTTATTTGTTAAAAATGATTTTGAAGGAAAACTTTTGGGAAATGTTTTGTTTTAAACTCTCTGACCCCAAACACCAAGTTTTATGGTTTGAAAACATATTTGGTGAACCCTATAGGTTAATGCCATAGTAAAAAAATCTCTACACCACATAAAATGATACTTTGTTTTGAAAATGGTTTATAAAGTGAAACCTTTTGCAAATGACTTTGCCACTTTACAAAATGACCATTAGGTGCTTTAAAATGTTTGTGACCCATTAGGAACCACTTTTCAAAACAAAACAAAGCTTGGCATGCTTTCATGCATTATCTTAGTTCTATGATTTTTATGTGTGTTGTTTTGCTTGATTGGTAGATTGAGTTTGTACCTTGCTTAATTGAATTGTAGTGACTTGAAGAGTGTGATTGTTGCAAGGACAAGGAGTGCACCTATACCCTCTACCAAAAAGGCAAGTGATGCTTCATACTCTTTGTCCCATTACTTTCACTATGCATTAGTGATTTTGATAAGTAAAACTTGTATGGAATTTTGCTAAGTATAAACCTTGCTATAGGAAAACTAGTAGATGAAACCTTAGTGGAAATATTCCTAAGTTAAGATTCCTATTACTATCAAGCTTAGCTTAGCTAATAGAAAACATGGGTGGAATATATATTCACACCATGGAAAAATATTCTAAGTCTGAGGACTTGTGTTTTGTTTAATAAAACAACTAAGTTAATGAATCACCTAGGTGGAATGGTAATTGCTTGGTGGTTTTTGGTTGAGTGGTTACACAAGGTCAGGGGACTGGTGAACCTTGTGTATCTCACTTGTGGATGGTCACCCAGGAACAAAGATATTTGAGATGTCAAATGTTGAGAAGCTTCAAGTGCAACCACTTGGTAATATGGGCTCTGCCATGATCATATAGGTTGCAAGAACTTAGCCATATGGACAGTTGGTGGTAGTGTTTGATAGGTTGGAATGCGTCCATTTTGGTCTAAGGGAAAGCTTCTGAAAGATCTTGTCTTGGGAAACCAAGTCTTGTGGGGAAAGTGCACCACCTCTGCAGAGTGTAAAATCTAAGTACTTAGCCATGTCCCTGGTAAAGGACAATTTGAGCATCAAGACATGGAAGCAATCAAGAATCTCATCATTCAAATTTCTAAGTTAAAATCTTGTGGTTTGAACAAGGGTTGTTTGAAATCTTCAATCTTTGATTGAGAGATGCCTTGGTTAAAGGATCTTCAATCTTTGATTGAGAAAAATGATTTTATCAAAGCAAAAACTTAGTATTTTCAAATGTTAAGGAAAAATCTATTTTGAGCAATGCAAGCCTCAACTCCACTTAGCCAAATGCATATAGATGATAGACTCCACTATACTATTATAGTATCACTTTCCAATACAATTCAAATGTATTGACCCTTTGTGGCTGTAACTTGTATGTTGCAGGTTTGATTGTTTTTAGTGAAGATTGATTGATTAGGATTAAAAATTCTACAACCAACATCTGCCTGTGGCACTTTGAAGATGAAGGACCCATACTTATAGTTATTCCGCTGCATTGTAATGTAATAGCCAAATGAGCTATGTTTGATGTAATAAACTTATGTTATTCCTGGTTATAAAGTTATATTATGACCTTTGTTTCTTGATATTACATCTTAACTGTGGATGCTAGCTATTGATCCAGGGACTAGCATTGTAAACACAGGGGACACCACCTTATATTGTTGTAAGGTTGGGACACTCCCTCTACAGATGGTATCAGAGCATTGTGTTGCCTGTAGGATTTGTAAACCTAGGATTGGACAAAAACCCTTAGAAAAATAGGAGTTGTATTTGTTCCAAAACTTAATTACAAACAATCTTGTAAACTCTTAACTCAACCATTTTGATTTCAACTCTACATCTCTTCTACTTCAACTTGATGGAAAAACCTACCCATGGCCAAGGACTACACCATGTGCAAAGGACTTATTCAACACTTTCAACTCTAATGACTTCAACTTCTTCAACTCTAATGACTTCAACATCTTCACCATATTCACCAAGGACATCCAACTTGGATGACACTAAGGACTACAAGTGAGACAAGGAAATCTTGCTCAAGATTTAGAGACTGAGGGAATGCAAAAGTTAGAAGGAGCCTACATCATTTTAAGTATTACAACCAAGAGTTTTTCTCAAGGAAACCATGATCTCATGCAAGAAGAATCATGAAGGAAGGAAAAAAAATCACAAGTGAACCATATAGATGGACCACCATATTTTAGTTAAGTCAAAAACACCAACTTATGTGGTGTAACAAAAATATTTTGTTGCCAAAGTATGTGCTTGAACTTTGTTGTGTGAGTGAATTGTTTGCTTTGTGATTGCATGCACATTGCTTGTGTGAATTGTGATGTGTGTAATTGGAATTATGCCTTAGAAATATTTTGCCTATTCTAATCCCAAACTAATCCAAACAGATGACTTCTCCAAGAAACTCCAACATCAAGGTTGATGACAACAACAACCAAGAGGACAACATGAGATAACTCATAGCAACCCAAAACCAGTTGAGCCAAGAGACAACTCAGCTTTTAGCCAACAACAATGGACTAGACCCAGCCATACAAAGGATTTTGAAACTTCAATCCCAATTGTTGCAAGGATTGGTTACTCAAGTGATCAACATGAGAGAAAACTTTTCGCAAAGAGCTAATGACAACAAGGATGACAAAGATGATATTTTAGAAGGAACCCAATCTAGCAATACTTGTGGAGACAAGGATCATGCATCCAAGGAGCATGAAGATCAATGCCCCAAGAAGAGAGAAAGATCTCCCACCTATGAAGAACATGAACTAGAAGAACTGCTAGCTTTGGAGAGACCCAAAAAGAAGAAGAAGAAGGAATGCCCCAACCCTAACAAGGAGGATATTACTCAAGTGCAATGTTACAATTGCAAAGAGATGGGACACTATGCCAATGAATGCCCAGAAAAGAAGAAGAACCAAAGAAACAAACAAGAGGCAATGATACCAAAGGAAAAGAAAGATATCAGCCAGGTGATGTGTTTCAAATGCAAGGAACTAGGCCACTATGTAAACAATTGTCCAGAAAAGATGAAGAATAAGTTAAACAAGTCTATGAAGGATCTCAACCTTGGCCCATGAGTCAAGTGTGGAAACAACGGACACTATGCAAAGGATGCCCAAGAGAAGTTTTCCCAGGATCCCAAGCAAGCCAAGATGTAATTTAGTTTGAAAATTTTAAGGGTGGTAGTACCCTGGTTGTTTTGAGCCTACTTGTAACCATAGGCTCCCCAAATCTCAGGACAAGATTTATTTTAAGGGTGGTAGCCTGTCACATCCCAAGATTTTCCAAATCTTTTAATGTAAAAAATAAATGAATAAAATAAAACTTTGTTGATTATCAGGGTGAGAAGAAACTTTTTGAATCCATTTGGAAACTTTCAAAACCTATTTGGATCAAATAAAATCCTAAAGGGATTTAAAAAAAATAAACAATAAACTTCAAAATATTTAATATTACTATTTTGGATCTTTAAAAAAAGGTTTTGGTTTTCAAAAGAAAAGGTGGATTTATAAATAAAGATTATTTTATAAAGCCAAATTAAACCTTGGCCAATATTTTGAAATAAAATGCTTTGTTTTGATTAAAAATAGTAAAGGTTTATTTAAATAAAATAATAAGGAATTAATATCCAATTTTATTTAAATAAAAGGTTTTACCATTTTAATTAAAACATCAAAACTTATTAAATTATTTTTAATAAGTTTTCCAAATATTTTATATTCTCAAATAAAACCTACTGAAGTGTTTTGGTTTTATTTTAGATTTCAAAATAAATATTTTAATAAAACAAATCCTATTTGATTTAATAATGAAGGTCTATTTAATTATTAATGGACCCTAAAATAAAAGGTTATTTTGTTTAAACAAGTTTCCAAGTATTCTTTAATTCCAAATAAAACCTACTGATTTGGTTTTGAAAATATTTAGATTTCAAATAGAGATTTTATTAAATAAACAAAACCCTATTTGATTAATAAACCATGGTCCATTTTATTTAATTAATAAATGGAACGTAAAAAGATTTAAAATATCATTTCATTTTGGACTTTGGTTGATGTGTTAAACAGAACTAAATTCAAATGAAAAGTTTGATGATTGTTTGAATTGTGTTGTTTGTTGAATTAATTGTTTGAATTTCAAAACAGAAAAAGATTTGGAAAAAGAAAAACATCCAGGAAGAAAAAAATATGAAAAAAGACCAGCCCAGCCGGCCAGCCCAATAAGCCCAGCAACCATCCCAGCCTTCCCCTCCCGAAGAAAATGTTTTGTACTCAGAATCTAACTCAGACAGACGATGACTGGTGGACCTCCCTCTCACTTCTTTTCCCACTGACGACTGGACCCCACTCTACTGTTCATCCTCCTCACCCGCGCGACCTCTTCTCCCTCCCCCATCGCCGTTTCCTGCAGAGATTCTGCGGCCTTAATTCGTCTTAACGCAGCCACCATTACACGCTTTGATCACGCAGGCTTAAACGCTCATGTCTCCTCTCCATTTCCCCTCTGTTGCCCATCTCAACGCGCTTCCAGACCACCCCAATTTCCTCCCCGAGCACCACTGTCACCGACGAACCTTTTCCTCGATTCCGGCCGTGACCTGCCACCCCGTGCCTCCTCGACCTAGCTCACACCTTCCCCACTCCCAGGCGCTTCTTCCCGTACCACCCACACGACCGCGGGCGCTCAAGAGCAATGTCTACAACAAGCTCTGAACGACGCCGCCGTCCGCTCCAACTCCGACGAGCCCCACAGGTAGTTTCCGGCCGCCCCTCTACCTCTCGTTCACGCACACAACTTTGTTTTGATCCTGCGCGTCTAACCGCGTCATCATTTTGTCTCGAGGTGATCCACAACACCGTCCCCAACCACAACCAGAGCATGCCGTCGCCAGAACAAACACCGGCGAGCGATTACTCCTACGACCGTGCGCCCCATGCCCCGTCGACCACACGACGAGCTTCCCCAACCTCCTGCGATCTCGGTGAGCACTTTCCCCTCCTCCCTCGTTTTCTGTTTTGCCAGCGCCGCCACTATCTGACCGTCGCTGCCGCTAACCACCGCCGGCTTCGCTCGCAAATGGTCGAGCACGCTAGCACCGTAGGATCTCGATCCGACGCTCCCGATAGATCACTTAACCGCGAAGGGGTATGCCTTCTGGACCGCACGATTTGACTAGATCCAACGCACTGCAGCGCGTGATCCACCCGAACCGGTACCGTCCAATCCAATCGTGACGCGTGGCCAGGTTTCTGATTTAAAAACAGATAGAAACCAGATTTGAATTGCAATTTGAAACTCATGTAACTTTTGATCCACACGTCCAAAAATTGCAAATTTGGTATCGTTGGAATCAGTAGAACAAACACTAGCCAACCATGCCCTTGGTTTAGCAAATAGTATCTGTTAGAGTGTATGTTTTTGCAGAAACTTTTGATTGCTTGTTAAGGATGTAAAAATTGTTTAAAAATGAATTTGGTGTTAAAATCTTTGGCAATTGGTGTATTTTGAACCTACTGACCCTAGGAAACACTTTGTGGATCCCAAAATATATTTTGTGAAACAAAATAATGATTCTTTGATTTAAAACCATTTCTAGTCAAATAGAAATGTGGCTTATTTGTTAAAAATGATTTTGAAGGAAAACTTTTGGGAAATGTTTTGTTTTAAACTCTCTGACCCTAAACACCAAGTTTTATGGTTTGAAAACATATTTGGTGAACCCTATAGGTTAATGCCTTAGTAAAAAAATATCTCTACACCACATAAAATGATACTTTGTTTTGAAAATGGTTTATAAAGTGAAACCTTTTGCAAATGACTTTGCCACTTTACAAAATGACCATTAGGTGCTTTCAAATGTTTGTGACCCATTAGGAACCACTTTTCAAAAAAAAACAAAGCTTGGAATGCTTGCATGCATTATCTTAGTTCTATGATTTTTATGTGTGTTGTTTTGCTTGATTGGTAGATTGAGTTTGTACCTTGCTTAATTGAATTGTAGTGACTTGAAGAGTGTGATTGTTGCAAGGACAAGGAGTGAACCTATACCCTCTACCAAAAAGGCAAGTGATGCTTCATACTCTTTGTCCCATTACTTTCACTATGCATTAGTGATTTTGCTAAGTAAAACTTGTATGGAATTTTGCTAAGTATAAACCTTGCGATAGGAAAACTACTAGATGAAACCTTAGTGGAAATATTCCTAAGTTAAGATTCCTATTACTATCAAGCTGAGCCTAGCTAATTGAAAACATGGGTGGAATATATATTCACACTATGGAAAAATATTCTAAGTCTGAGGACTTGTGTTTTGTTTAATAAAACAACTAAGTTAATGAATCACCTGGGTGGAATGGTAATTGCTTGGTGGTTTTTGGTTGAGTGGTTACACAAGGCCAGGGGACTGGTGAACCTTGTGTATCTCACTTGTGGATGGCCACCCAGGAACAAAGATATTTGAGATGTCAAATGTTGAGAAGCTTCAAGTCCAACCACTTGGCAATATGGCCATATGGACAGTTGGTGGTAGTGTTTGATAGGTTGGAACGCGTCCATTTTGGGCTAAGGGAAAGCTTCTGAAAGATCTTGTCTTGGGAAACCAAGTCTTGTGGGGAAAGTGCACCACCTCTACAGAGTGTAAAATCTAAGTACTTAGCCATGTCCCTGGTAAAGGACAATTTGAGCATCAAGACATGGAAGCAATCAAGAATCTCATCATTCAAATTTCTAAGTTAAATTCTTGTGGTTTGAACAAGGGTTGTTTGAAATCTTCAATCTTTGATTGAGAGATTCCTTGGTTAAAGGATCTTCAATCTTTGATTGAGAAAAATGATTTTATCAAAGCAAAAACTTAGTATTTTCAAATGTTAAGGAAAAATCTATTTTGAGCAATGCAAGCCTCAACTCCACTTAGCCAAATGCATATAGATGATAGACTCCACTATACTATTATAGTATCACTTGCCAATACAATTCAAATGTATTGACCCTTTGTGGCTGTAACTTGTATGTTGCAGGTTTGATTGTTTTTAGTGAAGATTGATTGATTAGGATTAAAAATTCTACAACCAACATCTGCCTGTGGCACTTTGAAGATGAAGGACCCATACTTATAGTTATTCCGCTGCATTGTAATGTAATAGCCAAATGAGCTATGTTTGATGTAATAAACTTATGTTATTCCTGGTTATAAAGTTATATTATGACCTTTGTTTCTTGATATTACATCTTAACTGTGGATGCTAGCTATTGATCCAGGGACTAGCATTGTAAACACAGGGGACACCACCTTATATTGTTGTAAGGTTGGGACACTCCCTCTACAGAGAAAAAGAAGCGTACTAGAGTTTTCGCAAATACTTTTCAGCTTTTAAGATAGTTTCACAAACACTAGGCTCAACGTCGACCAATGGCAAGGTTTTCCTATGGTCGGTACTACTCTGATACAAAGACCTATGACACCCCCGGGATCAGGGTTAAACAAATCCCAGACCTCCGTCTGAAATAAGCTTAACATTGAGCTCGAGAATATCCAGTGAAGAATTGGTAACACAATAGTGACCCTACGACACAAAAATTTATTACAGCAAGCTAATAACTGAGCAGAGAACCAAATTATTACAAGCAGTGGTCATTGAACCCGAACATCAAACAACAGAAGGCAAATTATGCTATTAAGTATAGCAAACTTAACAAATGGCCTAAGAGGCCTGAAGCATAACGATGACGTCCCAGCCCATAGATTCCAGGCTGCCGGCCGGGAACCCCAAGCTACTCGTCGATGTCGATGTAGTACCAAACTAATCTTCAAGGAACACTTACTTTGCCAAAAGTATCAACAAAGAAAGGGTGAGTACAGGTTGTACTCCGCAATACTTATGGCTGGTGGAGTTGTTTTGCATAAAGCCATCCTTTGTTTATAAAACAAGAGAGAGAAGAAGCTCGTCTAATCAGAGTATTTTAAAAGGGGATAAGAGAGCGACATCTCCAAAGTATTGATCATCATCCTTTGATATCCACCAATCATCATCATATACCAACTAGGATCACCCCTCGTACCCATGAGGAAGCATCCTTAACAAACATTAGTTGCCAAGTTTTACGATTGGGTTCATGTTCTGTATGATCTCACATCCATTCCCAAGTCGTCCATAACCGTGGACACGGCTTTCCAAAAGATTATTACCCTGCAGGGGTGTACAACTTTACCCACATGTACCAACCGACTCTTAATGCCACTTGACACACTTCCTTGGTGTGCTGGCAGAGTGTGTGATTGGACACGACCTTTACCTTGCTTTCGCCGAGACCATGAGTCACACAATAATTATGGTTCCGCCGTAACGGGTCAAATCCCGAAGCCGATACTTAAAGATGTGAGGCGAGGTTGGTTTACCAGGGCGCCATCAACCACAAGCAACCCGGTCCACGCTTCCCTACCTGTATGAATGCACCTCCTTCACCTCCTTCTTTCGAAAACGTTCTCAATGTATATGTCGAATGGAACGCCCGAACTATGTGACTCATGGAATCTACTAGGCAAGTTAGTCAATCATGGGGTCCCCATTTACCCCATGTGGTTGTATGCTCGTCTTGGTTCAAGAGGCAAGAACCTAGGGTCCTAAGGGTGGCGAGCATGGGACTAGAAAAACCACATCCCACCGTGGCCTCCCATACAAGCCTTAGCATGTTTAATATCACCTCACTGATCTCATATTATCATGTTCTCCTTTTATACTAGATTCTCTGTGTCTGGTACAGCATGGGACTAGAAAAACCAGACTCAACAGCTAAGCATGGCTAAGCAAGACACAGATAAAAGCTCCAGCATTGCACACAAGCCAAACCTAGTTATGCTAGGAGCAGTGGATCAGGTAATATAATCTCAAAGGGAGTATGCAATAGATAGGATACTCTATCTATCGATAAAAGACCACAGTATAATCGTATGCATCATGGCAAGAATTGAAATGCTTTCGAAATCATAGGATTATATCTTGGTGGGGCTATGCTTGCCTTTTCCTGTTGATAACAGATAAGCAGATCTTTAGAATCCTTGTACTTGGCTTCATTATAGTTGGTCAAGTATTGTTCTCCGAGCTTCTATCTTTGATGGTGTTGATCTCGGTCTTCGATCTCGATGTCGATATCGTATTCTACAAAAAATAACCAAACACCGGAAAGAGAGGGAAACAATCAAAACATGGCTTCGATGCAATGATCAAGCAAGGATTATGATATGACAATTTAAATTGTATTTAATTGAAACCCTAAAGCATGCTCGACAACTTAATCGGGGTTCCGAGGGGCACAAACCCTAATTCGGAGAAACTCTGGAATCACCTGTGAGGGGTTACTAGGTTGTTCTAATTAAACATGTTATGAAAGTTGTTGATCAATGCATTATTATAGCTTAATTAGATAGTTCTCATTTTTCTAAACATTTTGACATATTATACACATTTTTCTGACTTATAAATAATAAGTTATTGATTTTACAATATTAAACCGTTTTCTGGAATTATTAAAGCCATTTAAATCATTTACTGCATCAGGCTGACGTCAACATAGGGTGGGGGTTCTTTTTCACTGGGATTTAAGCTACCCACAAACACTGACTAGTGGGGTCGAGGCCACATCGGATGCCACGCGGACAAAGTGGAACCTATAGGGATTTGACTGGGTTGACCCACGCGTGCTGGCGTCACAGTGACATCCACACGACGTCACGCCGGCGGTTAAAAACGACAACGGGGAAGGCTCAGGAGGCGATGCGGGGCTGTGCGGTGGTTACGGCTCGAAGTGGAGCATCACAAGGAGCCTAGCTAAAGTGGCGCCGCCCAGAATTGGTTGCCAGAGCAACCTCCACGACGGCGAACTACGGCGGCCGAAGGATCTCGATCGGCGGGAGGGCACTACAGATAAGAGGGGCGGGGAAAAAGGGTCTGGGAGAACCGCATGCTCACCCTAAACCTGAAAAGCTCGACGGAGAGGCCGTAAGGGGCTTGAAGCGACGGCGATGGCGATGGTGGTGGCCGTCGGGCTCGGAGAAGACGACCTCGATTCCGGCGATATAGATCCTCCAAGCTTGCGTGGCTTCACATACAGGTCTAAAAGGATGAGGAGAACACGATAGCAAGCTCGGCGAGGCTCGGGGAGCCTCAACACAGCGGCGGTCGTCGGCTAGGATTTCGTCCTTGTGAAGTGCAGAGAGGGAGAGAGAGAGCAAGCAAGGAGGGGATAAGGCCAGGGGAAGAGAGAGGGGCGAGCATGGCGACCTTCTTATCCTCGCGGGATCCTCAGCAGTGCACGAATCAAGGCGCGTCGACGGTGGACGGCGGCAGAGCAGCCACCGAGCTGCTTCTCTCCTTCGCGCGCGAGGAAGAAGAAAAGAGGAGGATAGAGAGACTGTATGGGCCGGCTGGGCTGCAGTTGGGCCACGGGTGGGCTGCGGAGAAGGATGAGAGGGAGAGGGAAAGCTGGGCTGTGGCCTGAGTATTCTCTGCCTTATTTTTTTTACAGAAAACATTTTCCATTTCTGTTTTTCTTTTTATCTTTGTATTTTGAATTCCAAATCTGTTTTTGGACGTTTTAAAATTACCAGAAGCTTTTGTAAGATATGTAAAATATTTATGAGCCCTTGTAATCCATTTGGGCTCCAATAAGTTTTGCACTTTTTGAAATATAAAACCATTTGAATGTTTCAAAGAGAGGGGCAGATTAGGGTTTTAGTGTTTTATCTTATTTTCTTTGCATGCAAATTTTAAGGCATGATGCTCATGATTCACAAAGCAAACCCTAATATAGATTAACTAAAACTGGGGTGTTACATGATGTGATGAACATTCATCCGAAGTATAGCATTACGATGAAAGTCCTTGAGTTTATATTGCTATAACAACATACGAAGTGATCCTAATCCTTCGACCATGAGATCATGTCAATCACTAACACCGGAAGAGTTTCTTGATGAAATCAAACGTCACACCGTAAATGGGTGATTATAAAGATGGCTTTAGAACTACTAAAGTGTTATGTTGAGGCTCATGGATCAAGAGTGTAATTTGTTCATCCTGATGACAGATAGATATACTCTGGGACCTCTCGGTGATATTGCTTAGCTTGCAAGCAAGTGATTTGATCACTAGAATGTTATATCACAGGAACGAGAAAGAAGTGCATGTCGGTAACGAGTTCAAACTATGTATGGAGATACTGATGATCGAATCTCGGACATGTAATATATCATGAAACAAAGGGATTAAGATACTAGCCTAAAAGGTTCCGACAATCACCAGAAAATCATCGTTGAATGTGTGGGAGACAGTATGGATCTCCAGGTCCCGCTTCTGATTATTGATCGGAGAAAGTATCGATCATGTACGCATTATTCGTGAACCATAGGGTGACACAAATAAGGAAACTGACATCCAATTGGAGCAAAAGTTTTATGCCGGAAAGAATAACAAGCGAAGGAATTTATTTCACTAGATACCGAAACAGGTTTTCGGGTGAAATTGCATAAAGTGTTTTTGCATGTGAAATGGAATACTAGAAAGGGGTTATATGTGAATGTTTGTCATTAAAGTAATTGACAAAATTCTGAATAAATAAAATGAGTTTTATTTAATGTAAGTTTGCATTAAATTTGGTGGAAATTTAATAGCAATTTTGAGTGGAGGGAATTGAATAAATTTTTGTGAGTGGAGTGTCCACCCACATGAATGAAGGAGGGGAGGGGGCATCCCCCATGGCCGGTGGCCACCCCCTTGGGTGCCCCCCTCCTCCTATAAAAGGAACCCCCTCTCCTCTCTCTCACTCACACCTCCTCGTGAAGGATATCTCTCCACTCTAGAATTTATCCCCCATGGTCTCGGACTAGCGAGATACTTTTTCTCAGTGGCCATTCGGCAAGTAAGGGTTGTGCTTCCCCTGCATCGCTGGAGCGAGGAGGCGAAGGTTGCTCGGTGTCTTGTATGTGTGTGCGAGCACGGATGCGCTGATGCTTTGCGGCGCTAGGACTTCCTCTCGATCTTGAGATCGGCAAGAGACCGTCTACATTGTAACATCCCAAAAATATTGAACTTGGATCATCAAACTCTAATCATCAAAATTAGGGTTAACAAAAACTTTTCTAAATAAAATTATGAATGCATGTATATGAGTATGCATTGAATTTGAAATTCTTTTGAACCACCTTGTTTGTATGTTTCCTTGCTTGTAAAATGTTTCTTAGGAATGGTCGTTTTGACCAATTTAACTCCCATGCCTACTTTGGCTATCTCAAACTTTCAGAACCTAACAGAAACTTTTCTAGATCTTTGCACCCCTTGAATGTACTCATAACAAAGTATCAAGGCCCACTTTGTGATCATCCAGAAACTTTCAAATGCATAGTTTAAATGACAATTCAAAATTGAATCTTCATCATATGGGAAGATCCCACTTTTTCAAAAATCACTCAAACAAGCTCAACTTTCAAAACCCAAGCATCTGCAGACTCACCAGCACCAATCTAGCACACCCAGAAAAAATCTTTTCAAAATTCAAAACTTGATTTCATGCGGCCATTTCATCAAACACATTGCAGACACAATTCAAACAAAATCAAAACACTATAGTGTGCAGTGTTTTGAGCCTAACTTGTTCCCTCTCTGGGCACCACTAGCCTTAGTAGATCATCTAACAACCTTAACTAATCACTAGCACCACTGTAAGCTAGGCAATGCCATCAATGGTGAGCAGGCCGAATGCACCATTGTCACCCCCATGTCGACAGCAAGCTAGGAGGAGAAACAAGCCTAGCCAGCATGTCTGGGAGGCAGCCCACCGTCCACCGCCACTCCCTGTCCACCGCTCGAACCTTGCCAACCCCTGGACCACACGCACGGACCGCGCCCAGACCACCAGCGACCATGCCGAGCGTGCACCAGAGCTCCACCCTCGACCGAATCCCACAGACCGCGCGCCGCCCTCACCGCGCGCATACACGATCGCCACCGACCCTGGAGACTGCCAGACATCCTCGTTCGCCGCCCCATGCCGCACAGCCACCGCTCGCCGTCGAAGACGCCGCCTCTGCCGCCCAGAGCGTCGCATGTTCCAGACCAATCCGCACCGACCCACGCCTTGAAACCATGTCGTTGAGCATCGCGAGGGAACACCGCATCGCCCCCTATCTTCGCCCATACCAATAGCCGTCTGTACCATCGCCCCCGACGAGCTCACCGTCCGCCCCGACGGTCCCCTCGCTCGACTATAAATAGAGGCCACCCCCGCTCAAATTCTTCACACCATTCTACTCCCCTCTCACCACTAATCGTGCCACACCATTCCTGGAGCAAGGCGAGCAACACCTCACCGGAATTTCACTGGAGCCCGCCACCTCTGGCGAAAAAGGGAGCCAGCGATTGAAGCCGCCCCAGGAGGAGCCACCGGTACCAGGAGATTCGCCGTCGTCGACTTCGTCGTTCGGCCGCCTCGCCGACCCTCGCCTGCACCCCGGTGATCCCCCAGCAACCCCCACTAGCCGCGCTAGGTTTCTTTCTCGCCGGAGTTTCCCCGCGTCGACGATGACTCCCAGCCGTTGGATTAGAACTAGATCGCACGATCCACATCGCCCCATACCGCTTCGCACCCCCCTGTCTCAGTGACGAGTGGGGACACCCACTTAAACAGCCCACGGAAGCGCTACGCTTAGCAGGCCGGCCCAGTATCGTTTCCCGCGTAGCCCAGTTATTTGGATTAAACCTTTTCCATTTTATTTCAAACCCACTTCTGTACCCAATTTAAAAATCAATCTAGATCGATTTAGTGCACCAAATTGAATGAAACTAATTTTGTTAGAAAGGTCTGGGAATCCTGAATCCAAGCCCGTTGGATTCAAGTCATTTGGATCTATAGATCACCCAAGGTAAAAATAACAAGACAGAAGCTTTTCTGCATTTAAACATTTTTCAAATTTAAACCATAATAGCTTTTGAGTTGATTCCAACTCTCAAAAATCACATTTAACCATACCTTTCAGAATATATAAAAATTTATAGGTTTACTTGCAGAAATAATGTTCAAGTAATAAAAGAATGCTACGTAGGCATTTCTAGCTACTTTAATTAATTAAAATAAAAGGGTAAAACCTTATTAAATTGTGACACCACTTTAAATCACATTCCCATGGACTACAATATGTGGTGATGACATGTGTCAACATGATCCCATATTTGGTTTGGAGAATATTAAATCTTAAGTAGTTTTTCAATGAGTAGAAATTACTTTTCTAAAAATAAAAGGAATTAAACCAAGCCTTAATCTGGTAATGATTAGAGATGATGTTAGATCATCTATAGGACCCTTGTGTGTGCTGATTGCAAGTAATTAAGTATTGTTTGGTGATTGTGTACCTCGTATTTATTCATAGACGATAGTACCGACCAAGGATACAAGGAGGAAGGAGGATTCTACGAAGAAGAAGCCGAGGAGAACTTCAACCACTGCTCTGCACAAGGCAAGCTGATACTATACCTATGAAAGCTAAAACTTGCAAGATACTCTACTTTAGCAAGCCTAATACTACTAGTGAATGTGCAAGCTAACACTTGCAATTTAGCAAGCCTTACTACATCAATTGACCTATGCAAGCTATTAACTTAGCAAGCTTATACCACTTGATAAACCATTCCTAGTTTTACCTACAAGCTTTATACTTTATTTCTTTATCAAAGATTTTACTTAAGAGAATGTTAGATACTAGAAAAATATGTGAAGGGTGCATAAAGAGCATAAAATTTTGCCTAAGCTAGATAATCTTGATGTCATCCTAAGGCATGAGATTGAACTTAGCTAAAACTCCACTAGTTTACCACCCCTCATTAGTGCTTACCCCCACTTGTAGATGCTAGTGCTAAGCATAAAACTTGATCAACTTTAGATGGGAATACTTGGTGGAAAAATGGTTATGAAAACCTTGGAATGATGGATCATTCTATTGAAATGTTTTGGACATGTGTTTCCAAACACCTGATGATTTTGGTGATGAAAATGTTGAGGCATGAGCCTTATCCCTTTATAAAACTGATGGTTGTCTGGATGCGATACCATTCCAATATTATCGTACAACCACAATACCTGAATTTTGGGTAGGGCTTGACTGGAAACTTATATACCTTAGTATTAGTTCCCTCACGACCAAGGTCTGAGCTGAGGCTACCTTGTGAAGATTGTCCACCTGTGCAGTACCCAAGATGACAGTTGGTCATGGTTGGGAGGCCAAACTCATAGGAGAGGTGCTTATACTAGGGCGTGTAATTGAAAGGTTAGGATTGATTATCCGCATACTGAGTATGGTGAATTCAGGATTTGTTCCTGACAGATGTATCGAATGTTGTGGTGAAAGTGTACAGTCTCTGCAGAGTGTCAAACTATTCGAATAGCCGCGTCCGCGGTTATGGACAGTTGGAGTGGCCATACTGTTCCCCCGTCAGACTTTTCAAAATGACTTATGAATTGAAGTGAGACTTTGACTTGACCACAACAGTGTTGTGATATGAAATACAAGTTCCCACTTAGGAGTTATAAAATTGTGACTAGCATTAATTGCTTCTAAACTTAGTAGAGATAAATATGGCTTTTGCAAAATAACCCTAGAGCCTAGTGTCCTATTATCAAAACCCCCCTTTTCTTGTTAGTATTAGTTTGCGAGTACTTAAAGAGTACTCATGGCTTTGTCCCTGGCTATTCCCATTGCCAGACTATGAAGAGGAGTACCTGGAGGATGGAACCTAGGAAGGTTACGACAACTAGGATCATCTCCCATCGTCAACATTGCATGTGACCCCGAAGATGGAGCTTTGCCTATGCTACCGTTATTATTACGTATTCCGCTGCTTGATGTTGTATTAAGAACTGGATCATGAGATCCCTATTTGTGTAAGAACTTATGTACAGTTTGTAATGGATGATGTACTATGGTATCCAATTCTGTTATGTCTCGCAAAAATGGTAATCCTAGGATTGCGATGTATGGCATAACAGGCATCTGGGATTAAAAATTCGGGTGTTGACATACATCAACCACGAGTTCAACTCGTTAAGCTTTGTCGGTGTTAAAGGGTATGGTCTCTATGGATATACATCCGCCCGTTGTTTGTATCTAGTAGATAGATCTTGGTACTTAGTTCCCATCGTAGGAATTTTTTTTGTTTTCTATGTTGCGAACCCTTCAGTGGTATTAGAGCCGGATCTATGCGTAGATGCTTTACACGAGTAGTACACATATGAGTATGTGGGCGATGATGATCATGGTGTTGCTTCTTAGTTGTAATTTGGATATTGGTGGCATAGTGGATGAAGCGGCCCGGACAAAATTTACATGTCCTCGCACATCAGACATGTTCCACGCTTGACATGCAACTAGTTTGCATAAGTGGCTAGCGGGTGTCTATCTCTCCTACTATAGTCAATATATATTTTGCAACGAGTTGTCAACAATTTGGTTATCCTTGTTGTGTTTCATGTTCGTAGGTAAGAACGGTTCTATCTTCGAAAGCCCTAAGACACGTAAAACTTGCAATGGATAAATTAGAGGCGTCTAGTTTAGATTGTTGATGGGCTAGTGTTATGATATGGTAATGTTGTAAGTAGAAGTATGAGATGATACTCTTACAACACACATAACGTGTAAGTTCCATAGACCTTGGCCTTACACATAAAGGTATGATAGTGATCATACCACGGTGCACGTGATAGAGATCATATGCGGGAACCATATCATTTCACTAATAAACATGTGATGTTTGATAGGATCTTATATTCGGGTGTAAGACAGTTACACATGTGAATACTAAGGTTCTAACTTGGCGAGCCTAGCATGTACAGACATGGCCTCGGAACATGGACCGAAAGTTTAATCATGAGTCATATGGTAGATATGATGCCCATTTGATGCTCGCCTTTGAAGCTACACCGACTCACGTGATGATCGGACTTGGTGTAGTGGATTTGGTTCATGTAATCACCGAAAAGGCACGAGGGATGTCATTTTTGAATGGGAGTTCATTTGTAATGTGGATTAGTTGAACTCAATCTACCATAAACTTAGTCTAAACTTTACAAATTCTGTTGTAGATGGAACCACCTACTTTAAATTCCAATGTGTTCATGGATAAAGAGAAACTTGCAACGAACGGTAGCAACTTTACCGAATGGGCCATGAATTTGAGGATTCTCCTCTCTGCTGCACAAAGGCAATATGTGCTAGAAGCGCCGCTAGGCCCCCCAACTTTCGATGATGCCCCTGACAAGGAGAAGAATGTCTATCAGACTCGTTAGGAGGACCACAACTTAGTTCATTGCGACATATTGTATGGGCTAGAGCCAGAACTTCGAAAGCGTTTTGAAAACGGCAATGCATTTGATACAATGGGTGAGTTGAAAATGATTTTCGACACACATGCTGCTGTAGAGAGATACAATGCTTCAGAAAAGTTCTTTAGCTGCATGATGGAAGAGCATAGCTCAGTAAGTGAGCATGTACTCAAGATGTCTGGTTACACCGATAAGCTTGTGTCCTTGTGAATATCGATTCCCATTGACTTAGGCATCCATCGTGTTCTCTAGTCTCTGGCACCTAGCTATAAGAGCTTCACGATGAACTATAATATGCAAGGCATGAAGAAGTCTCTCCCTAAGCTTCTATCAATGCTTAAAACTGCGGAAGTGGAGATCAAGAAGGAACATCAAGTGTTGATGATCAATAAGAACACTGGTTTCAAGAAAGACAAGAAGGGTAAACGGAAGGGAAGTAAGGGCGGCAAGCCGGTTGTCGTTCCTGAAAAGAAACCCCAAGTTGGACCTAAGTCTGATACCGAGTGCTACTATTGTAAGGGGACTGGCCACTGGAAGCGCAACTGCCCCAAGTATTTGGCAGACAAGAAACCCGGCAAGGCAAACAAAGGTATATATGGTATAAATTTTATTGATGTGTACTTGACTAGTGCTCGCAGTAGCACATTGGTATTTGATACCGGTTCAGTTGCTAATATTTGTAACTCGAATCAGGGGTTGCGGAACAAGCGACCGCTAGCAAGGGGAGAGGTCAAGATGCGTGTCGGCAATGGATCAAGCATTGATGTGATCGCCGTCGGACCGCTACCTCTCCACTTTCCATCGGGATTAGTAATAAACTTGAATAATTGTTATATGGTGCCAGCACTGAGCATGAACACTGTATCTGGATCGTGTTTGATGTGAAGTGGTTATTCATTTAAATCCGAGAACAATGGTTGTTCTATTTATATGAATGAAATATCTTATGGTCATGCACCGATGATGAATGGTTTATTTCTTTTGGATCTTGATAATAGTGTTACACATATTCATAATGTTGATGCTAAAAGGATTAAACTGAATGGTGATATATCCGCATATATGTGGCACTGTTGTCTAGGTCATATTGGCGTTAAACGCATGAAGAATCTCCATTCAGATGGACTTTTGGAATCATTTGATACATGTGAGCCATGCCTTATGGGCAAGATGACTAGAACGCCGTTTTTCGGTTCAATGGAACGGGCGACTGATTTATTGGGAATCATACATTCTGATGTATGTGGTCCAATGAGTGTGTCGGCGCGGGGTGGATATCGTTATTTTGTTACTTTCATAGATGATTTGAGTAGATACGGTTATATCTACATGATGAAACACAAGTCTGAAACCTTTGAAAATTTTAAAGAATTTCAGAGTGAAGTGGAAAATCATCGTAATAGAAAGATCAAATTTCTACGGTCTGACCATGGAGGTGAGTATCTAAGTTACGAGTTTAGCACTCACATGAAAGAGTGTGGAATTGTTTCACAACTCACACCTGCCGGAACACCATAGCGAAATGGTGTGTCGGAACATTGTAATCGTACTTTATTGGATATGGTTCGATCTATGATGTCTCTGACGGACTTGCCGTTGTGATTTTGGGGATATGCACTAGAAACTGCTGCATTCACTTTAAATCGGGCACCATCTAAATCCGTTGAAAAGACACCGTATGAATTGTGGTTTGGAAACAAACCTAAGCTGTCATTTCTTAAAGTTTGGGGATGCGATGTTTATGTGAACAAACTTCAACCGAATAAACTCGAACCCAAAGCAGAAAATTGCGTCTTCATAGGATACCCTAAGGAAACTATTGGGTATTCCTTCTATCACAGATCCCAGGGCAAGGTTTTTGTTGCGAAGAATGGATCCTTTCTAGAGAAAGAGTTTCTCGCGAAACGTGTGAGTAGTCGGAAGGTATAACTCGAAGAGGTTATTGAACCTTCTCCTCAAAGTATGGCGAGTAGCGCAGCGCCGGAAGTCGTTCCGGAGTTGGCTTCACCAGTTGAAGAAGGAACTAATGATAATGATCATGAAACTCCAAAAGAGAGTACTACCGAACCTCCAAGGTCTAGCAGAATGCGTGCAGCTCCTGAGCTATATGGAAATCCTGTCATGAATTTCATGGTTGATGAAAATGATGACCCTGCGACGTATGAAGAAGCGATGATGAGCCCGGATTCCAACAAATGGTTAGAAGCCATGAAATCCGAGATGGAATCCATGTATGAAAATCAAGTTCGGAACTTGTTGGACTTACCTCACGACTGAAAGGCCGTGGAGAATAAATGGATTTTCAAAAGGAAAACTGATGCTGATGGTAATGTGACCGTCTATAAAGATCGACTTGTCGCAAAGGGGTTTCGACAAATTCAAGGAGTTGACTATGATGAGACTTTCTCTGCCGTAGCGATGCTAAAATCAGTTAGGATTATGTTAGCAATTGCTACATATTTCTATTATGAGATATGGCAGATGGATGTCAAAACCGAGTTTCTCAATGGTAATATTGAAGACGAGTTGTATATCATACAACCAAAGGGTTTTGTTGATCCTAAGGATGCTAGAAAGGTGTGCAAGCTTCAGCGATCCATCTATGGATTGAAGCAAGCATCACGAAGTTGGAATCTGCGCTTTGATGTGGTGATCAAAGAGTTTGGATTTGTCCAAACTTATGGAGAAGCTTGTATTTACAAGAAAGTGAGTGGGAGCAATGTGGCATTTCTGACACTATATGTGGATGACATATTATTGATCAGAAATGATATAGATCTTTTAAATAGTGTTAAAAGTTATATAAACAGCAAATTTTCAATGAAGGACCTAGGTGAAGCGTCATACATATTAGGCATAAAGATCTATAAAGATAGATCTAGGCGCCTAATAGGGATATCGCAAAGTACATACCTTGATAAGATTTTAAAGAAGTTTAAAATGGACAAAAGTAAGAAGGGGTTTTTACCTATGTTGCAAGGCACAACATTGAGTAAGAATCAATGTCCGTCTACGGCAGAAGAAAGAGAGATAATGGACAAAGTCAATTATGCTTCAGCCATAGGCTCTATATTGTACGCCATGCTATGAACAAGACCGGATGTGGCACATGCTATTAGTTTGACTAGTAGGTACCAATCGGATCCAGGTTCGAAACACTGGAAAGCGGTCACGAATATCCTTAAGTACTTGCGAAGAACTAAGGATATGTTTCTTGTATACGGAGGTGTAGAAGAGCTCGTCGCTAAGTGTTATGTCGACGCTAGCTTTGACACCGATCCAGATGACTCTAAGTCTCAATCCGGATACGTATTTCTCATGAATGGCGGAGCGGTTAGTTGGAGGAGCTCCAAATAACCTATGGTGGCGGGATCAACAACGGAGGCCGAATATGTTCCTGCTTCGGAAGCGGCTCAGGAAGCAGTTTGGATGAAGGAGTTCATATCCGAACTAGGTGTGGTTGCAAACACGTTGGACCTAATGGTGATCTATTGTGACAACAATGGTTCCATTGCCAATGCCATAGAACCAAGGTCTCACAAGCATTCCAAGCATATTAAGCACCGGTTTCACTCCATCCGCGAGCATGTCAAGGATGGAGATATAAAGATTTGTAAAGTACATACGGATCTCAATGTAGCAGATCCGTTGACTAAAACTCTCCCTAGAGCAAAACATGAACTACACCAGAACTCCATGGGTGTTAGATACATCACTATGTAACTAAATTATTGTCTCTAGTGCAAGTGGGAGACTGAAGGGAATATGCCGTGAGAGGCAATAATAAAGTGTTTATTATGTGTATTCCAAGTATATGATAGATGTTTATTTTGCATGCTATAATTGTATTAATACGGAAACGTTAATACATGTGTGTTTAATAAACAAAACAGAAAGTTCCTAGTTATGCCTCTCTCATAAACTAGCTCGTTGATTAATAAGATGATCACAGTTTCCTGATCATAGACATTAGATGTTGTTAATAACGAGATCACAAAATTAGTGTAATAATGTGATGAACATTCATCCGAAGTATAGCATTACGATCAAAGTCATTGAGTTTATATTTCTATAACACCGGAAGAATTTCTTGATGACATCAAATGTCACACCGTAACTGGGTGATTATAAAGATGGATTCAGAACTACTAAAGTGTTATGTTGAGTCTTATGGATCAAGAGTGGAATTTTTTTATCCCGATGACGGATAGATATACTCTGATCCCTCTCGGTGATATCACATTGGTTAGCTTGCAAGCAAGTGATTTGATCACTAGAATGTTATATCACAGGAACGAGAAAAGAGTGCATGTCGGTAACGATATCAAACTAGGTATGCAGATACGATGATCGAATCTCGGACATGTAATATATCGTGAAACAAAGGAATTAAGATACTAGCGTAAAAGGTTCCGACGATCACAGGAAATTCATCGTTGAATGTGTGGGAGTCGGTATGGATCTCCAGGTCCCGCTTATGATTATTGATCGGAGAAAGGTCTCGATCATGTACGCATTATTCGCGAATCGTAGGGTGACACACTTAAGGGACACTGACATCCAATTGGAGCAAAAATTTCATGCCGGAAAGAATAACAAGCGCAGTAATTTATTTCACTAGATACCGAAACAGGTTTTCGGGTGAAATTGCAGAAAGTGTTTTTGCATGTGAAATGGAATACTAGCAAGGGGTTATACATGAATGTTTTTCATTAAAGTAATTGACAAAATTCTGAATAAATAAAAGGAGTTTTATTTAATGAGAGTTTGCATTAAATTTGGTGGAAATTTAATAGCAATTTTGAGTGGGATTTTGAGTGGAGGGAATCGAAGAGATTTTTGTGAGTGGAGTGTCCACCCAAATGAATGAAGGAGGGGAGGGGGAAGCCCCCATGGCCGGCGGCCACCCCCTTGGGTGCCTCCCTCCTCCTATAAACGACACCCGCTCTCCTCTCTCTCTCACTCACACCTCCTCGTGAAGGATCTCCCTCCCCCTCTAGAATTTATCCCCCATGGTCTCGGACTAGCAAGATACATGTTCCCGATGGCTATTTGGCATGAAAGGGTTGTGCTTCCGCTGCATCGCTGGATCGAGGAGGCAGAGGTTGCTCGGTGTCTTGTACTTGTGTGCAAGCACAGATGCGCTGCTGCTTTGCGGCACTAGAACTTTCTCTCGATCTTGAGATCGCCAAGAGATCGTCTACATCAACCACGAGTTCAACTCGTTAAGCTTTGTAGGTCTACAAGGGTATGTTCTCTACGGATATACATCCGCCCGTTGTTTGTATCTAGTAGATAGATCTTGGTACTTAGTTCCCATCGTAGGAATTTTTTTTGTTCTCTATGTTGCGAACCCTTCACGTGCCACCCTAGGATGTGCCACCATGGTGTCCCCCTTCGTATTTGCTTCGTGTTTCTGTGTTGCTCCAAGAAAAATAGGCATATTGGCTTTTGTTCCGTCCAATTCCGAGAATATTCATTTTTTTAGCTTTTCTAAAATCAAAAACAGCAGAAAACAGGCAACTGGCACTGCGGCATCTTTTCAATAGGTTAGTTCCAGAAAGTGTATAAAAATACCTCAAAGTCTAGACAAAACATAAGACAAATGATATAAAACAAGCATGGAGCATCAAAAACTAAAGATATGTTTGAGACGTATCAAGCATCCCCAAGGTTAACTCCTACTCGTCCTCGAGTAGGTAAGTGTTCAAAAGAATAATTTTTGATGTGACATGCACCATCACAATCAAGATCAAACCATTTGCAAGCATTGAAAGATGGGATCAAAGTACTCTAAACATGAGCATGAAAGATGAAGTTCTTAATATAAGACATAGCAACTGTGTTGCAACATGAAAGGATACAAACAAATATCATGAATAACAATGCATTGAAAGATGTTTGTTTGTTTCACATATAGAAAACATAGCATAGTGGAATTCAGCTTGTCCCTCATGGAGTAGCAAAACATAAATGCATATGACACCTTCGTTGTTCCTAAGGGTGAATAGATAAAAATAGTTCAAGAACAAGCAATATAAACATTATGAATCAATCAATAAGTTTTGGCAAAATGCACATAGAACTAAGAATGACAACTATGCTCTCTTAATTGGTGCCTAAGGATAGAAGGTGGAGACTCGATATAAAAGTGGAAGAAAGGCCCTTCAAAGGGAAGCAGGGATTTCATGTTTCATAAAGAGCTTCAAAAAATCATGGTGCTTGTTAGCTTTCAGCTCTCATTGTCCCTATCATAAGCATCTTGAAGTGATTAAGGTTAAAGTGAACAAAATATGGAGTATATGCTTGACAAAGTATAAGTTGGCAATATCATGTCCCTTGAGTACGAGGGCCGCTCCTCATGCTACTCAACTTTAGTTACCGGTAAGTTCTTGTCATAGTAAGTACATGTGTATCACAGAGAACCGCCAATGAGGTATCCCTTGCCCCATGATACAGGAGCTATCCCATATCAAAATGACAAGGTAAGCAGACAATGAGCATCTCAGCAATTTTCTTATTTACCATGGGAAAATGGTGTTTTTTTCTCTCTTTCCTCTTTTCTATATCTCTCTTTTTTATATAAGAAGAATGCTGCAAGTTTCCACCGTGATTAGGCATGGCTTAGGCTAGCGGCCCAGGAATTTCTCTAACACATATACATAGCTCCATGGACTTACAAGATCCCTTTTATTTCACACCGACGACATCCATAAACAAAAGAGCATGATATCAAATGGGAAGATATTTACAAGTGTTGAAAGCGTTCCCTGTGACAGCACGGTTCTGCTAATTCCCAGCTTATAAGTGCAAGCATATACAACACAATGGTTCAAGTTTATTAGGGGTAAGAAAAATAAAGTGTGACATCAAGTTTGTGAGAGCTTTAATCACTAATTTTCACATAACAAGTTTAATTTGGAAGATAGATAAAACAAAAATATACTTGGAAAGTTGGAATGGTGCAACACACCATGCATAGGAATTTATAGCGGACACTTTGGAATAACTTGGTTTCTTGGGAGTTGGATGCATGAGTAGAGCATACTCAATGCAAGTGGAGGATAGCAAAAGACTGGGAGCGACCAACTAAGAGAGCAATGATGGCCATAATCATGTAGAGCGACAAAACATTACTAATCAAAGCATAAAGTGGTACCACAAGTCAAAAACTAAATGATCATAGAGGATAAGGTGACTGGTTCATAGTCATAACATGGTGTGAGCATGTGCCAAGTCAACCCAAATAAAGCATCAAAGGAGAATACCACAATATTATTCTTTTGTATGCTAAAACAATGCATGGTTCTTTCAAGGCACATTTAGAAATCTCAATTGTTTGCAACAATTCATGCTACATCAATAATCACTAAGAATAAGGTCAAAGCAACATCTAGCATGACATGATAAAGCCTAATCCACAGTCAAAACAAGCTCCTTCTTGTACCACCTAAGCATGAAGCTTTCTACTCTTTTGCAACACTAATCAACTTATTTGAAACAACTCACAAAGATAATAATCAACAAAGATCAGTGAGATTTTCTCATAAATCCACAAAGAAGAACTAAAAAGTTCTAAGCAGAAAGCACAAGAAAACTAAGGCTAAACACAGTGCTAGCAAAAGAGAACACTCACAAGACCATAAGAATGAAAACTAGAGTGTTCTAGGCAATGGAAACAGAGTGTGTCTCTCTCCAAAAGAAGTGTGGTGTAACCAACCAACTTACTAAAGCAAACTAAAACCAAAAACAAAAACTAAGACGCTCCAAGAACAACACAACTTATGAATGAAACAATAAAAACGAAGTGTCTAGAAAGACCTGATATTTTTATTGATGAAGAAGGGGATGCCTTGGGAATCCCCAAGCTTTGAAGCTTGTACCTCTTGAATATTTCCTTGGATGACACGGATGGCATCCCCAATATTTAACTTTTGTCCATTATTCATCTCATTACATCATTCTTCCCCTACACCTAAAAATTTTCCTTCAGACAAAACTTCACACAATCTTCATTAGCAACATTAGTGCATTCAAAAGTAATACACCTTTGGGTTTTAGTTTCAAAACAGCAAAACTTTCATTAAAAACACAAGCTACTGTAGATATTCCCTTTAAAAAGCTCAATTTACCAAAGAGAACTAAAAAAGAAATCAATAAAGAGGCAAATGCAAATAATGGCAGAAATCTGTCAAAACAAACCAGCAGGAGAAAACCAATTTTTTCGAAGACCGTCTATTGCTCAAATCATGAAGTGTTGAACTAACGAAAGTTAGCAACAACCTGGGGGATTTATTCATAAATTTACAGCTCAATCCGACATATAGATATTTTTCACGAATTTTTATAGTGAAGCACAAAAATCTGTTTCAGGACAGCTCTTCCCGAAATATTACTTCTCTCTCATTAGAGGTTATTCTTGGCACAAAAATAAAACAAAAAGGATAAATAGAGGTTATTACAAAAGTAATATCTTCTCCCAAGAAGTACTTTTCTTTAACACCTTTAAGTTAGGCTTGATAGTTTGAGAAAATGATCACATACGAAATATGAATTGAAGTAAAAGAGAGCATCAAGAAGAAAATTAAAAACACATTTAAGTATAACCCACTTCCTATGCATAGGAAACTTGTAAAGAAAAAAGTCATGAAAGCACAAAGCAACAAGCATAGGAAAGCAAAACAAGTGCAACTTCAAAATTTTCAACATAAAGAGGGGAAACTTAATATTATTGAGATGCATAAAACGATGTTTCCCTCTCTCATAATAACTTTTAGTAGAATCATGAATAAAATTAACAATATAAATATCACATAAAACATTCTTATCATGATCCACATGCATAAAATAATTATTACTCTCCACATTAGAGTAGTCATTCTTATTAATTGTAGTAGGAGCAAATTAAACAAAATAGCTATCATTATTATTCTCATCCCCATAATCAACATATATAGGAGGCATATTATAATCAGAATAAATTTTGGACACTACTACGCGTCCCCCCGAGGATCGGTGGTTTTGATCCCCCGGGTCCCTAGCCAACCACGTGTCCACCCTTTTATGCCTAAAACCCGCTTTTGCTACAAAACAGTCCGTTTTTGCTACAAATATCCCCGATTTTGCTACATGTAGCAGAAAACTATTCGGCCCAGAAAAATAACAGACAGACTAGATCTCGCCAGAGAGTTCGCCGGAGAACTTGTCAGAGACCATGTAGCAAATAAAATTGAACTAATGTAGCAAAATCGACTTCGCTGGAGAATCGCCGGGAGATCTCGCTGGATACCTTGTAGCAAGAATTTTGTGCTATTGTAGCAAAATCAGAAAACATATGTAGCAATATAATTATGCTAACGTAGCAAAAGCCGACTTCGCCGGAGACATCGCCAGAGCAAAAACTTGTAAGAAATAAATGCCATGTAGAAGCGCCGCTCACCAGAAGCCGTATGTAGCAGGGCCGGTCGCCATGTGTAGCAGGTCCTCTCACCGAAGGTAGCACCGCCGCTCACCGCAGGGTATCAATGAATGTAGCAACACCAGCAGTCGTATGTAGCATATTCGGTCATGGTGTGTAGCATCGCTGCCGTCCGCACATAGCAATGCTACCAATGTTGGGGAGGAGCGCAGATTCATGGGCGGCACCATGGGAGGTGGCGGAGAAGGCGGCCTCTATGGTGCTAGGGCAGTAGGGTTCGTCGGGGGGTGGAGGCCCATGGCGGCGTGGTGGTGGGGAGCTGCAGGGGCGGGTGTGTGGCGGGGCGGCTGGAGCTTCCCGAGCCAGCGAGGCGGTGGAGGGAGGCCCATGGCGGCGAGCCTTGCAGCGGCAGGGGGATGGAGGCCCATGGCGGCGCCGCGGCCCAAGCTGCCGGGGTGCACGGCGCGGCGGTGGAGATGTAGCGCGTATGCAGGAGGAAGAAGGCAGAGAATAAAAACGGGCGTGAGGTGGGCCTCCCGTGTCGAACGTCGCTCCAATGACCCGGGGGATCGAACGAAACGATCCCCCGGGGGAATAGTATCCTTTTCCATAAATTTTCTCCTCAATAGTAGCTGGAGTTAAAATATTATATTCATCATTGTAATCATCATATATTGGAGGTTTGGTATCATCATAAGAAATAGAATATCTATCTTCCAAAGTTGGGGAACTACGAAGATCATTTTCATAAAAACTAGCTTTCCCAATCTTAGACGTTTAGCAATAATGGTGTTCAAAGAATTCATACTAATAACATTGCTATTAGCATGCAAATAAAGTTACATAGGTTTTTTAATTTTCTCTTCAAACACTTCATGTCCTAACTCAAGAAAAATGCTATAAAGCTCTCTAATTTTGTTGTCGTTTTCCATTAAGCCTAACTATTGAAAACAAGAAACAAAAATAAAAAATTGCGGAATCTAAAGGAAATAACTTCGAGCACTCACACCGGAGGATGTGAGTACATTTTACCTACCTCTCCGGCAATGGCACCAGAAAATAGCTTGATGTCTACGCACTTCTATTCTTCTAGAAAATTGTTGGGACTCCAAGTGAGAGGTTTGTAGAATAGCAGCAAGTTTCCCTTAAGTGGATTATCCATGGTTTATCGAACTCAGGGAGGATGTGGTAAAAGGTATCCCTCTCAAGCAACCCTGTAATCAAGATACAAGAAGTCTCTTGTGTCCCCAACACACCCAGTACACTTGTCAGGTGTATAAGTGCACTAGTTCGACAAAGATATAGTGAAACACAAGTGGTATGGATGATTATAAGACAACGGTGCCAGAAAAGAGCTTGAAGGGAGGAAGAGACTAAAGGAAAACTGAAATAAAGATGGCAGCAAGCAAACATGCAATAGATCTAGTTGCAAACAGTGTTTAAATGCTTATAAACAAGGCCTAGGGATCATACTTTCACTAGTGAACACTCTCATATAAATATCTTATCTTCATGATACTACTCTAAACTATTCTTCGGTTGGATAACTCTAATCCACGGTAGGGCTACAAAAGCACTTCTTAAAGTTTGCAATCCCCATCTAGATAACCCCACACTATCACCTTGAGCGCTAGATGGTTCCTTCAAACACCACAATTTCATAAAGACATCCAACTAAAAATATAACTCATGACAAGTATTTCTATGATCTTTAGCATAAGTGCCTCACTGTGTGCACGCTGTCACTTTTACACACGTGGGGAGAGTGTGGCACCCCAGATTTACGGTCCGAGAATACACGTTATGCCTGCCATTCACATTCCCATGATCAGTGAGCCGTGACATTAACCGACAAGTATCATTACAACATCCATAATTAACGAATACATGTACTTACATTAATTTCCATTATGGCGATACAACAATAATAGCAGAAGTCCTCAAGAGTATAGCCCATGTCATGCCTTAACCTATAGGACACTGACTGGGAAGACGGCCTAGCTCGCATAGACGTCAGCGACCTCCATCGTTCCTCTTGCCTCTAAAAAGTCTGGCCAAGTAAATAGCCAGGGACAATGCCGGTGAGTACTTTGAATGTACTTGCAAACCACCTTAAGAGAACAATACTAATAGATATCCAATATGGTTATGGTAGGATTGCTCCATAAGAGGTTCTTTTGTAAATTAGTTTCTCTTGTAGATATAGCATATCTCTATATCTTTGTTGAACAACTTTTTTGTCACATCCCAAGATTTTCCAAATCTTGTAATGTGAAAATTAAATAAACAAAATATATTATTGTTGAATTTTAGGGTGAAAAGAAACTTTTGTTTCTAAATGGAAACTTAAAATCCCATCTTGAAAAAACTTTGGTAAAATTTTGAATCCAACAAAAATCCAAATCAATAGAAATGCATTCCTCAATGAATGTATCTGCAATTTTAAACACTTGGAAAATAAATCCAAACCCTAAACCCTAATGGAATAAAAATCATTTCCAAGTTATCTCCAAGCCTATGCATTTGATCCATATAAAAATTTGTCAACAAACATTTACAAAAGATCAAGAAAGACAAATGGAAATATTATAATACCATATAAATTGGTTTCACCTAATTTGGAACCATAAATAAAATCTTATGAATTTAAATAAGATAAGGAAAAGTAATTTCCAAAGCTAATAAATCACTTATCTAAAATCCATACAAAATGGTGAACAAATAATCCTAAAGGGATTTAAAAAGATAAAAAAATATCAAATAAGATTTTACAAATTGGAATCACCAAGTATGGATCTATAAATAAAAAGATATGGATTTTATAAGATGAAGAAAGAAATATTAAATAAGGAATACTTAAAGACCAAATTAAATCTTGGCCTAATCCATAAGCAAATGGAATGAATATAATCCAAATCCAAATAAAATATTGGATAAAGAATTTCTAAAATAAAATAAAATGTCTTAAAACAAATTCCATTTGAATAAAGACAAATCTCTAATAAGAATAATTATATAATTCATGAGAAAATAGTATTTTGGGATTTGCCCAAGTGGAATAAAAGTTGTTTAATTAATTAAAATAAAATAAATATACCAAATAAAATTTAGGGAACTAAAACTATATTTAATTCCATTGGAATTAAAACAAATATCCAATTCAAATGATTTATGAATCATATTAAATACTTTCCAAATAATTCAAGATGAATTATTTGACACCCTATTAAACAAATAAAAACCTACTGAAAAGATTTGGAAGGTTTAAGAATTCAAATGGTGTTTTTAAAATGTTATTAAATCTTATTTTGATTTAAAACAAGAGCCTTCTTGAATAATTAAAAGACCCCAAAAAGAATAAAATTTTATTCAAAAATTGACTTCAGATTATATTACTAATCTGTATTTAAACCTACACAAATTTTGGTTGAGGTTTGAATTAAAACTGATGATTGCAGTAATTAAACAAAACCAAAACAGATTAATAGAAATGAAAAAAAGGAAAAACAAACAGTACAAAAAAATATATATAGCAGACCCAACCCATCTGGCAGCCCACTAAGGCCCAGTTAGCCCATCTACCCACCCCGCGAGAAAAACGATTCGCACCATCGCCTGCACCCGCTCACAACTGACCGATGGACCCCACCCCCACACTCTCTCTCTTGCTGCTGGATGACCCCACCGCCACCTCACCATCGTCTTCACCCGCCGCTGACCGCGCCCTTCTTTCCTCCTCGCCGTTTCTGGCCGTTGAAGCCGGCGTGAATACGCTTTATTGCCTGCGTTACACCACCCCGCGACCATGCCCTCTTATTCGCCTGCGTCCTCTCTCTCTTTCCCCACCGTTGCCACGCCCTCCTCGCCACCGGGCTGCACTAATTCGTCCAGATACCACACACTGTTCCGACGAGCTCCACGAGGAATTCCAGCAGCTCCGCGTCGCCCCCTGCCCCCTTGAGCACACGAGCACCTTCCCCAGCCTCTGGCGCACCTCACTGTACCTCCCGCTCATCCGCGCAAGCACCCCAGCGTCGGCAACGACGACACCAAACATCACCGCCGCCTGCCATTTCCTCCGGCGAAGCCTCTGGTAAGAATCTGACAGTCCCTCTCCTTCCCTTTCATGCACGCATCCTCTCCACGTCCTTGCGCATCTAACGCTACCGTTATTTTGCCTTCTCGTGCGATGTAGCCTCGCCCCCGTCGACGTCTGAGCGCAACCGACGGTGACCCCGACTTCGACGAGCAATTGACGACCACCCCGTGCGCCCCTGGCCTCCTTGCGAGCACCTTGAGCTTTAGCATCACTCCGCAAACTCGGTGAGAATCTCCTTTCCCTCTCTCGCTACCTGCATCGCCGGCAACGCCACCGCCAAGCCGTTCCGCCGCCAACGCCGCTGCTTATTGGTCAAAGCAATAGGGACCGTTAGATTTTCATCTGATGGCTTGGATAGGTTGACTAATCGAAGCGGTAAGGATGAACCTAAGCCGCGCGATTCAACTTAGATCCAACGCACCAGAGAGCGCGATCCAGCCGAAGCGGTACCGGCGAATAGGAACAATCCACGTGGCCCAGAGATGATTTAAAACAGAAATTGTGTTCTATTAGTTGTTCCAATTTGAAAAATTCATAACTTTCAAACCACACGTCCAAATTTCGCAAATTTATATAAATGGATTCAGCAATACAAGCCCTAGCCAACCATGCACTTTGTTTAGTAAAAAAGCTTCTTTTAAATTGATTGTTTTTGCAGAAACTTGTGTATGCATATTTAGAATATAAAATTTGCTCTAAAATGAATTTTAAGATGAAACCTTTGGAAAATGGTTTGTTTTTAACCTACTGACCTTAGGAATCAACTGGTGGTTTCAAAAATGTATTTGGTGAAGCAAAAGAATAAAACCTTGAATTAAAACATTTCTAGCCAAATAAAAATATGGTTTAATTGTTAAAAATGATTTTAGAGAAAACCTTTGGGAAATGTTTTGATTTAAACCCTCTGACCCTAAACACCAAGTTTTATGACTTAAAAATATATTTGGTAAACCTTATAAAGATTATTGCTTTGCTAAAGGCATTTTCAACCACATAAAATAATGACTTGATTTAAAAATGGTTTATGAAATGAAATCTTTTGCAAATGATTTTGCCACTTTATAAAATGATCATTAGGTGATTTCAAATGTTTATAACCTATTAGAAACCACTCCTCCAAATAAACCAATCTTTAGCATGCTTGCATGTTTTGTTTCTATCATTTTATGTGTTGTTTGCTTGAATGGTAGATTGAAATTGTGCCTTGCTTGATTGAATTGTAGTGGTTTGAAGAGTGTGACCATTGCAAAGACAAGGAGTGAACTTATATTCTCTACAAAAAAGGCAAGTGATGCTTCATACTTTTGTCCCATTATTTTCACTATGCATTAGTGATATTTCTAAGTAGAACTTGCATGGAATTTTTGCTAAGTATAAACTATGGCATGGGAAATCCTAGTAGATGAAACCTTAGTAGAAATTCCTAAGTTAAGGTTTCTACTACTATCATGCTTAGCTTAGCTAGTAGAAAACAAGGGTGGAATATATATTCATGCTATGAAATATTTCTAAGTCTGTGGACTTGTGTTTTGTTTAATAAAACAACTAAGTGAATGAATCACCTGGGTGGAATGGAAGGAATGGTTTGTGTTGAGTGGTTCACAAGGCCCATTTCTATGGTTTACCTTGTGTATCTCACTTGTGGATGGCCACCCAGGAACAAAGAGATTTGAGATGTCAAATGTTGAGAAGCTTCAAGTGCAGCCACTTGGAATTATGGGCTTTGCCTGGATCATATAGGTTGCAATAACTTAGCCAAATGGACAGTTGGTGGTAGGGGTTTGATAGGTTGGAGCGCGTCCATTCTGGTCTAAGGGAAGGCTTCTGAAAGATCTTGTCTTGGTGAAACCAAGTCTTGTGGGGAAAGTGCACAACCTCTGCAGATGGTAAAATCTAAGTACTTAGCCATGTCCCTGGTAAAGGACAATTTGAGCATCAAGACATGGAAGGTATCAAGAATCTCCTCATCCCAATTTCTAAGTTAAAAAATTGTGGTTGAACAAGGGTTGAAGGATCACCAATTTCTATTGGGAGATGCCTTGGGTGGTTTTCGTCAAGCAAAAACTTAGTGTTTTCAAATGATAAGGAAAATCTATTTTGAGCAAAGCAAGCCGAAGCTCCACTTAGCCAAATGCATATATATGATAGACTCCACTATACTACCATAGTAGCACTTGCCAATACAATTCAAATGTATTGACCCTTGTGGCTGTAACTTGTTATGTTGCAGGTTTGTTTGATATTAGTGAAGTTGAATGATTAGGATTACAAGTCTACAACCAACATGTCTGCCTGTGGCACTTTGAAGATGAAGGACCCCATGCTATTGTTATATTCTTCTGCATTGTAATGAGATAGCCAAATGAGCTATGTAAGATGTAATAAATTACTTTATTCCTGGTTATAAAATTGTATTATGACCTTTGTTTCTTGATATTACATCTTAACTATGGATGCTAGCTATTGATCCAGGGACTAGCATTGTAAACACAGGGATCTCTTCCTTATTAAAGGTTGGGAACCTTTCATTTTTGTAAAACATTTGGAAACCTTTTAGAAATGTTTTAAGAAAGTACTAGGATTTGGGACACCCATTTGTTTTTCCTTCTGGTCATTGCATGACCAAACTCCTTCCTCCTCTTACCGACCATCTCATGGTCAAAACATTTCTAATCCACTCCTTTTCCGAAATCCTTTTTGAAAACAAAACCAGCACCGCTCTATAGCAACCTTCCCAACTGTCCATGACCGTAGACACGGCTATTCGAATAGATTTACACTCTGCAGAGGTTGTACACTTTACCCACACCATCCGATTACCCGTCCCTGGTCTACACCGATCGTGGGTAGAATAACTGGTCAAGACCTTCCGAATGCCCTCTCCGGTACAAGTGCCTACCCTATGAGGTTAACCCCCTCAACACCGGGACACTCTATATAGTAACCAGCCAACCGGAGCGCGTTTTGCACCTCGACGGGTGTGTGCTTTCAATGAGGGGCTCATAGTATCGCGGGGAGGCCCGTAGACCCTTTCTTCCTTCTCCCGGTCGATGCTACGCATGGACCGTTAGACAGAGAAGGCCCACCCTCCGGGGATTGTTTACCCCTGTATTAGTGTGAGGCACCTATACCAGATTGGATAAACTTCCATCCAGCCCCATCCCATTCAAGAGTCATGTGGTTGCACAGGTTAATTGTTCTAGCAAAACTGCAAAGAACCGGGTGCGTTTTCATAAACATTTTTCCTCCATCTTTTGTCCGACCATTTTGTAAAACAAAACCTTTCTCATTTTCAACATCACTTGGTAGGCCAAGCCTCCCAAGGTTTTCTCATAAAACATTTTTGCAAACCCTTTTTCCTGGGGTCTTCCCATCCTATACTTTTGCTTCGGCTAAAACGGGGTCTCCAAGGGGTTATGGTGTTATGTCACCATCTATCATTCTAGGGGCAGGTAGGTATCATAAAAGGGAGTTGTACCTAATGGTACCAAGGGGAAATAGTTTGGAGGAGCCAAACCTTTCCCATATAAAACATAATATAGTAAAACAATGCAATTTGCATAAAAGAGTAAATAAAACATGCATTGGTAAAAATAATAGGAACAAGGCATATGAGCAAGAAGGTGGCTTGCCTGTGACCAGCGAGATGTCCCGTGACTTCTTTAGAAAACCATAAATCCAAAATAACAATAAGAAGGATAACCCCGATGCTTCCTTCTTCTCGGCGTCACACAATCGCAACTATCGCCGTTATCGAGCATACATGCAAACAAACAATAGACAAATAAATACAAGGCATACAAGCATCAAAAAATACATCAAGAAAAGGATAGATACATGATAAATATCAGTAGGATGTTGGAGGTTTGATTTGGTTGGATTGGAGGAAGATTTGGAGGCATAGGAAAAGGTGTTCCCTTGGGATTTATAGTTTAGGAGTTACCTAAGAATGGTTTTTGACCAGGGACTTGATCTGTATGATACAATTGTATAAAAAATGATACCATCCGATAGGTATTGATAAAATGAAGCCAACCAAAGAGGTTTCACTATTTTATCAAATATCAAAGATTTATAAGGGATTTTATAGTGATTAAAACTCTAGTTTTAGGATATAATTCACCAGAACTTCTCTGAAGTTCCAAAAATTATTTCCTTGGGTGATTAGGTAGTATTTAGTGGACTGATTCTTTGAGACTTGGATTCAACTCAAAAAAATTACCAGAATGCCCTCAGGAAATTTCAAAAGATAGTACCGGATGGAATTTGTCTTTTTCATCATTTTCAATATACTGAAGGTTTTGATGTGATTCCAAATACAATGGTTAGGTACTGAAAATATATTTCTGTAGAAATTGGAATCACTCTTTTTGGATAAACATAACTATTGTGGTGAATTTAGTGGTGAAATAACTATGTATAGAAGTTATTAATTCACCAAAATTCAAATAAGCCTCAATAAAAGTTGGGCTCCTGGGGTTTCAATTTTTTTGATATATAGGTGTGTAGGGAGTTTGAATTAGGTCAAAACCACAATTGGTTTGTCCTAGAGAATTTTCTAAAGTCATAAATGCCATGTTTTTATTATTTTTGCTGAAGTTAATCTTGGAGGAATTTTTATGTGGGGCCAGTGGGATAAGCATCGTATTGCTAATACCTGTCAGTACCAATTGGGTTCATGCCATTTGGACTTGTAAAACTCACAGAAACAATTTATTAATGAAAATAGTACCCTTAGGTATTATATTTATTCAACTTAATCTGAGAAATAAATGGAGAAAAAATTGGTGCCGTATGTTAGGTAAAACATGTGTGTACATTGGGAAATTTAGATCTGGGTATTTTGGATCCTTATTCATTTTTATTTGCATTTAAACCAAATATGCAGTACCAAATCTGGAATTAATACATAAAGGTAAAAGAAAAGGGGGGGCACAAGCAACTTGGCCATATCTGGAAACAACGGGCCGCACAGAAGCGGGCCATCCCAGCTGTGGATAGCGCGCACGGGCGGTGTGCAACTAGCAGTGGCCCAGCGGAGCCTGAGGCACGGAGGCCTGGGGAGCGAAGGGGTATGGGGCTCCCTAAGCCGTCCGATTAGGCGGATATGGACGGCTCCCGCTCTTCCTCTTCCTCTGGATGCCGGCGGCGGGAGGAAACCCTAGGGAGGAGCTGGTGGTGCTCAAGGAGGCTTACCGAGTGAGGGGGAGGTGACGGAGAGGGTGCAGGCCAAAGCGGTGCATGCCAACGAGCTCGGGGAGGGGCGGTATGGGGGGTTTTAGCGTCGGGAGCGGCCTGGCATAGAGACGATCGAGGCGAGCTCACCGATGCTCGCCGGAGCTGCTGCTGGTCCTGTTCCTGCACCAGAGAGACCAAAGGGGGAGGGTCAGAGGTCGTATAGGAGGAAAAGGGAGCGACCTGCAGAAGGAGAGGAGCTCAGGAGAGTAAGCCTTGCTCAATTTTGAGAAGGAGGTCGAAGCTCCTATCTCCTTTATCCTCGAGCACAACAGGGCAGAAGGGGGAGGGAGAGGGTGTTCTTGGTGGTGAGGGGGAGAAAATGAGGGGAGGTGGTGTGGCTAGGGATGGACAACAACCTTATATTGCAAATGGGTTAACTTGGAGCTTGGGAGGTTATGGTAGCCTCTTATTGGGCAGCAAGGGCGGTGGGGGAGTGTGTGGTGGGGTTCTGGTCGAGAAGGGGGGAGGGTACAGGCATGCTACATCTGCTGGGGTGAGTAAAGAGGGTGACAAGGCAAGAGGGTTAAAGATATTGGATATGTTCCCTTCTCTCCTTCCTCCAAGCACAAGAGGACAAACGAGGAGCTGAGCACTGTAGTGCTATTGTACTGGACAACCAGGGGAGGTGGGAGCTGCTGGAGAGAAGTATTGAGCAAGTTTGGGTATGGGGTTGAGTTGGAATGGTTCAAGTTTGATAAAGTTCCCCATTTGATCATGGAGGGAATTTCTAAAATTTGATCCTGTAAAGATGATATAAAGGTGTTGGTAGTTGGGTATGGTGAAGAGGATTCTCCAAGAATTGTTTGGGATTTTTAAGATGATTTTTAGTTCACTAAAAATCATTTATTCAAAAGTGCAGAAGTAGATTCTAGAAGCTAATTTAAATTTTTTACATTAGAAAATGTTGGTTTTTGATATGGAATGGTTCTAAATACCATTTTACACATTGGAGAATTTATTTGTAATTTATTGAGATGAAGAAGTATTTTTAAGGAATTATTTCTTGTTTGTGCCATTTAAGAAAAAGGGCAAAAAGAAATAATAAAGAATCTCAAAAATATTTATTTTTGGGTCTGGAATATAGGGTATGATATATAGAACTCAATTTTTAATTGAGTTAGCAAAGTGGTTTGGATAAAAACCAAGTTTCCTTTGTAGACAAGGTTTTTAGAATTTTGCCATATATGGAATTTAAATAGTTATAGGCTCCAAATAGTTATGGGAATTATTTGGAAAATTATTATATCCAAGGTAGATGATGTATACATCATTTCCGACCTTAGGTTTGGAAGAATTGTGGTGAAAAGGGAAGGGAACTAGATTTTTTGGAATCTAGGGTTTTGTTATTTTGATGCCACCTAAACAGGGTTGGATTAGGGAGATCAGAGTTCACCTTGGTACAAGGGGTATATGGATGGATATACCATGTCATATAGATGATCATGGAAGCAAGAGTTGGGCTTGGTTGCATTTTAGGTGATCTAGAAGAGATGGCAAACTTTGTTGAAAATAAGGCTGCCATGGCAGATGTAACAGGTAGCCTCCTAAGTATGTGGGTTCAAGAAGAACAAGCCCCAATGGAAACAAGTGAAGTGGGGATTGATAGGCCATGATTAGTAGATCATAGCCAAGCAAAGAGTTGGTCATGGGTAGGTGTCATATAGATGTGAGCTTCTGCCAAAGTAGGTAAGATGATAAGATTTGTAGGAAAGATTATTATCTTGGATACAAAACCATCATGGATGAGTGGGAATTAGAATGGCTGAGGCAAGGGAAAGAGTAGGCTTTGGTAGTACTAAAGATGTACTATAAGATGGTTCAAGTACATTCTCAAGAAGGCACATAGGTTGGAAGATGTAGAACTCCAAAGTTTGTATCTAGATAAGAAATCTAGACTTAGCCATTTTGGCAGATTTAGGGTTTTTAGACTAGTGTTCAAGGGTAGATGATTTTGAGAGGAGGCTAGGTTCCCACTCATGATCAAGGATATGATGTTGGATTATTAACTATGTGTATAGGATCCATGCTTAGATTGGGTCTCCACTGAGTTGGAAACTATCAAAAGGGATTATCCATGATTGATCTGATTAGGAGATGAGATGATCACCTTAGTGGCTTAGGATAGATCCAGACTTGGATGCTTGATATGAGATTGATGATCACAAGCATAGATTGGATCCTAAGGGATGAGCTACTAGATTAGCTCACTCTAGATCCTAAGAAAACAATGCAATCAGCACATCAAGGCAATTCATCCTCTCAAATTTATCCAACTACTGTAACATCCCAATTTCAGCAACCTTGATGAAATGTCCAAAAGGCAAAAATCAGGGGGGACAAAAACTTTTTCATGCATTGTGTGCTTACTTATTTGCTTGTGCTCAAGAAACTATTTGTGTATTAGTGTGTACTCCTCCCCTCAATACTAGTTTACAAAAAGCTATTTTACAAAAGAGATGTCTTGGCCCAACTTTCATATTCTCAAATGTTCTGGCATTTCAAAAATCTGAGCCAAGATGACTTTAACACAACCAAATACTTTACTAGCTTACATTTCCAAAACTATGGAGACATATATATACTCTCCTTATGTTTTCAAGACAAAACCTTCAACTACCCTTATCCCTAGGTTTTTCCAAAACCTTATTAAAACCTTTTCATCTCAATGTTGGTAGAGATACCAAGATGGTACTTATCTTACTTCAAGCAAAAACCCTTTAAAACTACTCATCCTTACCTCCAGCTAGGCTTGATGGTAACCCTAGTACTAGCTGGATAAGTTATATCATGAACTGACTTGATCTGTTGGTTGATGAATTGCCTTGATCTGCTGATTGCCTTGTTTGCTTAGGAACTAGAGTGAGTTAATCTAGTAGCTCAAACCTTAGGACCCAATACTTGGTTGTTATCATCAATCTCGAGAAAGCATCCATGTCAGGATCTATCCTAAGCCACTCAAGTGCCCCTCTCATCTCCTACTCAGATCAATCCCAGGATAATCCCTCTGGATGGTTTCCAACTCAGTGGAGACACAATCTAAGCATGAATCCTATCTACCTATTTATTACCTCAACATCATCTCCTTGATCATGAGCTTGGAACCTGGCATCCTCTCATAAGCTTCTACACTTGCACTCTAGTCCAAAACCCTAAATCTGCCAAATGGCTAAGTCTCGATTTATTATCTAGATTCAATATTTAGAGCTCTACCTCTTCCAACCTATGTGTAGTCTCGATATTGTACTTGAACCATCTTGTATTACATCTTTAGTACTACCAAGGACCACACTTGCCCTTGGCTAAGCCATTCCATGTCCCACTCCTCCATGATGGTTTTTGTAGTCAAGATAATAATCTTTTCTGCAAATTTTATCATCTTGCCTACTTTGGCAGAAGCTCACATCTATATGCCACCTTCCCATTGATCAACTCTTTGCATGGTTAGGATCTACTAATCATGGCTATCAATCCCCAAATAACTTGTTTCCGCTGGAGCCTTGTGCTTCTTGAACCCACATGGTTTAGGAGGTTAGCTGATGTATGTGTTATGGCAGACTTATTTTCAACAAAGTTTGCCATCTCATCTAGATCACCTAAAATCCAACCAAGCCAAACCCTTGATTCCATGATCATCTATATGACTAGGGCTATCCATCCATATACCCCTTGCTCCAAGGTGAGCTCTGAGCTCACTAATCCAACCCTGTTTAGGTTGTATCAAATTAACTAAACCCTAGATCCTTCCCTAATCTAGGTTCCATCCTTTTCACCACTTTTCTTCAAAACCAAGGTTTACCTTTATTCCTACATAAAGTTTACATCATCCACCTTGGATATAAGCATCCCCAAATAATTCCCACAATTATTTGGATTATTAAACTATTTTACTCCCTCTACTTACCAATTTCCCAAAATCCTTGTCTATAAAGGCAAGTTTGCTTTTCTCCAAATCACCTTGCCAACTCAATTCATAATTGAGTTCTCCATCCAATATCCCATCTTTCCAACTCAAAAATAAATATTTTTGAGATCCTTTATTATTTCTTTTTGCCATTTTTCTTAAATGGCAGAAATAAGAAATAATCCTCTAAAAATACTTTTCCACCTCAATGAATCCCAATAAAATTCTCCAATGTGTAATATGGTGTTTAGGACCATCCCACATCAAAAACGAACTCTGGCCAAAGTAAAAATATCAAATAAGCTTCTACAAACAACTTCTATACTTTTTGAATACTGGAGTTTAAGTGCACTTTTAATCTTCAGAAAAATCCCAAATAAATCGTGGAGGTGTACAAGGACCATATCATTCCAGTAGTAACCTTTCCCCATCTTGGCCAATATAAATTAATGGACTTCCTTCATGACCCAAGCTTTGGTCAATTTTGGCAAACAATTCAAAACCATTCAACCAACCCCATCAAACCCCATCCAAACTTGTCTCACACACGTCCCCAGCACCCCTCCCTCCTCCTAGTTACAGCCCTGAAGGTCTAAAGCAACCAAACCATAGTTCTAGTCCTTATTCTCTTCTTGGGAGAGAGACAAAGCATCGTTGTCTTGTCCCATCATATTAAAGCCATAGCAGCTCCCCTCTCACCCTTATCACTTAGCCCGACCAGAGGCTACCCCACACCTCCCCACCGCCCCTATGGCCCCATTGGCTGAGAACATCCCTCCCCCCAAGCTTTTGCCATGGACCATGTCCATCATACACCTTCCTCTCTCACTTTATAAGGCCAGAGGCCTCCCACCTCGCACCTGCTCTCTCATTTCTCCTGCTAGCACCAGAACACCTCTCCTTAGATCTCCAGACCCCCTACCCTTGCTCCCCATGCCCATGGAAAAGGAGAATTACTCCTCTAGGGTATTTGTTTGCATGCAAGCCTACCATGGATCTCTAGCTCCCAGCTCACTCTACTCCCTCAGATCTACCTTCTCCCTCTCTGATACACTTCCCTCACCCTCTCTTCTATTACAGGAACACAGGAGTTGCTGCCACGGAAGAATATCCGTTTGAAGCCCCCCATGGCGAGTCCGAGGTAGCTGAGCCTCAGGAGCGTCGCCACAGCCTCCAGAACGCCTCCTAGAGCCTCTGCATGCCACTCGGAAAGTTCACCCACGACGTGTGGGCCCTCAGGCATGCTCCGACGCGCACCCGAGCCAACGGCGCCGCGACAGAGATGCGAGACATCAGATCTGCACCAAAACCAGCACTTCCGCCCATCATTGGGCCTCCCTCCGACAACTGCATCTCCCCGCACCCTCGCCATCCTCTCTCCGCCATTCTGGTAAGCACCCCGACCCCTGCTCGATCTCCTTGGGTTTCCAGTCCTTTCCTCAGCACCGGAGGTTGAAGAAGGGCCCGAGACCGTCGATCTTGCTTAAATCCAGCGGCCGGTGTTACTTGATACCTCTTCGGCCTCCTGGTCTTGCTGCCAGGTGGTCCCCGCTTGCCAGCCTTTGAATCTACCCTCCCACGTGAGGCACAGGCCGTGGGGGCCGGATCTATCCTCGTGGCCCATTTAGTCCCCCGGATCCCAGCCCGCAAACTCTCCTTTTAATTTTTTCTATAGCTCTGAAATCTAGCTGTTTCATTTAAATACAAATAAAAATGAAAAGCGACTCAAATTTGCCAGGCCCAAATTTATTGTAGTGACCACATGTTTTGTCAAACATGTTGTACAGTTTCCTACCAAATTTTTTGTATAAGTAGATCTTAGAAAATAATTTAGCAACATGTGTTCCATCCACAAATAAAATCCTTCAGAGAGTTTGGTAAACCCAAATGGAGTAAATCCAATTGGTATTGAAAGGCATCATCCATACCTTTCAAGTGCTGACCCCACCCTAGTTTGCCCTTGGCAAAAATAACAAAATAAAGCCATTTCTGACTTTAGTAATTTCTTTAGGCCAAACCAAATGAGGTTTGGACCTAATTCCAACTCTCAGTTGACACACCTACCCATATACTTCGTAATCCAGCAGATCATAATTTTATGAGTCTCTGTTGAATTTTAATGAATTAAACTCTCCTATGCATAGTTTAATCACTAATAAAAACACTACAGTAGCTATGTAACACCAAAAAGGTTGATTCCAAATTCTACATAAAGGTATTATAAGTGTTTAGGATGTGTCCTTGGAATCAACTAAAAATCCTCTGTAAAATAAATCTGATGAAAAAGACAAAACATGACCAGAACTGACTTTGAGAATTTCTCAAGGGAATTCTGTTAATTGTTTTAAGGTGAATCCAACTCCTCTTGAATTAGCCCACCAAATACTACCTTTTCACCCAAGTAAACAATTTTTGGAACTCCAGAGAAGTGCTGGTGAATTATTTCCTAAATCTAGAGTTTTTATCACTCTAAAATCCATTATAAATCAGGGGAAATTGATAAAATAATGAAACCACTTTTGTTGGATTCATTTTATCAATACTAATCTGATGGTATCATTTTTATACAATGGTATCATACAGATTAAAACCTTGGTCCAAAAACCCCTCTCTTAGGTAATTCCTAGATTCTAAATCCAAAGGCATCTTTCCCTAATGCCTCCAAATCTTCTTCCAACCCAATCACATCAAGTATCCAACATCCTACTTATGTTTATCATGTATCTATCCTTTGCTAGATGTATGGTTTGATTCTTGTATGCCTTGCAATGATTGGTGTACTATTTGTTTGCATGTATGCTCAGTAACGGCGACAGTTGCGATTGTGGAACGCCGAGAAGAGGGAAGAATCGGGTTTATCTTATTATTGTTATTATTGGTATTCTGGTATTCTAACACCGTCAAGGGATATCTCGATAGTCACAGGCAAGCCACCCTTCCTGAACTGCTGTATTAACCCATTTATGTTTATCAACTGTTTTATATCTCGTTTATAAATTGCATGATCACATACACGGTTTAATCAAATAAACAGACGTGAGTAACTTGGCTCCTCCAAGTTATGAATGAGTGTCCATTTGGGCACCTACCCTATTTACCCCTACTTTTACCCCTTAGAACGAGGCTAAGATGATTAGCATCTTCCCTCTTGGAACCCACAAATTTTCAACGCTAAAACTATTCTGGGTTATACCCTACTGCAAAGTTTTCAAAATAAAACCTTTGGAAATAGGCATCCTTTCCAAGTGGAAGTTTTAATAAAAGAAGATATGAGGTGGATGAAGAAAAAGTTAAGTAGGATAAAGGAAGACATGTTCTAAGCCAATGTCCGGAACAATTTTATCCGTGCAACCACATTACCCCAAACGCTGGGGCTTAGCTCGTAGTTTGTGATATTTAGCCGGGGCTGCTCTTACTCGCCAAAGGGGAAAATTCCCCTGAAATCCGGGCTACCTGTAGGGTAAGGCACTGGTGCAACAATTGGGTCTCTCGCAGACGGTATGCTTTTAGGTAGTACGGATGGAAGATTGTCACTATTGCTATCGGTCAGGCTTCGGTCTGGAGGTAGGGGTCAGTACGGGAGGAAGGACCAGGGTCGTCGTACCCCATACTCGTACCGGAGAGATAAACCCAAAAGTAAAAGCCGCAGTTGCTAGGGATGGACAAATGAAAAGCATAAGTTTGATTATCCGATCCCCTGTCTACCGTGTGTAGCAGGCCGTGGTTTTATCCCGGCGGATGTATTGATTCTTTTGGGTAAAGTGCACCCACTCTGTAGAGTCTAATCTATTTGAATAGCCGTGTGCACGGTCAAGGACGGTTGGAATGCCAAGTGCTAGGAGGACCCTTCGGTTAAGTTGAGATGAAATAAAGGATGTGACTTGGTCACGAGGAAATATAAGAATGATATGAGTTTTGACCAGAGATGGTCGATAAGGATTTAAAAAGGGTTTTACAACAAAACGTTTTCTAAATACTTTTAACAAGGATGTGGAGATGTCAGGGTTTTCAAAAAGGAGTCATACTTTCCAAAACTCTTTTTGAACAAGGATATAGAGATGCCAATGTAAGCTCTTTCAAAAACAACTATAGTGTAGAGCTATCTTGTCACAGCCCAATATGCATGTTTCTTCTTACCCTTGTCTCGGTGGTTTGCGAGTACATTTAAAGTACTCACAGGCATTGTCCCTAGCTATTTACTTGGCCAGATTGCAGGTGTTAAGAAGCAACGAAGGTGTTGACATCTATGCAAGCTAGGCCGTCTTCCCAGTCAGTTGCATGTAGGTTAAGGCACGGGCTCTGCGGTGAAGACTTCTGCTACTTCTATTGTAATCGCCATAATGGCCAACTTGTAAGTTTGTAATCAATAATGTAAGGATGATGTAATGATACTAGTCAGTTATGCTCATGGATCACTAATCATGAGAACGTGAATTGTATGCATAACGGGTATTCTCGGACCGTAAATCCGGGGTGCCACAGTCATGGTATCAGAGCCATCCTAACTGTAGGAGACCTTAGTTAGCATGAACGTTAGACATGACAACCCGTATTTATGAAAACCCCGAATCTCACAAACTATTTTCTCAAAAGCTTTTCGAAATATTCCTTATATAATCTTCTCCGACCTAAACAATTTGAAAATGGATTACTCTATATCTCATCTACTTCAAATGTTCCGTTTTCCCAAATAAAGTGCGAATTGGAGGCTATGAATCCGAAGATCCCGGAACAAAGAGATCCCAAGACAAGCACAACAGAGGAGCTACCAATGACGACAAACACTACAAGATCGCCCTACCGACGGAGTCCTTCATCACCCCAAACTAATCAAGTACAACACGGACGACAGAAGACGGCAAGAACGATGTTAAGACCCCGGTAACGTCTGTACTTAGGATTAGTATCCCTAAAGTAGGATTCCCTCTACGGCGTGTAGTCAAATTTATAGTACTTATGGTATTCCTTGTTTCCTTGTCTTGTGCATGCGTGATGCTTGGAATGTGTTTTTTTGTCTGCCCTGAACCTTCCAACCCTAAAGTTTTGACCACCTTGCTGACATGCCCCTACGCTAACCTTCATAAACCCATAGTCAGAAACCTCTCCTCAGCAGTATGGCCACATAAGAAAGCCTCGTTAACCCACCGAGTAAAGCTCTAAGGTGGAAAGACTGCATATTTCCACACAACTCCAACGAACCTCCCCTCTCTCTACTTTGAGAGTCATCCGAAGAAGACCAAGCCATGACGCCGTTTAGGAATAACCGTGTACCCGGATAAATCTGCCCCTATCTATTTTATCTCACCCCTGAACCCCAAACCCTCCTCTGTGCAGATGGAGCTCATTGACGAGACATGGCTGAGCGCAGGATTCCCCGTGCTCCTATGGGATTTCATGCAGCTTTGCACACACACCCAACCTCCCACATACCAACTCCACAAAGGATTGGAAACCGGACTATATCTGGGTCAAGTTACCATTCAGCCAAGGTATGGAGTACCAGGAGAACCCATTCATGCCACAGGATTCCGCATGCCAACCCCAGTGTTGGCTCTAGAAATGGCGTCAAGAGAAGCACTGTTCTACATTCGGGATGTCCTTCCCGAGATGAGGGAACCCACGACCTTCTTTCTGCCCATCAAAGAAAGCGTGGATTCATCCGGTTAATCCCAAGATCCTCGCTTGACCTACCCCGCTCTGCAGCTGCAAGCCCGTTATAGCTATGTTGGGAATGAGCTCATCACTGCAGTTATTGATGAATACCGCCGCACCCAGATGGAACTTCATCACGTGCAAGCTATCCTGGATCGCAAAGAAGCTCTAGAAGTCCAGCAAAGGAATCAAGCCATAATCAAGGACCCAGAAGAAGCCTCTTGAAGCCGCATCCTCACCGGAAGAAAGAAGGGTGTTACCGCTCGGTAGTATCTCAAGATGTTCAATTCACCCCAAGATATCCAAGGATTCTCCACCCACCTCCCTGAAGGCGAAAATGAAGCCAAAGGGAAGTCTCCTGACCCACCCACAAGTGGCAACTAGCCTAGTGTAGTACTTATGTATCGTCACAAGACCGGTTTTTAAAACTCTAAGTGCCTTGTCGATATGCGGCACAGACCAGTTTTGTAACCCCTTAAGTACCTCCACCACCAACCGGCTTGAACCTGCTAAATGTATGGATGACATGCAAGTATGATATCCTTCTTTGCATGTTTTACCCACGATGTTGCATCAGACTAAACCCGGAATGACCCCCCTTTCCAAAGGACCTCCTTTCCTAGACCTCCAAACTCCAATGGCATCCTCCAACCCGTCGGACCCGTACCCACTAAAAACTAGCTACCTGGAAGCGGGTAGACGCCCTTCCGATAGACCTTCCATCTTATGAAGAAGTTCCGACGACATCGTCAGAAGATAAATAACCCGAGGGAAAGGTGTAGCACTTCACCCCGACATAAGCATACGACTCCAATCAAGAAAGTCGGCGACTTCACCCAGAACCCCTAGTTTTGCTCTAAGGGAGAAAGACTGCGTCTTTCCCACCCAAACCCTACATACCCCGGGTGTCGACCCCTACTTAGCATTAAATGATAACCACCCGTCCAAGCCCAAATCAGCCACCCTGGAAGAAGAACGACAACCGACACTTCTCCAGAGTTAGAAGGACTTCATGAAGATCCTCCGATCCAAGGTCGACCACCCCAGCTAACCTTCCGGTGTATCAAGACCCTGAAGAAAGGAACATCGACCACGAGGCAAAGAAATAAAGAAGATTCAAATCGCCGTGTCGCCTCAAGAGGGAAGTACCCCTTCGACGTTAAACTTACCTAGACTTGTCCTAAGGGGAAAAGACTGCGTCTTTTCCACTTGATTCAACTAAACCACCCAACCTGAAGCCACTCAGCTTCGAGATGTAACTAACCACGTAGCATATTTATAAAACCTGTTAACACCTCTGGTTTCCATCATTGAAATTGTTAAGAGGGTGTTATCACCCAAACCCTACTCCTCCCTAATCTCGGGACGAGATTACTTTAAGGGGGAAAGGTCTGTAACATCCCAATTTCAGCAACCTTGATGAAATGTCCAAAAGGGAAAAATCAGGGGGAACAAAAACTTTTTCTTGCATTGTGTGCTTACTTATTTGCTTGTGCTCAAGCAATTGTTTTTGTATTAGTGTGTACTCCTCCCCTCAACACTAGTTTACAAAAAGCTATTTTACAAAAGAGATGTCTTGGCTCATCTTTCATATTCTCAAATGTTTTGGCATTTCAAAAACCTGAGCCAAGATGACTTTAACACAACCAAATACTTTACTATCTTCCATTTCCAAAACTATGGAGACATATATATACTCTCCTTATGTTTTCAAGACAGGACCTTCAACTACCCTTATCCCTAGGTTTTTCCAAAACCTTATTAAAACCTTTTCATCTCAATCTTGGTAGAGATACCAAGATGGTACTTATCTTACTTCAAGCAAAACCCCTTTCAACCTACTCATACTTATCTCAAGCTAGGCTTGATGGTAACCCTAGTACTAGCTGGATAAGTAATATGATGAATTGCCTTGATCTGTTGGTTGATGAATTGCCTTGATCTGCTGTCTAATGAATTGCCTTGATCTGCTGATTGCCTTGTTTTCTTAGGAACTAGAGTGAGCTAATCTAGTAGCTCATCCCTTAGGACCCAATCCTTTTTTGTGATCATCAATCTCAAGCAAGCATCCAAGTCTGGATATATCCTAAGCCACTCAAGTGCCCCTCTCATCTCCTGCTCAGATCACCCTCTGGATGGTTTCCAACTCAGTGGAGACCCAATCTGAGCATGAATCCTATCTACCGAGTTATTACCTCAACATAATCTCCTTGATAATGAGCTTGTAAGCTGGCATCCTCTCAGAAGCTTCTACACTTGCACTCTAGTCAAAAACCCTAAATCTGCCAAAATGGCTAAGTCTGGATTTATTATCTAGATTCAATCTTTAGAGCTCTACCTCTTCCAACCTATGTGCAGCCCTGAGATTGTACTTGAACCATCTTGTAGTACATATTTAGAACTACCAAGTCCCACTCTTGACCTTGGCTAAGCCATTCCATGTCCCACTCCTCCATGATGGTTTTTGTAGTCAATATAATAATCTTTTCTGCAAATCTTATCATCTGGCCTACTTTGGCAGAAGCTCACATCTATATGCCACCTTCCCATTGATCAACCCTTTGCATGGTTAGGATCTACTAATCATCTCCTATCAATCCCCACTTAACTTGTTTCCGTTGGAGCCTTGTGCTTCTTGAACCCACATGGTTTAGGAGGCTACCTGATGTATCTATTATGGCAGACTTATTTTCAATAAAGTTTGCCATATCATCTAGATCACCTCAAATCCAACCAAGCCTAACCCTTGCTTCCATGATCATCTATATGACTAGGTTTATCCATCCATATAACCCTTGCTCCAGGGTGAGCTCTGAGCTCACTAATCCAACCCTGTTTAGGTGGTATCAAATTAACTAAACCCTAGATCCTTCCCTAATCTAGTTTCCATCCTTTTCACCACTTTTCTTCCAAACCAAGGTTTACCTTGATGCCTACATCAAGTTTACATCATCCACCTTGAATATAAGCATCCCAAATAATTCCCACAATTATTTGGATTATTAAACTATTTTATTCCCTCTACTTACCAATTTCCCAAAATCCTTGTCTATAAAGGCAAGTTTGTTTTTCTCCAAATCACCTTGCCAACTCAATTGATCATTGAGTTCTCCATCCCATATCCCATCTTTCCAACACAAAAATAAATATTTTTGAGATCCTTTATTATTTCTTTTTGCCCTTTTTCTTAAATGGGAGAAATAAGAAATAATCCTCTAAAAATAATTTTCCACCTCAATAAATCCCACTAAAATTATCCAATGTGTAATATGGTATTTAAGACCATCCCGCATAAAAAAAAACCATGACCAAAGTAAAAATATCAAATAAGATTCTAGAAACTACTTCTGGACTTTTTGAATACTGGAGTTTAAGTGCACTTTTAGTCTTCAGAAAAATCCTAAAAAAATCCTGGAGGTGTACAAGGACCATATCATTCCACCAGTAATCTTTCCCCAACTTGGCAAATGTAAATTTATGGACTTTCATCATGACCCAAGCTTTGTTCAATTTTGGCAAACAATTCAAAACCATTCAACCAACCCCATCAAACCCCATCCAAACTTGTCTCAAACACCTCCCTAGCACCCCTCCCTCCTCCTGGTCACATCCCTGAAGTTCTATAGCAACAAAACCATAGTTCTTGTCCTTTTTCTCTTGTTGGGAGACAGACAAATCATTCTTGTCTTGTCCCACCATATTAAAGCCATAGCAGCAGATCCCCTCTCACCCCTATCACTTAGCCCGACCAGAGGCTACCCCACACCTCCCCACCGCCCCTATGGCCCCATTGGCTGAGCACCTCCCTCCCTCCAAGATTTCCCCATGGACCATGTCCATCATACACCTTCCTCTCTCACTTTATAAGGCCAGAGGCCTCCCACCTTGCACCTGCTCTCTCATTTCTCCCCTAGCAGCAGAACACCTATCCCTCGATCTCCAGACCCCATCCCCTTGCTCCCCATGTCCATGGAAAAGGATAAGTACTCCTCTTGGGTATTTGTTTGCATGCAAGCCTACCATGGATCTCTAGCTCCCATCTCCATCTACTCCCTCAGATCTACCTTCTCCCTCTCTGATACACTGCCCTCACCCTCTCTTCTGTTCCAGGAACACCGGAGCTGCCGCCACGAAAGAATATCCGTTTGAATCCCCCCCATGGCGAGTCTGAGGTAGCTGAGTCTCAGGAGCGTCACCACAACCTCCAGAACGCCTCCCAGAGCCTCTGCATGCCGCTCGGAAGCTTCACCCACGACCTGTGGGCCCTCAGGCATGCTCCACGTGGACCCGAGCCATCGGCGCCGTGACAGAGATGCGAGACATCGGATCTGCACCAAAACCAGCACTTCCACCCATTGTTGGGACACCCTCCGACCACTTCATCTCCCTGCACCCTCGCCATCCTCTCTCCATCACTCTAGTAAGCACCCCGACCCATGCTTGATCTCCTAGGGTTTCCAGACCTTTGCTCAGCGCCGGAGGTTGAAGAAGGGGCTAAGGCCGTCGATCTTTCTTAAATCCAGCGGTCGGTGTTCACTAATACCTCTTCGCCCTCCTGGTCTCGCTGCCAGGCGGGCCCCGCTTGCCAGGCCGAACGGGCCGGATCTGTCCTCGTGGCCCATTTAGTCCCCTAGATCCCAGCCCGTAGACTCTCCTTTTAATTTTTTTCTATAGCTCTGAAATCTAGTTGTTTCATTTAAATACAAATAAAAATGAAAAGTGACTCAAATGGTCCAGAACCAAATTTATTCTAGTGACCACATGTTTTGTTAAACATGCTGTACACTTTCCTATCGAAAATTTTGTATAAGTAGATCTTAGAAAATAATTTGGCAACATGTGTTCCATCCACAAATAAAATCCTTCTGAGAGTTTCATAAACCCAAATGGAGTAAATCCAATTGGTATTTAAAGGCATAAGACATAACTTTCATTTCCCACTGGCCCAACTATAGTTTGCTCCCTAGTTTGCCCTTGGAAAAAATAACAAAATAAAGCCATTTCTGACTTTAGTAATTTCTTTAGGCCAAACCAAATGAGTTTTGGACCTAATTCCAACTCTCAGTTGACACACCTACCCATATACTTCGTAATCCAGCAGCTCATAATTTTATGAGTCTCTGTTGAATTTTAATGAATTAAACTCTCCTGTGCATAGTTTAATCACTAATAAAAACACTATAGTAGCTATGTAACACCAAAAAGGTTGATTCCAAATTCTACAGAAAGGTATTCTAAGTGTCTAGCATTTGTCCTTGGAATCAACTAAAACTCCTCTGTAAAATAAATCTGATGAAAAAGACAAAACTTGCCCAGAATTGACTTTGGGAATTCTCAAGGGCATTCTGTAATTGTTTTAAGGTGAATCCAAGTCCTCTTGAATCAGGCCACCAAATACTACATTTTCAACCAAGTAAATAATTTTTGGAACTCCAGAGAAGTTCTGGTGAATTATTTCCTAAATCTAGAGTTTTTATCACTCTAAAATCCATTATAAATAAGGGGAAATTGATAAAATAATGAAACCACTTTTGTTGGCTTCATTTTATCAATACCTATCTGTTGCTATCACTTTTATACAATGGTATCATACAGATTAAAACCTTCGTCCAAAAACCCCTCTCTTAGAAAATTCCTAGATTCTAAATCCAAAGGCATCTTTCCCTAATGCCTCCAAATCTTCTTCCAACCCAATCACGTCAAGTCTCCAACATCCTACTGATGTTTATCATGTATCTATCCTTTGCTATATGTATGATTTGATGCTTGTATGCCTTGCATTGATTGGTGTACTGTTTGTTTGCATGTATGCTCGGTAACGGCGGCAGTTGCGATTGTGTGACGCCGAGAAGAAGGAAGCATCGACGTTATTTATTATTGTTATTATTGGTATTATGGTATTCTAACACCGTCAAGGGATATCTCGCTGGTCACAGGCAAGCCACGCTTCCCGAACTCCTATATTAACCCATTTCTGTCTATCAGCTGTTTATATCTCGTTTATAAATTGCATGACCACAGACATGGTTTAATCAAATAAACATACGTGAGTAACTTGGATCCTCCAAGTTATGAATGAGTGTCCATTTGGACACCTACCCTATTTACCCCTACTTTTACCCCTTAGAACGAGGCTAAGATGATTAGCATCTTCCCTCTTGGAACCCACGGATTTTCAACGATAAAAATATACTGGGTTATACCCTACTACAAAGTTTTCAAAATAAAAACCTTGGAAAGAGGCATCCTTTCCAAGTGGAAGTTTTACTAAAAGAAGATATAAGGTGGATGAAGAAAAAGTTAAGTAAGAGAAAGGAAGCGATGTTCTAAGCCAATGTCCGGAACAATTTTATTCGTGCAACCACATTACCCCAGATGCTGGGGCTTAGCTCGTAGTTTGTGATCTTTAACCGGGGCTAATCTTACTCGCTAAAGGGGAGAAATCCCCTGAAATCCGGGCTACCTGTAGGGTAAGGCATTGGTGCAACAATTGGTCTCTCGCGGACGGTATGCTTTTAGGTAGTACGGATGGAAGATTTTCACTATTGCTACCGGTCAGGCTTCGGTCTGGAGGTAGGGGTCAGTATGGGAGGAAGGACCAGGGTCTTCGTACCCCATACTCGTACCGGAGAGATAAACCCAAAAGGAAAAGCCTTCGTTGCTAGGGATGGATAAATGAAAAGCGTAAGTTTGATTATCCGAGACCCTGTCTACCGTGTGTAGCAGGCCGTGGTTTTATCCCGGTGGATGTATTGATTCTTGTGGGTAAAGTGCACCCACTCTGTAGAGTCTAATCTATTCGAATAGTCGTGTCCACAGTCAAGGACGGTTGGAATGGCAAGTGCTAGGAGGACCCTTCTTTTAAGTTGAGATGAAATAAAGGATGTGACTTCGTCATGAGGAAAGATAAGAATAATATGGGTGTTGACCAGAGATGGTCGATAAGGTTTTAAAAAGGGTTTTACAACAAAACGTTTCTAAATATTTTTAACAAGGATGTGGATATGTCAGGGTTTTCAAAAAGGAGTCATACTTTCCAAAACTCTTTTTCAACAAGGATATAGAGATGCCAATGTAAGGTCTTTCAAAAACAACAATAGTGTAGAGCTATCTCGCCACCGCCAATATGCATGTTTCTTCTTACCCTTGTCTCGGTGGTTTGCGAGTACATTCAAAGTACTCACCGGTATTGTCCCTAGTTATTTACTTGGCCAGATTGTAGATGTTTAGAAGAAATGAAGGTGTTGACGTCTATGCGAGCTAGGTCGTCTTACCAGTCAGTTGCCTGTAGGTTAAGGCACGGGCTCTGCGCTGAAGACTTCCGCTACTTGTATTGTAATCACCATAATGGCCACCTTGTAAGTTTGTAATAAGTAATGTAAGGATGATGTAATGATACTATTCGGTTAAGCTCACGGCTCACGGATCATGGGAATGTGAATTGTATGCATAACGGGTATTCTCGGACTGTAAATCCGGGGTGCCACAACTACTACTATGCTTACCATCAAGCCTAGCTTCACGTAGGGATGGGTATTTTGAATTGGTTATGTTTTGAAGTAAGATTAGTACCTCTTGGTATTTCTACCAAGATTAGAATGAAAATGTTTTGAATAAAGGTTTTGGAAAACCTAGGGGTAAGAGTAGTTAAGAATTCTGTCTTGAAAACATAAGGAGATTATATTTTAGTTCGCCATAGTTTTGTTAATAGAACTAGTAAAATATTTTTGTTTTGTCAATGTCATCTTAGCTCAGGTTTTGAAATTCCATAACATTTGAGAATATGAAAGATGAGCCAAGACATCTCTTTTGTGAAATAGCTTTTCTCAACTAGTGTTGAGATAAGAGGTATAGTCCCTAATACACAATCAGTTGCAAGAACATAAGCAATCAAGTAAACACGCATTGCACATGTCACCAGAAAAAGTTTTTGTTCCCCCTGATTTTTACCTTTTTGGACAACAATTCGGGGTAGCTGAAATTGGGATGTTACAGACTTTCCCCCTTAAAATAATCGTGTCCCGAGATTAGGGAGGAGTAGGGTTGGGTGATAACATCCACGTGACAATTTCAGCGGTGGAGCTACTAGATGCTAACAGATTTTCTAGCAACAAGTGTGGTCAGTTACGCGTCGGAGCTGAAGGGCTTCGACTTGGGAGGTTTAGGTTTAGACAACTGGAAAAGACGCAGTCGTTTCCCCTTAGGACAATTCTAGGTAGGTTTAGTGTAGAATCCATTCGAGACGATGGGTTGAGCCTTCTTTAATCCATTTCTTGCTGAAGTCGGCCTCTCTGCCTGCTTGGTCTTGCAACATTATAAGTGCTAGCTGGGTTGTCGACTCTGCGATGGAGAACTTTCCTGAAGTACCTTCTGATTCTGGAGAAGTGTCGATGGTCGTCCTTCTTGCAGGGTCGATGATTCAGAGTTGGAGGGTGGTCATCACTTAGTGCTAACTAGTGTTTGACTCCAAGGGTGTATCGGGTCTTGGGAGGGAATTTCCCCCTTAGAGCAGAACTATGGGTGCTTGGTCGAGTCGCCTGCTTTTTTGGTTGGAGTCGTATGCGGATGCTAGAGGATGACGTTGCACTTTTCGTCTGGAGGTGGTTATCTTCTGTCAACCTTGTATAATCCACTTTGTGAGAGACGTCGATACCACTTCTTGAGATAGCAGTTGGTTAGTTAGTTCTTAGCTAGGGAGAGGTCCAATAGGTTGAGGATTGTCGTTGGATGTTGGTGGTTTTGGAGTGCGGTCCTTTAAGGAAAGGGGTCTCTTTCGGGTTTGGTCTGATGCAACATCGTGGGTAAAACACGCAAGGAAGGGAATTATTCTGGTCTACCATCCAACAGTGTTCATCCAGAATTCAGCAGATTTGTGCCGACCACTGGTAAAGGTATTTGACGCCTTACTGAGTAGGTTTCGAGACGATTCATCACTTGCTAGAGGTTTGCGGGGTAAGTTGGTAGGGTACAAAGGACTAAGTAGAGAGTGCCCCTTGAATTTTGTAGCCGTCCTTGGGTTGGGTACCAATTCGGTTATTGTCTTTGCTCGGGTGTATGAGGGACACTGAGCTCTTGAGCGGTGAGGGCCGTGCCTTCTATGATGTATTGCTTCGACGAGTGGATCTTCCTGGGTGGTGACTTGAAGAGGGGTTGATACTCGTGAAGGGGACAATTCTTCATTCTCCGTCTCAGGGTTTGTAGATTCGGAGATCCTTTTTGGTGGTTCGTTAGTAGCAGAAGCAGAGAAGGGGCTTCGCAATGTCCTCAGGGAAACTTGATGTCTTGGGTTTCTTTCTACTCCTTTGGAAGTAGTATTGACAGCGTCGGGTAGTCTTGTCGTCTTAAATCTGAACTTCTCGATTATTGGTGAGGATCGAATCGACTTATGGGGATTGTGGAGGACGTTTGTGTTATGTTCTTCTGACGACACTCGAGGTGGGGTTTGGAGCAAACTCTTGGGCTGAAGATCTTCTAGTATTATCCTCTCGTGGTCTGTCTTCTGGAATTGAGTGGAAAGGCGCAGTCTTTCCACCTTAGAGCTTTTCTTGGGGTCATCGAGGTTGTGGTCGATCCTTCGTCTTGGGTCATTGGCGTGATACTGGAGTTGTGGTATTCGAGTGAAGCCTTGTTGCGACTACCTTCGTATGGTGATTTCCTAATGAATCTGTAAAGGTTATCTCGGGGTAGATTTTTTTTGCGGTTAGCGACACTTCTTCTTGGTCCTTAGTCGGGGTGGAGGCATGTTAGCTTCAGAGTGGTGGTCATAACTCGCGCTCTTTGTATTGCTTTTGGTCGATGACGGGGTAGACCCGTTGTTTTAGGGCCTCCTTATCTTCCGTCTTCTTGGGGCGTTTGGAACTAAGGCACGAGTAGGAGTTGTCGGGGATTTCTTTATGTGGCCATCCTGCTGAGGAGAGGTTCCAGCTACGGGGTTGAGAGGGTTAGCGTCGGGATTCGCCAACAAGGTGGTCCTACAATAGGATCGAGTGATCTGAGGCATACAAGCATCACACTTCAAGCATTACACAAGCACATGACAAGCATGCAGAGCATACCATAGATAATAAGGGGTGACTACGCGCTGTTAGGGAATCCTATCTTGGGGTTATTTATCCTAAGTACGGACGATATGGGTTTTCGTGGCTTCTGCCTTTTTATCTGTTGTCGTCGGTGCCGTACTTGATCGATTTGGGTGCGATGAAGGACTCCGTTGGTAGGGCGATTATGTAGTTTATTTCATTCCAGGATCTCTGTCTTCATAGTCTCCAAGTCGGACTTTGTTTTTGCAAATGGGACATTTGAAGTTGAAGAGATATAGAGTAATCCATTCTCAAATAGTTTAAGTCAGAGAAGGTGAGATAGGAAATCTTTGAAAAAGCTTTTGGAAACAGTTTTCGAGAGATGATGTTTTCAGAATACGAGTTGTCCTGTCTAGCGTCCATGCTAACTAAGGTCTCCTACAGTCAGGATGGCTCTAATACCAAGTCTATGGCACCCCAGATTTACGGTCCGAGAATACCCGTTATGCCTACCATTCATGTTCCCATGATCAGTGAGCCATGAGCATAAACGACAAGTATCATTACAACATCCATAATTAACGAATACACGTACTTACATTAATTGCCATTATGGCGATACAACAACAATAGCGGAAGTCCTCAAGAGTAGAGCCCATGTCATGCCTTAACCTACAGGCGACTGACTGGGAAGATGGCCTAGCTCACATACACGTCAGCGACCTCCATCATTCCTCTTGCCTCTGAAAAGTCTGGCCAAGTAAATAGCCAGGGACAATGCCGGTGAGTACTTTGAATGTACTCGCAAACCACCTTAAGAGAACAATACAAAAATATATGCAATACGGCTGTGGTAGGATGGTTCCATAAGAGGTTCTTTTGTAAATCAGTTTCTCTTGTAGATATAGCATATCTCTATATCTTTGTTGAAAAACTTTTTGTAAAACATTTGGAAACCTTTTAGAAAAGTTTTAAGAAAACACTAGGATTTGGGTCACCCATTTTTTTTTCCTTCCGGTCATCGCATGACAAAACTCCTTCCTCCTCTTCCCGACCATCTCATGGTCAAAACATTTCGAAGCCACTCCTTTTCTGAAATCCTTTCTGAAAACAAAACTAGTACCGCTCTACATCAACCTTCCTAACCACCCATGACCGTGGACATGGCTATTCGAATAGATTTACACTCTATAGAGGTCGTACACTTTACCCACACCATGCGATTACCCGTCCCTGATCTACACCGATCGTGGGTCGAATAACCGGTCAAGACCTTCCGAATGCCCTCTTCGGTACAAGTGCCTACCGTATGAGGTTAACCCCCTCAACAGCGAGACGCCCAATATAGTAACCAGCCAACCGGAGCGCGTTTTACACCTCGACGGGTGTGTGCTTTTAATGAGGGGCTCATAGTATCGCGCGGAGGCCTATAGACCATTTTGTAAACCAAAACCTTTCACATTTTCAACATCACTTGGTAGGCCAAGCCTCCCAAGGTTTTCTCATAAAACATTTTTGCAAACCCATTCTCCTGGGGTCTTCCCATCCTATACTTTTGCTTCGGCTAAACCGGGGTCTCCAAGGGGTTATGTTGTAATGTCACCATATATCATGCTAGGGGAAGGTAGGTATCATAAAAGGGAGTTGTACCTAAAGGTACCAAGGGGAAATAGTTTGGAGGAGCCAAACCTTTCCGATATAAAACAGAATATAGTAAAACAATGCAATTTGCATAAAAGAGTAAATAAAACATGCATAGGTAAAAATAATAGGACAAGGCATATGAGCAACAAAGTGGCTTGTCTGTGACCTGTGACATGTCCCGTGACTTCTTTAGAAAACCAGAAATCCAAAATAACAATAATAAGGATAACCCCGATGCTTCCTTCTTCTCAGCGTCACACAATTGCAACTATCGCCGTTATCGAGCATACATGCAAACAAACAATACACCAATCAATACAAGGCATACACGCATCAAACCATACAAAAAGCAAAGGATAGATACATGATAAAAATCAGTAGGATGTTGGAGGTTTGATTTGGTTGGATTGGAGGAAGATTTGGAGGCATATGAAAAAGGTGTTTCCTTGGGATTTATAGTTTAGGAGTTACCTAAGAAAGGTTTTTGACCAGTGACTTGATTTGTATGATACCATTGTATAAAAAATGATACCATCCGATAGGTATTGATAAAATGAAGCCAACCAAAGTGGTTTCACTATTTTATCAAATATCAAAGATTTATAAGGGATTTTATAGTGATTCAAACTCTAGTTTTAGGAAATAATTCACCAGAACTTCTATCAAGTTCCAAAAAATTATTTCATTGGGTGATTAGGTAGTATTTAGCGTACTGATTCTCTGAGACTTGGATTCACCTCAAAACAATTACCAGAATGCCCTTAGGAAATTTCCAAAGACAGTAATGGCTGGAATTTGTCCTTTTCATCATTTTTAATGTACATACGCTTTTGATGTGATTACAAGGACAATGGTTAGGTACTGAAAATATATTTCTGTAGAAATTGGAATCACTCCTTTTGGATGAACAAAACTACTATGGTGAATTTAATGGTGAAATAACTATGTATAGAAGTGATTAATTCACCAAAATTCAAATAAGCCTCAATAAAAGTTGGGCTCCTGTGGTTTGAAATATTTTGATATATTGGTGTGCAGGGAGTTTGAATTAGGTCAAAACCACATTTGGTTTGGCCTATAGAATTTTCTATGTTAATCTAGGAAGAATTTTTATGTGGAGCCAGTGGGATAAGCATGGTATGGCTAATACCTGTCAGTACCAATTGGGTTCATGCCATTTGGAGTTGTAAAACTCACAGAAATTTTTTATTAATGAAAATAGTACCCTTAGGTATTATATTTATTCAACTTAATTTGAGTAATAAATTGAGCAAAAATTGGTGCCGCATGTTAGGTAAAACATGTGGGTACATAGGGAAATTTAGATCTGGGTATTTTGGATCCTTATTCATTTTTATTTGCATTTAAACCAAACGTGCAGTTCCAGATCTGGAATTAAAACAGAAAAGGAAAGGAAAAGGGAGGCACAAGCAACCGGGCCAGATCTGGAAACAGCGGGCCGCACAGAGGCGGGGCATCACAGCTATGGCTAGCGCTCGCGGGCGTGCAACTAGCAGCGGCCCAGCGGAGCCTCAGGCCCGGAGGCCTAAGGAGCAAAGGGGTAAGGGGCTCCCTGAGCTGTCCGATTAGGTGGAGATGGACGGCTCCCGCTCGTCCTCTACCTCTAGACGTCGGCGGCGGGAGGAAACCCTAGGGAGGAGCTGGTGGTGCTCGGGGAGGCTTACCGGGCGAGGGGGAGGTGATGGCAAGGGTGCAGGGAGAAGCGGTGCATGCCGAAGAGCTCGGGGAGGCGCGGCATGGGGGGTTTTGGCGTTGGGAGTGGTTTGGTACGGAGACGACCGAGGCGAGCTTGCCGATGCTCGCTGTAGCTGCTGCTGGGCCTGTTCCTGCACCAGAGAGACCAAAGGGGAAGGGTCAGAGGTCGTAGAGGAGGGAAAGGGAGCGACATGCAGAAGGAGCGGAGCTCGGGAGAGTGAGACTTTCTCATTTTTTAGAAGGAGGCCGAAGCTCCTCTCCCCTTTATCCTCGAGAAGAGCAGGGCAGAAGGGGGAGGGAGAGGGTGTTTTGGGAGGTGAGGGGGAGAAAATGAGGGGAGGCGGTGTGTCCAGGGATGGACAACGGCCTTATATTGCAAATGGGTTTACATGGAGCTTGGGAGGATATGGTGGCCTCTTATTGGGCAGCAAGGGCGGTGGGGGAGTGTGTGGTGGGGTTCTGGTCGAGAAGGGGGGAGGGTACAGGCCTGCTGCAACTGTTGTGGTGAGTAAAGAGGGTGACAAGGCAAGAGGGTTAAAGAAATGGGAATATGTTCCCTCCTCTCCTTCCTCCAAGCACAAGAGGACAAAGGAGGAGCTGAGCACTGTAGTGCTACAGTACTGGACGAACAGGGCAGGTGGGAGCTGCTGGAGAGAAGTATTGAGCAAGCTTGGGTATGGGTTTGAGTTGGAATGGTTCAAGTTTGATCAAGTTTCCCATTTAGTCATAATAATGATCATGAGGGTATTCTCCTTGAAAGAAACATTTGTTGTTTTAGCATACAAAAGCATAATATCATGGTATTCTCCTTTGATGCTTTATTTGGGTTGACTTGGCACATGCTTACACCATGTTAAGACTATGAACCAGTCACCTTAGCCTCTATGATCATTTAGTTTTTGACTTGTGATATCACTTTATGCTTTAATTAATAATGTTTTGTCCCTTTGCATGATTATGACCATTATTGCTCTCTTAGTTGGTCGTTCTCAGTCTTTTGCGAGCCTCCACCTATACTAATTATGAGCTCTACTCGTGCATCCAACTCCCAATAAACCAAGTCATTAAAAAGATTCCACTATAAATTCCTATGCATGGTGTGTTACACCATTCCAAGTATATTCATGTTTTTATCTATCTTCCAAATTAGACTTTTGTTATGTGAAAATTAGTGATTAAAGCTCTCACGAACTTGATGGCACACTTTATTTTCTTGCACTTAATAAACTTGAACCATTGTGCAATCTATGTTGCTTATATGATTGCAAATTATAAATTCTGAATTAGCATAACCATGTTGTCATGGGGAACACTTTCGTCATTGCACTTATTCTATTTAGTTGATATCATGTTCTTTTGATTATGGATGCCGGCAGTGTGAAATAAAAGGAGAGCTTGTAAGCTCATGGGGTTTGTATATGTGTTAGAGAACAGCCTAGGCGGCTAGACTAAGCCATGCCTAATCATGGTGGAAACTTGCAGCATAACCATAATGAGCATTCTATGAATCATCCTCAATAAAAACCTATGCAAATAGCAAATAAAAAGTTCGCTGAGATGCTTATTGTCGGTTGCCTTGTCATTTTGATATGGGATAGCTCCTATGTCATGGGGCAAGGGGTACCCTGTTGGCGGTTCTCTATGATACACATATACTTACAGTGATAAGAACTTGCTCGTGACCAAAGTTGAGTAGCATAAGGTTTGGTACTCGTACACAAGGGGCATGAGATTTTAAACTTATAACTTGCCAAGCATATACTCATATTTGTGTCACTTTAACCTTAATCACTTTAAGATGCTTATGATAGGGGAAATGAGATCTCAAAACTATTAAGTACCATAATTTTTGGAAGCTCTTTATGAAACTTGAAATCCCTACTTCCCTCTATGAAGGGCCAATCTTTTTTATTTTTGTTGAGTCTCCATCTTATATCTTTATGCACAAATTAAGAGAGCACAGTTGTCATTCTTAGTTCAATGTGCATTATCCCAAAACTTGTTGATTAATTCATAATTATGGTATTGCTTGTTCTAAAATTATTTGTATCTATTCACCCTTATGAACTTTTAAGGTGTTCTATGCATTTATGTTTTGTTATTCCATGAAGGCCAAGATGATTACCACTCTTTCTATGTTTTCTATATGTGAAACAAACAAATGTATTTCAATGCATTGTAATTCATGACCTTTTTTTTGTGAAACCTTTCATGTTGCAACATAGTTGCTTTGTCTTATTGTTAGAACTATGTCTTTCATGCTTATGTTAGAGTACTTTGATCCCAACTATCAATGCTTTCCAATACCTTGATCAAGATTGTGATGGTGCATGTGACCTCAAAAATTATTCTTTTTATCACTTACTTACTCGAGGACGAGCAGGAGTTAAGGTTGGGGATGCTTGATACGTCGTAAACATATCTATTATTTTTGATGCTCCATGCTTGTTTTGTATCACTTATCTTATGTTTTGTCTACACTTTGAGGCATTTTTATACATTTTATGGAACTAACCTATTAACAAGATGTCGCAGTGTCAGTTCCATGTTTTCTGCTATTTTTGGTTTCTGAAAAGCTAGTAAAGAAATATTCTCAGAATTGGATGGAACGAAAGCTGAAGTCAATATTTTAGTGTAGCGAAGGAGTCCAGAGGGGGACGAAGAGGCGCCACAGCGCGGCCGCACCACCCCTAGGTGCGGGTCCACCTGGACCGCGCCAGTGCATGGTGTGGGCCCCTAGCCCTCAATCGACCTTTCCCTCTCGCCTATATAAACCCCTCAAGGCAGAAACCCTAAGCACCTGATCAGAAATCCACGAAAAATTCTATAGCCGCCACCACCATCATCCCTATATTGTGAGGGATATGAAGCTCTTCCCGGCACCCTGCTGGAGAGGGGAGATCACCCTGGAGGCCTTCTTCATCACCATGCCAGCCTCCGAAGTGATGCATAAGTAGTTCATCCTTGGACTATGGGTCCATAGCAGTAGCTAGATGGTCGTTTGTCCACTTTTGTGTTATCATGTTTAGATCTTGTGACCTTCCTATCATGATCAAGATCATCTATTTGTAATCCTACATGTTGTGTTTGTTGGGATCCGATGGATATTGAGTACTACGTCAAGATTGATTATTGATTCTATCATGTCTATGTTATTTGTGATCATGCATGCTCTCCGTTGCTAGTGGTTACTCTGGCCAGGTAGTTTCTTGTGACTCTAAGAGGAGTAATCTGGGGGAGTGACAAGAACCTCTCAGGTTGTAGATGTGCTGTTGCTACTAGGGAGAAAACAAAAATCCTTTGTCCAAGGGCAATTGTATTGTTTACTTTACACACTTTGCGTAATGCAATTATCTGTTGCTTGCAACTTAATACTAGAAGGGGTTTGGATGATAACCCAAAGGTGGCTTATTGGTCATAGATGTAGTTGGATTACGGTATATGTATTATGTTGTAATGCCCAAACGAATCTCATAGCGATCATCATGACATGTACATGCATTGTTATGCATTCTCCGTCTGTCAATTGCCCAACTGTAATTTGTTCACCCAACATTCTATTTATCTTATGGAGAAACACCTCTAGTGAAATGTGGACCTCGGTCCATTTCTTCCCCCTAATATTCAATCTAATGTCTATTGTTTACTTTCTGCAATCCTACAAGCATCTACTTTATTCCACACTATACGTTTAATCCTTTGTTTTCAGCAAACCGGTGAGCTTGACAACCTCACTTTAAGTTGGAGCAAAGTATTGTGGTTGCGTTGTGCAGGTTCCACGTTGCGAGCAACACCTTGGGAGCTGGTTCTTTCTCCTACTGGTTCGATAAACTTGATTTCATAACTGGGGGAAACTTGTTGCTGTTCTCATCATACCTTCCACTTGGGGTTCCCAAAGAGCTCTACATCATTTGAGCCATCATGCCACGGCTATCTCGACAGATCTGTGGTGCAACACCAAGTGCGCCACTATTTTCACAACCTGTGCGTCACGGCTATGATGTTTGTGGTGCACTGTGACATGCACCAGGCACACTTGGAACAGTGCGCCACAGATTATTTCCATATGCTCCACGGTTAAATTTTCTTTCTATTTTTTCAAATAGCTAGTCCATGTATATACCCGTATACGGTGTACAACACATACATGCATACAGAGTTTGCAAAATAGTACAGATACATAGTACATTAGAAGTGCACCACAGTAGCTATTACCCGAAATAGACACAAGTGTCAAATCTTCACACAATTGATCGCTGGTCCCGTGATCGAATAGCTAGGTTCACCATTTACACTCGAGAAGTAGTCACACCTAAACTACTATCAAATACAATAGAAACGCCAACACGGTGAGCAAGATAGACATTACTACCAATGTTCCCCTCCCTTTCTTCCTCACGGCCTTCATCTGATTCTCCTCCTCCATCTCTTTCTCATGGAGGTGCTCCATCCACATAGCATCCGCCACCTCCTTACTCTTGAAGAATTTGTAGTTATTGCCTGAGAACTTGTTCACTTTCTTGAGACAGAGTTTGCACTCATCGTAGACGCCTGGAACATGGCCTCTGTACACCACATACCACTTCTTCTCCATCTATATAGACAAGACAAATAATATTAGATAAGGCAAAGTTAGAGTTCTCATATATAGTATACCACAACATTTTAATCATTGGCATTCTCGAGAAAGAACCAAAATGTAAGCTAAAGAACTAAGCATTAATTCATAACCATAATAAGTAGCATTGACCACAATTAAGTTCAACAACCATCGAAACTATATCGAGCTATTTACAAGTTTAATGTGGAGATAAAAGTTCATAGCACACACACAAAAGTACATCGATAGTTCAGAACTACAACTATTGAGGCAAACATCAAGACTCCTGACTCGGCTTAGGGAACGAGAGGATGCCTTGTTTCGTAATGAAAGGCCTTTCTTCACCCTACATCTCTAGGAGATGTTCGATGTCACGATTAGACGGTGTGTAGCCTACATGGAAGATCCCTCCCGAGGTCATGACACCATGATAGATGATTCTGGAAAACAGTTATTGGATGTGATAGAACTCTTGTCTAATATCTGAATCGACTATCTCTGCCTTGGCTTGGGCCACTGCTGTTGATGAGCTGGTAGCGTAGAGTTTTGTTGGTCCTGTAGGAAAGCCCACATGTGAAGGAGCGGGCAGTAGGCTTCCTTCTGACTGTCATCAGGCTGCTTCACATAAGGTAAGTTCGTTACGTGGGTGAACACGTGCTTGCTGAACTTGACATTTTTGGTCACGAATGTGGTACCTTCCACCGCGGCATAGTCACTGAGAGCATAATACAACACATCCTTGATTGTCATAGTTTTTCTTGTTTATCGCACTCCCTGAGTCTAAATATGTGGCTTGCGAATTTTTTAGAGATAAATTGATGAGTGTGCGGTCTTGATCTCTGCACAAAACAATTCAAATGGAACGTTGTTGGAAAAGGAATGATGGAAATCTAAAAAATCATGTTCCGGCGGCGAGCAAATGACTTACTCAGCGAAGTAAGGCATGAGAATTTATTCCTTCGTCTTGTTCGCTACCATGACGTCTTGGAGGTACTTCACCACTAATATCCGCTCGATGGAGGAATCCAAGCAGTCGTCACGCATGTAGAATGGGTCCACTTCCGTGATGCCCCATGTGTTCTCTCTAATGATATGATCGCTATACTGAGCGAGAATAGGTGGGCCATGGTAAAGTGCAGAGGGTACAGGTGCAACATATTGAAGATGTCGTCAAAACGCAGGAAGAAAGTATCCCTAGGGGCACTATCAACAAAGCCCAAGCCATGTGGCACCTTAGCCACGAAAACCGGGTACAACTAATATTTATCTTGAAGGAGTCATTGATCAATTGTCAGCGCACCGTCATGTACACACTTCATATCTGAACTTGCGAGCCTGAGAAATTTCTTAGTTAGCATCAGCTAACCCGCCACATGCATCCTCCACATAATATCCTTGGGTCTCGGTGGCCCGTCTTGAGCTCGGATTGGATTCTGAGCCGACACCACCACCGGGTAGCTCGCAGACTTGCTAGCTTTCCTTTTCCATCCCTTCTTGGCTACTATAGGGCAAGGGACCGCAATCTCCGCACCGGCCACCCTGTGTAGTGTGGTGGGGCTCAAAATAAATGTCATTTTCGATGTTTCAGGCTCGATGAAGAAGGCGCCAGCTGGAGGCATCTCCTGAGAACCGAAGAAATGATTGTTGCAATCGGGCTTATCTGTGGGGCCAACAGCTGGGTCGCGAGTGTCCTCATCATGGCAGGGTTCTTCATTATTACTAGGACCATGCATGTCTATGTCCTTAGCATACTGAGTGTTGATGTACTTATCGACAACTTCTTCATTGTCATTGTCATACGGATCTTGTGCCATAGGCATGTCATCAATATCATCCAACACATGGAGTGGAGGTGACGGAGCCGGTGGCGGCACGAGTGGCGGTGATGTCAGTGGGGTGGTGCCCCTCAAACGAATCATGCTCTTCAGCCAGAGCATGAAAATGTGGAAGCAATCTCTAAGGATAGACGGCTCGTCTTCATTGGCTCCTAGGGGTTGAATGGAGGTTGCACGCTGTCGCAGCCCTGTAGCACCCAAAAAATCTGAACCCTATACACCATAGGTAGAATCGGCTTTGAGTGGAACACGCGGTTTAACGGTTGAATGATAGTGCCCTTGGCAACATCCCTCAACTCACGGTTCACATAGCTTAGGAGAGTGCATTGAACATCAGCCTGTGAAGACCATGTACAACGTAAGACATTCCTTCAGAGTAATTAAAGTCAAGGAAGTGAAGTCATCGGTTGAGTTTGATGGCGTCGGACTCTTAGTAGTTACCTTGATGGCTTCTACCTCGGTTAATGTCGAGGCACCGATGATGGAGGCATGCAACTTACGGAGGGGCTGCTTGATGGCACGATGCTGGCCGCCGACGTATTCTCCTTGTTGTCGTCGGCTGCATTAAGCTCCGGTGCCGCGGTGATGGCGGGCGGAGTCATGAACACGTCCGGTGCCACGGTGATGGCGGGCGGAGTCAACAAAGGGTCCGGCACCACGGGGACGATGGTAGGCAGAGTCACCAAAGGATTCACCAGAATTGGCGCCATTTTGTTCGAGGTGCTGCTGACCATGCTGGGATTCGGGCATGGTACTTGTCGACCACCGGCACTCCAATTCTGTATCGACTCCCCCAAGGTAGGTATGATGGTGCTAAGGCTAATTTCCATGTTTTCTTGGACAATCTGCGGAATCCACGCCACTTGTGACTTCAATTCTTCAACCTCACGTTTTCTTCCTCGCTTCTCCTCGCGTCTTCGGCTCTGGTGGACCATAATGATCCACCCATGGCTTAGACCTAAATCCGACAACATGACAGGCCGACGACGGCTTCTCTGTAACTGGTGTAACTTTCTTAGCCCGATTCATCATCCTATTAAAAGGGGTATCCCACCGGGTGGCCGCCGTCGACCCCTGGGATGAGGAGGTTCGGGTAGCCTCACTAGCAATTTACTGTTCCTGCAGAAGAAGGAACATGAACCATTTAGAAATTTAACTTCATCAATTAGAATGTAATCTACTTGATCCAGAGGAATTAATTTCCTTACCGCAAGAACCTCGAAATACTTCACGATCTTCTCCATAGTGAGTTTTTTGGTTTTTGGATCCACATGGTACCGGGAGCTAACAAAGTTATGAAGATGCTTATCTTCGAATTTGGTGAAGGGGTTAGATTTCCCCTTAGCGCTATAACTGTTGTCCTCCTTCTGCCATTTGGGCTCTGCAGCTCTGTAACCGCCACATCCGACACGGTGGTTACCTATATTCATCTCCTGCCACTCTTTCCCCCGATTACTAGTGCCCTTTCCTGCTTCCGACTCGCACCTAGCCTTGAACTCCAGGTAATGAGCTCTGGTGATCTGAGGATAGTTCTCCTGGATCTTCTGGAGGATTTTACCTTCTTTATAAATCATATTCTTCACCCAGGTTTTCCAGCTGGCCAAGGCGGTGCTCATCTTTGTTAGGGCTTTTTTGATTAATTCATTCCCATTGTAATTTTGTTTCGATAATAAGCTAGGAACTTGTATCGTTCATGCAGCTTCTCAAACAAGAGTGTGCGCAAATGGATATTTTCTTTATGCGGGAGGTTCTCTGTGTTGATCGAGACAGTGGCCTCGGTGATAGCCTCCACTTGCCCACCGTACCCTTTTATGACGTGGTCGGGCGCCAAAGGAACCCCTTTCGGGGTTACTTCTGTAATTTCCTCTCTCATGGTGCCGACCGTGTTCGGGAATCGTTCCTTCTTCTTCAGATGGCTACCATCTGTGTGCTGGCCGCCATTAGTGGTTTCATTCTCGGTGTCCTCTTCCTCCTCTCCGTCATTGGTCTCTTCCTCCTCGTCCTCCATCTCATCATCGTCGCTCTCGTCAGGCAGATATTTGTTATCACCTAGTTCTCTTCCTTCCATCTGCTGGGCAACCTCCCAGAATGACAATTTTTTTGGAACTCTGACTACTTAAAACTTGATGCGCTGAGAAGAACCGGCCTCATCGTTGTCGGCCATGTTTGCACTAATTAAAAGAAGGCAATAAACATTGGAAATTCCCAGAAAAATCGGCATGACCTTTGCTATTTTTCTTAACCTAGGAGTGCCCGATTTTTTCTGAAATGGAAGTTAATCAACATTTCACCAAAAAATGGAACTCATTTCAGATATACCTGCACGTATCATAACCCCCCAAGAGACACACAATGGCCACTAGATTTACATCACATCCACCATGCTTGGTTCAATAACATCAGCTTTCATGATAGTTTAAGAAAATAGCAGCAGCATGCTTGCTGCTGATATGTCGTAAATGTATCTATAATTTTTGGTATCAACTTTGTTATGTTTTGTCTACACTTTTATGTATTTTTATACATTTTATGGGACTAACCTATTAACAAGATGCCGCAGTGCCAGTTGCCTATTTTCTACTATTTTTGGTTTCAGAAAAGCTAGTAAGGAAATATTCTTGGAATTGGACATGACAAAAGCCAAAGTCAATATTTTACTAGAGCAAAGACGGAGTCAAAAGGGCAGCCTAAGTGGGGCCACGAGGTGGCCACACCTAGGGCTGGCATGGCCAATCCCTAGGGCGTGCCGCCACCAGGTGTGGGCCCCTCGTGCGCCCACCTACCTTGCCCCTTCGCCTATAAAGTCACCCCGATGCATCAACCCTAAGCACCCGATCAAATCTCCATGAAACAGTCCGTAGCCACCGCCACCATCGTCCCTAGATCGGGTGGGGATCTGAAGCTCTTCCCGACACCCTGCCAGAGGGGAGAGATCACCCGGAGGCCTTCTGAATCACCATGCCAGCCTCCGTATGATGCGTGAGTAATTCACCCTTGGACTATGGGTCCATACAGTATTTAGATGATTGTTTCTCCTCCTTTGTGCTATCATGTTTAGATCTTGTGAGCTCCATTCATGATCAAGATCATCTATTTGTAATGATACATGTAGTGTTTGTGGGGATCCGATGGATATTGAGATACTATGTCAGATTGATTATTGATTCTATCATGTCTGTGTTATTTGTGATCTTGCAAGATCTTCGTTTCTAGTAGCTATCTTGGCCAAGTAGATGCTTGTGACGCCACGAGGGAGTATTTATGCTCAATAGTAGGTTCATGCCTCTAGTAATCTGGGGAAGTGACAGAAATATCTAAGGTTGGAGATGTGCTGTTGCTACTAGGGAGAAAACAACAATATTTTTTTCATGGAACAATTTTATTGTTTACTTTACACACATTGCTTAATGCAATTATTTGTTACTTGCAACTTAATACTAGAAGGGGTTCGGATGATAACCTGAAGGTGGATTATTAGTCCAACTGCAAAATTGTATTGTTTGGATGATAACCTGAAGATGGATGATAACCTGAAGGTGTATATTGTTCCGGGATGATCTCCGCTCCGGTAGGGTGCCGGGAAGAACTTCAGACCCCCCCGATCTAGGGACAAGGGTGGCGGCGGCTACAGAAGGTTTTGTGTAGTTTTGATCGGGTGTCTAGGTTTTCTGTATCGAGGGCTTCTTATAGGAGAAAAGGCGAGGCTAGGAGGCGACCAGGGGGCCCACACCCTTGTAAGGGTCCCATCCTTTAATAAGGTAGAGTCCCCTGTGTTTACAATGCTAGTCCCTGGATCAATAGCTAGCATCCACAGTTAAGATGTAATATCAAGAAACAAAGGTCATAATACAACTTTATAACCAGGAATAACATAATTTTATTACATATTACATAGCTCATTTGGCTATTACATTACATTGCAGCAGAGTATCTATAGCATGGGGTCCTTCATCTTCAAAGTGCCATAGGCGGACATGTTGGTTGTAGACTTTGTAATCCTAATCAACACACTTCACTAAATCAATCAAACCTGCAACATACAAGTTACAGCCACAAGGGTCAATACATTTGAATTGTATTGGCAAGTGATACTATGGTAGTATGGTGGAGTCTATCATCTATATGCAATTGGCTAAGTGGAGTTGAGGCTTGCATTGCTCAAAATAGATTTTTCCTTAACATTTGAAAACACTAAGTTTTTGCTTGACAAAATCATTTCTCCCAATCAAAGATTGAAGATCCTTTAACCCTTGTTCAAACACAAGTTTTTAACTTAGAAATTTGGATGATGAGATTCTTGATTGCTTTCATGGCTAAGTACTTAGATTTTACACTCTGCAGAGGTGGTGCACTTTCCCCACAAGACTTGGTTTCCCAAGACAAGATCTTTCAGAAGCCTTCCCTTAGACCAAAATAGACGCGCTCCAACCTATCAAACTCTACCACCAACTGTCCATATGGCTAAGTTCTTGCAACCTATATGATCCAGGCAGAGCTCATAATGCCAAGTGGCTGCACTTGAAGCTTCTCAACATTTGACATCTCAAATCTCTTTGTTCCTGGGTGGCAATCCACAAGTGTGATACACAAGGTAAACCATAAACATGGGCCTTGTGTAACCACTCAACCAAAATCCACCATTCAAGTCCCATTCCACCCAGGTGATTCATTAACTTAGTTGTTTTATTAAACAAAAACACAAGTCCTCAGACTTAGAAATTTTCCATAGTATGGATATATATTCCACCCTTGTTTTCTATTAGCTAAGATAAGCTTGATAGTAGTAGGAATTTTAACTTAGGAAAATTTCTACTAAGGTTTCATCTACTAGGTTTTCCTATAGCAAGGTTTATACTTAGCAAAATTCCATGCAAGTTTTACTTAGAAAAATCACAAATGCATAGTGAAAGTAATGGGACAAAAGTATGAAGCATCACTTGCCTTTTTGGTAGAGGGTATAAGTTCACTCCTTGTCCTTGCAACAATCACACTCTTCAAGTCTCTACAATTCAATCAAGCAAGGCACAATCTCAATCTACCAATCAAGCAAAACATCACATAAAATCATAGAACCAAGATAATGCATGCAAGCATGCCAAGGATTGTTTTATTTGGAAAAGTGGTTCCTAATGGGTCATAAACATTTTGAAAACACCTATTGGTCATTTTGTAAAGTGGCAAAGTCATTTGCAAAAGGTTTCACTTCATAAACCATTTTCAAAACAAGGTATCATTTTATGTGGTGTAGAAATGCTTTTACTAAGGCATTAATCTATAGGGTTCACAAAATATGTTTTCAAACCACTAAACTTTGTGTTTAGGGTCAGAGAGTTTAAAACAAAACCTTTCCCAAAAGTTTTCATCCAAAACCATTTTTAGTGAATAAACTATATTTTTTATTTGTCTAGAAATGGTTTTAAATCAAATAATCATTCTTTTGCATCACCAAATACATTTTTGAAACCACAAAGTGTTTCCTATGGCCAGTAGGTTCAAATCACTCCATTTGCAAAAGATTTTATCCCCAAAATCATTTTTGAACAATCTTTACAATCTAAACAAGCATACAAATGTTTCTGCAAAAACAAACATTTTTCCAGAAGCTTTTTACTAAACAAATGGCATGGTTGGATAGGGCTTGTTCCACTTATTCCATTGATATAAAGTTTGCAAATTTTGGACGTGTGGATCAAAAGTTACAAGGGTGTCAATTTTGCAAACAAATTTGATTCAAACTTTGTTTTTAAACAGAACTGGTGACACGCGGCGTTTTCCTATTCGTCGGTACCGGTTCAGGTGGATTGAGTGATGCAGGCCGTTGGATCAAGTTGAATCGCACGGCACTGGCTGCGTACCCTTTCAAAGTTAAGTGATCTAATCGCGTCACTTCGATCTGGATCGAACGGCTCCTATCCACTAGCCAAGAACTGGCGGCGCTCGACGGCTGCACGCGGCAGCGACGGTCAGACGACGGCGAAACTGGGGATGCAGGAAGCGAGGAAGGGAGGGAGTATGCTCACCGTGTTCGCAACGTCGTGGGGAAGCTCAAGGTGCGGTCAGTTTGTCGAGGGGCGCTCTGGTCCGATGTGGATTGCTCACCAGAGTCTACGCGGCGTCGGGCGTGCTTCGGTCGACGTTGGGGGCAGGGCTACAAGGAACAGGAGGACGAGACAAGGGTCTGTTATACGCGTGAGGGTGAGTAGAACTTGCGTGCGTGAACGATAGGGGAAGGGGCGGACAGAAACTACCTGGGGCACTCGCCGGAGTTAAACCAGACGGTGGCGGCGTTCGCAGTCGTCGCTGTCGAGGCTCAGGGGTGCGCGTGAGCGAGCTGGCGATGCGGAAAGGTCCGCCAGGAGATGGGGATCACAGCTGCGTGCTCGAGGAGGTAAGGCGTGGCGTGGTGCTGCCGGAATCCTCGCCGGAGTGTCTCGGACAGTGGGTGGTGTCGAGCGAAATTCGGCAGCCTGGGGGCGCACTTGGGGGAGGAGACAGAGGGGAAATGGAAGGGAGACGCTGGCGTTTAAATGGGTGTGGTCGAGTGAGGGATTAATGGAGGCAATAACGCGAATTTACACCGGCTTCAATGGCCAGAAACAGCGAGGAGGCGTTGGAGGCGTGGTCACCGCGAGGTAGAAGATGATGAGCTGGCTGCGTGGGTCCGCTTCGTCAGCGAAGAAGAGAGAGGGGAAGCGGGGTCCAGTAGTCAGCGACTTAGCGGGTGTGAGTTCGAGTGAAAGAAAACGCTTCGGGAGGGGAGAGGGAAATGAGCTGCTGGGCTGGGATGGGCTTAGCTGGGCTGGGTCTTCTTTGCTCTATTTTTTTCTGTTCTGAATCTTTTTCTTTTTCTCTTTTGATTTTCTGTTTTGAATTTCAATCAACAATTCAAACATTCAAAACAAATCAAAACACTTCCAAACTTGTATTGAGTTTTGGTTCTATTTAGCAACATAAACCAAAGTCCAAAAAAAATAATATTTTTAATCTTTTTAGGATCCATTTATTAATTAAATAAAATGGACCTTAGTAATTAAATCAAATAGGGTTTGATTTATTTATTTTTAAAACTCTATTTGAAATCCAAAATAGTACCAAAACCATTCAGTAGGTTCTATTTGAAAATAATAAACACTTGGAAAACTTTATTTAAGATAAAATAACATTTTTATTTTAGGGTCCATTAATAATTAAATAAAATGGGCCTTAATTATTAAATCAAATGGGTTTTGATTTATTCAATAACTTCATTTTAAAATCTAAAATAATAAGAAAAACAATTCATTAGGTTTTATTTGAACATATAAAATACTTGGGAAACTTGTTTAAAATAATTTTAACAAGTTTTAATGTTTTTAAAATAAAAAGGAAAAGCCTTTACTTAAATAAAATTGGATATTAAATCCTTATTATTTTACTTAAATAAACCATTATTCTTTTAATCAAAACAAAATGTTTTATTTCAAAAGCTTGGCCAAGGTTTAATTTGACTCTATAAAATAATCCTTATTTATATTTCTACCTTTTCATTTGAAAACCAAATCTTTTTATTAAAAGATCCAAAAATAGTAATTTTAAATATTTCTAAGTTTATTGTTTATTTATCTTTTTAAATACCTTTAGGATTTTATTTGATCCAAATAGGTTTGAAAGTTTCCAATTGGAATCAAAAAGTTTCTTCTCACCCTGAAAATCAACAAAGTTTTATTTTATTCATTTATTTTTCACATTACAAGATTTGGAAAATCTTGGGATGTGACAGGCTACCGCCCTTAAAATAAATCTCGTCCCGAGATTTGGGGAGGCTAGGGGTTACAAGTTGGCTCAAAAGCATCTAGGGTACTACCTCCCTTAAAAAGTTTCTAACTAAATTACATATTGGCTTGCTTGGAATCTTGATGTATCTTTCCTGGACAGAAGTTTGCATAGTGGCCTAGCTCCTTGCATTTGAAACATGTCACTTGGCTGATATCTCTCTTTTCCTTTGATATCATTGCCTCTTGTTTGTTTCTTTGGTTCTTCTTCTTTTCTGGGCATTCACTGGCATAGTGTCCCATCTCTTTGCAATTGTAACATTGCCACTGGCTTATGTCCTTCTTCTTCTTTTTGGGTATCTCCAAAGCTAGGAGTTCTTTTAGTTCATGCCCCTCAAAGGTGGGAAATCTTTCTCTCTTCTTGGGGCAGTTACTAGAGATATGACCTTCTTCTTCACAATTAGGGAATTGATCTTCATGCTCCTTGGATGTATGATCCTTGTCTCCACAAATATTGCTAGCTTGGGTTCCTTCTAGATTAACATATTTGTCATCCTTGTTGTCATTAGCTCTTTGGGAAAAGTTTTCTCCCATGTTGATCATTTGAGTAACCAATCCTTGCAACAGTTGAGATTGAAGTTTCAAAATCCTTTGTATGGCTGGATCTAGTCCATTGTTATTGGCTAAAAGCTGAGTTGTCTCTTGGCTCAACTGGTTTTGGGTTCCTATAAGTTCTCTCATGTTGTCCTCTTGGTTGTGGTTGTCATCATTAACTTTGATGTTGGAGTCCCTTGGAGTAGTCATTTGTTTGGGTTGGATTGGGATTAGAATAGACAAAATATTTCTAAGGGAATAATTCTAATCACACACATCACAATTCACACAAGCAATATGCAAGCAATCACAAACAAAGATTCCACTCAAACAACAAGTTTCAAGCATATTTTTAGGCAACCAAAAATATTTTTGTTACACCACATAAGTTGGTGTGTTTGACTTAACTAAATATGGTGGTCCATCTATATGGTTCACTTGTGATCTATCCATCCTTCTTGGTTGATTCCTTCTTGCATGAGTTCATGGTTTCCTTTGGAAAAATTCTTGGTCAGAAAGCTTCAAAGGTGATGAGGGCTCCTTCTAAGTTGTATTTCCTTAGTCTTCAAGTCTTGGGCATGATTTCTTGTCTCACTTGTCCTTAGTGGTATCCAAGGTTGAGGTTCTTGGTGAGTATGCTGAAGATGTTGAAGTCATTAGAGTTGAAGAAGTTGAAGTCATTAGAGTTGATGAAGTCCTTTGCACATGGTGAAGTCTTTGGCCATGGGGTAGGTTTTTCCATCAAGTTGAAATAGATGAGATGTAGAATTATAACCAAAATGGTTGAGGAAAGAGTTTACAAGATTGTTTGTAAATAAGTTTTGGAACAAATATAACTCCTATTTTTCTAAGGGGTTTTTGTCCAATCCTAGGGTTACAAATCCTACCGGCAACACAATGCTCTGATACCATCTGTAAGGGTCCCATCCTTTAATAAGGTAGAGTCCCCTGTGTTTACAATGCTAGTCCCTGGATCAATAGCTAGCATCCACAGTTAAGATGTAATATCAAGAAACAAAGGTCATAATACAACTTTATAACCAGGAATAACATAATTTTATTACATCTTACATAGCTCATTTGGATATTACATTACATTGCAGCAGAATATCTATAGCATGGGGTCCTTCATCTTCAAAGTGCCACAGGCGGACATGTTGGTTGTAGACTTTGTAATCCTAATCAACACACTTCACTAAATCAATCAAACCTGCAACATACAAGTTACAGCCATCAGGGTCAATACATTTGAATTGTATTGGAAAGTGATACTTGGTAGTATGGTGGAGTCTATCATCTATATGCAATTGGGTAAGTGGAGTGGAAGCTTGCATTGCTCAAAATAGATTTTTCCTTAACATTTGAAAACACTAAGTTTTTGCTTGACAAAATAATTTCTCCCAATCAAAGATTGAAGATCCTTTAACCCTTGTTCAAACACAAGTTTTTAACTTAGAAATTTGGATGATGAGATTCTTGATTGCTTTCATGTCTTGATGCTCAAATTGTCCTTTACCATGGACATGGCTAAGTACTTAGATTTTACACTCTGCAGAGGTGGTGCACTTTCCCCACAAGACTTGGTTTCCCAAGACAAGATCTTTCAGAAGCCTTCCCTTAGACCAAAATGGACGCGCTCCAACCTATCAAACTCTACCACCAACTGTCCATATGGCTAAGTTCTTGCAACCTATATGATCCAGGCAGAGCCCATAATGCCAAGTGGCTGCACTTGAAGCTTCTCAACATTTGACATCTCAAATCTCTTTGTTCCTGGGTGGCAATCCACAAGTGTGATACACAAGGTAAACCATAAACATGGGCCTTGTGTAACCACTCAACCAAAATCCACCATTCAAGTCCCATTCCACCCAGGTGATTCATTAACTTAGTTGTTTTATTAAACAAAAACACAAGTCCTCAGACTTAGAAATTTTCCATAGTATGGATATATATTCCACCCTTGTTTTCTATTAGCTAAGATAAACTTGATACTAGTAGGAATCTTAACTTAGGAAAATTTCTACTAAGGTTTCATCTACTAGGTTTTCCCATAGCAAGGTTTATACTTAGCAAAATTCCATGCAAGTTTTACTTAGAAAAATCACTAATGCATAGTGAAAGTAATGGGACAAAAGTATGAAGCATCACTTGCCTTTTTTGTAGAGGGTATAAGTTCACTCCTTGTCCTTGCAACAATCACACTCTTCAAGTCTCTACAATTCAATCAAGCAAGGCACAATCTCAATCTACCAATCAAGCAAAACATCACATAAAATCATAGAACCAAGATAATGCATGCAAGCATGCCAAGGATTGTTTTATTTGGAAAAGTGGTTCCTAATGGGTCATAAACATTTTGAAAACACCTATTGGTCATTTTGTAAAGTGGCAAAGTCATTTGCAAAAGGTTTCACTTCATAAACCATTTTCAAAACAAGGTATCATTTTATGTGGTGTAGAAATGCTTTTACTAAGGCATTAATCTATAGGGTTCAAAAAATATGTTTTCAAACCACAAAAATTTGTGTTTAGGGTCAGAGAGTTTAAAACAAAACCTTTCCCAAAAGTTTTCTTCCAAAACCATTTTTAATAAATAAACTATATTTTTTATTTGTCGAGAAATGGTTTTAAATCAAAGAATCATTATTTTGCATCACCAAATACATTTTTGAAACCACAAAGTGTTTCCTATGGTCAGTAGGTTCAAATCACTCCATTTGCAAAAGATTTTATCCCCAAAATCATTTTTGAACAATCTTTACAATCTAAACAAGCATACAAATGTTTCTGCAAAAACAAACATTTTTCCGAATATTTTTACTAAACAAATGGCATGGTTGGCTAGGTCTTGTTCCACTGATTCCATTGATATAAAGTTTGCAAATTTTGGACGTGTGGATCAAAAGTTACAAGGGTTTCAATTTTGCAAACAAATCTGATTCAAACTTTGTTTTTAAACAGAACTGGTGACACGCGGCGTTTTCCTATTCGTCGGTACCGGTTCGGGTGGATTGAGTGATGCAGGCCATTGGATCAAGTTGAATCGCATGGCACTGGGTGCGTACCCTTTCAACGTTAAGTGATCTAATCGCGTCACTTTGATCTGGATCGAACGGCTCCTATCCACTAGCCAAGAACTGGCGGTGCTCGACGGCTACACGCGGCAGCGACGGTCAGACGACGGCGAAACTGGGGATGCATGAAGCGAGGAAGGGAGGGAGTATGCTCATCATGTTCGCAACGTCGTGGGATAGCTCAAGGTGCGGTCAGTTTGTCAAGGGGCGCTCTGGTCCGATGTGGATTGCTCACCGGAGTCTACACGGCGTCGGGCGTGCTTCGGTCGACGTTGGGGGCAGGGCTACAAGGCACAGGAGGACGAGACAAGGGTTTGTTAGACGCATGAGGGTGAGTAGAACTTGCGTGCATGAACGAGAGGGGAAGGGGCGGACGGAAACTACCTGGGGCACTCGCCGGATTTAAACCAGACAGTGGCTGCGCTCGGATTTGTCGCTGTCGAGGCTCAGGGGCGCGCGCGAGCGAGCTGGCGATGCGCAAAGGTCCGCCAGGAGATGGGGATCACAGCTGCGTGCTCGAGGAGGTAAGGGGTGGCGTGGTGCTGCCGGAATCCTCGCCGGAGTGTCGTCGGACAGTGGGTCGTGTCGAGCGAAATTCGGCATCCTGGGGGCGCACTTGGGGGAGGAGACAGAGGGGAAATGGAAGGGAGACGCTAGCGTTTAAATGGGCGTGGTCGAGTGAGGGATTAATGGAGGCAATAACGCGAATTTACACCTGCTTCAACGACCAGAAACGGCGAGGAGGCGTGGTCACCGCGAGGTAGAAGATGATGAGCTGGCTGCGTGGGTCCGCTTCGTCAGCGAAGAAGAGAGAGGGGAAGCGGGGTCCAGTAGTCAGCGACTTAGCGGGTGTGAGTTCGAGTGAAAGAAAACGCTTCGGGAGGGGAGAGGGAAATGGGCTGCTGGGCTGGGATGGGCTTAGCTGGGCTGGGTCTTCTTTGCTCTATTTTTTTCTATTCTGAATCTTTTTATTTTTCTCTTTTGATTTTCTGTTTTGAATTTCAATAAACAATTAAAACATTCAAAACAAATCAAAACACTTCCAAACTTGTATTGAGTTTTGGTTCTGTTTAGCAACATAAACCAAAGTCCATAAAAAAAATATTTTTAATCTTTTTAGGATCCATTTATTAATTAAATAAGATGGACCTTAGTAATTAAATCAAATAGGGTTTGATTTATTTCTTTTTAAAACTCTATTTGAAATCCAAAATAGTACCAAAACCATTCAGTAGGTTTTATTTGAAAATAATAAACACTTGGAATACTTTATTTAAGATAAAATAACATTTTTATTTTAGGGTCCATTAATAATTAAATAAAATGGGCCTTAATTATTAAATCAAATGGGTTTTGATTTATTCAAAAACTTCATTTTAAAATCTAAAATAATAACAAAAACAATTCATAGGTTTTATTTGAACATATAAAATACTTGGGAAACTTGTTTAAAACAATTTTAACAAGTTTTAATGTTTTTAAAATAAAAAGGAAAAGCCTTTACTTAAATAAAATTGGATATTAAATCCTTATTATTTTATTTAAATAAACCTTTATTCTTTTAATCAAAACAAAAAAATTTATTTCAAAAGCTTGGCCAAGGTTTAATTTGACTCTATAAAATAATCCTTATTTATATTTCTACCTTTTCATTTGAAAACCAAATCTTTTTATTAAAAGATCCAAAAATAGTAATTTTAAATATTTCTAAGTTTATTGTTTATTTATCTTTTTAAATCCCTTTAGGATTTTATTTGATCCAAATAGGTTTGAAAGTTTCCAATTGGAATCAAAAAGTTTCTTCTCACCCTGAAAATCAACAAAGTTTTATTTTATTCATTTATTTTTCACATTACAAGATTTGGAAAATCTTGGGATGTGACAACCCTAACCAGGCGTGGGGTGGGCGCACCCGCGCCTAGGGGGGTCTAGCATCCCTGGTTCGCCTCTCCGTCTCGTCTTCTGGCTTCGTGTCCCCCACGGTAAAATATTGACTTTGGCTTTTGTCCCGTCCAATTCCGAGAATATTGATTTTCTGCCTTTCTGGAACCAAAAACAAAAGAAAACAGGCAACTGGCACTGTGGCAACATGTTAATAGGTTAGTTCCAGAAACGATATAAAAACACCTCAAAGTGTAGGTAAAGAAAAGCAAAGTAGATACTAAACAAGCATGGAGCATCAAAAATTATAGATACGTTTCTGACATATCAAGCATCCCCAAGCTGAACTCCTGCTCGTCCTCGAGTATGTAAGTGATAAAAGAATAATTTTTGAGGTGACATGCACCATCAAAACCAAGATCAAACCATTTGCAAACATTGAAAGCTAGGATCAAGGAACTCTGAACATCTGCATGAAAGATGGAGTTCTAACAATAGTACATAGTAACTATGCATGCAACATGAAAGGCTACAAACAAAGATCATGAATAACATGCATTGAAAAACATGGCATAGTGGCATTCATCTTGTCCCTCATAGAGTAAAAAATAAATGCATAGGACACCTTCAAAGTTCACAAGGGTGACTAGAAACAAGTAGCACAAGAACAAGTAATATCACAATATGCATCAATCAATAAGTTTTGGAACACTGCACACAGAATGACAACTATGCTCTCTTAATGATGCCTAAAGATAGAAGGTGGAGACTCAAATAATGGTGGAAGAAAGGACCTTCATAAAGGGAAGCAGGGATTTCAAGTTTAAAAAAGAGCTTCCAAAAATTATGGTACTCGTTAACTTTCAGCCCTCATTGCCCTTATCATAAGCATCTTGAAGTGGTTAAGGTTAAAGTGAACAAAGATGGATTATATGCTTGACAAAGTATAAGTTGGCAATCTCAAGTCCCTTGAATACGAGGGCCACACCTCTTGCTACTCAACTTCAGTCACCTATAAGTTCTTGTCATTGTAAGTACATCCGTCTCATAGAGAACCGCCAACAGGGTACCCCTTGCACATGGTACAGGAGCTATCCCATAACCAAAATGACAAGGCAAGCAGACAATGAGCATCTCAGTGATCTTTTTATTTACTATATGCATAGATTTTTATTGAGGATTCTTCATAGATAGCTCACTACGGTGATGCTGCCAGTTTCCACCATGATTAGGCATGGCTTAGGCTAGCGGCCCAGGCGTTTCTCTAACAGAAAATACATACTCCATGGACTTACAAGTTCCCTCCTTATTTCAAACCGGTGACATCCATAGACAAAAGAGCATGAATTCAACTATGTACAAAGTACAAGTGCAATGTTGGAAACGTTCCCCGTGACAGCACATTCTGCTAATTCCAACGTATAAGTGCAAGCATATACAACATAGATGACACAATGATTCAAGTTTATTAGGGGCAAAGAATATAAATTGTGCCATCAAGTTTGTGAGAGCTTTAATCACTATGTTTTCACATAACAAACAGACATTTTAACTGGAAGGTACCTAAAAACAAGAATATACTTGGAATGGTGTAACACACCATGCATAGGAGTTTATAGTGGACACTTTGGAATAACTTGGTTTCTTGGGAGTTGGAAGCATGAGTAGAGCTCACTCATACAAGTGGAAGCTAGCAAAAGACTAGGAGCAACCAACTAAGAGAGAAATAATGGCCATAATCATGCAGAGCAACAAAACATTACTAATCAAAGCATAGAGTGGTACTACAAGTCAAGGACTAAATAATCATAGAGGCTATGGTGACTTGTCATAGTCACAACATGGTGTAAGCATGTGCGAAGTCAACCCAAACAAAGCATCAAAGGACAATACCACAATACTATGCTTTTGTATGCTAAAACAACGCATAATTTCTTCAAGGCACACTAACTAATCCTAATTGTTTGGAACAAGACATGCTACAACAATAATCACTAAGCATAAGGTCAAAACAACACCTAGCATGTCATGCTAAAGTCTAAGTCACAGTCAATGCAAGCTCCTCTTGCACTTTCATGCAGGAACTTCCTACTCCTTTCCAACTCCAAGCAACTTATTTGAAACAACACAGAGAGAACGGGGTCCAAACTATTTTATTCAAGCAAACTAAACAAACTAAGAAAATCAAACAAAAACTAAGACGCTCCAAGAACAATACAACTGTGCATGAAACAATAAAAACGAAGTGTCTAGACAAACCTGAGCTTTTTATTGATGAAGAAGGGGATGCCTTGGGCATCTCCAAGCTTTGATTCTTGTACCTCTTGGATATTTCTTGGGGTGACACCAGGGTGGCATCCCCAATCTTGAGCTTTTGTCCATTGTTCATCTCATAACATCATTCTTCCTCTACATCTGAAAATTTTCCTTCATACAAAACTTCACACAATCTTCATTAGCAACATTAGTGTATTCAAAAGATAATATACCTTTACGTAAAACTTTGTAATAGAAAGTCTTTTCACTAAAAACACAAGCTACTGTAGCAACTCCTTCAGAAAGCTCAATTCCCCTAAAGATAAGAAGAAAATGCAAATAATGGCAGAAATTTGTCAAAACAGACCAGTAGGTAGAAACCGATTTTTTCGAAAATCTTATGTTGCTCAAATCAAAAAGTGTTTAACTAACTAAAGTTATCTAACATACTATTGGATTTATTCGTAAATTTTCATCTCAATCCTAGTTACAGAGACTCCACATGAATTTTTATGGTGGAGGACAGAAATCTATTTCGGGACAGCAACTCGCCAAATCTTACTTCCCTCTCATTAGAGGTCATTCTTGGCACAAAAAGAAAACAAAAAGGATAAGGAGAGGTCATTACTGAAGTAATAACTTCCAAGACTCAAGGAAACTCTTGGGTTATCTCCCAACAAGTACTTTTCTTTAACGCCTTTAAGTTAGGCTTGATAGTTTGAGAAGATGCTCACATAAGAACTATGAGTTGAAGTAAAAGAGAGCATGAAGAAGCAAATTCAAAACACATTTAAGTCTAGCGCACTTCCTATGCATGGGAATATTGTAAGAAAATAAATTCACAAAGAACAAAGTGACAAGCATAGGAAGATAAAACAAGAGTAACTTCAAAACTTTCAGCACATAGGGAGGTATTTCAGTACCATCAAAACTTCTACAACCATATTTTCCTCTCTCATAATAATTTTCAGTAGCCTTATGAATAAACTCAACAATATAGCTACCCCATAAAGAATTCTTTTCATGATCTACAAACACATAATTTCTATCAAGCTCAAAAATAGTGGGTTTAAAACCTTCACAGGTTTTACCCAAAGTAGATATTTCAAAAGGACCCACAGAAACATGACGTTCATCCTCCTTTGGTAAGCATGGGGGACAATCAAATAATGTAAGAGGTAAAGAGTTACTCTCATTAGAAGGTAGAAATGGGTATATCCATTCTTCCTCCTCTTGACCATCACTCTCCTCCTCATTTTCATCTAATGAGCTTTCAGTTTGAACAATTTCTTCTTCTATAGTCTCCTGCGAGGCATTAGTATCTTCCAAATGTGGAAATCAGCTATTGAAATATTCAAGAATATAACCATTTTCTTCCTTGTAATTGTCAAAGCAAAATTTAAGTATCTCAAAGACCTCATATTTATAAGGTGCATCATTAGTATTTTCAAGCAATCTGGCAAGTTCAAATGCACCCTTGAAAGAAATAAATTCTTCAATTTGTTCCACATCATAAAAGTCATAATTTCCCTTAACATAAGAAGATATGGTAACATTATCATTATACTCACATTGAAAAGGAAGGTGTTTATACCTCCTACAACAACAAGACTTATCAAAGCAATAAGTAACATTATAAGTAGAGCACACGTCTCTAGCAATATTATTCAACTTATCAATTTGTTCCCTTAAGTGTTTCCCTTTTTGTGACAAACGATGTTCCTTATAATAATACTTTTGTTCTGCCATGAACCCACCTTTACAATAAGAACTAGTTTCAAAGAAACCATACATTGATAGAAAGCATGACCAAGCAAGGCAATAGCAGACCAGCAACTAGAGCAGGAACTAATTTTTTTGTGTGTTTGAAAAGAGAAAGCAAACAAAACTAGACTATTTTTTTTGGAGTTTTTGATAAAAAGAGGCAAACAAAACCAAGCAAAAGAAACTAAGAAAACTAAAAACAAAGAAAAGAGAAAGGTTGAGGAGGACTCCCCTTGTGAATACGTCCTTAGCCTCCTCGGCAACGGTGCCAGAGAACTTGATGGCTAATGTGGAGCTTGTTGGGAACCCCAAGAGCAGGGTGTGAAGCAGCACAAAAGAAAGTTTTCCCTTAGTAAGAAACCGAGGTTATCGAACCAGCAGGAGGAAGGAAACGTCACACAGGTGTTGAAAGCAACGCGGAAACCTGCACAACACAAACTCAAGACGTTGCCCCAATGAATCAGTGAGGTTGTCAAGCTCACTGGTTTGCTATAACAAAGGATTAAACGTATGGTGTGGAAGGTAATGGTTTGCAGTAAGTAAACATGTAATAGTGGAAGATGTATCAATGGTAAAGATTGGACCGGGGTCCATAGTTCACTAGAGGTGCTCTCCTTAGACAAACAACATGGCATGAAGGGTAAAAAAATTACAGCAGATCAATTGATAGGAACTGAGCAAGGCATAACATTGCAATACCAGACAGAAAGATCCTATGAGATTCGATTGGGAAATACAACAATATACATAGACCGCTATCCAACTGCATCTATGACTAGAAGTCTACCTTCAGGTTATCATCCGTACCCCCTCCAGTATTAAGTTGCAAGCAACAGACAACTGCTTTAAGCAAAGTGTGTAAGGTAAACAATCTACTTGTTCCATGAACAAGAGACCGTTGTTTTCTCCCTAGTGGCAAAAGCACATCTACAACCGAAGAGATTGCGGTCACTTCCCTTGGAAACTAGAGGCATGAACCCACTATCGAGCATAAATACCCCCTCTTGGAGTCACTAGAAACTACTTGGCCAAGATAGCTACTAACAATGGAGAGCATGCAAGATCACAAACAACACATACATGATAGTACCAAATAGACAATACCATTAATCAATCTGACATAGTAATCTCAATATCCATCAGATCCCCGCAAACACAACATGCATGATTACAAATAGATTAGATCTTGATCATGAACGGATCTCACAAGATCTATACATGAAAGTACAAGGAGGAGATACAACCATATAGATACTACATGGACCCATAGTACAAGGTGGAACTACTCACGCTTTATACCGGAGAGAAGGCCTCCGGGATGATCTCCCCTCCGGCAGGGTGCCGAGAAGAACTTCAGATCCCCCCGATCTAGGGACGACGGTAGCGGTGGGTGCAGAAGGTTTCATGGAGTTTTGATCGGGTGCCTAGGGTTTCTGCATCGGGTGATTCTTATAGGCGAAGAGGCGAGGCTGGGAGGCGTCCAGGGGGCCCACACCCTACCTACGCGCGGGGTGGGCCCACCTGCCCCTAGGGGGGTCCGGCCGCCCTGGTTCGCCTCTCCGTATCGTCTTCTGGCTTCGTGTCCCCCACGACAAAATATTGACTTTGGCTTTTGTCCTGTCCAATTCCGAGAATATTGATTTCCTGCCTTTCTAGAACCAAAAAACAGAACAAAACAAACAACTGGCACTATGGTAACTTGTTAATAGGTTAGTTCCAGAAAAGATATAAAAACACCTCAAAGTGTAGACAAAGCAAAGCAAAGTAGATACTAAAGAAGCATGGAGCATCAAAAATTATAGATATGTTTCTGACGTATCAACCAGTCTCTACAACCAAACTACTACTCACCCTGGTGGTTGCAAGCAGTCACACCATTCAATGTGCACCCAGGTTCGAATCCTGGTGTGCCCCTTTTTTCCTTTTCTATTTTTATTTAAAAAAATACTTTTAAATGTTACTAATTTGATTCAAGGTAAAGTAAAATAATATAATACTTTTCTATCTAAATATAAACTCTAAAATATATGTTAAATATAAAAAGAGGTACAAGAGTGATTGAAAATAGAAGGAAACTAATTAAATAATAATGTGATACATTAATAAAATAATAATGTGAGATACATTAATAATTTGATACATTAAATCTAAAAAGTCGTACTATAGCTAGCATTTTACAATCTTCTTTCCCTTCTTTGTTGATGTTGAATAGTTTAGCACTGGCACTTTCACATTTCTTATCTCGAATAGGCTACCTTTTTTGGGTAGGGTTGTCCTTTTTGTTCTTGTGATATATGTTGCTTCATCGTAGTCGACGTCATCTTCAATCTTTGGATCACCATACTGTTCAAAGTCTTGCTCATTCGCGACTCCATCTATTCCCATGATGTTTCTTTTTCCTCTCCTCACGAAAACACGACTAGGCTTTGTTGGGACGGTAATAAAAAACATTGGTCCACTTTGCTAGCTAATACCCATGTCTCATGTTTCGTGGTGACTTTCGCACCAGCAGCCTTGGATTTGGCGGCTTCTGGTATAACCATGGTTGTGAAATACCAATCTTCTCTTTCAACACTCTTGGCCCATCTAACACGGAACATCGACACCTTTTCTCCATAGTAGTTGAGATCCCATGTCTCCTCGACCCTTCCGTAGAATCTTTCCTTCACGTCATCATTGGTGTAGAATTCCAATATTACCCCAGAGTTCTGATAGTCATACTTGTTGTCCTTTTCCTTCGTGTATAATGTGTAGTCGTTTGATGTCATACGCCTAATAGGTCATCAGGTTGTGCATCGGTCCCGATGACAAGGAGAATATGATGTTTTCCTCCGCTGAAGTATAATCTGTTGGCGGGGGACTATCTAGGAGCGTCTCACTGAACCAACGCGTGAAATCGGAGTTGTGCTCTTTGATTATTTCTCCCTTCATCCTCTATTGTCCCCGGTCAGTGTACTTCTTCTCAATAAACTGTTTGTGCTTTTGTACCCAAGGATCAACCACTTATATATGTTGTAGCGTAAGTATGTCTTCTCTATCAAAGTCTGTGCTTAGACCATCGAAGTCTACATGCATGACGCGGAGACCCTCTCGGTGACCCAATCCATCGAGTCTGCCAATGTGCCTGTTGACAGAAAGACCGACAGGATCTCAATGTCTAGATAATTCGTACAGAAAGAGATGCACTTTTCGGCTAGAAATCCTTGCCTATTCTTCCATCTGGATGGGACCTGTTGTGGACGTATCCTTTGATGTGTCCATTCATCCTTTCAAACAACATCATGCTGTGGAGGAACATTGGCCCGAGCTGGATGATATCCTCCACGACATGGAGCAGGAGATGCACCATAATATCAAAGAATGCAGGAGGGAAGTAGATAATGAGCTCACATAGTATCACCATGATCTCCTCTTGTAGCCTGCCGAGCTGATTCATGCCAATCGACTTTCGAGATATGATGTCGAAAAACATGCACAGCCCAAACAACGTTTCATGGACATGCTCATCCATTATCCCTCGCATTGCAACCGCAAGTATCTGCGTCAATAGCATGACACAGTCATGGGACTTCATCCCACTGAACCTCTGCTTCGCCTTGTCTAGGTGTCTGATTATATTGTCCGCGTAGCCGTAAGGAAATTTGATTCCTAGGAGGCACTTGAAAAACTGTTTGATGTCAGCCTAACTTAGAGTGAAGCACGGAGGGTGACCGTAATATTCGTTATTCTTAACCTTTTTACCCTTTCGACGACCTTGTGTCGCCTCCGACTCCTCATTGTCATCATCAGGAGTAGTGTGTCCTCCGTGAAGATCCTTCCTGATCTCCATGAATATCAAGTCATGCCTTGCTTTTGGACCATCTTTCGTCCTATCCGGCATGTTGATCAGGGTGGTGACAAGACTCTTGCACACGTTCGTCGTGATATGAATGATGTCAAGGCTATGAGGAGTGCGTAGGAACTTCCAGTATGGCAACTCCCAGAAAACAGACCTCGTTTTCCATACCTTGAGCAACGTCTTATCTTGTTCCCTCTTTCGATTTATCCGGGCTTAGGGTAATCTTTCCAGTTTCTCAGTAAATCATCGATTTATTCGGCACTCCTCCATTCTAGGATTCCTCAGATCTCAGATTTCCCATCGAACAGATCTCCATGTTTTCTCCAGGGATCGTTCTTGACAAGCCACCTCCGATGTGCCATGTACACAGTTTTTGAAGACCCGGGATCTTTCTCTAGTTGGAGATAGGTTATGTTATCCATGCACCTAACGCATGCGGAGAATCCTTGGATCACTTTCCCCAAGAAATATCCGCAACCGGGATAGTATTGCACCGTAGTGACCAATGCGGCTCTCATAGTGAAATAATTTGTGTGATAGCATCGTACGTATTGGCCCCGGCTTCCCATAATGTAGCTAGATCCTCTTTCAATCGTCCGAGATACAGATTGATATCGGTACCAGGTTGTTTTGGCCCTTGAATCAGCATACTCATTTGTATGTACTTCTTCTTCTTCATGCACAACCAGGGAGGGAGGTTGCACATCCATACAAACACGGGCCACATTCTATGCGTGCTGCTGTGGCTACCAAATGGATTGAGTCCATCAACGCTCGCACCTAGCATAATGTTCCTTGAATCCCCCCTAAATTCTGGGAATTCAAGGTCCAATGCTTTCCACTGGCTAGCATCTGAAGGGTGCATCAGCATCCTTTTCCATATCATTATCTTTTGGCTTCTTTATTTCTGCGTGCCAGCGCATGAGATTTGCTTCCTTAGGGTTTGTGAAATACCGTTGTAGATGAGGAGTGATTAGAAAGTACCATGCCACTTTCCGAGGAGCTTTCTTGCCTTTCTTCTATCGATTGATGTTACACACCGGACATTTTGTTCTCTCTGCGTCCTCTCCCTAATAAATGATGCAATCATTGATGCAGACATGGTATATAACGCGCGGTAAATCAAGAGTACATAGGATTTTTTTGGCTGCCTCGATACTAGTTTGACACGTGTTCCTCTTCGGAAGGCAATCGTGCCAGAATTCCATCATTTTGCTGAAGCTTATATTGGTCCATTTGTGTTTTGCCTTCATCTCCATAGCCTTGAGAATTACATTCAAGCGAGTATCATCAGGCTTGCATCCTTTATACAAAGGAGTGACCGTGTCTTTCTCAATTTGCACAAGCTTCGCTTTCTCTCTAGCAGCACCTCTTGCGTTACTCGTCTGTTTGAGTAGAAGTTCTTGAACATAAGGGTCCTGTGCCCGTCTTAGTGATGGTCCATCTGCTCCGACATCTACATCTTCATGATCATCCTGATCTACTTTGGCATCTTGATCTTGATCGCCGGCATATCCTTCATCATGTCAGTTATTATCCTGTTGTACTTCCTCGTTTCCTTCCGCGACGTCATCATCATATTTATCACTTATTCACTTAGTGTAGCCATCCATGAAACCATGACGGAGCAGGTGCGCCCGTAGTTGTCTGGAATCAGGGTCGGTCAACCACTTCAGTTTGCATCTTCTACACGGACATCTTATCTCCGTCATGTTATTATGTATCATGTCGGCCATCACGCATTGCAAATATCTAGGCACAATGCCTTCGCTCATTACGTGAACCATGGTTATAACACCCCATTTTTAGCTAAATGATAATTAGGGTTTGATTGTGCATCATGAGCATCATCTTATAAATATTAATGCATCAGGAAATAATGCAAAACCCTAAATCATGCTCCTTTCCTTCAACCTCTCAAATGTTTTTGATAATTTGAAAAACTACCAAAATATATGGAACCCAAATAGTTATACAGGGTCCCTAAATTATTTAATATGTTTTATAAAACCCTGGTATTTTTGAAATACCTAAAACATTTCACAAATTGAAAATACAAAAGTGAAAACAAAAACAGAAAAAGGAAAAAAGTTTTGCAAATAAAAATAGCAGCAGAGCCGCAGCCCAGTTGGCCCATCTCTTCCCTCTCTTCTCTATCGCTCGCGTGCAGTGCCTCGCGGCCCAGTAACGGCCCTCTACCGGCCCGTACCCCTTCGTCGACCCTTCATGTCATCTTCCTCCTCTGGCCAAGCAGCTGCCTCTCCCTGTCGCAACCTCCGGATGCCACCCCGTGGCCATGATGCATGCCGCCGCCCTAGAGTTGGAGATAAGACCGCCCGTGCACGTCTCCCTCTAAATCCTATCCTCTCACTTCCCCTGGGTTTGCTCCCTCTCTCGTTCCTTCCCTGGCCGCAGAACCCTTGCTCAGGAGCTCCGGTGCACCGCCGTTCTGGACAACTCCGAGCGCCACTGGACGCACCGTGGTGACCGCCTTGGTTGGATTGTTCGATTTCCCCAACCAACGAACGTCGTAGAATTCCCAGTCGCCGGAATCAAGCCCTTCTTCTTCGAGACCAACGCCGCTCGTCGTCGCTATTGATCCTGCCACCGTCCTCCTTCGTCCTCTCCAAGGACAGACATGTGTTAAGGGTAATCCGCCGGTCCTCCTGCACCACTCTGTTTCCCCACTCCCTCTCTGGTTTGTCCCCGCGTCGAACGTCGCCATGCACCTCCACCAGGCAAGCTCGGCGCCGTCACTTTTGTGACCTTTAGCTAGCGGTGCTGACTCGTTTAGACTCGCCTTGCAGTCCTGGTTCGAATGTGCCTAGCCCTACCCTCCCGTGCACTGCTATTCTCCATCCGCCGTCGTCGGGCACCGTCGCAGCCACGCCTCCGGTGACCAAAACCCAGCAGCGTCGCCTCTATTTTTCTCACCTAGTTCCGCCGGTTCGATCGCAACCAGTTCCACAGTACCACACGTACTTCCTCGCCGTATCCAGTGACCACCTGATAGTGGCTGTCGTGATGACATCATCATGACGTCACGCTGACGTTGTCATGGACCCCGTTGACCTGTTGACCGCCACCATGGATGTAGATGTGGCCTCAGGTCCTTCTGTCAGCCTCACTAGCTAGGGCTAGCTCTTGTGTAAAAGGTAGAAATGCCTATGTTGATGTCACAATGACACAGTAAATCTTTTAAAATGGTTTAAATAATTTTAGAAATTGATATAATCTTATAAATTCAATTACTAATTATTTATAAGTCAGAAAATATGTATAATATATCAAAATGTTCAGAAAAATGAGATCTACCTATTTATTCTATAATCATGCATTGTTCAATAAGTTACATTACAAGTTTAACTAGAACAACATAGTAACCCCTCATATGTGTTTCTAGAGTTTCTCCGAGTTAGCGTTTGCACCCCTCGGAACCCCGATTAAATGGTCGAGCATGTCTTAGGGTTACATTTCAATACTAATCAACTTGGCATATCATCATCCTTGTTTCAACATTGCATCAATGTCATGTGTTGATTGTTTCCCTCTCTTTTCGGTGATTGATTCTTCCTGGTAGAATACGATATCGAGATCAAGACTAAATACCGAGATCAACACCATCGAATATTGACGAACATTACTTGACCAACTATAATCAAGTCAAGCCAAGGCTTTCGAAGATCTTCTTATTGGTTATCAACGGGCAAAGGCAAGCATAGCCCCACCATGATATAATCCTATGATTTCAAAATCATTTCAATTCCTTCCATGATGCATATGATTCTACTATGGTCTTTTATCGATAGATAGAGTATCCTATCTGTTGCATTACTCCCTTTGAGCTTATATTACCTGAACCACTACTCCTAGCATAACAAGGTTTTGCTTGTGTGCACTGCTAGAGCTTATATATGTGTGCTGCTTAGTCCTGCATAGCTGTTAGTGCTGGTTCATCAAGATGATGTATCATATGTAGAACATATAGTATGATAGGAGAACATGATGAGATGATATCAGAGGTGATATGAGATTAAACATGTAACATCCCAATTTTAGCAACACTGAATTGTTGTCCAAAAGGAAAAATCATGGGGAACAAAAACTTTTTCTTGTTGCATGTGCAATGTTTGTTTACTTGCTTGCTTGTGTTCTTGCAACTAATTTTGTATTAGGTGCTATACTTCTTATCTCAACACTAGTTTACAAAAGCTATTTTACAAAAGAGATGTCTTGGCTCATCTTTCATATTCTCAAATGGTCTGGCATTTCAAAAACCTGAGCCAAGATGACTTTGACACAACAAAATACTTTACTAGTTTCTATTAACAAAACTATGTAGACCTATATATATTTCTCCTTATGTTTTCAAGACAGAACTCCTAGATACTCTTACCTCTAGGTTTTCCAAAACATTTATTAAAACCTTCTCATTCTAAGCTTGGTAGAGATACCAAGATGGCCCTTATCTTAATCCAAAGTAGACACAATTCAAAATTCCCATCTCTACCTCAAGCTAGGCTTGATGATAACCTTGGTAGTAGTTGGATAAGTGGATAAGATGAATTGCCTTGATCTGTTGTCTGATGAATTGCATCGATATGCTGATTGCATTGTTTGCTTAGGAACTAGAGTGAGCTAGTCTAGTAGCTCACCCCTTAGGAACCAATCTATGTTTGTGATCCCCAATCTCAAACCAATCATCCAAATGTGGACCTATCCTAATCCACTAATTGACCATCCCTTCTCCTAATCAAATTAATATCCAGGGATACTCCCTTTTGCTAGTTTCCAACTCAGTAGAGACCCAATCTAAGCATGGATCCTACCTACTTAGTTAACACCTCAACATCATCTCCTTATCATGAGTTGGAACATGGCATCCTCCTAAAAGCATCTACACTTGTACTCTAGTAGAAAACCCTAAATCTGCCAAAATGGCTAAGTCTGGAATTCTTATCTAGAATCAATCCTTGGAGCTCTACCTTCTCCAACCTATAAGCATTCTTGAGATTGTATTTGAACCATCCTGTAGTACATCACTAGTACTAACAAGGCCCACTCTTACCCTTGGATAAAACATTCTGGTTCCCACTCATCCATGATGGTTTTGTAGTCAAGATAATAGTCTTCTCTACAAATCTTATCATCTTGCCTACTTTGGCAGAAGCTCGCATCTATATGCTACCTCCCCTTGACCAAATCATGCTACTCAACTTTGGTCACAGGTAAGTTCTTGTCATTGTAAGTATTTGCATATCATTGAGAACCGCCAACGGGGTACCCCTTGCACATGCTACAGGAGCTTTCCCATAACCAAAATGACAAGGCAAGCAAACAATGAGAATCTCAGCAATATTTTTATTTACTATGTGCATAGATTTTTATTGAGGATGCTTCATAGATGACTCAATATGGTGATGCTACAAGTTTCCACCATGATTAAGCATGGTTAGGCTAGCGGCCTAGGCATTTCTCTAACACAGGATACAAACTCCATGGACTTACAAGTTCCCTCTTTATTTCACACTATTGACATACATAGACAAAAGAGCACGATATCAACTCTATACATAGTAAAAGTGCAATGTTGAAAATGTTCCCCGTGACATCACGGTTCTACTAATTCCAACATATAAATGCAAGCATATACAACTTCGATGGCACAATGGTTCAAGTCTATTAGGGGAAAAGAAATAAAGTGTACCATCAAGTTCGTGAGAGCTTTACTAACTAGTTTTCAAGGTAGATGAAGCTTGAGAATTTGCTTAGAATAGCAAAACCTACTAGGTAGATATGCTTGACAAAAATGGCAAAAGTTTTGGTTCAAAGTATTTTGGAAACATGAGAAGTATGCCTTCTCAAAACAGGTTTTTAGCTAGCAAGGCTGGGTAGCAAGCAAGAGAGTTGAAAGAAACAAGCAAACATAAAAGTAATAATGCCAAACATGCAATATTCCTTGAAGACACAAAAGGATCTTAAATAAAGAATACTAAGCTTATGAGCCAACAAGAAAGAAAACAAATGATACAAAATACATGTAAGCTTTTTTCTCTTTTTCTCTTTCATAGTAATGCTACCGAACAAAACTCGGTTTGCCAAAATAAATTTAATCCACTTGATGATCCCAATGTGGTGCCAAAACTGATCAACAAGATCCATCATATAATAGAGATTGCAAACTAAAATAAGAAGTGTAAAAAGTAAAAGATGAGACTTCTCATTAATATTCAATAAAGGCACTCACACCAAGGGATAGATAGATAATCAACTAAAGGAGAGATACTTCCACATGCAAACCAAACTATAAGATAACCCCTCTACCACAGATATGAATCCACTAAAAAGGTAAAAGATAAAAGGTAATAGTGGTGATACCGCGGCACTCCCCCAAGATTGGAACAAGCCAAGGGGATGCCAAACTTGATGATGAATTACTCCCTTGGTGGTGGTGGTGTTTCCCCCTTGTTTAGAATAAGAAAACCCTCCAGCATCTTACGAAGCTTGTTGTTCTCCTCTTGAAGTTCATCCACCTTTATCCTCAAAGAACGATATCTTTCACAAAACTCATCAGTGGTTCGAAGAGCTTCCGCTGTCTCGGGGCAATATCTGAAGTCTGGACCAAAGGCTACAATTCCCTGCATGTGACGAGAAAAAGCATCTGCAGTGTTAATTGCTCCTTCAAAAGTAGGTTTCCTTCCCCATGTTCCTGCGATGGTTTGTTCTTCCAACTCTATCTCCACGGGCTTCTTGCCTTTGTCGTTGGCGGAGGCCATGGCGCTCTAAACTTGAGAAAATTTCCTGACAGAAACAGATTCAAACGAAAACATGACGAAAACACGATGCATGAACCTCGGGGGATCCGGGGGGTTATATATTAGGAAGTTTCAAGGCAAAAGGAAAGTACTGACACAGAAATGAAGCGGGGATAGAGTCCGAGAGGGGGACCCCCCTTCCAGCGCGGCCAGGCTGGGCCCGCGCCTGGGGTTGGTTTGTCCACCCCGGGTTCCGTTTCCTCTTCTGTTTCGTCTCGTAACTACCCTTATGTATTAAAACATAAAAAATATAAAAAGATTGGAGTTTCACGAACCTTCTGTTTTCACCACTTTTACCTATTTAAAGACGAACTCTGTAGATTCCTTTCTCTTTCTCCTGAAAATTTCATTCTTACAAAACCCTTGCACAAACTCAATGATAACATTAGTGTAATAAAAAACAATAAACCTTTGGTAAACACTTAAACTAAAAACCCATCAAAACAAAAGCTTCTGTAAGAGGCAAATACAAATGATGGAAGAAATTTGTCAAAACAGACCAGCAGGTAAAGATTGATTTTTTTGAAGACCTTCTGTTGCTCAAATAAAAAAGTGCAAAACTGATGAAAGTTGGGTAACAAATTGGAGAACAAGATCATAAAAATGCAGCCCCATCCGACGTACTGAGCTTCCTCATGAATTTTTAAAATACAGGACAAAAATCTGTCCCAGGACAGCCACTTTTCACAACACCTCTACTTCACAAAAGTAGTTGAACTTGACACAAAAACCAAAACAAAAAGGATAAGGAGCGGTTATTACTGAATTAATAACTTCCAAGACTCAACAGAACTCTTGGGTTATCTCCCAACAAGTACTTTTCTTTAATGCCTTTAAGTTAGGCTTGAAACTTCCAAAGATACTTACAAAGGAGATATATATTTGAAGTGAAAGAGATCATCAAGAAGCAAATAACCAACACACTTGAGTCTAACCCACTTCCTATGCATGGGGATATCATGAGAAAACGAATTGTGGAAACAAAAAGCCACCAGCATAGGACGACAAGACAGATGCAACTTCAAAGCTTTCAACATAAAAGGGGAAACTTAACATTATTGAGATGCATAAAACCGTGTTTCTCTCTCTCATAATAACTTTCAGAAGCACTTTGAATGAAGTTGACAATATAACTGTCACTGGCAACAACTTTATCATTTGAGTAAGCATACTTATAGTCACCAAAAAGAGGTCGACGGTCATAGAATGGATCAATAGAAGCAAGTTGTTCCATCCTGAAATCTTTATTAGGCAAGCTATTTTCACAAGGAGCTTTATCGAATTTGGAAAAGTTCAACTCATAAGAATCTCCATCAAACTTATTTTAAACTTTTTCCTTCTTACAATCAATAATGGCTCCACAAGTGTTCAAGAAAGGTTTACCAAAAATGATAGGACAGATTGTGCTAGCTGCTGAATTAAGTACTAGAAAATCAGCAGGATACTTAATCTTACTACAGAGAACCTCCACATATCTTATAATGCCAATGGGGCAAATGGTCTCATTATTAGCAAGGTGAATAACCACATAAATGTTCTCAAGATCACAAGGACCAATATCATGCATAATTTCCCTGTAAAGCTCATAAGAAATAGCACTAGAACTAACACCAATATCACATAAACCATAATAGCAATGATCACCAATTTTAATAGAAAGCACAGGAACACTAGATTTTCTAGACTTACTTGGATGAGAGATAATATTAGAAGCATCTTCAAACAAGACAATATGCTCATCCTCTATATTTCTAGTGACAGTGTCTTTCATAATAGCTACCACAGGTTCAACATTCAATTGCTTACCAGGCTACAAAGTTTTCATGGTACCTTTGTTATGTGCACTAATAATCATAGAATACTCCTTTACCTTAGCTGGAAAAGGCATTTTCTCAACATGAGGTTCAAGAAAAATATGATTAGTAGTACAAACTTGAGTACTTCTAACTGGAACATGATTAACAACATCTTTATACGGAGCATGGTACTTATTCCACTTCTTCTTGGGAATTTCTATGTAAGATGAAAAGGCCTTAAAACAGTTGGCAATACTTTGGGAATCAAGACCAAACTCATTACTAATATCACGGAAGTCATCAGTTCCCATAAAAGATTTAATGCATTGATAATCTTAGTTTGTACCTGACGTTCTTCCTTTTCCATTCTCCCAAGCTTCAGTGTTCTCTTGAATACGGTCTAGAAGATCCCATTTAGCTTCTTCCTTCATACGTGTGAATGATCCAACACAAGAAGCATCTAGTAAATCTTTATCATGGAGAGAAATCCTAGAATAAAAGTTATTGAGAATAATATTGTTAGGGAGTTCATGAATAGGACACTTAAGCATTAGTAACTTAAATCTCCCCCAAGCTTGAGCCGTACTCTCTCCATCAAGAGGCCAAAATTTATATATAAGATTTCTATCCTTATGAATACCATTGGGAGGATAAAATTTAGAGTAAAAGAGAGATGCCATCTCCTCCCATTCCATTGATTGTCCATTCTTCAGCAGCTTATACCATTCTTCAGCTCTCCCTTTCAAGGATATGGAGAGTAACTTCTTCTTCACCTGTTCAGTTGTGATACCTCCACACTTAAACAACCCGCATAATTCATGGATAAAAAGCAAGTGATCACCAGGATGGACAATTCCGTCCCCAAAATAATAATTTTCCATAACACGATGAACAATACTTGTAGGTATCTTAAAAGGATCTATCTCAACAGGAGGTGGTTCGTCTGCTACCCTAGCAGTGGTAGTAGTTTTCCCAAACAGAAAACCAAGTGGGTTATCCATATTGGAAACAAAGTAACAAGCAATAACAAAATAAATACTCACAGTAAAAGTTTCCCTTACCAGTTCCACTTTTCAATAGCGCTTCTGTCACATCCCAAAATTTTCCAAATTTTGAAATGTGAAAAATAAATAAACAAAATAAATAATTGATGAAATTTAGAGTGAAAAGAAACTTTTTGTTTCCAAATAGAATCATCAAAGACCCATCTTGGACAAACTTTGAATGAAAAGGGATTTAAAAAGATAAACAAATATTAAATAAAATTTTAAAAGTTGGAATCACCATTTTTGGATCTTTAAATAAAAAGAAATGGATTTTATAAGCAAAGGAAGAAATAAATAAATAAGGACTATTTAAAAAAAGCCAAATTAAATCTTGGCCAAACAATTGAAATAAAATATTTTTGTTTAATAAAAAGAGTAAAGGACTATTTAAATAAAATCATAAGGATTTATTAATATCCATTTTTTATTTAAGTAAAGACATTTCCCAAATTTAAATGAACATTAAAACATATTAAAGTATTTTAAATTATAATTCGAAGTGAATTATTATTTTTAAATAAAACCTACTGAAAAGGTTTTGAAAAATTTAGAATTCAAATAGAGTTTTAAAACATATTTAAATCTTATTTTGAAATAAAGACTAATGTCTATTTATTTTTAAATAATAAACCCTAAAATATTAAATTAATTATTCTAAAATGGTCTTTAGAATATGTTAATAAACAATATTAGAATATACCGAAAGTTTGGCAGAGGTTTGAATTCAAATAGTGTTTGAATTATTTGAATAGAAATCAAAACAAAAATTCAAAATAGAAAAAAGAAAAAGGTGTTGCATAAAAAAAGGAAACGAACCCACCCCAACCAGCCAACTGGCCCAGCAGAAGCCCACCCGGCACTCCCCCTCTCCCTGACCGTTTATTTCTCACCACGACTTCGACCCACACCCTCACTGACGCTGCGACCCCACATGCTCTCTCTCCCTCTCATAGACAACCAGACCCCACCTGCCAGACCTTCGTTCTCACCCGCACGCGACCATTTCTCCCCTCTTCGCCGGTTTCTGGCTTGATTTCGCAGGCTTAATTCGCCTTAATGCCGAGGCCGTTACCCACCGTGATCACGCCCTACTAAACGCCCACTCCTCTTCTCTCTTTTCCCCCAGGCACCATCTCCTCTCTACCACTGGGCTCCCGCAATCACGAGCTCGAACCCCCTCTGCTCCGACGAGGTCCTTCGTCAATTCCGGCGAGGATAGGAACCCCCTGGAACCCTGCTTCACACGAGGCTGATCCCCAGACTCCTACGCACCTCCCAGCACCAACCACTAGCCCGCGTGTTCACCAGAGGCTCGACAACATCAACATCAGAGCGTCGCCGCCTCCTGCCTCGACTCCGGCGAGTCCCCCCGGTGAGTACAGACCGCCCCTGTCCCTCTCGATGATACTCCTGTGATCGCCGCACTCGCCCGCGTCTAACGTAGCCTTCCTTTTTCCTTCTGGTAGCCTATAGCCCCGCCCCTATCGACGAACAGAAGCACCTGGTGCCGCCGCAAGCTCTGGCGAGCAATAGCCACTGCTCCAGTGCGCCCCTCGACGAACTGACCCCACCTTGAGCTTCACTGCAACCATGCGAGCACGGTGAGCATCCTCTCCCGCTCCCGCGCGACCTAGTTCCTCGGCAACCTCCCCGTCTGAGCGAACACCGCCGTCCGCCGCCGCTAGCGCCGCCCAGTTTTGGTCAGGCTCCTGTACGCTGTTGGATCATAATCGCGTGGCTACGATAGAAACTTAAGCGAAGCGGTATCAGTTGATCTGTGCCGTGCGATTTAAATGAAATCATGTGGCCTATGCAGCTCGATCCAGCCGAAGCGGTATCGTCCAGTAAGAATGAGCCACGTGTGCAGAGTTTGATTTAAAACAGAAATTTTGATCTATTAGATATGCAAACTTGCAAAATTCATAAATTTTAATCCACATGTCCAAATTTTACAAATTTTATATCATTGGAATCAGGAGAACAAAACATTTCCAGCCATGCACTTTGTTTAATAAATTGCTTCTGGTAAAATAGTTGTTTTTGCAGAAACTTGTGTAGGCATAATTTGAATATAAAAATTGTTCTAAAAATATTTTTAAGGTGAAATCTTTGCTAAGTGGTTTTTTTTGAACCTACTGACCATAGAAACCAACTTATGGATTTAAAAATGTATTTTGTGAAGTTAAAGAATAAATCTTTGAATAAGAGCATTTCTAGTCAAATAAAAATATTGTTTATGTGTTAAAAATCCTTTTTTAGTAAAATCTTTGGAGAATGATTTGAATTAAACTCTTTGACCCTAAACTTGAAGTTTTGAGATTTAAAAATATATTTGATGAACCCTATAAAATTATTACTTTGCTAAAAGGCATTTCTAACAACATAAAATATCACTTTGGTATAAAATTGGTTTATGGGGTGAAACCTTTTGCAAATGGTTTTAATATTGAACACTTGACCTTAAAACACTAACATGTTGTGTTTAAAAATATTTTACAAACTGTAGGGATTATCATTTTGATTTAAATCATTTCTAGCAAAACAAAATGATTTAAATGGCCTTTTTCACCAACTTGAATTTAAATGGTTTTACCACTTTTGTAAATGACCTATATGAGCTTTAAAATGTTTAGAGCCTAATAGAAACCACTTTTCCATATAAAACCATCTTTTGCATGCTTGCATGCATTGCCATGTTTTTTGTCATTTTATGTGATAAATAATTTGAATGCTAGTTGAATATATGTTTGCTTGATTGAATTGTTGTGAGGTTAGAAGAGTGTGATATTTGCAAAAGGTTGGAATGAACCAATATTCTCTACTTAAAAGGCAAGTGACACTATCATCCATGTCCTACTATTTTCATTACACTTAGTGGATTTTTGTAACATGCATGATAGGACTATTATATTTCTATGCTATGCTATATACTATTAGGATATCCTTATATCTTCCTTAGTGAAAACAATGTAGTTGTAGTATGCTTAGCCCTGCTATATATTTGGGATGAGATACATGATATGATTATATGAAGTGTTGGAAAAATATATGTTTTATATAATAAAACAAGTACTCAATGAGCCACCTAGGTGGAAAGAGGATACTCAAGTTTTGGACAAGGTGGCAACAAAGGGAACCATGTTTATATGGATATCTTTTTGTATGTGCACTAGAATAAAACCACCTAGGGACTTAGAGATTGAACGTGTTTCTCGTACAGTGGCTTCCGTGTATAGCCTCATGCTAAATGGGCTCTGGCTTAGTCAACTACATAGTGGAAGACCCTTGCATTGGAATCTTCAGGTTAACTAGAATTGTGTATTGGAAATATATCCTTACGTTGGTGCCTGGTAGACAAGCTAGCATTGTGTATTGGGAGGACTCCTATGGAAAGACTTTGTCACATTCTCGATCTGCCAGTACTCCATTTGGTTTGTACTTATCTAGCGGCCACTGGTGGCGTCAAGACGAGATTGTGTCATGTGGGTAAAGTGTACAACTTCTACAGAAGATCAAATTCTAAGTACTTAGCCGTGTCCCCGGTTATGGACAACTCTGAGCAACTAAGGCCTGAAGCTATGGAAGATCTCGACATTCCAATTTCTCAAAGTAAAACTTGATGGTGACAAGAAGGGATTAGAAGCACTTGGAGTTTTTCCAAGGAGTTCAGAAAGATTTTCAAAAGATCAAAACTATTTTGAAAAGATAGGATAAAATTATATTGCTTTCTGCAAATGAGCCTAAACCCTACTTAGCCAATATGCATGTAATGATAGGATCCACTTATTTCTACATAGTAGTGAAACTTGCCAATACAATTCAAATGTATTGACCCTTGTGGCTGCAACTTATTATGTTGCAGGTTTGTTTGATGTTAGTGAAGTGTGTTGATTAGGATTACAATTCTACAACCAACATGATTGCCTGTGGCACTTTGAAGATGAACAACTCCATGCTATAGTTATTTCTGTTGCATTGTAATGAGATAGCCAAATGAGCTTTGTAAGATGTAATGAATTATTTTATTCTAGGTTATAAAGTTGTATTATGACCTTTGTTTCTTGATATTACATCTTGACTGTGGATGCTAGCTATTGATCCAGGGACTAGCATTGTAAACACAGGGATCTCTACCTTATTAAAGGTTGGGACCGCTACAGCTTCACTCCCCGGCAACATCACCAGTATAGGGGGTGTATCGTAGTACTTTCGATAAATAGGAGTGTCGATCCCAACGAGGAGCAGAAGGTGCTGAACAGTGGTATGGAGCAGGAAATCCCTGTGAATACTTAGCAAACGGATTTTTAGTGGTTTTCTGACAAGGCAACAAAACAAGGAGCAAGTAACCAAGGTAACGAACAAACGGGGCAAGTGGCCCAATACTTTCTTAGCAAAGGACAAGTCGGTGGAAATACTTATAAGGACCAAACGTTCTCGAGGACACATGGGAATTCTGTCAAGTTCTTTCACTTCAAATAGCTCAGTACTCTTCTCTGGTGTTGTAAGTGTTATGTGGGTGAACCTGTGCTAATGTACCGACCGTACTTGGACTAATACATACTTGTGATTAAACCCCCTGCAAAAATCCGTAACTATAGTAAACTAATTAAGATATAAATCTAACCGCATCTTAAACTCTAAGATCCTACGCTCCCTTGTGCAAAGGTGTCCTAACAGGGGTTCAGGTTTCTGTCACTCCGGCAACCCCACAATTAGTATCCAAATACACAATGCATCCCCCTAGGCCCATAAATGGTGAAGTGTCATGTAGTCGACATTCACTTGACACCACTAGAAGAATAGCACCACAACTTAAATACTAAACCATTGAATAATAACTCATCACAGATTCACTACTAACAACATGACATCTCCCATGTCCTCAAGAACTAAACGAACTAATCACAAGACATCATATGGATCAAGATTAAATATGATATGGTAATGGATACCAATATGAACATAAACAATAATCGAATGGTTCCACTCACAAGCATGAAATACAATAGTAATCAACACCAGGAAAGTTTCCCCTAATGAACTAAAGCAATATCCAACACAATTGTTACAACTGGACGGAGTGGTGATGATGGTGCTAGTGGACATGATGGTGTGGATGATGATGATCCCAATGAAGCCTAGCTTGATGACGGTGTTGATGGCGACTGTCTCCCCTCTCCGCGAAGAAATTCCCCTTGCAGAAATATGTCTGCCGGAGAGAACTTTCTCTCTTAGTGTTTTCATCCCCAAAGGAGGCGGAAATCTATCTGTGGTCGCTTCCCGAGGCTTAGGGTTCTATAGGGAAGATATAGGCAAAGGGGCGGAGTCAAAGGCCGGGCAGGTGGGCCACACCTGCCCTAGGCACAGGGTCAGGTGGGCCCGCGCCTAGGGGGTTGTGGGCCCCCTGTGACCCCTCTTCGCTCGTCCTTATGTCTTCCTTCGTCTTCTGGTAAATAATATGTTTCCATATTTTTCTGGTATTTTTATGATCTTCGCGAAATTGCACCGAAACGCCTTCTTTTCCAACAGTATCCAGACTCCGGCAGTCCATCCTCCAAGAATCATCTAACATGCATAAATAGATGAAAAGCCATAAGTAATACCTCATAATAAGACAAATATCAATGAATATATGTAAATTATGATATAGAATGGTGATTCAAATTGGGCGTATCATCTACCCCGACCTGGACGACCCCAAGTAAAGCTCTAAGGTGGAAAGACTGCGTCTTTCCACTCAAAGATAGAAGACCGCTTACGAGGAGATAATCCAGGAAGATCTCCAATCCAAGAAACTGCCCCAAGCACCACCTAGAGAGTCGTTAGAGGAATAGAGGAACATACCACATCAACAATCCTCAGAAGTCTGCTAGATCCTTCCCAACAACCGAGACGTTCAGATTTAAGACAACAAGACTACCTGACGCTTTCAATACTACTCCCCAAGGAGTAGAAAGAACCCCAAAGCATCGAGTTTCTCTGAAGATGTAGCGAAGCCCCCCCCATTCTCTGCTTTTGCTACTGACGACCCACCAAAAAGGACCTCCGAATCTGCACACCCCGAGACAAAGAATGAAGAACTGTCCCCTTCACAAGTATCACCCCCTCCTTAAGTCACCACCTCCTTAAGAACTGGAGACCCACTCGTCAAAGCAAACATCAGAGAAGGCATGACCCTCACCGCTGAATAACTGAATGTCTCTCATACCCCCGAGGAAATACAGTAACCAAAGTTGGTACCCAACCCAAGGACGGCTACAAGATTCAAGGAACACCCTCGATATAGTCCTTAGTACCCTACCAACTTACCTTTACAACCTCTATCAAGTGATATGATTGTCTCGAAACGGATTAAGTAAGGCGTCAAGTACCTTCACCATTGGACGGTGCAAATCCCCCGAATGATCGATGGACCTGGCTGGATGATATGCAAAAATGATGTTGTTCTTTGCGTGTTTTACCCATGACGTTGCATCAGACTAAACCCGAAACGACCACTTTCTCAAAGGAATGCGTTCCTATATCGCCAACCTCCAACGACATCCTCCAACCAATCGGACCCTCAGTATCTCTGAACTAACTACCCAGAAGCTAGTAGACGCCCCTTTCCAGCAGAACCCCTAACTCAAGAAGTGGTATAGACGTCTCTCACAAAGCGGATTATACAAGTTTGACAGAAGGTAACCACATCAGGATCAAAGGTGCAGCGCCATCCCCCAACATCAGCATAAGACTCCAATCAAGAAGGTTGGCGACTCCACCAAAAACCCCTAGTGTCGCTCTAATGGGGAAAGACTGCGTGTCCCCCCCCCCAAAAAAAAACACGATAGAACCCTCGGGTCGAACACTAGTTATCATTAAGTGATGACCACCCCTGCAAAATCCGAATCATCGACCCTACACAACGGATGGAAATCGACACTTCTCCAGAATCTAAAGGTACTTCAGGAAGGTTCTCCATCGCAAAGTCGACAGCCCAGCCGGCAGTTCTGGCATTTCAAGACTAAGAAGGCAAAGAAGCTGACTTCAGCAGTAAAGGTTAGAAGAAGGCTCAACCTGCTGTCTCGCCTCAAGTAGGAAGTACCCTGTCGACACTAATCCTACCTAGAATCGTCCTAAGGGGAAAAGACTATGTCTTTTCCATTCGTTTAATCCAAGCAACTCAATCCGAAGCCTTCCCGCGTCGGTTAGCTATAAAACTTGTTAGTGCCTAATAATTTCCGCCGCTGAAATTGTTAAGCGGATATTATCACCCAACCCTACTCCTCCCTAATCTCGGGACAAGATTATTTTAAGAGCGAAAGGTCTGTAACATCCCAATTTCAGCAACCCTTAATTGTTGTCCAAAAGGCAAAAATCAGGGGGAACAAAAACTTTTCTTGTTACATGTGTAATGTTTGTTTTCTTGCAACTGATTTTGTATTAGGTGCTATACTTCTTATCTCAACACTAGTTGACAAAAGCTATTTTACAAAAGAGATGTCTTGGCTCATCTTTCATATTCTCAAATGTTCTGGCATTTCAAAAACCTGTGCCAAGATGACTTTGACACAACGAAATACTTTAATAGTTTCTATTAACAAAACTATGTAGACCTATATATATTTCTCCTTATGTTTTCAAGACAAAACTCCCAGCTACTATTACCCATAGGTTTTCCAAAACCTTTATTAAAACCTTCTCATTCCAAGCTTGGTAGAGATACCAAGATGGCCCTTATCTTACTCCAAAGTAGACCCAATTCAAAATGACCATCTCTACATCAAGCTAGGCTTGATGATAACCTTAGTAGTAGTTGGATAAGTGGATAAGATGAATTGCCTTGATCTATTGTCTGATGAATTGCAATGATCTACTGATTGCATTGTTTGCTTAGGAACTAGAGTGAGAAAATCTAGTAGCTCACCCCTTAGGAACCAATCTATGTTTGTGATCCCCCAAATCTGGACCTATCCTAATCCACTAATTGACCATCCCTTCTCCTAATCAAATTAATATCTAGGGATACTCCCTTTTGCTAGTTTCCAACTCAGTAGAGACCCAATCTAAGCATGGATACTACCTACCTAGTTAACACCTCAACATCATATCCTTATCATGAGTTGGAACATGGCATCCTCCCAAAAGCATCTACACTTGTACTCTAGTAGAAAACCCTAAATCTGCCAAAATGGCTAAGACTGGAATTCTTCTCTAGATTCAATCCTTGGAGCTCTACCTTCTCCAACCTATAAGCATTATTGAGATTGTATTTGAACCATCATGTAGTACATCACTAGTACTACCAAGGCCCACTCTTATGATTGGATAAACCATTCTAGTTCCCACTCATCCATGATGGTCTTGTAGTCAAGATAATAGTCTTCTCTGCAAATCTTATCATCTTGCCTACTTTGGCAGAAGCTCACATCTATATGATACCTCCCCTTGACCAATTATTTGCATGATTATGATCTAATAACCATGGATTACCAAACCCTATATCACTTGTTTCCATTGGAGCCTTGTGCTTCTTAAACCCACATGGTTTAGGAGGCTACCTGATGTATCTGCTATGGCAACCTTATTTTTAACAAAGTTTGACATATCTTGTAGACCAGATCAAATGCAACCAAGACCAACTCTTTCTTCCTTGATCATCTATATAACTTGGTCTAGCTATCCATATCTCCCTTGTACCAAGGTGAGCTCTGAGCTCCCAAATACAACCCTATTTAGGTGGCATAAAAATAACCAAACCCTAGATCCTCCCAAATCTAGTTTCCATCCTTATCACCACATTTCTTCAAAACAAAAGGTTGAACACGATGCATACATCAAGTTTACATCACCTACCTTGAATATAATCATTTGGCAAATAATTCCCATAATTATTTGGAGCCTAAAATTAAATAAATTCTTTTCTCGCAAAATCCTCCAAACCTTGACTTCAAGGGAAAGTTTGTTTTTATCCAAACCACTTTGCCAACTCAATGCATATTTGAGTTCTATATCTCATACCCCACCTTCCCATACAAAAAATAAATATTTTTTAGATTCTTAAATGGCAGAAACAAGAAATAATTCGTTAAAAATAGTTTTCCATGTCAATAAATTCTCCAATGTGTAATATGGTATTTAGGACCATCCCACATCAAAAACAAACCCTAGACAATGTAGAAATATCAAATAAGCTTCTAGAAACTACTTTTGGACTATTTAAGTAATTGAGTTTAAGTGCACCAAAAATCCTCTGTAAAATCTCAAATAAATCCAGGATTGTTGCCTTGACCACATCTCGAAACCAGTACCTTTGGCTCATCTTGTGTAATTGAAAAATATATAGTTGCTTCACAAACCCTTAATTGGACAAGATATGGAATCATCTCCAAACTTGATACAAACCATAGTAAAACTTTCCAAGCACTTCCCCACAGCACCATCCATCACCTCTGGTCGAAATGCACTATAGCAAGGGTACTGTAGCTCCAACCCCCCTTGGCCTTTGTGTTTGGAAGGGAAAGAGAGGAAGGGACAAGCACAACTTGCCAAAGCATTTCATCACAGCATCCCCTCTCTCCTCTTTGTCCCCTACCACGACAGAGACCCCTCTCTCACCCCTCCACCGTCCTCTTTGCCCAATGGCAGGCCAGTACCTCCTCCCAAACTCCTCCTACAACAAGATCACCATGGACCATCCTCTCTTGGTTTATAAGGCCAGAGCACCTCCCAGCTCGCCTTTGCCCCTCATTTCCCTCCGCCACAGCCTCACCTACCACTCCCCTGGCTCCCCAACCACTCTCCAGATCTGCCAAGCTCGGGGAAGGAAGAAGCAAGGCCTCTCGGCCATTGCTGAAAAGATGAGCATAGCCCTCCCATCTCTCCATCTTCCCCTCTACATGTTGCCCCCTGGTGCTCCCCTACCCTCTCTGACCTTCCCCTTCTATTTCCATTTCCCAGGAACGCCTCTGCAGACGTCGCCATCAACCACCGATGGTGTCATTTTTGCGCGAGCACCTCCCCGCCGCGAAACCGGTGGCTGCCGTCAATCTCCGAGCTCGCCACGGCGGACCACGTCCACCTGCACCATCTGTGGCTCCTATCCTCGCCTCTGGTAAGCCCCTGCCACCTCCCAGACCTCCATAGGTTTTCCGCCACCGGTGACCTAACCCTGTGAAGAAGATGATCTAGAGCCGTCGGATCCCTTCTAATCGGACAACCGACAAATGTCCATACCCCTTCGCCCTCTATAATTTTTGATGCTCCATGCTTGTTTAGTATCTACTTTGCTTTACTTGTCCACACTTTGAGGTGCTTTTTACATGTTTTCTGGTACTAACCTATTAACAAGTTGCAACAGTGCCAGATGCATGTTTTCTGTTATTTTTGGTTGCAGAAAAGTTAGTAAATAAATATTCTCGAAATTCGACGGGACAAACGTCAAAGTCAATTACTTTCCGTGGGGAACAAGAAGTCCAGAGGGGAGCAGGAGGGGCCATCCAGGGGGGGCCAGAACCACCCTAGGCGCAGGTGGGCCCCACCCCGCGCTTGGCTAGGGTTTGGCTACTCTGGCCGCCTCCTTGGTCTCCCCCTTCGCTTATAAGAATCCCCTGATGCAGAAACCCTAGGCACCCGTTCGAATATCCACGAAACCATTTGTAGCCGCCACCTCCGTCATCCCTAGATCGGGGGGATCTGAAGATCTTCCCGGCACCCTGCTGGAGGGGAGATCATCCTGGAGGCCTTCTCTCTGGTATGATGCGTGAGTAGTTCCACCTTGGACTATGGGTCCATGTAGTAGCTAGATGGTTGTATCTCCTCCTTTGTGATTTCATGTATAGATCTTGTGAGGTCTGTTCATGATCCATATCTAATCTATTTGTAATCATACATGTTGTGTTTGCGGGGATCCGATGGATATTGAGATTATTATGTTGGTTTGATTAATGATTTTGTCTTTATGATTCTATCATGTCTGTGTTTTTGTGATCTTGCATGCTCTCCGTTGTTAGTAGCTATCTTGGCCAAGTAGTTGCTAGTGACTCCAAGAGTGGGTATTTATGCTCGATAGTGGGTTCATGCCTCTAGTTTCCAAGGGAAGTGATAGAAATCTCTTAGGTTGTATATGTGTTGTTGCTACTAGGGAGAAAACAATAGTCTCTTATTCATGGAACATGTGGACTGTTTACGTTACCCACTTTGATTAAAGCAGTTGTCTGTTGCTTGCAACTTAATACTGGAGGGCGTTCGGATGATAACCTGAAGGTGGACTTCTAGTCATAGATGCAGTTGGATGGCGGTCTATGTATCTTGTTCTATTGCCCAATCGAATATCATAGGATCTTTCTGACTAGTAATTGCATTGTTATGCATTGCTTAGTTCCTGTCAATTGCCCTGCTATAATTTGTTTACCCTTCATGCCATGTTTTTTATCTAAGGAGAGCACCTCTAGTGAACTATGGACACCGGTCCAATCTTTACCATTGGTACATCTTCCACTGTTACTTTTTTACTTGTTGCAAACCATTACCTTCCACAACATACGTTTAATACTTTGTTACAGCAAACCGGTGAGCTTGACAACCTCACTATTTCGTTGGGGCAAAGTCTTGAGTTTGTGTTGTGCAGGTCTCCGCGTTGCTTGAAACACCTGTGTGACGTTTCCTTCCTCCTTCTGGTTCAATAACCTCGGTCTCTACTGAGGGAAGACTTGTTTCTTGTTGCTTCACACCATGCTCTTGGCGTTTCCAACGAAGTGCTCCACGTCAGCACCATCAACAAGTTTTCTAGCGCCGTTGCTAGGGAGGCTAAGGACATCTTCACTAGGGGAGTCCTTCACTTCCTTTTTCTTTACTTTGTTTTTAGTTTGCTTTGTTTATTTTGCTTGGTTTTGTTTGCCTATTTTCAAAAACCCAAAAAAATTAGTCTATTTTGGTTTGCTTTCTTTATTCAAAAACACAAAAAAATTAGTTCATGCTCTAGTTGCCACCTTGTTCTAGCTCACCATGTTGCTCTCCAAGTTCGCCCTGAAAGATCTTGCAATAGGTAGTGGCTTCATAATTGGGAAAGATAATATTGGAGAATTCTTTGATTATGTTAGCAAGCATTAGGATATTAAGGATAAATCTATAATAGAGCTTGCTCCTAATTATGAGATTTCTGCAGCTCCTTTAGTTCATATGTTGGAGGCTAGGTTTGTTAGCCTTAACCCCTTCATACAATTCTTGTTCCTAAAACTAAAAGAAGAAAAGAATGCTGAAAAGAGGGTATTCTTCCTTGAAACTTTATCAAAAGAATTCCATGATGTTGCTAGGGAAGCCAAAAAGGTCTTTGAGCATTTCAATATGATAGGCTCAAGTGTAGATGTTGTGGGTATTTCTGATAAAACTAATCCTAGAGAAGAATTTAAGATACCCATACCCTTTAAGCTTATTGGAATGCATAAATCCTTTGAAAAGAAATTTGATTGGATTGCTCCTGAAAATCTTTTTGATGAAAGTAGTAGACCCAAGAGATATGATAAGGGATCCTCCAAAACCCATTTGGATGAGATACCTTTCATAGTTGAAGACTTTGCAAGTATGAATGTTAATGCTTCCTCATTTGAAATTACTTGATTCCTCTTGCTTCGTGTGGCTAACTTAAAGGCGTTAAAGAAAATTACTTGTTGGGAGATAACCCAAGAGTTTCCTTTAGTATTGGAAGTTATTACTTCATTAATGACTTCTCTTTATCGTTTTTGTTTGCTTTTTGTGCCAAGAATGACCTCTAGTGAGAGGGAAGTAAGATTTGGGGAGTTGCTGTCCCGAAACAGATTTCTTTCCTCCACCATAAAAATCCGTGAGGAGTCTCTGTAACTAGGATTGATCTGAAAATTTACGAATAAATCCACAAGTATGTTAGTTAAGTTCCGTTAGTTCAACACTTGTTTATTTGAGCAACAGAAGATGTTCGAAAAATCGTTTTCTACCTGCTGGTTTATTTTGACAGATTTCTGCCATTATTTGCATTTGCTTCTTATTGATTTCTTTTTGAGTTCTCTTTAGGTGAATTGAGCTTTTTGAAGGAGTTACTAGAGTAGCTTGTTTCTTTAGTGAAAATACTTGCTGTTTCAAAGCTTTGCCAAAGGTCTAATATCTTTTGAATACGCTAATGTTGCTAATGAAGATTGTGTGAAGTTTTGTATGAAGGAAAATTTTTAGGTGTAAAGGGAGAATGGTGCAATGAGATGAAGAATGGACAAAAGCTCAAGCTTGGGGATGCCACCATGGTGTCACCCCAAGAAATATCCAAGAGGTACAAGCGTCAAAGCTTGGGGATGCCCAAGGCATCCCCCTTCTTCATCAATAAAAAGCTCTGGTCTGTCTAGACACTTCGTTTTTATTGTTTCATGCACAGTTGTGTTGTTCTTGGAGAGTCTTAGTTTGCTTGAATAAAATAGTTTGGACCCCTATTCTCGCTGTGTTGTTTTGCAAATAAGTTGCTTGGTGTTGGAAAGGAGTAGTAAGTTCTTGCTTGTAAGTGCAAGAGGAGCTTGGATTGACTGTGACTTAGACTTTAGCATGACATGCTAGGTGTTGTTTTAGCATTATCCTTAGTGATTATTGCTGTAGCATGTCTTGTTCCAAACAATTCGGATTGCTTAGTGTGCCTTGAAGAAAGTATGCGTTGTTTTATCATGCAAAAGCATAATATTATGGTATTCTCCTTTGATGCTTTGCTTGGGTTGACTTGGCACATGCTCACACCATGTTATGGCTCTCACAAGTCACCATTAGCCTCTATGATCATTTAGCCCTTGGCTTGTAGTACCACTCTTTGCTTTGATTAGTATGCTTTGTTGCATTGCATGATTTTGGCCATTATTGCTCTCTTAGTTGGTTGCTCCCAGTCTTTTGCTAGCCTCCACTTGTATGAGTAAGTTATACTCATGCCTCCAACTACCAAGAAACCAAGTTATTCCAAAGTGTCCACTATAAACTCCTATGCATGGTGTGTTACACCATTCCAAGTATATTCTTGTTTTCAGCTATCTTCCAATTAAAAACTATTTTGATATGTGAAAACTTAGTGATTAAAGCCATCACGAACTTGATGGCACACTTTATTCTTTGCCCCTAATAAACTTGAACCATTGTGACAACTTTTTTGTATATGCTTGCACTTATAAGTTGGAATTAGCAGAACCATGCTGTCATGGGGAACGTTTTCAACATTGCACCTGTACTCTGTACATACTTGATATCATGTTCTTTTGTCTATGGATGTCACCGGTGTGAAATAAAGAGGGAACTTGTAAGTCCAAGGAGTTTGTATCCCGTGTTAAAGAAACGCCTGGGCCGCTAGCCTAAGCCATACATAATCATGGTGGAAACTTGCAGCATCACCATAGTGAGCTATCTATGAAGCATCCTCAATAAAAATATATGCATATGGTAAATAAAAAGATTACTGAGATGCTCACTATCTGCTTGCCTTGTCATTTTGGTTATGGGAAAGCTCATGTACCATGTGTAAGGGGTACCCCGTTGACAGTTCTCAATGATATGCAAATACTTACAGTGACAATAACTTACCTAGACCCAAAGTTGAGTATGCATGAGGTGTGTCCCTCGTATTCAAGGGACTTGATATTGCCAACTTATACTTCGTCAAGCATATACTCCAGCTTTTCCACTTTAACCTTAACCACTTCAAGATGCTTATGATAGGGGCAATGAGGGCTGAAAGCTAACAAGTACCATAATTTTTGGAAGCTCTTTTTGAAACTTGAAATCCCTGCTTCCTTTACAAAAAGGCCTTTCTTCCACCATTATTTGAGTCTCCACCTTCTACCATTAGGCACCATTAAGGGAGCGTAGTTGTCATTCCGCGTGCAGTGTTCCAAATCTTGTTAATTGCTGCATATTGTGTTATTACTTGTTCTTGTGCTACTTTTTTCTAGTCACCCTTGCGAACTTTGCAGGTGTCCTATGCATCTATTTGCTACTCTATGAGGGAGAAGCTGATTGCCACTATGCTATGTTTTCTGTATGTGAAACAAACTAACGTTTTCTGATGCATGTTATTCATGATCTTTGTTTGTAGCCTTTCATGTTGCATGCATAGTTACTATATCCTATTGTTAGAACTCCATCTTTCATGCACATGTTTAGAGTTCTTTGATCCCAACTTTCAATGCTTGTAAATGGTTGGATCTTTATTGTGAGGGTGCATGCCACCTCAAATATTATTCTTTTTATCACTTACCTACTTGAGGACGAGCAGGAGTTAAGCTTGGAGATGCTGATACGTTGGAAACGTATCTATAATTTTTGATGGTCCATGCTTGTTTAGTATCTACTTTGCTTTACTTGTCCACACTTTGAGGTGCTTTTTACATGTTTTCTGGTACTAACCTATTAACAAGTTACAACAGTGCCAGATGCCTGTTTTCTGCTGTTTTTGGTTTTAGAAAAGTTAGTAAAGAAATATTCTCGGAATAGGGTTGGACAAACGTCAAAGTCAATTACTTTCCGTGGGAACAAGAAGTCCAGAGGGGAGCCGGAGGGGCCAGCCAGGGGGGCCAGACCCACCCCAGGCGCGGGTGGGACCCACCCCACACATGGCTAGGGTTTGGATACCCTGGCCGCCTCCTCGGTCTCCCCCTTCGCCTATAAGAAGCCCCCGATACAGAAACCCTAAGAACCCGATCAAATCTCCATGAAACCGTCTGTAGCCGCCACCACCGTCATCCCTATATCAGGGGGATCTGAAGTTCTTCCCGGCACCCTGCTAGAGGGGATATCATCCCGAAGGCCTTCTCTCCGGTATGATGCGTGAGTAGTTGCACCTTGGACTGTTGGTCCATGTAGTAGCTAGATGGTTGTATCTCCTCCTTTGTGGTTTCATGTATAGATCTTGTGAGCTCCATTCATGATCAAGATCTAATGTATTTGTAATCATGCATGTTGTGTTTGCGGGGATCCAATGGATATTGAGATTATTATGTTGGTTTGATTAATGGTTTGGTATTTATGATTCTATCATGTCTATGTTGTTTGTGATATTGCATGCAATCCATTGTCAGTAGCTATCTTGTCCAAGTAGTTGCTAGTGACTCCAAGAGGGGGTATTTATGCTCGATAGTGGGTTCATGCCTCTAGTTTCCAAGGGAAGTGACAAAAATCTCTTCCGTTGTAGATGTGTTATTGCCACTAGGGAGAAAACAACGGTCTCTTGTTCATGGAACATGTGGACTGTTTACCTTACACACTTTGCTTAAAGCAGTTGTCTATTGCTTGCAACTTAATACTGGAGGGGGTTTGGATGATAACCTCAAGGTGGACTTCTAGTCATAGATGTAGTTGGACAGTGGTCTATGTATCTAGTTGTATTGCCCAATCGAATCTCATAGGATCTTTCTGACTAGTAATTTCACTGTTATGCCTTGCTCACTTCCTGTCAATTGCCCTGCTGTAATTTGTTTACCCTTCATTCCATGTTGTTTATCTAAGGAGAGCACCTCTAGTGAATTATGGACCCCGGTCCAATCTTTACCATTGATACATTTTCCAATGTTACTTTTTTAATTGCTGCAAACCATTACCTTCCACACCATACGTTTAATCCTTTGTTACAGCAAACCAGTGAGCTTGACAACCTCACTGTTTCGTTGGGGAAAAATCTTGAGTTTGTGTTGTGTAGGTCTCCGTGTTGCTTGCAATACCTATGTGACATTTCCTTCCTCCTTCTTGTTCGATAACCTCGGTCTCTACTGAGGGAAGACTTGTTGCTTGCTTCTTCACACCTTTCTCTTGGGTTTTCCAATGAAGTGCCGCCGAATTCCCCTGGCGCAGCCCAGTAGCCCCTGTACCCTTCTCCTTTTTAATATTTTTCTAGATCTGTCATATTGGTGGTTTGGTTTAAATGCAAACAAAAATGCAGAACACCATATTCTGGCCAGATCCAAATTTATATATGTAGCCACATGTCTTCGTCAACTTTCAGTATAAGAATGTGACCAAAATAATATTTGATTTAGTCATAATAAATCATCTACCAAGATGTGTACTTTTCACTAATATATTTCTCCAGAGAGTCTTATTTACCCAAATGACCTGAAACCTTTTTGTGTTGGAAGGTAGAAACCACACCATGTTCGTCCCACATGCCCCACATAAAATTACTTCCTAGATTAACTGTAGCAAAAATATTAAAAATAGGGAATTTATGACTTTAGAAATTTCTCTAGGACAAACCAAATGATTTTTTATCTAATTCCAACTCCCAGTAAACTTCTTTACCAATAAGTACCAAAACCCAGGAGCCCAAGATTTATTGAGCTTTTATTGAATATTGGCGAATTAAACATTTATGTGTATAGTTAGTTCACCAATAAATTCATCATTGGAGTTTTGTAAATCCAAAAAGGGGTGATTCTAATTTCTTTAGAAAGGTATTATCAGTACCTAACCAGTGCCCTTGGAATCACATCAAAATCTTCTGTAGATTAAATATGATGAAAAAGACAAATATTATCCAGTACTGTCTTTGGGAATTTCTCAAGGGCATTCTATTAATTTTTTTGAGGTGATTCCAACTCCTCTTGAATCAGTCCACTAAATACTACCTAATCACCCAAGGAAATAATTTTTGGAGCTACAGATTATGTCTGGTGAATTATTTCCTAAAACAAGAGTTTTATCCACTATAAAAATCACTATAAATCAATGGAAATTGTTAAAATAGTGAAACCACTTTTGTTGGATTAATTTTATCAATACCTATCTGATTGTACCATTATTATACACTCGTACCATACAGATCAAGCCCTAGGTCAAAAACCCTCTCTTAGGTAGTTCCTAGATTTTAAATCCAAAAGGATCCCTTTTTCCTATGCCTCCAAATCTTCTTCCAATCCAATCAAATCATACCTCCAACACCATACTGAGGTATATCATGAGATTATGTTGCTTGCTATATGTATTGATGCTTGTATGCCATGTATTGATTGTGGTGTTGTTTGTTTGCATGTATGCTCAATAACAGCGATAGTGGCGATTATGTGGCGCCGAGAAGAAGGAAGCATCTGGTTATTTTTATTATTGTTATTATTGATTTCGGGTATTCTAAAGAAGTCATGGGACATCTCGCTAGTCACAGGAAAGCCACCTTCTTGCTCATATGCCTTGTCCTATTATTTTACCTATGCATGTTTTAGCTATTCTTTTGTGCAAATTGCATTGTTTTACTATATTACAATTTATATGGGGAATGCTTGGCTCCTCTAAACAATTACCCCTAAGTATCATTAGGTACAACCCTCCTTGATGATACCTACCTGCCCCTAGTATGATAGATGGTGTATCACACCATGTCCCTTTGGAAACCCTGTTTTAGCCAAATAAAAAACTATGGGATGGAAGACCCCGGAAAACATCTTACAAAATGTTTTATGAGAAAACCTTGGTGAGGCTTGGACTACCAAGTGATCTTGAAAATGAGAAAGTGTTTTGGTTTACAAAATGGTCAGACGAAATATAGAGGAAAAATGTTTTTGAAAACACGTCGGGTTGTACAGTTCCTATTGCTTGAGCAATTTAACCCGTGCAACCACATTACTCTAGAATAGGAAGGGGTTGGGCTAGAAGTTTGTCTAATCTGGTATAGGTGCCTCACACTACTATAAGGGAAAACAATCCCCGGAGGTTGGGCCTTCTCTGTCCAACGGTCCATGCGTAGAATCGACCGGGAGAAGGAACAAAGGGTCTACGGGCCTCCGCGCGATACTATGAGCCCCTCATTGAAAGCACACACCCGTCGAGGTGCAAAACGCACTTCGGTTGGCTGGTTACTATATAGGGCATCCCGGTTTTGAGGAGAATAACCTCATAGGGTAGGCACCTGTATCAGAGAGGGAATCCCGAAGGTCTTGACTGGTTACTCGACCCACGGTCGGTGTAGATCAGGGACGGGTAATCGTATGGTGTGGGTAAAGTGTACAACCTCTGCAGAGCGTAAATCTATTTGAATAGCCGAGGTCATGGATGGTTGTGATGGCTGTTGTACGGCGGTGATGGTTTTGATTTCAAAAAGGACTTAGAAAAAGCAAGGGCTTGAAAGTTATTTGACCATGAGATGGTCGGAAAATGGAGGAAGGAGTTTGGTCATGAGGTGACCGGAAGGAAATACAAATGGGTGACCCAATCCTAGTGTTTTCTTATAACTTTTCAAAAAGGTTTCCAAAATGTTTTACCAAGGTTCTAAGAAAAGATATAGATATATGCTATATCTACAAGAGAAACTAATTTATAAAAGAACCTCTTATGGAGCCATTAACACAGCCATATTGCATATCCTTTATTTCTTGTTCTGTAAAGGTGGTTTGCGAGTACATTCAAAGTACTCATCGGCATTGTCCCTGGCTATTTACTTGGCCAGACTTTCAGATGATTGAGAGGAAAGATGGAGATGCTGATGTCTATGCAGCCTAGGTCGTCTTCCCAGTCAGTAGCCTGTAGGATAAGGCATGGCGTGGGCTCTACGATTGAAGACTTCCGTTATTCATGTTGTATCGCCATAATGGCACATTTGTAGTACTTTTACTCGTTATTCATGGATGGTGTAATGATACTTGTCGGTTATGCTCACGGCTCAATCATCATGGGAACGTGAATTGCAGGCATAATGGGTATTCTTGGACCGTAAATTCGGGGTTCCACAAAATATGCTAAGGCTTGTGACAGGAATCCGTGATGATATGAGATCCGGGATGTGGTTTTTCTAGTCCCATGCTTGCCACCACTAGGACCCGAGTTCTTGCCTATTGAACCAAGACGAGCGTACAACCACATGGGGCTTGGGAACCCCTAGATTGACTAACTTGCCTATTAGATTCCATGAGTCACATAGTTGGGGCGTTCCATTTGACATATGCATAGAAAACCTTTTAAAAGATTTGGCAGTTGAAAGGTGCATTCATAATAGGTAGATAAGCGTGGCCGAGGTTGCTTGGGGTCGATGGAGCCCCTAGTAAACCAACCTTGTGTCACATCTCCAGGGACTGGCTTTGGGATTTGACCGGTTACGGTGGAACCATCCTTATGGCGTGACTCATGGTCTCGGCAAAAGCAATGTAAAGGTCATGGTCAACCACCCTCCGCCGGCCTTCCAAGGAAGAGGGCTAATGATATGGCATTAATACTCGGTTGGTATGTGTGGGTAAAGTTGTACACCCCTGCAGGCTAATAATCTTTACGAAAAGCCGTGTTCGCGGTTATGGACAACATGGGAACGAACGTGATGATCATACAGAACATGAACCTAATCGTAAAACTTGGCAACTAATGTTTGTTAAGGATGCTTCCTCATGGGTATGAGGGGGTGATCCAAGTAGAGGTTTGGTGATGATGATTTGGTGGATATCAAAGATGATGATCAATACTTCAAAGATGATGCTCTCTTATCCTCTTTTAAAATATTCAGATTAGACGATCTTCTTCTCTGTCTTGTTTTACAAACAAAGATGGCTTTATGCAAAACAACCCCACCAGCCATAAGTCTTGCAGAGTACACAATGTACTCACCCTTGCTTTGTTGATACTTTTGGTAGAGTAAGTGTTCACCTTAAGACGACTTCTGTACGACATCGACACCGACGAGTAGCTTGGGGTTCCTGGTAGGAAGCCTGGAATCTATGGGCTAGGACGTCATCGTTATGCTTCAGGCCTCTTAGGACATTTGTTAAGTTTTCTATACTTAATAACATAATTTCCTTCCGTTGTCTGATGTTTGTGGTCAGTGACTGATGGCTGTGAAATATTTCCATCCACTTCCGCATTTAAACTAGATATTATTCATATATTTGATGAAATATCTCTCTAAAACCTGCCACTAATGCATAATTCTCAAAGGGGTATGAAATCCTTTCTTGCTATTTTTTCCTGTGCAGATAATGACATATTATGATGGGAATCACTACATAAAAGCCAAAGATACGAGATTTCCAACATGCCAGAGAAACCAGGAGCCGTGAAGATATTACTGAAAGTTTAACGACCAACTATATGGGCCGCTTCTGTATAATTGCCTCCATATAGTTTGCACCGACTTCATTAGGTCAAACAGAACAACTTTTGTGAAGGGACCCCTATAAAAAGAGTCTTCGAGCGACAGGAAATAAAGCTTATTTTCGACCTCATCTCTCCCTGCCACTAGAAGCCGCCATGCCGGAGGAATAGATCTAGAACCAAACATCTAAACCCTTCTCCACCATCATAGCCATCTTCCACCACTTGTAATAGTAAATCTCATCTCCAATTGGCGACATTGTAAGACTATTTGCTATCAACCTTATGATCTCTATTACAATGTTTATGATTATCGATTTCATCTCTATGTATGAGTAATTCTCCTAGGGCTAAGGGCTTTGGCCTAGCCATGTAGCCTTTGTGCATGTTATTTATCATAAATGGGATCATGTATTAGTTTGTATGAAATGATGATTATAGTACCCTCTCTTTCCTCATTCTAAGGACTTGTCAGGTACCGAAGACCCCGAGGATTGATCCAGGTAAAGGGAGTGTGAGTAATGACTGATCTGTAGGATAGGAACCCCAGTGACAGAAAGGGTAGTACGACTGTATGTGAGGAATTTACTTGGGATTAACGGTGGCATCACGATGCTTATCATTAGTTCTCTTTCCTCTATGGATGAGACTAGTAGGTTATTGCTATAAGCGGTTCCGGAGGCGATAACAATTATGGATGCACTACCCACATATAACTATCTTGCTCTAACAATTACATGCATACTTTATTATTATATATTATTCCCATCAGATGTTTTGCACAACTACTGGTGCAAACCAAAGACCCTAGGCCCTCTCTCTCCATCAATAACAACAACAATAACAAGATTGCAAACTCTTGGTCTGGTCAAAAGGCAATAGGAATTCTAAAACTCTCGATGGTCCGTTTAAGTAATATCACTTTGCTTTATGCTTACCGAGGGTTCGATAAACCAAGGTCTACTAGGGAAAAAGAGCTATACTACATATGTAATCCGGATCGAAGGTATCAGTGGCCTCTGCTTGTAATAATTTGGTTCTTTGCTCGGTTATGAGCTTGCTGTAATAAATTTTGTGTCGTAGGGTCACTCCTGTGTTACGATTCTTCACTGGATATCCTCGAGCTCAGTGTGAATCTTATGTCAGACAAAGGTCTGGGATTTGTTTAGCCCTGATCCCGAGGGTGTCACAGGTTTTGGTATCAGAGCAGTACCGACTGTAGGAAAACCTTGCTATTGGTCGATGTTGAGTCAAGTGTTTGTGAAAACTATTTTAAAAGCTGAAAAGTATATCCAAAAACTCTAGTATGATTCATTTTCTTCTTATCCAGTTTCTCTCTAACTCTAGTTTATCTTATCTGGTGTTGATTTTTGAAAAAAAAATTGATATCTCTTCTAGTCTTTCAAATCTTAGGTGGCTTTTGGGAATGTCGTTTCTCAAACAGCTGACCTAGTATTGAGTTCTATAGAGTTGTGTGTATTGTGTATCCCTTGTTCCCCTTGATCCTATTCATCTGAGAGATTCATTTCCATCATGATCTCTCTGTCTTAAGGTGCCTACAATATAATGTGCCACAGTGTTCTACTCTAGCTTATAGGTTTCCTTTCTCCTCGTGTGCCTCCTTTTTGTTTGTTGGGTACTTCAAAAGTTGTTTCTTATCTTGGAAGCTACCTCGTGATTCCTACCTTGTAGTGTACGTTGTATCACTCAAGTAGTAGTTACTTCTTTCTTGGACTTGAAACTAAGATCCCGGATTGTGCTGGATTCTGATGTTGTGAATCTTGTACATGAAGCTGACCTTTAACCCAAGATCCTTTCTTTGACCACTGTTGCTAATGTTCACACATTACCTCAGGATGGCTAGTACTACAATTCTAGCCTCCATGCTTGTGGTATTTTTCGCGATTGAATTGTGACAAATAAGGACTTCCCCTACCACTAGCTATGCCATATGTTCTTTAAAGGAACTAGATCACGAAAATAGTACTCCTTGTGAGTCTTGCATCTATACTCGCGACTCTGCCACACCTTGGGATTCCATCCTAAGCATGTTCCTTTCCCTTTGTTGTTTTCCGACCTCTGTGTACCAGTTGGTAGCAAAGTAGTAAATGTGCATCAGTTTCTTCTGATGCAAGATACTCTTGTGGTCCTTCTTGACAAACCATTTCAGGATGTCTAGGAGAAACAAACTCTAGTACCTCATCATATCTAGTACCAGGTCAAAGTGTTGTAATCCATAGATTAAGAGTCATTAATTATCTTCTGTCTAATATACCTTAAAGTATCACACCCTTTTATACTAAGAGGTCGTGCTGAGATTCATGGCTTTCTTAATGAAGTGATGCTTTTACACATCTTTAACCACCCTCCCTCGATCATTCGCGCTCGTGACTGATGCGTGTGCGTAATAATATGGACATCTGAAATTCTTAGCAATTTTGATTGCTCTGAACTCTAAGGAAATTTGAGTCATTCTTATAGTGATTGGGTAACCCTATCACTAAGCAAATGATGAATGTGTGATACTTCAGAAACGTATCTATAATTTTTGATGTTCCATGCTTGTTTACTATCTACTTTGTTTTGCTTTGTCTACACTTTGAGGTGTTTTTATATGTTTTCTGATACTAACCTATTAACAAGATGCCACAGTGCCAGTTGCTTGTTTTCTTCTGTTTTTGGTTCCACAAAGGCAGAAAATTAATATTCTCGGAATTGGACGGGACAAAAGCCAAAGTCAAGATTTTACCGTGGGGAACACGAAGCCTGAATACGAGACAGAGGAGAGCCACCAGGGGCCACTCCCCCTGATCGCGCGGCTAAAGTGGGCCCGCATCTAGGGGGTGCGGCCGACCTGGCGACCCTCCTGCCTCGACTATTGGCCTATAAATACCATCCGATGCCAAAACCCTAAGTACCCGATCAATATTCCACGAAACCGTCTGTAGCCTCTGCCACCATCGTCCCTAGATCGAGGGGATTTGAAGCTCTTCCCGGCACCCTGCCGAAGGGGAGATCATCCCGGAGGCCTTCTTCTTCATCATGCCAGCCTCCGGTATGAAGCGTGAGTAGTTCCACCTTGGACTACTGGTCGATGTAGTAGCTAGATGGTTGTATCTCCTCCTTTGTGCTACCATGTTTAGATCTTGTGTGCTCTGTTCATGATCAAGATCATCTATTTGTAATCATGCATGTTGTGTTTGCGGGGATCCGATGGATATTGAGATTACTATATCAGATTGATTAATGGTTTTGTCTTAATGATTCTATCATGTGTATGTTGTTTGTGATCTTGCATGCTCTCCATTTCTAGTAGCTATCGTGTCCAAGTAGATGCTAGTGACTCCAAGAGGGGGTATTTATTCTATATAGTGGGTTCATGCCTCTATTTAACCTAAGGGAAGTGACAGAAATCTCTAAGGTTGTAGATGTGTTGTTGCCATTAGGGAGAAAACAACGGTCTCTTGTTCATGGAACAAGTGGATTGTTTACCTTACACACTTTGCTTAAAGTAGTTATGTATTGCTTGCAACTTAATATTAGAGGGGGTTCAGATGATAACCTGAAGGTGGATTTCTAGTCATAGATGCAGTTGGATGGCGGTATATGTATCTTGTTGTATTGCCCAATCCACTACTAGGAAAATGGCTATAGGTAATCAGCACATCCATGGCTCACATGGTTGAAGTGCCCCACGGCTAAAACAGGTGTGACTCACCTATGGGCAGTGCCCTACTAGTAACTAGAACAACCGTGGCGCATATGACCATAGTCTGCCACAGATATGAGTGGGCCAGGGCCCTGTTGGCCGCACGTCAGATATCCGTAGCACACATAGGATAGGTGCACTACGCTTGTTGGGGTTATCTGTGGCGCACGTTGGGGGGGTGCGCTACGCCTAAGCGCATGCCCCTCTGCTCTGTAAAACGGGCAGACACATCCGTGGCGCACTATGGCATGTGCGCCACGGATGTTACTAATCCCTGTGGCGCACTGGGGCCGAGTGCGCCACGGATGTGGCGACCTTTTTTTTTGGAAGATCCACTTTGTGCACATGTGTGATCATCCACCACCCCACACTTCACTTTCCCCTTCTTCTTCCTCCTTAGATCTAGTCGGGATCCTTCTCCTTCCCACCTCAATTTCTCCACTCATTCACCATTTTTAGCATGTAGAACATTCCTTGGATGTTACATAAGTAATAGAGGAAGCTCTCCGGTCTCTCATCTCCTTCTCCGGTCTCGCGCGCACCTCTCCTTTCCATCTTCTCGCGATTGGTCTATCATCTCGGTAAGTTGTCCATGTAAGGATGTGTTCATGTGTATATGGATGATATGCTCATATGTATGTAGATGATCGATGCTCATGATGTGTGTATGGAGAGGATCGATGGTCATATGTGTGTGTATATGGGGAGTATCGATGATGCTCATGCATGTGTGTATGGAGAGGATAATGATGTGTTCATGTGTGTATGGATCAGTCTCTCTCTCTCTCTCTCTTGTGTTTATATGTGAACAAGTTTCCATTTGTTTTGCCAAAATGTTGATTCATTTCCATTTTGGCAAGACTGTGGCATTTCGCAAAGGTCCTAATTTTAGGATAGGTCATGCCGAAATTTTCTATCGACCATTGCATGCATGCATTGATTATGTGGTTCTAATAGACTTCTAATTGTACCGTGTACACAGTGCAGGCAAAAATGGTGCTCATAATGAGTGAAGACATTATGGCTAGATTTTTGAAATGTGCGACGGCCGACATGATACGAAATAACAAGACGGAGATAAGATGTCCGTGCAGAAGATGCAAACTCAACTAGGTGATCGACCCAGATTCCGGGAATCTGCAGGCGCACCTGCTCCGCCATGGTTTCATGGATTGATACACTCATTGGATAAGCGATGACGAAGATGATGGAGACGGTGAAGGTGGGCAACATGACGATGATCATCATCACGGCGAGAACGGGCGAGATGATGAAGAGTCTGCTGGATATGGTGAAGGTGCGGAAGCAGACCTGGATGATGATCTAGATGCCGGTGGAGCAGACGACGATGGAACAACGTCAGGCTGGTTGCGGGACCCTTATGTGCAAGAGCTGCTTCTCAAGCAGACGAGGAACGCCAGGGCTGCCGCTAGAGAGAAATCCAAGCTTGCGCAACTTGAGAAAGACGCGATTACTCCATTGTATGAAGGATGTAGGCCCGATGATACCCGGTTGAATGTAACGCTCAAGGCTATGGAGATGAAGGCAAAACACAAATTGAGCGATGCAAGCTTCGACGATATGATGGCATTCTGGCACGATCGTCTCCCGGAGGGGAACACATGTCCAACTAGTATCGAGGACGCCAAGAAAATCGTCTGTCCTCTCGATCTACCGCACGTTAGATATCACATATGCATCAACGATTGCATCATTTATCGGGGTGCGGACACGGAGAAAACCACATGTCCGGTGTGCGGCGTGAGTCGATACAAGAAAGGGAAGAAAGCACCTCGAAAAGTGGTATGGTACTTTCCTATCACTCCTCGTCTACAGCGCTATTTCGCGGACCCTAAGGAAGCGAATCTCATGCGATGGCATGCGGAAAGGAAGAAGCCATGTAGAGGGAGTGTCCCAACCTTTATACAACATAAGGTGGTGTCCCCTGTGTTTACAATGCTAGTCCCTGGATCAATAGCTAGCATCCACAGTTAAGATGTAATATCAAGAAACAAAGGTCATAATATAACTTTATAACCAGGAATAACATAATTTTATTACATCATACATAGCTCATTTGGCTATTTACATTACAATGCAGCGGAATAATTATAATCATGGGGTCCTTCATCTTCAAAGTGCCACAGGCAGATGTTGGTTGTAGACTTTGTAATCCTAATCAAACAATCTTCACTAAAAACAATCAAACCTGCAACATTACAAGTTACAGCCACAAGGGTCAATACATTTGAATTGTATTGGAAAGTTTCACTACTATGTATAATATGAGTGGATCCTATCATTACATGCATATTTGGCTAAGTAGAGTTTAAGGCTTATTTGCATAAAGCAATAATTTATCCTATCTTTTAAAAATGGTTTTGGTCCTTTGTCAAATTTCTTTTTCCAAGTTCCTTGAACTCCTTGGTAGAAACTCAAGTGTTCAAGTCCTTGTCAAAATTCCCTTGAGCTACTTGGTAACCCCAAGTGCAACAAGTTTTATCAAAACCTCATGAGTTCCTTGGTAACCCCAAGTGTTCATGTTTTCAACAAAATCTCTTGAGTTCCTTGGTAACCCCAAGTACATCTAGTTTTGTCAAAGTCTCTTGAGCCCCTTGGTAACCCCAAGTGCATCAAGTCTTTAAAAGTTTTTCTTTTAGAAATTAGAATGTCGAGATCTCCCATAGCTTCAAACTTTAGTTGCTCAGTATTGTCCATAACCGGGGACACGGCTAAGTACTTAGATTTTATTATCTTCTGCAGAAGTAGTACACTTTACCCACATGTCACAATCCCATCCTTTTGCCACCAGTGGCCTACTGGATTAGTGCTCACCAAGATGGAGTACTGGCAGATTGAGAATGTGACGAAGTCTTTCCAAAGGGTCCTCCCATACACCATTGCTAGCTTGCCTTCAGCACCCATGTAGGATTCCAGGTCCCCATGTCCAGTTAACTGAGGACAGTGCATGAGTCTTCCCAATGTAGTTGACTAAGCCAGAGCCATAATAGCATGTGGTTGCACACGAAAGCCACAATTGGAGAAACATGTTCAATCTCTAAGTTTCCTAGGTGGTTTTGTTTTGGAGCACAACACAAAGTGATTCCCATAGACATGGTTCCTTTTGTTGCCACCCTCTCCAAAACTTAAAGTATCCTCCACCTAGGTGGTTCATTGAGTCCTTGTTTTATTATGTAAAACACAAGTCCTTTTCTCAACCTTTGCAAAATCTTAACATGTATCTCTTTTACAAATATAGCATGGCTAAGCATGTATCGACTACATTGTTTTTCTAAGGAATGTATAGGGAGTCCTTTTAGGATTTAGCATAGCATAAGTATAAAATATCCTTTCATGCATGTTTTCAAAATCCACTAAGTATAATGAAAATAGTAGGACTTTAGATGATAGTGTAACTTGCCTTTTTGGTAGGGAATGATGGTTCACTCCTTGATCTTGCTAGTCTCACTCTTTTCTAATTTCACTACAATCAATCAAGCAAGCATAGTATCAAGTAGCATTCCATACCATACATCATTCAACAATTCACACACACAAAACAATGGGAACTAAGTCATGCATGTAAGCATGCAAGAGATGGTTCCATTTGCAAAGATGGTCTCCAGTAGGCTTCTAACTTTGGTAAGTTCCAAATTGGTCATTTTCCAAAGTGGCAAAGTCATTTGCAAAACGATTTTGTCCAAAATCCATTTTTAAATCCAATCATCATTTTTATGTGGTGAAAAATGTTTTTATCAAATCAAAACTTTTAAGTCTTTCACCAAATGAGTTTCTAATTCTCAAACTTGGTGTTTTAGTGTCAGTAGGTTTGGTCCAAAACTTTTTCCCAAAGTTTTTATTCTAAAAACATTTTTATAACAAAACCATTCTTTTTATTTGGCTAGAAATGGGTTAAACCAATTAATCATTTCTAAACTTCACCAAATTCATTTTTAAAACTATGGGTTGGTTCCTAGGGTCAGTAGGTTCACCATAAACTATTTTGCCAAGGTTTCAAACTCAAAAAACATTTTTGAATCATTTTTCTAGTCTTAACAAGCATTCTAAAGTTTCTGCAAAAACCAACAAGCTAACAGATACTATTTGCTAAACTAAAGGCATGGTTGGCTAGGGTTTGTTCCACTGATTCCAACGGTACCAAATTTGTAAATTTTCGACGTGTGGATTGAAAGTTACAAAGGTTTGAAATTGCAACTTAAATCTGATTTCCAATTTCTGTTTTAAACAGTCCTGGCCAGGCGTCGCAATATCATTGGACGGTACCGGTTCGGCGGGATCAGCAACGAGGTGCGTTGGATCTCATTAGATCGTGTGGTCCAGAAAACGTACCCCTTCGTGGCTTAAGTGATCTATCGCAAGCGTCGGATCGAGATCCTACGGTGCTAACGTGCTCGACCATTTGCGAGCGGCGCCGGCGGTGGCTAGCGGCGGCGTACGGCCAGGCGGTGGCGTTACAGCGGCTACAGGAAGCAAAGAGGGAAGAGAAAGTGCTCACCAGAATCGCAGGGCTGTGGTGATACTTGACGTGCTGTTGGCTTGACAAGGGGCGCTCGGGTACTGCAGCAATTGCTCGCCGGAGTTTGCAGCGGCGTCTGGCGGCTCTGGTTGACGACGGGGAGATACTGCAGTTCACCCCAGGGCAGATGGATGGTACGGTTAGACGCGGACTGAGCTGGAGATGATGTGAGCATCCATGGAAAGGCTAGGGGTGGTCGAGGCTTACCGGGGAAGTTCGACGGGGACAAGACAGACAGCGGCGTTGTCAGAGCTTGTCGAAGACGGTGTTCTGGGGCGCCAGCGGTCGTACGAAGGGCACAGACAGAGGCGTCAGGAGGTGGGGAATCTGCTAGCGTGCTCAGGGAGGCAAGGGGCGGCGAAGCTCGGTTGGAATTCGACGAGGAGGGTCGTCGGAGACAGAGGAGCTTGGGGAAGAATTGGGGCGTCTAGGAGTGCGTTGAGATGGGGCGACAGAGGGGAAGTGGAGAGGAGACATGAGCGTTTAAGCCTGCGTGATCAAAGCGGGAAACGGTGGTCGCGTAAGGCGAATTAAGGCCGCGAAATCATCGGCAGGAGCGGTGTCGAGGGGAGGGAGAAGGAGTCGCGTGGGTGAGAAGGAAGAACATGAGGAGTGGGGTCCAGTCGTCAGTGAGAAAAAGAGTGAGGGGAGGGTCCACTGGTTAGCCTCTGCATGGGTTAGAAATTGAGTACGAATCGTTTTCCTTCGGGGGGAAAAACTGGGCTGGTTCTGGGCTTCTTGGGCTGGCTCAGTTGGGTCAGGTCCAAATCTTATTTTTTTCCTGTTTTAAACCTTTTTATTTTTCCAATACTATTTTCTGTTTTGAAATTCCAAACAAACAAATCACACTCAAATCAATTCAAACAATCAACAAACTTTGCAACTATGAATTTGGTTCTGTTCAGTAACATAAACCAAATTCCAAAACCAAAATAATAATTTTTATTTTAGGTCCAATATTAATTAAACAAGTAGGCCATTGTTACTAAAATCAAAATAGGATTTTTTTCATTCAAATACTCCCTTTGAAATCTATTTATTTTCAAAACCAAAACAGTAGGTTTTATTTGAAAATACAAATACTTGGAAAACATATTTTAAATAAATAAACAGGTTTTGTTATTTTGGAAATAGTAAAACCTTTATTAATAAAACTTGGATATTAAATCCTTTATTAATTTTTTTAAATAACCTTTACTATATTTATTAAAACAAAATGTTTCATTTCAAAAGTTTGGCCAAGGGTTTAATTTGGCTTTATAAAATAATCTTTAATCATATAACCCCCTTTTCTTTTGCAAACCAAATACTTTTATTTAAAAGATCCAAAATAATGATTCTAAATATTTATTTTCCTTTATTTAAAATGTTTAACTTTATAAATCCCTTTAGGGTTTTATTTAATTCAAATGGGTTGGAAGTTCCAATTGAATTCAAAAAGTTTCTTCTGGCCCTGAAAATCAAACAAAGTTTCATTTTATTCATTTATTTTCACATTACAAGATTTGGAAAATCTTGGGATGTGATAGGCTACCACCCTTGAAATAAATCTCGTCCCGAGATTTGGGAAGGATAGGGTTACAGGCAGGTTCAAAATAACTAGGGTACTACCACCCTTAAAATTTTCAAACAAAAATTACATATTGTCCTTCTTGGGATCCTGGGGAACTTCTCTAAGCAAACTTTTGCATTGTGTCCTTGGTTTCCATTCTTGACTCATGGGCCAAGGTTGAGTTTCTCCATAGGCTTGTTCAACTTGTTCTTCATCTTTTCTGGACAGTTGCTTGCATAATGTCCTGGGTTTTTGCAGTTGAAACAGTGGATTTCCTTGAGTTCTTTACGTGGCTCTTGTGGACAAGTTGCTACATAGTGGCCTAACTCTTTGTAGTTGTTGCACCACACTTGGCCAATCTCTTTATTCTTCTTGTTCTCTGGGCATCCACTGGAGTAATGTCCCATTTCCTTACATTTACGACATTGTACAAGGCTCATGTCCTGCTTTTGTTTCTTGGGTTTCTTTAGTCCTTTGAATTGGGTTGTCTTGTTTGGAGGTATAAGTGGTCCTTTTCCTTTCTCGGTAGATTTGGTTCCTTCTTGTTTCCTTTGTTCTATCATGGAGTATATGGGGCATTGGATAGGGACATGGTCGTTTCCTTCACAAAGGTAACAGGTAGCTTGAGAGGTGGGACATTGTCCAACAGGATGATTTTCTTCACAGTTAGGGCATTGATCTTCATGCTCCTTCAAAGTATGATCCTTGTCTCCACAAGTAATGCAAGCTGGTGCTCCATCTAGAATAATATTTCTGTCATCCTTGTTGTCAAAGACTCTTTTGGGATAGCTTTCTTCCATGTTGATCATTTGATTAGTCACCTTAAGCATCAGTTGGGTTTGTTCCTCCAAAAACTTTTGCAGTGCTGGATCTTTATCACTAGTGTTGGCTATGAACTGAGCTGTCAGTTGGTTTAACTGGTGTTGAGTTGCTATGAGCTCTTTCATGATGTCCTCTTGGTTGGTATTGGTGTCATCAACCTTGGAGTCTTTTGGAGTAGTCATCTGTTTGGGTTGAATGGAAACTAGAATAGACAAGATATTCCTAAGGAAATATTTCTAATCACACACATCACAATTCACACCAGCAATATGCATGCAAACACAAACCAAACATTTCACTCAACAAAGTTCAAGCACACACTTAGGCAACAAAAATATTTTGTTACACCACATAGGTTGGTGTGTTTTTGACTTATCTAAATATGGTGGTCCATCTATATGGTTCACTTGGGATCTTTCCATCCTTCTTGGTTGCTTCTTCTTACATGAGATCATGGTTCCTTGAGAAAAACTCCGTGGTCACAAAGCTTCAAGTGATGTGGGCTCCTTCTAACTTTTGCATTCCCTCAGTCTCTAAATCTTGAGTAAGACCTCCTTGTTTCACTTGTAGTCCTTAGTGGTTTCCAAGTTGGAAGTCCTTGGTGAACATGCTGAAGATGTTGAAGTCATTAGGGTTGAAAGTGTTGAAGAAGTCATTTGCACATGGTGTAGTCTTTGGCCATGGGGTTGGTTTTTCCATCAAGTTTGAAATAGAAGAGATGTAGAATCAAAATCAAAAAGGTTGAGGAAAGAGTTTACAAGATTGTTTGTAAATAAGTTTTGGAACAAATACAACTCCTATTTTTCTAAGGGTTTTTTGTCCAATCCTAGGTTTACAATTCCTACAGGCAACACAATGCTCTGATACCATCTGTAGAGGGAGTGTCCCAACCTTTATACAACATAAGGTGGTGTCCCCTGTGTTTACAATGCTAGTCCCTGGATCAATAGCTAGCATCCACAGTTAAGATGTAATATCAAGAAACAAAGGTCATAATATAACTTTATAACCAGGAATAACATAATTTTATTACATCATACATAGCTCATTTGGCTATTTACATTACAATGCAGCGGAATAATTATAATCATGGGGTCCTTCATCTTCAAAGTGCCACAGGCAGATGTTGGTTGTAGACTTTGTAATCCTAATCAAACAATCTTCACTAAAAACAATCAAACCTGCAACATTACAAGTTACAGCCACAAGGGTCAATACATTTGAATTGTATTGGCAAGTTTCACTACTATGTATAATATGAGTGGATCCTATCATTACATGCATATTTGGCTAAGTAGAGTTTAAGGCTTATTTGCATAAAGCAATAATTTATCCTATCTTTTAAAAATGGTTTTGGTCCTTTGTCAAATTTCTTTTTCCAAGTTCCTTGAACTCCTTGGTAGAAACTCAAGTGTTCAAGTCCTTGTCAAAATTCCCTTGAGCTACTTGGTAACCCCAAGTGCAACAAGTTTTATCAAAACCTCATGAGTTCCTTGGTAACCCCAAGTGTTCATGTTTTCAACAAAATCTCTTGAGTTCCTTGGTAACCCCAAGTACATCTAGTTTTGTCAAAGTCTCTTGAGCCCCTTGGTAACCCCAAGTGCATCAAGTCTTTAAAAGTTTTTCTTTTAGAAATTAGAATGTCGAGATCTCCCATAGCTTCAAACTTTAGTTGCTCAGTATTGTCCATAACCGGGGACACGGCTAAGTACTTAGATTTTATTATCTTCTGCAGAAGTAGTACACTTTACCCACATGTCACAATCCCATCCTTTTGCCACCAGTGGCCTACTGGATTAGTGCTCACCAAGATGGAGTACTGGCAGATTGAGAATGTGACGAAGTCTTTCCAAAGGGTCCTCCCATACACCATTGCTAGCTTGCCTTCAGCACCCATGTAGGATTCTAGGTCCCCATGTCCAGTTAACTGAGGACAGTGCATGAGTCTTCCCAATGTAGTTGACTAAGCCAGAGCCATAATAGCATGTGGTTGCACACGAAAGCCACAATTGGAGAAACATGTTCAATCTCTAAGTTTCCTAGGTGGTTTTGTTTTGGAGCACAACACAAAGTGATTCCCATAGACATGGTTCCTTTTGTTGCCACCCTCTCCAAAACTTAAAGTATCCTCCACCTAGGTGGTTCATTGAGTCCTTGTTTTATTATGTAAAACACAAGTCCTTTTCTCAACCTTTGCAAAATCTTAACATGTATCTCTTTTACAAATATAGCATGGCTAAGCATGTATCGACTACATTGTTTTTCTAAGGAATGTATAGGGAGTCCTTTTAGGATTTAGCATAGCATAAGTATAAAATATCCTTTCATGCATGTTTTCAAAATCCACTAAGTATAATGAAAATAGTAGGACTTTAGATGATAGTGTAACTTGCCTTTTTGGTAGGGAATGATGGTTCACTCCTTGATCTTGCTAGTCTCACTCTTTTCTAATTTCACTACAATCAATCAAGCAAGCATAGTATCAAGTAGCATTCCATACCATACATCATTCAACAATTCACACACACAAAACAATGGGAACTAAGTCATGCATGTAAGCATGCAAGAGATGGTTCCATTTGCAAAGATGGTCTCCACTAGGCTTCTAACTTTGGTAAGTTCCAAATTGGTCATTTTCCAAAGTGGCAAAGTCATTTGCAAAAGGATTTTGTCCAAAATCCATTTTTAAATCCAATCATCATTTTTATGTGGTGAAAAATGTTTTTATCAAATCAAAACTTTTAAGTCTTTCACCAAATGAGTTTCTAATTCTCAAACTTGGTGTTTTAGGGTCAGTAGGTTTGGTCCAAAACATTTTCCCAAAGTTTTTATTCTAAAAACATTTTTATGACAAAACCATTCTTTTTATTTGGCTAGAAATGGGTTAAACCAATTAATCCTTTCTAAACTTCACCAAATTCATTTTTAAAACTATGGGTTGGTTCCTAGGGTCAGTAGGTTCATCATAAACTATTTTGCCAAGGTTTCAAACTCAAAAAAACATTTTTGAATCATTTTTCTAGTCTTAACAAGCATTCAAAAGTTTCTGCAAAAACCAACAAGCTAACAGATACTATTTGCTAAACTAAATGCATGGTTGGCTAGGGTTTGTTCCACTGATTCCAACGGTACCAAATTTGTAAATTTTGGACATGTGGATTGAAAGTTACAAAGGTTTGAAATTGCAACTTAAATCTGATTTCCAATTTCTGTTTTAAACAGACCTGGCCACGCGTCGCAATATCATTGGATGGTACCGGTTCGGCGGGATCAGCAACGAGGTGCGTTGGATCTAATTAGATCGTGTGGTCCAGAAAACGTACCCCTTCGCGGCTTAAGTGATCTATCGCAAGCGTCGGATCGAGATCCTACGGTGCTAACGTGCTCGACCATTTGCAAGCGGCGCAGGCGGTGGCTAGCGGCGGCGTACGGCCAGGCGGTGGCGTTACAGCGGCTACAGGAAGCAAAGAGGGAAGGGAAAGTGCTCACCAGAATCGCAGGGCTGTGGTGATACTCGACGTGCTGTTGGCTTGACAAGGAGCGCTCGGGTACTGCAGCAATTGCTCGCCGTAGTTTGCAACGGCGTCTGGCGGCTCTGGTTGACGACGGGGAGATACTGCAGTTCACCCCAGGGCATATGGATGGTACGGTTAGACGCGGACTGAGCTGGAGATGATGTGAGCATCCATGGAAAGGCTAGGGGTGGTCGAGGCTTACCGGGGAAGTTCGACGGGGACAAGACAGACAGTGGCGTTGTCAGAGCTTGTCGAAGACGGTGTTCTGGGGCGCCCGCGGTCGTACGAAGTGCACGGACAGAGGCGTCAGGAGGTAGGGAATCTGCTAGTGTGCTCAGGGAGGCAAGGGGCGGCGAAGCTCGGTTGGAATTCGACGAGGAGGGTCGTCGGAGACAGAGGAGCTTGGGGAAGAATTGGGGCGTCTGGGAGTGCGTTGAGATGGGGCGACAGAGGGGAAGTGGAGAGGAGACATGAGCGTTTAAGCCTGCGTGATCAAAGCGGGTAACGGTGGTCACGTTAAGGCGAATTAAGGCCACGAAATCATCGGCAGGAGCGGTGTCGAGGGGAGGGAGAAGGAGTCGCGTGGGTGAGAAGGAAGAACAGGAGGAGTGGGGTCCAGTTGTCAGGGAGAAAAAGAGTGAGGGGAGGGTCCACTGGTCAGCCTCTGCATGGGTTAGAACTTGAGTACGAATCGTTTTCCTTTGGGGGGAAAAACTGGGCTGGTTCTGGGCTTCTTGGGCTGGCTCAGTTGGGTCAGGTCCAAATCTTATTTTTTTTCCTGTTTTAAACCTTTTTCTTTTTCCAATACTATTTTCTGTTTTGAAATTCCAAACAAACAAATCACACTCAAATCAATTCAAACAATCAACAAACTTTGCAACTATGAATTTGGTTCTGTTCAGTAACATATACCAAATTCCAAAACCAAAATAATAATTTTTATTTTAGGTCCAATATTAATTAAACAAGTAGGCAATTGTTACTAAAATCAAAATAGGATCTGTTTCATTCAAATACTCCCTTTGAAATCTATTTATTTTCAAAACCAAAACAGTAGGTTTTATTTGAAAATACAAATACTTGGAAAACATATTTTAAATAAATAAACAGGTTTTGTTATTTTGGAAATAGTAAAACCTTTATTAATAAAACTTGGATATTAAATCCTTTATTAATTTATTTAAATAACCTTTACTATATTTATTAAAACAAAATGTATTATTTCAAAAGTTTGGCCAAGGTTTTAATTTGGCTTTATAAAATAATCTTTAATAATATAACCCCCTTTTCTTTTGCAAACCAAATCCTTTTATTTAAAAGATCCAAAATAATGATTCTAAATATTTATTTTCCTTTATTTAAAATGTTTAACTTTATAAATCCCTTTAGGGTTTTATTTAATTCAAATGGGTTGGAAGTTCCAATTGAATTCAAAAAGTTTCTTCTGGCCCTGAAAATCAAACAAAGTTTCATTTTATTCATTTATTTTCACATTACAATATTTGGAAAATCTTGGGATGTGACAAGCCAGGAGATGACGATGATGACCCCGAAAAGGATGAGCTGCTAACGCACCCTTCAGATGCTAGCCAGTGGAAAGCATTGGACCTCGAATTCCCAGAATTCGGTGGAGATTCGAGGAACATCAGGCTTGGTGCAAGCAACGATGGACTCAATCCGTTCGGTAGCCAGAGCAGCACGCACAACACTTGGCCCGTGTTTGTATGGATGTACAACCTCCCTCCATGGTTCTGCATGAAGAAGAAGTACATACAAATGAGTATGCTAATTCAAGGGCCAAAACAACCTGGTACCGACATCAATCTGTATCTCGGGCTATTGAAAGATGATCTAGCCACGTTATGGGAATCTGGAGCCAATACTTACGACGCCGTCGCACAAGATTATTTCATTATGAGAGCCGCGTTGGTCACTATGGTGCATGACTATCTTGGTTGCGGGTATATCTCAGGGCAGGTTATCCAAGGATTCTGTGCATGCTTTAGGTGCATGGATAACACAAGCTATCTCCAACTAGAGAAAGATCTAGGGTCTTCGAAAACCGTGTTCATGGCGCACCGGAGGTGGCTCGGCAAGAATGATCAATGGAGAAAACGTGGAGACCTGTTCAATGGCAAATCCGAGACCCGAGGAATCCCAGAGCGTAGGAGCAGCGAAGAAGTGGAAGAGTTGCTCAAAAACTGGAAAGATTGTCCTAAGCCTGGAAAGAAGAGAAAGAGGCAGCAACAAGACAAGCCGCTGATGAAGGTATGGAAAACAAGGTCTGTTTTCTGGGAGTTGCCATACTGGAAGTTTCTCCGCACGCCTCATAGCCACGAGATCATGCATATCACGAAAAACGTGTGCGAGAGTTTGGTCACCACCATAATCAACATGCCAGATAGGACGAAAGATGGTCTGAAAGCAAGGCACGACCTGATATTCTTGGGTATCCAGAAGGATCTTCACGGAGGACGCACTACTCCTGATGATTAGGAAGATGACGATGATCATGAGTCAGAGATGACACAAGGTCGTCGGAAGGGTAAAAAGTTCAAGAAGAACGAATATTACTGCCCTCCTTATTGCTTCACTCTAAGCCAAGATGAGATCAAAAAGTTTTTCAAGCGCCTTCTAGGAGTCAAATTTCCTTACGGCTACACGGGCAAGATAAGCAGATACCTAGACGAGGCAAAGCAGAGGTTTAGTGGCATGAAGTCGCATGACTGTGCCGTGCTAATGACGCATGTACTTCCGGTCCTAAGAGGGATAATGGACGAGCACGTCCGTGAAACGTTATTTGGCCTCTACAAGTTTTTCGACGTCATCTCTAGGAAGTCGATTGGCGTGAATTAGCTCGGGAGGCTACAGGAGGAGATCGTGGTGATACTATGCGGGCTTGAGGTCTACTTCACACCCGCATTCTTCGACATTATGGTGCATCTGCTGGTCCATGTCGTGGAGGACATCGTCCAACTCGGGCCGATGTTCCTCCGCAGCATGATGGCGTTCGAAAGGATGAACGGACACATCAAAGGATACGTTCGCAACAGGTTCCGTCCAGATGGAAGCATAGCCAAGGGCTTTCTGGCCGAAGAGTGCATCTCTTTCTGCACGAATTATCTAGACATCGAGAACCCTATCGGTCTTCCCGTCAACAGGCACCTTGGCAAGCTCGACGGATCTGGTCACCGAGAGGGTCATCGCATACTGCATGCAGACTTCGATTTTCGACGCGCAGACTTTGATCGAGCAAACCTCGTTGCGCTACATCATTTAGAACTGGTCGATCCTTGGGTACAGAAGCACAAAAGGTTAATCGAGAAGAAGTACAGTGACCGGGGCATATGGAGGACGCAGGGAAAAATAATCAAAGAGCACAACTCAGATTTCACGCGTTGGTTTAGGCAGACGCTCCTTGATAATCCCCCGCGATCGCATTCTTCTGACACGGAAAAGATCATATTCACCTTGTCACAGGGACCGATGCAAAACCTGGTGACCTATCAGGCGTATGATATCAACGGCTACACATTCTACACGAAGGAAAATGACAACAAGTGTGATTATCAGAACTCAGGCGTAACATCGGAATTCTACACCGATGACAACATGAAGGAAAGATTCTACGGAAGAATCGAGGAGATCTGGGAGCTCGACTACTGTGGAGAAAAGGTGCCGATGTTTCGTGTCATATGGGCAAAGAGCGTCAAAAGAGAAGACCGGTATTTCACAACCATGGTTATACCCGAAGCAGCCAAATCCAAGGACGCCGGTGCGAACGTGGCCACGAAAAATGAACCTTGGGTACTGGCTACCAAAGTGGACCAATGTTTTTTCATTACCGACCCGACAAAGCCTAGCCGTGTTGTCGTGAGGAGAGGAAAAAGAAACATCATCGGAACGGATGGAGTCGCGAACGAGCAAGACTTCGACCAGTACGGCGATCCAAAGATTGAAGATGACGACGACTACGATGCAGCAACATACATCACAAGAAGAAAATTAGTTTAGTTTGGTTTGCCGGGGAGGCTAAGTACGTCTTCACAAGGGTAGTCCTTCACAACCTTTATATTAACTTTGTTTTTGTTTTCTTAGTTTATTTTGTTTGGTTTTGTTTGCCTCTTTTTATCAAAAAATCAAAAAAAATTAGTTTAGTTTGGTTTGCTTCCTCCTATCGCAAACACACAAAAAATTAGTTCCTGCTCTAGTTGCTGCTGCTATTGGCTTGCTCCACTTTTGCCAAAATGAACTCTGCTGAGAATACCAAGTTGTGTGACTTCACTAGCACAAACAACAATGATTTCCTAAGTACTCCTATTGCTCCACCTACTCCTAATGCTACCTTTTATGAAATTAAGCCTGCTTTGTTGAATCTTGCGATGAGAGAGCAATTTTCTGGTGCTAGTTCTGATGACACTGCTGCCCACCTCAATAACTTTGTTGAAATTTCTGAGATGCAAAAAATATAAGGATGTATATGGAGATATTATTAAGATCAAGTTTTTTCCTTTCTCCTTGAGAGGAAAAGCTAAAGAATGGTTGCTATCCTTCCCTAGAAATAGTATCAATTCTTGGATTAAGTACAAAGGTTCTTTTATTGGAAAGTCCTACCCTCCTGCTAAGATTATATCTATGAGAAGTGATATTATGAAATTTAAACAACTTGATAATGAACATGTTGCTCAATCTTGGGAAAGAATGAAATCTTTGGTTAATAATTGTCCCACTCATGGACTTACTGCTTGGATGATTATCCAGACTTTTTATGCAGGTTTAAACTTCTCTTCAAGAAACCTATTGGATCCAGCTGCTAGAGGTACCTTGATGACCATTACCTTTGGTGCTGCAACAAAGCTCCTTGATAATATGATGGTTAATTATTCTGAATGTCACACTAAGAGAGCTCTATTGGGGATATGCTATATGGGTATCCTCATAACATGTCACTTATCTGGATAACCCGGGTGGCCCATAATCGGTAGCGTGGCCTATGGCCTTCTGGGCGGCCCAGTTAGATGGATCCAGAAGGGAGGACCATGCTGGATAAAGGAAGGCTATGGTGGAGTCACCAACGTACCCGGATCCTTGGAGTGCAAGTTACACGAGACTAGTAATAGACGGCGTAGGACTCTGTAACCTGTCCGGCTAGGACTTTTCCCTGTAACCCTAGGACCTGGCGACTATATAAGTCGGGCCTATGGGAGCCTTTAGGGCATTGATTCATACAACCTCGCACAGCAAACCTATCTTTGTAACTCGGCGTATTGCAATTATAGTGATTTATAGCAGAGTAGGATTCCGCCACCGTTGTGGGATCTGGACCTGGGTAAGCAGTGTTACCTCATACCCGTCAACCATCCGCCTTCCCCCACGTCTCTAAACACGCACTGTGAGGACCCCTCCTTGGCGTACTCGTCGGCAATACCACGACAGTTGGCGCCCACTGTGGGGCAAGAGGCGCTTCAGGCTCTTCAGCGGGCGAGGACCAAGATCTTCGCGGGAACCAGCGAAACCGTAGCCATCGGCCGTGTTCTCTTCTCTGGCAACGTTATGATCGTCCCTCCCGACGAGTTCTGGATCCCGGCGAAGACTAAGCCTACGCGGTGTTCAATCGTTCCTATCGGAGACATCCACCTCTTCATCGGCGAAACCGACTCGGGCACTAGTTCCCTGGGGAGTCGGAGGAGCATCAAGGCCCGCACGGACCGCCTACGGGCGGGATACTTTCGCGGAAGGATCGATGTCGGATCTCTCTTCGGAGTTTGCCAGCAAAGATCGGAAAAATTCAAGGCCCACACGGACTGCCTACGGGCAAGATACATTCGCGGAAGGATCAATGTCGGATCTCCCTTTGGAGTTTGCCGGCAAAGATCGGAAAAATTCAAGGCCCACCCAAACCGCCCCTGTGTAGGATATAAAGGTGGAAGATCAATGCAAATCCGCCGGCTTCGCCCGTGCGTCTGGACAGCAGAGATCCAAGTTCGTTGGCGTGGTTACCAACTTCGATCTGGCGCGCTGCGTTCAGAGAGAAGGCGAAAACCCCCGCGATTACCTGGCCAGGTGGCTCCGTATACGAGCCGATCTGGCCCACTACCCCGATGATAACTCTTTGTATCACTTCGTGGAAGGACCGGACTGTGGCATGCTTCTCTGGCATTCTTTAAGACGGCAGCAGGCAACAGGACGCCTTACCCTCGAAGAGATGGTGAGCACCGTCAACTACTATGCGGAAGCTGACGCATCAGCCCAGATGGAGCTTGCGCTCAGAGACGGACAACCTCCGATTCAGCAACTCCTCCCGCCGCCATCATCGCAGCAGCACCACCACCTCCAGTCATCGTCGAGGCCGTTGCACCTCCACCGCCCGTCATCGAGGAAGTCCTGGAACCCTCCGACTCTGTAATTGACGCGCTTTATGCTGATTTCAGTGCTGATGGGGATATGCCTACCGGGGTATACCTAGCAGGACGTTTCCGACTGGCCCAAGAACTGGCCAGTGGGCCTGCAAGACGGCGACTGGATTGAAGCCCAGCAAGGAACCAAGCGACTGGAAGCTGAAGGCCCAGGCGAGTAGATAGGCCCAGTCGGATTAGGTTAAATGAGTACCGAAGCTTTAACTGAATCGGTTGAGATATGTAAACCCTAGGGGAGGTGAGCCTATATAAACCTACCTATAGGGCGAGTAGAGATATGTTCCATCATACACCCAAGCGACTCGCCGCCTAGCCGCCGAGCTCGCCCATTGTACCACCTCCATAATACAATCTAGCAGGAGTAGGTCTTCACCCTCCCGGGGGCCGAACCTGGGTAAAACCCTGTGTCTTTGCCCTCATCTCGCACCGCAGATGGCTGCCGCCCTTGACCCTCGTTCTACTACTCGCTGCCGATTGCAGCATCTGCCGTGACCATTCCCACGACAGTGGCGCCCACCGTGGGGCCTGGCCAGTCTGGCCGGTGTTCTGCGGCGAGATCCAATCTTCCCATCAACGAGACGGTCGCCACCGGCCGCATGATAGCGATCGGCGAGATGCTCCAAATCTTGCCGAGCAGCTACGTCCCGGCGGCACGGCCCGTCACGCACAGCGTGATCCTGCCGATCGGCACGATCAGCCTCTTCGTCGGCCTCACCGACATCATCGTCTCAGAGGATTCGGCTCGCATCCGCGAGTCGCCGCCACCCGATCGGCTCTCCGAGAGCCAGATCCGCACGATCCATCGCCTCGCCTCCGAGTACAACTCGGCCCACAGCGACGTGGCCGAAAACTCAGCGGCCGCAGGAGACGCGGCCCTCGACGACGACGCCCACTCGGCGACCCCAGCGTCACTCGCTGGGTCCATCACCGCGGCTTCACTCGCGGGCTCCATCACTCAGGTCTCCAACATGGGAGACTTCGAGGACCCCTCCATCCTCGGGATCTTCGAATTTGACTCCGGGTCGGAGAATTCCGCCGACCTCCACGACGGAACCGGTCGCCACGCCGCGACCTACATGGCGACCGGCACCGATCCGCCGGAGGATCCATTCTCCACCCCGATCCCTCCTAACGCCACGGCAACGGAGGTCGAGGAACTCCGCCTGAAACTGGCGGAGGCGATGCGCAAGGAACAAGCCGAGCGCGAAAAATTCCGCCTCGAGCAAGTAACGGCGCAGGAGCTATCGCCCTACCATCAACAGCGGACCAGGTCGCGCCTGAACCCTACCATTCAGGGGCGCGCCCTGAACTTTGATGATAGAACGCGCCACCAGGAGGAAGCGCCCGACCCCCGCCAGGGTCGACGGCGATGGGCGCCCCGCCTCCACCCAACCGCATACCCCCCAGGGACCAGCCGCGGATAGTAGTCTCCTCACGGGAGCGAGACGCAAACGGCCTCCCACTGTTCTCCACCCCGATGGACAACCTCGTGGCAGGCCGAGCAGCAGCCGACAGCATCACGGCCACCGGCGACGGTGCCCTACAGATCCAATACGTCAGGGCCCTGCTCGCAAAGGCCGTTGAGAAGCAAAGAGCGGGCGCCGACTCGCAAGGACGAGTATACTCGCGTTCCTCGGGAAGCAGGGCGGCCTTGAGCGGCCGCCCAATGGCGGCAAACACACTCAACTGCCCACCACCGGAGCCACTGCAGCTCCAACACCGACCCGCGAACGCGGCACTCTCCACCAACGACCCCCGGTCGGCGACCAACCTCGTTGCCGCCAACGGTCAACCCATCGACGCCCGCACCCACATCATCAACAACCAAAGCTGGCGCGCACGCCAGCCCGATGACCTGCGACACACCCTAACCAATCGCCGCGACGGCGAGCCCATGGGGTCGCTCAGTCGACTCGGCCCCAAGTGCTTCGGACCAATGATCCGAGGCGAGAAGTACCCGCCAAACTTTAAGGCGCCGAAGGAGATAGAAAAGTACGATCCCTCGTACGACCCTGCTGTCTGGCTCGACACATACCTCATGGCAATGGGGATCGCAGGCCACACCGACCTGCTAGCCGCCCGTTACCTCCCCCTGATGATGGAGGGGACGTGCAGGCAGTGGATCAACACCCTCCCTCAGGACAGTATAGACTCATGGGAGGAGATGCGCGACGCTTTCGTCAGGCACTTCGAGTGCTCCTACACCCGCACCACCACTATCGAGGACCTGGAGCGATACGTCCAGGGACCCCGCGAGTCGACCCGCAACTGGGTCGAACGGTGGCAAGAACTCTGGTACAACGCGGTCGGCATCCACCCGGACACCACAATCCATTGCTTCAAGACCTCGTGCCGCTAGGAGCCCCTGGTCGCCAAGCTCAAGCGACACTCTCGCACACTCGACAACATCCCCGACCTCCTCGAGATCGCCAAACGGTACACGGAGGAAGATCCAAACCAGGAAACTGACGACGAGTCAGGAGGTCAACGCCGCACGAGCGGCAATGACAGCGGACGACGGTCCGACCTACGCTACAGCAACACTCGCCTCACAGGCAAGCGCCGCAGTGACGGGCGAGTCGACTTTGTCGCCAACGCCGGGCACGCGCAACGCGAGCCCAAGAGCTTCCGCCGCGACGGAGGACAACGCCGCGACGGCGGCAACTACAAGGCCAAGCCAAGGTTTGACCCCGCGGCTCTCCTTAACCAACCATGTGCGTTTCATAGCAGGGAAGGGAAGCCCGCAACGCACACGACCGCCGACTGCCACACCCTCAGGGAGATCGAGAAGGCACGGCGAGCGCGGGAGGACCCCGACAACGACCCGCCAAACGGCGGAAAATTCGGCAAAGTGGCCGGCTCGCTCCATACCTTCACAGGCTTCAACACGAAGCGCGAGAAGAAGGTCATCGCCCGCGCCGTCGCCGTCAACGCGGTGGCCCAGGTGGACGTTCCCCAGTTCCTCAACTGGTCGGAGCAGCCCATCACCTGGAGTCGTCAAGACCACTCGCCACGCATCGAGTACCCAGGTCGAGTCGCCCTGGTGGTCAAGCCCAAGGTCGGCGACTACTGGATCCCCAAGACATTGATGGATGGCGGCAGCTCCATCAACATCCTGTACTTGGACACCTTCAGGCGACTGCGGCTCCCGCAGTCAATCATCGAGACAACCCACACCATGTTCCACGGCATCGTCCCCGGTCGGAAGGCGTACCCGATCGGCAAGGTCACGCTGCCGGTCACCTTCGGCACACCCGCAAACTTCCGCACCGAGCGGATCGTCTTCGAGCTGGTGCCCTTTGACAGCCCTTACCACTGCGTCCTGGGGCGCCAGGCGTTCGCCAAGTTCATGGCAGCGCCCCACTACGCGTATAACGCGATGAAGCTTCCCGGGCCGTGCGGCGTCATCACCATCAACGGCGACCCCGACATGGCCGCCGAGTGCGAGGCCAAAGGAGCCGAGCTCGCTGACGCCGTCATCGCGGCGGAGACCAACCACGCTGATGAGCACGCCAAGTACGCGAGCGGGGTCAACAACGACGACCCCACCATACTCAAGAAGCCGAACTCAGAGGGCGCAAACATCTCAACCTTTGAGGCCATGCCGCACACCCGCACCGTCGAGCTGGTCCCAGGCGACTCCAGCCAGACGGTGACGATCGGGACGGGCATGAGCCCAGCATAGGAAGGCGCTCTCATCGAGTTCCTCAGTGAGAACAGGGACATCTTCGCATGGAAACCCTCTGACATGCCCGGTGTCCCTAGGGAGCTCGCTGAGCACAAGCTAAACGCCGACCCCGAAGTGCGACCTGTCAAGCAGTCGCTGCGGCCCTTCAATGAAGAGCGCCGCCGAGCAATCGCCGAGGAGGTGCAGCGTCTACTCGCTGCAGGCTTCATCCGGCCAATCAAATACTCCAAGTGGCTGGCAAACCCAGTCCTGGTCGAGAAGAAGAACGGGACCTGGAGGATGTGTATCGAGTACACAAACCTGAACAGCGCCTGCCCAAAGGAGCAGTTCGTCCTCCCGCGCATCGACCAGATAATCGACTCAACCGCGGGCTCGGAGTCGCTATGTTTCCTCGACGCCTACTCTGGGTACAACCAGATCAAAATGGCCGTGGAAGACAAGGATAAGATGGCGTTCATCACGCCATTCGGAGCCTTCTGCTACACCGCCATGACCTTCGGCCTCAAGAACGCCGGGGCGACCTACCAGCGGTGCATGCAAGAATGCCTCGCGAGCCAAATTGGCCGCAACATCCACGTCTACATCGACGACGTGGTCGTAAAGTCCACTCGCCAGGGCGACCTACTCGCCGACCTGGCGGAAACATTCGCCAACCTGCGAAAATACAAGATCAAGCTCAACCCAGGCAAATGCACCTTCGGTGTACCTGCAGGACAACTACTGTGGTACGTCGTCTCCAAACGAGGGATCGAGGCGATCGCCCGGCTCGGCAAACCCGAGTGCCTGCGCGACGTCCAGAAACTGGCCGGGCGAGTAGCGGCTCTCAGTCGCTTCATCCCCCGCCTGGGCGAAAAGGCGATGCCCCTATACCGCCTGATGCTCAAGAACCCCACCATCCAGTGGGACAAGGAGGCGGACGACGCGCTCCGCAACCTCAAAAAGGTGCTACTCGCCGCACCGCTACTCGCCGCCCCCGCCGACAAAGAACCCATGCTGGTTTACGTCGCGGCTTCCGAGCGTGTCGTCAGCGCCGTGATGGTTGTCGAGCGACCGGAGGAAGGAAAGGAGTGCCCAGTACAGCGGCCGGTGTACTACATCAGCGAGGTCCTCACCGAGTCGCGCCAGCGGTACCCACAGTACCAAAAACTGGTATACGCGGTCTTCAGAGCTCAGCGGCGCCTGCCGCACTACTTCCAGGAGCACCCGATCACGGTCGTCTCCTCAGCACCACTACAAGACATCATCCGCAACCGCGAGGCGACCGGGCGGGTCGCCAAGTGGGCCGTCGAGATCAGCGTCCACAACATCAAATACGAGCCACGAAAAGCGATTAAGTCGCAGGCACTGGCAGACTTCATCGCCGACTGGGAAGAGGCCCAGCAGCCACAGAAGCTGCCATACCTCCATTACTGGAGCCTGCACTTCGACGGCTCCAAGAACGCAGACGGCGCAGGCGCAGGGATCGTGCTAACTTCACCAAAGGGCGACAAGCTCCACTACATCCTCTGCCTCGACTTCACACCCTGCACCAACAACATGGCTGAGTACGAGGCCTTACTCCACGGCATGCGAGCGGCCAAGGAGATGAATGTCAACCGCCTACGCTGCTACGGTGATTCCGACCTCGTCGCAGGGAAAGTTTCTGGCACCTGCGATGTCGTCTCCCCTACCATGGCGGCGTACCGCCAAGCAAAGGACAAGTTGGGCGGACACTTCACAGGCTACTCCGTCGAGTGGATATACAGGCGGAAGAACGAGGAGGCCGACGCACTCTCCCGCATCGGGTCGGCTCGACTCGCACCACCCGCCGGTGTCTTCCTCGACACGATCACAAAGCCATCAGTCTCTCCCCCGAGGGAGATCGACATCGGAGTCCCGCTCCAACCAGAGGCATCTCTGGTCCCACTCGTCAACGAGCCAGACGACTGGACCAAGCCCTACATCGCCTACCTGGAAGCCGGCACCTTGCCGGCAGACGAGACGGACGCCCGGATGATCGCTCGCCGGTGCAAGTCCTACACCATCATCGACGGCGAGCTACACAAGCGCAGTGTCACCGGCGTGTTCCAACGCTGCGTCCAACCCGCCGAAGGACGCAAGATCCTCCACGATATCCACTCCGGCGACTGCGGCCACCACGCCGGCGCCCGCTCTCTGGTCGCCAAGGCTATGTGACATGGCTTCTACTGGCCCACCGCACACGCCGATGCTGTGGACATTGTCCAGCGGTGCGCCGGGTGCCAGAAGTATGCCAACCAGACGCACGTGCCGAGCTCAGCGCTCAAAACAATCCCTATCACCTGGCCATTCGCTGTGTGGGGCATGGACATGGTAGGCCCCTTCAAGAAGTCCCCCTCCGGCTACACCCACTTGCTGGTCGCGGTCGACAAATTCACAAAGTGGGTGGAGGCCAAGCCAGTTCAGAAATGCGACAGGAAGATCGCCACCAAGTTCCTACGCGAGCTCATATATCGCTACGGGTTCCCAAACAGCATCATCACGGACAACGGCACCAACTTCGCCAAGGGAGCCATGGCTGAATTCTGCGAAGAGCACCACATCCGGCTCGACCTCGCATCGGTCGCCCACCCGGAGTCCAACGGCCAAGCAGAACGAGCCAACCAAAGCATCATCCACGGCCTAAAGCCGCGACTCCAAGTACCCCTCGAGCGCACCGCCGGGTGCTGGGTCGAGGAGCTGCCCTCTGTCATCTAGGGGATCCGCACCTCAGTCAACAGGTCGACAGGGTTCACCCCCTTCTTCATGGTCAACGGCGCCGAGGCAGTCATGCCCACCGACCTCGAGCAAGACTCGCCGCGGGTCGTCCACTACATGGAGGCTGCAAACGAGCTCGCCCGCCAAGACGGGGTCGACCAACTCGACGAAGCACGTGACCTCGCTCGGTCACGCACCGCCATCTACCAGCAGGGACTCCGCCGCTATCACAGCCGGCGGGTGAAAACTCGCACCTTCCAAGAAGGCGACATGGTGTTACGCCTCATCCAGGACAAGAAGGGCATGCACAAGCTCTTCCCTCCGTGGGAAGGGCCATTCGCCATCAGGCGCGTACTCGGCAACGACGCCTACTACCTCATCGACATCCGCGGGGACGGCGAACTCGACGTCAAGCGACCATGGAATGTAAACCTCCTACAGAAGTTCTACTCCTAGAACCCCACACATGTACTCTCTAGTCGCTATGAAATAAAAAGAAACAGTTACCGAAAAATTGCGCCTACTCTCCATGTCTTGTGCCACTCGCACTCGTAATAATAGCGTTATGCTAACCGCAAAAGTCAACCTTTGGTACAGCGATCGGCACGGTAGTGCGGTGCAAGAGCATTGAGTCACCTCAGGTCTTGCATCGTCCATGAAAGACGCCTACCCGGAGCCCCATTGGAGTCGCCTAGCTCGACTGGTTCTACGATCCAAGACAACTGCCTTCGCTTCTTACAGCGACCATGGTCCTCTGCATCCTTGGCATAGCGACTCGAACGGCTAAGTACCACGCTCGGGGACTAAAGACCAGTTCATCGCGAGCAGTCCGGGAAAACGCCAAGTAGGAGAGCATGCCCAGGACTCGCCACGCGACTGACCCCACGGCCAGGCAGGAGTGACGCTCTCAAACTAACGCGCTAAGTCCTCAACCACCCTCGAGTCGTGCCTAGAACAACCAAGTACCACGCTGGGGGACTCGGCCACCCGACCTCGTTCGCGCAAGGGAAAACGACAAAGTACAGAGCACTCAAGGGAGTCGCCTAGCGACTGGCTCTCCGAGCCCGGGCGAGTCGACCACAATGACAAAACACAAAAAAAAAAACAAACATATCACATACGAGGTAAACCCCACAAAAGGGCGGACGCGCTCGGGGACTTATTCAAACATCAATCACAAACACATGACAAATACCAAAATAGACACGATGTCTCATTCGATTGCATGTCGCATTGTCTCATGTTACAAAATATGCCCGCATGGTAGACCTGCTGCTAACGCCACAAGGCAACCTATCCTGCTCTGCAGGCTTTGATGACGACTCGCCAACACCCCGGCGATTGCGGATGAACGGCGTGTACGGGTTCGACGGATACGTCGCCAGTTCACCCGCCATCGCCGCGCGAAAGGGTTGCTCGACCTTGAAATCACGATGCGCGGGCTCGGGGTCGTTCGGCACGACGACCGTCTCCTGGTACGGAAGGAGGTCGCCCATTGCCCAAACACGCTCCGAGTACACGGCGGCGCGATCTTGCAACTTGAGGACCTCGGAAAGCTCCACCGCGCCAGTCGAGGATGGATAGCCACTCATCACATCGTCGATGTCGAAGTCCTCGGGGAAGTGGGCAAGTCCAAGACTAAGTGCCATCGCCGCTCCGCGCCGAAACGCCGACCGCGTCATGAACTCAACGACCGCGGGCGCCTTCTCCAAATACCTCCACACCTCAACGAGGTCGATGGGAATCACTTCCGTGGGCGATATCTCTTGGAGATAGGCACGGATGCACGTCATCGACAACGTTGCCGAGTCGACAAGCATGCTTACACACTGTCGCGCGTCGAACGAGCTCGCCTCTTCCGCGCTATCGATGATGCGACCTGCGATTCGAAGACAATAATGAATACGACGGACACCACAAAAGGCACAACCACTGGAAGGGGCAGACGCACTTACCAATCAACGGGCGGGCGAGTTCCGTGATGAAGCTTTGAAGCGACGTATGGTTGTCCTGAAGCCCAGCAACAAGGGCATCCGACACTTTGCGATCCTCTTCGGCGGCTGCAATGGCGGCCTTGGCTCGCCCGTCAGCCGAGCTCGCTTCTTCCTTTACCTCCCGCAGCTCGCGCTCGAGGTTGGCGATCCGCTGTTCAGCCGCACTCAAAGCCGATTGCGCCGCCGCCAATTCACCAGCGGGGACAAGCCCCCTGGCGAGCTTCCTCTGCCTTCGCGGCAACAGCCTGAAGCCCTTTGTTCGCCTCCTGGACGATGGCCAGCTCCTTCTCCGCGCGCTGCTTCGCGGCCAATCGGTCAGCCGACTCAAGCTATAGACCCTGCACATCACCAAAAAGGTTAATCAAAGCAAAATTACTAAGTGCCCACCCGCTGAAATTCAGCGAATGCGCACTCGGGGACGGGCAATCAAAAAATTCCTAAGTGCCCACCCGCTGAAATTCAGCGAGTGCGCACTCGGGGACTGGCAATCAAAAAATTCCTAAGTGCCCACCCGCTGAAATTCAGCGAGTGCGCACTCGGGGACTGGTACTCAAAGAAATTTCTAAGTGCCCACCCGCTGAAATTCAGCGTGTACGCACTCGGGGACTGGATGCAAAAAATAAAGATAAGACATTAAAAGAATCAGGCCGCTGCAAAGCACCGACCTGATCCTCGGGGACTGGAGGTACCTGGATGGCTGCGCCAAGCATGTCGTGGAGTTGTATCACGTCCACGAACGCGAGGAGAGACGGCGTGTGCCCACGACGTTGGTCGAATTCAGCATGGGCGGTCCCAGGAGCGTGGCTCGAGGGAAAAGTTCCACATGCCGCGGCCGCCTTGGTCATGAAGCGCGGGAAGGTGGCGATACAGGCACCCGCTCCAAAAGAGGTCGGCTCGGCCGTTCCAGGCAAGGGAGCGCCCTCCTTCATAGACACGGCTGCCTCCGTTACGGGTCCGGCTGGCGTGACCGCCGTGTCGTCAGAAATCATGACGACGTCGTCACCCTTGGCCTTCTTGCTGCCATCCGCAGAGACGACGACCTCGTCCGCCTTCCTCTTGCGGGAAGGATCCTCCTCGCTAACGACGGGTGGCACCTTAGCCACGGTTGGGTGGCCCATCCTCTTCACCCCAGTCCTGTTCAACAATCATGTAAGCAATATAATTCGAGCTTCTACAGAAGACAAAGGAGGGGAAGTGTACTCACTTGGCGACTGGAATGAAGCGCAGTCCCGTACGGAGGCCGGCTGGCTTCTCTAGTTCGGGGCCCAGTCGGCGGCTGAGCCCCATTTCCAGAACGTCACGTGCCCAAGACACGGACGGTTTCTTCGTTGTTGAGGCTGCAACCAGAGCCTCCGGAACATCTTCAATAGGAGCTTCCTTGTGAGGCGAAGCCGCTGCGACCGAGGCGTCCCCTAGCCCAGAGACTAGGGCGAATGGCGGAGGCATCGATGCCAGGGGCACCTCGATGGTGGCCGTGTCCAACGCGGCTGTCGTTGGCGGCGCCTCGTCCTTGGCCTGGCTGGGGGCGTCAGAACTGCTCGCTGAATGTTGCGGCGAGGCCGGCCTCGTCGGTTTGGTCTTCGTCTTCCTCGGAGGCGCCTTCACCTCCTTTCCCTTCTTCTTCTTTTTCGATGGATTCGCCTGGCGGCGCGAGGTGGTTTCTGGAAGCTCGTCGTCATCTTCGTGACGCTCGAGGCTTTTACTTGCCTCAAGCTCGCATTGACGCTGCCCACGGGTCTTGCGGAGCAGTGGGGCGACTTCCTCTTCGGATTCGTCGTCGCTGTTGCCCTCGTCACTCCTGGAATCTCCCTTGGCGGGAGGCGACTCGCCCATGTCCTGAACGGACGAGCTCGAGTTCTCGTCGTCCGAAGGTGGGAGCCATCCTTCCACCACTTGGAATAGCTGCAATGAATACAAGATGAAGTTAGAATTACCGCGACTGCGAGCGAAGTGAAGCGATTACCGTTGGGGCTGGACGCTTTGCGGTATAGGGGGCGACCCTAGCCTGTGCGTCCAGGTACACCGCCTGGGTGATTTTCTTCAGTGCTGGGATGTAGTCCTCCAGCTTCCACTCGTCGAGGCAGGCCTTCGTCAAGTCTTCCCGGCCCATGTACTGGTACATGTATTGCTCGCGTCGAGCGAGCGGGACGAGCTGCCGCCCGAGCCAGCAGTTGTACAGGTTTATCGTCTGGAGGCCCTTCTTCTTCAGACCGCAGATGGTCTGGAGCATCTCATCGACGACCATCCGTTGGTCGTTGGGGAGCTTGCCGACTTGGAGATGGCGTGGCTCGGACCGATTGGCGGAGTACCGCGGGATCGCCGCCTCGCCCTCCGGGGTCGCCTCGGCTACGTAAAACCACGATTTCTTCCAGTCACTCGCTGCCTTGGTGGGGAGCATCAGGTCGAAGAATGAAGCCTTCGACTTGAGCTGGAAGGTTAGGCCTCCCGCGGCTAGCATTGGGCCACCCGCTTCCTCGCGGCTGATCCGTCCGTGGAACAGATCTTGCCATAGGGGGAAGTAGGGCCGACAGCCCAAGTAGCATTCGCAGAACGCCACCAAGATGGCGAGCTGCTCGATGCTGTGGGGACCTAGATCCGAAGGCTGGATCCCGTAGTAGGCGCAGAAGCGCCGGAAGAACAGGGACGTGGGGAACCCTAGCCCCCGTTCAAGATGGCTGGTGAAGCAGATGAACTCCCTCTCTCGCGGATTCGGGGTCGTCTCTCCGGCTGCGGGAATGCGCCAACAGCCGGCTCGCAAGATCCCGGCCTCCTCGAAGGAAGCCAGTTGCGCCCTCGTGCATTTATATCTACCCCACGGCTCGGTGGAGAAGGCCATGGCAGAGAGATTTGCTGGGGGTCGGGGGATTTCAGGTCAGCTGGATCGCGATGCGAAGGGAGGCGAAAGGTGCGCGCAGTCAGAGGAAATGGTGAGAAGGTGGTTCTCTGATCGCCTGCCATTCCTCTTATATAGCGGTTGTTACTCGCCAAATAAGGGAGCCGTTACTACGCGGTGATTACGTCAAAAGTTACCGTTGGATTACCCCAACGGCTAGTTTGACCACGGTTAACGGTCCAACTTCAGCCACTCGACTCGCCGACCCTCTCACTATGACAGTGTTTTGCCGATTCGACACGCCAAAGCTGCGACCTGGATGATTGGATTCTCCTCTATACGGGAGCCCGCCGACGATTCGACTGGATGTCCACTCTGAAGCCGTATACTCCCACTGCCAGTAGCCACCTACGCCTAATCGACGGCGGCGTCGGGGACTACTGATGGGGATATGCCTACCGGGGTATACCCAGCAGGACGTTTCCGACTGGCCCAAGAACTGGCGAGTGGGCCTGCAAGACGGCGACTGGATTGATGCCCAGCAAGGAACCAAGCGACTGGAAGCTGAAGGCCCAGGCGAGTAGGTTAAATGAGTACCGAAGCTTTAATTGAATCGGTTGAGATATGTAAACCCTAGGGGAAGTGAGCCTATATAAACCTCCCTATAGGGCGAGTAGAGATACGTTCCATCATACACCCAAGCGACTCGCCGCCTAGCCACCGAGCTCGCCCATTGTACCACCTCCATAATACAATCTAGCAGGAGTAGGTCTTTACCCTCCGGGGGGCCGAACCTGGGTAAAACCCTGTGTCTTTGCCCTCATCTCGCACCGTAGATGGCTGGCCGCCCTTGCCCCTTGTTCTACTACTCGCTGCCGATTGCAGCATCTGCCGTGACCATTCCCACGACAAGTGCAGATTCAGAGGAGATAGATTTCAGTCCAGAAGAGCTAAACTCCGCTATGCAGGAGATGGAGGAAGAGTACTCGCGCGACGAGCAAGCCAACAATGCCGTCGCGTCCTGAGGGGTGTTCGTCACCATTGGGACGGCGATGGATGAAGATCAACCCGGACGAGCTCCGCCTACAGCACTGGAAAAGGGGAAGGGGCCACTTATTGCTGCTGACGATGATCGCGCAAAAGTCATGCCCCCTCCGCCTAACCCAGTGCAGCAGCCGCAGGAACTCGGCACCGGCCCGAGCAACAACAACACCGCAAACTTGCCGCCTCCATCTTATAGAGTGATGTACGGCAATCTCCTCATCGATCCACTGACCGTTGCTCATATCTGGAACGTGACCCAGCTTGACGAGAAGCGCCAGCAGCTGCTGGAGGAAGCGCAGGCCATCGTGGAGCAAGGCGGTAAGCTAGATCGATATCTGCTCAACGCGTAGAAGTCCATAGAGAAAGCTAAAGCAATGGAGGCCGAGTACAAGACTTTACTGCAGCAGCAGAAGGCTAAGAAAGCTCCGGCTCGCTTCATCAACGATCCTGGTGTGCGGAGTAACCTAGGATGAGCTCCCTCAAAGCCGTCATAGACCAAGCCATACATTGACAATGAAGGCAAGCAAGTGATGCCCACCCCACTCCTTAATCTTGCCGTCGCCAAGACCCTTATGGAGCATGATAGATCGCCTGAGGCAGTGGAATAGGTCTATGACCTAGTGGCCAAGGCGGTAAAGTAGCAGGAAAAGGTCACCTCTCAGAGGCTTGAGTCTGACCCAGCGCTCTGCCAATCTAGCCAGTACAAGCCGCCAAGGGACATATCTCCTCTTGATGTCGGGTCCCAAACGGGTTCATCAGAACGTAGACGGAGGGATGAGCGCAACAGGAAGGATGCTATCCCCATATCCTCCGACCACGGAGAAAAGGCCCGACCTCGTCGCCCATCGCCACCGCCCCGGTCCCCCCGACATCGCGAAGATTACAAGACTCACCATCGTACTGATATGCCCCCACTAAAGCAGTGCGGCATCGTCATCCGCGATAACACGGAGCAGACCCGTCATGACGGAGAGCGCAACCAAGGACACAAAAGTAGGTCACACCATGATCCTTCGCGTCCGCAAGCAACCGTGACAGGCGTGAGGCGTCGCAGGAGGGTAACAGAAAAAAGGCTAACCCACCGCCACCTCCTCCTCTGTCACCACCAAGCAGTCACCATGGCGGAGGAGGCCCGCGTCGTTCACGCAGCCCATCCCCTGTTGACAAGAAGAAGAACCTGGAGCCGTACGATGCACGTAAGATCCACGAGGCCCGGGAAGGAACATACCCGAGACCACGTTGCTTTGGACCTGCAATACGGTCCGCAACTTACCCCAAAGGTTTCCGGATTGACAAGACCATCAAGCCCTATGACGGCACCGCCAAGCCAGCCACATGGTTCCAGGACTACGGCAACGCGGTGGAGATTGCCGGAGTCAAACCCAACGTCGTCGTCAAGTACCTCCCATTAATGTTGGCGGGCACGACCCGTCAATGGATCGACGACTTGCCGGAGAAATCCATCTACAACTGGTTGGACATGCAAGAAGCGTTCACCAAAAACTTTGAGGGTACATACAAGCGTCCCTGCACTGTGGGCGATCTACAGCGGTGCGTGCAAGAGAAAGACGAGACATCTCACGCCTACCTCTCTCGTTGGCTGGACATGAAGAATTCCTGCACAGGAGTGCATGCTCAGACCGCCATGGCCGCCGTCATCGACAGGTTGGAAAGAGGCACGTTGCTCCGACATAAGCTGAAGTGCTTGCAGGACAATCACCAGCTTGACTTGAACCAGATGATTCAGTTGGCTAGTGAGTTCGCAGCTGCTGATGACGATGCTCGCGGCTCATTTCCGGCAATAGCCTTCCAACTCAATCTCAGAGGAACAACAGTACAAAGCGGAAAACCGCTCCAGAAGAAAAGCAATCTAACGACATGGTCACTATGACTTTTGCAGGACGAGGTGATGGTGGGAAACGTGGCCGAGGAAGGGGAGCTGGCCGTAGGCAGCAGCGAAGCAGTGAAACAACCTCGGCGCCGCTCCGCGTTCCCCAAACCTATGAGGAGTACCGCAATATGCCATGCCTCGTGCACCTCAACGCCAACGGCAAGGCCACCCATATCAATCGACACTGCAAGTTTGTCAACGACCTCAAGGAAGACCCGGAGTCCGGCTACAAGCGAAGTTCGAAGAACAGACCGTGAGGAAAGGTCAAGGGGAATAAGAAGGAGGAGGAGTCCAAGAATCGAGTGACATGGATGAAGACGTTGACCCCAAGCACGCCGCCAAGAGCGACGACAAGGGCAAGAACCACTTCTCAAAGAAGGCTCCAGTCTACCACACTTTCCTTGGAACCCCCACAGTCCGATAACAGAAGACCTCTCTGAGGATACTGATGGCCACTCTCTCCCCAGTTCCCCAGTACCTGCGCTGGTCGGAGGTTCCAATAACTTGGGACAGAACGAACCACCCAGACCTTGTACCTACGGAGAACCAGTACGCCATGGTCATCAACCCCTTGATTGACGGCGTGGAGTTCACCAAGTGCATGGTGGATAGTGGAAGTAGCATCAACATCATGTACCTAGATACACTGCACAAGATGAAATTGACGGAGGAAAACCTAAGGCGGACCAACACCATCTTCCATGGCGTAGTTCCTGGTCGGGAGGCTCGGTCCCTTGGGTGCATTACACTTCAGGTCGCCTTTGGCGATGTTAACAATTACCGCCAAGAGCGCATGACCTTCGAGGTGGTCCCCTTCAAGAGCGTGTACCACGTCATATTCGTCCGTGACATATTCCACACGTTCATGGCCAAGCCATGCTTCGTCTACAACAAACTCAAGATAGCCGGACCAAACGGTGTCATCCCCGTATCCGGAAGCTTTACCAAAGCAAGGGACTGCGAGATCAATGAAGCAGCCGTTGCAGAAGCTGTCTTCTACAGCGAAGAATTCAAAGAGATCCAGAGCAAGGTCAATGACTCAGAGATTCCCGCGTCGAAGAAGCAGATCTCCGACTCCGCTCCTAAATTCAAGGCTGCCATCGAGACCAAGCCGGTGGAACTTGTGGTAGGCGATGCCTCCAAGGTAACCGCCATTGGGACGAACCTGGATCCCAAATAGGAAAGCGCACTCGTCGAGTTCCTCCATGAGAATAAGGACATATTTGCCAGGCAACCTGCCGACATGAAAGGTGTACCTAGGGAACTTGCCGAGCACATCTTAAACATTGATCCAAAATGTAAACCAGTGAAACAACCTCTACGACGCTTTGGAGATGAGAAGAGACGCGCCATTGGCAAAGAGATAGCTAGGTTACTTAAAGCTAGATTTATCCGAGAAGTCCTTCACACCCAATGGGTGGCCAATCCTATACTTGTCCCCAAAAAGGGAACCAGTGAATTAAGAATGTGCGTTGATTACACCGGCTTGAACAAAGCATGTCCCAAAGATCCGTTTGCTTTTCCTCACATTAACCAAGTCATTGACTCGACGACTAGATCGGAGCTTTTGGGTTTTCTCGATGCATACTTAGGATACCACCAGATCAAGATGAGGAAGTCGGACCAATTGGCCACTTCGTTCACTACCCCATACGACATGTTTTGCTATGTCACGATGGCCTTTGGGATGAAAAACGCAGGTGCTACGTACCAGCGGACAATGCAGCGTTGCCTCCACGACCAAATTGGTCGGAACGTTCACGCCTATGTGGAAGATATTGCGGTGATGTCTAAAAAGTCAAATGACTTAATCTCCGACTTAAAAGAAACCTTAGATAATCTCCGGAAATACAACATGATGCTTAACTCTAAGAAGTGCGTCTTCGGGGTTCCGGCCGGCAAATTGTTAGGTTTCATCGTTTCCCAACGCGGAATCGAGGTCAACCCAGAGAAAATCAAGGCCATCTTAAACATAAACCGTCCGACATGCCTAAAGGACATTCAACGACTAACAGGTTGTGTTGCAGCAGTTAGTCGGTTCGTCAGCCGACTTGGAGAGAAGGCTCTGCCGCAGTACAAGTTGCTAAAGAAGGCGGACAAATTCACGTGGACGGACGAAGCAGATGCATCAGTGAAGCAGCTCAAGGAGATTCTTTCCTCAGCGCCCATCCTTGCAGCACCCGAACCTGGAGATCCCCTATTAATCTACATGGCGGCAACCAAACGGGTAATCAACATCGTCGTTGTGGTAGAGCAGAAGGAACCAGGCTATGAGCACGGAGTTCAACGACCAGTTTACTATGTGAGTGAGGTCTTGGCGGAGTCCAAGCAGCGTTACCCGCACTACCAGAAGATAGCTTATGGAGTATTCCTTGCTTCTCGGAAGCTGAGGCATTACTTTTAGGAGCACCAAATCACAGTGGTGAGCAAGACTCCACTTTCCGATATTATTAATAAAAACGACGCTACAGGAAGGGTCACGAACTGGGGCATTAAGCTTGCCGCCTTCGAGATCACCTACAAAAGACGCGGCGCTATCAAGTCACAATCCTTGGAGGATTTTGTTGCAGATTGGACGGAGATGCCAGACGCTACTCCGTTGCCAGAGCCAGAGTACTGGGCGATGCACTTTTACGGATCAAAGTTGCTCAATGGCTCGGGGGCTGGTGTATTACTACAGTCACCAAGAGGAGACAAGCTATACTATGTTCTGCAGATCCACTTCGAGGATACAAACAACATGGCGGAGTATGAAGCACTCATTCACGAACTTCGTGTAGCCAAGGATATTGGAATCAAGCGCATAGTTTGCTGTCGAGATTCCGACTTGGTTGCCCAGCAGGTGGCTGGCACCTGGAATGCACGGAACCATATGATGGCGGCATATCGAGATGAAGTGGACGAGATAGCCAAGAGCTTCTTGGGCTACGAAGTCAAGTATGTACCTAGGGAGAAAAACTAGGCGGTTGATCTGCTATCTAAGCTTGGATAAGGGCGCAAGCAAATTCCGCCAGGAGTTTTCCTAGAACACCTGTGCACACCATCTGTGAAGGGAGCCGACAGCGACAACCAGGATAGAGCTGACTCTTTCATCAACATGGTGACTAGGGTCCCTCCGGCTTGGACAAAACCGTTCATAGAATATCTCGAACACGGAACTTTGCCCGACGACGAAGTCGAAAGACGGCAAAAAGTACGGCGAGAAAAGGGTTATACCATAATCAATGGGCAACTCTACAAAAGGAGCACTACTGGTGTATACCTAAATTGTGTTTCCCAGCTAGAAGGTATGGAAATCCTACGCAAAATCCATCTCGGAGATTGTGAGCATCACGCCGCTCCTAGATCGTTGGTCGCAAAAGACTTCCGGCAAGGATTCTACTGGCTGACCGTGAAGGCGGACGCCGACAAGCTGGTTGCGACATGCATGGGATGCCAGTATTATGCCCGACAACCACATGTTCCTACTGAAGAACTGCGAGCAATACCAATAACTTGGTTGTTTGCAGTCTGGGGGCTAGACATGGTGGGACCGTTACAAACGACACCCTGTGGGTTTACGCATCTGCTTGTAGCAGTTGATAAATTCACTAAATGGATAGAAGCTAAACCCATTAGAAAGCTTGATGGGGCAACTTCCCTCAGGTTTGTCCGGGATCTAGTGGTGAGATTTTGTCTCCCACATATCATTATCACCGACAATGGCATCAACTTGTCACTCGGAGAAGTGGAGGCTTATTGCTGGGAGAAAGGCATCCGACTTGACCTTGCATCTGTGGCGCACCCACAATCCAATGGTCAGGTTGAGCGAGCCAATGGATTAATTCTGCAGGGAATCTAGCCTCGTCTTGAGGGACCGCTACATAGAGCAGCTGGAGCATGGGCGGAAGAATTTCCTTCTGTATTATGGAGTTTACGAACTACACTCAACAGATCCACCAGCTCACCCCTTACTTCATGGTATATGGAGCAGAAGCCATCCTTCCTTCCAACATCCTTCACGATGCACCGAGAGTTGACTCCTATGACAAAGCTGACGCTGAAGAATCCAGACGCCTAGATGTGGACCTTCTCGAGGAGGAGCGCGTTTTGGCATGCCAAACATCCGCCATCTACCAGCAGAAGCTACGCATCTACCATAGTGGACACGTTCGGCATCGCTCGTTTAAAGAGGGGGATTTAATGCTCCGACTTAAGCAGAAGAAGTCACACAAATTATCCCTGCCATGGGAAGGACCGTTCATCATAAGCAAGGCGCTACTCAATGGGTCTTACTACCTCGTTGACAATCGTGAACTGAAGGATAGACCCAATAAGCGTAAGCGACGTGACCCGGATGATGACTACCCGGAGCTTGATCGGCCATGGAACATAGCACAGCTACGTCCTTTCTACACTTAGAATTTTTTATCTAATTGTGTACCTCTTATATGATCAATGAAATAAAGCTCTCTGGTTCACTCATATTTCTTAGTCTTTTACCTCCTTTAGTGTTCATTTTTGGATCATGTAAAATATTTATCACAAGATTTGCGTTTGCACTTGTGAAAATTCCGCCTAAGGGCGTTAGCTTAAGTTTTCTGGTCTACACGTTCTTTGTCGTTTTTATGTGGATTCTGGAGTAGTGACTTTTGGCACTTATTTTCGGCGATTTTGTGATCAGGTTATTGATGGTGCCATTGGGCATCATCACCTAAGTGCATGGTTCCGAAAACAAGTCTTCCGACTCACGAAAAGTTAAGCATAAGAACCAAAGTAATGGATAAGCCAGCACTTGCTTAAAAAATATATACATGCTGGAAACTAGTTCTTAAGCAGCAGGAAATAACAACCATTGTTTTCTGCCTTAAGTTTCATCAATAAGTTTTTCTCCATTTATGCACCAAAGGTGAAACAAATATTACAAAGTTGTTTTTCATTCCTTTGGCGCAGGAGACTTGGAGGCAGCATCGTCACCAGCCGGAGAATCACCCTCGAAGTCGGCACTGTGGTGGGACTCAGAGGAATCTTGGTTTACCGCCGTCAATGATGTTCATGGGCACGAAGACGTCGATGTCCACCAACTTGGCAACTCTGGTGTCATAACCCGCGAGTGATGACAAGATGGCTTCATGATCGATCTCTTTGCCATCATCGTCGACATCTGGGATACCAGAGGTCACCGTGTCAATGTCGGCACCTTCTTAATGTGCCTTGACCATTGATAGCGCCATCCTCGCGCCAGCCCATGCACACGAAGCTTTCCAGCTTGTGATACACTCGAGGGCTCAGCGTAGAATATCCGAGTACTTCGCCACGTAGTCTGATGCCTTGATGTTTATCTGGAGGGGCTTGGCAATCTCCTTGGCTTGGGTGATGGCGGTGTTGATGAAGTTGCCGGCAAGAACCATGCATTCCTTGGCCGGAGGAGACGATCTGGTTAAACCCATAGGAGTTGGAAATTCCGACAAGGAGCGCATGAGTTCAACAATTCAAAGTATCCAGACTACAGAAATCCACGTCGGAGAAAACTTACTGAAGATGCTGGCCTCAGCTTGCCAGAGGGTTTCCGCCAAGGATTGTTTCTCTTGTTGGAGGAGTTTATACGCCTCGCTATGGCGATGATTCTGCTCATCGGCAGCTTGCTTCTGATCTTTTAAGATCGCGATCTCCTCCTTCAAGCGGTTGATTTCCTCAGTGGCGGAGTCCTGCAGGGCCTTCATCGATTCCTCATGAATTTTAAGCATGTCTTTCCTCTCCTGCTTAAGAATCTTGTTTTCGCTATCCAGCTCTTGAATGTGCTTGGATTGCTCGACAATATTTTTGGCCTTGGCGATGGTTTCTGCAAGTCGGAGAAAGTAAATTACACAGTGAGTACTCGGAGAATATGGGCACAAAACCAAGTCGAAATGCGCATTAGAAAAAAGACGCTTTCTCTTGGTGATTTGTTCCTTCAAGAAGGCAGTTTTACCCTTTTCAGCTTCTAGATCTGCACGCATCTTCTGGTACTTGTCATTGGCCATACCCCTCCGAGCATTCTCGTTCTGTGGAAAAAGGGACAAAGTTAAACGTTGTTTAGTCTGCTTGGAGCATCTAGACGGAAAACTTTCACCTAGACGCTCGGGGGCTACAGCGAAATATTTTAACTTAGCAATATGCTTAGCTTTTCTTTAAGCATCTAGGCAGAAATAATTCAGTTCTCGATTAGAAGCTTGGGGGCTACAGTATAAAGTTTTTAACTCGGATGTCTGCTTATATTTCTTTAAAGCATCTAGTCGGAACTAATTCAGTTGCAACTAGAAGTTTGGGGGCTACAGTATTGAAATTTATAAACACTACGTATGCTACTCTCAAAGCATCTAGTCGGAATAATTCATTCCATCTAAATGCTTGGTGGCTACAGTGAGAGTTTTTTCTAACTTAGTCACTCTTAGAGCATATAGATGCAAAAACCTATGATTTTTCCGTCTACATCCTCGGGGGCTATAGTGGGATACTCATATGAAAAGCAAAAGGCAAAATAAAACTTACAAGTGCAATGATCTTGAGGTTTGTAGAACTCTCGGCCAGCAACTTGCCAAAGGATTCGCTGTTTCCTTGCAAGATTTCTGCTTGACGGAGAAGCTCCTCTAGACCGCACGTCAGAGAGGTCGGTGCCGCACTAGGGACCAAAGCAGTGCTACCCGGTGTAAGTACCGGATAGACTATCTTTGGATAGACTATGGTTTTCTGGGGTGCAAGGGCGCCGCCAACGGCAGAAGTACCAGCTTCCACCACCGCCTTGCCGCCACCGATGACATCCTTAGTCGGAGCTTCAGCCATTTGTTGGGTGTACTTTCCTGCGTCGCCTTCTCGCCGACAACTGCAACCTCGGTAGAAGCACCTGAGTCCACTTCCATGACGGAAGGGCCAGATGCCTCCTTAGCTTGTGAGCTTGTCGGGGCAGATGAGGGCTTGACGGCAAGAGTAGTAGGGGAGATGGCAGGGGAGGCGTCGTGATGTAGCATGTCTTTGATATTTCGAGAAGCCCCCAAAGTTTTGGAGGTCTTCTTGCAGCTGGTCATGGCTTTCTTCCTGAAACGTGCAAAATGCATAAGTACAGGAGAAAGACAGATAAATAAACAATGTCGAAGAATGAGCAGCTTACACAAGTGGGGGTGCTTTGGCAAAAGGGATCCCAGCCATTCTTCTTTTTTCTGCCTCCAGGACGGCGGTAGTCTTTTTGGAGGCTCTACCCTCCGTCTTCTTCTTCTTGCCTCCGTCGGCAGCGTCAGAGGTGGAGCTCTTCCGCTTTCACGCCAACGGAACCTCGTCGTCGGACACGACCGTGACTTCCTTCATCTTTGAATCATATATTTGAGGCGCCATACTCATCTCATCTATGTCGCTAAGCTGTTAGGTAAGAAATCACCGTGTTAGATAAGATGATATTTGCAAGACGGAAGAACTGGAGTATATGTCATACACGGAAAATAAAAACTTACCTTTGGGCACTTGCCGTCTACGAACATGTCATAGGTGATGGTGAAGCCGCGCTTCTTATCCTTCACCTTGACGATGTCCTTAAGTCGGAGCTTGACGGAGTCGCTCGAGAAGTTGTCCACGGAGATGCGGAGACTATCCCTTCTGTCGCTGGTATACTCGTGCATGAGCTTTGCGCGGTGCTGCAGAGGTTGGATTCGCCTGATGAACCAGCACATGGCTAGGTCCAAGCCGGTCAAACCCGTATCTACAAACCATTCGATCCGCCTTATCGTGCGAGAAGCGTCGAGGTCGGAGGGAAGGGAGGCTTGGGATCTCGATGACGAGGCTTCGGCGGCGGCTCCGTGAACGAAGTCCGGGTACATAACTTGTCGGCTAGCCAGCGGGATGTCTGGGTCGTAAAAGTACGTATGTTGCCAATTCTTGCAGGACTCGTGGCCGACGATGTCGGGGAACCGCCGTCCAGGTCGAGTCTTGAAGCTTATGGTGCCACAGTTCCTAAGCTCTTCCTTGCTATGTCCGGCTTCACGTTTGACGGTGAAGAAGTACACAAAAATGTCTAACCTAGGCCTTATCCCTAAGTATCCCTCGCAAAGTGCTGCGTAGTTGCTAAGCACTAAGATACTATTGGGGGAAAGGTTCTGGGGCTGGACTCTATAATGGTTCAAGACGGAGAGGAAGAAGTTGGAGATGGGCAGGGAGATGCCACGTACCAGTTGAGCTTTGAGGTACACCTTTTCTCCGGCTTGGGGAGAATGTGTCACCTCGCCGGCCGGCGCCGCCCTCCAGGCAAGTCCCTCCGTCACGGGGAGGTAGCCTTCGGCGACCATCTCTTGGATATCACGGTCTGTGATATCCGAGCCGCGCCAGTCTCCCTTGTGCGAGTCTGGTTCCTCATCAAGTGGCTCTAGCGCCACCAAATTTAGGTCGCCGCCGGTGGACTCGATCACCGTCGACGCAGGGATGACCAAACCTTCTCGGGGCACGACAACGGAGCTCGCCGGCTTCGTCGCGGCTTCGCTCGACGCCGCCATTGATGGAGAGGTGCTGCTGTTAGCCATGGAGTGAAGATTGGGTGCGACTGGTGCAGATTGGAGCTAGGGTTTTTTCAAGAGTATTCGCGGAGAGCTCGAGGAGACACGCGACTGGAGGAAGAAGATGATGCGAGAGGAATGAGGTAAAAAGTGGAAATTTCCCCACGGTTACTATTTATCATCCTCGGCATCAATGTTCGTGCAGCTTGATCGGACAGTTGCCGCGTAGACGACGTGTTCGCGAACGTGCGCGGAAATTATGCCACGTATCCAACCGTCGCCGCCAACGGTTCGTATTGCTTACACGGTAAAATCGGACATGATTGCGTTCTGTGCATGTGTGAGTTACGAGGCGTCGCTGACCTAAACCTACATCTTCCTAGCTGGCATGGGCAGATGAGTCATCACGTCGAAGATTTCGACATAGACGGATCCAATCCGGCTATGGAAAAGTACGATGGAAGATTCAACATTTCTCCGACTTACGAGTTGAAGACGGAGAAAGCTTTGCGGGGTTCTTTGGGAGGACTACAAGATATTGCTTGACGATTTGCCGACATCCTACTAGACGGAGCATTCATATGAAGAGGCAAGAGGCGCAAGATCTCGGAGTTCTCCGGGGGCTACTGTTGGGGATATGCTATATGGGTATCCTCATAGCATGTCACTTATCCGGATAACTCGGGTGGCCAATAGTCGGTAGCATGGCCTATGGCCTACTGGGCGGCCCAGTTAGATGGATCCAGAAGGGAGGCCCATGCCGGATAAAGGAAGGCTATGGTGGAGTCACCAACGTACCCGGAGCCTTGGAGTGCAAGTTACACAAGACTAGTAATAGACGGTGTAGGACTCTATAACCTGTCCGGCTAGGACTTTTCCCTGTAACCCTAGGACCTGGCGACTATAAAAGTCGGGCCTAAGGGAGCCTTTAGGGCATTGATTCATACAACCTCGCACAGCGAACCTATCTCTATAACTCGGCGTATTTCCATTATAGTGATTTATAGCAGGAGTAGGATTCTGCCACTGTTGTGGGATCTGAACCTGGGTAAGCTGTGTTACCTCGTACCCGTCAACCGTCCGCCTTCCGCCACGTCTCTAAACATGCACTGTGAGGACCGCTCCATGGAGTACTCGTCAGCAATACCACGACAAGCTCCACATGGTAAGAAGGTAAATTCTGTTGAAGAAACCTCCTCTTTGAGTGATAAGATTGATGTTATCATGGCTATGGTTTTTAATGGGAAAGCTCCTTTAGATCCAAATAATGTTTCGTTGGCCTCTTTGATTGCTCAACAAGAGCAAGTTGATGTGAACTTCATTAGGAATATAATAATTTTGGCAACAATGCTTATGGTAATAACTATAGGCCCTATCCTCCTAATAATAGCAATACTTATCATCGTAGATCCGGAATTCCTAGTGAAGACAGGAGCCTAGAAGTTGAAAGATCCACTAAAAACTTTATGCAAATGCAATATGAGAAAAACAAGATATTCACCAATACTATGGAAGAACAATCTGCTATCTTGAAAAATATTAGTCATCAGCTTGAGAAATTGAATAGAGAAATTCCTAGTTTACAGTCAAAAAATTTGAGTGCTGAGAAAAATATTTCCTATTTGTCTAAAGCGATCCTCTTTGATTAGTAAAATGGTTGCTAAACCTGAAACCTTGGAAAGTACCTTTGCTGCTACTCATGCCATACAAGTTACTATTGATGAAAATGTTAGACTCTTAGCCCAACTTCATGCTAAGTGGGAAAGAGAAGCTGAAATTGCTAGAAACAATTGTGTGTGCTCTATCACCACCACCAATATGGATGCCACTAAACCACAAGACGTACCTATTCCTCCTACCACAATTCCTAAACCCAATGAGCCTACTACTAGTCATGATAAGTTTGATTTTGATCTTGACGGTTGCAATATCTTAAGTGATTATGTTCCTACAAAAGCTTGCTAGAAGTCCTGATGCTAGTGATATGCATGCATTACAGATGCTCTTATTAAAATTAAGGAAGAGAAGTTGAAACACAAAGCCTCTATTACTAGGAAAGTAGAAGATAGTTGGTAAACCATTATTAATATACAAGTGAATGACTATGATCTCAAAGATTCATGTGACCTTGGTTCTAGTGTCTCTATTATGCCTAGAAAGATTTATGAAATGCTTGATTTTCCACCTTTGGAAGATTGTCATTTGGATGTCCCACTTAATGATAATGCTAAGAAGAAACTCATGGGGAGTATTAATGATGTTCTTATTATGGTTAACAATGCTTATGTCCCTTTTGATTTCTATGGTTTGGATGTTGAATACAATGCTTCTTGTCCTATTACTTTGGGAAGACCTTTTCTTAGAACTGTTGGTGCCATCATTAATATGAAATAAGGCACCATTAAATATCAATTTCCATTCAAGAAAGGTATTGAACACTTCCCTATGAGGAGAGAGAAGTTGTTTTTTGCTCCACCTTTGAAGTCAAGGTTTGATTTTAATGATTCTTCATTTGAAAATACCTGATTCTTACTTCTTGTGCCTAACTTAAAGGTGTTAAATAAAAGTACTTGTTGGAAGATAACCCAAGAGTTTTCTTGATTCTTGGAAGTTATTACTTCAGTAATGACCTCTCCTTATCCTTTTTATTTGCTTTTTGTGCCAAGAATAACCTCTAATGTGAGGGAGGTAAGATTTGGGGAATTGCTGTCCCGAAACAGATTTTTGTTCTCCACCATAAAAATTCGTGAGGAATCTCTGTAAGTCGGATTGAGCTGATATTTTGTGAATAAATCCCCCAGTATGTTAGATAACTTTAGTTAGTTCAACACTTTTTTATTTGAGCAACAGAAGGTCTTCGAAAAAATAGGTTTCTACATGCTCGTCTGTTTTGACAGATTTCCGCCATTATTTGCATTTGCTTCTTATTGATTCCTTTTTGGGTTCTTTTTGGAAAATTGAGCTTTTTGAGGGAATTGCTACACCATATTGTGTTTTTAGTGAAAGTTTTGCTGTTCCAAAGCTAAACCCAAGGGTCTATTATCTTTTGAATACACTAATATTGCTAATGAAGATTGTGTGAAGTTTTGTATGAAGGAAAATTTTCAGGTGTAGAGAGAGAATGATGTAATGAGATGAACAATGGACAAAAGATTAAGCTTGGGGATGCCACCTCGTGTCACCACAAGAAATATTTAAGAGGTACAAGCGTCAAAGCTTGGCGATGCCGAAGGCATCCCCTTCTTCATCAATAAAAAGCTCAGGTCTTTCTAGACACTTCATTTTTTTATTTCGTGCACTGTTATGTTGTTCTTGGAGCGTATTAGTTTTCATTTAGTTTGCTTAGTTTCCTTGAATTAAAGTAGTTTGGACCCCCGTTATCGCTGTGTTGTTGCAAATAAGTTGATTGGTGTTGGAGAGGGGTTGAAAGTTCTTGCTTGAGTAGTACAAGAGGAGCTTGCTTTTACTATGACTTAGACTTTATCATGTCATGCTAGGTGTTGTTTTGACCTTATGCTTAGTGATTATTGCTATAGCATGACTTGTTTCAAACAATTGGGATTTCTTAGTGTTCCTTGAAGGAATCATGTGTTGTTTTAGCATACAAAAGTATAGTATTGTGATATTCTCACACCATGTTATGACTATGAACCATTCACCATAGCCTCTATGATCATTTAGTCCTTGACTTGTAGTACCACTTTATGCTTTGATTAGTAATGTTTTGTCGCTCTGCAGGATTATGGCCAGATTGCTTTCTTAGTTGGTCGCTCCCAGTCTTTTGCTAGCCTCCACTTGTATGAGTAAGATCTACTCATGCATCCAACTCCGAAACCAAGTTATTCCAAGGTGTCAACTATAAATTCCTATGCATGGTGTGTTACACAATTCCAATTATATTCTTGTTTTCATCTATCTTCCAATTAAAAAGTATTTTTTATGTGAAAACTTAGTGATTAAAGCTCTCACAAACTTGATGGAATACTTTATATTTCTTTCCCCTATTAAACTTGAACCATTGTGTCATCTATGTTGTATATGCTTGCACTTATACGTCGGAATTAGCAGAACTGTGCTATCACGGGGAAAGATTTCAACATTGCACTTGTACTTTGTACACAGTTGATATCATGCTCTTTTGTCTATGGATGTCGTCGGTGTGAAATAAAAGGGGATCTTGTAAGTCCATGTAGTTATGTATGTGTGTTAGAGAAACGCTTGGGCCGCTATCCTAAGCCATGCCTTATCATGGTGGAAACTTGCAGCATCACCATAATGACATCTGTGAAGCTTTCTTCTTATCAAAAAGAGATATATTGAAAAGAGGAAAGAGAGAAAAAAGCACCATATTCCCATGGAAAACAAGAAGATTGCTGGGATGCTCATTGTCTACTTGCCTTGTCATTTTGATTATGGGATAGCTCCTGTATCATGTGCAAGGGGTACCCCGTTGGCGGTTCTCTATGATACACATGTACTTACTATGAAAAGAACTTACAGGTGACTAAATTTAAGTAGCATGAGGTGAGGCCCTCGTATTCAAGGGACATGAGTGGAAGCTCTTTTTGATGCTTGAAATCCCTGCTTCACTTTTATGAAGGGCCTTTCGTCCACTATATTGAGTCCTCACCTTCTATCCTTAGGCACCAGTTAATAGAGCATAGTTTCCATTCTTAGTTCTATGTGCATTGTCCCAAAACTTATTGATTGATGCATATTGTTGATATCTTGTTCTTGTGCTATTTGTGTCTAGTCACTCTTATGAACTTTGAAGGTGTCCTATGCATATATTTGTTACTCCATGAGGGACAAGCTGAATGCCACTATGCTATGTTTTCTGTATGTGAAACAAACAAACGTTTTTCAATGAATGTTATTCATGATCTTTGTTTGTAGCCTTTCATCTTGCATTGCATAGTTACTTTGTCTTACTGTTAGAACTCCATCTTTAATGCTCATGCTTAGAGCTCTTTGATCCCAGCTTTCAATGCTTGCAAATGGTTTGATCTTGATTTTGATGGTGCATGTCACCTCAAAAATTATTCTTTTTATCACTTACCTACTCGAGGACGAGCAGGAGTTAAGCTTGGGGATGCTTGATACATCGGAAACGTATCTATAATTTTTTGATGTTCCATGCTTGTTTAGTATCTACTTTGCTTTGCTTTGTCTACACTTTGAGGTGTTTTTATATGTTTTCTTGTACTAACATATTAACAAGATGCCATAGTGCTAGTGTAACAACCCATGTTTGTAATATATTTACTTAGTACTTAAACATGGCATGCATATATTTAAATCATCTAAGAAATGCATGAGTTTAAGTGTGTTGAATAAAAATGCAAACCCTAAACCTTCCCTCTCTTTGAAACTATATCCAAATGGTGTTTGAAATTTTGGAAAGTATCAATTGTGAAGCCCAATTGATTATAAAGGCCCCAAAATAGTTTATATGTTTTATGAAAACTCCTGGTAATTTGAAAAGATTTAAAATAGTAAGTGAATTTGAAATTACAAACATCAATCAAAATCCAAAAAAGGAAAAGTTTCTGTTAAAAAAAATATAGCCAGAGGGAAAGCCAGGCCGCAGCCCAGCAAGCCTCCTCCCCTTCCTCTCTCTCCCGCGGCCCAGGTCAACCCACCCGCAGCCCAGGAGAAAGCCCATACCCCTTCGTTCTTTTCTTCCTTTTCTTCTTCGTTAACAGAAGGACGCTGGCGAGGAGAGCTGCTCGCTGTCGCTGCCGTTGCTGTCCGACCATGCCGCGATGCCCGCCTGCGCCAAGATGAACGCTACCGACGTCGGAAACGTCTATAAGACCCCCTATCGCCGCCGGATGAACCCTATCCCCTCCCACTTTCCCCAATTTCCTCTGACCGAACCCTAGCGACCATGGCCGCCGGCTAGATGCCGTCTCCGGCCTCCCCTCGCCCATCTAACACCGCCACTAGCTCCGCCTGGGAGCGAGCTTCCTCCTCCCCGAAGGAATCGGGCTGGGACGCCCCCAATCGGCCACATCGACTCCTTCCTCTTCAACACCGACGAGGTCCGATGAGCTCCTCGCCATCGATTCCGTCCTCGCTTGTCCTTCCTCAACCCTCCTGCGAGCATCGCGGTGAGTCTCCGATGCTTAGGGCACCCTCTGCCTGCTTCCTCTTCCTCCGTGCCGACGCTGCGCCACCGACCTGCAACCGCCGCCACCGTCTGTCGTCGTCGAGGCTGCTCCGGTGACCAATTACCAGCGGCGCCGCCCCCTTTAGGTTCGCCCTGCAGCGCTTGTTCTAACCCGCCCATCCACGCGTCCCATCTCGCCCTCCTCCGCCGTTCCTGGCCGCTGGCCGACGCATGCTCCGGCGAGGTCCGCGTGGCGCTCGTGTGGCCTGGGCCCACCCGTCAGTCGGTGTGGGTAGCCCCAACCTCAGTGAGGAAAGCATCGAACCCGTTTTGCGCATGTGGATGCTGATGCGGCTTCGGCCCCACTAGTCAGTCACTATGGGTGTGTTCAGTTTTGGTAACAAAAGCCCAGGGTTATATTATAACGTTAGCATGATGTAATAAGTTGTTTTATTAATTTCAGAAATTGTTTGAATATTGTAAATTCAATAACTTTTAATCTGTAATTCAGAAAAATACAAATAATATATCAAAATGTTTAGAAAAATGAGAACTATCTAATGGAGCCATAATCATGCATTGTTCAACAATTTAAATGGCAAGTTTAATTATAAGAACAACTGCACCCCTCTCATGTGTTTCCGGAGTTTCCCGAATTAGGGTTTTCAACCCTCAGAACCCCGTTTAAATTGCCGAGCATGTTTTAGGGTTTCATTTCAATGCAATTAAACTTGTCATATCATCATCCTTGTTTGAGCATTGCACCGATGCCATGTCTTGATTGTTGCCTTTCTTTCCGGTATTGGTTCTTTACGATAGGATCCGAACCCGAAGCTGAAGTCAATAACACCGAAGATCCATACCTGTCTTCTGAGGGACAAGGCAAGCGCAGCCTCTCATTCTGAACCCATGTTTTATAAAGTATATTACTTTCTTTCTTTGATGCAACAATTCCAAATGTGGTCTTTTGTCAGTAGCTAGTGTTACCTATCTGCTGCACTGTTTCCCTTTTGTAGCCTTATACTCCTGATCCACTGCTCCTAGCATACCTAGGTTTGGCATGTGAGCGTTGTAGAGCTTCTGCTACCAACAGCTTAGCCATGCATAGTAACAATGTCTAATTTATTCAATGATGAGTCAGAGGTGCCAAGGAAGTTAGTGAGGTCGGAGATGGTGACATCAGTAAAGGAGTTAATTAATCATGCTAAGGCTTGTATGGGAGGCCACATTGGGTGTGGTACTTGTAGTCCCATGCTCGCCACCACTAGGAACTGAGTTCTTGCCTTTGGAACCGAGATGAGCGTACAACCACACGGGGCTTGGGAACCCCTCGACTGACTAACTTGCCTAGTGGATTCCATGAGTCACATAGTTCTAGATTTCCATTTGGCATACGCATTGAAAACGTTTTCGAAAGAGGAGGTGATGGAGGTGCATCATAACAGGTAGGGAAGTATGGCCGCGGTTTCTTAGGGTCGATGGAGCTCCTGGTGAACCAACCTCGCCTCACATCTTTAAGTACCGGCTTCGGGATTTGACCCCTTACGGCGGAATCATACTTATTGCGTGACTCATGGTCTCCGCGAAAGAAAGGTAAAGGTCGTGGTCAACCACCCTCTGTCGGCCCTCCAAGGAAGAGTGCTAATAATATTTGGCACTAAGAGTCGGCTGATACGTGTGGGTAAAGTTGTACACCCCTGCAGGGTATTAATCTTTTCGAAAAGCCGCGTTCACGGTTATGAACGCTTGGTGACAAGATTGTAAGATCATAGATAACTTTAACCATCATAAAACTTGTTGATCTACGTGTGCTTCCGGACGCTTCCTCTGGGTCGAGGGGGTGATCCTAGATAGGAGGTTCTAATGAAGATGGTGGTTATCGAGATATGATGAACAAGATGAAGAAGTCGCTATCTTATCCCTTTTAAAAGATTTTAAGTAGACGAGCCTCTTCTCTCTCTTGTTTACAAATAAAGATTGCTTTCCGCAAAAGAAAATCCAGAGAAAGCATTTCTAGCCAGAGCATGTAGATACTAGGTTATCTAAGTCTTGCAGAGTACATTCTCGTACTCAGCCTTGCCCCATTGTTGTTTTTCTACAGAGGATCTGGTTGCAACTAAAGGTGGGTTCTACGTTGACATCGACTAGTAGTTGGGGGTCCAGGTAGCAGCCTGAGGACTATGGGATGGACGTCGCTTTTGTTTATGGCCTCTTAGGCCTTTTGCTAATTTGTTGTGTAGGACAACATCATTTGATTTCGCTATGTGATGTAATGTTGGGTCTTTGACCTCTGGTTTGTAATAACTCTAATATCTCACTCAGTTAAGAGCTTAAACTTATGTTGTTGAACCCCTGTGTTCTGTAATGTTACCGAATCATACTGTGATCTTCCGTGTTTGGGACTTGAACTTATCTTAGATGGTGATCTGAGGTTGGTTTAACCCTAACCCCGGGGGGTGCTACAGGTTTTGGTATCAGAGCAGGACTGCCTGTAGGAAACCCTTTTATTGGTCGATGTTGAGTCTAGAAGTTGACAAAACTATTTGAAAGTTAAAAACTGTTTGTAGAAACTCTAACTAGGATTCTTTTTACTCCTCTCTGGTGTGTTTCTGTTGCTGGAGTTTCTCTTACCTTATTTGGTTTGAAAAGGTTTTCATTCCTTACCTCATATCTCAAAACTTTTAGGATCATGGTTTTGGGGTTGTTCTTCTAAAAAGTACTCCGTACTTGGTTGCTATTCTCAGAGTTCTGAGATAGCTCAGTTTTTCTTGATGTGTAACATCTTAGCATTCCATTGTCATGGTTTGTAAGTCAGCTGGTTAGGGTATACATTAGTATGCTTTGATACTACCATGCTTGATAAGATGATACCTTTATATCAAGTACTCTTTGTTCATCTTTCCGTCTTGTTCGTTTGGATTCTCTGTCTAACCTTCCTCTTGTTCTTTCAGGATGGGTGACACTTCTCGTGCCCATACCCGTGCTCATGCTCTGGGTGTCGCAAATGAGGGTGAATCTTCCAACCTTCCTCCACCGCCGTCCATGGTTCAACTCATGGCCATGTACGAAACCAATTGTGCTGACAACATGAGGTTCCATGAAAGGATCGAGCGCAACACTGCTCAATGCCAGAACAATCAAGTTGGAATTAAGGACTTCACACGTCTCACTCTGCCAGTTTTCAGCTATTCCACTGAGCCACTTGATGCGGACTACTGGCTTCGCACATGGAGCACAAACTTCAGGTTGGTCATGTTGCTCAAGCTGATTGGGTGAGTTTTGCTGCCTATCATCTGGAGGGAGCAGATAACTCTTGGTGGGAAAATTTCTTGGCTATGCAAGAAGCTCAACATGTTGTTACATGGCAAGAGTTCACTGAAGCCTTTCGAGCTTATCATATCCTGGAGGGTCTGATGGATCAAAAGAGGGAGGAGTTCCTCAAGCTTAAGCAGGGCACTGGTTCTGTGTGTGATTATCAACGCAACTTTAATCGTCTTGCCTACTATGCTACTGAAGAGGTCTCCACTGATGCTAAGAAGCAAGCTCTATTCCACAAGGGACTGGATCCTGAGGTTCTTCGTGATATCCATCTCATGGACTTTGTTAACTTCCATGGTCTTTTCAACAAGGCTATGAAGGCCGAGAGTGGGAAAGTGGAGTATGAAGAAACTCATGAGCGTCCTCAGGATGGGTACAACAAGGCTGGTTCTGGTAATAAGAAGTGTCGTGTCTTCGTGCCTTACAGTGTTGTGCCACGTGCTCCTTATACTCCAAGGTCTTCTGGATACGCTCCTCGTCCGAATGCTACCTCAAACAATGCTAGTGGATCAAGCTATCCTTCTGCTGGCAATGCATCAGGTTTTATATGCTTCAATTGTCGCCAGCCTGGTCACTATGCAAAGGAGTGTCCTCAAAAGAATGCTGCTGAGAAGGCAACACCACCAAAGAAGAATGATAAGTATCCAGGTGCTGGAAAAGGATGCCTGAACCATATGTCTGCTGAGGAGGCTCAGGAAGATCCAAGCGTCATCATGGGTACGCTTTGTATCAATCAAATTCCAGCTAAAGTTTTGTTTGATTCTGGAGCATCGCATTCATTCCTGTCACAAGGTTTTGCTCAAATGCATGGGATAAGTTTTGAGGGGTTATATGTTCCTCTGCTAGCTCAGTCTCCTGGTTCTAGTTGGCGTTCCACCATGGTTAGTCATGGGAATATAATTGAAGTTGCATTTCAAATTTTTCCCACTTATTTGATCGCCCTCAAGTCAACTGATATTGACATCATCTTGGGCAAGGACTGGTTGACCCGTTATCAAGCCATTATCGATTGTACAACCAAGTCCGTGACTCTGACTAGTCCTGCTGGCATAACAGTCAAGTACTGTACCGTAGGGTCACTAACTCCTTCAGCTGTCTCTATTCCTGAAGCAGAGTTGTATGCTCTTGAAGTTCTAGCTCCATTGGAGATTCAAGATGTTTTCGTGGTCTGCGATTTCCCGGATGTCTTTCCTGAGGAGTTGCCTGGCATGCCACCTGATCGAAGTGTGGAGTTTGTCATAGAGTTAGTTCTTGGAATTGCTCCTGTTTCTAAATGACCCTATCGTATGCCTCCTCATGAGCTTGTGGAGTTGAAGAAGCAATTAGAGGAGTTATAAGGAAAAGGATACATTCAGCCCAGCACATGTTCTTGGGGATGTCCTACCATCTTTGTCAAGAAGCGGGATACTAATATACCGCGTCTGGTTGTGGATTATCGCCCACTCAATGTTGTGACTATCAAGAACAATTATCCTCTCCCTAGGATCAACGATCTATTTGATCAGTTAAGTGGTGCCACTGTCTTTTCCAAAATGGATTTAAGGTCAGGGTATCACCAGATAAAGATTCGTAAGGAAGATATTCCAAAGACTGCTTTCACCACTAGTTATGGTCTTTACGAGTACACCGTCATGTCCTTTGGTCTTACCAATGCTCCAGCCACTTTCATGCGGCTCATGAACTCTGTCTTCATGGAGTATCTTGACAAGTTCGTCGTGGTCTATATTGATGATATTTTGGTCTATTCCAAGACTGAAGAAGAGCACGCTGAACATCTTCGTCTGGTGTTAACAAAACTTCGAGAACATCGTCTCTATGCCAAGTTTTCTAAATCTGAGTTCTGGTTACAAGAGCTCGTATTCCTTGGTCATGTTGTTTCCGCTCAAGGGGTTTCTGTTATCCCAGACAAGGTCCAAACTATCCTCGACTGGGAGCCTCCTAAATCCGTGAAGGTTGTCCGAAGTTTTCTCGGGATGGCTGGTTATTACCGTCGATTCATCGAGAACTTCTCCAGGATTGCAAAGCCGATGACTGATCTTCTTAAGAAGGAGAATAAGTTTGAATGGTCTGATAATGCTGAGGAAAGCTTCCAGTTATTGAAAACCAAGTTAACCACCGCTCCGGTGTTAGTTCTCTCAGACACTAGCAAAGACTTTGTCGTCTTCTATGATGCTTCTCACCAAGGTCTCGGATGTGTGTTGATGCAAGATGGACATGTGGTGGCTTATGCCTCCCGTCAGCTGAAACCACATGAGAACAACTACTCAACTCATGATCTTGAGCTTGCAGTTGTTGTTCATGCTCTCAAGCAATGGGGACATTACCTTCTCGGTAGTCGTTGCGAGTTATACTCGGATCATCAGAGTCTGAAGTATCTCTTCACACAACCTGATCTGAATCTCAGGCAAAGAAGATGGTTGGAACTCATCAAGGAGTATGATTTGGGTCTTAACTATCAACCTGGCAAAGCCAATGTTGTTGCTGATGCGTTGAGCCGTAAATCCTATTGCAATACCCTGTTGATAAAACAAGCTCAACCTTATCTTCATGAGGAATTTTCTCGATTGAATCTTGAAGTAGTTCCTCGTGGATTCCTTTCTACTCTTGAAGTGAAGTCTTCTCTGGAGGATCAGATCAAAGCTGCTCAAAGGCAAGATCCTGAGATGGATACAATTAAAGAGAACATTGCTAGCGGAGTTGCCAAGACCTGGAGCTGTAGGAAGGGTTATGAATGAATATCTTGCGCGTGACAAGGTAAAGAGTGTTTTTTATAATGTTGAGGTTGTTGTTAACTATTTGGAATCCTACATGGTACATGCTAGTGATCTTATTTTATAGGCATCTTTCCCTCTGAATATACGTGGAGAACATTATGTGACAGTTGTAATGCATAACATCAAGGAGGAGTTCCAAGTCCTTGATCCTAAGTACAGTTTAACCTATTCGCATGTAGTTGTGGATGACTTGGTATTATCTACTTTTCTCATCAAAACCTTGTTATCTTTTGGCTTTTCAGTAACTCGAAATCTTTTGCAGAAAGGACAAATTTCACTAGACATATGGTGGACAAACAAAACTACACGCAAACAATTTCCTGACGTCGATACTTGGCCTATTAAAAAATAGGAAATTGGAAAGCAAGATGATGGGTAAGTACTTGTGAATCATATCACTTTCTCACTACTAATGTCGTAAATGAATTTTGTTTCATCGTACGGTAGTAACTCATGCGGATTATGGGTATTGCAATGTCTAGAGCACTGGGATGGAGATTCTATGACTAATAACATTGATTAGGTTTGTATACTATTCCTTTGTATAGTCGCAAAAATATATATGATTATCAATTTATAAACTCTTCTATACGGTACTGTAGACAACAATTGAAGAATCAAGAGGACCTATCGTTGCAACGATTCTTATGTCTAGAAGAAACAAGCTAGAGGCTGTGAAAAGGAAAGTCATATTAATGATTAATAACAGTGTACCTTGAGAATTTACTAGTGCCCCTATAGGTTTCCATACCTGCTAAATTCATATGAAAGTTGTAAAGTTCGCAGGGGTAGAATTATCCGCATATGTACTATTGACTGCCACGATGTCAACCATTGCCACGTCGCCATGCCATTAGATTTGACCATTCATTGCCACGTTGTCATCCATTGCCATGTCGCCACGACATTATTAGGTTGGACCACAAAAGGTATCGCGGCCACCATTTCCACAGACACCGCTCTAACCCTAAATTTTTGATCATCCTGCCTAGCTCCGGCGGCGACGTGCGCCAGCGAAGCTCCGAGTACTGCGCACGGACCGCGTCGGCGAGTTCACGTGTCGGCCACGTTCGCTATGCATAGTGCACTGACACCGGCGTCAAGCGCCACCTCATGGCGCCGTAATCACACCAAAAGAACGGGGTAATCGCGCGGCGCAACCAGACGGTCGTAGCAGCGGCCAGAAGCATGCTGAAGGCAAGGGCATGCCAAATTACATATGGGGCGAGACCGTGCTGACAGCGGTTTACGTGCTGAACCTGAACCGGGTGTTCACGCGCAACATCACCGGCATGACGCCATATGAGGCTTGGTATCTGCGGACCTTCGGCTACGTCGCGCACGTATGTGAAGAGCGCGCGTCCTCACCCGAAGAAGCTAGAAGACCGGAGAACGCCAATGGTATTCATCGGCTACAAGAGTGGCATCAAGGGATACCGTTTCTACGATCCCGTCGCCAAGCGTGTGCACGCACACGGAACATATTATTTGACGAGGACGCGAGCTGGGACTAGAGCACGCACGAGGACAACCCTATGAGCACGGCGTTCACGGTGGACTGCTACGTGCACTCGACTCCACTGTGTACCGCTACACCTGAGGTGACAGGCCAGGACTCGCCGACATCAGCTCTCCATCGACACCAGCTCCCACAGAGCACACGTCGCCGGCAGCGTCATCCTCGCGCACCAAGCTAGCCTTTCTGACACCCGAAACTGAAGCCGCGCCACCATCACATCTTCCTCGCCGCAAGGATCACCCGATGACCACGTGCACCATGGAAGGCATTGTGCAGCCGAACAACCGCCTCGCCTCGTCGCCAAATCGGATCTGTGAAGCAGAAGGGCATCGATGTCATGGAGGCCTTTGCGCCTGTTGCACGGCTGGAGTCCGTGCGGCTCTTGCTGGCACTCGACGGGCACTGCGGATAGGCTGTGCACCATATAGACGTCAAGTCTGCTGGCCAGGGGCGCTCGGTGATGTGCCTGCACAAGCCCCTCTACGGACTCCATCAGGCACCAAGAGGCTAGAGCCCGGAACACGAAGTTGGATGCCACGCTCAACGCACTTGGCTTCAGTTTTGGTGATAGTCTGTCAGAGTTTCAGTTTCGTCAGGTTAGCACTTAGCCGTTTTAGTTGGTTGATTTAGTCACTTAGCAGTCCTACACTTAGTGCATCCACATCCATAATACTTACAACCACTCAGCATTAGCTTGCTGCTAAGAAGAAAAATTCTGATGGAAGCTCTGCCATCGTGGGACTTTATAAATTGAGGGAAACCGAAGGAACTCGGTTGAGTTCTTCCACCGACCCCCCCACCCCCTCTCCCACTATGCACATCCAGAGCAGTTCCCAAGAACAATTCCTCAGAGCAGAGTAGTTCCTCAGAGAATTTCGTCCCCTCCGATTGAGATTTCTCCTCCAATCCACTCTGCCTTCCCTTTTATTTCTTGGTTTCAGTTCTAATCCTTCTTTGTTTCTTCATTTGAAGCAGTTGTGTTCTTTGTTTTTCATCTCCCTTCCATTCTCTTTCTACAGCTCGACGGTGAGTTTTGCATCTCCCTTCCATTCTCTTTCTTGGTTTCCCTATAATCCTTCTGGTGTTCTTCATATCATCTTCTCCCCTCAAGATTTATTGTGATTACGGATCAATTCAATTAGAGTTCCATCGATTTACTAGTTATGGATTAGGGTTTTTTACTTCTCAGATTAGAGTTGTTTATTATCGTGTAAATGAATTGTTTGCAGAACATTATGATTTTAAAACACACGACTGGACATTATATATGATTTACTGGTTATGGATTAGGGTTTTTTAAATTTTCAGATTGTGCATGCTTGATAACTGAATGCATAGTGTGCTATAGTTTATGCCTGATAATTGATCTATTTTTCACTTTCAAGATTAGGGTTCTACACTGTTAAATGCATATACTGCCCTCTAATTTTAATGCACAGTTCATTCCTTTAGTGCAGTGTTACTTTTTTAATGTGTTTCTTGGAATGGACTGTGTCGTGTGTGGGCTGCCTGCCCACAATTGTGGTAGGACACAAATGAGAGCAGCCAGCTTCCAAGATAACATTGTTAATGGTTTCCCATCAATGGTGTAGTAAGTTTTTACATCTTTTCATTTTATGTACTGTGCTGTTTTCCCATGAAATGAACTGTGCTGTTTTTTACCTTCAGGTAGTGCCATGCTCATTTAGGGAAAGACTGAATGATTTCACTCCAAATAATTGGATGGTTGCGAACAGTGAAGCATTATGGAATTTTGATGTGTTCCTGAAGAAGTCCAATCTTAGGACAATCATTTGTGGTCCATATTGGAAGTCATTGATGAGGGTTTATGATATAGGACTTGGAGATGTAGTGCGTTTTGAATATGATGATGACGACCCCCTTGATCATGTTGGTTTCAACTTGACCAACTTATTTCATGTCACTTTTTACTCGAATGGTGAAGAGAAACAGGTTCATGAAGAAACTGGTATTTCCCTTATTTACTGTAAATAATTTGCACTTATAGTTTCTCCTTCTCCTACTACTAAATCATCATAATAACATTTTTTAATAATTAACATGTTTTTTCCCTCATTGATCAGAGGTTGGAGATGTGCCTAGTTCCATCAGAAGCATTCTGCACAGGACCATCTTCTCAGACATAAATGCAGTCACTGAGCAGGAAATGGCTTTCATATTATTTGCCATTTACAAAGATGTTTATGTCACTGAACATGAGTTTTTTGAAAGTAATGATGAAAAGAATTTCTGGGTACACAAGATGGATATGGAAAACTTTGAACATAATGCACTGGTTAGTTTCCACATGATTCATTATATGTTATTTTTAGTTTCCACATAAAATTGAATGCATTTCTTAGTTTAGAATGCTTGTTCGAATACTAAGTGTAAACTTAATTGCAGTTCATCCCAATTGAGGCTGTAGATGGCTTCAGGTACCCAACTAAGGGCATAGCACATCTGTATAGGCAGGGACATGATCTTGAAGGAGAAGAAGATAATTTCATTGCATGTGCTTATACTGTACAAAGGGACCATGGACATGTCAGCTTCAATACAGGGTGGAATGCCTTCACATTTGTTGCTGATGTTGGATGGGAGTCTCTACTTCTGATGAATGTAGAGCTTATGCAGGAGCACGTTGGTCTCAACTTTGTTGAGATTACCATGTAGTGTTTCACCTTGGAAGAAGCTTGTTCAGATAGTCATATTTTCTTGTTTCATCTAGTGCTGAAGTCTAATGTAGTCGTGTTGTTTAGTGAGTTGAACATATTGTATCTAGTGTAATGTGTTACTAAATTTATTCACTATGATTAGGATGTTGTTTCTACTGTAATGTGTTAATGAATGTAAGTCGAACATGTTGATCATCTTGTATATATTGCATATGTGTATCTTGAATGTTGAATGTTTTGCATCTTGGATCATCTTACTGTAATGTACTCATAAGTATACCAGAAGATTAAAAAATGCAGGAATCTATTACAGAAGGAAGTCAAGCGACAACCAGACAGAAGAAGAAGAGGAAACTTGATGAAATACTTCAAGATGTGGTTGCATGAGTCATCACTTGATAGCATGATCCTACCCAGTTGATAGATCATATTTTGCGTACGGAATAGATCAAACAAAACATGGAAAATTAACTGAAAATACAAAATATGTTAAAAACTTCGACCCTACAACCACTTATTTCAAAACAACCCTAAACTACTCGTAATACCAGTCGAAATCCGACGAGCCCAGAGTCGTCGACAACACCGGAGTGGATATCCACTCGAAGGAGGAGGAGGATAGGACGATCGTCGACGGGCCGGCGCCATTTTTCTTCTCCTTCGCCTTCCTCGTGGCCTTCTCCTCCCTCTCCTTTTTCCTCGCCGCCGACTCCGCCCTCCGCTCCTCGCGATCCGCCTTCTGCGCCGCCTTCTTCTCATAGAATGCCTCCATCGCGGCGACGTCCTCCAAGAACTGCCGCGCCCACTTGAGCCAGAGGCGCTCGTAGATCTCCGCATTGATGAGCCACTACTCGAGCTCGCGTTGGTGCTATTGCTGCTCGCGCGTGACGGCCGGAGGCGACGGCGCGAGCGATTCCGCCTATTCCCGCGTCCACTCGTCATGGAAAGTTCATCGTTTGGCAGGAGTGCCAAGGCGCCAGGCGACCACGTTGTAGACGCGCGCCGCCTCGTGCGCTATCTCGAATTTGCCGAGCCCGATACACTCGGTGCCCCTGCAGATCTCGATGTAGAACGTGCCGCTCGGGCGCGCGCATACGCCTCAATAACCGGAGGTCGAGCGGCGGCGGGGCAGCATCTCGTCAGGAGGCGGAGCGAGGCGGGGGCGGCGAAGCGACACGCGGGAGATGTCAAACTTTCAGATAGTTGGGTGCGCGCGCGCGGCAGTCGACGCGGCAAGTTTGGCGCGCAGGATGGCGCAAAAGCACACGCGCGACAAAAAGTTTTTGCGCATCCGCTGGAGGTTCGCGCGGGCGCCCCCGCGCGGCAAATCGGTGGTTGCTGTGTGCATGCGGTCGTTTTGTTTTTAGACGCTTCCCTTGGCATTCCTAGGCCTTCGTCAATAAATAGTCGGCGGTCTGTCTCTAGAACCGCTACCTCTGCCATTCGACGGGACCGAGACCACACGAACACCATCATCCATGGCCGGCAACAAGATGCAGGTTTCGCCGTGGCCTGATCTCCCTGAGGGAGTCGTGCAGAAGATAGGTGACATCTTCATGTCGACGGACGACTTCGACTACTACTCCGCCTTCCGGGCAGTCTGCAGTGCCTGGCGCAGCTTCATGGAGGAGCGCTTTATACCGGCCAACTGGATTGTTCTAGAGCACCAGTTGTCGCCGGAGTATGTGGTAGACGCTACCTTGAGAAGAAGATTAGTGGGGTTATTCGCAGCTGCTTTCTTGATATTCATCTGTATATGTGCGATCCTTTTTTTTGTGTGTTCACCTCCTATATGATATGTTTTTCAAGTTTTGTTTCTCCATCTACTTTTTTACCTTGATTGAATCTCTATCTGTTTACCTTAACTGAATCTCTGCTTATCATCTCTATCTCCCTCTCTATGTCTCTGGAAGGTACGTTTACGTTGGTAGCACAACCGGTGGCCTCCTTGTGCTTGGAAAGAGGGTGCAGGCGTACAAGACACGGTTGTACAACCCCTTTTCGAGCGCTATCAAGCGCCTGAGGGTGGAGATACCGACCGAGCAGGTGGCTTCTGTCGCTATGACGATGTTCCCATCGTTGATGGTCTTTACATCAAACCTTGGGAACACCATCATTCGGTGGGCGGATGAGGGAACGGAGGAAGGCAGTCGCCCAAACTTTGGTGAAGGTGGTACACGCCGAATGACTTCGCGGAACTCCGGAGCATGACTTCTTATGCTGGTGATGTTTTCGTCACAGACAAATACGGGTCTGTCTTCTCGACTATGCCTGATGCTGCCCATGGAGATGTCGAGATGCAGCACTCCGCACGGACCCTGAAGATGCATGCCACCGTCGAAGGACCTGTTACGGGCTGTCGGTACCCGGAGAATCGTTTTTACCTCGTCGAGAATGACGGGGAGTTGTTCATTGTGAGTGGACCTGTCTACGGCGGCAGGCCCGTTGTTTACCGGGTTGATACATAGAACCGTGTGCTTCAGCCGGTCAGAGGTATTGACAACCGTGCTCTCTTTGTTGCTGACAATCGGTGCATCTGCATCAATAGCGCCAGGTTACCCACGGTGCAGGCCGGCATCATCTACTATCTGAACCTATTCCAGATTAGATCTTACAACTTTGAGGCTCTTGCGTGGGAAGAGGAGCCAAGGGTTGACCATGGGTATGGAGTAGGAGGATTATGGATCAATGACCGTCCTTTCGAACTCGATCGATTGCTGGCGGAGTATTGCAGAATCGTCGAGCATTCTGAACTGTACATGGTGCCGCCTTATGGCGAATATGGTACCACCCACTATGATTACTAGGACATTCGAAAAGATGTTCAGCAAACAAACAACAAGCTTGTAAAGGGAATGAAAAAAATGCCTACTACACATTTCGAGCTCAACGGCCTGCATACGACTAGAAGACCATTGTTGGCCCAGGATGCAGGCCCGCGTAGCACAAATTTTTCATGTGTAGTACAACAGGCAGATAAGTGTCAGCATTATGTGTCATAGTTGATTTGTTGAGAGTAGCTCATGCTAGACATGAATGTAGGGAATATAAGTTGGTCGAATCGTTTCTCTCTCGGTGATGTGGGACTAAACTCAAACCCGCGTCAGTCCTTCCCGCTATGGTTTTTCGTTGGGCCCAAAAGAGCCCATTACTATTTGATGCCCGGGATTAAGATGGGCCGCCCCAAACTACTTCACACCTGGACGCAGCCGTGACGCGGGCGCGAGAGTAGTAGTTGGGCTGGCTTGTTGCCTACACGCTGAGTCTTACTTTTTTCTTTTATCCTATATTCCATTTTATTTTGTATTTAAAAATTTGAACAAAATAGCTATTTTACAATTTTAAATTTTGTAAAATAAATTACATATTCTTGTCAGGCACCACTGGTATAGCATGTGCAAAAATTTGGGATCATTTGATGAACATCCAAAAATTGAGAAATTTACGAACAACCCTTTTGGTCTCACCTAGGCTCTTTTCCTAGCAATGTGTTTTTTCGACTTTCATGAAACAACATGGATTTTTTTACAAACTAAGACACATGTACAAGGTTTGACACAAATTTTAATGTTTTTCAATTTTTGGTGGCCCGGTCACATTTAGGCCAAAAAATCAAGGTGTCTAGTAAGGATACCTAGGGGTTATGCCTTTGTGATGTGAGACATGCTCCATGCTGAAACATGGCATCCTCTACCTAGAAGCAATTTTAAACGTGTCCAAGCTGTCACACAATTTTGATATATTTTTTTTTAATTTTAGGTGGCCCGGTCAAATTTTGAATTTTTGCACAAGATTCAGACCTCTCTGGGGTGGATAGAAACACCATCATCAACTTAGTGGTTGTTTGAGTCACTACACTTGACCAACATGATCCTACCTACTTGCTAGATCTAGCTATAATTTTGCTATGCCAACCAATGACACACACAACTATGGTAGATGTGGGCCCATGACAACATTGCATGGGATCTACACCTCTCTGGGTTGGCTAGAAACACCATCATCAACTTAGTGGCTGTGTGAGTCACTACACCTAGCCAACATGATCCCACCCACTTGATAGATCTAGATGTAAGAGTGTTATGCCAAGACATGAGACAAACTTGTGGCAAATGTGGGGCCATGCCAACATTGCATTGGGTCTAGACCTCTTTGGGCTGGATAGAAACACCTTCACCAACTTGTTGTTGTATGAGTGATCACACCTAACCAACATGATCCTACCTACTTGCTAGATCTAGCTATAATTTTGCTATTCCAAGCCATGACACACACAACTGTCGTAGATGTGAGCCAATGCCAACATTGCATGGGATCTACACCTCTCCGAGTTGGCTAGAAACACCATCATCAACTTAGTGGCTATTTGAGTCAATACACCTTACCAACCTGATCCCACCCACTTGATAGATCTAGATGTAAGAGTGCTATGCCAAGACATGAGACACACTTGTGGCAAATGTGGGGCCATGCCAACATTGCATGGGATCTAGACCTCTCTGGGCTGGATAGAAACACCTTCACCAACTTGTTGTTGTATGAGTCATCACTTGGACAACATGATCCTACCCTCTTGATAGATCTAACTATACTTTTGCTATGCCAAGCCATGACACACACAACTTTGGTAGATGTCGGGCCATGCCAACATTGCATGGGATCTAGACCTCTATGGGCTGGATAGAAACACCTTCACCAACTAGTTATTGTATGTGTTATCACTTGGACAACATGATCCTACCTACTTGATAGATCTAAGTATAACTAGGTGGGATCATGTTTGAGGAAGTGTTCACTCATAATACTACAATTTCGTCAGTTGTTTCTAGACAACTCGGATTGGTTAATTTTAGATCCCATGCAATGTTGTTGTGGGTCCATAATTTCCACAAGCATCATGGCTAGGTCAAATTTAGGCCAAAAATCAAGGTGTCTAGTAAGGATGCCTAGGGTTTAGACCTTTGTGATGAGAGAGTTGCTCCATGCTGAAACATGGCATCCTCTACCTAGAAGTAATTTTTAAATGTGTCCAAGGTTTCACACAACTTTTTTTTTGAGTTTTTGGTGGCCCGATCAAAATTTGAATTTTTGCACGGGATTTAGGCCAAAACTCTAGGTGCCTGGTAAGGATGTGAAACTAGGTCCATGTTGTAACATGGCATCCTCTACCTATAAGTGAATTTTTATGATGTGAAACTAGGTCGATGTTGTAACATGGAATACAACCACAAGTTGGTTAAAGTGTTTCTAGCCAGCTAAGAGAGGTCTAGATATCATGCAATGTTGGCATGGGTCCACATCTGCCACAAGTGTGTGTCATGGCTTGGCATAGCACTCTTATGCTTAGATGTATCAACTGGGTGGGATCATGTTAGAGCTTGGTGGGACAAGGTGCAATCAATAACTTGGTGGGATGTTGCAGAGCACACTTCAGTTTGTATCCGTTTTATGGTTCTCCTGTAGATCTTAACAGTTCCAACCGAATTTTGCCCTCAGTACGAATTTTTGGGTCCTTTATACTTCCTTCGTTTCACAATATAAACCTTTTTAGCAAGCTTTTTTAGTTTGCTAAAAAAGCCTTACATTTTGGAACAGTGGTAGTAGTACCTTTTCTATAATCGAATGCGGGGTTCATTAGCAGTATATACGTCAGCAGCAGCTGCTGCAGAAGATCCTGGGGCTGAAGATTGCACAAGTGCAGAATATTCTTGGGCACCAGCGCTCGATGACATGCCGATTGGATCTCCTGGCGAGGCGTCACTCCCGAAGCCGTCAGAAGAACCACGAGGAAGAGCTGGGCGGGAGATCCGCGCATACACGCGTTGGTGGGGACCACGGGGAAGACGTTTTGGGCTCCCCATGGCCTCCATAGTTACGTGCAGAACGCGACGCAAGGCAGGGCCCAGACCTTGGGGACGTGCCGTGAGGGGACTAGCGCGGATCAATACGCCCAGGTGACGGCGCGTCAGAGTCTGGGGGCGGATCTGAGGAAGATTTTGCCCCCGCATCATGCTCAGAGTACGTGTTTTCTTGGCTTGTAGCGGTGTTTTCTTCAGCCTCATTATCTGATGTGTTGTCATCGGTATTTTCGGCAGAATTTTGTGTGACTAGTTCGGTACAGCTTGTGGGCAGGGTGTCAGTTGTCGCCTGCATAGGATCAACGACAGGAACAATCGGCACATATATATTGGTCATTAGTATGCACACCCCTAGTTGTTTATACCGAGGAGGGATTGTCTGAAGGAAGCAAAAGAATGTCATCATGGAGACGAATGAAGTGTAGCGAAGGGAAAACCATTTTCATCAAAAAATACATCCCTTGACACGTAGGTACGGCCAGTAGTACTATCAAGGCATTTTTCTCCTTTGTGACGAGGACTATACCAAAGAAATACACACTGTTTTGACCGAGAGGATAAACGCTGGTGAAGATGTTTCAAGCCATCCTAGAGAGGTCTAGATCCCATGCAATGTTTGCATGGGCCCACATCTTCCACGAGTGTGTGTCATGGCTTACTCAGATGTATCAACTGGGTTTGATCATTTTGGCTAGGTGATGAGTCACAAAACCACAAATTGATGAGGGAGATTCTAGCCAACCTAAAGAGGTCTAGATCCCATGCAATGTTTCAAGTTTCTGAAGAAAATTAATCTAGACTTATTTTTGTGTTTAGATTCACCCCAAAGTGAGTGAACCTACATCCTAAAACAAGTCTAGATACATTTGCTTTACAAAGCTAAAAACTCTTATATTTTAAACTGTATAATGTAATTCTCATTCATTTATACGTCTGGTCTGTTACTATTTTGGCGAGCGTTGTATTTTAAGCATACGCACTACAACTAGGCCTATGAACATTGCTCATCAAATCCACAAACTTTAGATTACAATCGTAAATTAAGCAAAACGACAAAACCACAGTCATGAATCATTCTTCTGACAAAAACACAACGCCATGCGCGAACTGTTTAGCAATCAAACAACCCAACTTTGCGTAAATTTTTTAATGGTTACCAAAATTCTCCAGGGAATCGGTAGTAGGAGTTTTTGTTTCTTGAGTTTTCAAGAATCTGCCAGCAGCTCCGCGATCTCAAGAACTCTGCTTTTTACCTTTTCGAGTTTGTTTGTCTTCGACAAAATAATTTCTGAAATAGTATGTCTCCTAGAATCATTTATCCTTTCCTGTAACAAAATATTAGCACGGTTAATAAGGTCACATGATAGTGTATATAAATATGCAAATGCCAAATAGAAATTTTGCATAAGAGACTACATTTGTGAATTTATCTCCGTCAAAGTGCTCCATACAGCGTAGAACGAACATTCCACACGAGTTCCTAATCATAACGAATCTAAATTTGAATAACAGTACTAACACATCAAAACAAATGACATTAGTTCAACTAGAAACTCACGCATCATCTTGCCGTGGTGTTTCGCAGCTTACGATTTCCCAATTGGAAACATCATCAAACTTATACTTCGTATATTTCTTAGCCACTTGTATGTATTTCAAAATTTGCTCTCTATATGAAATAGACAGGTTTAGCGTAATGCTTGGAGTAACCATATCGTCGCTAAATGTATAGAGAACATACGAGAGCTTCGATATTTTTCTGGACCCTTTTGAATTCAAACAGCGAGTCGAGCACTTGAAATATATTCTTTGGACTATTTAGGACGACACAACACTAGTGGCAATCGTTTATATTCAACGTGAAATATGCCTACCAAAAAGAGACAAGTATTATCACATTACATAATCTGGTTTATATCCTGCATTTTCTTGTATAAATAGTACTTACCTTATCAGCACAGAAGTATCATACACAATTTCAGAATTTTTGTCCAAGGCTTCTTTCTTATGCTGGGATCTAGATTTTCTTCTTGGTCGAGTACGTATTAGACTGTTTGCCCTCCATGCAAGGCACAAGTTTCGGTCATCCCAAAGTCGAAGAGACAATTCTGCCATGTAAGCACATATAACCTACAGAAAAATTTAATAACCTGTGACAAACGATCCTTCTTGTTTGCATAAAATAACAAAACCGTTGTACTTGAACTTAGATTGCTACCCATTCATAATTTATCAAAGATAACACTAATGTGGTTGGTAGTGACCTAAGTGTGCCCCTTGTTATCATAGACACTTTCATTCCAAAAATCTTTACTTTTTTTGTTGTTTCAACGTACAACACTACAGCATCTATTTGTTGCGGTGTTCAACCGTCCAGGACTTCTGTATCTTCGAAAAGACCTGCATACACATAAACAAATATTTAATATATGCATGTAACTGTTTTAATTTAATACATGCACAACCATGCAATTTAATGATGTTGCAGTACCTTTTCTAACATCGTTTTTTGGTTTTTTACCGTTTTGTCCGCCGACCTGAGGTTGCGCTTCTCGCCAACGGCTTCTCTCTTCTCACCATTAATAGCTTTCCGGCAAATGGTATGTAGGCTGTTAAACGAGTCAGATGACCCATTCGACAGAGTGTCTCCTACCTCGGCATTTTTTCCTTCCCGCCCCTTTTTCAATGCAGCTGTGAATGCTTCTAATGAAATCGGCTCTGGGTCTGGTCGCGTCGGTGAAGGACCCTTACCATCAATTAGTATTGGTGACGCTTGGGTACTACCGAGTTTCGATGGTGCGGTGTGGCAAGCATCAGTAGCATTCATTTCCTTCTTGTTTGTGGGTAACATGAATATGTCATCTTCAACCTCTTTCTCCTTACTATTTGAATCATTCTTTAAATTAGAGTCTGTGCAAAGTCAACGGAGTTACGTTTTGAGGTGTCTGAACGCTCCATGAAATCTTTTGGCGTATATTTGGTGTTAGTAGAGGCGATTCCTTCACCATTCTCTACCTCCTCCTCTTTATTGTCATTATCAGACATTTTTTTAGAAGATCTGTACGCGACTCATACCGAGTTCATCATAATAAGAAGTTTCTACAAGATTGAAAATAAATGAATCATCATGTCATGTTCAAAAAAAGCATTTGTTTAACCCAAAGCAAATCACACATAGAGTGTATCACCTTAGCACAAGCTTTTGAGAAGACCTCCATATTTCTATGAAAGGTTTATTTAATTGTTCTATCAATATGCTCTGTTAGATTCTTCGTCATCTGTTCCAACACGACTTCTGTCCTTGCTTTAGCCCTTCTGGATGTAGAACCTCCATCCTTCTTCTTGTAGGGCCCTCTACTACGTTTCTTACCACATGAAATTTCGGGTGTATGGAGAACCTCTTATCGATGATTTTGAGTTATGTCATCGTCAATCTTCAAGATATGTGTATATAAACCAATTAATATTGACAACCTAGAATCATTAGAAGAACAAAAAATAAGCTACGATATCACTTGTATTTACGTACCTTCCCCAAAGCACGACCCTTTAATTCTAAGGAGTCTCTCGCCGAAGCCACATCTTCCGTCTAGTTCCTCGTCAATAGCCTTCTGGACATATACTCGGCGCTATCTGGGAGTGTCTTCTCATAGTACAGATACTTAAAATATCACAACAAAATTGCTTCCTGTCGATCATTGCTAGATATATCCGAATCTAGACATGTTTTAGTGCTAGATATATCCGAATCTAGACAAAACCAAGTCAATTAGTTTGAATCGGAGGAAGTATGTAAGTTGAGAATGGAATTTACCTGTAACAAGATGGTGCTTCTTGTCGATCATTGCTTCGCTTCATATGCGTTGCCTACTTGTTTTAGGCTAGCAATGAGGTATGTCCGTACGTACTCATTGAAATTCAGCTTTTTAATGCGTCCTACATCTTCTACTAGTGCATAGTATTGTTTTGGGACGATCTTCTGGTTCTGTGGGGTAAGGATTGTCCCAATCAGAACCAGAACCACCTTGCGGATAAATTCGTCATCCGTGACTTTATCCTTGATGACGTCGGCGATTAGGTCATCAATTACAAGATTATCTGTCTTTTTGCTTACAAAGCTATCAGGTATTCGGTTCTTTGCGTCATCAGCTTCCTCATAAAGATTGTCCGATATATTCAATCCATGATTTTTTAAACCATAGATGCACTCAACGTCCACTCCTGTAAGGGATATTTCACCATTATTCTTGCGTACATTAAATTTTTCTATTATAAATTTGATCACCAGACATCTTAACTTCAATGGAGGAATCTCAAGCATGCACTGCAAGTCGGTTTCTCCAATTTTGGCATGTTGTGCTGGTGACATACTTTTTCACGAAATGACACCACTTCTCAACATCACAACACATTTCTCCGATTTCGTCCATTCTGTTGAAAAATAACTATACTTATTTAGGTGTTTTGTTGGCATCCTAAGAAATAATACAATTCATAACACACATAGACTAAGATGGATAACACTAAGAGTATGTTATACTACACCATGTCAGGTAAATCTCTGGACGCTCCTAACTACCGATAAATCGAGAGCGGGATTTTGAACTTTTTTACACATATATACAATTACAAATATACTTACACATAAAAATATAATTACAAATCTTAGCATGTGTAATTGCGTATAAAAATGTTTACACATATACTTATTTTAAAAAATGTTTACACATATATACAATTACAAATAAAGAGTTTACGCACATAGTTTTTCTGTAGTGCATGTGTTTACAGACCTTTTATTGCAAACATATATGAACAATATTACACATAACTAGCTAAATTGAATAACAACAGGGGAATCAAACGTCTTCTTTTTTTATCAAAAGGGACCTCTACATCATTCATTTTTACACACCAAACCAGCTAAATTGCATCTCAACACTGCATGTAGGCCTGAGATGCAATGTCTAACACAGAACCAATTAACACAAGAAAATTACAGCAGACTTAACATGCAACATCCTGCCAAACGATTTCCTGTCCTCAAAGAGAGCCCAACAACAGGAATTTCTAATGAAGATCCACTAACAATTCTTCGACATAATGGCGACTACCCTTGGGCGGAAAATCTAACGACTAAACAAACGGATCCATATGGATCGAGCTCTAATCGAAGTTCTGCTGAACTTAGAAATAGTAATACTGTATGATTAATCCACAGTGTGTACAAAAATATCTGCAACGGTAGTGCGTGTGCTACGATTATGCCGCTCCTCAAAAAGAAATGGCGTGTCCTCGATGTAGCTCTCACGTAGGGCATGACGAAAATAATTCAAATATCGTCATTGGCGGCGATGGGCGGAGTCGAGGCGATCGAACAAGAAAATCCCGAGATATGATTTATATCCCCTCTGATAAGATGGTTGCCTCTTTGTGCGCACATACAACATGGGGTGTGTGCGTGGTGGGTGGGTGGGGTCTATGGGATTTAGGGTTTAGGTCCATGGATTAAAATGACATGGGAGTATGATGCATGGGCTTTGGCCAGCCCGTATGCCGGTCGGCCTGTCTCAAGCCAATTGTGCCCGGTCAAATGTATCCAAGGTTACACACAATTTTGATGTTTTTTTTTGAAATTTAGGTGGCCTGGTCAAATTTTGAATTTTTGCATGGTCTTTAGACCTCTCTGGGTGGCTAGAAACACCTTCACTTACTTGTGGTTGTGTGACTCAGCAGTTCGCCAGCAGGATCTTACCTAATTGATAGATCTAACTATAATTTTACTATGCCAAGCCATGACACACACAACTGTGGTAGATGTGGGCCCATACCAACATTGCATGGGATCTAGACCTCTCTGTGTTGACTAGAAACACCATCATCAACTTAGTGGATGTGCGAGTCACCGCACATGACCAACATGATCCCACCCACTTGATAGATCTAGCTATAAGAGTGTTATGCCAAGCCATGAAACACACTTGTGGTAGATGTGGGGCCATGCTAACATTGCATTGGGTTTAGACCTCTCTGTGCTGGCTAGAAACACCATCATGAACTTAGTGGATGTGTGAGCCATTACACCTGACCAACACGATCCCACCCACTTGATATATCTAGCTATAAGAGTGATATGCCAAGCCATGACACAAACTTTTGGCAAATGTGGGGCCATGCCAACATTGCATGCGGTATAGACCTCTATGGGCTGGATAGAAACACCTTAACCAACTTGTTGTTGTATGAGTCATCACACCTGACCAACATGATCCTAGCTACTTGATAGATATAACTATACTTTTGCTATGCCAAGCCATGACACACACAAATGTGGTAGATGTGGGCCCATGCAAACATTGCATGGGATCTATACCTCTCTAGGTTGGCTAGAAACACCATCATCAACTTAGTGGCTTTGTGAGTCACTACACCTGGCCAACATGATCCCACCCACTTGATAAATCTAGCTGTAAGAGTGCTATGTCAAGGCATGACACACTTGTTGTAGATGTGGGGCCATGCTAACATTCCATGGGGTCTAGACCTCTCTAGGCTGGCTTGAAACACCATCTTCAACTCAGTGGTTGTTTGAATCACTACACTTGACCAATATGATCCCTGCCACTTGATAGATCTAGCTATAAGAGTGCTATGTCAAGACACGACAAACTTGATGATGGTGTTTCATATGGGTCTAGAGCCTAATGCAATGTTGGGATAACATGATCCCACCCACTTCATAGATCTAAGTATAACACTACTATGCCAAGAGTTGATGAATTTTGAATTGTTTCTAAAAATTAGTTGAATTTTGAATCTAAAACAAAAAACTACTACGGAATTAATTAGTAAGTTTTTTCATGTAAAACATATTGGAAAAAATGTTCAGCAAACAAACAGCAAGTTGTTAAAGGGAATGAAAAAACTTTGCCTACTACACATTTCGAGCTCAACGGCCTGCATACGACTAGAAGACCATTGTTGGACTAGGATGCAGGCCCGCATAGCTCAAATTTTTCATGTGTAGTACAACAGGCAGATAAGTGTCAGCAGTATGTGTCATAGTTGATTTGTTGAGAGAAGCTCATGCCAGATATTAATGCAGGGTATTTAAGCTGGTCGAATCGTTTCTCGCTCGTTGATGTGGGACTAAACTCCAACCCGTGTCAGTCCTTCCCGCTATGGTTTTATATTGGGCCCTAAAGAGCCCATTACTGTTTGATGCCCGGCATTAAGATGGGCCGCCCCAAACTACTTGACGCATGGACACAGCCGTGAAGCGGGCGCGGGAGTAGGAGTTGGGCTGGCTTGTTTCCTACACGCCGAGTCTTACTTTTTTATTCTATCGTATATTCCTTTTTATTTTCTATTTAAATATTTGAACAAAGTAGCTATTTTACAATTTTGAATTTTATTAAATAAATTACATATTCTTGACAGGCACTGTTGGTATAGCATGTGCAAAATTTTTGGGATCATTTGATGAACATGGAAAAATTGAGAAATTTACGAACAACCCTTTTGGTCTCACCTAGGCCTCTTTTCCTAGCAATGTGTTTTTTCGACTTTCATGAAACAACCTAGATTTTTTTTCACATGCTAACATACACAAACTAAGACACATGTATAAGGTTTGACACAAATTTGAATGTTTTTGAATTTTTGGTGGCCCGGTCAAATTTAGGACAAAAATCAATGTGTCTAGTAAGGATGCCTAGGGGTTAGGCCTTTGTGATGTGAGACATGCTCCATGCTAAAACAAGGCATCCTCTGCCTAGAATCAACTTTTAAATGTGTCCAAGGTATCACACAATTTTGATTTTTTTTTGAATTTTTGGTGGCCAGGTCAAAATTTGAATTTTTGCATGGGCTTTAGACCTCTCTCGGGTGGCTTGAAACACCTTCACCAACTTGTGGTTGTGTAACTCAGAAGTTGGCCAACATGATCCTACCTACTCGATAGATCTAACTATAATTTTTCTATGCCAAGCCATGACACACACAACTGTGGTACATGTGGGCCCATGCCAACATTGTATGGGATCTAGACCTCTCTGGGTTGGCTAGAAACACCATCATCAACTTAGTGGCTATGTGAGTCACTACACCTGACCAACATGATCCCACCCACTTGATAGATCTAGATGTAAGAGTCCTATGCCAAGCCATGACACACAATTGTGGCAGATGTCTGGCCATGTCAACATTTCATGGGGTCTAGACCTCTCTGGGCTAGATAGAAACACCTTCACCAACTTGTTGTGGTATGAGTCATCACACCTGACCAACATGATCCTACCTACTTGCTAGATCTAGCTATAATTTTGCTATGTCATTCCATGACACACACAATTGTGGAAGATGTGGTCCCATGCCAACACTGCATGGGATCTACACCTCTCTGGGTTGGCTAGAAACACTAACATCAACTTAGTGGCTATGTGAGTCACTACACCTGACCAACATGATCCCACCCACTTGATAGATCAAGATGTAAGAGTGCTATGCCAAGACATGAAACACACTTTTCGAAAATGTGGGGCCAGACCAACATTGCATGGGATCTAGACCTCTCTGGGCTAGATAGAAACACCTTCACCAACTTGTTGTTGTATGAGTCATCACTTGGACAACATGATCCTACCCTCTTGATAGATCTAACTATACTTTCCCTATGCCAGGCCATGACAGACACAACTATGGTAGATGTGGGGCCATGCCAACATTGCATGGTATCTAGACCTCTCTGGGTTGGCTAGAAACAGCATCATCAACTTAGTAGTTGTGTGAGTCACTACACCTGACCAACATGATCCCACCCACTTGAAAGATCTAGCTATAAGAGTGCTATGCCAAGCCATGACACAAACTTGTGGGGTAGATGTGGGGCCAGGCCAACATTGCATGTGGTCTAGACATCTATGGGATGGATAGAAACACCTTCACCAACTTGTTGTTGTATGATTCATCACACCTGACCAACATGATCCTACCTACTTGATAGATCTAACTATACTTTTGCTATGCCAAGCCATGACACACACAACTGTGGTAGATGTGGGCCCATGCCAACATTGCATGGGATATATACCACTCTAGGTTGGCTAGAAACACCATCATCAACTCAGTGGCTGTGTGATTCACTACACCTGGCCAACATGATCCCACCCACTTGATAGATCTAGCTGTAGGAATTCTATGCCAAGCCATAAAACACTTGTGGTAGATGTGGGCCATGCTAACATTGCATGGGGTCTAGACCTCTCTGGGCTGGCTAGAAACACCATCATCAACTTAGTGGTTGTTTGAGTCACTACACTTCACCAACATGATCCTACCTACTTGATATATCGAGATATAGTTTTGCTATGCCAAGCCATGACACACACTAGCTTATGGCAGATGTGGGGCCATACCATGATTGCATGGGGTCTCTAGACCTCTCTAGGCTCGATAGAATCACCTTCACCAACTTGTTGTTGTATAAGTCATCACACCTGACAAACATGATCCTACCTACTTGATAGATCGAGCTATAGTTTTGCTATGCCAAGCCATGACACACACTAGGTGGGATCATGTTGACAAAGTGTTGACTCATACAACCACAAATATGATGAAGGTGTTCATAGACAACTCCCATAGGTCAAGAACCCATGCAATGTTGGCATGAGTCTATACCTGCTACAAGTGTGCATCATCCAAAGGCATAGAACACTTGTGGCAGATATAGACCTATCTCAGCTGTCTAGAAATACCTTCATCAACTTGTGGTTGCATTACCTATAGTTGATTGATCTAAATATAACACTGCTATGCCAAGACATGATGAGCCACTTTGTGGAAGATGTGGGCCCATGCCAACATTGCATTGGCTATAGACCTCTCTGGGTACAATGCTAGCATCATTAGGATAGATACAATGCTAGCATCATTAGGCACGTGGTGATACACCCTTGTGCCAAATTTGAGTCCATTTAGCTAGCATCAATACATCAAAACATGTCTTATGAATTTGTAATTTAAACAATATGAATATTTCACTATTCTTAGTTATGATTTAGGGAGGGGTAATGTATGCATCATTCTGGTCTAACACTAGTACTTTTTATTGTAATATTAAGTCATAAAATGAGATATCTTCGGCTAATCTTTGGCTAATCCTATTTTTTAAAAAACAATAAATTTTACAACATGGGATATCTTCGGCTAATATTTGGTGCTTAAAAAATGGGTGTCATATGAAAAGGGAAAAGCTGAACTATCTGGGATAGATGGGAAATATAAAGAATCTTTAGTTAATCCACAATGAATCTAAGTTTCTGTGTTTCGCGGTTAAATTTGATTCTCTTCTGGATTGAGTTTGTTTCCCTTAAGATATACCAGGAAGGATTTTTTTTGGATTGATTAGTAATTTTTATAGATCGATTTTCAGCGTACGTATAATTTTTTGGGTTTCGTAGTAATCAGCGTAGTGGCCGGTCAGAACTAGCTTCATACATGGCTTTAGTTCAGACCACAGCATAGTTATTTTGCAAATCCCCCTTGTGTTATTATAGTATTTCATAAAACTTGGGGAGTAATACAATAAAGTAGGTCCTGGGGGTAGAAAAGGAATTTTGATAGCTATAGATGAACGGCTGCGTCCTTTGGAACCCTAACCTAAGGTGCCCCTAACCATCCGCTCTTCCAAGATTCAAATTGATTTTTATATCCTTCCACTAAAACTCTCATACATCACGCTGTTATGAACGAGAGGGATGAGGGTGTGCTTTCGCCTAAGGTTCCATGGTCTGGCTGGGTTGTCGCCATGGAAGATTCTCTAGGATTTAGAGAGTTCAACACTTCAGGCGATGGATTTTGAAAAGAAGCTTCTAGTAATGTTGATTGCTTTTATCCGGCTGCATATGTAAAATTTTGTATGCTTTCCTGTTGTGTGTATGGTACGGGTCTGTTATGTGTAGATCTAAAGAGGTCTTCAGAGTATATTTGTTTCTTAGGGTATTTAAGAACCATGCTATAGTTTGGGATGTGCTGAAGGATGTGACTTTAATTGTTTCTTATACAAAGGAGAAATTGAAAAATAAAATACTTTCTGTTCTTTATAAGTGACTGCTTTTAGGAAGGGAAGTTTTAGTAACAGCTTCCTTCACAAATTGGGGGGTGCTGGAATTTAGTAGTGGGATGTAGTTCGTAGGGATTTTATTTCTGTTTTGTTGTTTGATTTGTTATTCTGTAGATGATGGAAGCTTGTTGACATGCTTCTATTCCTTGGTATAAAAAATTCTTGGCATTGTATCAAACAGATGACATATGGTTTCTTGTTTGGCAGATGGAGTTGGATCCAGCATATCTGTGGAATTGAAAACTTCTGTGGATTCAGTGATGAGCAGCTCAGATTTGGTTTAAAAAATTAGTACAAAGTATGAAATTGCAACTTATATGGCATTGATCTGTTGCAGCATTTTCAATAATGCCTGGTTGTCAGCTAGTAGGTCTCTAATTGTGCAACGCTGGTTTAGTTCGACAAAATCACCAGCACATCTAGGTTTTTTGGTGCAGTTCAGGAAACCAGGAACAAGAACAGGTGTATTTAGGTTAATTTATGCACGGGGAAATTAGACAAAGGTTTCATCCAATGCTTTACGCCCATTATTAAACTGTGAACTATGGGAAGGTGCGAATATTTTGAGTTTAGAAGATGGTGTTGTCCTTGGTCTTAACGCTGGAAGCATGTGTGGGGATTCGGATGTTTAATACATGTTTTTCCCCTCTACAAGAAAAAATAGTTTTAGTTCTTTGGAGATGGAGCATATAGTGCAAATTCCAAGAAATGGGGGTCAGCACACTAATAACACATTTGGGCAGTTTGGGTTGATACTTGGAAGGGGGTGGTCAGGGTTGCCTTTCTTCGAGAAAGATGCAGCTACACTCTTTAATTCTGACTACAACGGGGTAACCTTTAACAATACTGATCCGGTGATTCTTCATGTGTGTATTCATAAAGATGGGGGGTGGTCAGGAACAGTAAGTTCGCCAATACAATCACTTGTGGTTCCTGTCTTTCACCGTAATCCGTATAGTGTTTTATTTGGAGGCAAGTTCTACATGATGTATGTAGTCGGGTATATAGTTTGTTTGGACATTTTAACATCACATACTTGCATAATATAATTGTCAGATGAAATGGGATTCAAAGTTAACTCTTGGAATGATGACACGGTAGCTCCTAAATGTGGAGGAGGGGTGGTGTTCATTAAGTTTTGCAATGGAGATCTTAAAAGATGGGTTCTGCATCATGAGGGAAACCACACTATGTGGTCTTTGGAGTCTAAGGTTGATTTGGTTCAAAAAATTGGATCTAGGATATCGGATGACTTTTGGGAAGAAGTTTTCAATAATGAGGGTAACTCAGGGTTCGCAAATTATTACTACAAAATTCAGACAAGGAAGGCATCAAGAAAATGACGATTTGTATTGTTATCAACTGGGTTTGATCCTGGATTGTTTGAAGTCAACATGGATATGCAAACTATGACTGAAATTCAGATGTCAAGCAATGAAAGTCAGGTAGGTAGGATCTACTCATTGTCGGAGGAATGGCCTCCAAAAGTTTATTTCAAGGGTGGCGCTTAGTATTGTTATGGTGTTATGTCCTGTTATTTGTATGCAACATTGTAGTCAATGTACAAGATATTTTGTAATGGCTAGGGTTCAATATACGTGTTTGAAGTGTGGCTTCTGTGGTTAAAAGTACAACTTCTCTTATGTGGTCCCAATGTGATGTAAAACCGCACAAGCATGCAACTAGAAGGTTTCAAATTGTAGTTTTGGTACTTGCTTCACAAATGAAAGCCTGTTTTTGAGTTTGTTGGTTAAATTTTTGAAAATTTCAAACCAAAATGGCTAGATACAATGGTAGCATCATTAGGCACATGGTGATAAAACCTCGTGCCAAATTTGAGTCCAATTGAATAAATGTAGATGAAAACATGGTACACAAGTGGCTCTTTCAAGTAGTCGGACATGATCATTGACCTAACTACCCTACATTTGGATAGATCTAGCTACAATTTTGCTATGCCAAGCCATGACACACACAACTGTGGTAGACGTGGGTCCATGCCAACATTGCATGGGATCTAGACCTCTCTGGGTTGTCTAGAAATACCATCATCAACTTAGTGGCTGTGTGAGTCACCACACCTCACCAACATGATCCCACCCACTTGATAGATCTAGCTATAATCCGGCGGCAGCGTCGTCAACTTCGTGTGATCGGTAGCGGCGACCCGTGTGAGTTCACGGGCATCCCATCAGTGCTGCGTAATATCGAAACCCTAGCTCATTCCCTGCGCTTGGATTTGGGTATGACCCAATCGCTTTCCCTTTGATTTCTAATTTCTGAGCTAGATTGCCCTGGGCGGGTTGGCTGGACCGGGGGCATCGAGATGGAGAGGCAAGAGAGCACTTCCAATAGGTCAACCTATTTTTTGATTTGATTTGATCACATTTGGATAATCACCAATTCCTCTAGCTCACTCTGCCCGACTCTACTCAAACAAAATAGGGGTGATTATGAGCGGCGGAGAAAATTCCAATTCAATTTCAAGTTCTTCCCATCTAAAGCGAAACTAGGTGATGGTAGTGTACGTAACATCGAGAGAGGTACATCTGTGGGTTGGGAGGTTGAGTTTGCAGATATTGATCCCCAGCAACTGCAGCAAATGGAAGAATTGGCCGTGAAGAATTTGGTGGAGAAAATCGGGCAAAGTGTTCCTTGGGGTCCACAGCATGAAGTTGCATTGTTATGGTTTGAAAATTGGAAGGGAGAATATTTGAGAATTGAGGATGGAGAATATTTAGTAGATGAAATTGATCGGCAAGATGGCTGGACAAACAAAGAGTTTACTTTTCATGATGAGCTCATCGATCTAGAAGCAGATTCCTAGGTTGGATATGTGGCTTCAAATTTTGCTTCACAAATGTCAGATCATGATTGGGACTCATAGAGGCAGATGGTCCCCATACGAACTGAAGTGACAGTATTATCAGACAGAAATGATGTTGATGCAGGACAGGGTGTTGATGTAGGGGCTAGTATATATGTTGATTGGAATTCAGTAGAGTTAGATGAAACTACTGATTTAGTCATAGCACCAATGGCTGACACGGAAATGGCCAAAATATTTGGCATTCTAGTAGATGACAGAGATAAGGAAAATACGGATGAAACTAATTTGGATGATGATGATCGTGGTAACAGAACATTTTATGAAGATGTAGATAGAGAGCTGATGGAAAATGTTGCAGATGATGTAAATTATGCACATTATGGTGACCTGGTTACTTTCTATGACAAGGAAAACCCTGTTATTGTAGTAGGGAAACTGTTTCCAAGCATGGGTAAGTTTAGGATGTGTTTCAAAACTTATGCAATCAAGAAGGATTTTGATGCAAAGACTCAGTGGACTGATAAAAAGAAGTTCTATGCTAAATGTAGAGGTTTTGATGGGGGCGCCAATCCTTGCAAATGGTACATTTCTGCTAGACGCCAACCAGATGGAAGAACCATTAGAGTTAATCAAATCCCTTTTGAACACACTTGCATTACTAGTTCACAGAGAGTATCAACAATTACATCACAAATTTGGATTGCTGAAAAGATCACTCATATTTTAGCCAAGACACCAAACACTACTGCAAAGAGGATAAAAACATACTTGGAAAAGGACTACCCAATTAAGGTGAATTATAGCACTGTGTGGAAGGCAAAACAAAGGGCAATGAAAGAATTGTATGGTGATTGGGCAAATACTTTTAGGATGTTGTATAACTTCAAAGCAGAGGTTGAGAAAAGGTCACCTGGAAGTGTTGTGGAGATAGATACTGAGGTCAGTGATGATGGCAAGGTGTTCTTCTCTAAGTTTTTTATGGCTTTAAAGCCTAGCATCGATGGCTTCAAAGCAGGATGTCGTCCATATTTAAGCATAGACTCTTCATTTTTAACTGGAAAGTGGAATGGTCTGCTAGCAGCATGCAATGCTCTGGATGGACATAATTGGATGTTCCCCATTGCCATTGGGTTTTTTCAATCAGAGACTATGGCCTCATGGACATGGTTTATGATGCAGTTGAACAGATGCTTAGGGCCCGTCTCACCTTTGGAAATTCATACAGATGCATGCAAAGGCCTAGAAAATGAAGTAAAGACTGTGTTTCCCCATTCTAAGCAAAGAAAGTGCTTTGGACATATGTGGATGAATTTGATCCAAAAGTTCAGAGGAGAAGAATTTGGGCGCATGTGGCCTGCAGCAAGATCTTACACTACCCAGACACATTCATATCATCTTAGTAAGATAATGGAAGCATGTACTGAGAATGAATTTGGTACATGGCTGCAAACCTATCACTCTCCCTTATGGTATCGGTCAGGATTTAATACTACCATCAAATCTGATCATATCAACAACAACTTGGCAGAGAGTTTTAACAAGGTGAATGATTTAAAGGACTTGCATGTACATGACATGGTTGACCAAATCAGGATCATGATCATGCGGTTGTGGGAATTGAGAAGAAGAATTGGTGATGTCCTGCAAGGGGACAAGCTTCCAGCAGTGGTACAACAGGTTGTCAATAGGAGTAGAAATCTTGTACATTTGAAAGTTGAGAAATCTTCTTTGTGGGGTGCTGAAGTTAGAGACACCAAAACTGGAAGGAGACATGTTGTTGACACTGAAGTGCATGAATGCACTTGCTTGGAGTGGCAACACACTTGAAATTCATGTGAGCATGCCCTACTCTTCTTGTCCTCCAAACCAAAGTTAAATATGAACCCATATTTGCATGAATATCATTTAGTAGAAAAATTCAAAGATGCATATGCAACTCCAATTCCAGCACTTACAAACCAGTCTCAGTGGCCTGAAGTAGAATTTAAATTTTCTATGTGTCCTCCACTGCCCAAAAGAAAAGATGGCCGGCCTAAGCAAAGTAGATTCAAGGTATGGTTTGAGAAAGGTGGGAGTAGTAAGAAAGGGAAAAAGGATGATAAGCCAAAAAGACCTAAAAAAGGTAACAAAAACATATGCAAGCTTTGCAAGGAACTTCAGCACCGAGATGGGTCTTCCAAATATCGTTACACTCCTGAAAATCCAAAGAAGTATGTAATATTTTTTTGTTACTGTTACTGTTGTTTCTTCACTTTGTTTTGTTGCAAAATGACCTGTTATGTTTTCCAGGAGAAAATGTCCAGTTCAGCCCCTTGTTGTTGAAAAATGTTGGCCAACCAAAAAGGCAAGACTTGGTGGATTCAGAAAAAATATAAATGTGCAGATCATGTTTACTAATGATCAAACAAGGCAAAATGAGGCTATTGAGTTGCCACCTTTTGTGGATGTTGCAATGGAAGAAGATCATGTCCTTAATCATATTGTGCTGCAATCTATTGAGTTGCCACCTATTCTGGATGACGTGAAAACCAAAGAGGCAACAAAAGAGTCTATTGAGGTGCCACCTGAACATGTTCTGGAGGTTATGCTGAACGACATCGCTGATTTGGCTGTTGAATTGCCACCAAAACTAGTTTAGGAGGTTTTGCTGCAAAAGTTGTGGGGGGCAACTGGTCCTGGTAAGAAAACCAGGAGCATCAACAAATTATGTCATGTTGAACCAAGCAGTGAAAAAAAAGAGATCGAGCGGCAAGAGGTAAGAAAAATAGAGTGGGAACCATTGAAACATTATGTTTGTTGTACTTTTATGTGAAAATCTATATTTCATTGATGTAATCTTGATTGTTGTATTGGTTTGTGTACTTTGATGTGAAAACTTATGTGATGTGAATTTGAATTTGAACTGGAATTCAAATTTGAATTTGAATTGACATTCTAATTTGAACGAACATTCAATATTTTTAGAGTTTATTGGTTTGTTCTATGATGTTTTAATGATTTATGTACTATTATGCATATTAGTTCTTCAATCCTAGTCCTTTTGTGAAGTACATCTCATTGCCACCGAAAATGTGCTAGAAATGGCCTCCAAAGCTAGGGGAAACGACCCCATTGCTAAGCATCTTATTTTTTGACCTTGTCCAAATCATCCAAATAAATGTCCTTAGCATCTATTCTACCTATATAGTATTAGTACGAAATCTCACTATTTTTTGATATTTTTCATTTTCAAAACCCCTAACCCTCTACTCTCTCCTTTGAACTCTCTACAACCTCAGACGAGGTTGTTCAATTTTTTAAGTATTTTTCATGAAAATTTATTTTTATCATGTTTATGATTTTCCCACCTAACTAGGTAACATAACATGACTATGTGTGAAGGTTTTGTATTTTTTCGATTTTTTGGGAATTAGTTATGCACGGTCAAAGTTGTCAAAACCCTGTTGACTGAGCTCAAAACCCCTCAAAACTCCATTTGTTGACCAGGGTAACCTGACGACCAACCTGGAGTGTGGATCTAACCCTAGCGCGCTACCCGGTCCGTTCGATCTGTTCTTCTAGAAGGATTCTGTGTGACGGCAGCTAATCCTAACAAACAACATCGACCGTTCATCTGACGCTGCGCGCTAAACTCCCGCCGTGCGATATGGTCTTCTACGAGGAATCATGAGCTATCAGCGAGAGCCCAGTTTCTTCGACGTGATTTGCTGGCGTTTTTTCTTCCAGCGAGTCGCTTTTGGTTCCGCTGGGCCAGCCATGCATCGTCCAACGGTCCTTTTTATGCCTCTGCTCGTGGCAGCCACGCCTCTGTGCCCGCCGCCCGTCTCTGCCCTCTTTTCCAGCTACTTTGCCATGCATGTGCCATGCAGCGTGCCCATCGTATCCTAGCTATTGAACGCAACATCGCAGCCTGGCTATTGCGTGCAGCGTTGCACTATGCGGCGATGCAGCCTTACCTTCCTGCCGCTTGGATAACCCGTCGATGCACACTGATGCACACGCCGCTTGGATAACCCGTCCCACCGCTTTGAATGCTCTGCGACGACTTTGATTGCTTGACGGAGACTAAACACCACCGCACACGTCTCACCCTCCTCTCTCTCACACTAGGGTTTGCAACAGCCGCCCCTATATAATGGCACCATTTCTTCACAATCTCCGCACACCTCTCTCACCCTCCTCTCTCTTCAGCCGCCAGCCCTCCACCGCATCTTCTTCACCCGTCACCCGCTAGCCGCAACCATGCAATTCAATGGCCCCACCTTCCGTCGCCCACCCACCACGCCCGAGCGTTAGTACGGTGGTGTCATCGTCCAGAATGAACTGCGTGTGTGGGCGATCTCGAGGTGGAGGGGGCCGACGGAACTAGCACATTTCTTCCTCTCCGCCGGCTACCGCCACCTCTCTATGGGCTCACCACGCATGTTCAGGCTGGAGAGGTACTACGACGGCAACACCGACTTGGAGATCGGCCTGTACATGCACTTCAGCAACCCATTCGATGCATTCGCGCTCCTCGAGCAGGTTTTCTGGTGTGGATGCGAATTCATCGCATTCACAACCTACAACATTTTCACCGACTTCCGTTCCATCTTCCCCTCCCTAGGCAACATGCACACCCTCCCCTACCACATGTCGGAGGAAGACGATGAGTGAGGGCGATCCCCTACCCCGCAAGGAGGAGCCAAGGAGGGAAGATGCGGCGCCCGAGAAGATGCCTCGTTGTTTTTCTGTTTTTTCTAGTTTTAAGTTAGTTTTTATTATATAAGTTGTGTGCGTTTGTATCGTGTGCCCATCAGTTGATGGGTTTATGTAATGCTACTATAATATTATTTTTATCTATGTGGTTATAGTTCGTGCAAACTAACTTAGCTAGTTGATGCAATGATTGAGACAACTCATTTTATTTAACACAAGGATAACAATTTTTTTAAAAAAAGAGTGCTTGCCCATGAATAACTACTAGGAAAATAAGGTTATTTAAACTCAAAGTTATATGACAATGTATTTTTGTCCATTGACTTGATTATGCTTCTTGTTTCTTCAAATAGAGGTAATGTTGTACACAAAACAAAAAGTAGTTATCATATATGGTTTTTAACCATAAAAGGTGCAAGTTCCTTTCGTATAAAACATCAAAAAACATAAAATTTACCCAAACTTGAGAGGCATTCGTTTCCTTCTTTTGTTTGAGAAACATGATCCTACCTACTTGATAGATCTAAGTACAACTAGGTGGGATCATGTTTGAGCAAGTATTGGCTCATACTACTACAAGTTGGTCAGTTGTTTCTAGACAACTCAGATTGGTTAATTTTAGATCCCATGCAATGTTGTTGTGGGTCCATAATTGCCACAAGCATCATGGCTAGGTCAAATTTAGGTGGCCCGGTCAAATTTTAAATTTTTTGCATGGGCTTTAGACCTCTCTGGGTGGCTAGAAACACCTTCACCAACTTGTGGTTGTGTGACTCATTAGTTGGCCAACATGATCCTACCTAATTGATAGATCTAACTATAATTTTGCTATGCCAAGCCATGACACACACAAATGTGGTAGATGTGGGGCCATGCCAACATTGCATGGGATCTATACCTCTCTTGGTTGGCTAGAAAAACCATGATCAACTTAGTGGCTGTGTGCGTCACTGCACCTGACCAATATGATCTCACCCACTTGATCATTTTGGCCAGGTGATGAGTCACACAACCACAAGTTAATGAGGGAGATTCTAGCCAACCTAAAGAGGTCTAGATCCCATGCAATGTTGGCATCGGCCCACATTTCCAGGGCACAAGTTTCTTGGTGAAGTACATATTAGAGCATTTGCCCTCCATGAAGGGCAAAAGTTTCTTCTTGGTGGCCAACATGATCCTACCTACTTTCTAGATCTAGCTATAATTTTGAGTCTGCCAAGTCATGACACACACTAGCATGTGGCAAATGTGGGGCCATGCCAACATTGCATGGGGTTTAGACCTCTCTGGGTTGGCTAGAACCACCATCATCAACTTAGTGGTTGTGTGAGTCACTACACCTGTCCAACATGGTCCCACCCACTTGATAGATCTAGCTATAAGAGTCTTATGACAAGGCATGACACACACTAGCTTCTGGAAAATGTGGGGCCATGCCAACATTGCATGCATGGGGTCTAGACACCTCTCTGGACTGGATAGAAACACCTTCACCAACTTGTTGTTATATGTGTCATCACACCTGGCCAACATGATCCTACCTACTTGCTACATCTAGCTGTAATTTTGAGTCTGCCAAGCCATGACACACACTAGCTTGTGGCAAATTAATGTGGGGCTATGCCAACATTGCATGGGATCTAGACCTCTCTTGGTTGGATAGAAACACCATCATCAACTTAGTGACTATGTGAGTCACTACACCTGACCAGCATGATCCCACCCACTTGATAGATCTAGCTATAAGAGTGCCATGCCAAGCCATGACACACACTAGCTTGTGGTAAATGTGGGGCCATGCCAACATTGCATGGGGTCTAGACCTCTCTGGGCTGGATAGAAACACCTTCCCCAACTTGTTGTATGTGTCATCACTTGGCCAACATGATCCTACCTACTTGATAGATCTAAGTATAACTAGGTGGGATCATGTTTGAGCAAGTGTTGGCTCATACTAATACAAGCTGGTCAGTTGTTTCTAGACAACTCAGATTGGTTAATTTTAGATCCCATGCAATGTTGTTGTGGGTTCATAATTGCCGCAAGCATCATGGCTAGGTCAAATTTAGGCCAAAACTAAAGGTGTCTAGGAAGGATGCCTAGGGGTTAGACATTTGTGATGATAGAGTTGCTCCATGCTAAAACATGGCATCCTCTACCTAGAAGTAATTTTTAAATGTGTCCAAGGTTTCACACAACTTTGATTTTTTTTTGAATTTTTGGTGGCCCGGTCAAATTTAGGCCAAAACTCCAGGTTCCTGGTAAGGATGCCAAACAAGGTCCATGTGGTAACATGGCATCCTCTACCTATAAGTGAATTTTTATGATGTGAAACTAGGTCGATGTTGTAACATGGAATACAACCACAAGTTGGTTAAAGTATTTCTAGCCAGCTAAGTGAGGTCTAGATCTCATGCAATGTTGGCATGGGTCCACATCTGCCACAAGTGTGTGTCATGGCTTGGCATAGCACTCTTATGCTTAGATGTATCAACTGGATGGGATCATGTTAGAGCTTGGTGGGACAAGGTGCAATCAATAACATTTATGTTATAGCTTGGTGGGATCTTGTATAGCACACTTCAGTTTGTATCCGTTTTAGCTTCATGCAAGTTTTATGGTTCTCCTGTAGATGTTAACAGTGCCAACTGAATTGTGCCCTCAGTACGAATTTTTGGGTCCTTCACAATATAAACCTTTTTAGCAAGCTGTTTTAGTTTGCTAAAAACCCTTACATTTTGGAACGGAGGTAGTAGTACCTTTTTTTGTAGTCGAGTGCGGGCAGCAGAAGTATATACGTCAGCAGCAGGTGCTGCAGAAGATCCTAGCGCTGAAGATTGTACAGGTGCAGAATATTCCTAGGAACCATCGCTCGACGATGTGCCGATTGGATCTCCTGGCGAGGCGTCACTCCCGAAGCCGTCAGAGGAACCACGGGGAAGAGCTGGGAAGGAGATCCGCGTTGGTGGGGACCACGGGGAAGACATGTCAGGCTCCCCATGGCCGCCATAGTTACGCGCAGAACGCGATGCAAGGGAGGGCCCAGACCTTGGGGACGTAGCGTGAGGGGACTGGCGCGGATCCATACGCCCAGGTGACGGCGCGTCAGAGTCTCGCGGGCGGATCCGAGGCGGGTTTTCCCCCGTATCATGCTCGGAGTACGTGTTTTCTTGGCTTGTAGAGGTGTTTTCTTCAGCCTCATTATCAGATGTGTTGTCATCAGTATTTTTGGCAAAAAAATTCTGACTAGTTTGGTACAGCTTGTGGGCGGGGTGTCAGGTGTGGCCTGCATAGGATCAACGACAGGAACAATCGGCAGATATATATTGGTCATTAGTATGCACACCCCTAGTTGTTTCTACCAAGGAGGGATTGTCTGAAGGAAGCAAATGAATTTCATCATGGAGATGGCGATTGACGACTGTCTACACACAGCCTGTTGGGAACCCCAAGAGCAAGGTGTGAAGCAGCAAGCAGCAATTTTTCCCTCAGTTGGGACCGAGGTTATCGAACCAGAAGGAGGAAGGAAACACCACACAGGTGTTGCAAGCAACGCGGAGACCTGCACAACATAAACTCAAGACTTTGCCCCAACGAACAGTGAGGTTGTCAAGCTCACCGGTTTGATGTAACAAAGGATTAAACGTATGGTGTGGAAGGTAATGGTTTGCAGCAAGTAAACAAGTAACAGTGGAAGATGTATCAATGGTAAATATTGGACCGGGGTCCATAGTTCACTAGAGGTTCTCTCCTTAGATAAACAACATGGCATGAAGGGTAAACAAATTACAGCAAGGCAATTGACAGTAACTGAGCAAGGCATAACAATGCAATTACTAGTCAGAAAGATCCTGTGAGATTCGTTTGGGAAGTACAACAAGATTCATAGACCGCCATCCAACTACATCTATGACTATAAGTCCACCTTCAGGTTATCATCCGAACCCCCTCCAGTATTAAGTTGCAAGCAACCGACAACTGCTTTAAGCAAAGTGTGTAAGGTAAACAGTCCACATGTTCCATGAACAAGAGACCGTTGTTTTCTCCCTAGTAGCAACAACACATCTACAACCAAAGAGATTATTGTCACTTCCCTTGGAAACTAGAGGCATGAAACCACTATGGAGCATAAATACCCCCTCTTGGAGTCACTAGCAACTACTTGGCCAAGATAGCTACTAACAACGAAGAGCATGCAAGATCACAAACAACACAGACATATAGAATCATAAAGACAAAATCATTAATCAAACCAACATAATAATCCCAATATCCATCGGATCCCCGCAAACACAACATGCATAATTACAAATAGATTAGATCTTGATAAAAAACGGAGCTCATAAGATCTATACATGAAAGCACAAAGGAGGAGATACAACCATCTAGCTACTACATGGACCCATAGTCCAAGGTGGAACTACTCACGCATCATACCGGAGAGAAGGCCCCCTGGATGATCTCCCCTCCGGCAGGGTGCCGGGAAGAACTTCAGATCCCCCCCGATCTAGGGATGATGGTGACGGCGGCTACATACGGTTTCTTGGATATTTGATCGGGTGCTTAGGGTTTCTACATTGAGGGCTTCTTATAGGCAAAGGGGAGACCGAGGAGGCGTCCAGGGTAGCCAAACTTTAGCCAGGCGCGGGGCTAGGCCCACCCACGCCTGGGGTGGGTCTGGCCCCCCTGGCTGGCCCCTCCGGCTTTCTCTGAACTTCTTGTTCCCCACGGAAAGAAATTGACTTTGACGTTTGTCCCGTCCAATTCTAAGAATATTTCTTTCCTAACTTTTATGATACCAAAAACAACAGAAAACAGGCATCTGGCACTGTTGCAACATGTTAATAGGTTAGTACTAGAAAACATGTAAAAAGCACCTCAAAGTGTAGACAAGAAAAGAAAAGTAGAAACAAAACAAGCATGGAGCATCAAAAATTATATACACATTTCCAACGTATCAACATCCCCAAGCTTAACTCCTGCTCGTCCTCGAGTAGGTAAGTGATAAAATAATAATTTTTGAGGTGACATGCACCCTCATAATAAATATCCAACCATTTGCAAGCATTGAAAGCTGGGATCAAAGAACTCTAAACATGTGCATGAAAGATGGAGTTCTAATAGTAGGACATAGTAACTATGCATGCAACATGACAAGCTACAAACAAAGATCATGAATAACATGCATTGAAAAACGTTTGTTTGTTTCACATATAGAAAACATAGCATAGTTTCATTCCGCTTGTCCCTCATAGGGTAGCAAATAGATGCATAGGACACCTGCAAAGTTTACAAGGGTGACTAGAAACAAGTAGCACAAGAACAAGTAATAACACAATATGCATCAATTAATAAGCTTTGGAACAATGCACACAGAATGACAACTATGCTCTCTTAATGGTGCCTCAAGGTAGAAGGTGGAGACTCAATAATGGTGGAAGAAAGGCCTTTTTGTAAAGGAAGCAGGTATTACAAGTTTCAAAAAGAGCTTCCAAAAATTATGGTACTTGTTAGCTTTCAGCCCTCATTGCCCCTATCATAAGCATCTTGAAGTGGTTATGGTTAAAGTGGCAATGCTGGAGTATATGCTTGACCAAGTATAAGTTGGCAATCTCATGTCCCTTGAATACGAGGGACACACCTCATGCATACTCAAATTTGTGTCCAGGTAAGTTCTTATCACTGTAAGTATTTGCATATCATTGAGAACTACCAACGGGGTACCCCTTGCACATGGTACAGGAGCTTTCCCATAACCATAATGACAAGGAAAGCAGACAATCAGCGTCTCAACAATCTTTTTATTTACCATATGCATAGCTTTTTATTGAGGATGCTTCATAGATAGCTCATTATGGTGATGCTGCAAGTTTCCACCATGATTAGGCATGGATTATGCTAGCGGCCCAGGCGTTTCTCTAACACAGGATAAAAACTCCATGGACTTACAAGTTCCCTCTTTATTTCACACTGGTGACATCCATAGACAAAAGATCATGATATCAACTGAGTACAAAGTACAAGTGTAATGTTGAAAACATTCCCCGTGACAACACGGTTCTGCTAATTCCAACTTATAAGTGCAAGCATATACAACAAAGTTGTCACAATGGTTCAAGTTTATTAGAGGCAAAGGATAAAGTGTGCCATCAAGTTCGTGAGGGCTTTAATCACTAAGTTTTCACATAACAAGATAGTTTTTTAATTGGAAGATAGTTGAAAAAAAGAATATACTTGGAATGGTGTAACACACCATGCATAGGAGTTTATAGTGGACACATTGGAATAACTTGGTTTATTTGGAGTTGGAAGCATGAGTAGAACTTACTCATACAAGTGTAGGCTAGCAAAAGATTCGGAGCAACCAACTAAGAGAGCAATAATGGCCATAATCATGCAGTGCAACAAAGCATACTAATCAAAGCAAAGAGTGGTACTGCAAGTCAAGGACTAAATGATCATAGAGTCTAATGGTGACTTTTCATAGTCATAAAGAGTGGCCTTTGTGTTTGGAAGGGAAAGAGAGGAAGGGACAAGCACAACTTGCCAAAGCATTTAATCACAGCATCCCCTCTCTCCTCTTTGTCCCCTACCACGACAGAGACGCCTCTCTCACCCCTCCACCGTCCTCTTTGCCCAATGGCAGGCCAGTACCTCCTCCCAAACTCCTCCTACAACAAGATCACCATGGACCATCCTCTCTTGGTTTATAAGGCCAGAGCACCTCCCAGCTTGCCTTTGCCCCTCATTTCCCTCCCCCACAGCCTCACTTACCTCTCCCCTGGCTCCCCAACCACTCTCCAGATCTGCCAAGCTCGGGGAAGGAAGAAGCAAGGCCTCTCAGCCATTGCTGAAAAGATGAGCATAGCCCTCCCCTCTCTCCATCTTCCCCTCTGCATGTTGCCCCCTGGTGCTCCCCTATGCTCTCTGACCTTCCCCTTCTATTTCCATTTCCCAGGAACGTCTCTGCAGACGTCGCCATCAACCACCGATGGTGTCATTTTTGCGCGAGCACCTCCCCGCCGCGAAACCGGTGGCTGCCGTCGATCTCCGAGCTCGCCACGGTGGACCGCGTCCACCTGCACCGTTTGTGGCTCCTATCCTCTCCTCTGGTAAGCCCCTGCCACCTCCCAGACCTCCATAGGGTTTCCCCCACCGGTGACCTAACCCTGCGAAGAATATGATCTAGAGAAGTTGGATCCCTTCTAATCGGACAATCGACAAATGTCCATACCCCTTCGCCCTCTATAATTTTTGATGCTCCATGCTTGTTTAGTATCTACTTTGCTTTACTTGTCCACACTTTGAGGTGCTTTTTACATGTTTTCTGATACTAACCTATTAACAAGTTGCAACAGTGCCAGATGCATGTTTTCTGTTATTTTTGGTTGCAGAAAAGTTAGCAAATAAATATTCTCGAAATTCGACGGGACAAACGTCAAAGTCAATTACTTTCCGTGGGGAACAAGAAGTCCAGAGGGGAGCAGGAGGGGCCATCCAGGGGGGCCAGAACCACCCTAGGCGCGGGTGGGCCCCACCCCGCGCCTGGCTAGGGTTTGGCTACCCTGGCCGCCTCCTTGGTCTCCCCCTTCGCTTATAAGAATCCCCTGATGCAGAAACCCTAAGCACCCGTTCGAATATCCATGAAACCGTTTGTAGCCGCCACCTCCGTCATCCCTAGATCGGGGGGATCTGAAGTTCTTCCCGGCACCCTGCTGGAGGGGAGATCATCCAGGAGGCCTTCTCTCCGGTATGATGCGTGAGTAGTTACACCTTGGACTATGGGTCCATGTAGTAGCTAGATGGTTGTATCTCCTCCTTTGTGATTTCATGTATAGATCTTGTGAGGTCTGTTCATGATCCATATCTAATCTATTTGTAATCATACATGTTGTGTTTGCGGGGATCCGATGGATATTGAGATTATTATGTTGGTTTGGTTAATGGTTTTGTCTTTATGATTCTATCATGTCTGTGTTGTTTGTGATCTTGCATGCTCTCCGTTTTTAGTAGCTATCTTGGCCAAGTAGTTGCTAGTGACTCCAAGAGTTGGTATTTATGCTCGATAGTGGGTTCATGCCTCTAGTTTCCAAGGGAAGTGACAGAAATCTCTTCGGTTCTAGATGTGTTGTTGCCACTAGGGAGAAAACAACAGTCTCTTATTCATGGAACATGTTGACTGTTTACCTTACCCACTTTGCTTAAAGTAGTTGTCTGTTGCTTGCAACTTAATACTGGAGGGCGTTCGGATGATAACCTGAAGGTGGACTTCTAGTCATAGATGCAGTTGGATGGCGGTCTATGTATCTTGTTGTATTGCCCAATCGAATCTCATAGGATCTTTCTGACTAGTAATTGCATTGTTATGCATTGCTTAGTTCCTGTCAGTTGCCCTGCTGTAATTTGTTTACCCTTCATGCCATGTTGTTTATCTAAGGAGAGCACCTCTAGTGAACTATGGACACCGGTCCAATCTTTACCACTGATACATCTTCCACTGTTACTTGTTTACTTGCTACAAACCATTACCTTCCACAACATACGTTTAATACTTTGTTACAGCAAACCGGTGAGCTTGACAACCTCACTATTTCGTTGGGGCAAAGTCTTGAGTTTGTGTTGTGCAGGTCTCCGTGTTGCTTGAAACACCTGTGTGACGTTTCCTTCCTCCTTCTGGTTCAATAACCTCGGTCTCTACTAAGGGAAGACTTGTTTCTTGCTGCTTCACACCATGCTCTTGGCGTTTCCAACGAAGTGCTCCACGTCAGCACCATCAACAAGTTTTCTAGCGCCGTTGCTAGGGAGGCTAAGGACGTCTTCACTAGGGGAGTCCTTCACTTCCTTTTTCTTTACTTTGTTTTTAGTTTGCTTTATTTATTTTGCTTGGTTTTGTTTGCCTATTTCCAAAAAACCCAAAAAAATTAGTCTATTTTGGTTTGCTTGCTTTATTCAAAAACACAAAAAAATTAGTTCATGCTCTAGTTGCCACCTTGTTCTAGCTCACCATGTTGCTCCCCAAGTTCGCCCTGAAAGATCTTGCAATAGGTAGTGGCTCCATAATTGGGAAAGATAATATTGGAGAATTCTTTGATTATGTTAGCAAGCATTAGGATATTGAGGATAAATCTATAATAGAGCTTGCTCCTAATTATGAGATTTCTGCAGCTCCTTTAGTTCATATGTTGGAGGCTAGTTTTGTTAGCCTTAACCCCTTCATACAATTCTTGTTCCTAAAACTAAAAGAAGGAAAGAATGCTGAAAAGAGGGTATTCTTCCTTGAAACTTTATCAAAAGAATTCCATGATGTTGCTAGGGAAGCCAAAAAGGTCTTTGAGCGTTTCAATATGATAGGCTCAAGTGTAGATGTTGTGGGTATTTCTGATAAAACTAAGCCTAGAGAAGAATTTAAGATACCCATACCCTTTAAGCTTGTTGGAATGCATAAATCCTTTGAAAAGAACATTGATTGGATTGCTCCTGAAAATCTTTTTGATGAAAGTAGTAGACCCAAGAGATATGATAAGGGATCCTCCAAAACCCATTTGGATGAGATACCTTTCATACTTGAATACTTTGCAAGTATGAATGTTAATGCTTCCTCATTTGAAAATACTTGATTCCTCTTGCTTCGTGTGGCTAACTTAAAGGCGTTAAAGAAAATTACTTGTTGGGAGATAACCCAAGAGTTTCCTTTAGTATTGGAAGTTATTACTTCATTAATGACTTCTCTTTATCGTTTTTGTTTGCTTTTTGTGCCAAGAATGACCTCTAGTGAGAGGGAAGTAAGATTTGGGGAGTTGCTGTCCCGAAACAGATTTCTGTCCTCCACCATAAAAATTCGTGAGGAGTCTCTGTAACTAGGATTGATCTGAAAATTTACGAATAAATCCACCAGTATGTTAGTTAAGTTCCGTTAGTTCAACACTTTTTTATTTGAGCAACAGAAGATGTTTGAAAAATCGTTTTCTACCTGCTGGTTTATTTTGACAGATTTCTGCCATTATTTGCATTTGCTTCTTATTGATTCCTTTTTGAGTTCTCTTTAGGTGAATTGAGCTTTTTGAAGGAGTTACTACAGTATCTTGTTTCTTTAGTGAAAATACTTGCTGTTTCAAAGATTTGCCAAAGGTCTAATATATTTTGAATACGCTAATGTTGCTAATGAAGATTGTGTGAAGTTTTGTATGAAGGAAAACTTTCAGGTGTAAAGGGAGAATGGTGCAATGAGATGAAGAATGGACAAAAGCTCAAGCTTGGGGATGCCACCATGGTGTCACCCCAAGAAATATCCAAGAGGTACAAGCGTCAAAGCTTGGGGATGCCCAAGGCATCCCCCTTCTTCATCAATAAAAAGCTCAGGTCTGTCTAGACACTTCGTTTCTATTGTTTCATGCACAGTTTTGTTGTTCTTGGAGCGTCTTAGTTTGCTTGAATAAAATAGTTTGGACCCCTATTCTCGCTGTGTTGTTTTGCAAATAAGTTGCTTGGTGTTGGAAAGGAGTAGTAAGTTCTTGCTTGTAAGTGCAAGAGGAGCTTGCATTGACTGTGACTTAGACTTTAGCATGACATGGTAGGTGTTGTTTTAGCATTATCCTTAGTGATTATTGCTGTAGCATGTCTTGTTCCAAGCAATTGGGATTGCTTAGTGTGCCTTGAAGAAATTATGCGTTGTTTTAGCATGCAAAAGCATAGTATTATGGTATTCTCCTTTGATGCTTTGCTTGGGTTGACTTGGCACATGCTCACACCATGTTATGGCTCTCACAAGTCACCATTAGCCTCTATGATCATTTAGCCCTTGGCTTGTAGTACCACTCTTTGCTTTGATTAGTATGCTTTGTTGCATTGCATGATTTTGGCCATTATTGCTCTCTTAGTTGGTTGCTCCCAGTCTTTTGCTAGCCTCCATTTGTATGAGTAAGTTATACTCATGCCTCTAGCTACCAAGAAACCAAGTTATTCCAAAGTGTCCACTATAAACTCCTATGCATGGTGTGTTACACCATTCCAAGTATATTCTTGTTTTCAGATATCTTCCAATTAAAAACTATTTTGTTATGTGAAAACTTAGTGATTAAAGTCCTCACGAACTTGATGGCACACTTTATTCTTTGCCCCTAATAAACTTGAACCATTGTGACAAATTTTTTGTATATGCTTGCACTTATAAGTTGGAATTAGCAGAACCGTGCTGTCATGGGGAACGTTTTCAACATTGCACCTGTACTCTGTACATACTTGATATCATGTTATTTTGTCTATGGATGTCACCGGTGTGAAATAAAGAGGGAACTTGTAAGTCCAAGGAGTTTGTATCCTATGTTAAAGAAACGCCTGGGCCGCTAGCCTAAGCCATACATAATCATGGTGGAAACTTGCAGCATCACCATAGTGAGCTATCTATGAAGCATCCTCAATAAAAATATATGCATATGGTAAATAAAAAGATTACTGAGATGCTCATTGTCTGCTTGCCTTGTCATTTTGGTTATGGGAAAGCTCATGTACCATGTGCAAGGGGTACCCCGTTGACAGTTCTCAATGATATGCAAATACTTACAGTGACAATAACTTACCTAGACCCAAAGTTGAGTATGCATGAGGTGTGGCCCTCGTATTCAAGGGACTTGATATTGCCAACTTATACTTCGTCAAGCATATACTCCAGCTTTTCCACTTTAACCTTAACCACTTCAAGATACTTATGATAGGGGCAATGAGGGCTGAAAGCTGACAAGTACCATAATTTTTGGAAGCTCTTTTTGAAACTTGAAATCCCTGCTTCCTTTACAAAAAGGCCTTTCTTCCACCATTATTTGAGTCTCCACCTTCTACCATTAGGCACCATGAAGAGAGCGTAGTTGTCATTCTGTGTGTAGTGTTCCAAAGCTTGTTAATTGATGCATATTGTGTTATTACTTGTTCTTGTGCTACTTTTTTCTAGTCACCCTTGTGAACTTTGCAGATGTCCTATGCATCTATTTTCTAATCTATGAGGGAGAAGCTGATTGCCACTATGCTATGTTTTCTGTATGTGAAACAAACTAACGTTTTCTGATGCATGTTATTCATGATCTTTGTTTGTAGCCTTTCATGTTGCATGCATAGTTACTATATCCTATTGTTAGAACTCCATCTTTCATGCACATGTTTAGAGTTCTTTGATCCCAACTTTCAATGCTTGTAAATGGTTGGATCTTTATTGTGAGGGTGCATGCCACCTCAAATATTATTCTTTTTATCACTTACCTACTTGACGACGAGCAGGAGTTAATCTTGGAGATGCTGATACGTTGGAAACGTATCTATAATTTTTGATGCTCCATGCTTGTTTAGTATCTACTTTGCTTTACTTGTCCACACTTTGAGGTGCTTTTTACATGTTTTCTGGTACTAACCTATTAACAAGTTGCAACAGTGCCAGGTGCCTGTTTTCTGCTGTTTTTGCTTTCAGAAAAGTTAGTAAAGAAATATTCTCGGAATAGGGTTGGACAAACGTCAAAGTCAATTACTTTCCGTGGGAACAAGAAGTCCAGAGGGGAGCTGGAGGGGCCAGACCCACCCCAGGCGCGGGTGGGCCCCACCCCGCGCATGGCTAGGGTTTGGCTACCCTGGCCGCCTCCTCGGTCTCCCCCTTCGCCTATAAGAAGCCCTCGATACAGAAACCCTAAGCACCCGATCAAATCTCCATGAAACCGTCTATAGCCGCCACCACCGTCATCCCTATATCAGGGGGATCTGAAGTTCTTCCCGGCACCCTGCTGGAGGGGATATCATCCCGAAGGCCTTCTCTCCGGTATGATGCGTGAGTAGTTGCACCTTGGACTATTGGTCCATGTAGTAGCTAGATGGTTGTATCTCCTCCTTTTTGGTTTCATGTATAGATCTTGTGAGCTCCATTCATGATCAAGATCTAATCTATTTGTAATCATGCATGTTGTGTTTGCGGGGATCCAATGGATATTGAGATTATTATGTTGGTTTGATTAATGGTTTGGTATTTATGATTCTATCATGTCTATGTTGTTTGTGATCTTGCATGCTCTCCGTTGTTAGTAGCTATCTTGTCCAAGTAGTTGCTAGTGACTCCAAGAGGGGGTATTTATGCTCGATAGTGGGTTTATCCCTCTAGTTTCCAACGGAAGTGACAAAAATCTCTTCGGTTGTAGATGTATTATTTCCACTAGGGAGAAAACAACGATCTCTTATTCATGGAACATGTGGACTGTTTACCTTACACACTTTGCTTAAAGCAGTTGTCTATTGCTTGCAACTTAATACTGGAGGGGGTTTGGATGATAACCTGAAGGTGGACTTCTAGTCATAGATGTAGTTGGATGGTGGTCTATGTATCTAGTTGTATTGCCCAATCGAATCTCACAGGATCTTTCTGACTAGTAATTTCATTGTTATGCCTTGCTCAGTTCTTGTCAATTGCCCTGCTGTAATTTGTTTACCCTTCATTCCATGTTGTTTATCTAAGGAGAGCACCTCTAGTGAACTATGGACCCGGGTCCAATCTTTACCATTGATACATTTTCCAATGTTACTTGTTTAATTGCTGCAAACCATTACCTTCCACACCATACGTTTAATACTTTGTTACAGCAAACCAGTGAGCTTGACAACCTCACTGTTTCGTTGGGGAAAAATCTTGAGTTTGTGTTGTGTAGGTCTCCGTGTTGGTTGCAACACCTATGTGACATTTCCTTCCTCCTTCTGGTTCGATAACCTCGGTCTCTACTGAGGGAAGACTTGTTGATTGCTTCTTCACACCTTTCTCTTGGGTTTTCCAATGAAGTGCCACCAAATGCCCCTGGCGCAGCCCAGTAGCCCCTGTCCCCTTCTCCTTTTTAATATTTTTCTAGATCTGTCATATTTGTGGTTTGGTTTAAATGCAAACAAAAATGCAGAACACCATATTCTGGCCAGATCCAAATTTATATATGTAGCCACATGTCTTCGTCAACTTTCAGTATAAGAATCTGACCAAAATAATATTTGATTTAGTCATAATAAATCATCTACCAAGATGTGTACTTTTCAATATATTTCTCCAGAGAGTCTTATTTACCCAAATGACCTGAAACCTTTTTGTGTTGGAAGGTAGAAACCACACCATGTTCGTCCCACTGGCCCCACATAAAATTATTTCCTAGATTAACTGTAGCAAAAATATTAAAAATAGGGAATTTATGACTTTAGAAATTTCTCTAGGACAAACCAAATGATTTTTTATCTAATTCCAACTCCCAGTAAACTTCTTTACCAATAAGTACCAAAACCTAGGAGCCCAAGATTTATTGAGGTTTTATTGAATATTGGCAAATTAAACATTTATGTGTATAGTTAGTTCACCAATAAATTCACCATTGGAGTTTTGTAAATCCAAAAAGGGGTGATTCCAATTTCTTTATAAAGGTATTATCAGTACCTAACCAGTACCCTTGGAATCACATCAAAATCTTCTGTATATTAAATATGATGAAAAAGACAAATATTATCCAGTACTGTCTTTGGGAATTTCTCAAGGGCATTCTATTAATTTTTTTGAGGTGATTCCAACTCCTCTTGAATCAGTCCACTAAATACTACCTAATCACCCAAGGAAATAATTTTTGGAGCTACAGATTATGTCTGGTGAATTATTTCCTAAAACAAGAGTTTTATCCACTATAAAAATCACTATAAATCAATGGAAATTGTTAAAATAGTGAAACCACTTTTGTTGGATTAATTTTATCAATACCTATCTGATTGTACCATTATAATACACTCGTACCATACATATCAAGCCCTAGGTCAAAAACCCTCTCTTAGGTAGTTCCTAGATTTTAAACCCAAAAGGATCCCTTTTTCCTATGCCTCCAAATCTTCTTCTAATCCAATCAAATCATACCTCCAACACCATACAGAGGTATATCATGAGATTATGTTGCTTGCTATATGTATTGATGGTTGTATGCAATGTATTGATTGTGGTGTTGTTTGTTTGCATGTATGCTCAATAACAGCGATAGTGGCGATTATGTGACGCCGAGAAGAAGGAAGCATCTGGTTATTTTTATTATTGTTATTATTGATTTTCGGGTATTCTAAAGAAGTCATGGGACATCTCGCTAGTCACAGGAAAGCCACCTTCTTGCTCATATGCCTTGTCCTATTATTTTACCTATGCATGTTTTAGCTATTCTTTTGTGCAAATTGCATTGTTGTACTATATTATGATTTATATGGGGAATGTTTGGCTCCTCTAAACCATTACCCCTAAGTATCATTAGGTACAACCCTCCTTGACGATACCTACCTGCCCCTAGTATGATAGATGGTGTATCACACCATGTCCCTTTGGAAACCCTATTTTAGCCAAATTAAAAACTATGGGATGGAAGACCCCGGAAAACGTCTTACAAAATGTTTTATGAGAAAACATTGGTGAGGCTTGGCCTACCAAGTGATCTTGAAAATGAGAAAGGGTTTTGGTTTACAAAATGGTCAGACGAAATATGGAGGAAAAATGTTTTTGAAAACACGTCGGGTTGTACAGTTCCTATTGCTTGAGCAATTTAACCCGTGCAACCACATTACTCTGGAACGGGACGAGGTTGGGCTAGAAGTTTGTCTAATCTGGTATAGGTGCCTCACACTACTACAAGGGAAAACAATCCCCGGAGGGTGGGCCTTCTCTATCCAACGGTCCATGCGTAGAATCGACCGGGAGAAGGAACAAAGGGTCTACGGGCCTCCGCGCGATACTATGAGCCCCTCATTGAAAGCGCACACCCGTCGAGGTGCAAAACGCACTTCGGTTGGCTGGTTACTATATAGGGCATCACGGTTTTGAGGAGAATAACCTCATAGGGTAGGCACCTGTATCGGAGAGGGAATCTCGAAGGTCTTGACTGGTTACTCGACCCACGATCGGTGTATATCTGGGACGGGTAATCGTATGGTGTGGGTAAAGTGTACAACCTCTGCAGAGCATAAATCTATTTGAATAGCCGAGTTCATGGATGGTTGTGATGGCTGTTGTACGGCGGTGATGATTTTGATTTCAAAAAGGACTTGGAAAAAGCAAGGGCTTGAAAGTGATTTGACCATGAGATGGTCGGAAAATGGAGGAAGGAGTTTGGTCATGAGGTGACCTGAAGGAATAACAAATGGGTGACCCAATCCTAGTGTTTTCTTACAACTTCTCAAAAAGGTTTCCAAAATGTTTTACCAAGGTTCTAAAAAAAGATATAGAGATATGCTATATCTACAAGAGAAACTAATTTATAAAAGAACCTCTTATGGAGCCATTAACATAGCCATATTGCATATCCTTTATTTCTTGTTATGTAAAGGTGGTTTGCGAGTACATTCAAAATACTCATCAGCATTGTCCCTGGCTATTTACTTGGCCAGACTTTCAGATGATTGAGAGGAAAGATGGAGATGCTGATGTCTATGCGGCCTAGGTCGTCTTCCCAGTCAGTAGCCTGTAGGATAAGGCATGGCGTGGGCTCTGCGATTGAAGACTTCCGCTATTCATGTTGTATCGCCATAATGGCACATTTGTAGTACTTTTACTCGTTATTCATGGATGGTGTAATGATACTTGTCGGTTATGCTCACGGCTCACTGATCATGGGAACGTGAATTGCAGGCATAACGGGTATTCTCGGACCGTAAATTCGGGGTGCCACAAAATATGCTAAGGCTTGTGACAGGAATCCGTGATGATATGAGATCCGGGATGTGGTTTTTCTAGTCCCATGCTTGCCACCACTAGGACCCGAGTTCTTTCCTATTGAACCAAGATGAGCGTACAACCACATGGGGCTTGGGAACTCCTAGATTGACTAACTTGCCTATTAGATTCCATGAGTCACATAGTTCGGGCGTTCCATTTGACATATGCATAGAAAACCTTTTGAAAGATTTGGCAGTTGAAAGGTGCATTCATAATAGGTAGGTAAGAGTGGCCGAGGTTGCTTGGGGTCGATGGAGCCCCTGGTAAACCAACCTCGTGTCACATCTCCAGCGACTGGCTTTGGGATTTGACCGGTTACGGTGGAACCATCCTTAGGGCGTGACTCATGGTCTCGGCAAAAGCAAGGTAAAGGTCATGGTCAACCACCCTCTGCCGGCCTTCCAAGGAAGAGGGCTAATGATATGGCATTAATACTCGGTTGGTATGTGTGGGTAAAGTTGTACAACCCTGCAGGCTAATAATCTTTACGAAAAGCCGTGTTCACGGTTATGGACAACTTGGGAACGAACGTGATGATCATAGAGAACATGAACCTAATTGTAAAACTTGGCAACTAATGTTTGTTAAGGATGCTTCCTCATGGGTATGAGGGGGTGATCCAACTAGTGGTTTGGTGATTATGATTTGGTGGATATCAAAGATGATGATCAATACTTCAAAGACGATGCTCTCTTATCCTCTTTTAAAATATTCAGATTAGACGATCTTCTTCTCTGTCTTGTTTTACAAACAAATATGGCTTTATGCAAAATAACCCCACCAGCCATAAGTCTTGCTGAGTACACAATGTACTCACCCTTGCTTTGTTGATACTTTTGGTAGAGTAAGTGTTCACTTTAAGACGAGTTCTGTACGACATCGACACCGACGAGTAGCTTGGGGTTCCCGGTAGGATGCCTGGAATCTATGGGCTAGGACGTCATCGTTATGCTTCAGGCCTCTTAGGACATTTGTTAAGGTTGCTATACTTAATAACATAATTTCCTTCCGTTGTCTGATGTTTGTGGTCAGTGACTGATGGTTGTGAAATATTTCCATCCACTTCCGCATTTAAACTAGATATTATTCATATATTTGATGAAATATCTCTCTAAAACCTGCCACTAATGCATAATTCTCAAAGGGGTATGAAATCCTTTCTTGCTATTTTTTCTTGTGCAGATAATGACATATTATGATGGGAATCACTACATAAAAGCCAAAGATACGAGATTTCCAACATGCCAGAGAAACCAGGAGCCGTGAAGATATTACTGAAAGTTTAATGACCAACTATATGGGCCTCTTCTGTATAATTGCCTCCATATAGTTTGCACCGACTTCATTAGGTTAAACAGAAAAACTTTTGTGAAGGGACCCCTATAAAAAGAGTCTTCGAGCGACAGGAAACAAAGCTTATTTTCGACCTCATCTCTCCCTGCCACTAGAAGCCACCATGCCGGAGGAATAGATCTAGATCCAAATCTCTAAACCCTTCTCCACCATCATAGCCATCTTCCACCACTTGTAATAGTAAATCTCATCTCCAATTGGCGACATTGTAAGACTATTTGCTATCAACCTTATGATCTCTATTACAATGTTTATGATTATCGATTTCATCTCTATGTATGAGTAATTCTCCTAGGGCTAAGGGCTTTGGCCTAGACATTTAGCCTTTGTGCATGTTATTTATCATAAATGGGATCATATATTAGTTTGTATGAAATGATGATTATAGTACCCTCTCTTTCCTCATTCTAAGGACTTGTCAGGTACCGAAGACCCCGAGGATTGATCTAGGTAAAGGGAGTGTGAGTAATGACTGATCTGCAGGATAGGAACCCCAGTGACAGAAAGGGTAGTACGACTGTATGTGAGGAATTTACTTGGGATTAACGGTGGCATCACGATGCTTATCATTAGTTCTCTTTCTTATATGGATGAGACTAGTAGGTTATTGCTATAAGCGGTTCCGGAGGCGATAACAATTATGGATGCACTACCCACATATAATTATCTTGCTCTAACAATTACATGCATACTTTATTATTATATATTATTCCCATCAGATGTTTTGCACAACTACTGGTGCAAACCAAAGACCCTAGGCCCTCTCTCTCCATCAATAACAACAACAATAACAAGATTGCAAACTCTTGGTCTGGTCAAAAGGCAATAGGAATTCTAAAACTCTCAAAGGTCCGTTTAAGTAATATCACTTTGCTTTATGCTTACCGAGGATTCGATAACCCAAGGTCTACTAGGGAAAAAGAGCTATACTACATCTGTAATCCGGATCGGAGGTATCAGTGACTTCTGCCTGTAATAATTTGGTTCTTTGCTCGGTTATGAGCTTGCTGTAATAAATTTTGTGTCGTAGGGTCACTCCTGTGTTACGATTCTTCACTGGATATCCTCGAGCTCCATGTGAATCTTATGTCAGATAAAGGTCTGGGATTTGTTTAGCCCTGATCCCGAGGGTGTCACAGGTTTTGGTATCAGAGCAGTACCGACTGTGGGAAAACCTTGCTATTGGTCGATGTTGAGTCAAGTGTTTGTGAAAACTATTTTAAAAGCTGAAAAGTATATGCAAAAACTCTAGTATGATTCATTTTCTTCTTATCCAGTTTCTCTCTAACTCTAGTTTATCTTATCTGGTGTTGATTTTTGAAAAAAAAATTGATATCTCTTCTAGTCTTTCAAATCTTAGGTGGCTTTTGGGAATGTCGTTTCTCAAACAGCTGACCTAGTATTGAGTTCTATAGAGTTGTGTGTATTGTGTATCCCTTGTTCCCCTTGATCCTATTCATCTGAGAGATTCATTTCCATCATGATCTCTCTGTCTTAAGGTGCCTACAATATAATGTGCCAAAGTGTTCTACTCTAGCTTATAGGTTTCCTTTCTCCTCGTGTGCCTCCTTTTTGTTTGTTGCGTACTTAAAAAGTTGTTTCTTATCTTGGAAGCTACCTCGTGATTCCTACCTTGTAGTGTACGTTGTATCACTCAAGTAGTAGTTACTTCTTTCTTGGACTTGAAACTAAGATCCCAGATTGTGCTGGATTCTGATGTTGTGAATCTTGTACATGAAGCTGACCTTTAACCCAAGATCCTTTCTTTGACCACTGTTGCTAATGTTCACACATTACCTCAGGATGGCTAGTACTACAATTCTAGCCTCCATGCTTGTGGTATTTTTCGCGATTGAATTGTGACAAATAAGGACTTCCCCTACCACTAGCTATGCCATATGTTCTTTAAAGGAACTAGATCACGAAAATAGTACTCCTTGTGAGTCTTGCATCTATACTCGCGACTCTGCCACACCTTGGGATTCAATCCTGAGCATGTTCCTTTCCCTTTGTTGTTTTCCGACCTCTGTGTACCAGTTGGTAGCAAAGTAGTAAATGTGCATCAGTTTCTTCTGATGCAAGATACTCTTGTGGTCCTTCTTGACAAACCATTTCAGGATGTCTAGGAGAAACAAACTCTAGTACCTCTTCATATCTAGTACCAGGTCAAAGTGTTGTAATCCGTAGATTAAGAGTCATTAATTATCTTCTGTCTATTCTACCTTAAAGTATCACACCCTTTTATACTAAGAGGTCGTGCTGAGATTCATGGCTTTCTTAATGAAGTGATGCTTTTACACATCTTTAACCACCCTCCCTCGAGCATTCGCGCTCGTGACTGATGCGTGTGCGTACTAATGTGGACATATGAAATTCTTAGCAATTTTGATTGCTCTGAACTCTAAGGACATTTGAGTCATTCTTATAGTGATTGGGTAACCCTATCACTAAGCAAATGATGAATGTGTGATACTTCAGAAACGTATCTATAATTTTTGATGTTCCATGCTTGTTTAGTATCTACTTTGTTTTGCTTTATCTACACTTTGACGTGTTTTTATATGTTTTCTAATACTAACCTATTAACAAGATGCCACAGTGCCAGTTGCTTGTTTTCTTCTGTTTTTGGTTCCAGAAAGGCAGAAAATTAATATTCTCGGAATTGGAAGGAACAAAAGCCAAAGTCAAGATTTTATCGTGGGGAACACGAAGCCTGAATACGAGACAGAGGAGAGCCACCAGGGGCCACTCCCCTGGTCGCGCGGCCAAAGTGGGCCCGCATCTAGGGGGTGCGTCCGACCTGGAGACCCTCCTGCCTCGACTATTGGCCTATAAAGACCATCCGATGCCAAAACCCTAAGTACCCGATCAATATTCCACGAAACCGTCTGTAGCCGCTGCCACCATCGTCCCTAGATCGGGGGGATTTGAAGCTCTTCCCGGCACCCTGCCGAAGGGGAGATCATCCCGGAGGCCTTGTTCTTCATCATGCCAGCCTCCGGTATGAAGCGTGAGTAGTTCCCTACTGGTCGATGTAGTAGCTAGATGGTTATATCTCCTCCTTTGTGCTACCATGTTTAGATCTTGTGTGCTCTGATCATGATCAAGATCATCTATTTGTAATCATGCATGTTGTGTTTGCGGGGATCCGATGGATATTGAGATTACTATATCAGATTGATTAATGGTTTTGTCTTAATGATTCTATCATGTCTATGTTGTTTGTGATCTTGCATGCTCTCCATTTCTAGTAGCTATCTTGTCCAAGTAGATGCTAGTGACTCCAAGAGGGGGTATTTATTCTATATAGTGGGTTCATGCCTCTATTTAACCTAAGGGAAGTGACAGAAATCTCTAAGGTTGTAGATGTGTTGTTGCCATTAGGGAGAAAACAACGGTCTCTTGTTCATGGAACAAGTGGATTGTTTACCTTACACACTTTGCTTAAAGTAGTTATCTATTTCTTGCAACTTAATAGTAGAGGGGGTTCAGATGATAACCTGAAGGTGGATTTCTAGTCATAGATGCAGTTGGATGGCGGTATATGTATCTTGTTGTATTGCCCAATCCACTACTAGGAAAATGGCTATAGGTAATCAGCACATCCGTGGCTCACATGGTTCAAGTGCCCCACGGCTAAAACAGGCGTGACTCACCTATGGGCAGTGCCCTACTAGTAACTAGAACAACCGTGGCGCACATGACCATAGTGTTCCACGGATATGAGTGGGCCAGGGCCCTGTTGGCCGCACGTCAGATATCCGTAGAGCACATAGGATAGGTGCCCTAGGCTTGTTGGTGTTATCCGTGGCGCACGTTGGAGGGTGCGCTACGCCTAAGCGCATGCCCCTCTGCTCTGTAAAACGGGCAGACACATCCGTGGCGCACTATGGCATGTGCGCCACGGATGTTACTAATCCCTGTGGCGCACTGGGGCCGAGTGCGCCACGGATGTGGCGACCTTTTTTTTTGGCAGATCCACTTTGTGCACATGTGTGATCATCCACCACCCCACACTTCACTTTCCCCTTCTTCTTCCTCCTTAGATCTAGTCAAGATCCTTCTCCTTCCCACCTCAATTTCTCCACTCATTCACCATTTTTAGCATGTAGAACATTCCTTGGATGTTACATAAGTAATAGAGGAAGCTCTCTGGTCTCTCATCTCCTTCTCCGGTCTCGCGCGCACCTCTCCTTTCATATTCTCGTGATTGGTCTATCATCTCGGTAAGTTGTCCATGTAAGGATGTGTTCATGTGTATATGGATGATATGCTCATATGTATGTAGATGATCGATGGTCATATGTGTGTGTATATGGGGAGTATCGATGATGCTCATGCATGTGTGTATGGAGAGGATAATGATATGTTCATGTGTGTATGGATCAGTCTCTCTCTCTTGTGTTTGTATGTGAACAAGTTTCCATTTGTTTTGCCAAAATGTTGATTCATTTCCATTTTGGCAAGACTGTGGCATTTCGCAAAGGTCGTAATTTTAGGATAGGTCATGCCGAAATTTTCTATCGACCATTGCATGCATGCATTGATTATGTGGTTCTAATAGACTTCTAATTGTACTGTGTACACAGTGCAGGCAAAAATGGTGCTCATAATGAGTGAAGACATTCTGGCTAGATTTTTGAAATGTGTGACGGCCGACATGATACGAAATAACAAGAAGGAGATAAGATGTCCGTGCAGAAGATGCAAACTCAACTGGGTGATCGACCCAGATTCCGGGAATCTGCAGGCGCACCTGCTCCGCCATGGTTTCATGGATTGATACACTCGTTGGATAAGCGATGAAGAAGATGATGGAGACGGTGAAGGTGGGAAACATGACGATGATCATCATCACGGCGAGAACGGGCGACATGATGAAGAGTCTGCTGGATATGGTGAAGGTGCGGAAGCAGACCTGGATGATGATGATCTAGATGCCGATGGAGCAGACGACGATGGAACAACGTCAGGCTGGTTGCGGGACCCTTATGTGCAAGAGCTGCTTCTCAAGCAGACGAGGAACGCAAGGGCTGCCACTAGAGAGAAAGCCAAGCTTGCGCAACTTGAGAAAGACGCGATTACTCCATTTTATGAAGGATGTAGGCCCGATGATACCCGGTTGAATGTAACGCTCAAGGCTATGGAGATGAAGGCAAAACACAAATTGAGCGATGCAAGCTTCGACGATATGATGGCATTCTGGCACGATCGTCTCCCGGAGGGGAACACATGTCCAACTAGTATCGAGGACGCCAAGAATATCGTCTGTCCTCTACATCTACCGCACGTTAGATATCACGTATGCATCAACGATTGCATCATTTATCGGGGCGAGGACACGGAGAAAACCACATGTCCGGTGTGCGGCGTGAGTCGATACAAGAAAAGGAAGAAAGCACCTCGAAAAGTGGTATGGTACTTTCCTATCACTCCTCGTCTACAGCGCTATTTCGCGGACCCTAAGGAAGCGAATCTCATGCGATGGCATGCGCAAAGGAAGAAGCCAGGAGATGACGATGATGACCCCGAAAAGGATGAGCTGCTAACGCACCCTTCAGATGCTAGCCCGTGGAAAGCATTGGACCTCGAATTCCCAGAATTCGGTGGAGATTCGAGGAACATCAGGCTTGGTGCAAGCACCGATGGACTCAATCCGTTCGGTAGCCAGAGCAGCACGCACAACACTTGGCCCGTGTTTGTATGGATGTACAACCTCCTTCCATGGTTCTGCATGAAGAAGAAGTACATGCAAATGAGTATGCTAATTCAAGGGCCAAAACAACCTGGTACCGACATCAATCTGTATCTCGGGCTGTTGAAAGATGATCTAGCCACGTTATGGGAATCTGGAGCCAATACTTACGACGCCGTCGCACAAGATTATTTCATTATGTGAGCCGCGTTGGTCACTACGGTGCATGACTATCTAGGTTGCGGGTATATCTCAGGGCAGGTTATCCAAGGATTCTGTGCATGCGTTAGGTGCATGGATAACACAAGCTATCTCCAACTAGAGAAAGATCCAGGGTCTTCGAAAACCGTGTTCATGGCGCACCGGAGATGGCTCGGCAAGAATGATCCATGGAGAAAACGTGGAGACCTGTTCGATGGCAAATCCGAGACCCGAGGAATCCCAGAGCGTAGGAGCAGCGAAGAAGTGGAAGAGTTGCTCAAAAACTGGAAAGATTGTCCTAAGCCTGGAAAGAAGCGAAAGAGGCAGCAACAAGACAAGCCGCTGATGAAGGTATGGAAAACAAGGTCTGTTTTCTGGGAGTTGCCATACTGGAAGTTTCTCCGCATGCCTCATAGCCACGACATCATGCATATCACGAAGAACGTGTGCGAGAGTTTGGTCGCCACCATAATCAACATGCCAGATAGGACGAAAGATGGTCTGAAAGCAAGGCACGACCTGATATTCTTGGGTATCCGGAAGGAGCTTCACAGAGGACGCACTACTCCTGATCATTAGGAAGATGACGATGATCATGAGTTAGAGATGACACAAGGTCGTCGGAAGGGTAAAAAGTTCAAGAAGAACGAATATTACTGCCCTCCTTATTGCTTCACTCTAAGCCAAGATGAGATCAAAAAGTTTTTCAAGCGCCTTCTAGGAGTCAAATTTCCTTACGGCTACGCGGCAAGATAAGCAGATACCTAGACGAGGCGAAGCAGAGGTTTAGTGGCATGAAGTCGCACGACTGTGCCATGCTAATGACGCATGTACTTCTGGTCGCCCTAAGATGGATAATGGACGAGCACATCCGTGAAACGTTATTTGGCCTCTAGAAGTTTTTCGACGTCATCTCTAGGAAGTCGATTGGCGTGAATCAGCTCGGGAGGCTACAGGAGGAGATCGTGGTGATACTATGCGGGCTTGAGGTCTACTTCCCACCCGCATTCTTCGACATTATGGTGCATCTGCTGGTCCATGTCGTGGAGGACATCGTCCAACTCGGGCCGATGTTCATCCGCAGCATGATGGCGTTCGAAAGGATGAACGGACACATCAAAGGATACGTTCGCAACAGGTCCCGTCCAGATGGAAGCATAGCCAAGGGCTTTCTGGCCAAAGAGTGCATCTCTTTGTGCACGAATTATCTAGACATCGAGAACCCTGTCGGTCTTCCCGTCAACAGGCACCTTGGCAAGCTCGACGGATCTGGTCACCGAGAGGGTCATCGCATACTGCATGCAGACTTCGATTTTCGACGCACAGACTTTGATCGAGCAAACCTCGTCGTGCTACAGCATTTATAACTGGTCGATCCTTGGGTATATAAGCACAAAAGTTTAATCGAGAAGAAGTACAGTGACCGGGGCATACAGAGGATGCAGGGAGAAATAATCAAAGAGCACAACTCATATTTCATGCGTTGGTTTAGGCAGACGCTCCTTGATAATCCCCCGCGATCGCATTCTTCTGACACGGAAAAGATCATATTCACCTTGTCGCAGGGACCGATGCAAAACCTGGTGACCTATCAGGCGTATGATATCAACGGTTACACATTCTACACGAAGGAAAATGGCAACAAGTGTGATTATCAGAACTCAGGCGTAACATCGGAATTCTACACCGATGACAACATGAAGGAAAGATTCTATGGAAGAATCGAGGAGATCTGGGAGCTCGACTACTGTGGAGAAGAGGTGCCGATGTTTCGTGTCAGATGGGCAAAGAGCGTCGAAAGAGAAGACCGGTATTTCACAACGATGGTTATACCCGAAGCAGCCAAATCCAAGGCCTCCGGTGCGAACGTGGCCACGAAAAATGAACCTTGGGTTCTGGCTACCAAAGTGGACCAATGTTTTTTCATTACTGACCCGACAAAGCCTAGCTGTGTTGTCGTGTGGAGAGGAAAAAGAAACATCATCGGAATGGATGGAGTCGCCAACGAGCAAGACTGAAGATGACGACGACTACGATGCAGCAACATACATCACAAGAATAAAATTAGTTTAGTTTGGTTTGCCTGGGAGGCTAAGGACGTATTCACAAGGGCAGTCCTTCACAACCTTTCTCTTAACTTTGTTTTTGTTTTCTTAGTTTCTTTTGCTTGGTTTTGTTTGCCTCTTTTTATCAAAAAATCCAAAAAAATTAGTTTAGTTTGGTTTGCTTCCTCCTATCACAAACACACAAAAAATTAGTTCCTGCTCTAGTTGCTGCTGCTATTGGCTTGCTCCACTTTTGCCAAAATGAACTCTGATGAGAATACCAAGTTGTGTGACTTCACTAGCACAAACAAAAATGATTTCCTAAGTACTCCTATTGCTCCACCTAGTCCTAATGCTACCTTTTATGAAATTAAGCCTGCTTTGTTGAATCTTGTGATGAGAGAGCAATTTTCTGGTGCTAGTTCTGATGACACTGCTGCCCACCTCAATAACTTTGTTGAAATTTCTGAGATGCAAAAAATATAAGGACGTATATGGAGATATTATTAAGATCAGGTTTTTTCCTTTCTCCTTGAGAGGAAAAGCTAAAGAATGGTTGCTATCCTTCCCTAGAAATAGTATCAATTCTTGGATTAAGTACAAAGGTTCTTTTATTGGAAAGTCCTACCCTCCTGCTAAGATTATATCTATGAGAAGTGATATTATGAAATTTAAACAACTTGATAATGAACGTGTTGCTCAATCTTGGTAAAGAATGAAATCTTTGGTTAATAATTGTCCCACTCATGGACTTACTGCTTGGATGATTATCCAGACTTTTTATGCAGGTTTAAACTTCTCTTCAAGAAACCTATTGGATTCAGCTGCTATAGGTACCTTGATGACCATTACCTTTGGTGCTGAAACAAAGCTCCTTGATAATATGATGGTCAATTATTCTGAATGTCACACTGAGAGAGCTCTGTTGGGGATATGCTATATGGGTATCCTCATAACATGTCACTTATTCGGATAACCCGGGTGGCCCATAATCGGTAGCGTGGCCTATGGCCTGCTGGGCGGCCCAGTTAGATGGATCCAGAAGGGAGGACCATGCCGGATAAAGGAAGGCTACGGTGGAGTCACCAACGTACCCGGAGCCTTGGAGTGCAAGTTACACGATACTAGTAATAGACGGTGTAGGACTCTGTAACCTATCCGGCTAGGACTTTTCCCTGTAACCCTAGGACCTGGCGACTATATAAGTCGGGCCTATGGGAGCCTTTAGGGCATTGATTCATACAACCTCGCACAGAAAACCTATCTTTGTAACTCGGCGTATTGCAATTATAGTGATTTATAGCAGGAGTAGGATTCCGCCACCATTGTGGGATCTGGACCTGGGTAAGCAGTGTTACCTCATACCCGTCAACCATCCGCCTTCCCCCATGTCTCTAAACACGCACTGTGAGGACCCCTCCATGGCGTACTCGTCGGCAATACCACGACAGTTGGCGCCCACCGTGGGCCAAGAGGCGCTTCGGGCTCTTCAGCGGGCGAGGACCAAGATCTTCGCGGGAATCAGAGAAACCGTAGCCATCGGCTGTGTTCTCTTCTCTGGCAATGTTATGATCGTCCCTCCCGACGAGTTCTGGATCCCGGCGAAGACTAACCCTACGCGGTGTTCAATCGTTCCTATCGGAGACATCCACCTCTTCATCGGCGAAACCGACTCGGGCACTAGTTCCCTAGGAGTCGGAGGAGCATCAAGGCCCGCACGGACCGCCTACGGGCAGGATACTTTCGCGGAAGGATCGATGTCGGACTCTCTTCGGAGTTTGCCGGCAAATATCGGAAAAATTCAAGGCCCACATGGACCGCCTACGGGCAAGATACATTCGCGGAAGGATCGATGTCGGATCTCCCTTCGGAGTTTGCCGGCAAAGATCGGAAAAATTCAAGGCCCACCCAAACCGCCCCTATGCAGGATATAAAGGTGGAAGATCAATGCAAATCCGTCATCTTCGCCCGTGCGTCTGGACAGCAGAGATCTAAGTTCGTCGGTGTGGTTACCAACTTTGATCTGGCGCGCTGCGTTCAGAGAGAAGGCGAAACCCCCCGCGATTACCTGGCCAGGTGGCTCCGTATACAAGCCGATCTGGCCCACTACGCCGATGATAACTCTTTGTATCACTTCGTGGAAGGACCAGACCGTGGCATGCTTCTCTGACATTCTTTAAGACGGCAGCAGGCAACAAGACGCCTTACCCTCGAAGAGATGGTGAGCACCGTCAACTACTATGCGGAAGCTGACGCATCAGCCCAGATGGAGCTTGCGCTCAGAGACGGACAACCTCCGATTCAGCAACTCCTCCCGCCGCCATCATCGCAGCAGCACCACCACCTCCAGTCATTGTCGAGGCCGTTGCACCTCCACCGCCTATCATCGAGGAAGTCCTGGCACCCTCCGACTCTGTAATTGACGCGCTTTATGCTGATTTTAGTGCAGATTCCGAGGAGATAGATTTCAGTCCAGAAGATCTAGACTCCGCTATGCAGGAGATGAAGGAAGAGTACTCGCGCGACGAGCAAGCCAACAATGCCGTCGCGTCGTGAGGGGTGTTCGTCACCATTGGGACGGCAATGGATGAAGATCAACCCAGACGAGCTCCGCCTACAGCACTGGAAAAGGGGAAGGGGCCACTTATTGCTGCTGACGATGATCGCGCAAAAGTCATGCCCCCTCCGCCTAACCCTGTGCAGCAGCCGCAGGAACTCGGCACCGGACCGAGCAACAACAACACCGCAAACTTGCCGCCTCCAGCTTATAGAGTGATGTACGGCAATCTGCTCGTCGATCCACTGACCGTTGCTCATATCTAGAACGTGACCCAGCTTGACGAGAAGCGCCAGCAGCTGCTGGAGGAAGAGCAGGCCATCGCGGAGCAAGGAGCTAAGCTAGATCGAGATCTGGTCAACGCGCAGAAGTCCATAGAGAAATCTAGAGCAATGGAGGCTGAGTACAAGACTTTACTGCAGCAGCAGAAGGCTAAGAAAGCTCCGGCTCGCGTCATCGACGATCCTGGTATGCGGAGTAACCTAGGATGAGCTCCCTCAAAGCCGTCATAGGCCAAGCCATACATTGACAGTGAAGGCAAGAAAGTGATTCCCACCCCACTCCTTAACCTTGCCGTCGCCAAGACCCTTATGGAGCAGGATAGATCGCCTGAGGCAGTGGAACAGGTCTACGACCTAGTGGTCAAGGCGGTAAAGTAGCAGGAAAAGGCCACCTCTCAGAGGCTTGAGTCTGACCCAGTGCTCTACCAATCTAGCTAGTACAAGCCGCCAAGGGACAGATCTCCTCTTGATGTTGGGTCCCAGACGGGTTCATCAGAACATAGATGGAGGGATGAGCGCAACAGGAAGGATGCTATCCCCATATCCTCCGACCACGGAGAAAAGGCCCGACCTCGTCGCCCATCGCCACCGCCCCGGCCCCCCCGACATCGCGAAGATTACAAGACTCACCATCGTACTGATATGCCCCCACTAAAGCAGTGCGGCATCGTCATCCGCGATAACACGGAGCAGACCCATCATGACGGAGAGCGCAATCAAGGACACAAAAGCAGGTCACACCATGATCCTCCGCGTCCGCAAGCAACCGTGACAGGCGTGAGGCGTCGCAGGAGGGTAACAACAAAAAGGCTAACCCACCGCCACCTCCTCCTCCGTCACCACCAAGCAGTCACCATGCCGGAGGAGGCCCGCGTCGTTCACGCCGCCCATCCCCTGTTGACAAGAAGAATAACCTGGAGCCATACGATGCACGTTCGTGGATCGATAAGATCCACGAGGCCCGGGAAGGACCATACCTGAGACCACGTTGCTTTGGACCTGCAATACGGTCCGCAACTTACCCCAAAGGTTTCCGGATTGACAAGACCATCAAGCCCTATGACGGCACCGCCAAGCCAGCCACATGGTTCCAGGACTACGGCAACGCGGTGGAGATTGCCGGAGGCAAACCCAACATCGCCGTCAAGTACCTCCCATTTATGCTGGTGGGCATGACCCGTCAATGGATCGACGACTTGCCAGAGAAATCCATCTACAACTAGTTGGACATGCAAGAAGCGTTCACCAAAAACTTTGAGGGTACATACAAGCGTCCCTGCACTGTGGGCGATCTATAGCGGTGCGTGCAAGAGAAAGACGAGACATCTCACGCCTACCTCTCTCGTTGGCTGGACATGAAGAATTCCTGCGCAGGAGTGCACGCTCAGACCACCATGGCCGCCTTCATCGACAGGTTGGAAAGAGGAACGTTGCTCCGACATAAGCTGAAGCGCTTGCAGGACAATCACCAACTTGACTTCAACCAGATGATTCAGTTGGCTAGTGAGTTCGCAGCTGCTGACGACGATGCTCGCAGCTCATTTCCAGCAACAGCCGTTCTAACTCAATCTCAGAGGAACAGCAGTACAAAGCGGAAAATCGCTCCAGAAGAAAAGCAATCTAACGACATGGTCACTATGACTTTTGCAGGACGAGGTGATGGTGGGAAACGTGGCCGAGGAAGGGGAGCTGGCCGTGGGTAGCAGCGAAGCAGTGAAACAACCTCGGCGCCGCTCCGCGTTCCCCAAACCTACAAGGAGTACCGCAATATGCCGTGCCTCGTACACCTCGACGCCAACGGCAAGGCCACCCATACCAATCGACACTGCAAGTTTGTCAACAACCTCAAGGAAGACCCGGAGTCCGGCTACAAGCGAAGTTCGAAGAACAGACCGTGAGGAAAGGTCAAGGGGAAGAAGAAGGAGGAGGAGTCCAAGAATTCGAGTGACATGGACGAAGACGTTGACCCCAAGCACGCCGCCAAGAGCGACGACAAGGGAAAGAACCACTTCTCAAAGAAGGCTCCAGTCTACCACACTTTCCTTGGCACCCCCACAGTCTGATAATAGAAGACCTCTCTGAGGATACTGATGGCCACTCTCCCCCCAGTTCCCCAGTACCTGTGCTGGTCGGAGGTTCCAATAACTTGGGACAGGACGGACCACCCAGACCTTGTACCTACGGAGAACCAGTACGCCATGGTCATCAACCCCTTGATTGACGGCGTGGAGTTCACCAAGTGCATGGTGGATAGTGGAAGCAGCATCAACATCATGTACCTAGATACACTGCACAAGATGAAATTGACGGAGGAAAACCTAAGGCGGACCAACACCATCTTCCATGGCGTAGTTCCTGGTCGGGAGGCTCGGTACCTTGGGTGCATTACACTTCAGGTCGCCTTTGGCGATGTTAACAATTACCGCCAAGAGCGCATGACCTTCGAGGTGGTCCCCTTCAAGAGCGTGTACCACGTCATATTCGGCCGCGACATATTCCACACGTTCATGGCCAAGCCATGCTTCGTCTACAACAAAATCAAGATACCCGGACCAAACGGTGTCATCACCGTATCCGGAAGCTTTACCAAAGCAAGGGATTGCGAGATCAATGAATCAGCCGTTGCAGAAGCTGTCTTCTACAGCGAAGAATTCAAAGAGATCTAGAGCAAGGTCAATGACTCAGAGATGCCCGCGTCGAAGAAGCAGATCTCCGACTCCGCTCCTACATTCAAGGCCGCCATCGAGACCAAGCCGGTGGAACTTGTGGTAGGCGATGCCTCCAAGGTCACCGCCATTGGGACGAACCTGGATCCCAAATAGGAAAGCGCGCTCGTCGAGTTCCTCCGTGAGAATAGGGACATCTTTGCCTGGCAACCTGCCGACATGAAAGGTGTAGCTAGGGAACTTGCCGAGCACAGCTTAAACATTGATCCAAAATGTAAACCAGTGAAACAACCTCTACGACGCTTTGGAGATGAGAAGAGACGCGCCATTGGCAAAGAGATAGCTAGGTTACTTAAAGCTAGATTTATCCGAGAAGTCCTTCACACCCATTGGGTGGCCAATCCTATACTTGTCCCCAAAAAGGGAACCGGTGAATTAAGAATGTGCGTTGATTACACCGGCTTGAACAAAGCATGTCCCAAAGATCCGTTTGCTTTGACTCGCATTGACCAAGTCATTGACTCGACGACTGGATCGGAGCTTTTGGGTTTTCTCGATGCATACTCAGGATACCACCAGATCAAGATGAGGAAGTCGGACCAATTGGCCACTTCGTTCACTACCCCATACGACACGTTTTGCTATGTCACGATGGCCTTTGGGCTAAAAAACGCAGGTGCTATGTACCAGCGAACAATGCAGCGTTGCCTCCACGACCAAATTGGTCAGAACGTTCATGCCTATGTGGAAGATATTGCGGTGATGTCTAAAAAGTCAAATGACTTAATCTCCGACTTAAAAGAAACCTTAGATAATCTCCAGAAATACAACATGATGCTTAACTCTAAGAAGTGCGTCTTCGGGGTTCCGGCCGGCAAATTGTTAGGTTTCATCGTTTCCCAACGCGGAATCGAGGTCAACCCGGAGAAAATCAAGGCCATCTTAAACATAAACCGTCTGACATGCCTAAAGGACATTCAACGACTAACAGGTTGTGTTGCAGCAGTTAGCCGGTTCGTCAGCCGACTTGGAGAGAAGGCTCTGCTGTTGTACAAGTTGCTGAAGAAGGCGGACAAATTCACGTGGAAGGACGAAGCAGATGCATCATTGAAGCAGCTCAAGGAGATTCTTTCCTCAGCGCCAATCCTTGCAGCACCCGAACCTGGAGATCCCCTGTTAATCTACATGGCGGCAACCAAACGGGTAATCAACATCGTCGTCGTGGTAGAGCAGAAGGAACCAGGCTATGAGCACGGAGTTCAACGACCAGTTTACTATGTGAGTGAGGTCTTGGCGGAGTCCAAGCAGCGTTACCCGCACTACCAGAAGATAGCTTATGGAGTATTCCTTGCTTCTCGGAAGCTGAGGCATTACTTTTAGGAGCACCCAATCACAGTGGTGAGCAAGACTCCACTGTCCGATATTATTAATAACAACGACGCTACAGGAAGGGTCGCGAACTAGGGCATTAAGCTTGCCGCCTTCGAGATAACTTACAAAAGACGCGACGCTATCAAGTCACAATCCTTGGCGGATTTTGTTGTAGATTGGACGGAGATGCCAGACGCTATCAAGTCACAATCCTTGCCGGAGCCAGAGTACTGGGTGATGCACTTTGATGGATCAAAGCTGCTCAATGGCTCGGGGGCTGGTGTATTGCTACAGTCACCAAGAGGAGACAAGCTATACTACGTTCTGCAGATCCACTTCGAGGATACAAACAACATGGCGGAGTATGAAGCACTCATTCACGGACTACGTGTAGCCAAGGATATTGGAATCAAGAGCATAGTTTGCTGTGGAGATTCCGACTTGGTTGCTCAGTAGGTGGCTGGCACCTGGAATGCGCGGAACCATATGATGGCGGCATATCGAGATGAAGTGGACGAGATAGCCAAGAGCTTCTTGGGCTACGAAGTCAAGTATGTACCTATGGAGCAAAACGAGGCGGTTGATCTACTATCTAAGCTAGGATAAGGGCGCAAGCAAATTCCGCCAGGAGTTTTCCTAGAACACCTGTGCACACCATCTGTGAAGGGAGCCGACATCGACAACCAGGATAGAGCTGACTCTTTCATCAACATGGTGACTAGGGTCCCTCCGGCTTGGACAAAACCGTTCATGGAATATCTCGAACACGGAACTTTGCCCGACGACGAAGTCTAAAGACGGCAAAAAGTACGACGAGCAAAGGGTTATACCATAATCAATGGGAAAATCTACAAAAGGAGCACTACTGGTGTATACCTAAATTGTGTTTCCCAGCTAGAAGGTATGGAAATCCTACGCGAAATCCATCTCGGAGATTGTGAGCATCACGCCGCTCCTAGATCGTTGGTCGCAAAAGCCTTCCGGCAAGGATGCTACTGGCTGACCGTGAAGGCGGACGCCGACAAGCTGGTTGAGACATGCATGGGATGCCAGTATTATGCCCGACAACCACATGTTCCTGCTGAAGAACTGCGAACAATACCAATAACTTGGTTGTTTGCAGTCTGGGGGCTAGACATGGTGGGACCGTTACAAATGGCACCCTGTGGGTTTACGCATCTGCTTGTAGTAGTTGATAAATTCACTAAATGGATAGAACCTAAACCCATTAGAAAGCTTGATGGGGCAACTTCCCTCAGGTTTGTCCGGGATCTAGTGGTGATATTTGGTCTCCCACATATCATTATCACCGACAATGGCAGCAACTTGTCACTCGGAGAAGTGGAGGCTTATTGCTGGGAGAAAGGCATCCAACTTGACCTTGCATCTGTGGCGCACCCACAATCCAATGGTCAGGTTGAGCGAGCCAATGGATTAATTCTGCAGGGAATCTAGCCACGTCTTGAGGCACCGCTACATAGAGCAGCTGGAGCCTGGGCGGAAGAATTGCCTTCTGTTCTATGGAGTTTACGAACTACACCCAACAGATCCACCGGCTACACCCCTTACTTCATGGTATATGGAGCAGAAGCCATCCTTCCTTCCAACATCCTTCACGATGCACCGAGAGTTGCCTCCTATGACAAAGATGACGCTGAAGAATCCAGACGCCTAGATGTGGACCTTCTCGAGGAGGAGCGCGTTTTGGCATGCCAAAGATCTGCCATCTACCAGCAGAAGCTACGCAGCTACCATAGTGGCCACGTTCGGCATCGCTCGTTTAAAGAGGGGGATTTAATGCTCCGACTTAAGCAGAAGAAGTCACACAAATTATCCCCGCCATGGGAAGGACCGTTCATCATAAGCAAGGCGCTACTCAATGGGTCTTACTACCTCGTTGACAATCGTGAATTGAAGGATAGACCCAATGAGGATCATAAGCGTAAGCGACGTGACCCGGATGATGACTACCCGGAGCTTGATCGGCCATGGAACATAGCACAGCTACGTCCTTTCTACACTTAGAATTTTTTATCTAATTGTGTACCTCTTATATGATCAATGAAATAAAGCTCTCTGGTTCACTCATATTTCTGAGTCTTTTACCTCCTTTAGTGTTCATTTTTGGATCATGTAAAATATTTATCACAAGCTTTGCGTTGCACTTGTGAAAATTTCGCCTACGGGCGTTATCTTAAGTTTTCTGGTCTACACGTTCTTTGTCATTTTTATGTGGATTCTGGAGTAGTGACTTTTGGCACTTATTTTTGGCGATTTTGTGCTCAGGTTATTGACGGTGCCATTGGGCATCATCACCTAAGTGCATGGTTCCGACAACAAGTCTTCCGACTCACGAAAAGTCAATCATAAGAACCAAAGTAATGGATAAGCCAGCACTTTCTTAAAAAATATATACATGCTGGAAACTAGTTCTTAAGCAGCAGGAAATAACAACCATTGTTTTCCGCCTTAAGTTACATAAATAAGTTTTTCTCCATTTTATGCACCAAAGGTGAAACAAATATTACAAAGTTGTTTTTCATTCCTTTGGCGCAGGAGACTTGGAGGCAGCATCGTCACCAGCCGGAGAATCACCCTCGAAGCCGGCACTGTGGTGGGACTCAGAGGAATCTTGGTTGCCGCCGTCAATGATGTTCATGGGCACGAAGACGTCGATTTCCACCAACTTGGCAACTCTGGTGTCATAACCCGCGAGTGATGATAAGATGGCTTCATGATTGATCTATTTGCCATCATCGTTGACATCGAGGATACCAGAGGTCACCGTGTCGATGTCGGCACCTTCTTAATGTGCCTTGACCATTGATAGCGCCATCCTCGCGCCAGCCCGTGCACACGAAGCTTTCCAGCTTGTGATACGCTCGGGGGCTCAGTGCAGAATCTCCGAGTACTTCGCCACGGAGTCCAATGCCTTGATGTTTATCTGGAGGGGATTGGCAATCTCCTTGGCTTGGGTGATGGCGGTGTTGATGAAGTTGCCGGCAAGAACCATGCATTCCTTGGCCGGAGGAGGCGATCTGGTTAAACCCATAGGAGCTGGAAATTCCGACAAGGAGCACATGAGTTCAACAATTCAAAGTATCCAGACTACAGAAATCCACGTCGGAGAAAACTTACTAAATATGCTGGCCTCAGCTTGCCAGAGGGTGTCTGCCAAGGATTGTTTCTCTTGTTGGAGGAGCTTATACGCGTCGCTATGGCGATGATTCTGATCATCGGAAGCTTGCTTCTGATCTTTTAAGATCGCGATCTCCTCCTTCAAGCGGTTGATTTCCTCAGTGGCGGAGTCCTGCAGGGCCTTCATCGATTCCTCATGAATTTTCAGCATGTCTTTCCTCTCCTGCTTAAGAATCTTGTTTTCGCTATCCAGCTCTTGAATGTGCTTGGATTGCTCGACAATATTTTTGGCCTTGGCGATGGTTTCTGCAAGTCGGAGAAAGTAAATTACACAGTGAGTACTCGGAGAATATGGGCACAAAACCAAGTCGAAATGCGCATTAGAAAAAAGACGCTTTCTCTTGGTGATTTGTTCCTTCAAGAAGGCAGTTTTACCCTTTTCAGCTTCTAGATCTGCACGCATCTTCTGGTACTTGTCATTGGCCATACCCCTCCGAGCATTCTCGTTCTGTGGAAAAAAGGACAAAGTTAAACGTCGTTTAGTCTGCTTGGAGCATCTAGCCGGAAAACTTTCACCTAGACGCTCGGGGGCCACAGCGAAATATTTTTAACTTAGCAATATGCTTAGCTTTTCTTTAAGCATCTAGTCAAAAATAATTCAGTTCTCGATTAGAAGCTTGGGGGCTACAGTATAAAGTTTTTAACTCGGATGTCTGCTTATCATTCTTTAAAGCATCTAGTAGGAACTAATTCAGTTGCAACTAGAAGCTTGGGGGCTACAGTATTGAAATTTATAAAAACTACGTATGCTACTCTTAAAGCATTTAGTCGGAATAATTCATTCCATCTAAATGCTTGGGGGCTACAGTGAGAGTTTTTTCTAACTTAGTCACTCTTAGAGCATATAGATGCAAAAACCTATGATTTTTCCGTCTACATCCTCGGGGGCTACAGTGGGATACTCATATGAAAATCAAAAGGCAAAATAAAACTTACAAGTGCAATGATCTTGAGGTTTGTAGAACTCTCGGCCAGCAACTTGCCAAAGGATTCGCTGTTTCCTTGCAAGATTTCTGCTTGACGGAGAAGCTCCTCTAGACCGCACGTCGGAGAAGTCGGCTCCGCACTAGGGACAAAAGCAGTGCTACCCGGTGTAAGTACCGGATAGACTATCTTTGGATAGACTATGGTTTTCTGGGGTGCGGGGGCGCCGCCAACGGTAGAAGTACCAGCTTCCACCACCGCCTTGCCGCCACCGATGACATCCTTAGTCGGAGGTTCAGCCATTTGTTGGGTGGTACTTTCCTACGTCTCCTTCTCGCCGACAACTGTAACCTCTGTAGAAGCACCTGAGTCTACTTCCATGACAGAAGGGCCAGATGCCTCCTTAGCTTGTGAGCTTGTCGGGGCAGATGAGGGCTTGACGGCAGGAGTAGTAGGGGCGATGGCGGGGGAGGCGTCGCGATGTAGCATGTCTTTGATATTTCGAGAAGCCCCCAAAGTTTTGGAGGTCTTCTTGCAGCTGGTCATGGCTTTCTTCCTGAAACGTGCAAAATGCATAAGTACAGGAGAAAGACAGATAAATAAACAATGTCAAAGAATGAGAAGCTTACACAAGTGGGGGTGCTTTGGCAAAAGGGATCCCAGCCATTATTCTCTTTTCTGCCTCTAGGACGGCGGTAGTCTTTTTGGAGGCTCCACCCTCTGTCTTCTTCTTCTTGCCTCCGTCGGCAGCGTCAGAGGTGGAGCTCTTCCGCTTTCGCGCCAACGGAACCTCGTCGTCGGACACGACCATGACTTCCTTCATCTTTGGATCATATATTTGAGGCGCCATACTCATCTCATCTATGTCGCTAAGCTGTTAGGTAAGAAATCACCGTGTTAGATAAGATGATATTTGCAAGACGGAAGAACCGGAGTATATGTCATACACGGAAAATAAAAACTTACCTTTGGGCACTTGCCGTCTATGAACATGTCATAGGTGATGGTGAAGCCGCGCTTCTTATCCTTCACCTTGACGATGTCCTTAAGTCGGAGCTTGACGGAGTCGCTCGAGAAGTTGTCCACGAAGATGCGGAGACTATCCCTTCTGTCGCTGGTATACTCGTGCATGAGCTTCACGCGGTGCTGCAGAGGTTGGATTCGCCTGATGAACCAGCACATGGCTAGGTCCAAGCCGGTCAAACCCGTCTCTACAAACCATTCGATCCGCCTTATCGTGTGAGAAGCGTCGAGGTCGGAGAGAAGGGAGGCTTGGGATCTCGATGACGAGGCTTCAGCGGCGGCTCCGTGAACGAAGTCCGGGTACGTAACTTGTCGGCCAGCCAGCGGGATGTCTGGGTCGTAAAAGTACGTATGTTTCCAATTCCTGCAGGACTCGTGGCCGACGATGTCGGGGAACCGCCGGCCAGGTCGAGTCTTGAAGCTTATGGTGCCACAGTTCCTAAGATCTTCCTTGATATGTCCGTCTTCACGTTTGACGGTGAAGAAGTACACAAAAATGTCTAACCTAAGCCTTATCCCTAAGTATCCCTCGCAAAGTGTCGCGTAGTTGCTAAGCACTAAGATACTATTGGGGGAAAGGTTCTGGGGCTGGACTCTATAATGGTTCAAGACGGAGAGGAAGAAGTTGGAGATGGGCAGGGAGACGCCACGTACCAGTTGAGCTTTGAGGTACACCTTTTCTCCGGCTTGGGGAGAATGTGTCACCTCGCCGGCCGGCGCCGCCAGCCAGGCAAGTCCCTCCGTCACCGGGAGGTATCCTTCGGCGACCATCTCTTGGATATCACGGTCTGTGATATCCGAGCCGCGCCAGTCTCCCTTGTGCGAGTCTGGTTCCTCATCAAGTGGCTCTAGCGCCACCAAATTTAGGTTGCCGCCGGTGGACTCGATCACCACCGACCCAGGGATGACCAAACCTTCTCGGGGCACGACAAAGGAGCTCGCCGGCTTCGCCGCGGCTTCGCTCGACGCCGCCATTGATGGAGAGGTGCTACTACTAGCCATGGAGTGAAGATTGGGTGCGACTGGTGCAGATTGGCGCTAGGGTTTTTTCAAGAGTTCTCGCGGAGAGCTCGAGGAGACACGCGACTGGAGGAAGAAGATGATGCGAGAGGAATGAGGTAAAAAGTGGAAATTTCCCCACGGTTACTATTTATCATCCTCGACATCAAGGTTCGTGCAGCTTGATCAGACAGTTGCCGCGTAGACGACGTGTTCGCAAACGTGCGCGGAAATTTCACCACGTATCCAACCGTCGCCGCCAACGGTTCGTATTGGTTACGTGGTAAAATCGGACATGATTGCGTTCTTTGCATGTGTGAGTTACGAGGCGTCGCTTACCTAAACCTACATCGTCCTAGCTGACATGGGCAGATGAGCCTTCACGTCGAAGATTCCGACATAGAAAGATCCAATCCGGCTATGGAAAAGTACGATGGAAGAATCAACATTTCTCCGACTTATGAGTTGAAGACAGAGAAAGCTTTGCAGGGTTCTTTGGGAGAACTACAAGATATTGCTTGACGATTTGCCGACATCCTACTAGACGGAGAATTCATATGAAGAGGCAAGACGGCGCAAGGTCTCGGAGTTCTCCGGGGGCTACTGTTGGGGATATGCTATATGGGTATCCTCGTAGCATGTCACTTATCCAGATAACTCGGGTGGCCCATAGTCGGTAGCATGTCCTATGGCCTACTGGGCGGCCCAGTTAGATGGATCCAGAAGGGAGGCCCATGCCGGATAAAGGAAGGCTATGGTGGAGTCACCAACGTACCCGGAGCCTTGGAGTGCAAGTTAGACGAGACTAGTAATAGACGGTGTAGGACTCTATAACCTGTCCGGCTAGGACTTTTCCCTGTAACCCTAGGACCTGGCGACTATATAAGTCGGGCCTATGGGCGCCTTTAGGGCATTGATTCATACAACCTCACACAGCGAACCTATCTCTATAACTCGGCGTATTGCCATTATAGTGATTTATAGCAGGAGTAGGATTCTGCCACTGTTGTGGGATCTGAACCTGGGTAAGCTGTGTTACCTCGTACCCGTCAACCGTCCGCCTTCTGCCACGTCTCTAAACATGCACTGTGAGGACCGCTCCATGGCGTACTCGTCAGCAATACCACGACAAGCTCCACATGGTAAGAAGGTAAATTCTGTTGAAGAAACCTCCTCTTTGAGTGATAAGATTGATGTTATCATGCTATGGTTGTTAATGGGAAGCTCCTTTAGATCCAAATAATGTTTAGTTGGCCTCTTTGGTTGCTCAACAAGAGCAAGTTGATGTGAACTTCATTAGGAATAATAATAATTTTGGCAACAATGCTTATGGTAATAACTATAGGCCCTATCCTCCTAATAATAGCAATACTTATCATCGTAGATCCGGAATTACTAGTGAAGACAGGAGCCTAGAAGTTGAAAGATCCACTAAAAACTTTATGCAAATGCAATATGAGAAAAACAAGATATTCACCAATACTATGGAAGAACAATCTGCTATCTTGAAAAATATTAGTCATCAGCTTGAGAAATTGAATAGAGAAATTCCTAGTTTACAGTCAAAAAATTTGAGTGCTGAGAAAAATATTTCCTATTTGTCTAAAGCGCAGTCCTCTTTGATTAGTAAAATGGTTCCTAAACCTGAAACCTTGGAAAGTACCTTTGCTGCTACTCATGCCATACAAGTTACTATTGATGAAAATGTTAGACTGTTAGCCCAACTTCATGGTAAGTGGGAAAGAGAAGCTGAAATTGCTAGAAACAATTGTGTGTGCACTATCACCACCACCAATATGGATGCCACTAAACCACAAGACGTCCCTATTCCTCCTACCACAATGCCTAAACCCAATGAGCCTACTACTAGTCATGATAAGTTTTATTTTGATCTTGACGGTTGCAATATTTCTGAAGTGATTATGTTCCTACAAAAGCTTGCTAGAAGTCCTGATGCTAGTGATATGCATGCATTACAGATGCTCTTATTAAAATTAAGGAAGAGAAGTTGAAACACAAAGCCTCTATTACTAGGAAAGTAGAAGATAGTTGGTAAACCATTATTAATATACAAGTGAATGACTATGATCTCAAAGATTCATGTGACCTTGGTTCTAGTGTCTCTATTATGCCTACAAAGATTTATGAAATGCTTGATTTTCCACCTTTGGAAGATTGTCATTTGGATGTCCCACTTAATGATAATGCTAAGAAGAAACTCATGGGGAGTATTAATGATGTTCTTATTATGGTTAACAATGCTTATGTCCCTTTTGATTTCTATGGTTTGGATGTTGAATACAATGCTTCTTGTCCTATTACTTTGGGAAGACCTTTTCTTAGAACTGTTGGTGCCATCATTAATATGAAATAAGGCACCATTAAATATCAATTTCCATTCAAGAAAGGTATTGAACACTTCCCTATGAGGAGAGAGAAGTTGTTTTTTGCTCCACCTTTGAAATCAAGGTTTGATTTTAATGATTCTTCATTTGAAAATACTTGATTCTTACTTCTTGTGCCTAACTTAAAGGTGTTAAATAAAAGTACTTGTTGGAAGATAACCCGAGAGTTTTCTTGATTATTGGAAGTTATTACTTCAGTAATGACCTCTCCTTATCCTTTTTATTTGCTTTTTGTGCCAAGAATAACCCCTAATGTGAGGGAGGTAAGATTTGGGGAATTGCTGTCCCGAAACAGATCTTTGTTCTCCACCATAAAAATTCGTGACGAATCTCTGTAAGTTGTATTGAGATGATATTTTGTGAATAAATCCCCCAGTATGTTAGATAACTTTAGTTAGTTCAACACTTTTTTATTTGAGCAACAGAAGGTCTTCGAAAAAAGGTTTCTACATGCTCGTCTGTTTTGAGAGATTTCTGCCATTATCTGCATTTGCTTCTTATTGATTCCTTTTTGGGTTATTTTTGGAAAATTGAGCTTTTTGAGGGAATTGCTACACCATATTGTGTTTTTAGTGAAAGTTTTGCTGTTCCAAAGCTAAACCCAAGGGTCTATTATCTTTTGAATACACTAATATTGCTAATGAAGATTGTGTGAAGTTTCGTATGAAGGAAAATTTTCAGGTGTAGAGAGAGAATGATGTAATGAGATGAAGAATGGACAAAAGATTAAGCTTGGGGATGCCACCTCGTGTCACCACAAGAAATATTCAAGAGGTACAAGCGTCAAAGCTTGGCGATGCCGAAGGCATCCCCTTCTTCATCAATAAAAAGCTCAGGTCTTTCTAGACCCTTCGTTTTTTTATTTCGTGCACTGTTATGTTGTTCTTGGAGCGTATTAGTTTTCATTTAGTTTGCTTAGTTTCCTTTAATTAAACTAGTTTGGACCCCCGTTATCGCTGTGTTGTTGAAAATAAGTTGATTGGTGTTGGAGAGGAGTTGAAAGTTCTTGCTTGAGTAGTACAAAAGGAGCTTGCTTTTACTATGACTTAGACTTTATCATGTCATGCTAGGTGTTGTTTTGACCTTATGCTTAGTGATTTTTGCTATAGCATGACTTGTTTCAAACAATTGGGATTGCTTAGTGTTCCTTGAAGGAATCATGTGTTATTTTGGCATACAAAAGTATAGTATTGTGGTATTCTCACACCATGTTATGACTATGAACCAGTCACCATAGCCTCTATGATCATTTAGTCCTTGACTTGTAGTACCACTTTATGATTTGATTAGTAATGTTTTGTCGCTCTGCAGGATTATGTCCATATTGCTTTCTTAGTTGGTCGCTCCCAGTCTTTTGCTAGCCTCCACTTGTATGAGTAAGATCTACTCATGCATCCAACTCCCAAGAAACCAAGTTATTCCAAGGTGTCAACTATAAATTCCTATGCATGGTGTGTTACACCATTCCAATTATATTCTTGTTTTCATCTATCTTCCAATTAAAAAGTATATTTTATGTGAAAACTTAGTGATTAAAGCTCTCACAAACTTGATGGAATACTTTATATTTCTTTCCCCTATTAAACTTGAACCATTGTGTCATCTATGTTGTATATGCTTGCACTTATACGTTGGAATTAGCAGAACTGTGCTATCACGGGGAAAGATTTCAACATTGCACTTGTACTTTGTACACAGTTGATATCATGCTCTTTTGTCTATGGATGTCGTCGGTGTGAAATAAAAGGGGATCTTGTAAGTCCATGGAGTTATGTATGTGTGTTAGAGAAACGCTTGGGCCGCTATCCTAAGCCATGCCTTATCATGGTGGAAACTTGCAGCATCACCATAATGACATATGTGAAGCTTTCTTCTTATAAAAAAGAGATATATTGAAAAGAGGAAAGAGAGAAAAAAGCACCATATTCCCATGGAAAATAAGAAGATTGCTGGGATGCTCATTGTCTACTTGCCTTGTCATTTTGATTATGGGATAGCTCCTGTATCATGTGCAAGGGGTACCCCGTTGGCGGTTCTCTATGATACACATGTACTTACTATGACAATAACTTACAGGTGACTAAATTTAAGTAGCATGAGGTGAGGCCCTCGTATTCAAGGGACATGATATTGCCAACTTATACTTTGTCAATCATATACTCCATAGTTTGTTCACACTAACCTTAATCACTTCAAGATGCTTATGATAGGGGCAATGAGAGATGAAAGCTAACAAGTACCATAATTTTTGGAAGCTCTTTTTGATGCTTGAAATCCCTGCTTCACTTTTATGAAGGGCCTTTCTTCCACTATATTGAGTCTTCACCTTCTATCCATAGGCACCAGTTAAGAGAGCATAGTTGACATTCTTAGTTCTATGTGCATTGTCCCAAAACTTATTGATTGATGCATATTGTTGATATTACTTGTTCTTGTGCTATTTGTGTCTAGTCACTCTTATGAACTTTGAAGGTGTCCTATGCATCTATTTGTTACTCCATGAGGGACAAGCTGAATGCCACTATGCTATGTTTTCTGTATGTGAAACAAACAAACGTTTTTCAATGAATGTTATTCATGATCTTTGTTTGTAGCCTTTCATCTTGCATTGCATAGTTACTTTGTCTTACTGTTAGAACTCCATATTTAATGCTCATGCTTAAAGTTCTTTGATCCCAGCTTTCAATGCTTGCAAATGGTTTGATCTTGATTTTGATGGTGCATGTCACCTCAAAAATTATTCTTTTTATCACTTACCTACTCGAGGACGAGAAGGAGTTAAGCTTGGGGATGCTTGATACGTCGGAAACGTATCTATAATTTTTTGATGTTCCATGCTTGTTTAGTATCTACTTTGCTTTGCTTTGTCTACACTTTGAGGTGTTTTTATATGTTTTCTTGTACTAACATATTAACAAGATGCCATAGTGCTAGTGTAACAACCCATGTTTGTAATATATTTACTTAGTACTTAAACATGGCATGCATATATTTAACTCATGTAAGCAATGCATGAGTTTAAGTGTGTTGAATAAAAATGCAAACCCTAAACCTTCCCTCTCTTTGAAACTATATCCTAATGGTGTTTGAAATTTTGGAAAGTATCAATTGTGAAGCCCAATTGATTATAAAGGCCCCACAATAGTTTATATGTTTTATGAAAACTCCTGGTAATTTGAAAAGATTTAAAACAGTAAGTGAATTTGAAATTACAAACATAAATCAAAATCCGAAAAAGGAAAAGTTTCTGTTAAAAAAATATAGCCAGAGGGCAAGCCAGGCCGCAGCCCAGCAAGCCTCCTCCCCTTCCTCTCTCTCCCGCGGCCCAGGTCAACCCACCCGCATCCCAGGAGAAAGCCCATACCCCTTCGTTCTTTTCTTCCTTTTCTTCTTCGTCAACAGAAGGACGCCGGCGAGGAGAGCTGCTCGCTGTCGCTGCCGTCGCCGTCCGACCGCGCCGCGATACCCTACTGCGCCAATATGAACACTACCAACGTAGGCAACGTCTATAAGACCCCTTGTAGCCGCCGGATGAACCCTATCCCCTCCCACTTTCCCCAATTTCCTCTGACCGAACCCTAGCGACCATGGCCGCCGGCTAGCCGCCGTCTCCGGCCTCCTCTCGCCCATCTAACACCACCACTAGCTCCGCCTGGGCGCGAGATTCCTCCTCCCCGAAGGAATCGGGATGGGCGCCCCCAATCGGCCACATCGACTCCTTCCTCTTCAACACCGACGAGGTCCGATGAGCTCCTCGCCATCGATTCCATCCTCGCTTGTCCTTCCTCAATCCTCCTGCGAGCATCGTGGTTAGTCTCCGGTGCTCAGGGCACCCTCTGCCTGCTTCCTCTTCCTCCGTGCCGACGCTGCGCCACCGACCTGCAACCGCCGCCACCGTCTGTCGTCGTCGAGGCTACTCCGGTGACCAATAACTGGCGGCGCCACCCCCTTTAGGTTCGCCCTGCAGCGCTTGTTCTGACCCGCCCATCCGTGATTCCCATCTCGCCCTCCTCCGCCGTCCCTGGACGCTGGCTGACGCATGCTCCGGCGATGTCCGCGTGGCGCTCGCGTGGCCTGCCTGCGTGGCCTGGGCCCACCCGTCAGTCGGTGTGGGTAGCCCCAACCTCAGTGAGGAAAGCCATGAACCCGTTTTGCGCATGTGGCTGCTGATGCGGCTTCGGCTCCACTAGTCAGTCACTGTAGGTGTGTTCAGTTTGGTGACAAAATCCCAGGGTTATATTATGACGTCAGCATGATGTAATAAGTTGTTTTATTAATTTCAAAAATTGTTTGAATATTGTGAATTCAATAACTTTTAATATGTAATTCAGAAAAATACAAATAATATATCAAAATGTTCAGAAAAATGAGAACTATCTAATGGAGCTATAATCATGCATTGTTCAACAATTTAAATGGCAAGTTTAATTATAAGAACAACTGCACCCCTCTCATGTGTTTCCGGAGTTTCCCGAATTAGGGTTTTCAACCCTCGGAACCCCATTTAAATTGCCGAGCATGTTTTAGGGTTTCATTTAAATGCAATTCAACTTGTCGTATCATCATCCTTGTTTGAGCATTGCATTGATGCCATGTCTTGATTGTTGCCTTTCTTTCCGGTATTGGTTCTTTGCGATAGGATCCGAACCCGAAGCTGAAGTCAACAACACCGAAGATCCATACCTATCTTCTGACGGACAAGGAAAGCGTAGCCTCTCATTCTGAACCCATGTTTTATAAAGTATATTACTTTCTCGCTTTGATGCACACAATTCCAAATGTGGTCTTTTGTTAGTAGCTAGTGTTACCTATCTGCTGCACTGTTTCCCTTTTGTAGCCTTATACTCCTGATCCACTGCTCCTAGCATACCTAGGTTTGGCATGTGAGCGTTGTAGAGCTTCTGCTACCAACAGCTTAGCCATGCATAGTAACAATGTCTAATTTATTCAATGATGAGTCAGACGTGCCAAGGAAGGTAGTGAGGTCGGAGATGGTGACATCAGTAAAGGAGTTAATTAATTATGCTAAGGCTTGTATGGGAGGCCACATTGGGTGTGGTACTTGTAGTCCCATGCTCGCCACCACTAGGAACTGAGTTCTTGCCTTTGGAACCGAGATGAGCGTACAACCACACGGGGCTTGGGAACCCCTCGACTGACTAACTTGCCTAGTAGATTCCATGAGTCACATAGTTCGATATTTCCATTTGGCATACGCATTGAAAACGTTTTCGAAAGAGGAGGTGATGGAGGTGCATCATAACAGGTAGGGAAGCATGGCTGCGGTTGCTTAGGGTCGATGGAGCTCCTGGTGAACCAACCTCGCCTCACATCTTTAAGTACCGGCTTCGGGATTTGACCCGTTACGGCGGAATCATACTTATTGCGTGACTCATGGTCTCCGCGAAAGCAAGGTAAAGGTCGTGGTCAACCACCCTCTGCCGGCCCTCCAAGGAAGAGTGCTAATAATATTTGGCACTAAGAGTCGGTTGATACGTGTGGGTAAAGTTGTACACCCCTGCAGGGTATAAATCTTTTCGAAAAGCCGCGTTCACGGTTATGAACGCTTGGTGACAATATTGTAGGATCATAGATAACTTTAACCATCATAAAACTTGTTGATCCACGTGTGCTTCCGGACGCTTCCTCTGGGTCGAGGGGGTGATCCTAGATAGGAGGTTCTAATGAAGATGGTGGTTATCGAGATATGATGAACAAGATGAAGAAGTCGCTATCTTATCCCTTTTAAAAGATTTTAAGTAGACGAGCTTGTTCTCTCTCTTGTTTACAAATAAAGATTGCTTTCCGCAAAAGAAAATCCAGAGAAAGCATTTCTAGCCAGAGCATGTAGATACTAGGTTATCTAAGTCTTGTAGAGTACATTCTCGTACTCAGCCTTGTGCCATTGTTGTTTTTCTACAGAGGATCTGGTTGCAACTAAAGGTGGGTTCTACGTTGACATCGACTAGTAGTTGGGGGTCCAGGTAGCACCCTGAGGACTATGGGATGGACGTCGCTTTTGTTTATGGCCTCTTAGGCCTTTTGCTAATTTGTTGTGTAGAACAACATAATTTGCTTTTGCTATGTGATGTAATGTTGGGTCTTTGACCTCTGGTTTGTAATAACTCTAATATCTCACTCAGTTAAGAGCTTAAACTTATGCTGTTGAACCCCTGTGTTCTGTAATGTTACCTAATCATACTGTGATCTTCCGTGTTTGGGAGTTGAACTTATCTTAGATGGTGATCTGAGGTTGGTTTAACCCTAACCCCGGGGGGTGCTACAGGTTTTGGTATCAGAGCAGGACTGCCTGTAGGAAACCCTTTTATTGGTCGATGTTGAGTCTAGAAGTTGACAAAACTATTTGAAAGTTAAAAACTGTTTGTAGAAACGCTAACTAGGATTCTTTTTACTCCTCTCTGGTGTGTTTCTGTTGCTGGAGTTTCTCTTACCTTATTTGGTTGGAAAAGGTTTTCATTCCTTACCTCATATCTCAAAACTTTTAGGATCGTGGTTTTGGGGTTGTTCTTCTAAAAAGTACTCCGTACTTGGTTGCTATTCTCAGAGTTCTGAGATAGCTCAGTTTTGCTTGATGTGTAACATCTTAGCATTCCATTGTCATGGTTTGTAAGTCAGCTGGTTAGGGTATACATTAGTATGCTTTGATACTACCATGCTTGATAAGATGATACCTTTATATCAAGTACTCTTTGTTCATCTTTCCGTCTTGTTCCTTTGGATTCTCTGTCTAACCTTCCTCTTGTTCTTTCAGGATGGGTGACACTTCTCGTGCCCGTACCCGTGCTCATGCTCTGGGTGTCGCAAATGAGGGTGAATCTTCCAACCTTCCTCCACCGCCGTCCATGGTTCAACTCATGGCCATGTACGAAACCAATTGTGCTGACAACATGAGGATCCATGAAAGGATCGAGCGCAACACTACTCAATGCCAGAACAATCAAGTTGGAATCAAGGACTTCACACGTCTCACTCTGCCAGTTTTCAGCTATTCCACTGAGCCACTTGATGCAGACTACTGGCTTCGCACATGGAGCGAAAACTTCAGGTTGGTCATGTTGCTCAAGATGATTGGGTGACTTTTGCTGCCTATCATCTGGAGGGAGCAGCTAACTCTTGGTGGGAAAATTTCTTGGCTATGCAAGAAGCTCAACATGTTGTTACATGGCAAGAGTTCACTGAAGCCTTTCGAGCTTATCATATCCAGGAGGGTCTGATGGATCAAAAGAGGGAGGAGTTCCTCAAGCTTAAGCAGGGCACTGGTTCTGTGTGTGATTATCAACGCAACTTTAATCGTCTTGCCTACTATGCTACTGAAGAGGTCTCCACTGATGCTAAGAAGCAAGCTTTGTTCCACAAGGGACTGGATCCTGAGGTTCGTCGTGATATCCATCTCATGGACTTTGTTAACTTCCAAGGTCTTTTCAACAAGGCTATGAAGGCCGAGAGTGGGAAAGTGGAGTATGAATAAACTCGTGAGCGTCCTCAGGATGGGTACAACAAGGCTGGTTCTGGTAATAAGAAGTGCCGTGTCTTCGTGCCTTACAGTGTTGTGCCACGTGCTCCTTATACTCCAAGGTCTTATGGATACGCTCCTCGTCCGAATGCTACCTCAAACAATGCTGGTGGATCAAGCTATCCTTCTGCTGGCAATGCATCAGGTTTTATATGCTTCAATTGTCGCCAGCCTGGTCACTATGCAAAGGAGTGTCCTCAAAAGAATGCTGCTGAGAAGGCAACACCACCAAAGAAGAATGATAAGTATCCAGGTGCTGGAAAAGGATGCCTGAACCATACCTCTGCTGAGGAGGCTCAGGAAGATCCAAGCGTCATCATGGGTACGCTTCGTATCAATCAAATTCCAGCTAAAGTTTTGTTTGATTCTGGAGCATCGCATTCATTCCTGTCACAAGGTTTTGCTCAAATGCATGGGATAAGTTTTGAGGGGTTATATGTTGCTCTGCTAGTTCAGTCTCCTGGTTCTAGTTGGCGTTCCACCATGGTTAGTCATGGGAATATAATTGAAGTTGCATTTCAACTTTTTCCCACTTATTTGATCGCCCTCAAGTCAACTGATATTGACATCATTTTGGGCATGGACTGGTTGACCCGTTATCAAGCCATTATCGATTGTACAACCAAGTCCGTGACTCTGACTAGTCCTGCTGGCATAACAGTCAAGTACTGGACCGTAGGGTCACTAACTCCTTCAGCTGTCTCTATTCCTGAAGCAGAGTTGTATGCTCTTGAAGTTCTACCTCCATTGGAGATTCAAGATGTTTCTGTGGTCTGCGATTTCCCGGATGTCTTTCCTGAGGAGTTGCCTGGCATGCCACCTGATCGAAGTGTGGAGTTTGTCATAGAGTTAGTTCTTGGAACTGCTCCTGTTTCTAAAAGACCCTATCGTATGCCTCCTCATGAGCTTGTGGAGTTGAAGAAGCAATTAGAGGAGTTATAAGGAAAAGGATACATTCAGCCCAGCACATCTTCTTGGGGATGTCCTAACATCTTTGTCAAGAAGCGGGATACTAATATACCGCGTCTGGTTGTGGATTATCGCCCACTCAATGTTGTGACTATCAAGAACAATTATCCTCTCCCTAGGATCAACGATCTATTTGATCAGTTAAGTGGTGCCACTGTCTTTTCCAAAATGGATTTAAGGTCAGGGTATCACCAGATAAAGATCCGTAAGGAAGATATTCCAAAGACTGCTTTCACCACTAGTTATGGTCTTTACGAGTACACCGTCATGTCCTTTGGTCTTACCAATGCTCCAGCCACTTTCATGCGGCTCATGAACTCTGTCTTCATGGAGTATCTTGACAAGTTCGTCGTGGTCTATATTGATGATATTTTGGTGTATTCCAAGACTGAATAAGAGCACGCTGAACATCTTCGTCTGGTGTTAACAAAACTTCGAGAACATCATCTCTATGCCAAGTTTTCTAAATGTGAGTTTTGGTTACAAGAGCTCGTATTCCTTGGCCATGTTGTTTCCGCTCAAGGGGTTGCTGTTATCCTAGACAAGGTCCAAACTATCCTCGACTGGGAGCCTCCTAAATCCGTGAAGGTTGTCCGAAGTTTTCTCGGGATGGCTGGTTATTACCGTCGATTCATCGAGAAATTCTCCAGGATTGTAAAGCCGATGACTGATCTTCTTAAGAAGGAGAAGAAGTTTGAATGGTCTGATAAGGCTGAGGAAAGCGTCCAGTTATTGAAAACCAAGTTAACCACCGCTCCGGTGTTAGTTCTCTCAGACACTAGCAAAGACTTTGTCGTCTTCTGTGATGCTTCTCACCAAGGTCTCGGATGTGTGTTGATGCAAGATGGACATGTGGTGGCTTATGCCTCCCGTCAGTTGAAACCACATGAGAACAACTACTCAACTCATGATCTTGAGCTTGCAGCTGTTGTTCATGCTCTCAAGCAATAGCGACATTACCTTCTCGGTAGTCGTTGCGAGTTATACTCGGATCATCAGAGTCTGAAGTATCTCTTCACACAACCTGATCTGAATCTCAGGCAAAGAAGATGGTTGGAACTCATCAAGGAGTATGATTTGGGTCTTAACTATCAACCTGGCAAAGCCAATGTTGTTGCTGATGCGTTGAGCCGTAAATCCTATTGCAATACCATGTTGATAAAACAAGCTCAACCTTATCTTCATGAGGAATTTGCTCGATTGAATCTTGAAGTAGTTCCTCGTGGATTCCTTTCTACTATTGAAGTGAAGTATTCTCTGGAGAATCAGATCAAAGCTGCTCAAAGGCAAGATCCTAAGATGGATACAATTAAAGAGAACATTGCTAGCGGAGTTGCTAAATGTTTCTCTGTTAACAAGGAAGGTGTCCTATATTTCCGTACACGTTTGGTAGTACCAAATGGAAAGGAATTGAAGAAGATAATTCTTACCGAACCTCATGAATCACTTTTTTCTATCCACCCTGGAGGTACCAAGATGTATCGGGATCTTCGTCAAAGGTTCTGGTGGTCGGGTATGAAGAAGGATATCGCTCGTTTTGTTGCTAAATGTGACGTCTGTCGCCGCGTCAAGGCTGAGCACCAAAGACCTAATGGTCTCCTGCAACCACATAAAATACCTGAGTGGAAATGGCATGAAGTTGGTATGGATTTCATTACTGGTCTTCCTAAGACTCAGAAAGGAAATGATGCCATCTGGGTAATCGTTGACTACTTGTCCAAGGTGGCTCACTTCCTAGCTGTTCGCGAGAGCATTACAGCTAATCAGTTGGCTGATCTGTATATCTCCCGAATAGTTATTCTTCATGCGGTACCAAGGAAAATCGTCTCTGACCGTGGAAGTTTGTTCACCTCAAGGTTCTGGGCAAGTTTCCAACAAGCTATGGGAACTCGCCTTACCTTCAGCACAGCTTATCATCCTAGTACCGGTGGTCAAACTGAAAGAGTGAATCAAATCCTTGAAGACATGCTAAGTGCGTGTGTCATATCTTTTGGAAAGAACTGGGAGAAATGCCTTCCTTTTGCTGAATTCTCCTACAACAACAGCTTTCAGTCCAGTATTGGTATGGCACCATTCCAGTTTTATATGGAACAACCTGTCGTACTCCTTTGAACTGGTCAAAAACCGGTGAAATAAAATTCTTTGGTCCGGATATGATCCAGTAAGCAGAAGATCAAGTTCGTATCATTCAAGATCGTTTGAAAACTGCTCAGTCTCGCCAGAAAAGCTATCATGATCGTCATCATCAACATATTGAATATGAAGTCGGTGATCAAGCTTATCTCCGGGTCACTCCTTTGAAGGGTGTCCATCGTTTCGGTATCAAAGGCAAACTAGCACCTCACTATGTTGGTCCTTTTCGTGTTCTATCCAGGCAAGGTAACCTCGCATACAAATTGGAGCTGCCTAAAAACTTCCCTGAGGTGCATGACGTCTTTCATGTGTCTCAACTCAAGAGTTGTTTCAAAGACCCTGTCCGTGGTGTTGATCACCAAACCCTTGATCTCCAAAAGGATCTGACTTATCGTGAATATCTTGTTCGTATCCTTGACCAAACCGAGCGCAAAACTCGTCATTAAAGCATCATCTTCCTCAAAGTTCAGTGGTCTCATCACTCCGAGGATGAAGCAACCTGGGAACGAGAATATCGTCTTAGATCTGAGTACCCTGCCTTCTTTTCTAAAACTTAGGAATCTCGGGTCGAGATTCTTGTAAGGGGGGTAGAGCTGTAACAACCCATGTTTGTAATATATTTACTTAGTACTTAAACATGGCATGCATATATTTAAATCATCTAAGCAATGCATGAGTTTAAGTGTGTTGAATAAAAATGCAAACCCTAAACCTTCCCTCTCTTTGAAACTATATCCAGGTCAGCCCACCCGCAGCCCAGGAGAAGCCCCGTACCCCTTCGTTCTTTTCTTCCTTTTCTTCTTTGTCTATAGAAGGACGCCGACGAGGAGAGCTACTCTCAGTCGCAAGCACCGCCACCGTCTGTCATCGTGGAGGCTGCTCCGGTGACCAATAACCGGCGGCGCCGCCCCCTTTAGGTTCTCCCTGCAGCTCTTGTTCGAACCCGCCCATCCGCGCGTCCCATCTCGCCCTCCTCCGCCGTCCCTGGACGCTGGCCTATGCGTGCTCCGGCGAGGTCCGCGTGGCGCTCGCGTGGCCTGCCTGCGTGGCCTTGGCCCACCTGTCAGTCGATGTGGGCAGCCCCAGCCTCAGTGAGGAAAGCCCTGAATCCGTTTTGCGCATGTGGTTGCTGATGTGGCTTCGGACCCACCAGTCAGTCACTGCGGGTGTGTTCAGTTTTGGTAACAAAAGCCCAGGGTTATATTATGAGGTCAGCATGATGTAATAAGTTGTTTTATTAATTTCAGAAATTGTTTGAATATTGTAAATTCAATAACTTTTAATCTGTAATTCAGAAAAATACAAATAATATATCAAAATGTTCAGAAAAATTAGAACTATCTAATGGAGCTATAATCATGCATTGTTCAACAATTTAAATGGCAAGTTTAATTAGAAGAACAACTTCACCCCTCTCATGTGTTTCCGGAGTTTCCCGAATTAGGGTTTTCAACCCTCGGAACCCCGTTTAAATTGCCGAGCATGTTTTAGGGTTTCATTTCAATGCAATTCAACTTGTCATATCATCATCCTTGTTTGAGCATTGCATCGATGCCATGTCTTGATTGTTGCCTTTCTTTCCGGTATTGGTTCTTCGCGATAGGATCCGAACCCGAAGCTGAAGTCAACAACACCGAAGATCCATACCTGTCTTCTGACGGACAAGGCAAGCATAGCCTCTCATTCTGAACCCATGTTTTATAACGTATATTACTTTCTCGCTTTGATGCACACGATTCCAAATGTGGTCTTTTTTCAGTAGCTAGTTTTACCTATCTGCTGCATTGTTTCCCTTTTGTAGCCTTATACTCCTGATCCACTGCTCCTAGCATACCTAGGTTTGGCATGTGAGCGTTGTAGAGCTTCTGCTACCAACAGCTTAGCCATGCATAGTAACAACGTCTAATTTATTCAATGATGAGTCAGAGGTGCCAAGGAAGGTAGTGAGGTCGGAGATGGTGACATCAGCAAAGGAGTTAATTAATCATGCTAAGGCTTGTATGGGAGGCCACATTGGGTGTGGTATTTGTAGTCCCATGCTCGCCACCACTAGGAATTGAGTTCTTGCCTTTGGAACCGAGATGAGCGTACAACCACACGGGGCTTGGGAACCACTCGACTGACTAACTTGCCTAGTAGATTCCATTAGTCACATAGTTCGGCTTTCCATTTGGCATACGCATTGAAAAAGTTTTTGAAGGAGGAGGTGACAGAAGGTGCATCATAATAGGTAGGGAAGCCTGGCCGCGGTTTCTTGCGGTCGATGGAGCTCCTGGTGAACCAACCACGCCTCACATATTTAAGTACCGGCTTCGGGATTTGACCCGTTACGGCGGAATCATACTTATTGCGTGACTCATGGTCTCGGCGAAAGCAAGGTAAAGGTCGTGGTCAACCACCCTCTGCCGGCCCTCCAAGGAAGAGAGCTAATAATATTTGGCACTAAGAGTCGGTTGATATGTGTGGGTAAAGTTGTACACCCCTACATGGTATTAATATTTTCGAAAAGCCGTGTTCACTATTATGAATGCTTGGTGACCAGATTCTAAGATCATAGATAACTTTAACCATCGTAAAACTTGTTGATCCATGTGTGCTTACGGACGCTTCCTCTGGGTCGAGGGGGTGATCCTAGATAGGAGGTTCTGATGAAGATGGTGGTTATCGAGATATGACGAACAAGATGAAGAAGTCTCTATCTTATCCCTTTTAAAAGATTCTAAGTAGACGAGCCTCTTATATCTCTTGTTTACAAATAAAGATTGCTTTCCGCCAAAGAAAATCAAGAGAAAGCCTTTCTAGCCAGAGCATGTAGATACTAGGTTATCTAAGTCTTGCGGAGTACATTCTCGTACTCAGCCTTGCGCCATTGTTGTTTTTCTATAGAGGATATGGTTGCAACTAAAGGTGGCTTCTACGTTGACATCGACGAGTAGTTGGGGGTCCAGGTAGCAGCCTGAGGACTATGTGATGGATGTCGCTTTTGTTTATGGCCTCTTAGGCCTTTTGCTAATTTGTTGTGTACAACAACATAATTTGCTTTCGCTGTGTGATGTATTGTTGGGTCTTTGACCTCTGGTTTGTAATAACTCTAATATCTCACTCTGTTAAGAGCTTAAACTTATGCTGTTGAACCCCTGTGTTTTGTAATGTTACCGAATCATACTGTGATCTTCCGTGTTTGGGAGTTGAACTTATCTTAGATGGTGATCTGAGGTTGGTTTAACCCTAACCCAGGGGGTGCTACAGGTAGTTGCCTGTTTTCTTCTGTTTTTGGTTCTAGAAAGGCAGAAAATCAATATTCCCGGAATTGGACGGGACAAAAGCCAAAGTCAATATTTTACCGTGGGGAACATGGAGCCCGAATACGAGACAGAGGAGAGCTGCCATGGAGCCACACCCCTTGGCTGCGCGGACAAGGTTGGCCCGCGCTTGGGGGGGTGCGGCCGCCCTAGCGACCACCCTGCCTCTCCTCTTCGCCTATAAAGACCCCCTGATGCCAAAACCCTAAGTACCTGATCAATATTCCACGAAACCGTCTGTAGCTGCTGCCACCATAGTCCCTAGATTGGAGGGATCTGAAGGTCTTCCCGGAACCATGCCTGAGGGGAAATCATCTCGTAGGCCTTCTTCTTCATCATGCCAGCCTCCGGTATGAAGCGTGAGTATTTCCACCTAGGACTACGGGTCCATGTAGTACCTAGACGGTTGTATCTCCTCCTTTGTGCTAACATGTTTAGATCTTGTGAGCTCCGTTCATGATCAACATCATCTATTTGTAATCATGGATGTTGTGTTTGCGGGGATCCGATGGATATTGAGATTACTATGTCAGATTGATTAATGGTTTTGTCTTATTGATTCTATCATGTCTGTGTTGTTTTTGATCTTGCATGCTCTCTGTTTCTAGTAGCTATCTTGGCCAAGTACATGCTAGTGACTCCAAGAGGGGGGTATTTATGCCAGATAGTGGGTCCATGCCTCTATTTAATCTAAGGGAAGTGACAGAAATATCTAAGGTTGTAGATGTGATGTTGCCACTAGGGAGAAAACAACGGTCTCTTGTTCATGGAACAAGTGGATTGTTTACCTTACACACTTTGCTTAAAGAAGTTATATGTTGCTTGCAACTGAATACTTAAGGGGGTTCGGATGAAAACCTGAAGGTGGATTCTAGTCATAGATGCAGTTGGATGGTGGTCTATGTATCTTGTTCTATTGCCCAATCAAATCTCATAGGATCATGAATGTCTAGTATTGCATTGTTAAGCCTTGCTCAGTCCTATCAATTTCCCTACTGTAATTTGTTTACCTAGCATGCCATGTTTGTTTCTTAAGGAGAACACCTCTAGTGAACTATGGACCCCGGTACAATCTTTACCATTGGTACATATTCCACTGGTCCTATTTACTTGTTGCAAACCACTATTATCTTTCACACCATACAGTTAATCCTTTGTTACAGCAACCTGTGAGATTGACAACCTCATTGTTCGTTGGGGAAAAGTCTTGAGTTTGTGTTGTGCAGGTATCCAAGTTGCTAGCAACACCTTTGAGACATTTCCTTCCTCCTAATGGTTTGATAACCTCGGTTTCTTAGTGAGGGAAAACTTGCTGCTGCGCTCATCAAACCTTGCTCTTGGGGTCTCCCAACGAGGTGTCAATAACACGCCAACAATGTGCTACCAAGTGCGCTATTCTGGAACACCTCTTCAGTCAAAGATTTAGGCTTGGGCCGAAACTCTGCGACTATGTCCTCTTGCCTTACCAAGCAAGTTTTCTCTCGAACTAAGTGACATATCAGTGGTTCATGATATTCTATATGCCTATTAGAAGTATTGCCATGTCGCCACATGACCGTGTTGTCATGTTCTTGAGGAAATAGGTTTCCTAAACTGCTCTTTTCTCCAAGGGTCCATTGTGGATACCCCTGAACTATTTGGTCGATCTTAAACAACAACATGGAGAATTGTAAGAAAAAAGTTCCATCCAACTTAGTTCCTTCTTGAAGGGATGTCTAATTACATTCGTGCTAAATAAAGATAGTATCTCCTCTGTGGATATGTTATCTTACCCCATCTTTGATTTGATTTGGGTTATCGTCAAGAGGCTTGATTCCATAGGCCCCCTCGCTCTGGAAAGTTGTAAAGTTGTCCCCGTGCGTTTTCAGAGGAGGCCACGCGAGGGTAGCCCCCGAAGCCCAAGTCCAGGATCGTATTCCCATGTATCCGCATACGTACTATTGACTGCCACAATGTCAACCATTTCCACATCGCCACTCCATTATATTTGACCATTCATTGCCACGTTGTCAACCATTGCCACGTCGCCACGATATTATTACGTCTCTAGGTTTGATCACAAAAAGTATCACGGCCACCATTTTCCCAGACACCGCTCTAACCCTAAATTTTCGATCATCCTGCCTAGCTCTGGCGGCGACGTGCGTCGGTGAAGGATCCGGATTGACGACCTACCGTTGCAACGATTCTTATGTCTAGAAGAAACAAGCTAGAGGCTGTGAAAAGGAAAGTCAGATTAATGATTAATAACAGTGTACCTTGAGAATTTACTAGTGCCCCTGTAGGTTTCCATACCTGCTAAATTCATATGAAAGTTGTAAAGTTCGTAGGGGTAGAATTATCCGCATATGTACTATTGACTGCCACGATGTCAACCATTGCCACGTCGCCATGCCATTAGATTTGACCATTCATTGCCACGTTGTCAACCATTGCCATGTCGCCACGACATTAGTAGGTTGGACCACAAAAGGTATCGCGGCCACCATTTCCACAGACACCGCTCTAACCCTAAATTTTTGATCATCCTGCCTAGCTACGGCGGCGACGTGCGCCGGCGAAGCTCCGAGTACTGCGCACGGACCGCGTCGGCGAGTTCACATGTCGGCCACGTTCGCTGTGCATAGTGCACTGACACCGGCGTCAAGCGCCACCTCATGGCGCCGTAATCACACCAAAAGAACGGGGTAATCACGCGGCGCAACCAGACGGTCGTAGCAGCGGCCAGAAGCATGCTGAAGGCAAGGGAATGCCAAATTACATATGGGGAGAGACCGTGTTGACAGCGGTCTACGTGCTGAACCTGAACCGGGCGTTCACGCGCAACATCACCGGCATGACGCCATATGAGGCTTGGTATCTGCGGACCTTCGGCTACGTCGCGCACGTATGTGAAGAGCGCGCGTCCTCACCCAAAGAAGCTAGAAGACCGGAGCACGCCAATGGTATTCATCGGCTACAAGAGTGGCATCAAGGGATACCGTTTCTACGATCCCGTCGCCAAGCGTGTGAACGCACACGGAACATATTATTTGACGAGGACGCGAGCTGGGACTAGAGCACGCACTAGGACAACCCTGTGAGCATGGCGTTCACGGTGGACTGCTACGTGCACTCGACTCCACTGTGTACCGCTACACCTGAGGTGGCAGGCAAGGAATCGCTGGCATCAGCTCTCCATCGACACCAGCTCCCGCAGAGCACACGTCGCCGGCAGCGTCATCCTCGCGCACCAAGCTAGCCTTTTTGACACCCGAAACTGAAGCCGCGCCACCATCACATCTTCCTCGCCGCAAGGAGCACCCGATGACCACGCACACCATGGACTGCATTGTCCAGCCAAACAGCCGCCTCGCCTCGTCGCCAAAATGGATATGTGAAGCAGCAGGGCATCGATGTCGCGGAGGCCTTTGCGCCTGTTGCACGGCTGGAGTCCGTGCGGCTCCTGCTGGCACTCGCCGCGCACTGCGGGTAGGCTATGCACCATATGGACGTCAAGTCTACCGGCCAGGGGCGCTAGGTGATGCGCCTGCACAAGCCCCTCTACGGACTCCATCAGGAACCTAGAGGCTAGAGCCTGGAACACGAAGTTGGATGCCACGCTCTACGCGCTTGGCTTCAGTGTAGGTGTTAGTCTGTCAGAGTTTCAGTTTCGTCAGGTTAGCACTTAGCCGTCTTAGTTGTTTGATTTAGTCACTTAGCAGTCCTACACTTAGTGCATCCACATCCATAATACTTACATCCACTCAGCATTAGCTTGATGCTAAGAAGAAAAATTCTGATGGAAGCTCTGCCATCATGGGACTTTATAAATTGAGGGAAACCGAAGGGACTCGGTTGAGTTCTTCCACCAACCCCCCCACCCCCTCTCCCACTATGCACATCCAGAGTAGTTCCCAAGAACAATTCCTCAGAGCAGAGTAGTTCCTCAGAGAATTTCGTCCCCTCCAATTGAGATTTCTCCTCCAATCCACTCTGCCTTTCCTTTTATTTCTTGGTTTCAGTTCTAATCCTTCTTTGTTTCTTCATTTGAAGCAGTTGTGTTCTTTGTTTTTCATCTCCCTTCCATTCTCTTTCTACAGCTCGACGGTGAGTTTTGCATCTCCCTTCCATTCTCTTTCTTGGTTTCCCTGTAATCCTTCTAGTGTTCTTCATATCATCTTCTCCCCTCAAGATTTATTGTGATTACGGATCAATTCAATTAGAGTTCCATCAATTTCCTAGTTATGGATTAGGGTTTTTTACTACTCATATTAGAGTTGCTTATTATCGTGTGAATGAATTGTTTGCAGAACATTATGATTTTAAAACACATGACTGGACATTATATATGATTTACTGGTTATGGATTATGGTTTTTTAATTTTTCAGATTGTGCATGCTTGATAACTGAATGCATAGTGTGCTATAGTTTATGCCTTATAATTGATCTATTTTTCACTTTCTAGATTAGGGTTCTACACTGTTAAATGCATATACTGCCCTCTAATTTTAATGCACAGTTCATTCCTTTAGTGCAGTGTTACATTTTTCATGTGTTTCTTGGAATGGACTGTGCCGTGTGTGGGCTGCCTGCCCACAATTGTGGTAGGACACAAATGAGAGCAGCCAGCTTCCAAGATAACATTGTTAATGGTTTCCCATCAATGGTGTAGTAAGTTTTTACATCTGTTCATTTTATGTATTGTGTTGTTTTCCCATGAACTGAACTGTGCTGTTTTTTACCTTCAGGTAGTGCCATGCTCATTTAGGGAAAGACTGAATGATTTCACTCCAAATAATTGGATGGTTGCGAACAGTGAAGCATTATGGAATTTTGATTTGTTCCTGAAGAAGTCCAATCTTAGGACAATCATTTGTGGTCCATACTGGAAGTCATTGATGAGGGTTTATGATATAGGACTTGGAGATGTAGTGCGTTTTGAACATGATGATGACGACCCCCTTGATCATGTTGGTTTCAACTTGACCAACTTATTTCATGTCACTTTTTACTCGAATGGTGAAGAGAAACAGGTTCCTGAAGAAACTGGTGCACTTATAGTTTCTCCTTCTCCTACTACTAAATCATCATAATAACATTTTTTAATAATTAACATGTTTTTTCCCTCATTGATCAGAGGTTGGAGATGTGCCTAGTTCCATCAGAAGCATTCTGCACAGGACCATCTTCTTAGACATAAATGCAGTCACTGAGCAGGAAATGGCTTTCATATTATTTGCCATTTACAAAGATGTTTATGTCACTGAACATGAGTTTTTTGAAAGTAAAGATGAAAAGCATTTCTGGGTACAGAAGATGGATATGGAAAATTTTGAACATAATGCACTGGTTAGTTTCCACATGATTCATTATATGTTATTTTTAGTTTCCACATAAAATTGAATGCATTTCTTAGTTTAGATGCTTGTTCGAATACTAAGTGTAAACTTAATTGCAGTTCATCCCAATTGAGGTTGTAGATGGCTTCAGGTACCCAACTAAGGGCATAGCACATCTGTATAGGCAGGGACATGATCTTGAAGGAGAAGAAGATAATTTCATTGCATGTGCTTATACTGTACAAAGGGACCATGGACATGTCAGCTTCAATACAGGGTGGAATGCCTTCACATTTGTTGCTGATGTTGGATGGGAGTCTCTACTTCTGATGAATGTAGAGCTTATGCAGGAGCACGTTGGTCTCAACTTTGTTGAGATTACCATGTAGTGTTTCACCTTGGAAGAAGCTTGTTCAGATAGTCATATTTTCTTGTTTCATCTAGTGCTGAAGTCTAATGTAGTCGTGTTGTTTAGTGAGTTGAACATATTGTATCTAGTGTAATGTGTTACTAAATTTATTCACTATGATTAGGATGTTGTTTCTACTGTAATGTGTTAATGAATGTAAGTCGAACATGTTGATCATCTTGTATGTATTGCATATGTGTATCTTGAATGTTGAATGTTTTGCATCTTGGATCATCTTACTGTAATGTACTCATAAGTATACCAGAAGATTCAAAAATGCAGGAATCTATTACAGAAGGAAGTCAAGCGACAACTAGACAGAAGAAGAAGAGGAAACTTGATGAAATACTTCAAGATGTGGTTGCATGAGTCATCACTTGATAGCATGATCCTACCTAGTTGATAGATCATATTTTGCGTACGGAATAGATCAAACAAAACATGGAAAATTAACTAAAAATACGAAATATGTTAAAAACTTCGACCCTACAACCACTTATTTCAAAACAACCTTAAACTACTCGTAATGCCAGTCGAAATCCGACGAGCCCAGAGTCGTCGACAACACCGGAGTGGATATCCACTCGAAGGAGGAGGAGGAGAGGACGATCGTCGACGGGCCGACACCATTTTTCTTCTACGTCGCCTTCCTCGTGGCCTTCTCCTCCCTCTCCTTTTTCCTCGCCGCCGACTCCGCCCTCCGCTCCTCGCGATCCGCCTTCTTCGCCGCCTTTGACGCCGCCTTCTTCTCATTGAATGCCTCCATCGCGGTGACGTCCTCCAAGAACTGCCGCGCCCACTTGAGGCAGAGGCGCTCGTAGAGCTCCGCATTGATGAGCCACTGCTCGATCTCGCGTTGGTGCTGTTGCTGCTCGCGCGTGACGGCTGGAGGCGGCGGCGCGAGCGATTCCGCCTATTCCCGCGTCCACTCGTCATGGAAAGTAAATCGTTTGGCAGGAGTGGCCAAGGCGCCAGGCGACCACGTCGTAGACGCGCGCTGCCTCGTGCGCTATCTCGAATTTGCCGAGCCCGATACGCTCGGTGCCCCTGCGGATCTCGGTGTAGAACGTGCCGCTCGGGCGCGCGCGGACGCCTCAATAACCGGAGGTCGAGCGGCGGCGGGGCAGCATCTCGTCAGGAGGCGGAGCGAGGCGGGGGCGGCGAAGCGACACGCGGGAGATGTCAAACTTTCAGACAGTTGGGTGCGCCCGCGCGGCAGTCAACGCGGCAAGTTTGGCGCAGGATGGCGCAAAAGCACGCGCACGGCAAAAATTTTTCGCGCATCCGCTGGAGGTTCGCGCGGGCTCCCCTGCGCGCCAAATTGGTGGTTACTGTGTGCATGCGGTCGTTTCGTTTTTAGACGCTTCCCTTGGCATTCCCAGGCCTTCGTCAATAAATAGTCGGCGGTCTGTCTCTGGAACCGCTACCTCTGCCATTCGACGGGACCGATACCACACGAACACCATCATCCATGGCCGGAAACAAAGTGCAGGTTTCTCCGTGGCCTGATCTCCCTGAGGGGTCGTGCAGAAGATAGGTGACATCTTCATGTCGACGGACGACTTCGACTACTACTCCGCCTTCTGGGCAGTCTGCAGTGCCTGGCGCAGCTTCATGGAGGAGCGCTTTATACCAGCCAACTGGATTGTTCTAGAGCACCAGTTGTCGCCGGAGTATGTGGTAGACGCTACCTTGAGAAGAAGATTAGTGGGGTTATTCGCAGCTGCTTTCTTGATATTCATCTGTATATGTGCGATCCTTTTTTTGTGTGTTCACCTCCTATACAATATGTTTTTCAATTTTTTTTCTCCATCTACTTTTTTACCTTGTTTGAATCTCTATATGTTTACCTTAACTGAATCTCTGTTTCTCATCTCTATCTCCCTCTCTGTGTCTCTAGAAGGTACGTTTACGTTGGTAGCACAACCGGTGGCCTCCTTGTGCTTGGAAAGAGGGTGCAGGCGTAAAAGACACGGTTGTACAACCCCTTCTCGAGCGCTATCAAGCGCCTGAGGGTGGAGATACCGACCGAGCAGGTGGCTTCTGTCGCTATGACAATGTTCCCGTCGTTGATGGTCTTTACATCAAACCTTGGGAACACCATCATTTGGTGGGCGGATGAGGGAACGGAGGAAGGCAGTCGCCCAAACTTTGGTGAAGGTGGTACACGCCGAATGACTTCGCGGAACTTCGGAGCATGACTTCTTATGCTGGTGATGTTTTCGTCACAGACAAATACGGGTCTGTCTTCTAGACTATGCCTGATGCTGCCCATGGAGATGTCGAGATGCAGCACTCCGCATGGACCCTGAAGATGCATGCCACCGTCGAAGGACCTGTTACGGGCTGCCGGTACCCGGAGAATCATTTTTACCTCGTCGAGACTGACGGGGAGTTGTTGTTCGTTGTGAGTGGACCTGTCTACGGCGGCAGGCCCGTTGTTTACCGGGTTGATACATAGAACCGTGTCCTTCAGCCGGTCAGAGGCATTGACAACCGTGCTCTCTTTGTTGCTGACAGTCGGTGCATCTGCATCAATAGTGCCAGGGTACCCACGGTGCAGGCCAGCATCATCTACTATCCGAACCTATTCCAGATTAGATCTTACAACTTTGAGGCTCTTGCGTGGGAAGAGGAGCCAAGGGTTGACCATGGGTATGGAGTAGGAGGATTATAGATCAATGACCGTCCTTTCGAACTCGATCGATTGCTGGCGGAGTATTGCAGAATCGTCGAGCATTCTGAACTGTACATGGTGCCGCCTTATGGAGAATATGGTACCACCCACTATGATTACTAGGACATTCGAAAAGATGTTCAGCAAACAAACAACAAGCTTGTAAAGGGAATGAAAAAAATGCCTACTACACATTTCGAGCTCAACCGCCTGCATACGACTAGAAGACCATTGTTGGCCCAGGATGCAGGCCCGCGTAGCACAAATTTTTCATGTGTAGTACAACAGGCAGATAAGTGTCAGCAATATGTGTCATAGTTGATTTGTTGAGAGTAGCTCATGCTAGACATGAATGTAGGGAATATAAGTTGGTCGAATCGTTTCTCTCTTGGTGATGTGGGACTAAACTCAAACCCGCGTCAGTCCTTCGCGCTATGGTTTTTCATTGGGCCCAAAAGAGCCCATTACTATTTGATGCCCGGGATTAAGATGGGCTGCCCCAAACTACTTCACACCTGGACGCAGCCGTGACGCGGGCGTGAGAGTAGGAGTTGGGCTGGCTTGTTGCCTACACGCTGAGTCTTACTTTTTTCTTTTATCCTATATTCCTTTTTATTTTGTATTTAAAAATTTGAACAAAATAGCTATTTTACAATTTTAAATTTTGTAAAATAAATTACATATTCTTGACAGGCACCGCTGGTATAGCATGTGCAAAAATTTGGGATCATTTGATGAACATCCAAAAATTGAGAAATTTACGAACAGCCCTTTTGGTCTCACCTAGGCTCTTTTCCTAGCAATGTGTTTTTTTGACTTTCATGAAACAACATGGATTTTTTTACAAACTAAGACACATGTACAAGGTTTGAAACAAATTTGAATGTTTTTCAATTTTTGGTGGCCCGGTCACATTTAGGCCAAAAAATCAAGGTCTCTAGTAAGGATACCTAGGGGTTATGCCTTTGTGATGTGAGACATGCTCCATGCTGAAACATGGCATCCTCTACCTAGAAGAAATTTTAAACGTGTCCAAGCTGTCACACAATTTTGATATATATTTTTTTATTTTAGGTGGCCCGGTCAAATTCTGAATTTTTGCACGAGATTCAGACCTCTCTGGGGTGGCTAGAAACACCATCATCAACTTAGTGGTTGTTTGAGTCACTACACTTGACCAACATGATCCTACCTAGTTGCTAGATCTAGCTATAATTTTGCTATGCCAACCAATGACACACACAACTATGGTAGATGTGGGCCCATGACAACATTGCATGGGATCTACACCTCTCTGGGTTGGTTAGAAACACCAACATCAACTTAGTGGCTGTGTGAGTCACTACACCTGACCAACATCATCCCACCCACTTGATAGATCTAGATGTAAGAGTGCTATGCCAAGACATGAGAAAAACTTGTGGCAAATGTGGGGCCATGCCAACATTGCATTGGGTCTAGACCTCTTTGGGCTGGATAGAAACACCTTCACCAACTTGTTTTTGTATGAGTGATCACACCTAACCAACATGATCCTACCTACTTGCTAGATCTAGCTATAATTTTGCTATTCCAAGCCATGACACACACAACTGTCGTAGATGTGAGCTAATGCCAACATTGCATGGGATCTACACCTCTCCGAGTTGGCTAGAAACACCATCATCAACTTAGTGGTTATGTGATTCACTACACCTTACCAACCTGATCCCACCCACTTGATAGATCTAGATGTAAGAGTGCTATGCCAAGACATGAGACACACTTGTGGCAAATGTGGGGCCATGCCAACATTGCATGGGATCTAGACCTCTCTGGGCTGGATAGAAACACCTTCACCAACTTGTTGTTGTATGAGTCATCACTTGGACAACATGATCCTACCCTCTTGATAGATCTAACTATACTTTTGTTATGCCAAGCCATGACACACACAACTGTGGTAGATGTCGGGCCATGCCAACATTGCATGGGATCTATACCTCTATGGGCTGGATAGAAACACCTTCACCAACTTGTTGTTGCATGAGTCATCACACCTGACCAACATGATCCTACCTACTTGATATATGTAAATATACTTTTTCTATGCCAAGCCATGACACACACACACAAATATGGTAGATGTGGGCACATGCCAACATTGCATGAGATCTATACCTCTCTATGTTGGCTAGAAACACCATCATCAACTTAGTGGCTGTTTGAGTTACTACACCTGGCCCACATGATTCCACCCACTTGATAGATCTAGCTATAAGAGTTCTATGCCAAGTCATGACACACTTGTGGTAGATGTGGGGTCATGCTAACATTGCATGGGGTCTAGGCCTCTATGCGCTGGCTAGAAACACCATCATCAACTTAGTGGTTGTTTGAGTCACTACACTTGACCAACATGATCCCTCCCACTTGATAGATCTAGCTATAAGAGTGCTATGTAAAGCCACGATAAACTTGATGATGGTGTTTCTAGTCAACTCATATGGGTCTAGAGCCTAATGCAATGTTGGGATAACAAGATACAACCCACTTGATAGATCTAAGTATAACACTATTGTGCCAAGAGATGATGAATTTTGAATTGTTTCTAAAAATTACTTGAATTTTGATTCTAAAACAAAAAACTACTACAAAATTAATTAGTACTCCCTCTGTCCCAAAATAGATGTCTCAGATTTGTCAAAATTTGAATGAATCTATATACTAAATAATGTATATATTCATTAGAATTTTGACAAATCTGAGACATCTATTTTGGGACGGAGGGAGTAAGTTTTTTCATGTAAAACATACTGGAAAAGATTATCAGCAAACAAATAATAAGCTTGTAAATGGAATGAAAAATACGCCTACTACACATTTCGAGCTCAACGGCCTGCATACGACTAGAAGACCATTGTTGGCCTAGGATGCTGGCCCGCGTAGCGCAAATTTTTCATGTGTAGTACAACAGGAAGATAAGTGTCAGCAGTATGTGTCATAGTTGATTTGTTGAGAGAAGCTCATGCCAGATATGAATGCAGGGTATATAAGCTGGTTGAATCGTTTCTCGCTAGGCGATGTGGGACTAAACTCCAACCCGCGTCAGTACTTCCCGCTACTGTTTTCCATTGGGCCCGAAAGAGCCCATTACTGTTTGATGCCTAGGATTAAGATGGGCCGCCCCAAATTACTTGAAGCCCGGACGCAGCCGTGACGCGGGCGCGGGGGTAGCAGTTGGGCTGGCTTGTTGCCTGCACGCCGAGTCTTACTTTTTTCTTCTATCATATATTCCTTTTTATTTTCTATTTAAAAATTTGAACAAAATAGCTATTTTAAAATAAATTACATATTCTTGACATGCACCATTGGTATATCATTTTCACAAAATTTGGGATCATTTGATGAACATCGAAAAATTGAGAAATTTACGAACAGCCCTTTTGGTCTCACCAAGCCTCTATGCCTAGCAATGTGTTTTTTTCAACTTTCGTGAAACAACCTGGATTTTTTTACACATGCTAAGATACACAAACTAAGACACATGTACAAGGTTTCACACAAATTTGAATGTTTTTGAATTTTTGTTGGCCCGGTCAAATTTATGCCAAAAATCAAGGTGCCTAGTAAGGATGCCTAGGGGTTAAGCCTTTGTGATGTGAGACATGCTCCATGCTGAAACATGGCATCCTCTACCTAGAAGCAATTTTAAATTTGTCCAAGCTTTCACACAATTTTGATATATTTTTTTGAATTTTAGGTGGCCCGGTAAAATTTTAAATTTTTGCATGGGCTTTAGACCTCTCCGGGGTGGCAAGAAACACCTTCAACAACTTATTTTTGTGTGACTCAGGAGGTGGCCAACATGATCCTACCTAATTGATATATCTAACTATAATTTTTCTATGCCAATCCATGACACACACAACTGTGGTAGATGTGGGGCCATGCCAACATTGCATGGGATCTAGACCTCTCTGGGTTGGATAGAAATACCATCATCAACTTAGTGGCTGTGTGAGTCACTGCACCTGACCAACATGATCCCACCCACTTGATAGATCTAGCTATAAGAGTGACACACACTAGCTTGTGGCAAATGTGGGGCCATGCGAACATTGCATGGGGTCTAGACCTCTCTGGGCTGGATAGAAACACCTTCACCAATTGGTTATTGTATGTGTTATCACTTGGCCAACATGATCCTACCTACTTGATAGATCTAAGTATAACTAGGTGGGATCATGTTTGAGGAAGTGTTCACTCATACTACTACAATTTGGTCAGTTGTTTCTAAACAACTCAGATTGGTTAATTTTAGATTCCATGCAATGTTGTTGTGGGTCCATAATTTCCACAAGCTTCATGGCTAGGTCAAATTTAGGCCAAAATTCAAGGTGTCTAGTAAGGATGCCTAGGGTTTAGACCTTTGTGATGAGAGAGTTTCTCCATGCTAAAACATGGCATCCTCTACCTAGAAGTAATTTTTAAATGTGTCCAAGGTTTCACACAACTTTTTTTTGAGTTTTTGGTGGCCCAGTCAAAATTTGAATTTTTGCACGGGATATAGGCCAAAACTCTAGGTGCCTGGTAAGGATGTGAAACTAGGTCCATGTTGTAACATGGCATCCTCTACCTATAAGTGAATTTTTATGATGTGAAACTAGGTCGATGTTGTAACATGGCATACAACCACAAGTTGGTTAAAGTGTTTCTTGCCAGCTAAGAGAGGTCTAGATCTCATGCAATGTTGGCATGGGTCCACATCTGCCACAACTTTGTGTCATGGCTTGGCATAGCACTCTTATGCTTAGATGTATCAACTGGGTGGGATCATGTTAGAGCTTGGTGGGACAAGGTGCAATCAATCACATTTCTGTTAGAGCTTGGTGGGATCTTGCATAGCACACTTCAGTTTGTATCCGTTTTATGGTTCTCCTGTAGATCTTAACAATTCCAACCGAGTTTTGCCCTCAGTAAGAATTTTTGGGTCCTTTATACTTCCTTCGTTTCACAATATAAACCTTTTTAGCAAGCTTTTTTAGTTTGCTAACAAATCCTTACATTTTGGAACAGTGGTAGTAGTACCTTTTCTATAATCGAATGCGGGGTTCAGTAGCAGTATATACGTCAGCAGCAGGTGCTGCAGAAGATCCTGGGGCTGAAGATTGCACAAGTGCAGAATATTCCTGGGCACCAGCGCTCGATGACGTGCCGATTGGATCTCCTGGCGAGGCGTCACTCCCGAAGCCGTCAGAAGAACCACGTGGAAGAGCTGGGCGGGAGATCCGCGCATACACGCGTTGGTGGGGACCACGGGGAAGACGTTTTGGGCTCCCCATGGCCGCCATAGTTACGTGCAGAACACGACGCAAGGGAGGGCCCAGACCTTGGGGACGTGGCGTGAGGGGACTGGCGCGGATCGATACGCCCAGGTGACGGCGCGTCAGAGTCTGGGGGGCGGATCCGAGGAAGATTTTTCCCCCGCATCATGCTCAGAGTACGTGTTTTCTTGGCTTGTAGCGGTGTTTTCTTCAGCCTCATTATCTGATGTGTTGTCATCGGTATTTTCGGCAAAATTTTGTGTGACTAGTTCGGTACAGCTTGTGGGCAGGGTGTCAGTTGTCACCTGCATAGGATCAACGATAGGAACAATCGGCACATATATATTGGTCATTAGTATGCACACCCCTAGTTGTTTATACCGAGGAGGGATTGTCTGAAGGAAGCAAAAGAATTTCATCATGGAGACGAATGAAGTGTAGCAAAGGGAAAACCATTTTCATCAAAAATACATCCCTTGACACGTAGACACGGCCAGTAGTACTGTCAAGGCATTTTTCTCCTTTGTGACGAGGACTATACCAAAGAAATACACACCGTTTTGACCGAGAGGAGAAACGCTGGTGAAGATGTTTCAAGCCATCCTAGAGAGGTCTAGATCCCATGAAATGTTGGCATGGGCCCACATCTGCCACGAGTGTGTGTCATGGCTTACTCAGATGTATCAACTGGGTTTGATCATTTTGGCCAGGTGATGAGTCACACAACCACAAGTTGATGAGGGAGATTCTATCCAACCTAAAGAGGTCTAGATCCCATGCAATGTTTCAAGTTTCTGAAGAAAATTAATCTAGACTTATTTTTGTGTTTAGATTCACCCCAAAATGAGTGAAACTACATCCTAAAACAAGTCTAGATACATTTGCTTTACAAAGCTAAAAACTCTTATATTTTAAACTGTATAATGTAATTCCCATTCATTTATATGTCTGGTCTGTTACTATTTTGGCGAGCGTTGTATTTTAAGCATACGCACTACAACTAGGCCTATGAACATTGCTCATAAAATCCACAAACTTTAGATTACAATCGTAAATTAAGCAAAACGACAAAATCACAGTCATGAAACGTTCTTCTGACAAAAACACAACGCCATGCGTGAACTGTTTAGCAATCAAACAACCCAACTTTGCGTAAATTTTTTAATGGTTACCAAAATTCTCCAGGGAATCTGTAGTAGGAGTTTTTTTCTTGAGTTTTCAAGAATCTGCGAGCAGCTCCGCGATCTCAAGAACTCTGCTTTTTTACCTTTTCGAGTTTGTTTGTCTTCGATAGAATAATTTCTGCAACAGTACGTCTCCTAGAATCATTTATCCTTTCCTGTAACAAAATATTAGCACGGTTAATAAGGTCACATGATAGTGTATATAAATATGCAAATGCCAAATAGAAATTTTGCATACCTACGAGACTACATTTGTGAATTTATCTCCGTCAAAGTGCTCCATACAGCGTAGAACGAACATTCCACACGAGTTCCTAATCATAACGAATCTAAATTTGAATAACAGTACTAACACATCAAAACAAATGACATTAGTTCAACTAGAAACTCACGCATCATCTTGTCGTGGTGTTTCGCAGCTTACGATCTCCCAATTGGAAACATCATCAAACTTATACTTCGTATATTTCTTAGCCACTTGTATGTCTTTCAAAATTTGCTCTCTATATGAAACAGAGAGGTTTAGTGTAATGCTTGGAGTAACCATATCGTCGCTAAATGTATAGAGAGAAAACATACGAGAGTTTCGATATTTTTCTGAACCCTTTTGAATTCAAACAGCGAGTCGAGCACTTGAAATATATTCTTTGGACTATTTAGGACGACACAACACTAGTGGCAATCGTTTATATTCAACGCGAAATATGCCTACCAAAAAGAGACAAGTGTTATCACATTACATAATCTGATTTATATCCTGCATTTTCTTGTACAAATAGTACTTACCTTATCAGCACAGAAGTATCATACACAATTTCAGAATTTTTGTCCAAGGCTTCTTTCTTATGCTGGGATCTAGTTTTTCTTCTTGGTCGAGTACGTATTAGACTGTTTGCCCTCCATGCAAGGCACAAGTTTCGGTCATCCCAAAGTCGAAGAGACAATTCTGCCATGTAAGCACATATAACCTACAGAAAAATTTAATAACCTGTGACAAACGATCCTTCTTGTTTGCATAAAATAACAAAACCGTTGTACTTGAACTTAGATTGCTACCCATTCATAATTTATCAAACATAACACTAATGTGGTTGGTAGTGACCTAAGTGTGCCCCTTGTTATCATAGACACTTTCATTCCAAAAATCTTTACTTTTTTTGTTGTTTCAACGTACAACACTACAGCATCTATTTGTTGCGGTGTTCAACCGTCCAGGACTTCTGTATCTTCGAAAAAACCTGCATACACATAAACAAATATTTAATATATGCATGTAACTGTTTTAATTTAATACATGCACAACCATGTAATTTAATGATGTTGCAGTACCTTTTCTAACATCGTTTTTTGGTTTTTTACCATTTTGTCCGCCGACCTGAGGTTGCGCTTCTCGCCAACGGCTTCTCTCTTCTCACCATTAATAGCTTTCCGGCAAATGGTATGTAGGCTATTAAACGAGTCAGATGACCCATTCGACAGAGTGTCTCCTACCTCGGCATTTTTTCCTTCCCGCCCCTTTTTCAATGTAGCTGTGAATGCTTCTAATGAAATCGGCTCTGGGTCCGGTCGCGTCGGTGAAGGACCCTTACCATCAATTAGTATTGGTGACGCTTGGGTACTACCGAGTTTCGATGGTGCTGTGTGGCAAGCATCAGTAGCATTCATTTCCTTCTTGTTTGTGGGTAACATGAATATGTCATCTTTAACCTCTTTCTCCTTACTATTTGAATCATTCTTTAAATTAGAGTCTGTGCAAAGTCAACGGAGTTACGTTTTGAGGTGTCTGAACGCTCCATGAAATCTTTTGGCGTATATTTGGTGTTAGTAGAGGCGATTCCTTCACCATTCTCTACCTCCTCCTCTTTATTGTCATTATCAGACATTTTTTTAGAAGATCTGTACGCGACTCATACCGAGTTCATCATAATAAGAAGTTTCTACAAGATTGAAAATAAATGAATCATCATGTCATGTTCAAAAAAAGCATTTGTTTAACCCAAAGCAAATCACACATAGAGTGTATCACCAATGCTTTACGCCCATTATTAAACTGTGAACTATGGGAAGGTGCGAATATTTTGAGTTTAGAAGATGGTGTTGTCCTTGGTCTTAACGCTGGAAGCATGTGTGGGGATTCAGATGTTTACTACATGTTTTTCCCCTCTACAAGAAAAAATAGTTTTAGTTCTTTGGAGATGGAGAATATAGTGCAAATTCCAAGAAATGGGGGTCAGCACACTAATAACACATTTGGGCAGTTTGGGTTGATACTTGGAAGGGGGTGGTCAGGGTTGCCTTTCTTCGAGAAAGATGCAGCTACACTCTTTAATTCTGACTACAACGGGGTAACCTTTAACAGTACTGATCCGGTGTTTCTTCATGTGTGTATTCATAAAGATGGGGGGTGGTCAGGAACAGTAAGTTCGCCAATACAATCACTTGTGGTTCCTGTCTTTCACCGTAATCCGTATAGTGTTTTATTTGGAGGCAAGTTCTACATGATGTATGTAGTCGGGTATATAGTTTGTTTGGACATTTTAACATCACATACTTGCATAATATAATTGTCAGATGAAATGGGATTCAAAGTTAACTCTTGGAATGATGACACGGTAGCTCCTAAATGTGGAGGAGGGGTGGTGTTCATTAAGTTTTCCAATGGAGATCTTGAAAGATGGGTTCTGCATCATGAGGGAAACCACACTATGTGGTCTTTGGAGTCTAAGGTTGATTTGGTTCAAAAAATTGGATCTAGGATATCGGATGACTTTTGGGAAGAAGTTTTCAATAATGAGGGTAAGTCAGGGTTCGCAAATTATTACTACAAAATTCAGACGAGGAAGGCATTAAGCAAATGACGATTTGTATTGTTATCAACTAGGTTTGATCCTGGATTGTTTGAAGTCAACATGGATATGAAAACTATGACTGAAATTCAGATGTCAAGCAATGAAAGTCAGGTAGGTAGGATCTACTCATTGTCGGAGGAATGGCCTCCAAAAGTTTATTTCAAGGGTGGCGCTTAGTATTGTTATGGTGTTATGTCCTGTTATTTGTATGCAACATTGTAGTCAATGTACAAGATATTTTGTAATGGCTAGGGTTCAATATACGTGTTTAAAGTGTGGCTTCTGTGGTTAAAAGTACAACTTCTCTTATGTGGTCCTAATGTGATGTAAAACCGCACAAGCATGCAACTAGAAGGTTTCAAATTGTAGTTTTGGTACTTGCTTCACAAATGAAAGCCTGTTTTTGAGTTTGTTGGTTAAATTTTTGAAAATTTCAAACCAAAATGGCTAGATACAATGGTAGCATCATTAGGCACATGGTGATAAAACCTCGTGCCAAATTTGAGTCCAATTGAATAAATGTAGATGAAAACATGGTACACAAGTGGATCTTTCAAGTAGTCGGACATGATCATTGACCTAACTACCCCACGTTTGGATAGATCTAGCTACAATTTTGCTATGCCAAGCCATGACACACACGACTGTGGTAGATGTGGGTTCATGCCAACATTGCATGGGATCTAGACCTCTCTGGGTTGGCTAGAAATACCATCATCAACTTAGTGGCTGTGTGAGTCACTACACCTCACCAACATGATCCCACCCACTTGATAGATCTAGCTATAATCCGGCGGCGGCGTCGTCAACTTCGTGTGCTCGGTAGCGGCGGCCCGTGTGAGTTCACGGGCATCCCATCGGTGCTGCGTAATCTCGAAACCCTAGCACATTCCCTGCGCTTGGATTTGGATATGACCCAATCGCTTTCCCTCTGATTTCTAATTTCTGAGATAGTTTGTCGTGGGCGGGTTGGATGGATCGGGGGCATCGAGATGGAGAGGCAAGAGAGCACTTCCAATAGGTCAATCTCACTATTTTTTATTTGATTTGATCACATTTGGATAATCACCAATTCCTCTAGCTCACTCTGCCCGACTCTACTCAAACAAAATAGGGGTTATTATGAGCGGCGGAGAAAATTCCAATTCAATTTCAAGTTCTTCCCATCTAAAGAGAAACTAGGTGATGGTAGTGTACGTAACATCGAGAGAGGTACATCTGTGGGTTGGGAGGTTGAGTTTGCAGATATTGATCCCCAGCAACTGCAGCAAATGGATGAATTGGCCGTGAAGAATTTGGTGGAGAAAATCAGGCAAAGTGTTCCTTGGGGTCCACAGCATGAAGTTGCATTGTTACGGTTTGAAAATTGGAAGGGAGAATATTTGAGAAATGAGGATGGAGAAGATTTAGTAGATGAAATTGATCGGCAAGATGGCTGGACAAACAAAGAGTTTAATTTTCATGATGAGCTCATCGATCTAGAAGCAGATTCCTAGGTTGGATATGTGGCTTCAAATTTTTCTTCACAAATGTCAGATCGTGATTGGGACTCATAGAGGCAGATGGTCCCCATACGAATTGAAGTGACAGTATTATCAGACAAATGATGTTGATGCAGGATAGGGTGTTGATGTAGGGGCTAGTATATATGTTGATTGGAATTCAGTAGAGTTAGATGAAACTACTGATTTAGTCATAGCACCAATGGCTGACACGGAAATGGCCAAAATATTTGGCATTCTAGTAGATGACAGAGATAAGGAAAATACGGATAAAACTAATTTGGATGATGATGATGGTGGTAACAGAACATTTTATGAAGATGTAGATAGAGAGCTGATGGAAAAGGTTGCAGATGATGTAAATTATGCACATTATGGTGACCTGGTTACTTTCTATGACAAGGAAAACCCTGTTATTGTAGTAGGGAAACTGTTTCCAAGCATGGGTAAGTTTAGGATGTGTTTCAAAACTTATGCAATCAAGAAGGATTTTGATGCAAAGACTCAGTGGACTGATAAAAAGAATTTCTATGCTAAATGTAGAGGTTTTGATGGGGGCGCCAATCCTTGCAAATGGTACATTTCTGCTAGACGCCAACCAGATGGAAGAACCATTAGAGTTAATCAAATCCCTTTTGAACACACTTGCATTACTAGTTCACAGAGAGTATCAACAATTACATCACAAATTTGGATTGCTGAAAAGATCACTCATATTTTATCCAAGACACCAAGCACTACTGCAAAGAGGATAAAAACATACTTGGAAAAGGACTACCCAATTAAGGTGAATTATAGCACTGTGTGGAAGGCAAAACAAAGGGCAATGAGAGAATTGTATGGTGATTGGGCAAATACTTTTAGGATGTTGTATAACTTCAAAGCAGAGGTTGAGAAAAGGTCACCTGGCAGTGTTGTGGAGATAGATACTGAGGTCAGTGATGATGGCAAGGTGTTCTTCTCTAAGTTTTTTATGGCTTTAAAGCCTAGCATCGATGGCTTCAAAGCAGGATGTCGTCCATATTTAAGCATAGATTCTTCATTTTTAACTGGAAAGTGGAATGGTCAGCTAGCAGCATGCAATGCTCTGGATGGACATAATTGGATGTTCCCTGTTGCCATTGGGTTTTTTCAATCAGAGACTGTGGCCTCATGGACATGGTTTATGATGCAGTTGAACAGATGCTTAGGGCCCGTCTCACCTTTGGCAATTCATACAGATGCATGCAAAGGCCTAGAAAATGAATTAAAGACTGTGTTTCCCCATTCTAAGCAAAGAGAGTGCTTTGGACATATGTGGATGAATTTGATCCAAAAGTTCAGAGGAGAAGAATTTGGGCGCATGTGGCCTGCAGCAAGATCTTACACTACCTAGACACATTCATATCATCTTAGTAAGATAATGGAAGCATGTACTGAGAATGAATTTGGTACATGGATGCAAACCTATCACTCTCCCTTATGGTATCGGTCAGGATTTAATACTACCATCAAATGTGATCATATCAACAGCAACTTGGCAGAGAGTTTTAACAAGGTGAATGATTTAAAGGACTTGCATGTACATAACATGGTTGACCATATCAGGATCATGATCATGCGGTTGTGGGAATTGAGAAGAAGAATTGGTGATGTCCTGCAAGGGGACAAGCTTCCAGCGGTGGTACAACAGGTTGTCAATAGGAGTAGAAATCTTGTACATTTGAAAGTTGAGAAATCTTCTTTGTGGGGTGCTAAAGTTAGAGACACCAAAACTGGAAGGAGACATGTTGTTGACACTGAAGTGCATGAATGCACTTGCTTGGAGTGGCAACACACTTGAAATTCATGTGAGCATGCCCTACTCTTCTTGTCCTCCAAACCAAAGTTAAATATGCACCCATATTTGCATGAATAATATTCAGTAGAAAAATTCAAAGCTGCCTATGCAACTCCAATTCCAGCACTTACAGACCAGTAGAATTTAAATTTGCTATGTGTCCTCCACTGACCAAAAGAAAAGATGGCCAGCCTAAGCAAAGTAGATTCAAGGTATGGTTTGAGAAAGGTGGGAGTAGTAAGAAAGGGAAAAAGGATGATAAGCCAAAAATACCTAAAAAAGGTAACAAAAACATATGCAAGCTTTGCAAGGAACTTCAGCACCGAGATGGGTCTTCCAAATGTCGTTACACTCCTGAAAATCCAAAGAAGTATGTAATATTTTTTTGTTACTGTTACTGTTGTTTCTTCACTTTGTTTTGTTGCAAAATGACCTGTTATGTTTTCCAGGAGAGAATGTCCAGTTCAGCCCCTTGTTGTTGAAAAATGCTGGCCAACCAAAAAGGCAAGACTTGGTGGATTCAGAAAAAATAGAAATGTGCAGATCATGTTTACTAATGATCAAACAAGGCAAAATGAGGCTATTGAGTTGCCACCTGTTGTGGATGCTGCAACGGTAGAAGATCATGTCCTTGATCATATTGTGCTGCAATCTATTGAGTTTCCATCTATTCTGGATGACGTGAAAACCGAAGAGGCAACAAAAGAGTCTATTGAGGTGCCACCTGAACATGTTCTGGAGGTTATGTTGAATGACATCGCTGATTTGGCTGTTGAATTGCCACCAAAACTAGTTTAGGAGGTTTTGCTGCAAAAGTTGTGGGGGGCAACTGGTCCTGGTAAGAAAACCAGGAGCATCAACAAATTATGTCATGTTGAACCAAGCAGTGAAAAAAAAAGAGATCGAGCGGCAAGAGGTAAGCAAAATAGAGTGGGAACCATTGAAACATTATGTTTGTTGTACTTTTATGTGAAAACCTATATTTCATTGATGTAATCTTGATTGTTGTATTGGTTTGTGTACTTTGATGTGAAAACTTATGTGATGTGAATTTGAATTTGAACCGGAATTCAAATTTGAATTTGAATTGACATTCTAATTTGAACGAACATTCAATATTTTTAGAGTTTATTGGTTTGTTCTATGATGTTTTAATGATTTATGTACTATTATGCATATTAGTTCTTCAATCCTAGTCCTTTTGTGAAGTACATCTCATTGCCACCGAAAATGTGCTAGAAATGGCCTCCAAAGCTAGGGGAAACGACCCCATTGCTAAGCATCTTATTTTTTGACCTTGTCCAAATCATCCAAATAAATGTCCTTAGCATCTATTCTACCTATATAGTATTAGTACGAAATCTCACTATTTTTTGATATTTTGCATTTTCAAAACCCCTAACCCTCTACTCTCTCCTTTGAACTCTCTACAACCTCAGACGAGGTTGTTCAATTTTTGAAGGATTTTTCATGCAAATTTATGTTTATCATATTTATGATTTTCCCACCTAACTAGGTAACATAACATGACTATGTGTGAAGGTTTTGTATTTTTTCGATTTTTTGGGAATTAGTTATTCACGGTCAAAGTTGTCAAAACCCTGTTGACTGAGCTCAAAACCCCTCAAAACTCCATTTGTTGACCAGAGTAACCCTGACGACCAACCTGGAGTGTGGATCTAACCCTAGCGCGCTACCCGGTCCGTTCGATCTGTTCTTTTAGAAGGATTCTGTGTGACGGCAGCTAACCCTAACAAACAACCTCGACCGTTCATCTGACGCTGTTCGCTAAACTCCCGCCGTGCGATATGGTCTTCTACGAGGAATCATGAGCTATCAGCGAGAGCCCAGTTTCTTCGACGTGATTGGCTGGCGTTTTTTCTTCCAGCGAGTCGCGTCTGGTTTCGCTGGGCCAGCCATGCATCATCCAACGGTCCTTTTTATGCCTCTGCTCGTGGCAGCCACGCCTCTGTGCCCGCCGCCCATCGCTGCCCTCTTTTCCAGCGCCTTTGCCATGCATGTGCCATGCAGCGTGCCCGCCGTATCCTAGGTATTGAACGCAGCATCGCAGCCTGGCTATTGCGTGCAGCGTCGCAGTATGCGGCGATGCAGCCTTACCTTCCCGCCGCTTGGATAACCCGTCGATGCACACTGATGCACACGCCGCTTGGATAACCCGTCCCACCGCTTTGAATGCTCTGCGACGGCTTTGACTGCTTGACGGAGACCACACACCACCGCACACCTCTCACCCTCGTCTCTCTTCACACTAGGGTTTGCAACGGCCGCCCCTATATAATGGCACCATTTCTTCACAATCTCCGCACACCTCTCTCACCCTCCTCTCTCTTCAGCCGCCAGCCCTCCACCGCATCTTCTTCACCCGTCACCCGCTAGCAGCAACCATCCAATTCAACGACCCCACCTTCCGTCACCCACCCACCACGCCCGAGCGTTTGTACGGTGGTGTCATCGTCGAGAATGAACTGCATGTGTGGGCGATCTCGAGGTGGAGGGGGCCGACAGAACTAGCACATTTCTTCCTCTCCGCCGGCTACCTCCACCTCTCTATGGGCTCACCACGCATGTTCAGGCTGGAGAGGTACTACGACGGCAACACCGACTTGGAGATCGGCCTGTACATGCACTTCAGCAACCCATTCGACGCATTCGCGCTCCTCGAGCAGGTTTTCTGGTGTGGATGCGAATTCATCGCATTCACAACCTACAACATTTTCACCGACTTCCGTTCCATCTTCCCCTCCCCGGGCAACACGCACACCCTCCCCTACCACATGTCGGAGGAAGACGACGAGTGAGGGCGATCCCCTACCCCGCAAGGAGGAGCCAAGGAGGGAAGATGCGGCGCCCGAGAAGATGCCTCGTTGTTTTTCTGTTTTTTCTAGTTTTAAGTTAGTTTTTATTATATAAGTTGTGTGCGTTTGTATCGTGTGCCCATCAGTTGATGGGTTTATGTAATGCTACTATAATATTATTTTTATCTATGTGGTTATAGTTCGTGCAAACTAACTTAGCTAGTTGATGCAATGATTGAGACAACTCATTTTATTTAACACAAGGATAACAATTTTTTTAAAAAAGGGTGCTTGCCCGTGAATAACTACTAGGAAAATAAGGTTATTTAAACTCAAAGTTGTATGACAATGTATTTTTGTCCAATGACTTAATTATTCTTCTTGTTTCTTCAAATAGAGGTAATGTTGTACACAAAACAAAAAGTATTTGTCATATATGGTTTTTAACCATAAAAGGTGCAAGTTCCTTTCGTATAAAACATCAAAAAACATAAAATTTACCCAAACTTGAGAGGGATTAGTTTCCTTCTTTTGTTTGAGAAACATGATCCTACCTACTTGATAGATCTAAGTACAACTAGGTGGGATCATGTTTGAGCAAGTATTGGCTCATACTACTACAAGTTGGTCAGTTGTTTCTAGACAACTCAGATTGGTTAATTTTAGATCCCATGCAATGTTGTTGTGGGTCCATAATTGCCACAAGCATCATGGCTAGGTCAAATTTAGGTGGCCTGGTCAAATTTTGAAATTTTGCATGGGCTTTAGACCTCGCTGGGTGGCTAGAAACACCTTCACCAACTTGTGGTTGTGTGACCCATTAGTTGGCCAACATGATCTTACCTAATTAATAGATCTAACTATAATTTTGCTATGCCAAGCCATGACACACACAAATGTGGTAGATGTGGGGCCATGCCAACATTGCATGGGATCTAGACCTCTCTTGGTTGGCTAGAAAAACCATCATCAACTTAGTGGCCGTGTGAGTCACTGCACCTGACCAATATGATCCCACCCACTTGATCATTTTGGCCAGGTGATGAGTCACACAACCACAAGTTGATGAGGGAGATTCTAGCCAACCCAAAGAGGTCTAGATCCCATGCAATGTTGGCATCAGCCCACATTTCCAGGGCACAAGTTTCTTGGTGAAGTACATATTAGAGCATTTGCCCTCCATGAAGGGCAAAAGTTTCTTCTTGGTGGCCAACATGATCCTACCTACTTTCTAGATCTAGCTATAATTTTGAGTTTGCCAAGCCATGACACACACTAGCATGTGGAAAATGTGGGGCCATGCCAACATTGCATGGGGTTTAGACCTCTCTAGGTTGGCTAGAACCACCATCATCAACTTAGTGGTTGTGTGAGTCACTACACCTGTCCAACATGGTCCCACCAACTTGATAGATCTAGCTATAAGAGTCTCATGACAAGGCATGACACACACTAGCTTGTGGAAAATGTGGGTCCATGCAAACATTGCATGCATGGGGTCTAGACACCTCTCTGGACTGGATAGAAACACCTTCACCAACTTGTTGTTATATGTGTCATCACACCTGGCCAACATGATCCTACCTACTTGCTACATCTAGCTGTAATTTTGAGTCTGCCAAGCCATGACACACACTAGCTTGTGGCAAATTAATGTGGAGCTATGCCAACATTGCATGGGATCTAGACCTCTCTTGGTTGGATAGAAACACCATCATCAACTTAGTGACTGTGTGAGTCACTGCACCTGACCAGCATGATCCCACCCACTTGATAGATCTAGCTATAAGAGTGCCATGTCAAGCCATGACACACACTACCTTGTGGCAAATGTGGGGCCATGCCAACATTGCATGGGGTGTAGACCTCTCTGGGCTGGATAGAAACACCTTCCCCAACTTGTTGTATGTGTCATCACTTGGCCAACATGATCCTACCTACTTGATAGATCTAAGTATAACTAGGTGGGTTCATGTTTGAGCAAGTGTTGGCTCATACTACTACAAGCTGGTCAGTTGTTTCTAGACAAATCAGATTGGTTAATTTTAGATCCCATGCAATGTTGTTGTGGGTCCATAATTGCCACAAGCATCATGGGTAGTTCAAATTTAGGCCAAAACTAAAGGTGTCTAGGAAGGATGCCTAGGGGTTAGACATTTGTGATGATAGAGTTGCTCCATGCTAAAACATGGCATCCTCTACCTAGAAGTAATTTTTAAATGTGTCCAAGGTTTCACACAACTTTGATTTTTTTTTGAATTTTTGGTGGCCCGGTCAAATTTAGGCCAAAACTCCAGGTGCCTGATAAGGATGCCAAACTAGGTCTATGTTGTAACATGGCATCCTCTACCTATAAGTGAATTTTTATGATGTGAAACTAGGTCGATGTTGTAACATGGAATATAACCACAAGTTGGTTAAAGTATTTCTAGCCAGCTAAGTGAGGTCTAGATCTCATGCAATGTTGGCATGGGTCCACATCTGCCACAAATGTGTGTCATGGCTTGACATAGCACTCTTATGCTTAGATGTATCAACTTGATGGGATCATGTTAGAGCTTGGTGGGACAAGGTGCAATCAATAACATTTCTGTTATAGCTTGGTGGGATCTTATATAGCACACTTCAGTTTGTATCCATTTTAGCTTCATGGAAGTTTTATGGTTCTCCTGTAGATGTTAACAGTGCTAACCGAATTGTGCCCTCAGTACGAATTTTTGGGTCCTTCACAATATAAACCTTTTTAGCAAGATGTTTTAGTTTGCTAAAAACCCTTACATTTTGGAACGGAGGTAGTAGTACCTTTTTTTGTAGTCGAGTGCGGGGTTCAGCAGAAGTATATACGTCAGCAGCAGGTGCTGCAGAAGATCCTAGCGCTGAAGATTGTACAGGTGCAGAATATTCCTGGGAACCATCGCTCGACGACGTGCCGATTGGATCTCCTGGTGAGGCATCACTCCCGAAGCCGTCAGAGGAGCCACGGGGAAGAGCTGGGAAGGAGATCCGCGTTGGTGGGGACCACGGGGAAGACATGTCGGGCTCCCCATGGCCGCCATAGTTACGCGCAGAACGCGATGCAAGGGAGGGCCCAGACCTTGGGGACGTGGCGTGAGGGGACTGGCGCGGATCCATACGCCCAAGTGACGGCGCGTCAGAGTCTCGCGGGCGGATCCGAGGCGGTTTTTTCCCCCGTATCATGCTCAGAGTACGTGTTTTCTTGGCTTGTAGAGGTGTTTTGTTCAGCCTCATTATCGGATGTGTTGTCATCAGTATTTTTGGCAAAATTTTGTCTGACTAGTTTGGTAAAGCTTGTGGGCGGGGTGTCAGGTGTGGCCTGCATAGGATCAACGACAGGAACAATCGGCAGATATATATTGGTCATTAGTATGCACACCCCTAGTTGTTTCTACCGAGGAGGGATTGTCTGAAGGAAGCAAACGAATTTCATCATGGAGATGGCGATTGACGACTGTCTACACACAGCCTGTTGGGAACCCCAAGAGCAAGGTGTGAAGCAGCAAGCAGCAATTTTTCCCTCAGTTGGGACCGAGGTTGTTGAACCAGAAGGAGGAAGGAAACACCACACAGGTGTTGCAAGCAACGCGGAGACCTGCACAACATAAACTCAAGACTTTGCCCCAACGAACAGTGAGGTTGTCAAGCTCACCGGTTTGATGTAACAAAGGATTAAACGTATGGTGTGGAAGGTAATGGTTTGCAGCAAGTAAACAAGTAACAGTGGAAGATGTATCAATGGTAAAGATTGGACCGGGGTCCATAGTTCACTAGAGGTTCTCTCCTAAGATAAACAACATGGCATGAAGGGTAAACAAATTACAGCAAGGCAATTGACAGTAATTGAGCAAGGCATAACAATGCAATTACTAGTCAGAAAGATCCTATCAGATTCGTTTGGGAAGTACAACAAGATTCATAGACCGCCATCCAACTACATCTATGACTCTAAGTCCACCTTCAGGTTATCATCCGAACCCCCTCCAATATTAAGTTGCAAGCAACCGACAACTGCTTTAAGAAAAGTGTGTAAGGTAAACAGTCCACATGTTCCATGAACAAGAGACCGTTGTTTTCTCCCTAGTAGCAACAACACATCTACAACCAAAGAGATTATTGTCACTTCCCTTGGAAACTAGAGGCATGAAACCACTATCGAGCATAAATACCCCCTCTTGGAGTCACTAGCAACTACTTGGCCAAGATAGCTACTAACAACGAAGAGCATGCAAGATCACAAACAACACAGACATACAGAATCATAAAGACAAAACCATTAATCAAACCAACATAATAATCCCAATATCCATAGGATCCCCGCAAACACAACATGCATGATTACAAATAGATTAGATCTTGATCAAAAACGGAGCTCATAAGATCTATACATGAAAGCACAAAGGAGGAGATACAACCATCTAGCTACTACATGGACCCATAGTCCAAGGTGGAACTACTCACGCATCATACCGGAGTGAAGGCCCCCTGGATGATCTCCCCTCCGGCAGGGTGCCGGGAAGAACTTCAGATCCCCCCGATCTAGGGATGATGGTGACGGCGTCTACATACGGTTTCGTGGATATTTGATCGGGTGCTTAGGGTTTCTACATTGGGGGCTTCTTATAGCCAAAGGGGAGACCGAGGAGGTGTCCAGGGTAGCCAAACTTTAGCCAGGCGCGGGGCTGGGCCCACCCACGTCTGGGGTGGGTCTGGCCCCCCTGGCTGGCCCCTCTGGCTTTCTCTGAACTTCTTGTTCCCCTTGGAAAGAAATTGACTTTGACGTTTGTCCCGTCCAATTCCAAGAATATTTCTTTCCTAACTTTTATGATACCAAAAACAACAGAAAACAGGCATCTGGCACTGTTGCAACATGTTAATAGGTTAGTACCAGAAAACATGTAAAAAGCACCTCAAAGTGTAGACAAGAAAAGAAAAGTAGAAACAAAACAAGCATGGAGCATCAAAAATTATATACACATTTCCAACGTATCAACATCCCCAAGCTTAACTCCTGCTCATCCTAGAGTAGGTAAGTGATAAAATAATAATTTTTGAGGTGACATGCACCCTCATAATAAAGATCCAACCATTTGCAAGCATTGAAAGCTGGGATCAAAGAACTCTAAACATGTGCATGAAAGATGGAGTTCTAACAGTAGGACATAGTAACTATGCATGCAACATGACAAGCTACAAACAAAGATCATGAATAACATGCATTGAAAAACGTTTGTTTGTTTCACATACAGAAAACATAGCATAGTTTCATTCCGCTTGTCCCTCATAGGGTAGCAAATAGATGCATAGGACACCTGCAAAGTTTACAAGGGTGACTAGAAACAAGTAGCACAAGAACAAGTAATAACACAATATGCATCAATTAATAAGCTTTGGAACACTGCACACAGAATGACAACTATGCTCTCTTAATGGTTCCTCAAGGTAGAAGGTGGAGACTCAATAATGGTGGAAGAAAGGCCTTTTTGTAAAGGAAGCAGGTATTACAAGTTTCAAAAAGAGCTTCCAAAAATTATGGTACTTCTTAGCTTTCAGCCCTCATTGCCCCTATCATAAGCATCTTGAAGTGGTTATGGTTAAAGTGGCAATGCTGGAGTATATGCTTGACGAAGTATAAGTTGGCAATCTCATGTCCCTTGAATACGAGGGCCACACCTCATGCATACTCAAATTTGGGTCCAGGTAAGTTCTTGTCACTGTAAGTATTTGCATATCATTGAGAACTGCCAACGGGGTACCCCTTGCACATGGTACAGGAGCTTTCCCATAACCATAATGACAAGGAAAGCAGACAATGAGTGTCTCAACAATCTTTTTATTTACCATATGCATAGCTTTTTATTGAGGATGCTTCATAGATAGCTCATTATGGTGATGCTGCAAGTTTCCACCATGATTAGGCATGGATTATGCTAGCGGCCCGGGCGTTTCTCTAACACAGGATAAAAACACCATGGACTTACAAGTTCCCTCTTTATTTCACACCGGTGACATCCATAGACAAAAGATCATGATATCAACTGAGTACAAAGTACAAGTGTAATGTTGAAAACATTCCCCATGACAACACGGTTCTGCTAATTCCAACTTATAAGTGCAAGCATATACAACAAAGTTGTCACAATGGTTCAAGTTTATTAGAGGCAAAGGATAAAGTGCGCCATCAAGTTCGTGAGGGCTTTAATCACTAAGTTTTCACATAACAAGTTAGTTTTTTAATTGGAAGATATTTGAAAAAAAGAATATACTTGGAATGGTGTAACACACCATGCATAGGAGTTTATAGTGGACACTTTGGAATAACTTGGTTTCTTTGGAGTTGGAAGCATGAGTAGAACTTACTCATACAAGTGGAGGCTAGCAAAAGACTCGGAGCAACCAACTAAGAGAGCAATAATGGCCATAATCATGCAGTGCAACAAAGCATACTAATCAAAGCAAAGAGTGGTACTGCAAGTCAAGGACTAAATGATCATAGAGTCTAATGGTGACTTTTCATAGTCATAACATGGTGTGAGCATGTGCCAAGTCAACCCAAGAAAAACATCAAAGGAGAATGCCACGATACTATGCTTTTGCATGCTAAAACAACGCATAATTTCTTCAAGGCACACTAAGCAATCCCAATTGTTTGGATCAAGACATACTACAACAGTAATCACTAAGAATAAGGTCAAAAAAACATCTAGCATGTCATGCTAAAGTCTAAGCACAGTTAATGAAAGCTCCTCTTGCACTTCAAGCAAGAACTTACTACTCCTTTCCAACACCAAGCAAACTTATTTGCAAAACAATACAGCGAGAACGGGGGTCCAAACTACTCAAGCAAACTAAACAAACTAAGCAAATCAAACGAAAACTAAGATGCTCCAAGAACAACACAACTATGCATGAAACAATAAAAACGAAGTGTCTATATAGACCTGAGCTTTTTATTGATGAAGAAGGGGATGCCTTGGGAATCCCCAAGATTTGACGCTTGTACCTCTTGGATATTTCTTGGGTGACACCATGGTGGCATCCCCAAGCTTTATATTTTGTCCATTATTCATCTCATTGCATCATTCTCTCTTTACACCTAAAATTTTTCCTTCACACAATCTTCATTAGCAACATTAGCTTATTCAAAAGATATTAGACCTCTGGCAAAGCTTTGAAACAACAAGGTTTTTCACTAAAAACACAAGCTACTGAATTAACTCCTTCAAAAATCTCAATTCACCTAAAGATAACTCAAAAAGGAATATATAAGAAGCAAATGCAAATAATGGCAGAAATCTGTCAAAACAGACCATCACGCAGAAACCGATTTCTTCGAACATCTTTTGTTGCTCAAATAAAAAAGTGTCAAACTAGAGAAAGTTAGCTAACATACTAGGGGATTTATTCGTCAATTTCCAGCTCAATCCGTGTTACAGAGCCTCCTCACGAATTATTTTTGTGGAGGACAGAAATCTGTTTCGGGACAACAACTCCCCAAATCTTACTTCCCTCTCATTAGAGGTCATTCTTGGCACAAAAAGCAAACAAAAAGGATAAGGAGAGGTCATTACAGAAGTAATAACTTTCAAGACTCAAGGAAACTCTTGGGTTATCTCCCAACAAGTACTTTTATTTAATTCCTTTAAGTTAGGCACAAGAAGCAAGGAGAATCAAGTATTTTCAAATGAAGAAGCATTAACATTCATACTTGCAGAATCTTCAACTATGAAAGGTATCTCATCCAAATGGGTTTTGGAGGATCCTTTATCATCTCTCTTTGTTCTACTACCTTCATCAAAAAGATTTTTAGGGGCAATCGAATCAAATTATTTTCAAAGGCTTCATGCATTCCAACAAGCTTAAAGGGTATGGGTATATTGAATTCCTCTCTAGTATTAGTTTTATCAGAAATACCCACAACATCTACACTTGAACCTAGCATATTGAAACATTCAAAAACCTTTTTGGCCTCCCTAGCAACATCATGAAATTCTTTTGATAAAGTTTTAAGGATGAATTCTCTATTTTCAGCATTCTTTTCTTCTTTTAGTTTTAGGAACAAGAATTGTATGAAGGGGTTAAGGCTAACAAACCTAGCCTCTAACATATGAACTAAATAAGCTACAGCAATCTCATAATTAGGAGCAAGCTCTGCTATAGATTTATCCTCAATATCCTCATGCTTGCCAATATAATTAAAGAATTATTCAATGTTATCTTTCCCAATTATGGAGCCACTACCTATTGCAAGATCTTTCAGGGCGAACTTGGGAAGCAACAAGGTGAGCTAGAGCAAGGTGGCAACTAGAGCAGGAACTAATTTTTTGTGTTTTTGAATAAAGCAAGCAAACCAAACTAGATTAATTTTTTTTGGGTTTTTTGGAAAGAGGCAAACAAAACCAAGCAAAAGAAACAAAGTAAAGAGAAAGAAAGTGAAGGACTCCCCTAGTGAAGCAGCAAGCAGCAAGTTTTCCCTCAGTTGAGACCGAGGTTATCAAACTAGAAGGAGGAAGAAAACGTCACACAGGTGTTGCAAGCAACGCGGAGACCTGCACAACACAAACTCAAGACTTTGCCCCAACGAACAGTGAGGTTGTCAAGCTCACCGGTTTGTTGTAACAAAGGATTAAACATATGGTGTGGAAGGTAATGGTTTGCAGTAAGTAAACAAGTAACCTTGGAAGATGTATCAATTGTAAAGATTGGACCGGGGTCCATAGTTCACTAGAGGTGCTCTCCTTAGATAAACAACATGGGATGAAGGGTAAACAAATTACAGTAGGGAAATTGACAGGAACTGAGCAAGGCATAACAATGCAATTACTAGTCAGAAAGATCCTATGAGATTCGTTTGGTAAATACAACAAGATGCATAGACTGCCATCCAACTTCATCTATGACTATAAGTCCACCTTTAGGTTATCATCCGAACCCCCTCCAGTATTAAGTTGCAAGCAACCGACAACTGCTTTAAGCAAAGTGTGTAAGGTAAACAATCATGTTCCATGAACAAGAGACCGTTGTTTTCTCCCTAGTAGCAATAGCACATCTACAACCGAAGAGATTATTGTCACTTCCCTTGGAAACTAGAGGCATGAACCCACTATCGAGCATAAACACCCCCTCTTGGAGTCACTAGCAACTACTTGGCCAAGATAGCTACTAACAACGGAGAGCATGCAAGGTCACAAACAACACAGACATGATACAGTCATAAAGACAAAACCATTAATGAAACGAACATAATAATCTAAATATCCATCGGATCCCCGCAAACACAACATGCATGATTACAAATAGATTAGATCTTGATCATGAACGGATCTCACAAGATCTATATATGAAAGCACAAAGGAGGAGATACAACCATATAGCTACTACATGGACCCATAGTCCAAGGTGGAACTACTCACGCATCATACCGGAGAGAAGGTGTCCAGGATGATCTCCCCTTCGGTAGGGTGCCGGGAAGAACTTCAGAGCCCCCCGATCTAGGGACAATGGTGGCAGCGGCTACAAACGGTTTCGTGGATATTTGATCGCATGCTTAGGGTTTCTGCATCGGGGGCTTCTTATAGGCGAAGGGGAGACCAAGGAGGCGGCCAGGGTAGCCAAACCCGAGCCAGGTGCAGGGCTGGGCCCACCCGTGCCTGGGGTGGGTCTGTCCCCCTGGCTGGCCCCTCCGGTTCTCCTCTGGACTTCTTGTTCCCCACGGAAAGTAATTGACTTTGACGTTTGTCCCGTCCAACTCCAAGAATAATTCTTTACTAACTTTTCTAAAACCAAAAACAGCAGAAAACGGGCATCTGGCACTATTGCGACTTGTTAATAGGTTAGTACCAGAAAACATGTAGAAAGCACCTCAAAGTGTAGAGAAGCAGAGCAAAGTAGAAACAAAACAAGCATGGAGCATCAAAAATTATAGATAGTTTCCAACGTATCAACGACCCACAATTTTGATGAAGTGTAGAAAAGGGAAAAACATTTTCATCAAAAACTACATCCCTTGACACGTAGACACGACCAGTAGTACTATCAAAGCATTTTACTCCTTTTAGACGAGGACTATACCAAAGAAATACACACCATTTTGAGCAAGTGGAGAAACGTTGGTGAAGATGTTTCTAACTATCCTAGAGAGGTCTAGATCCCATGCAATGTTGGCATGGACCCACATTTGCCACGAGTGTGTGTCATGGCTTATTCAGATGTATCAACTGGGTTTGATCATTTTGGCCAGTGATGAGTGACACAACCAAAAGTTGATGAGGGCGATTCTAGCCAACATAAAGAGGTCTAGATCCCATGCAATTGTGGCATCGGCCCACATTTTCCATAAAGTGTCTCAACATGTCTCAACATATCAACCCACATTCTAGCCAACCTAAAGAGGTTTGATCGATTAGTTGATATAGTAGGTCATGATGACATGTCAATTTTTTCTAACAAAACCTTGATCTTACTAGTGGCAAAACTATGGTTATTGGATAGTCATATTAGGCACAACTAATTATTAGGTTTTGAAAAAAAAAATAGTGGCATCTTGACATGGAGTCTTGTTATGTATCCTACCACCAAGGAAAAATAAGAAACACGCGTGGGTAATGTAGTTTTTCCCAAAACCACTTCTCAACATAAGATAGTAGCTATGAAAATGCGTGGCTATCGACTCAATCCCCTTCTCAAAACCCTATTTTGTCTGAATGGGGCCATATTTGGCACACAAGACTGATGGGTTTGTTTGTACAAAACATGCATTTTCCATTTTTTAAGTGGCAAAATTTGAATTCCCACTTTGTGCGTAATTCTAGAATCTTTCTATACACGCATGGATGGACCAACGGTGGCGTGTAGGGTTCCACTATTTCTTGATTTTTTTTTAATTTCTGGTGCTTCTTTCAAACTAAGGCAAAAACCACGACAGGTGAGACTCTAAATAAGTAATCACAACTTGAGTTCTATGAGTAAAGATGAAAGATAGTACTTACACATAATTATGAAAGCCGCCACAAAAAATTATGAAAGCTACCACTCTGAATTCTGAAAGTACTAAAAATAAATACATTGCAATTTTTTACTTCGAAAGGATCTGAATACACTACCGATCGAGCAAATAACCTAGGCTATTCTGCCCTATATATTTCATCGGCGTCCGCTCCCGTGTGCTGTAGGACAAATTCATTGAACTCCCCCCGTCTGCAATGTGCTACCAGTATCTGGTCGAGACGGTAAGGCCTCAGTGAACATTCCAGATCATGTTGACCAAAGCCATGTACAGGTGTTGGTAACCCATCCCAAGCCTTAAGATCATGATTGTATGCTCAGATATAAGAAAAATCCGCGTAGTAGATGCAACCGGCTTGGACTGTACTAGGGTGCACTCTAGTGTCGACAAAGATCGACCGGTTAAAATGAATGAAGAAGGCACGGCTGCCAATGTCACTTACAGCCTCGAGACAACGTTTCTCCGTGTCCACCCGGTAAAGCACCGGTTGACCTTCGGCGAAAACCCCGCCCAACACAAGAAGTAGATCACCTTCTGACTCCACAAGGTAGAACTTGTAGACTCCGCGTATCTCTTCAAAGACTGGACCTGAAATCATTCTGGCCATCTTGACGGTGCTCGCGCGCTGATCCACCTGGATGTTGGTCGACATGATGTCTCCACCATCCTGTACTCCATACACTTCACCATGGAACGGGGTCATGCATCGCACGTGCACATCGGACGACGGAGAAATTCCACCTCCAAAGACTCCATTGAAATCCCCTATCCGGGTGCCCTCATCGTCCCAAGCAATAGAATACTCATAATTTGCGGAAAGAAACACCATCATGGGGGACTTCGTGATGGCTATAGATGCCATAATATCTGATGGTATCTGTGCGTGAAACTCAGTGTTGGACTTACGGGTGAGTGGGTTCAGAAGGCGAATCTTGTACGGCTCTTCCCTCTGAGCAATAATGATGACGCCACGATAAACACCGATGAAGTAGAACCTTTTGATGAAGAGAACAGTTAGCCCTAAGATATATGTATAATGGAAAATACTCTCTTTGTTCACTAATATAAGACAGAGCTTCTAGATATTTCAAAAAGTACTAGATATATATATCCTAAAATGAGTGAAGCTATACAAATAAACTTTGCTTAAGAATGTTCAAGAACATGCATGTTTAAGAACCTACACAATTAAACATGCATGTTTAAGAATAACTTTGTATCCAAATAGCAAATGAATGTTAGATCGGATGAATTGTGAACCTGCGTTGAACTTCCACTAGATTCGTCGTGAAGCAACGACCTGTGGCGAGGTTGAGGAATGTGAAGTCACAGACGTCTGGAAGTGTGTGATATACCAGGATCCAGTTGTTGAGATGGAACTCGGGTTCTTTTAATGCGCGACACCAATCACCGCAGACTCTCCGACAAGAAGCGTAGGCATCGACGTACTCCTCGTTCTCCAGGAAGGATTCACCGATCTTGGCAAGTGGTCCATCGGCCGGGAGATCGGACCAGTTCACCTTTAGTCGGTTGCTCACCATGCCTTCCTATCGTGGAATAAAGAATACCAGGACATGACGAGGAGAAGAACAAGGATAGGTGGATTCGAAGAGGGAATCACTACGCCGGAACAAGGAGGCAAGGCGTCGGCAGGAACTGCCACTAGGCCACTATGCAGTCGAGGAACTGGAAATCTTCTTTTATTGTAATGTATAAGGACGTTGGCTAACCGCGCTGAAAGGTGGGGTCAGTTCATCACCGATAGTACGTTCATTAGAAAAAACTGATCGTACCTACTCCCTCCGTTTCAAAATATAAAATGTTTTAGGTTTGCGAAGCAAATGTATATAGACTTGTTTTAGTGTGTAGACTCACTCCAATAGTATAGGCTTCTTTGGGTTGGCTAGAGACTCCTTCATCAACTTTTGGTTGTGTGACTCAACACTTGTCCAACATGATCCTAATGAGTTGATATCTAAGTATAAGAGTGCTATGACACACACTTGTAGCATATGCGTCAACACTTGGCCAACATGGTCCTACCTACTTTACAGATCTAAGTATAAGACTAATATGCCTAGACATGATGACACACTTTGCGCCAAATGTGGGCGCGCATGCCAACATTTCATGGGCTGTCCAGAAACTCCTTCATCAACTTGTTGTTGTATATGAGTCAACACTTGGCCAACATAATCCTACCTAGTTAATAGATCTTAGTATAACACTATATGCCAAGAAATTATGATGAGATACTTTGTGGCAAATGTAGCCCATGCATCATTGCATGGGCTATATACTTCATCAACTTGTGGTTGTATGTGAGTCAACACTTGGCCAACATTATCCTACCTACTTGATAGATCTAAGTATAAGACTGCTATGCCAAGACATCATGAGACACTTTGTGGCAAATGTGAGCCCATGCCAACATTGCATGGGCTATAGACCTCTCTCGGTTGTCTAGAAACACCATAATCAATTTGTGGTTTTATGACTCGACACTTGGCCAAAATGATCCCACCCAGTTGATACATCTAAGTATAAGAGTGATATTTCCAAGTCATGTATGAAAAGCATGAACCAGCATACAAAATGTTTTTATCTACTCCCTCTGTCTCAAATATATCAAAAAATTGAATGAATCTAGACACTATTTAGTATATAGATTCATCCAAATTTTGAAAAACCTAAGACATCTATTTTGTGACAGAGGGAGTATTTTGTTACATGAACATGTGCATAAAGAGAAGCAAACAGAGAAAACTTGGGCAAATTCGTGATGATTTTTATTCAGGGCTTGCAAAGCATGAGGAAGCTAACTGATACACTAATACAGTTTATACTGCTTAATGATCAGCAGATAGACCAACCCAAGAGCAACTGCACAAAAATAAAATACAACATTTATCATGTTCGCCTGCTTGTTTAGATCGATAATCTGCCTTAACTGCTTGTTGAGTTTCTTCAGTTCTCCCTTAACTTCTGCATCACCCATCATAAGAACGATTTGAGATCCCAAGCTCTCGACCGTATGAGGGTAATTGAGCTCAATCGATGCGCCCCCTTCCGATCAACTACGCCCTCTAGTTTAATCCTCTCAATGTACTCATCCATCCACTCCAAATGCCTACAATTCTCTAGATCCTGAAATCGGATGGGAAAGATGAACCCTGATTCAAATCCCAAATCAGGGGAAGAACCGAAATTAGCAAACGAAATCAACAAATTGACTTGAAGAACTCAGATCTAACCTTCCCCTCCTCTGGCTTGCTCTCACATTTCACAAATTTGTGCCCACAGTTTCCATTTTCCTCGTTCTTAGTGACCAATCGTTTCAGTGGCGCGATGCATGGGCAGTCAGGGCACCTCGTCATCTGCACTTCCCCATACCGCGGCCATGAGGGGCCGGAGGTTGTACTGGAGTTCGGCATCTATCGCTGGCGTTGCAGTATTGAAGAAAGGCACCCGAAGAAGAAAGAGAAAGAAATGGAAGGCAATGGCGCCTCAGGTGCCTGTTCCCCCCCTTTTCTAAAGGTAATGATGAGGAGAATATGTGGTGGATCCCGTGCTGTTTAGGGCTGGTGGCTGCATCAGGACGGGATGCAATATGAGCGTGGCATACGCATCAAAAACTGTACATGCTAACAAAGTTTGGTATGCACTTACACTACAAAATATAAGATGTTTCTGGTTTCTGAAGAAAATGAATCTAGAATTCTTTTTGTGTTTAGATTCACCCCAAAGTTGAGTGAACCTACATCCTAAAAAAAGTCTAGATACATTTGCTTCACAAAGCTAAAAACTCTTATATTTTGAAACTGTATAATATAATTCCCATTCATTTATATGTCTGGTGCGTTACTATTTTGGCAAGCGTTGTATTTTAAGCATACAAACTACAACTAGGCCTATGAACATTGCTCGTCAAATCCACAAATTAGCGAACATAAACAACCCAAACTTTAGATTACAATCATAAATTAAGCAAAACGACAAAACCACAGTCATGAAACATTCTTCTAACAAAAACACAGCGCCATGCACAAACTGTTTAGCAATGAAACAAACCAACTTTGCGTAAATTATTTAATGGTATACAAACATTCGCCAGGGAATCGGTAGTAGGAATTTTTGTTTCTTGAATTTTCAAGAATCTGCCAGCAGCTCCGTGATCTCAAGAACTCTGCTCTTTACCTTTTAGATTTTGTTTGTCTTCGACAGAATAATTTTTGCAATAGTATGTCTCCTAGAATCATTTATCCTTTCTTGTAACAAAATATTAGCAGGGTTAATAAGGTCACATGCTAGTGTATATAAATATGCAAATACCAAATAGAAATTTTGAATACCTGCGAGACTACATCTGTGAATTTATCTCCGTCAAAGTTCTCCATACAGCGTAGCACGAATATTCCACACGAGTTTCTGATCATAAGGAATCTAAATTTGAATAACATTACTAACACATCAAAATAAATGACATTAGTTCAACTAGAAACTCACGCATCATTTTGCCGTGGTGTTTCGCAGCTTACGATCTCCCAATTGGAAACATCATCAAACTGATACCCCATATATTTGTTAGCCACTTGTATGTCTTTCAAAATTTTCTCTCTCTATGAAACAGAGAGGTTTAGTGTAATGCTTGGAGTAACCATATCATCGCTAAATGTATATAGAGAAAACATACCAGAGCTTCGACATTTTTCTGAACCCTTTTAAATTCAAACAGCGAGTCGAGCACTTGAAATATCTTCTTTGGACTATTCAGGACGACACATCACTAGTGGCAATCGTTTATATTCAACGCAAAATATGCCTACCAAAAAGAGACACGTGTTATCACATTACATAATCTAGTTTATACCCTGCATTTTCTTATACAAACAGTACTTACCTTATCAGCACGAAAGTATTCTTCCATGCATCTTTCAAAGCATCCTGATATATCATAAACAATTTCTGAATTTTTGTCCAAGGCCTCTTTCTTATGCTGGGATCTAGTTTTTATTCTTGATAGAGTACGTATTAGATCATTTTCCTTATATGGAGGGCACAATTTTCGGTCATCCCCCAGTCGAAGAGATAATTCTGACATGTAAGCACTTATAACCTACAGAAAAATTTAATAGCGTGTGAGAAACGATCCTTCTTGGTTGCCTAAAATAACAAAACTGTGGTACTTGGACTTATATTTGCCACCCAGCCATACTTTATCAAGGATCTCACTTGTGTGGTTGGCAGTGACCTGAGTGTCGCCCTTGTTATCATAGACACGTTGATTCCTAAAGTTATTATTTTTTACTGTTTCAACGTACAACGCTGCAGCATTTATTTGTTGTGGTTTCAAACCGTCCAGGACTTCTGGGTCTTTGAAAAGACGTACATACACAGAAACAAATATTTAATACGTGCATGTAACTGTTTTAATTTAATACATGCACAACCATGCAATCCAATGATGTTCCACTACCTTTTCTAACATTATTTCTTGGTTTTTTACCCTTTTTGTTAGCCGACCTGAGCTTGCGCTTCTCGCCAATGGTTTTTCTCTTCTCACCATTAATAGCTTTCTGGCAAATGGTATGTAGGCTATTAAACAAGTCAGATGATCCATTCGATAGAGTGTCTCCTACCTCACCTTTTTTTCTCCCCGCCCCTTTTTAATGCAGTTGTGAATGCTTCTAATGGAATCGGCTCTAGGTCCGGTCGCGTCGGTGAAGGACCCCTACCATCAATTAGTATTGGTGACACTTGGGTACTGCCGAGTTTCGATGGCGCGGTGTCGCAAGCATCTGTAGCATTTATTTCCTTCTTGTATGTGGGTAACATGAATATGTCACCTTCAACCTCTTTCTCCTTACTATTTGAATACTTCTTTAAATTAGAGTCCTGAGCAAAGTCAACGGAGTTACTTTTTTAGGTGTCTGAATGCTCCATGAAATCTTTTGGCGTATATTTGGTGTTAGTAGAGGCGATTCCTTCACCATTCTCTACCTCCTTCTCTACCTCCTCCTCTTTATTGTCATTATCACACATTTTTTCTTTAGAAGGTATGTACGCGACTCCTGCCGATTTCATCATAATAAGAAGTTTCCGCAAGATTGAAAATAAATGAATCATCATGTCATGTTCAAAAAAACATTTGTTTAACTCAGAGCAGATGACACATAGGGTGTATCACCTTAGCACAAGCTTCTGAGAAGACCTCCATCTTTCTGTGAAAGGTTTCTTCAATTGTTCTATCAATATGTTATGTTAGTTTCTTTAGCATCTGTTCCAACATGACTTCTCTCATTCCTTTAGCCCTGCTGGATGTAGAACCTCCATCCTTATTCTTGTAGGACCCTCTACTACGTTTCTTACCAGATGCAATTTTGGGTGTACGGAGAACCTCTTCTCGATGCTTTTGAGTTATTTTATCATCAATCTTTAAGATATGTATATATAAACCAATTAATATTGACAACCTAGAACCATTAGCAGAACAAAAAATAAGCCATGATATCACTTGTATTTACGTACCTTCCCCAAAGCACGACCCTTTAATTCTAAGGCGTCTCTCGCCGAAGCCGCATCTTCCATCCAGTTCCTCATCAATGGCCTTCTGGATGTATACTCTACGCCATCTGGGAGTATCTTCTCATAGTATAGATACTTCAAATATCACAACAAAATTAGATTAAAACAAAGAAAAATGTATTGTAGATAATTATATACTCCCTCCGATTCAAATTATTTAACTCAGATTTGTCTAGATTTGGATGTATCTAGACATGTTTTAGTGCTAGATATATCCGAATCTATACCAAACCAAGTCAATTAGTTTGAATCGGAGGAAGTATGTAAGTTGAGAATGGAATTTACCTGTAACAAGATGGTGCTTCCTGTCGGCCATTGCTTCGCTTTATATGCGTTTCCTACTTGTTTTAGGCTAGAAATGAGGTATGTCCGTACATACTCATTGAAATTCAGCTTTCTAATGCGTTCCACATCTTCTACTAGTGCATAGTATTGTTTTGGGACGATCTTGTGGTTCTGCGGGGCAAGGACTGTCCCAATCAGAACCAGAACCACCTTGCGGATTAAGTCGTCATCCGTGACTTTATCCTTGATGACATCGGAGATTAGGTCATCAATTACAAGATTACCTGTCTTTTTGCTTACAAAGCTATCAGGTATACGGTTCTTTGCGTCATCATATTCCTCATAAAGAATGTCCGATATATTTATTCCATGATTTTTTAAACCATACATGCACTCAACGTCCACTTCTGTAAGCGATATTTCACCATCATTATTGCGTACATTAAATTTTTCTGTCTTTGCATCAAATTTTTCTGTCATAAATTTGATCACCAGACATCTTGACTTCAATGGGGGAATCTCAAGCATGCACTGCAAGTCGGTTTCTCCAATTTTGGCATATTGTGCCGGTGTCATATTTTTCACGAAATGACACCACTTCTCAACAAGACACCACATTTCTCCGATTTCGTCCATTCTGTTGAAAAATAACTATATTTATTTAGGTCTTTTGTTGGCATCCGAAGAAATAATTCTATTCATAACACACATAGACTAAGATGGATAACACTAAGAGTACGTTATACTACACCATGTCAGGTAAATCTCTGGATGCGCCTAACTACCGATAAATCGATAGAGGGATTTTGAACTTGTTTACACATATATGCAATTACAAATATACTTACACATAAAAATATAATTACAAATCTCTGCATGTGCAATTGCGTATAAAAATGTTTACACATATACTTTTTTTAAAAATGTTTACACATATATACAATTACAAATAAAGAGTTTACACACATAGTTTTTCTGTAGTGCATGTGTTTACAGACCTTTTGTTGCAAACATATATGAACATATTACACATAACCAGATAAATTGAATAACAACAGGAGAATCAAACGTCTTGTTTTTTTATCAAAAGGGACTTCTATATCATTCATTTTGAAACACCAAACCAGCTAAATTGCATCTCAACACCGCATGTAGGCCTGCGATGCGATGTCTAACACAGAACCAATTAACACAAGAAAATTACAGCAGAATTAACAGGAAACATCCTGCCAAACGATTTCCCGCCCTTAAACAGAGTCCAACAACAGGAATTCCTAACGAAGATCCACTAACAATTCTTCGACATAATGGCGACTACCCTTGGGTGGAAAATCTAATGACTAAACAAACGGATCCATATGGATCGAGCTCTAATCGAAGTTCTACTGAACTTCGAACTAGTAATAATGTATGATAAATCGACAGTGCGTACAAAAATACCTGCAACGGTAGTGCGTGTGCTGCGATTATGCAGCTCCTCAAATAGAAACGGCGTGTCCTAGATATAGCTCTCACGTAGGGCAGGACGAAAAGAATTCAAATCTCGTCGTTGGCGACGATGGGCGGAGTCGAGTCGATCGAACAAGAAAATCCTAAGATACGTTTTACATCCCCTCTGATAAGAAGGTTGCCTCTTTGTGCGCACGTACAACGTGGGGTGTGTGCGTGGTGGGTGGGTGGGGGTTGTGGGGTTTAGGGTTTAGTTCCATGGATTAAAATGACGTGGGAGTATGATGCATGGGTTTTGGCCAGCCCGTATGCCGGTCGGCCTGTCTCAGGCCAATTGTGCAATCAGGCAATCGTATATATGTATGCTTCTAAAGAGTAACTATGGCCTTGTTTGGATACGTCGTTTTGAGAGAACTCGTTTCTCTTATCCTCGCGTAACCGTGTAACAGACTGAAAATCTGTTTGGCTTCGTCCTCCAAAACAGGAATAAGTAAAAATCGGTTTCCATAAAGCCGGAAAACTGCGTTTTGGACAAAACGATTATTACCCGTTTTTCTTAAAACGCGATTACACAAAACTTGGCAAAACGGTGTCGTGTATCATTTTTTTGGTGGCTACGTGAAGGAACAAGCAGCAGAGACTACACCGAAATTTATCTCCAGGTTCACCGGACGAACCTAGAACCTACGGTCGACACGCCAGCTGGGTTTCGCTCATGGCCTTCTAGTCACAGGAGTGACTGGGGCGACCTTGGATGGAGACTTCATAGGCAGACGTACTTGGCGAGCTGGTCAGGCGAGCCCGACGCAAAGACATTGCTCCACGAAGAGATGATGTTGACGAGGAACATGGGGAGGAAGACGAGTTATGCACCAGCGCCACCGTCATCGAACGCGCTGCTGCCGGACGCAGAGCTCACGCTGACACTGGGAACATGGCATTGCTTGAGGAGGACGATGAGTTCGGAGACACCATCTCCCCGGACGCGCTGCCATAAACCAGGAAAGCTGCATCGTGATTTTCTCCAGGGTCGCCATCACATCCAGGCTTGCCGGTGCTCCGGGATGCAATCATAGGTATCAACGACATATGCATTAGCGTTGCTGCCGGCGCGTTGGTGTTCACGTCGGCGGCCGCCTTAAGAGTCTTTCCGTTGCTCTGCGAAGCTTTGTCGCTGTTAATTCTCTCATGTCTATGTGCATCGCTGTCGCCATTAATTGTCATGTCAGTCTCACGTCTCTGCCTCCATCCAAAAACCAGTTTTATAATTTCCTAAACCAAACATGGATTTTGGTGTGCCTATTCTTAACTGAAATATTGGCAAAACTGGTTTTCCTAAAAATCAGCTTAAAACTCGTTTTACAAAAACTAGGAGCTAATCTTTCATATCCAAACAACCACTATGAGTGGCTAACCAGTATGAGTGGGTCTACACGTGTCTTCGTGCATCTAAAATAGTTATTATTAGTGCATCGAAAGATACTTACGTAATCACGACAAGGTTTGTGTTGTGAATAAATTTGGAATTACAACGTTTCATAGTAACACATTAGGAATACTTGAAGAGAATATTAAAAATTTATACATTGCTAGGTTCGAATGGAGAATATTAAAGATGTATACATCGCTAGGCCAATAATGTTAACTCGTCGGAAAAATAATGCTCTCACATATGGCGGCGAAATAGATAAATAATTGTTCCAGGACAGCTACAAACGAATAAACATCGATCTTAAGAAACAAGTAGCTAGATGATGTCGATGATAAACATAATGTTCATGCCAACTTATTTTGTGGTCCTAGGAGTAATGAGCAAGGCTTGTCCAACTTGTAGATCATCTTCTTTCGTATGGAAATCCTGCAATGCATTTTTCTTGAATATCAGCCGGCCATCGTTGTCAATCGTGTAGGAAATTTTGCTGACTTCGAAATCTCCAACCCGCAGCCCAACGAAGCCTTCCTCGGGAATGTTAAGGCAGGAAACAAATTTTTAGGTAGTTTTTGTGATGCCGTCGTGGATGATGAAATCAAAAGAGTAACGATGTGAGACGATTTCCACAAGTTATGCACATATAAGGAGGAACAACATAATTATAACTACGCCCTCCATATCAAAATAGATGTCTTAGGTTTAAATTTGGATGAATCTATATACTAAATTGTGTCTAGATTCGTCCAAATTTTGACAATTTTTGACAAAATTGAGACATCTATTTTGAGATGGAGGGAGTAAGAGAATAACATACCATGTTGTGTTTCGCAAGATTGGTGCGTGTTAAACGGGTTACTAATGGGACCCCAACAATAGTACTTCCTACATGTATAATATTTAAGAGGTGCCTATGCTCATCTTTGCTCAGTTCGCATACTTGGGAGATGATGGTAGAGTCATACGGGTCTTTCTCGCCACCACTAAAATAGACAATACTGATACTCAGTGTTTTTTCTCCCAACGAAAACACAATCATTTGATGTCCCCCAAACACATGGTTCTGTCTAAAGAATTCTTTCCATCCATCACCACCCATGCAGGTCAAAGCCTTCTCTTTCACCACATCAACGTCATATGCACATCCAAGTGCTAGAAAGCGCACACTAGTCTTCTCTTCTACATATTCATTAAACATGAACCTTGCATTGCATGGAATAATCTATGCACAATTAACCGAATATAAACATGTTTAAAAAAGGTAGAGCGCTGCCAACAAAGGTTGCAAGATAGCAATAGTGCAAGGAAAAATAGTGTGTTTCGTACCAATGAATCTTCAAACTCTTCATGCATAAAGACACTAAATAATAACCCCGAGGTCAAGGAGTCGCACACACTCTTGTATTTTCCACACAACGCCATGTCTCCTAAAACAATAACATAATCATATAAATCCATTATACACGTCATACACTAGTACACACGTCAAAAATATCAGTAATGCACACGTTCAACAAATACAAATAATGTACAGTGAAAGATCTATATAAATGAGCTACAAAATTAATATATTATATACTACGTAGTTAATCTAGACAATGAAATCAGAGCTTGCCTACAAATTTGATGTAAACATACGAGCAATAGCGAGTCTAGGGCTCTTGGACGGTGGCGGATCGATGTCACAAACGGGAGCAGAGCCGTCGAAAGAAGATGGACGTGGGGAGGCGGCGAGAGGAGAGGATAGGCGCGGCGGTGGGACGAGTAAACCTATATGCATTTTATAGGAAACTAATGTTTAGCCGGAAAGGCCGCCACGTGACGCTTCCATCGGTAGACTCATGGGCCGCCTTGTAGGCAGCTGACGAGTTGTCCTATCTCCTCCCCACTTCGCTCATCCTCTAGCGTTGTACAACGGGCCCAGATACGATTTTATTATTTTCTTTTTCTTATATTTGTCCCTATTTTCTTACTTCCGTACTTCATAGTCCCTCCGTTCTGTTTACATTCATTTCACAAAATTAAAACGTCTAAAATTTTGGAATAGAGTATGTTGGCATGGAGAATTATTTGTATACATGGTATTTTGAACTTAATAATCGAGCATTCACATAGATGTATGAACACATGTCGTGTAGGCTTAAAAAATTGAAACCGGTACTAAAATAGGATAACATAATTCGGGAGTCCACTAACAGAGCAAGTGCAACATTCGATATGAAAAATAACTATAGGGCATCATCAGGAAAACGGGTAACAAACAAGTAAGCTCCTTTATAGACTTGGTACAACAAGAACAACATGTTGAGACCCAATCCAAGTGTAGGCTCGTTGTCCATGAAATTCTTCCAGCTACTCAAACAGAGACGGCCATCCTTGTTTGAAATGGTGTATGACCCCTTCACCATTGTGTGAGGATAACACACAATGGTCATGCCACCTTATTTGTTCATTGTATTTGGAACAAGACGTTTTGGGATTTTCTGATTTAAAAATAAAGTAGCACCACACCAAAAAAATTTGTCCATTAAACTTGGAATGGAACAGAAATGATACTCCCTACATTCACTGAATATAAGCCTTTCCGTTCACTAATACTCCCTCCGTTTAGAAATATAAGACGTGTTGGATAGATCTTTGTGAATTTTTTTTGTCTAGACAACTTTTGTACTGCCTCCATCCAAGAATAGATGTCTTAGGTATTTCAAATCTTGAATGAATCCATATACTAAATAGTGTCTAGATTCATCCATATTTTCACAAATTTGAGACATCTATTTTAGGACAGAGGGAGTATATAGATTCAGAGTGAACCTATACACTAAAATACATCTAGATACATTCTTTTCACAAAGCGTAAATGTTTTATATTTCTGAACGGTGGAGTATCTTATATTAGTGAATGGAGGGAGTACCAAATAAGACCAGTTTGACATTCACAATAAACTTATAAATAAATAAACAGGTTGGTAATGATTAAAAGGTGTTTGGTTTGGCTGCGACAGTTAGTCTAGTTTAGGATATGGATCATTGCTATAGTTGATCCTGGTACATAATCTCCAACATAATAACGTGATAGCCTGTAGTGCAAAGTCTCTAGAGTTTCTATAATTGTCTTCATCATCCTCTAGTTTATCTTGGTTTTGGTGGCCTTGATAGAGTCAACAACGCCACGTCTTTCAGGGGAGAGTCGGAGATATGCTGCAATTTATGATTTGAGAAAATTAAATGTAAAAATGATTACACTAAAATATGATATTATTGGTACAATATGAATTATGTTGGAACACTACTAGGATGGGTGACTGGGAGGTTCCCAGTTGTGACACGATTCCAAGGATCTTTGGTGTTTACAGTGAAGTACATTTTCTGGCCAACTTGAATATTGTAGATTATTGAAACTTCCTTCCATGCTCTGCCACTAATGTATGTTAGACCTGGTTGGTTTATGACATCAACATCAAATTCGAAGTCCTCCTTGTTCCTTAGAACAACAGTGAAACTCTATGTATCGTCCTTGCGTACAAAATATGGCATAAGGAAACATGCTCTCACGTAGCACGGGATGACCTAACAACAAATATGTGATTAAAATTAGATTACCACATCAAAGAAGGTCTAAGAGTCATTAAACTATATATATGCCTTATCTTGATGTTTTTAGCAGTAAGAGTGTAACATCCCTAAAATTCATATTCCAAAACTCATTCATATCATTCTTGCATCATTCATCCATTTAGGATTTTTCTCAAAAATCATTTAGAGACAGAAGTTTGAGCTATGATTTCATGTGAGCAATTTATCTCAAATGGCCATCACCCTTTGAAATTTGAATGTTAGGTACTTGTTTGCTTACCTCCATTGATGGAAAGATTAGGTGAAGCTTTTAACCCAAGATTCCAAAATTTAGAAATAGTTTCAAAATCCTTTTTCAAATATTTGTTTATTTTGAAAACCAAGCTTGACCAAGCCTTGCAAAGTAACCACTTGTTTAAAAAGACTGTTTTTGAACCCACAAAACCCTGCAAAAATTTCCAAAGCAGTTGGGATTCAAAAGGATTTGAATTCATATCAAATTCATACCAGAAAATGAAATTAGGAAAAAGAAAAGGACTCCTCAATGGAAAAGGGCCGCACGGCCAGAATCTGGCCCAGCAGCCAATCGAGCCCAGCAAGCCCACCCGGGATCTTTTTATTCTCCTCTCACGCGCGAGCGCACGCGCTGAGCCGCTGACAAGCAGACCCCTCCTGCACTCCGCGCACCTCGCTGACAAGCGGGCCATCTCCACGCCAGCGTCGTCTCCACCCGCACGACCTGTTCGTCCCCAATCAACGCGGCCGTTTCCTATGTTTAAATCGCGGCATCAATTCGAATCAATGGCCGAGTGATTCTCGCGCTTGACCAGGCTATATAAACCCCCTCTGTCCCCTCTCTCTTTTCCCCCAAACCCCAAGCACAGAACGCCCCCAGGCTGCGCGCATTTCTCTCTGCAACCCCGCCGTCTCCGACGACTGCGCCGGCGAATTCCGGTGAGTCTAGAGTTCCCCTCGGTCTCGCGTTTACGCTATCTTGTTCAGTGAACCTCTGTGCATCTTCTGACACTTTCCGTTTGCCTTCGCATGACCCATAGCTTCGGCAACGTCGACGACTGGACCGCCACCGTCTTCTGCACAAACTCCGGCGAGTTCTTGTGGTAAGCCCCGACCGCCCCGCGTCTTCTAGTTCAAGCACACGACTCTGCCTTGACTCTGTGAATCTAACCGTGTCCTCGTCGTGCCTTGGGTTGGTTCACAGCGACGTCCACGACGACCACCCGACACACCGACGCCGTCCTCCACTCCGGCGAGCAATCGCAACCGTGTCCGAGCGCCCCTTGACCAACCGCGAGTACGACGAGCTTCGCCGTGACCCCCTGAGCCCGGTGAGCTACTCCTCGATCTCTCTTACCCCCTGTAGTACCGCCTCCGTCGTCGACCGACAGTTCCGCCGCAGGTAGCCACCGCTCCGCCGCCAGTTCTTGGTCAGGTCAATAACAGCCGTTAGATCTGTATCGCAGCGCTAGGATAGATCCACTTAACCCGAAGCGGTACGCGATCTGAGCCGCCAGATTTCATTTAGATCCTACGGCTGTGGAGCTCGATCCAGTGCGAAACGGTATGGGCGAATAAAAACATGACGCGTGGCTAGGTTAGATCTGAAAATAGATTTAAAAACCATAAATTTGATCCAAATTCAAATGCTCATAACTTTTGATTGCCACGTTAGATTTTTGCAAACTTTATACCGTTGGATTCAGTGAAACAAGGCCTTTCAGAATATCCAATTTATTTAGCATATAGTAACAGTTAAAAATGATTTTATTTGTAGAATATGTTTAAAGCCATTTTAAGTAGAAATTTATTTTGGTAAATTAAATTGGTGCCAAATAAGTTTAGTTGGTAAATTCTTTTGACATGTTAAGTTTCTGTAGACATGAGCATACTTGGTAGAATTTTCAAAAATCATCACTTAGTAAATTCTTGCATGCATGCATTCACATTATTTTTGGTTGTATATAATTGTGTGTAATTGTATGCTTAAATTTCTTGTGTAGATTTTACTAGTTATTGTGACTGTGAAGAGTGCTACTCTCCCCACTACCAAGGCAAGTGATATTTTCATTAATATTTCTGTCCTATGTTTTGTACTAGCATTAGATATTTTGCTAAAGTATTGCATGATATTTTGCCTAGTACTAAAGATGGGAAATCCAAAGTAGAATGGAATAGTAGAATTGCTAAGGAAAATATCCTAAGTTAGGTTATCATATTCTGCTTAGTCTAGCTACTTAGCAAACAAGGGTGGTGAACATCTATATGGTTTATGATGAAAATATTCTAAGTCAAGAGACTTATGTTTTCTTAATAAAAAACTAAGTCAAATGAACCTCCTGGGTGGAATGGAATGATTGGGTTATGTTGAGTGGTTACACAAGGCCATGGACTTGGGTTGTGTATCTCACTTGTGGTATGCCACCCAGGCACAAAGGGATTTGGAGGCCAAGTGTTGAGAAAGCTTACAGTGCAACCACTTGGCAATATGGGTTCTGCCATGATCATATAGGTTGCTAGAACTTAGTCACTTGGACAGTTGGTGGTAGTTGGGTTGATAGGTTGGAGCGCGTCCATTTTGACTAAGGAAAAGCTTCTGAAAGGTCCTGTCTTGGGAAACCAAGTCTGGTGGGGAAAGTGCACAACCTCTGCAGATGGAAAACCTAAGTACTTAGCCTAGTCCAAGGAAATGGACACTTTTGAGCATCAAGACATGGAAGCTACAAGAATCTCATCACTCCAACTTCTAAGTAAAAATTGGTGGGTGAACAAGGGTGAAGGACCTCAATGTCTATTGGTGGTTCCTTGGGAATGTTTTTGACAAAGAAGAACTTAGAGTTTTCAACTAATAGGTAAAACCTATTTTTAAGCAAAGCAAGCCAAGCTACACTTAGCCAAAATGCATATAGTAATATAGTCCACTTAAAATATACTAAGGTATCACTTGCCAATACTATTCCAAAGTATTGACCCTCTGTGGCTGTAACTTGTGATGTTGCAGGTTACTCCGATGGTGAATAGGAGTCATGAGTCTACACTCAACATGCTTGCCTGTGGCACATGAAGATGAAGACTTGTGTTTATTTACTTATTCCAAAAACTCTTGTATTAGGCCGTTGGCCCTGAGTTGTAAAAGACTATGTTTTATCTCTGGAATGAATGTAATAAACGACCTTTGTATCTGTGTACTTCATCTTAAACTGTTGATGCTAGCATTGATCCAGGGACTAGCATTGCAATCACAGGGATCCTTTCCTTTATAAAGGAGGGGTCTAACAGATGGTATCAGAGCACTGTGTTGCCTGTAGGATTATGACCCTAGGATTGGAAAACCACTAAGGAAAAGTTTTCAATTACTTCTACACTTGTCTATTATTCTCGTAAAAATTTTTCTAATCTTTTCATTCTCAACTCCATTTGTAGATGAACTCCATCAACGAAGCCGTGAAGAAAGGACCACTCATGACCATGACCTTGGAGTGTGAAACTGAGTTTCCCAGTATTCTCAAGGACCTCATGGAGGCAATGGATGCACATGGTGAAGCCGTGTACAAGGGCTTTCCAGTGATGGATGAAGGAGTGGAGTATTGGTGGGTGCAACTTCACTTGTACAAAAACAAGGAAGACAACCACAAAGAAAGGGGATTCTGCATGTACACCAACACTACAATGCACACCACATTCTTTGAGTCAGCCAGGGATGCAGCTTGGAGGACTATCAAAGAACTAGGTGCTAGAGTCAAGTGCAGAATGCTCAACCTCCAAAAGGACTTAGAGAAAGAGAAGGAACTTACTCAAGAGTTGGAAGACACCAACCAAGAAATAAGAGGAGATGTTATAGACTTAGTGATAGAGTCAAGAGAGCAAGATTGGTGGATTGCCTCTAGGAACATTGTGTTTAATAATAGATCCCATGAGATTGGATTGTAAGGACACTTCGTTAGTTGGACCACCACTTATCACCTTATTTTCCAAAATGATACCTTAAATAAGTTGTACCTTGTTTGATGTAATGGATTTGTGTAAGCATGACTTGTGTGAAATTTGTGTTCCATGGTTAAGTATGAGATGGTTTTTTGTGTTCGTCTTAAATAGTGTTGTTCTAACTTTTCGATTTTATAAATAGATGCCTATTGCCGTCAGCACTGTTGAGGAGTTCCAGGTTACTCGTTTCGGACCCCGTATCGTTGAACTTACCACTCTGCTCGATCTCCCTCTTCCCACCATCACGGTGTACCCACTCACCAAGTTCGAGAGGAAGGACCTCTGGGGCTTCAAGGTGAACCAGCCCGGACGCCAGACTGAGCCTACTACGGAGGCCATCGTCTTCAAGCTGATGCACGACGACAGGGAGAGAGGCATGGAGGTAGTCATGCAGGACCTGATAGGACGACTGTTAGGCCGTCACTCCCGACAGGTTAGGGGCACTCACTTTCACGCCTTCGGAAGGCGTGATGTTGATGGAGATTCCAGCGACTTTGAGGACGACTCGAGGAGCACTGCAGAGCCGATACGTCTCTATCTTCAGGACTTAGAGACTCTTCTCAGGCACGTGGACACGGATAGGACGAACGTCATGCTTGGCAATGACGAGCTTCAGGTGCAGCTACGCGAGAAGGACAAGCTTTTCGCACAGCAGGATGAGATGATCAAGGAAATGGAGACGAAGTTCGAGGCTCAGGATCGCAAGTTCAAGAGTCAGGAGAAACACGTCCAGGATAGGAACAAGAAGATCCGGGACATGACCGAGGAACTGAAGTCCAAGGGTTTCAAGCTTGAGCAGCAGCAGATGGTTATTGAGAGACTTCGCTCCCAGAAGAGGGCTCTCAAGGCCAAGGTCGATTCCTTGACCACTACGATTGAGGAGAACAAGACCGCGATGGAGAACGCAGGTCTTACCTTCGTCGAGGAGGAGATTGACGCTGATGAGTAGACTTGACTACTCGTTTACCTTTTATATTCATACTTGCTATTGTGAACTTATTATTGGACCATCCGACATGTGGATGGCTTGCCACTTGTGTGTTTTACTTCATGAGCTTGTTATGTGGATGTTGAACTTTTATTCTTATGTTGCTTGTTATGTGTTTGCTTATGATGTATTGTGCATGAAACATCTATGGGTATCTCATCCTTATCTATTTGAACAAACCACAGATGCCTCCCCGTCGCGCAAACCCCAACCCCAACAACATCACCCCGGAAATGCAACAAATGATGAATGCGCAAACACAGCTTATGCAAATGATGACAACATTCATTCAAAACCAGAATAACAACAACAACCCCAACAACAACAACAACAACAACAAAAACAACAACAACAACAACAACCCTCCGGGTTTTGATATGCTCACCATATTTCTGCGTCTGAGGCCAGCAAAGTTTTCGGGAACAACTGATCCCATGGTAGCCAATGACTGGCTACGTTCTGTGAACAAAGACCTAGTGACCGTGGGCTGCACGGATGCTGAAAAGGTCAGGTTTGCAGCACATCTGTTGGAAGGACCAGCCGCCACATGGTGGGACAACTTCCAAATCACCACTCCTATTGATGAGGTGACTTGGGCTATCTTTGAAGATGGTTTTCGTACGGCTCATATCTCATCAGGGATAATGAGTCTGAAAAAGAAAGAGTTTCACAACCTGAAACAACGCCACCGCAGCGTGGCAGAATACATAGAAGAGTTCAACAATCTGGCGTGCTATGCACCGGATGAGGTTGACACAGATGCCAAAAGAAAGGAAAAATTTCTGGAAGGCTTAAATGATGAGCTAAATCTGCAGTTGTCTGTGGCATATGTTCCAACTTATCAGTCTTTATGTGACAAGGCTGCTATTTTGGAAAGTAAAATGAAGCAAGTCGAGAGTAGAAAGAGGAAACACTCCGACAAGCACAGCTCGGGATCGTCTCACAAACGATCTCACTATGATGACAGTGGCAGCTCAGGATCCCATAAACATGGGAAATTCAGCAAGAACAACCGTCATGACAACAAGCATCACCGCAGTCATGACAAGGACAAGTACAAGAACCACAAGGGTGGACATAAGAGCCACTATGGTGGAAATGGTAGTGGAAGTGGAGGCCAACCTCCTAAAAAGGACATCAGTCAGGTTGAGTGCTTCAAATGCAAAAAGCTGGGGCATTATGCTAATGAGTGCCCTGAGAAGAAAGTTGAAGGACCTAATAAGCCAAATCCTTTTCAGAAAGGACAGGTTAACCACATCAATGTGGAGGAGGTCTATGAGGAGCCTGATGCCGTGGCTGGTAAGTTCAGACTCAATTCAATTTCAGCATTTGTACTCTTTGATACCGGTGCATCTCATTCATTCATATCAAAGGCATTTGTTGATAGAAATGGATTTGCATCAGAAAACATTGGGTGTCCAATAAAAGTTAGTTCTTCGGGGGGAGACATGATAGTAAGCCTTGGATGCCGGGATCTCACCATAGAGTTTGGTAAACATAAATTTCCAGTAAGCCTGATAATCCTAGATTCCCAAGGACTAGACGTAATTTTGGGGATGGATTGGATGGCTAAGTATGAAGGAGTATTAGATTGTGCTAATCGTACTGTTGCACTCACAACCCCAGAAGGAAAAAGGATAAAATTTAGATCTAACTTTGAATCCAAAGGAAGTAAACTGAATTCTCTTAAGGGGGTTAGCATGGACAGTGTGCCAATTGTGTGTGAGTATCCGGATGTATTTCCGGAGGAGTTACCAGAAATGCCACCAGATAGAGATGTGGAGTTTCTGATAGATTTGGTACCAGGTTCTGGACCAATAGCTAAGAGACCGTACAAAATGTCAGTTGACGAACTGAAAGAACTCAAGAAACAGCTAGGAGAACAATTGCAGAAAGGGTTTATTCAACCAAGTTCCTCATCTTGGGGAGCCCCAGTATTGTTCGTGGAGAAGAATGATATAACACAAAGATTATGTATTGACTACCGATCTTTCAACGAGGTTACCATCAAGAACAAATATCCTTTGCCAAGAATCAACGACTTGTTTGTTCAGCTAGAAGGAGCATGTGTATTCTCGAAGATTGATCTCCGGTCAGGATATTTTCAACTCAAGATAAGAGAGCAAGACATACCAAAAACAGCATTCACCACAAGATATGGATTGTATGAGTATACCGTGATGCCGTTTGGATTAACCAACGCTCCGGCATATTTCATGAATATGATGAACAAGGTGTTCATGGAATTTCTTGACAAGTTCATTGTCGTTTTCATCGATGATATCTTGGTCTACTCCAAGAGCAAAGAAGAACATGAAAGACACTTACGCTTGATACTTGAGAAACTGAGGGAACATAAACTCTATGCCAAATTCAGCAAGTGTGAGTTTTGGTTAGAGAAAGTGGGTTTTCTTGGTCATGTGATGACAAAGGATGGTGTGGCAGTTGATCCTGCTAAAGTTTCAGCTGTGACAGATTGGGAATCACCTAAGAATGTAAAAGAAGTTCGTAGTTTTCTTGGCTTAGCAGGTTACTGCAGAAGGTTCATTGAAAATTTCTCGAAGGTTGCTAAGCCAATGACAGAATTGTTAAAGAAGGACAAGAAATTTGCTTGGACTCAAGGTTGTGAAGTCAGCTTCCAAGAATTGAAGAAGAGGCTTGTGACAACACCAGTTCTATGTCTGCCAGATTTGGAAAAGGATTTCCAAGTATATTGTGATGCTTCTCATCAGGGTTTGGGTGCCGTACTTATGCAAGACGGTAAAGTCGTAGCCTATGCTTCGAGACAACTCAAAACTCATGAAGTAAATTATCCTACTCATGATTTGGAGTTAGCCTCTGTCGTCCATGTACTCAAAACATGGAGACATTACCTTTTGGGTAAGCAGTGTGAAGTGTTCACCGATCATAAGAGCTTGAAGTATATCTTCACCCAGAAAGAAATCAACATGAGACAAAGGAGATGGTTAGAACTTATCAAGGATTACGACTTAAGTTTGCAATACCACCCCGGTAAAGCGAACGTAGTAGCCGATGCTCTAAGTCGTAAGACGTTTGTAAATGGCCTTACTAAAGGGGAATTGCCAGATGACTTGTGTAAGCAATTCAAAGAACTCATATTGGAGATTGTACCAGAAGGACATCTCATGTCCTTAGATGTTCAACCCACTCTATTGGACAAGATCCGAGAAGTCCAGAAGACTGATGAGGAAATTGAAAAGATTAAGGTAAATATTAGTCTAGGGAAGGCTAAGAGTTTTCATGTTGACGAACAGGGTACTTTATGGCACGGGAAACGTATATGTGTTCCACAAGACCCAGAATTGCGGAAACTGATCTTATAGGAAGGTCACAACTCTCCGTATTCTATTCACCCGGGAAATACCAAGATGTACATGGACATGAAGGAAAGGTTTTGGTGGAACAATCTCAAAAGGGACATCGCCGAACATATTGCTTTGTGTGATGTGTGTAGCAGAGTCAAAGCGGAGCACCAGAAACCAGCAGGTTTGCTTCAACCACTGCCTATTCCTGAATGGAAGTGGGAAAATATTGGTATGGATTTCATTACCGGATTACCAAGGACCAGGTCAGGGTATGATTCCATATGGGTGGTAGTGGATCGCCTAACTAAAGTGGCTCATTTTATACCAGTGAAGACAACCTATACAAGTGCCAAGTTAGCTAAAATCTACATGAGCAGAATTGTATGCCTTCACGGTGTGCCAAAGAGTATTGTGTCAGATAGAGGAACCCAGTTCACTTCTCACTTTTGGAGACAGCTTCATGAATCCTTGGGAACGAGATTGGAATTTAGCACTGCTTTTCATCCTCAAACGGATGGACAAACAGAAAGGACCAACCAAATTCTTGAGGACATGTTGAGAGCCTGTGCTTTAGATTATGGAGCAAGTTGGGATGAAAGTTTGCCTTACGCGGAGTTCTCTTACAATAACAGCCATCAATCTAGTATTGGAATGGCACCGTTTGAGTTACTCTACGGAAGGAAGTGTACCACCCCATTGTTATGGAATGGTGTGGGAGAAAGGAGCTTATTCGGACCAAATCTTATCAAAGACGCCGAAGAGAAAGTCAAATTAGTTAAGGACAGGTTGAAGATAGCACAGTCCCGACAGAAAAGCTACGCGGATTCTAAGCGTAGAGAAGTCACCTACGAAGTTGGGGATAGAGCTTATCTTAGAGTATCACCACTTCGTGGAGTGAAAAGATTTGGAGTCAAAGGAAAGTTGGCACCAAGATATGTTGGGCCATTCAAGATTCTAAGTCGCAAGGGAGAAGTTGCATATGAAGTTGAATTGCCAGAATCTCTGTCAGCTGTCCATAATGTGTTTCATGTGAGTCAGCTTAAGAAATGTCACCCAGAGATGGAGGAATCATATCTAAAGGATACCATACCTTTGGAAGAAGTCCAACTAGAAAGTGATCTCACCTATGAAGAGAAGCCTGTCAAGATACTTGAGACCGCAGAAAGAGTCACAAGGACTAAAACTATCAAGTTTTGCAAAGTGCAGTGGAATCATCACTCCGAAGAGGAAGCAACATGGGAAAGAGAAGATGATCTTCGGAAGGACCACCCTCACCTATTTGCTAGCCAAACCGAATCTCGAGGGCGAGATTCATCTTAAGGGGGTTAGATTTGTAACATCCCTAAAATTCATATTCCAAAACTCATTCATATCATTCTTGCATCATTCATCCATTTAGGATTTTTCTCAAAAATCATTTAGAGACAGAAGTTTGAGCTATGATTTCATGTGAGCAATTTATCTCAGATGGCCATCACCCTTTGAAATTTGAATGTTAGGTACTTGTTTGCTTACCTCCATTGATGGAAAGATTAGGTGAAGCTTTTAACCCAAGATTCCAAAATTTAGAAATAGTTTCAAAATCCTTTTTCAAATATTTGTTTATTTTGAAAACCAAGCTTGACCAAGCCTTGCAAAGTAACCACTTGTTTAAAAAGACCAGAAATTTCCAAAGCAGTTGGGATTCAAAAGGATTTGAATTCATATCAAATTCATACTAGAAAATGAAATTAGGAAAAAGAAAAGGACTCCTCAATGGAAAAGGGCCGCACGGCCAGAATCTGGCCCAGCAGCCAATCGAGCCCAGCAAGCCCACCCGGGATCTTTTTATTCTCCTCTCACGCGCGAGCGCACGCGCTGAGCCGCTGACAAGCAGACCCCACCTGCACTCCGCGCACCTCGCTGACAAGCGGGCCATCTCCACGCCAGCGTCGTCTCCACCCGCACGACCTGTTCGTCCCCAATCAACGCGGCCGTTTCCTGTGTTTAAATCGCGGCATCAATTCGAATCAATGGCCGAGTGATTCTCGCGCTTGACCAGGCTATATAAACCCCCTCTGTCCCTCTCTCTTTCCCCCAAACCCCAAGCACAGAACGCCCCAGGCTGCGCGCATTTCTCTCTGCAACCCCGCCGTCTCCGACGACTACGCCGGCGAATTCCGGTGAGTCTAGAGTTCCCCTCGGTCTCGCGTTTACGCTATCTTGTTCAGTGAACCTCTGTGCATCTTCTGACACTTTCCGTTTGCCTTCGCATGACCCATAGCTTCGGCAACGTCGACGACTGGACCGCCACCGTCTTCTGCACGAACTCCGGCGAGTTCTTGTGGTAAGCCCCGACCGCCCCGCGTCTTCTAGTTCAAGCACACGACTCTGCCTTGACTCTGTGAATCTAACCGTGTCCTCGTCGTGCCTTGGGGTGGTTCACAGCGACGTCCACGACGACCACCCGACACACCGACGCCGTCCTCCACTCCGGCGAGCAATCGTAACCGTGTCCAAGCGCCCCTTGACCAACCACGAGTACGACGAGCTTCGCCGTGACCCCCTGAGCCCATTGAGCTACTCCTCGATCTCTCTTACCCCCTGTAGTACTGCCTCCGTCGTTGACCGACAGTTCCGCCGCCGGTAGCCACCGCTCCGCCGCCAGTTCTTGGTCAGGTCAATAACAGCCGTTAGATCTGTATCGCAGCGCTAGGATAGATCCACTTAACCCGAAGCGGTACGCGATCTGAGCCGCCAGATTTCATTTAGATCCTACGGCTGTGGAGCTCGATCCAGTGCGAAACGGTATGGGCGAATAAACACATGATGCGTGGCTAGGTTAGATCTGAAAATAGATTTAAAAACCAGAAATTTGATCCAAATTCAAATGCTCATAACTTTTGATTGCCACGTTAGATTTTTGCAAACTTTATACCGTTGGATTTATTGAAACAAGGCCTTTCAGAATATCCAATTTATTTAGCATATAGTAACAGTTAAAAATGATTTTATTTGTAGAATATGTTTAAAGCCATTTTAAGTAGAAATTTATTTTGGTAAATTAAATTGGTGCCAAATAAGTTTAGTTGGTAAATTCTTTTGACATGTTAAGTTTCTGTAGACATGAGCATACTTGGTAGAATTTTCAAAAATCATCACTTAGTAAATTCTTGCATGCATGCATTCACATTATTTTTGGTTGTATATAATTGTGTGTAATTCTATGTTTAAATTTCTTGTGTAGATTTTACTAGTTATTGTGACTGTGAAGAGTGCTACTCTCCCCACTACCAAGGCAAGTGATATTTTCATTAATATTTCTGTCCTATGTTTTGTACTAGCATTAGATATTTTGCTAAAGTATTGCATGATATTTTGCCTAGTACTAAAGATGGGAAATCCTAAGTAGAATGGAATAGTAGAATTGCTAAGGAAAATATCCTAAGTTAGGTTATCATATTCTGCTTAGTCTAGCTACTTAGCAAACAAGGGTGGTGAACATCTATATGGTTTATGATGAAAATATTCTAAGTCAAGAGACTTATGTTTTCTTAATAAAACAACTAAGTCAAATGAACCTCCTGGGTGGAATGGAATGATTGGGTTATGTTGAGTGGTTACACAAGGCCATGGACTTGGGTTGTGTATCTCACTTGTGGTATGCCACCCAGGCACAAAGGGATTTGGAGGCCAAGTGTTGAGAAAGCTTACAGTGCAACCACTTGGCAATATGGGCTCTGCCATGATCATATAGGTTGCTAGAACTTAGTCACTTGGACAGTTGGTGGTAGTTGGGTTGATAGGTTGGAGCGCGTCCATTTTGACTAAGGAAAAGCTTCTGAAAGGTCCTGTCTTGGGAAACCAAGTCTGGTGGGGAAAGTGCACAACCTCTGCAGATAGAAAACCTAAGTACTTAGCCTAGTCCAAGGAAATGGACACTTTTGAGCATCAAGACATGGAAGCTACAAGAATCTCATCACTCCAACTTCTAAGTAAAAATTGGTGGGTGAACAAGGGTGAAGGACCTCAATGTCTATTCGTGGTTCCTTGGGAATGTTTTTGACAAAGAAGAACTTAGAGTTTTCAACTAATAGGTAAAACCTATTTTTAAGCAAAGCAAGCCAAGCTACACTTAGCCAAAATGCATATAGTAATATAGTCCACTTAAAATATACTAAGGTATCACTTGCCAATACTATTCCAAAGTATTGACCCTCTGTGGCTGTAACTTGTGATGTTGCAGGTTACTCCGATGGTGAATAGGAGTCATGAGTCTACACTCAACATGCTTGCCTGTGGCACATGAAGATGAAGACTTGTGTTTATTTACTTATTCCAAAAACTCTTGTATTAGGCCTTTGGCCCTGAGTTGTAAAAGACTATGTTTTATCTCTGGAATGAATGTAATAAACGACCTTTGTATCTGTGTACTTCATCTTAAACTGTGGATGCTAGCATTGATCCAGGGACTAGCATTGCAATCACAGGGATCCTTTCCTTTATAAAGGAGGGGTCTAACAAAGAGCTAAGAGCCACGTAGTGCAAACCATAATCATATAGTTTATTGTCTTCGAACTTTTCATAATACTATACTTCATCAAATTTATATTGAGGTCCAAGACACTAACACGACTAAAAAGAGCAATTTCTCCTAATATCAAACATACACATAAAACTTCAAAAATTACATGCAGGTCCAAGACACTATCACGCATTAATGACTCAAATAAACAACAAAATATGCCAAACACATAATAAGAAAGAAATAAACAACATGATATAATCGTTGGTAGCTGAATACCGTGGTGTCCACAAATCCCTCTTGAAACATCAAATCATAGTTGGTCATGTAGATATCCCCATGGCCGCATAAACCATTTGTGTCAAAACAAGTGGGACATTATGATAGAATATAGATCTGATCAGTAATACTAATCGGGAGAAATTTAGTGGTAGGATGAGTGTGGCGGGTAAATCTACCGCGAGAGAGAAATTATCTTTCTATGGAGGAACAGACAGCGTCTGCGATAGTAGAGCGATGACGGTGCTGCGCGGCGCTGTGTCACAATGATGGGATCATTTGTTCGGGGAGGAATGGAGATTAGGTATTTGGCAAAACCCTATACACATGGCTAGGACACTGTTGGTCGGGCCTATTAAACGGCTGACGCGCATCCGCCCTAAATGGCAGGCCCAAATGCGTTTCATGTGCTTTTGTTTTACTATATTTAGTTGTGCGCTTGATACATTGACAAACTACTGAGTGTGACATATCATCATTATGTTGTATTAAAATTGGTTAAGCACAAAAAATTAATTAAATCCAAGAAGCATTGAGTCTATACTTAGTTAAGCAAACGATATTAGCTAGTTAAAACTCGAATACATCATAGAAGATTCTAGAATTAAGCAAACAAATGGAATTCAAATTTTTCCAATATTTTTTTATTTTAGATTAACAATTCAACTAATTTTTAGAAACAATTCTCTAATATTTTTTGAATAGACTATATTTTACCAATATTTTGCTTAACTTTTCTAGCCAAATTGTGTACATTTTGGAAACTCCACATTGTCTCAATATTTCAACACAATAAGATCGCTAGGAGAAAATTGGAACTCAAAACAAGATTAATAAACTACCTAATTTGCACATATTATCAGTTATGTAGAATAATTAGAAAGGATGAAAATACCAACTAGAGATTCATATTTAATTGAAGGGGAAGGTGTTTCTATCCAGCCCAGAGAGGTCTACATCCCATGGAATGTTTGCATGGCCCCACATCTGCCACAGGTGTGTGTCATGGCTTTGCATAACACTCTTATACTTACACCTATCAAGTGGGTGGGATCATGTTGGTCAAGTGTAGCGACTCACACAACCACTAGATTGATGATGGTGTTTCTAGCCAACCTAGAGAGGTCTATATCCCATGCAATGTTGGCATGGCCCCACATCTACCACAGTTGTGTGTGTCATGGCTTGGCATAGTAGTGTTATAATAAGATCTATCAACAGTGTGGCATCATGTTGGCTGAGGCACACAAACACTAGGTTGATGATGGTGTTTCTAGCCAACCCAGAGAGCTCTATAGCCCATACAATGTTGGCATGTGACTACATCTGCCACAAGTGTGTGTCATGGCTTGGCATAGCAAATTTAAATTTAGATCTGTCAAGTAGGTAGGATCATTTTGGCCAAGTGCTGACTCATATAACAACAAGTTGGTGAAGGTGTTTCTATCCAGCCCAGACATGTATAGATCCCATGCAATGTTGGCATGGCCCCACATCTGCCACAAGTGTATGTCATGGCTTGGCATAGCACTCTTAGATCTATCAAGTGGGTGGGATCATGATGACCAAGTGTAGTGACACACAACTAGTAAGTTGATAAAAACACATTGCTAGGAAAAGAGGCCTAGGTGAGGCCAAAAGGGTAGTTCGTAAATATCTCAATTTTTTGATGTTCATCAAATGATCCCAAAAATTTTGCACATGCTATACCAATGGTGCCTGTCAAGAATATGTAATTTATTTGAAAAACTGAAAAATGTAAAATAGCTATTTTGTTTAAATTTTTAAATAGAAAAAATAATAAAAATATTGGATAGAAGAAAAAAGTAAGACTCGGCGTGTAGGCACCCAACTCCTACTCCCGCACCTGCATCACGGCTACATTAATAAGTGGGTACAATTACAGGGAGGGCCTTAGAGATAAACAAAAATACAGACGTGCCTTGGAATTTTACAAAAAGGACCTTGCACAAAGAGAAGAAAAAGCAATCGGATCCACCAGGTCCTTCTCCACCGGAAACAATGGCGAGCTCGAAATCATGGCCGACATCGCTTGCATTGGGGATGAAACCACTTGACGTAGGCGCGTCGAATGTTGCCATGGCCGAGAAGCAAGAGGTTCTCCACTGGAGGTTGAAGAAGAAGCGGCAAACAAGCCTTATTGAGAGGGATGCAAGGGCCTCTCCAGCTCGCCACCCACACCGCCTGCCACCGATGGAGCTTAGCGAAGTAGAATAAGCACATGAAACGGCGGATCTGGCTGCCAGAGATCGCCATCCTACCCTCAGACTCCATAGTGGCAAACTCCCCAAGGGGAAAACCAGAAAATCCTACTCTACTACCGGTCTACACGGGAGGGACCCTCACCCGACTCGACGCCGGCTATCGCTAGAGAGGAGCGGGGAGGGCCCTGACGGCCCAAGACTTGGAGGTGGACGAGGGGAACATGAGAGTTCAGAGAGGAAGAAGAGAAAGCCTCCCGACCACCCAACGGCTGTTTCAACATCAATACTAACATTAGTAAACCAAAAGAAACATCATCATACATATACTGATGATGCAATCCTTCACAAGCTCACCACAGCCTTAGTCAATGTACTCCATGACCTTGAAAAGGGCAGAATGGTTGGCCTTGTACACTTGTTTGTAATATATTTGCCAGTCGAATAAAGATTTTCAATGCAAATGGCCAATGCCTACATTGATACATCATAGATGGCGTGCGACAGCCTAGCCTACACATCAGAGTCGGAGGAGGAGTTAGAGTGGTAGCAGCGACGACACATGGTGTGGTCGAAGACGCTAACGCTGAACTTTCCTTCACCGTCGTAACTGAAGACGAGGATGTTGCCCGCTTCGATTTGGTGCGACCAGGCGAAGTGCTCCTAGCCGTTGATGAGGTACATCTAGCCGAGGTGGTCGGAATGCAGGTCAACTAGGTACCTGCCTGTCCTGAAGCCGTTTTCCCACAGCATGGCGAGCGGGGGCGGCTCGTCTCGGATCAGCGAAACGAACCCGCGGGGAAGGGGCAACCTTTCACGCGGCATGCCGAGGTGGATGTCCACGGGGAACTGGGTGCCTGGGTCTAAATCTTCGGGCAACGATGGTGGTGAGGGAGAGCGTGGTGGCGTGGTGATTTGGCCGCATCCTCCACGCCTCCCTCGACGTCCACGGTCGCCGCGCCCTCCCCTCGATGCAGCGCCGCCGGGTATGGCTAGCTATAGGTAGTGGAGAACGAAAAGGAGAAGGACGAGAGGATGTCGTTCTGTGGGGAGAAAATGGCCGCAGACGGCAAGTTAAAATGGGCCGGCATGGATGCTGAGGATACAACATTAAAGTGTCTAGGAGTCAGTGTGCAGTCTCGTCGCCATTGATGGCACAGGCTGCTGCCGGTTAGCGGTTGCGTCTGAATCGGTGCCTCTACGCATCTGAATCAACACCGCGGTGGCTCACGGGTGGGCCAGCGGCACCAATGGGTAGGACGAGCTGTCCACGCGCGTCCGGTGGGAGATGCGTCGGCCCGGTGGAGATGCACGGACGGGATGCGTGAAGGGAATATGTCGTGAGAGGCAATAATAAATTGTTTATTATGTGTATTCCAAGTATATGATAGATGTTTATTTTGCATGCTATAATTGTATTAATACGGAAATGTTAATACATGTGTGTTTAATAAACAAATAGAAAGTTCCTAGTTATGCCTCTCTCATAAACTAGTTCGTTGATTAACAAGATGATCACAGTTTCCTGATCATAGACATTGGATGTTGTTAATAACGAGATCACAACATTAGTGTAATGATGTGATGAACATTCATCCGAAGTATAGCATTACGATCAAAGTCATTGAGTTTATATTGCTATAAACAACTTACGAAGTGATCCTAATCCTTAGACCATGAGATCATGCCAATCACTAACACCGGAAGAGTTTCTTGTTGACATCAAACGTCACACCGTAACTGGGTGATTATAAAGATGGCTTGAAAGCTACTAAAGTGTTATGTTGAGACTCATGGTTCAAGAGTGGAATTTGTTCATCCCGATGATGGATAGATATACTCTGGGCCCTCTCGGTGATATCACATTGGTTATCTTGCAAGCAAGTGATTTGATCAATAGAATGTTATATCACGGGAACAAGAAAAGAGTGCATGTCAGTAACGATATCAAATTAGGTATGGAGATATCGATGATCGAATCTCGGACATGTAATATATCATGAAACAAAGGGATTAAGATACAAGCGTAAAAGGTTCCGACGATCACAGGAAAGTCATCGTTGAATGTGTGGGAGTCAGTATGGATCTCTAGGTCCCGCTACTGATTATTGATCGGAGAAGGGTCTCTATCATGTACGCATTATTCATGAACTGTAGGGTGACACACTTAAGGGACACTGACATCCAATTGGAGCAAATGTTTCATGCCGGAAAGAATAACAAGCGCAGGAATTTATTTCACTAGATACCGAAACAGGTTTTCGGGTGAAATTGCAGAAAGTGTTTTTTGCATGTGAAATAGAATTCTAGAAAGGGGTTATATGTGAATGTTTGTCTTTAAAGTAATTGAAAAAATTCTAAATTAATAAAAAGAGTTTTATTTAATGAGAGTTTGCATTAAATTTGGTGGAAAGTTAATAGCAATTTTGAGTGGGATTTTGAGTGGAGGAAATGGAAGAGGTTTCTGTGAGTGGAGTGTCCACCCACATGAATGAAGGAGGGGAGGGGGAAGCGCCCATGGCCGGCGGCCACCCCCTTGGGTGCCCCCCTCCTCCTGTGAAAGGCACCCCTCTCCATCTCTCTCACTCACACCTCCTCGTGAAGGATCTCTCTCCCCCTCTAGAATTTATCCCCCATGGTCTCGGACTAGCGAGATACATGTTCCCGGTGGATATTCGGCAAGAAAGGGTTGTGCTTCCGCTGCATTGCTGGAGCAAGGAGGTGGAGGTTGCTCGGTGTCTTGTACGTTTGTGCGAGCACGGATGTGCTGCTGCTTTGCGGCGCTAGGATTTCCTCTCGATCTTGAGATCGGCAAGAGATCGTTTACATCAACCACGAGTTCAACTCGTTAAGCTTTGTCGGTCTTCAAGGTTATGTTCTCTACGGATATACATCCGCCTGTTGTTTGTATCTAGTAGATAGATCTTGGTACATAGTTCCCAACGTAGGAAATTTTTTGTTTTCTATGCTGCGAACCCTTCAGTGGTATCAGAGTCGGATCTATGCGTGGATGCTTTACACGGGTAGTACACATATGAGTATGTGGGCGATGATGATCATGTTGTTGCTCCTTAGTTGTAATTTTGGATATTGGTGGCATAGTGGGATGAAGCGGCCCGGACAAACTTTACATGTCCTCGCACATGAAACCTGTTCCACACTTGACATGCAACTAGTTTGCATAAGTGGCTAGCGGGTCTCTGTCTCTCCTAATATATTCAATATCTATTTTGCAACGACTTGTCAATAATTTGGTTTTGCTCGTTGTGGTTCATGTTCGTAGTTAAGAATGGTTCTATCTTCGAAAGCCCTAAGCCACGTAAAACTTGCAATGGATAAATTATAGGCGTCTAGTTTAGATTGTTGCTGGGCTAGTGTTATGATATGGTGATGTTGTAAGTAGAAGTATGAGATGATACTCTTACAACACACATAACTTGTACGTTCCATAGACCTTGGCCTTACACATAAAGGTATGATAGTGATCATATCACGGTGCACATGATAGAGATCATATGCGGGAACCATATCATTTCACTAATAAACATGTGATGTTTGATTGCATCTTATATTGCTTGTTTAGCGCTTTATTAGCATAATAAGATGATCCCTCATTTAAATATCAAGATAAGAATGTGTTCTTCCTTCTGTATGCACCGATTATGTTTTCGTCGCTCCAAGACATCACGTGATGATCAGGTGTTCTTGGACCCACGACCATATTTCGGGTGTAAGACAGTTACACACGCGAATACTAAGGTTCTAACTTGGCGGGCCTAGCATGTACGGACATGGCCTCGGAACACGGACCGAAAGGTTAAGCATGAGTCATATAGTAGATATGATGCCCATTTGATGCTCGCCTTTGAAGCTACACCGACTCACGTGATGATCAGACTTGGTGTAGTGGATTTGGTTCATGTAATCACTAAAAAGGCACGAGGGATGTCGTTTTTGAGTGGGAGTTCATTCATAATATGGATTAGTTGAACTCAGTCTATCATAAACTTAGTTTAAACTTTACAAATTTTGTTGTAGATGGCACCACCTACTTTTAATTTCAATGTGTTCATGGAGAAAGATAAACTTGCAACAAACGGTAGCAACTTTACCGAATGGGCCATGAATTTGAGGATTCTCCTCTCTACTGCACAAAAGCAATATGTGCTAGAAGCGCCGATAGGCCCCCCACCTTTTGAGGATTCCCCTCACGAGGAGAAGAATGTCTATCAGACTCATCAGGAGGACAACAACTTAGTTCATTGTGGAATATTGTATGGGCTAGAGCCAGAACTTCGAAAGCATTTCGAAAACAGCAATGCATTTGATACAATGGGTGAGTTGAAAATGATTTTCGACACACATGCTGCTGTAGAGAGCTACAATGCTTCAGAAAAGTTCTTTAGCTGCATGATGGAAGAGCACAACTTCGTTAGTGAGCATGTACTCAAGATGTCGGGTTACACCGATAAGCTTGTGTCCTTGGGAATATCGATTCCCATTGACTTAGGGATCCATCGTGTTCTGCAGTCTCTGCCATCTAGCTATAAAAGCTTCGTGATGAACTATAATATGCATGGCATGAAGAAGTCTCTCCCCAAGCTTCTGTCAATGCTTAAAACTGCAGAAGTGGAGATCAAAAAGGAACTTCAAGTGTTGATGATCAATAAGAACACTGGTTTCAAGAAAGACAAGAAGGGAAAACAGAAGGGAAGTAAGGGCGGCAAGCCGGTTGCCGTGACTGAAAATAAACCCCCAGTTGGACCTAAGTTTGATACCGAGTGCTACTATTGTAAGGGGATTGGCCACTAGAAGCGCAACTGCCCCAAGTATTTGGCAGACAAGAAGGCTGGCAAGGCAAACAAAGGTATATATGATATACATGTTACTTATGTGTACTTGACTAGTTCTCACAGTAGCACCTGGGTATTTGATACCGGTTCAGTTGCTAATATTTGTAACTCGAATTAGGGTCTGCGAAACAAGCGACCGCTAGCAAGGGGTGAGGTCAAGATGCGTGTCGTCAATGGATCAAGCGTTGATGTGATCGCCGTCGGAATGCTACCTCTCCACTTGCCGTCGGGATTAGTAATAAACTTGAATAATTGTTATCTGGTGACAGCACTGAGAATGAACATTGTATGTGGATCGTGTTTGATGCGAAGTGGTTATTCATTTAAATCCGAGAACAATTGTTGTTCTATTTATATGAATGAAATCTTTTATGGTCATGCACCGATGATGAATGGTTTATTTCTATTGGATCTCGATAATAATGTTACACATATTCATAATGTTGATGCTAAAAGGATTGAACTAAATGATGATATATCCGCATATATGTTCCACTGCTGTCTAGGTCATATTGGCGTTAAATGCATGAAGAAGCTCCATTCGGATGGACTTTTGGAATCACTTGATATTGAATCATTTGATACATGCGAGCCATGCCTTATGGGCAAGATGACTAGAACGTTGTTTTCCAGTTCAATGGAATGGGCGACAGATTTATTGGAAATCATACATTCTAATGTATGTGGTCCAATGAGTGTGTCGGCGCCAGGTGGATATCGTTATTTTGTTACTTCCACGAATGATTTGAGTAGATACGGTTATATCTACTTGATGAAACACAAGTCTGAAACCTTTGAAAAGTTCAAGGAATTTTAGAATGAAGTGGAAAATCATCGTAATAGAAAGATCAAATTTCTACGGTCCGACCATGGAGGTGAGTATCTAAGTTACGAGTTTAGCACTCACATGAAAGAGTGTGGAATTGTTTCACAACTCACACCTGCCAGAACACCATAGCGAAATGGTGTGTCGAAACGTCGTAATCGTACTTTATTGGATATGGTTCGATCTATGATGTCTCTGACGGACTTGCCGTTTTCATTTTGGGGTTATGCACTAGAAACTGCTGCATTCACTTTAAATCGGGAACCATCGAAATTCGTTGAAAAGACACCGTATGAATTATGGTTTGGAAACAAACCTAAGATGTCATTTCTTAAAGTTTGGGGATGTGATGTTTATGTGAAGAAACTTCAACCGGATAAACTCGAACCCAAAGCGGAAAAAAGCGTCTTCATAGGATACCCTAAGGAAACTATTGGGTATTCCTTCTATCACAAATCCGAGGGCAAGGTTTTTGTTGCCAAGAATGGATCCTTTCTAGAGAAAGAGTTTCTCGCGAAAGGTGTGAGTAGTCGGTAGGTAGAACTGGAAGAGGTTATTGAACCTTCTCTTCAAAGTATGGCGAGTAGCGCAGCGCTGGAAGTTGTTCTAGAGTTGGCTTCACCAGTTGAAGAGGGAACTAATGATAATGATCATGAAACTCCAAAAGAGAATACTACCGAACCTCGCCGGTCTAGCAGGACGCGTGCAGCTCCCGAGCTATACGGAAACCTTTCATGAATTTCATGGTTGATGAAAATGATGACCCTGCGATGTATGAAGAAGCGATGATGAGCCCGGATTCCAACAAATGGTTAGAAGCCATGAAATGCGAGATGGAGTCCATGTATGAAAATCAAGTTTGGAACTCGGTGGACTTACCTCACGACCAAAAGGCCGTGGAGAATCAATGGATTTTAAAAATAAAAACTGATGTTGATGGTAATGTGACCGTCTATAAAGCTCTACTTGTCGCGAAGGGGTTTGGAAAAATTCAAGGAGTTGACTACGATGAGACATTCTCTCCCGTAGCGATGCTAAAATCAGTTAGGATTATGTTAGCAATTGCTGCATATTTTGATGATGAGATATGGCAGATGGATGTCAAAACCGCGTTTCTCAATGGTAATATTGAAGAAGAGTTGTATATGATACAACCAAAGGGTTTTGTTGATTCTAAGGATGCTAACAAGGTGTGCAAGCTTCAGCGATCCATCTATGGATTGAAGCAAGCATCACGAAGTTGGAATCTCTGCTTTGATGAGGTGATCAAAGAGTTTGGATTTGTCCAAACTTATGGAGAAGCTTGTATTTACAAGAAAGTGAGTGGGAGCAATGTGGCATTTCTAATACTATATGGGGTTGACATATTATTGATCGGAAATGATATATATATCTTTTAAACAGTGTTAAAAGTTATCTAAACAACAAATTTTCAATGAAGGACCTAGGTGAAGCGACAGACATATTTGGCATAAAGATCTATAGAGATAGATCTAGGCGCCTAATAGGGCTATCGCAAAATACATACCTTGATAAGATTTTAAAGAAGTTTAAAATGGAAGATAGTAAGAAGGGGTTCTTACCTATGACACAAGTCACGACATTGAGTAAGACTCAAAGTCTGGCTACGGCGGAAGAAAGAGAGAAAATGGGCAAACTCCCGTATGCTTCAGCCATAGGCTCTATAATGTACGCCATGCTATGTACAAGACCGGATGTGGAACATGCTATTAGTTTGACTAGTAGGTACCAATCGGATCCAGGTTCGGAACACTCGAAAGCGGACAAGAATATCCTTAACTACTTGTGAAGAACTAAGGATATGTTTCTTGTATACGGAGGTGAAGAAGAGTTCGTCGCTAAGTGTTATGTCGATCCTAGCTTTGACACCGATCCGGATGACTCTAAGACTCAATCCGGATATGTATTTCTCATGAATGGCGGAGCGGTTAGTTGGAGGAGCTCCAAACAACCTGTGGTGGCGGGATCAACAACAGAGGCCAAATATGTTGCTGCTTCGGAAGCGGCTCAGGAAGCAGTTTGGATGAAGGAGTTCATATCCGAACTAGGTGTGGTTGCAAACGCGTTGGACCCAATGGTGATCTATTGTGACAATAATGGTTCCATTGCCAATGCCAAATAGCCAAGGTCTCACAAGCATTCCAAGCATATTAAGCGCCGGTTTCACTCCATCCGCGAGTATGTCATGGATGGAGATATAAAGATTTGTAAAGTACATACGGATCTCAACGTAGCAGATCCATTGACTAAAACTCTCACTAGAGCAAAACATGATGTACACCAGAACTCCATGGGTGTTAGATACATCACTATGTAACTAGATTATGGTCTCTAGTGCAAGTAGGAGACTGAAGGGAATATGCCTTGAGAGGCAATAATAAAGTGTTTTTTATTTTTATTCCAAGTACATGATAGATATTTATTTCACATGCTATAATTGTATTAATACGGAAACGTTAATACATGTGTGTTTAATAAACAAACAGAAATTTCCTAGTTATGCCTCTCTCATAAACTAGTTCGTTGATTAACAAGATGATCACAGTTTCCTGATCACAGACATTGGATGTTGTTAATAACGAGATCACAAAATTAGTGTAATGATGTGATGAACATTCATACGAAGTATAGCATTATGATCAAAGTCATTGAGTTTATATTTCTATAAACAACTTACGAAGTGATCCTAATCCTTAGACCATGAGATCATGTCAATCACTAACACCGGAAGAGTTTCTTGTTGACATCAAACGTCACACCATAACTGGGTGATTATAAAGATGGCTTCAAAGCTACTAAAGTGTTATGTTGAGACTCACGGATCAAGAGTGGAATTTGTTCATCCTGATGACGGATAGATATACTCTGGGCCCTCTCGGTCATATCACATTGGTTAGCTTGGAAGCAAGTGATTTGATCACTATAATGTTATATCACGGGAACAAGAAAAGAGTGCATGTCAGTAACGAGATCAAACTAGGTATGGACATACCGATGACCGAATCTTGGACATGTAATATATCGTGAAACAAAGGGATTAAGATACAAGCGTAAAAGGTTCCAACGATCACAGGAAAGTCATCGTTGAATGTGTGGGAGTCAGTATGGATCTCCAGATCCCGCTACTGATTATTGATCGGAGAAGGGTATCGATCATGTATGCATTATTCGCGAACCCTAGGGTGACACACTTAAGGGACATTGACATCCAATTGGAGCTAATGTTTCATGCCGGAAAGAATAATAATCGCAGGAATTTATTTCACTAGATAGCGAAACAGGTTTTCGGGTGAAATTGCAGAAAGTGTTTTTTGCATGTGAAATAGAATTCTAGCAAGGGGTTAGACGTGAATGTTTTTCAGACAAAATTCTGAATAAATAAAATAGTTTTATTTAATGAGAGTTTGCATTAAATTTGGTGGAAATTTAATATCAATTTTGAGTGGAGGAAATTGAAGAGGTTTTTGTGAGGGGAGTGTCTACCCACATGAATGAAGGAGGGGAGGGGGCAGTCCCCATGGCCGGCGGCCACCCCCTTGGGTTCCCCCTCCTCCTATAAAAGGCACCCCTCTACCACTCTCTCACTCACACCTCCTCGTGAAGGATCTCTCTCCCCCTCTAGAATTCATCCCCCATGGTCTCGGACTAGCGAGATACATGTTCCCGATGGCTATTCGGCAAGAAAGGGTTTTACTTCTGCTGCATCGCTGGAGTGAGGAGGCGAAGGTTGCTTGGTGTCTTGTACGTGTGTGCGAGCACGGATGCGCTGCTGCTTTGTGGCGCTAGGACTTCCTGTCGATCTTGAGATCGGCAAGAGATCGTCTACATCAACCACAAGTTCAACTTGTTAAGGTTTGTCGGTCTTCAAGGGTATGTTCTCTATGGATATACATCCGCCCGTTGTTTGTATCTAGTAGATAGAACTTGGTACATAGTTTCCAACGTAGGAATTTTTTTTCTATGTTGCGAACCCTTCAATGCGTTGGCCCGATGGACGAGTTCGCTAGGACGGGATGCGTCGGACCGGTGGAGATGCCCTGATGTGCTACCAGATCCCAGCGGTAGGGTGCGCGGTTGGCCCGGCCTAGCGCTCACATTCGTCGAGATAAAACCCTAATTCCTTAGGCCGTAGGACTGCACACCACGATACCACCCTCCTCCCTTCGTACGCCATGAAGCTAGTCCGTGGTGATGAGCCGGGGGTGCAACCAAGTGGAGGATCAGAGGATTCCCCTACGGCGGTCGTGGCTGTAGGGATCGGTGCTGCTGCTCCGGGCAGTGCGTACTCTCCTGGTCCCGCCGTAATTGCTCTGTCTTCCGACGCAGCGGTCGTAGGTGACCACGAGGATCAGGTGAAGGACGATGTCGTGGCTCCCTCTGCAGATCGGGACGAGAAGTAGGCGAAGCGCATGGAAATCTTCGATTTCAAGGAGGAGGACTATGACCCGGATGCAAATGTTGAAGAGGACTACGAGGTGTACCTCGATGCAAACGTTGAGGAGGACTATGAGGTGTACCCGGATGCAAACGTCGCCCACCTTCGAAGTCCCAGAGAATGATACGAGTTCAAGGTTAAGGTCACTGACGAGTACAGGTTGTTTCTCTGTTAGAGTGTTTGTTGATTACTGTTTGTATGTTTTTCTATCGCTATAGATCGATTTGATCTGCCACCAAGTTGATTTAGCCATATTTTATTTTCAGTTTTGCTAGTTCTTAGGTGCCTGAGAACTTCTTAGGTCTCAGTCGCCTCTTTCACCGTTCGATTTACCTCTTGATTCGTGCAAAGTGAAAGTTACACATGAGTTGTGTCACATCCCAAGATTTTCCAAATCTTGTAATGTGAAAAATAAATAAACAAAATAAATAATTGTTGAAAATTAGGGTGAAAAGAAACTTTTGTTTCTAAATGGAAACTTAAAATCCCATCTTGAACAAACTTTGTTTAATGTTTGAATCTAACTAAATTCAAATCAAGTGGAATGCTTTCCTCATAAAATGCATCTTGAAATTTAAGCACTTTGAGAATAAACCAAAAACTCTAAAACCCTAATAGAAGAAAATCATTTCCAAGCTATCTCTAAACCTAAGGATTTGATCCATCTAATATTTGTCAAACAAACATTTCAAAATGATCAAGAATGATAAATAGAAATATTATAAAACCATATAAATTGGTTTCACTTAATTTGGAGCCATAGATAAAATCTTATGAATTTAATAAGTAGAGGAAATTGAATTCCCAAATCCAGTGAAGCACCTATCTAAAACCCATACCAAATGGTGAGCAAATAGTCCTAAAGTTATTTAAAGGATAAATAAATATTAACTATAAGATTTTACAAATTGGAATCAACAAGTTTGGATCTATAAATAAAAAGATATGGATTTTATAAGATAAGGAAAGAATTATATAATGAGGAATATTTAAAGGCCAAATCAAATCTTGACCTAGTCCATAAGAAAATGGAATGAATATAATCCCAATCCAAATAAAATAAATGGATAAAGAATATTGCAAATAAAATAAAATGACTTTGACCAAATCCTATTCTATTGGAATAAAGATAAAAATCCCTATTAGAAATAATTGATTAAATCATGGGAAAATAGTATTTTGGAATTTACCCAAGTGGAATAAAAGTTGTTTAATTTAACTTAAATAATATTAAAGAAATCTTCCAAATAAACTTTAGGGAATTAAAACTATATTTAATTCCATTGGAATTAAAACAAATACCCAATTCAAATGATTTATAAATCATATTAAATTTTTTCCAAATAATCAAGGTGAATATTCTGACACCCTATTAAATAAATAAGACCTACTGAAATGATTTGGAGAGATTTAGTTTTCAAATAGAGTTTGAGAAACATTATTTAAATCTTATTTGAATTATTACAAGGACCTATATTAAATAATTATTATACCCTAAGAAGAATAAAAGATTTATTCCAAAATTCACTTTAGAATGTATAAGTAATCAGTGTTTGAATCCACACAAAATTTGAGAGAAGTTTGAATTCGAATAGATGTTTGAATATACAAAACAAAACCAAAACAGAAAATCAAATTGGAAAAAGAAAAATAACAGGAGAAGAAAAAAATATGAAACAAAGCAACCCAACTAACCTAGCCCACTAAGCGCATCAGCAGCCCACCTCTCCCTCTCACCCCGAGCGAACCGTTTTTCACCGCAGACAGAACCCGCTAGGTCGCTGACTACTGGACCCCACTCCCCCTCTCTCTCTCTCTCTCGCAGACAGCCATGCCCCACCTGTCAGCTTTCTCTTCTACCCCGCGACGACCTCTTCTTCCCCCAACGCCGCTGCCGTTGCTGCACTAATTTGTCTGCTTGAATCCGCCTTAATGTCGCGTTTATTCCTCGCTGTGACCACGCAGTATTAATCGCCCACGTCCCCTCTCTCATTTACCCTCAGACTCCACACACTCTTCGCCCCTAGGCTGCCTGTATTGCTGCGACAACCTCACTATCTCCGACGGACTCCGGCATCGATTCCTGCAGCTCCGCGTCACCCCTTGCCCCCTCGACCACTCTAGATTGCTCGCCATCACCGTACGCGTCTCCCAGTGACCTCAGCTCGCCCACGCGTGCTCTGCAACGTCGACAACGTCTCCAACAGAGCATCGCCGCCGTCTGCGCCCTTTCCGGTGACTTCCCTGGTAACTTTCTGACTACCCCTCGTCCTTCCGATGATACGCCTGTGACCAGTGAACTCGTCCGCAACTAATGTCGCATGTATCGTATCCTAGCGCGCTTCGTAGCCTCGACCCCATCAACATCAGAGCGTGCCCGATGCTACTGCATACTCCGGCGAAGAATTCCTGTCGACCCCGAGCGCCCCTTCGCCAGCAAGGACCACCTCGAGCATCTCCACGCCGCGACAAACTCGGTGAGCTTCTCCGCTCCTTCCCTTGCTTCCTATATTAGCCGGAGCACCCCCTCCTGAACGCTCCACCGCCGCTCGCCATTGACAGCGCCGCCAATCCATGTCCAGACGATTAGAGCCATTGGATATAGATCCAAAGGACACGATAGAACCTTAACCCGAAGGGGTAAGATCGATCCTGCGCCGCACGATTCACTTTAAATCCTGCGGTCCACGTTGCTGATCCAGACGAACCGGTATGGGAGAATAGAATCGTGACGGGTGGCCAGTGTGTTATTTTAAAAACAGAATTTTATCTATTGTATTAGTAAACTTGCAAAATTCATAACTTTCAAACCACACGTCCAAATTTTGCAAATTTTATATCAATGGATTCAGCAAAACAAGTACTTTATTACCATGCACTTTGTTTAGTAAAATGTTTCTGTTAAATTGATTGTTTTTGAAGAAACTTATGTAGGCATATTTAGAATATAAAATTTGTTCTAAAATGATTTTGAGATAAACCTTTGGCAAATGGTTTGTTTTGAACCTACTGACCATAGAAATCAATTTGTGGTTTCAAAAATATATTTGGTGAAGAAAAAGAATAAATCTTTGATTTAAACCATTTCTAGTCAAATAAAAATATTGTTTATTTGTTAAAAAATACTTTTTGGAGAAAACCTTTGGGGAATGTTTTGATTTAAACTCTCTGACCCTAAACACCAAGTTTTATGATTTGAAAATGTATTTGGTGAACTCTATAAAGATTATTACTTTGCTAAAAGCATTTTCAATCACATAAAATGTTGTTTTCATTTAAAAATGGTTTATAGGTAAAATCTTTTGCTAATAGTTTTGCTATTTTTATAAAGTGACCAATAGGTGTTTTAGAATGTTTATAACCCATTAGGAACCACTTTTCCAAATAAATTTTTTTTTGCATGCTTGCATGCATTGTTTTGTTTCTATTATTTTATATGATGTTTGCTTGAATGGTAGATTGAAATATTGTTTGCTTGATTGAATTTTAGTGAATTGAAGAGTGTGAATATTGCAATATCAAGGAGTGAACTTATATTCTCTACCAAAAAGGAAGTGATGCTTCATACTTTTGTCCCATTATTTTCACTATGCATTAGTGATATTTCCAAAGTAGGACTTGCATGGAATTTTGCTAAGTGTAAACTATGCCATGGGAAATCCTAGTAGATGAAACCTTAGTAGAATTTTCCTAAGTTAATATTCCTACTACTATCATGCTTAGCTTAGCTAGTAGAAAACAAGTGTGGATTAATTTTCATGCTATAGAATATTTCTAAGTCAAGGACTTGTGTTCTGTTTAATAAAAAAACTAAGTGAATGAATCACCTGGGTGGAATGGAAGGAATGGTTTGTGTTGAGTGGTTCACAAGGCCCATTTCTATGGTTTACCTTGTGTATCTCACTTGTGGATGGCCACCCAGGAACAAAGAGATTTGAGATGTCAAATGTTGAGAAGCTTCAAGTGCTGCCACATGGCATTATGGGCTCTGCCTGGATCATATAGGTTGCAATAACTTAGCCATTTGGACAGTTGGTGCTAGTGGGATGATAGGTTGGAGCGCGTCCATTTGGTCTAAGGGAAGGCTTCTGAAAGGTCCTGTCTTGGTGAAACCAAGTCTTGTGGGAAAGTGCACCACCTCTGTAGTGTGTGAAATCTAAGTACTTAGCCATGTCCCTGGTGAAGGACAATTTGAGCATCAAGACATGGAAGCTATCAAGAATCTCCTCATCCCAATTTCTAAGTTAAAATCTTGTGGTTTAACAAGGGTTGAAGGATCACCAATTTCTATTGGGAGATGCCTTGGGAAAGATTTTGTCAAGCAAAAACTTAGTGTTTTCAAATGATAAGGAAAAATCTATTTTGAGCAAAGCAAGCCTAAGCTCCACTTAGCCAAATGCATATAGATGATAGAACTCCACTATACTACCATAGTATCACTTGCCAATACAATTCAAATGTATTGACCCTTGTGGCTATAACTTGTTATGTTGTAGGTTTGTTTGATATTAGTGAAGTTTATTGATTAGGATTACAAGCCTACAACCAACATGTCTGCCTATGGCACTATGAAGATGAAGGACCCCATGCTATTGTTATATTCTGCTGCATTGTAATGAGATAGCCAAATGAGCTATGTAAGATGTAATAAATTATTTTATTCCTGGTTATAAAGTTGTATTATGACCTTTGTTTCATGATATTACATCTTAACTGTGGATGCTAGCTATTGATCCAGGGACTAGCATTGCAAACACAGGGATCTCTACCTTATTAAAGGTTGGGAACCTTACAAGTTGCAATTAGGGTGTAACTGATAATTTAATGAGTTGCAACTAGGTTGCAACTAAGAATTAGTACAAATATTATGAGTTACAACTCGGTTGCAACTGAGATTTTAGTAGAAATATTAGGATGCCATCAGGCGCCTGAGATCTAGGCATAGGGTTGGTGGTTTCATTGTATTGTATATTGATTCGATCTGCGAGTTAGTAATTTTATTCATATCTAATTAGATTACTTAATTATAAATAATGATAGATACTAATTTTATAATCAACGTGATTAAGTACCAACTGATTTGTGTAGGTCGTAACCATGAATTTGTAATCAAAGTTATTGCACTTGTTTTCATGAAGGCATATCTTTATTGTGTACTACCTAAGTAATGCACTTGGTAGTAACCATATTAGATGCATGCAAGTTAATTAGATGCACACTTTTCTTAATGTAGATTAGTACCAATATGATGATTCCATATTTGATGCATACCCTTTATCTTATATTTTCAAAATTCTCGGATGCATGTTACATACCAATCGATGTATTGCCAAGATGAGATGCATGTCCGTTTTATCTTATAATTCAAATTCTTACATATGATTTTATTCATGACAATAATAATTTTTGAAAGCTTGAATTTATATTTCAAGTAAATTAATTTTATCACTTCTTCGTATTTAATAAATCCAGGAGTATGACAACATGGGAGATGACAAGGAGGCTAGGGACAACAAAAGCATGAACATACATAAGAAGCTGAAGTATGTCAACACTGATACGGTGCCCCTCGACGCAGATCCTAAGGACAAGATTTGATTGTGCTACCAATGCTTTGGTCCCCAATAAATTTTAGTTGTTCTCGTTGAAACTATTTGTTGTAGAAACTGATGTTATTTTGTAGTTTGTGATGGAACCTCGTTCAATCCATATATCTGCCTTACGAGTGTCTGCTACTTCGTGAGATGTAGTTTTGGTTGGTGTTCATGCACACTGAATTGTTTAGATGGTTGTTTATTCATCCACACCAAAATTCTTGGAGTATTAGATAGATTGGTCTAATCCAACTATTTTCTACAAATCGCAATGGAGAGAAAAACTATGGTATACCTTATTATTTCAATATTCCAAATGTTACATTTTAATGGAAAATAGGACACCAATTACAAAGGAAAAATGCGAAAGGGTTTCTAGCCAACTCAGATTAGTCTAGAGCCCATGCGATGTTGGGATGAGGCTATGTGAGGTACAAGTGTGCATCATAGAGGTTATTTAGTTAATTAGAATTAACAACTAGGTGGGATCATGTTTGAGCAAGTGTGGGCTCATACTACTACAAGTTGGTCAGTTGTTTCTAGACAACTCAGATTGGTTAATTTTAGATCCCATGCAATGTTGTTGTGGGTAATTATTTTCCTATAAACACCTTCATGAACTTTTGGTTGCATGAGTCATCACTTGGATAACATGATCCTTCCCGGTTGATAGATCTTATTATAACACTTATAGAAACACCTTCACCAACTTGTTGTATGAGTCATCACACCTGATAGATCTAACTATAATTTTGCTATGCCAAGCCAGGACACACACAACTGTGGTAGATGTGGGACCATGCCAACATTGCATGCGATCTAGACCTCTCTGGGTTGGCTAGAAACCGCCGTCATCAAATTAGTGGCTGTGTGAGTCACTACACCTAACCAACATGATCCCACCCACTTGATAGATCTAGCTATAAGAGTGCTATGCCAAGCCATGACACACTAGCTTGTGGCACATGTGGGGCCATGCCAACATTGAATGGCATCTCTAGACCTCTGTGGGCTAGATAGAAACACCTTCCCCAACTTGTTGTTGTATGAGTCATCCCACCTGACCAACATGATCCTACCTACTTGCTAGATCTAGCTATAATTTTGCTATACCAAGCCATGACACACACAACTGTGGTAGATGTGGGTCCATGCCAACATTGCATGGGATCTAGACCTCTCTGGGTTGGCTAGAAACACCATCATCCACTTAGTGGCTGTGTGAGTCACTACACCTCACCAACATGATCCCACCCACTTGATAGATCTAGCTATAACAGTGTTATGCTAGGCCATGACACACAGTTGTGGTAAATGTGCGGCCATGCCAACATTACATGGGGTCTAGACCTCTCTAGGCTAGATAAAAAACCTTCACCAACTTGTTGTTGTATGAGTCATCACACCTGACCAACATGATCCTACCTACTTGATAGATCTAACTATACTTTTACTATGCCAAGCCATGACACACACAACTGTGGTAGATGTGGGCCCATGCTAACATTGCATGGGATCTAGACACCTCTCTGGGCTGGATAGAGCCTACCTAATCGATAGATCTAAGTATAGCACTGCTATGCCAAAACATGATGAGACACTTTGTGGCAAATGTGGTTTGCATGGGCTATATACATCTCTTGGTTGGATAGAAACTCCTTCATTAACTTGTGGTTGTGTGGTTCGGCACTTGGCCAGCATGATTCCACCCAGTTCATACATCTAAGAATGAGAATACTATGCCAAGACATGACAGGCACTTGTGGCAGATGTGGGCCCATGCCAACATTGCATGGGATGTAGACCTATCTAAGCTTTCTAGAAACACATTCACTAACTTGTGGTTGTGTGACTCAGCAGTTGGCCAACATGATCCAAATGTGGGCCCATGCCAACATTGCATTGACTATAGACCTCTCTCGGTTAACTAGAAACAATACGATCAACTTGTGGTTGTATGGCTCAGCAGTTAGCCAACATGATCCCACCCAGTTGATACATCTAAGTATGAGAATGATATTCCAAGCCATGAGACACACTTGTGGCAGATGTGGGCCCATGTCAATATTGCATGGGATCTATACCTATCTGGGCTGTCTAGAAACACATTCATCAACTTGTGGTTGTATGAGTCATCACTTTGATAACATTATCCTACCTAGTTGATAGATCTAAGTATAACACTTCTATGCCAAGACATGATGAGACACTTTGTGGCAAATGTGGTTTGCATGGGCTATAGATCTCTCTAGGTTGGCTAGAAACTCCTTCATCAACCTTTCATTGTGTGACTCACCACTTGGCCAACATGATTCTACCTAGTTGATACATCTAATTATGATAGTTCTATGCCAACACATAATGAGACACTTGTGGAAGATGTAGGCCCATGCAAACATTGCATGGGCTATGGACCTCTCTTGGTTGGCTAGAAACTCATACAACCACATGTTGATGGTGTTTCTAGCCAACTCAGATAGGTCTAGAGCCCACGTAATGTTCGCATTCTTTGCATAAATCTGAAATCTACCATACATCATTCTAAAAGTGCTATGAGTAAAGGTGGAAGGTGTGAAATGAATTCATTAAAAAATTGCACATCGAATAAACCTGAGCATGGTGTGGAAACCTTTTTGGGCATGAAAACCGCACCTTACCCATGTTTATTACTTATTATACTATTATATAATGATGATGTTTGAGTAAGTACACCGACGCTAGCACATCATAGTGGTACGAGCAATGATAGCCTGTGGTTTTTTGCCCGAGATCGCGCATCTGTGATATACCCCGTGTGAACGATTTTATATGCACAAATTATGGTGTAGGTCAGGTTTTGGGCCACTATTGGCACGGCCTTCACGTTATATACTCCGTGACCCCTGATTCCCTGGTTCCTTCTCTGGCGATGGCAAAGACGGTGGGCGGTTCATCGTGGAGGCTCCGACGATCGACACGATGCAACGATTCGAGGTAAACGAAGGTTATGTTCTTGACCCCCTCCTCTTCTACACAACTTAGTTGCGCAAGTACTGATAGGGTTTGTCGCTTCTATTCTTTGGAGTGGTTTTGGAAACGGAAAGGGGTGGATTTTTTATGATTTTTATGATTTTTGTGTTGAATTTAACTATGATCTCCTAAATTCTATTGCATTGTACTTTTATTTCAGCTAATTCACGGACCCTAGGGAAATTTTGTTGGTGAGATTTCATTTCGGAGGGGAGTTCATCAATGTTGGGCCAAATCTAGACTACATTGGAGGAGAGGATGCGCTTTCAGAGATAGAGAGGAAAAAACTTTCGCTGCAGGAAGTCAAAGGATTTGTTAAAGATCACATGGCATCAAAGAAAATGATAAAATTATATTTTCTTATTCCAGGGAAAGATCTTGTGGATGGGTTGGCGTTGCTCTATGATGACAGTGGTTGTGTCGAGATGGCTCATTATGTTCGCCCTGGGAGAGTGGCTGATGTGTATGTTGAGTACCACGGTGAGGAAGACACTAAGAATAGTAGCATCAGGTGTGCTTTCAAGGATGAAGTGTGGAAATTGAGTGATGGAGAGGAAGAACAAGATGTTGTTGTCAAAACTACAGTTAAACCTGCTGAGTATGAAACCAGATGTTGCCCACTGAGGTAGAAGAAATCATTCAATAAAAGACCAGTGCAAATAGAAAGTGATGAAGATGATGTGATAATGATAGAACCAGTATTATCTCAAGTGGTGAATCGTACACAAGGTGCATCTTTTTCATCGTTAGGTCAAGATCATCATCCCATGCCAGCAGCTTCGGGCCATGAGCAGTAACCAAATCCAGCAGCTCCAGGACAAGACGGTGAAGTGAAATATATTATATTGTCAGATTCAGAGAGTAACGTGGAATACATTGCACATAATAATAACAAAGGGGAAGATTTAGAGGTTGTGGAGATAAGAAGGCAAGGGATAAAGTTTAATAAATGTATGACAGACTCCAAGAGCTGGATTGGCATAGATGCAAATGCCACTACCCCTCGATCTGCCCCTGCGTCACATGTAACTGTAACTGCCCCCTCAACTGCAAGGTCTCAACCAGCTGTAAGAACTACAGCTCCTGCAGGTGAAAGATCTCTAGCTACTCCTGGGGGAGCATCTGGTAGCAGAGGAAGACAAGTAGGAAGAGCCAAAAGGGGAAAACGAGTGCCAGCATCACGCGTTCCCATATACTCTTATTTCACTTGCAGTGGCAACTATTGAATGTCATTTTCTTAAGTTAATGTAATGTTGCATACAATGCGGAAACCTTCCAAGGGACATGTTTTGACCTTAACTGAATCTCTATGATTTTTGCTGAATTTGTATGATTTATGCGGAATTTATATGATTTCTGTTAAACTTATTTTGGTAATTTGACCAAAATATACACTATTTATGCTGTCTTGGGAGTACAAGATAGAACAGGGAGACATCATCCTCTTCGAATTTAATCCATATAGTGATGGTGGACTGCATCTGATCATGGTGGGACTGACAACAACCGAAGACCCTACTAAAAGTACTTACTAGTAGAACCTGCTGGAACCTGTTATGTTAACTTGTTGTGCGTGTGTGCAAACTAGTGATAGTGCTGGAACATAGAGAATATACCATCGGGTTCCAATCGCATCAGTTCTACCATTAGCATGTACTATGATTCATCATGAGCCGGTGCAACCATAAACCATAGATGCATCTAATTCCATCTAATAACACCATGTTGTAGCCTCATATGTGATGCCCACACGAAAACCAAGGATAAGAATCTATAAAACGAAGAACAGTGAATGCTTTCATGCAACCAATTATGATCTTGGACACAGAATGCGAATTAATCATCTGTTGGGCAGAGCACCTCCCATCATCACCTTGTAGGACTGACAAAAAACATACTCCCTATGGTTTATATTAATTGCCTCAACTTTGCCTAGATACGATTGCATCTAGTCTAAATACTTAACTAGATACATACGAATTTAGATAAAGTTGAGTCCATTAATATGGACCAGAGGGAGTGCACAATTTTAGAACATCACATTCTGCTAAGCACATATTGCCTCACATATGCCAAAGGTATTCTCCCAGGACCAACACAAAAGAACACACAAATATTCCGTAGAGCTGGTGAGACCCGAAATTATATTGTACAGATCTAGGGTGCTGGAACATAATGATAGAGGTTTGAAAGATTTCGCAGCCATAAACAAGCATAATAGATAAGTTCTTAAACTAAAACATCTTGATAAGATGAAAATGCTTGTTCTCTAGTTAGAGGTATGGATGGGTTTGAAAGAGTCATCGGGATGATTCCTGTATTGCACATTGTTTGTCTTTGCCTTGTCAAAGTACTTGATACACTTCGTAACACTGTTGACAACATAAATCTTGATCATGAATCTATCAACAAAGTAATTCCTCCGTGCCATTGCTTCAGCGTTGACAGGGTCGACAAATTTCATGTACAGGCTCCCATCTTGATCAACAGTATGTTTGAACCTAAAGTCTGATGGAACAACCCTGAGTGGATAGAAAATAGTACCAGTACGGAACATGTACTTCACAACAACTCTAGTTACGCCTGCTGAAGTACCCTTAGACACAACAAGAATGTTCATGGTTGTTTATGACAGATGAGGATTCTTCCATTTCTCAGTTGGGACTCCCTGGCATGAAAATCCAGTAGGGTAACTTAGTTGACGCATGCGATCAACTGATAGGTGGTCATATTCCCGTGGATATGTAAACAACGGCATGTTCAATAGCTTATCCTCCTTCCTTGACACAAGATTGAGCTCAACAATCTTGTAAATCTTGACAACTGCGTGAGCTAAACTAAATGCTGAGTGACCCGTGGCTTCCTGTGCTAGGAGATGTACCCCGTTTCCTTCACCCTCTTGTGGATAATACATTAACAAAATCAACCCAGATGCATTGAACAGAGAACAAATTCATCAATAAAAAACCACCAAGTGTACTACATATTAGTAAAAAAAATATGGTTGGCAATGCAGTTATATCATAATGAAAACAAGTTCAATTATCCCTATATGCTTATCAAGTTTCAATCTACACAATCATGTAATTAAAATAAAATTCATTTCTTCTAATATTAACACATCAGATAGAATACAAACGGTTGTAAAACACATTCGAGAAGATAATGAACCCCAAAGAGGGGAGCAATCATCACAGATATTACATACTACTATCACATATATATACTGATGATAAGGTATCTTTGATTTGCATATTCTCTATTGCAAAAAAAGGCAAACACAAAGGGCCCTATCCTCTTGCAATTGCAACACCAACTTTCCGTCTAAATGAGACCCACTTAGCTGGTACATTCACATTCAATTAATATTTGATAAATTCTAGTGCCTTATTCACAACAAATACCAATGTTTGAATAAATTACAAATAAAAGCTGGGCAATAAATGGAAAATAAAAGGTTGACATGTATAATTGCTGGCAAGATTCTACTTAGATCAGGGCCTCTTTCATTCTATACATCTGTCAGAAAACTTACTGACTCGTCTGTGTCGGAGGAGTACCCAAGGTGCACTTTCCTCTTCTGACCACCTTTTGCTGGCTCCTCTTCCTATTTGAATAAATAAACAACACTTCTGCTGACATGATCAAGTTTGAAAAGAGGTAATTATGGAAACAAAAAAAATTGGCAGGTTATAATAGAAATATTAATGGGAAGTAAAACTACTAAGTTCAAATACTTTCTGAAATTTTGGATTAAGGCAGTGGAAGGAAATGAAATCCTTTATGATGGATATCTAAATACTACTCATCTCTGAATGCATTGTAAGGTTCCACTAGACCAGAAACAATTCAATTTAAATCCCTGATTTGTAAGTATTTCATAGATTTCATAGCACATGACAATACATTCTGATGTTATGATTAAGATTCTACCAGATAATAGGGTATTGTCAAACAAAATTAAGTTTTTTAATTGTCTCTGTATTCTTATCTAGGTTAAACCTACACAACCTTGTAATTCAAATAGAACTCAGTTTTGTAATTTTAACACATCAGACAGATTACCAAAGGTTGTAAAATACTTTCAAGAACATAAAGAACCCCAAAAGAGGGGAGCAATCTTCACAGATTATATAATACTATCACATCTATGTATTGATGAAAAGGTGTATTTGATTTTCATATTGTCTATTGAAAAAACAAGCAAACAAAGGGCCCTATCCTCATACAAATGTAACACCAACTTTCCATCTAAATGAGACACACTTAGATGGTACATAACCATTCAATTTAATATTTGATAAATTGCAGTGTGTTCTTCAGAATAGATTCCAGTGTTTGAATAAATGACAAATAAAAGTTGGGCAATAAATGAAAAATAAAAGCTTGACATGTATAATTGCTGGCAAGATTTGACTTAGATCAACTCGTCTTTGTCGGAGGATTACCCAAGGTGCACCTTCCTCTTGTACCCACCTTCTGCTAGATCCCCTTCCTGTTTGTATAAATAAACAACTCTTTATCTCACAGGAGCAAGAGTATAATAAGTTTGAGAAGAGGTACTCCCTCCATCCAGAAATAACTGATTATGGATTAAGGCAATGGAAGGGAATGAAATCATCTATGATGAAAATGAACTGTCAATTTATAACTGTCATGTATATATAAGCAGTACTCATCTCTGTATGCTTATCAATTTTCGACCTACACAATATTGTAATTCAAATAAAACTCAGTTTTGTAATGTTAACACATCAGACAGATTATAAAAGGTTGTAAAACACTTCCAAGAACATAAAGAACTGCAAAAGAGGGGAGCAATCTTCACATATTATTAATGTCACATCTATGTACTATTGACAAGGTGTCTTTTATTTGCATATTGTCTAAACAAGCAAAACAAAGGGCCTATCCTATTGCAAATGGAACACTAGCTTTCCATCTAAATGAGACACACCTAGTAGATAACCATTCAATTAATTTGATAAAATCCAGTGACTTCTTCACAAAAGATGTCAGTGTTTGAATAAATGAGTATGTAAAGCTGGGCAATAAATGAAAAATAAAAGCTTGGCATGTATAATTGGTTGGAGGATTATACTTAGATCAAAGGCTCTTTCAGTCTATACATCTGTCATAAAACTCACCGACTCGTCTCTGCCAGAGGAGTACCCAAGGTGCAACTTCCTCTTATGTGCAACTTCTGCTTTCCCCCCTTCCCGTTTGAATAAATAAACAACACTTTAGCTCACGTGATCAAATTTGAAAAGAGGTAATTATGGAAAGCAAAATAATTGGCAGGTTATAATATAAATAATAATGGGAAAAAACTTCTAAGTTCAAATACTATCTGAAATTATGGATTAAGGAAATGGAAGGAAATGAAATCCTCATCTCTCAATGCATTGTCAGGTTCAACTAGACCAGCAACAATTCAATTTAAAGCCCTAATCTGAAAGTATTGGAATTTGACTTCAGATTCCATAGCACATGACAATAGGTTCTGATGATATCATTAGGATTCTACCGGATAACAGGTATGATTATAATATTAAGTTTTCTAATTTTCTCCGTATGATTATCATGTTTAAACCTACACAACCTTGTAATTCAAATAAAACGCAATATTTTAATTTTAACACGTCAAACAGATTACAAAATGTTGTAAAACACTTTCAAGAACATCAAGAACCCCAAAAGAGGGGAGCAATCTTCACAGATTACATACTACTGTCATGTCTATGTACTGATTACAAGGTGTCTTAGATTTGCATATGTCTATTGCAAAAACAAGCAAAAAAAGGGGCCCTATCCTTCTGCAAATGCAATACCAACTTTCCATCTAAATGAGACACACTTAGATGGTACATAACCATTCAATTAGTATTCATGCACAGTTTAAGGTACATAAAAACTTAAACAGAACTCACTATGGTCCACTTGGCAAATGACTAAGAGAGAAAAAGATATATGACAACCTATAAGATGCAACAGCCAACCTATTCCATGATGCCAAAGTTCAAACTCAATACTATAAATAATGGGAGAAATTTGATAAATTCTAGTGCATAGTTCACAACAGATACCAGTGTTTTGATAAATGACAAATAAAAGCTTGGCATGTATAATTGTTGGCAAGAATCATTATATAGTTGATCAGGCACAAGATTATAAAAAATAAGTCTATTTGTTTCTGGTCAGGGTCTCGTACAGTCTATTTGTTGGTGGTCACAAGTAATAATTATATAGTAGATCAACAACTAGAATATAAACAATGCATGAACAAAACTACACCCTGAAGCACATGCTCACTCGGTAAATAGTACAAGACTGAAACGTCACATCCCAAATTTTATATTTTGTACTGCATAACATACATGTAATTGTATCATGAACATCATTGCAAAAATTTAGTTTGAAAAGGTTTGGGCAAAACCCCTCACTTGCATTTGCATTTTGTCACCTACACTTGAGTGTTCGGTTTCTATCTTGCATCTACTATAATGGTATATTTTGGTTGTTTGGAAGGCACAGGTGCGTAGAGGGTTCCTTCATGAACCCGTAGCACTTTGAATCGCCTCAATCGGAGCTTCAAAGGAAATTCTAGAGCTAACTGAATTTTCTACTTAGTTTCAGACAGTTGAGACAAAAAAAATTCAGTTAAGAAAACCTTCAGGAAAAAGAAGAGGAGCAACGCCGGCGCAGCCAGCCAGCCCGCGGCCCAGCCGGGGCCTGCACGGCATGCGGCCAGCAGCAGCAACAACATGCGCGCGCACAGCCAATACCTAAGCGTCGCCACCCCGCTTTGAGCTACTGCCAGGAGGGCCCCGCCCGTCAGCCGCCGCCTATCACTGCCATATGGGCCCCGCCCCGTCTCCCTCACCGCGAGTTCATCGCGAGAGACCCTGTCGGCCCCGAGTGCAATTTCCGTTCGAATTCATTTGGATTTCGGATATCCCAACGGCCCAGGCCCCCTTTAAACCTTCCACCCCCTCGACCCGATTGATTTTCCCCGTTTCCGCTACCCTAGCCGCCTCCCCATCTCGCCGCCATTGTTGCCGCCAGTGAGCTCGCTAGACGAGGTAGGAGACGACCGCCCCGTTCTCTCCCTTTGCCTCTGTAGCGTTCCCCTCGCTCGACTATTTCGCCTCATAGCTTTTCCCCCTCTGCAGAGCCTCACACCGCCGGCAATTTCTCGTTGTTGCTCTCGCCGGAGCCGACGCCGACCCGCACTCCAGCCGCTCGCTGCCGCCGCTCACGGATGCGCCAACCGACGCTGCCTCGCCCCACATGCCGTACGCCTCTCATCCGCCGTCGTACCCCGCCGGAGACGCCACCCCCCGCTGACCCGACACCGCCAGCCACCCCCCGACCCAACGCCGCCAGGTGAGCGCCGCCCCTCCCTGCCCTTCGATTTGGGACGGACGGTCCAGATGGACCGTGAACCATCTACTTTGACCGCTGATTGGTCAGCGTGCCATGTCAGCGTGGTCAAAGTCTGTCGGCTTTGACTGATATTTTTAATTCGATTTAATTTGGCAGAAAATAGGTAGAAATTGTAAAATTTGTATAAATAATCTACTGGGCCAAAAATTACAAATAAGATATGCATGGATTGAGTTTTTCATATAGAAAATTGTTGTACAATTGGATCATACTTTTTCAGCATGGTCTTGCCAAGATTAATTAAATAGTTTAATGTCCTTTTTAGAGTAATAAATTCATATTAAAAGTTCTGTAACTCCAAAAATTGCAAATGAGATGTCCCTGGAATCAGTAGAACAAGAGGGATCTGTTAGTGAATTAAAAAGGTAGACTTACAATACTGGAAATTGCAGAATCTATAAAAAGGCCTACTGGAGTATTTTAATTGCTCAGGAAATTCTATAAATCCTTTTTTGAGTGATTCCAGTTGGTACTGGTTCTATTTTAGGTTGCCTACACAGTAGCTATTTTTCCAAGATTTTACAAATTGTTCAATAGCAGTGGATTAATAATCGGGTTATAGCTCAATTGTTTGGCCATTTAAAATTGCGTGCTTTGTTTCCAATGCATTTAAAATAATTTCCATGCATGCTGTCACATCACAAGATTTTCCAAATCTTGTAATGTGAAAAAAAATAAAAATAAAAAATTGTTGAAATTTAGGGTGAAAAGAAACTTTTGTTTCTAAATGGAAACTTAAAATCCCATCTTAAACAAACTTTGGCTAATGTTGGAATCCAACTAAATCCAAATCAAGTGGAATGCATTCCTCTTAAAATGCATCTTGAAATTTAAACACTTGGAGAATAAACCAAAACCCTAAAACCCTAATGGAAGAAAATCATTTCCAAGTTATCTCCAAGCCTATGGATTTGATCCATATAAAAATTGGTCATACAAAACATTTCAAATGATCAAGAATGACAAATGGAATTATTATAAAACCATAGAAATTGGTTTCACTTAATTTGGAGCCATAGATAAAATCTTAGGAATTTACTAAGATAAGGAAATTGAAATTCTAGAGCTAATAAAGCATCTATCTAGAAATACATGCCCAATTGTGAGCAAATAATCCTAAAAAGATTTAAAGAGGATAAACAAATATTAAATAAGATTTTACAAATTGGAATCACCAAGTTTGGATCTATAAATAAAAAGATATGGATTTTATAAGATAAAGAAATAAATTATTCAATAAGGAATATTTAAAGACCAAATTATATCTTGACCTAATCCATAAGCAAATGGAATAACTATGATCCAAATCCAAATAAAATAATGGATAAAGAGTTTTCAAATTATTTGAAAGGGCATTAACCAAATCCTATTCTAGTTGAATAAAGATAAAATTCCTATTAGAAATGATTAAATAAATCATGTGAAAATGATATTGGAACTTACCTAAGTGGAATAAAAGTTGTTTAATTAACTTAAATAAGATCAAAGAAAACTTCCAAATAAAATTTATGGAATTAAAACTATATTTAATTTCATGAGAATAAAGGACAAGTACCCAAATTAAAAATGATTAATAAATCATTTTCCAAATAAGTCAAGGTGAATTATGTGACACCCTATTAAATAAATAAACCTACTAAAAAGGTTTTGTGATAATTGAAATTAAATAAGAGTTTAAAAATATATTTGATATTAATTGAATTTAAATGCATGGTCCTATTTTTAAATAATTAAAAGACCCTAAAAGAATAAAAGAAATATTATAATTTTGACTCTAAATGAACTATTAATCAGTATTTGAATCTACACAAATTTTTGGTTGAGGTTTGAAATCAAATTGATGTTTTAAATAATTAATCAAAATCAAAACAGAATATTAGAAATAGAAAAGGAAAACAATTAGAACAAAAAAATGAAGAGGAGCAGCCCAGCCAGCTAGCCCATTAAGCCAGCATCCCACCTCTCCCTCTCACCCCGAGTGAACCGTTTTTCACCACAGAAGGAACCCACACCGCCACTGTCCGCTGGACCCCACCCCATACTCTCTCACTGGCTGACTAACCAGGCCCACGGCCACGTCGTCATCGTCCTCACCCGCCGCTGACCGCGCCCCCTCTCTAGCCATTACTGCCAATTAAAAGCCGGCGTGAATTCGCGTTAACTATGCCATGAAACAGCCCCGCGACCTCTCCCTCTTAAGCGCCTCTCCCTCCTCTTCTTTTCCCCTCAGATCCCACTCGACCGGAGCCACTAGGCTGCCCAAATTACAACCTCGACTGCCCCTGTCTCCGACGAACTCCCTGACAAATTCCGGCCACACCTCGCTGCCCCTCGCCCCATCGACCACGCGAGCGTGATCCACAGCCTATGGCGCACCTTCCTGTGCTTCCCATTCATCCGCAAGAACACCAGAGCGTCGGCAACGACAACAACCAACAGTGCCACCGTTTGCTCCAACTCCGACGAGCTCTACTGGTAACATCCGACCACGCCGCCCCCTCTCTTTGATGCTCCCGTACTCCCTACTCTTCTACGCGTCTAACAGCACCCTCTGTTCCCTCTCCCGTGCCCTGCAACAACGTCCCCGACGACGCCAGTGCGAGCCCAACGCCAGGCAGAACTACGGCGAGGAATCCCCATCACCACCGTGCGCCCCTCGACAAACGGCAAGCACCTTGAGCCTCAGCAGCAAGCTGCGAACTCGGTGAGCCCCTCCGTTCCTCTCCACGCTTCCTAGATTCACCAAAACACCGCCACCAGACACGCCGACGCCACCTACCGCGGCAGCGCCGCCACTCGATGGCAAGCATGATGTGCACCGTTCGATTTTGATCTAGTGGCTAGGATAGAATTTAACCCGAAGGGGTAAGTTGGCATCTGAGCCGCACGATCTGTTTAAAATCTAACGCCCCTCGTTGCACGATCCTCACGAAGTGGTACAGACGAATAGCAACACGCCACGTGGCCCTGTCTGTTTAAATAAAAACTAGAAATGATCTATTTGATGTTCCAATTTGAAAAATTCATAACTTTCAAACCACACGTCAAAATTTTGCAAATTTTATATCAATGGAATCAGAAATACAATTAGTTTCTTACCATGCCCTTTGTTTAGTAAATTGCTTCTGTTAAATTGTTTGTTTTTGCAGAAACTTGTGTAGGCATATTTAGTATATAAAATTTGTTCTAAAATGAATTTTGAGATAAAACCTTTGGCAAATGGTTTGTTTTGAACCTACTGACCATAGAAATCAATTTGTGGTTTCAAAAACATATTTTGTGAAACAAAAGAATAAATCTTTGTCTTAGACCATTTCTAGTCAAATAAAAATGTTGTTATATGTTAAAAATCTTTGGGAAATGTTTTGATTTAAACTCTCTGACCCCAAGAACCAAGTTTTATGATTTAAACATGTATTTGGTGAACCCTATAAAGATTGTTACTTTGATAAGGGCATTTTCAACCACATAAAATATTGATTTGGTGTTAAAATGGTTTATAAGTAAAATCTTTTGCAAATAGTTTTGCCACTTTATAAAATGACCAATAAGTGTTTTAGAATGTTTATAACCTATTAGAAACCACTTTTGTAAATAAAACAATGTTTGGCATGCTTGCATGCATTACTTGGTTTCTATTATTGCTTGCTTGAATGGTAGATTGAAATATTGCTTGCTTGATTGAATTGTAGTGATTCGAAGAGTGAGAAATATTGCAAGGTCAAGGAGTGAACTTATATTCTCTACCAAAAAGCCAAGTGGTGCTTCATGATTTATTCCTATGTTTTTCAACAATGCATTAGAAATATTTTGCTAGTCTTGCATGGTTATTTTGAGCTATATGCTATGCTTGGGAAATCCTAGTAGTTGTAGAATTGCTAGAAATATTTCTAAGTCTTAACAATGCCATTCTTATCCTAGCTAGTAGCAACCAAGGGTGGTCATATATTCATGCTATGAATAAATATTTCTAAGTCTTTCGACTATGTTTTTGCTTAATAAAACAACTAAGTGAATGAAACACCTGGGTGGAATGGAAAGAATGGGTTATGTTGAGTGGTTACACAAGGCCCATTTCTATGTATTACCTTGTGTATCTCACTTGTGGAAAGCCACCCAGGAACAAAGAGATTTGAGAGGCCAAATGTTAAGAAGCTTCTAGTGCAGCCACTTGGCAATATGGGCTCTGCCTGGATCACATAGGTTGCAACAACTTAGCCATTTGGAAAGTTGGTGGTAGTGGGATGATAGGTTGGAATGCGTCCATTTGGTCTAAGGGAAGGCTTCTGAAAGGTCCTGTCTTGGTGAAACCAAGTCTTGTGGGGAAAGTGCACCACGTCTGCAGAGTGTGAAATCTAAGTACTTAGCCATGTCCCTGGTGAAGGACAATTTGAGCATCAAGACATGGAAGCTATCAAGAATCTCCTCATCCCAATTTCTAAGTTAAAATCTTGTGGTTTAACAAGGGTTGAAGGATCACCAATTTCTATTGGGAGATGCCTTGGGTGATTTTGTCAAGCAAAAACTTAGTGTTTTCAAATGATAAGGAAAATCTATTTTGAGCAAAGCAAGCCTAAGCTCCACTTAGCCAAATGCATATAGATGATAGACTCCACTATACTACCATAGTATCACTTTCCAATACAATTCAAATGTATTGACCCTTGTGGCTCTAACTTGTTCTGTTGCAGGTTTGTTTGATATTAGTGAAGTGTGTTGAAATAGGATTACAAGTCTACAACCAACATGTTTGCCTGTGGCACTTTGAAGATGAAGGACCCCATGCTATTGTTATATTCTGCTGCATTGTAATGAGATAGCCAAATGAGCTATGTAAGATGTAATAAATTGTTTTATTCCTGGTTATAAAGTTGTATTATGACCTTTGTTTCTTGATATTACATCTTAACTGTGGATGCTAGCTATTGATCCAGGGACTAGCATTGTAAACACAGGGATCTCTACCTTATTTTAAGGGAGGGATCTTACACATGCATACAGTAGGTATACTGAATAAGGTTGTAGAATGCTACTGGAGCCTTGTCTAACTTGTCATGCATGCATCTTGTATTGTTATGTTTGTATATGGTTGTGTTTGGTTTGTTTTTGTGGATGCAATTGTATCGTGTAGATTGTGACGAGTGCAACGCTTGCTCGTGTGAGGATTGTTCATTCGACCGCTACAGCCAAGGCAAGTAGATGCTACCTTGTTCATGATGTTGTCCTACTATTTTTAATGCATTTTCGTGTATTTTGTAGATGCATGTGTATGATATTACTATCTCTATGCTATGTCCTATTATGTGGTAGGGCTTTCCTGTAGATGAGCCACCGTTGGTAGATGTGCTTAGCCATGCTATGATGAACGAGGGATGGGGTACATCACTGAAGGTTGTTTCTAAATGTGTTGGTTTGCGAAAACTAAAAACAACTTAATCAATGAATCTCCTAGGTGTGATGGGATTGAAAATTTTGGTAGTATCATTGCATAAAGGTACCCAGGTATCAAGAGAAAATGATTGGCTTCTTTATTTTGTAGCTTACGTGTACAACCATGTTCCAATAATGGAATGGGCATTGGTTGGACTCAGTAGGTTGTGGTAACTCGAACCCACGTATCCAGAGATGTAGAATTTTGGTAGGTTGGACCGGTGCGTGTCGGGTTTGGGGAGCTACTCCCTGAACGGTCCCTTCTTGGACTTCTCCCTATCATCACCCAATATGAGAGTGGTGGTTCGAGCTAGGCATGCCAAGTCACATGGGTAAAGTGTACTAACCCCTACAGGGTATATAAACTAATCGATTAGTCATGTCCCCGGTTATGTACATCTGAGTTGCTTGATATTGAGTTCATGACATGTTTCTCGCTCATTCTAATTTCATAATTGATTTAATGTTGATGGGTTAACTTAATTGGGATCTTTTCAAAGAAAATCAAAAACTATTTAAGAAAGTAGGACAAATGTATTTGCAAATGCAAGCTAGCCACAACTCCACTTGCCAAATATTCATGTAGATTCTAGGTTTATTGTCTCCTTTAATAGCTCTACTTGCCATACATTCCATGTATTGACCCTTCGGGGCTGCTACATTTCATGTTGCAGGATATTCACATTCTGAGTGATCGATTTAGGCCACGGTACTCCACTCGGCACTTGTTCACTTGTGGGCAATTTGAAGAATGGAGGAGTTATTTTATTTATGTTGCTACTTGAATAAGCTAAGCTAGCCTTGAGCTAAGCCTTTATTGTAATAATGTTACTCTGGATCATCGTTATTTATGATACAAGGATATTTTGTTATGTTATTCATCTTTATTCTATTGTGGGCCAATGGACTGATCCAGGGATTAGCATGTCACATAGAAGCTACTGTCTTTTCAGAACCGTAGTGTTACAAGATGGTATCAGAGCCCACGTGTCGACTGTAGGATCGTGACCTAGGATTGGATTAGGAAGCCATAGAATTATTAAAGATTGTATTAACTCTGTCTTTCATCTTATGCCTTTCACTCTCGTAAATCTTTACCATGTGCTATTCTCACACTTTCCACTTTTAATTGATAGATGGGAGAAGTCAGGACTAAGTATGCTACGATGGAGTCACCAAGGCCCTTTGCAAGACAGTTGGCACAGCTCTCGCAGTCATTGGGATTGCCACTGCCCATGTTCAAGGGAAGAAGGCTATACACCTATGGATATGGCGAGGACGCCTGGGAGATCACCACTTTCATCTTTAGGGATAACTCCTTGCCAAACCCTGTGCATCTGGTCTACACCAAGACATATTGCAACTGGGGGCTTGGAATAAACTTGGCTCTGCATGAAGCCCTGTCACGCCAGTGCCATCTTGTTCGACACCTGCTGCCAGAAGACTCACCTTACCATGATTACAGAAGGCGTGATGAGAACGGGAACGTAGTGGTTACCCCGGGCGACAGGAAGAACATGCCGCCCCGACGGAGGCACATGAGTATATGGAGAGGGAGAATGGACCCCTAGCTGAGAAAGTGATGATGGTAAAGGAGATAACAGATTTTGCCAGCAACGGTATGGTGGTCCAGGGACAGGAGATTGATACCTTGCATGAAGCTGTGGATGTTCTGAACCATGCACTGATTGGCAGGGATGCAACCATAGCACAGCTGAATGGGACCGTCTAGGAGAATAATCAAGCCATAGCACAGCTGAATGGGACCGTGCAGGAAAACAATCAAGCCATACAGTAGCTGCAAGGGACCGTCTAGGAAAGGGACCACACTATTGTTGATATGGCAGCCTAGATTGCCGCTCTCCCGCACAGTTGAATCCACCCCCTGATGACAACAATTGAGATAATGGAAAACAATGATGATGATGATGGTGGGAACAATGATGATGATGAGGACGAAGATGATGATGATGATGATGATGATCATGATTGAAACGACGATGGTGGAGGAGATGAAGCTGTTGCTGCTGCAGCAGAGGATGAAGAAGAAGAGGAGGATCCAGAAGAGGTGGAATTTGAGGTTTAAAGTGATGATTTAGGAGAAGTGTATACACCACCGCCATGGATGGTCCGTGGACAGAAGCGCCAACGCATGAACGCAAGGACCTACTGCAACCTTTTCATGAAGTAGTTAGATGTCCACCAATTAGTCTGTTAGGATACATCGTTAGCTTAAGGTCTCGATCAATGTAAAACTTATTTACTGCTAGTTTAAAGTGTTTAGTTGCTCCTATGTGTACTCCGAAGTTCTAGAATTATTTGTGCGAAATTTATAAATGATTTATGACAAGTTTTGATTGATATCCGAGTTTTCCCTGCTGCAGTTTTCTGCTGACCCTGCTGTACTATACGATTTTTCATATTATTTTCGTAACTGGGAAAAATCTTCAAAAATAGAGTCTGGTTAGAAACTCTCTGTAATGTATACACAAAAATCAGAAAAAATTCTTGACGAGTTTAGGTCAGGTAGAAAAATTCGTGAACACTCTTGGACTGTTCTGGCAGATTCCTGTTTTAATGCTTTGTTGGACAATTTATGTTGATAACTGTTGCCAATGCTTCTAAAACTATTTCAGTAGATATATACTGCTAGGATAACCCCTGGAATCTTGCTGGATCGTTTGTTTGCTGATGTGTTGCTTGCTTATGATTGTCTGTGATTGCTTTGTTGTTGCTTGATCATAATGCATGGGTAGAATCCTATTTTCGTAATCGATTCTTTCTAAGCTTACCTGTGCAGAACCGCAGATGCCTCCCCACCGTCAACCTACTGAGATGGAGCAGCTTATGGTAGCTCAGGCACAGCTAACCCAAGTGATGACCCGGTTCATGGAAGCACAGAACAACAATAACAACAACAATGGGAACAACCAGCCCCAGGGAGATGCACTTACAAGGTTCCTGAGGCTAAGTCCAGCGAAGTTCTCTACTGCAACGGAGTCGATGGTTGCTCTGGACTGGTTGCGTTCAGTGAATAAGGATCTGGTAACTGTTGGGTGCACAGATGCTGAGAAGGTGAGGTTTGTTGCTCACCTACTGGTGGGACCAGCCACTTCGTGGTGGGACACTTTTCAGATCACCCACCCGCTGGACACTGTAACTTGGGCCATGTTTGAGGAAGGTTTCAGGACCAACCACGTTTCTTCAGGAGTTCTGAGCCTAAAGAGGAAGGACTTTTGCAACTTGCGCCAAACCAACCACACCATGGCTGAATATATAGAGGATTTCAACAACCTGTCGCGTTATGCCCCTGAGGATGTTGACACTGATGCCAAAAGGAGAGAGAGATTCCTGGACGGCCTCAGTGATGAGCTTTCAGTACAGCTGCTAGTGGTTTATTGTCCCACTTTCCAGGAGCTTATGGACAAGGCCAGAATCTTGGAGGGGAAGCACAAGCAGGTGGAAAACCGCAAGAGAAAGAGCAACAATCACCACTCTGGGTCTCACCAAAAGTCTCGCACTTCTTATGATGGATACTCCAAGCATGGGGGAAGTGACCATGGGCTCCATGGAAGCCATGACCGCCACATCCATGGAAGCGATGGACATCGCCATGAGAGCCACAAGAGCAACCACCACCGCCACAAGGGAGGACACACTCACCATTTTGGAGGACACAATGGACATGACAGCAACCGTGATCGCAACTTTGTGAATAAGGACCTGAGTGAGGTGACATGTTTCAAGTGCGGCCAGAAAGGGCATTATGCAGATAACTGTCCGGAGAAGAAGGGACTGAAGCCAGGCAACAATCAGAAGGCCACAGTGAACCACATGAATGTGGAGGAGATCCCGGATGAGCTTGAGCTTGTGGTTGGTAAGTTTCCAATCAACACTCACCCTGCACTTATTCTTTTCGATACTGGTGCATCGCATTCATTCATATGAAGGGCATTTGTGGATAAGTATAAGCTACCTATGGAGTCTCTAAAAGGTTCTATTAGAGTAAGCTCACCTGGAGGGGAAATGATAGCTAGTGTGGGGTGCCACGATTTAACTGTGAGAATTGGAGCACACAATTTTATTGCACATCTGGTAATATTGGAGTCACAAGGTTATGTAATTCTAGGCATGGATTGGATGTCTATGCATGAGGGACACATAGATTGTGCACAGCGAGCGGTTTCGCTCAAAACCCCGGATGGTAAGAGAATTAGGTTCAATTCGTCAGTGCGACTGAGAAGGTGTAAACTGAATTCTCTTAAGGGGGTTAGCATGGAGACAGTGCATGTAATAAAGGAGTACCCCGACGTGCTTCTGGAGGAGCTGCCAGGGATGCCACCTGACAGGGATGTGGAGTTTCTCATCGATCTGATGCCGGGAACAGGACCTATAGCCAAGAGGCCATACAAGATGGATGTGGTTGAGCTGAAGGAATTAAAGAAACAACTAAAGGAGAAGTTGGACAAGGGATTTATTCAGCCCAGCTCGTCGTCATGGGGAGCACCCATTCTATTTGTGGAAAAGAAGGACAGTAGCAAGAGGTTAGTGGTGGACTATCACTCGCTGAATGAAGTGACCATCAAGAACAAATACCCCTGCTGAACATAAATGATTTGTTTGATCAGCTGGAAGGAGCAAAGGTGTTTAGCAAAATTGATCTGCGATCAGGCTATTTCCAATTGAAGATTCGGGAGGAGGACATACCAAAAACTGCTTTCACCACTAGGTATGGTTTATATGAGTATACAATTATGTCTTTTGGACTAACGAATGCTCCGGCATATTTCATGACCATGATAAACAAGGTGTTTATGGAGTACTTGGAAAAGTTCGTGGTTGTGTTCATCGATGACATACTGATATATTCCAAGGATGATGCTGAACATGAGAGACATCTGCGAATGATTATGAAGAAGCTGAGGGAACATAAACTGTATGCCAAAATCAGCAAGTGTGAATTCTGGCTTAACATTGTTGGATATCTTGGACACGTGGTGTTAGGAGAAGGGGTCTCTGTTGATCCAAGAAAAGTGACGGAAGTTACTGAATGGGAAGCACCCAAGAATGTGGGCGATATTCGGAGCTTTTTAGGACTTGCTAGATATTACAGGACGTTCATAGAGAACTTCTCCAAGATTGCTAAGCCAATGACGTAACTGCTGAATAAGGAGAAGAAGTTTGAGTGGACAGAGGTGTGTCAAGCTAGCTTTCAGGAACTGAAGCATCGTCTAGTGACCTCACTTGTTCTGTGTTTACCTGATCTTCAGAAGGATTTCCAAGTGTACTGTGATGCATCTCGACAGGGACTTGGAAGTGTGCTGATGCAGGATGGGAGAGTTGTGTCATATGCCTCGCGACAACTTAAACACCATGAGAGGAATTACCCCACGCACGACTTGGAATTAGCATCGGTTGTACATGCGCTCAAGGTATGGAGGCACTACCTAATGGGAAAACAATGCGATGTGTACACCGAACACAAGAGCGTGAAGTACATATTTACACAGAATGAGCTAAACATGAGGCAAAGAAGATGGTTGGAGCTTATCAAGGATTATGATATGAATTTGCAATACCACCCAGGAAAAGCGAATGTGGTAGCGGATGCTCTAAGCCGGAAGGTCTATGCCAATGGATTGACTGTTGGAGAATTGCCCGAGGATTTGTGCAAGCAATTCAAGGAGCTTAGACTGGAGGTGGTGTCAGAAGGATATTTGGCAGCAATGGAAGTCCAACCAACGCTACGGGACATGATCAGGAAGGCTTAAGTACGAGACAAGGAGATAGAGGAGATAAAGGAAAAGATGAAGGAGAATCGAGAAAAAGAAATCCGCGAGGATGAGAAAGGAACCTTGTGGTATGGATATCGTTTGTGTGTGCCCAATGACCCGAAGATAAGGAAGCTAATTCTGCAGGAAGCTCATGACTTGCCATACTCCATATATCCGGGCAATACAAAGATGTATATGGATCTAAAGGACAGATTTAGGTGGAACAACATGAAGGGATACATCGCCAAGCATATTGCCCTATATGATGTATGCAGCCGAGTGAAGGCGGAACACCAGAAGCCAGCTGGATTACTACAGCCGTTGCCCATGCCGGAATGGAAGTGGGATAGAGTGGGAATGGATTTTATCACAGGATTTCCCATGAACAGGTCGGGATACGTCTCTATTTGGGTAGTGGTCGACCATTTGACCAAGGTAGCCCACTTTATACCGGTGAAGACAACCTACACGAGTGCAAGGTCGGCCAAGATTTATATGGACAGGATTGTGTGCCTACATGGAGTTCCCAAGAGCATTGTATCAGATAGAGGCACCCAATTTACACTATTGGCGCCAGCTGCACGAGTCATTGGGAACTAGGTTGGAGTTTAGCACATCATTCCACCCTCAGACAGATGGACAGACAGAGAGGGTCAATCAGATTTTGGAGGATATGTTGAGAGCTTGCGCTTTGGCTCATGGCTCTAGTTGGGATGAGAATTTTCCGTATGCCGAGTTTTCCTACAACAACAGCTACCAAACCAGCATCAAAACGTCGCCGTTTGATGTGCTATATGGGAAAAGATGCCGGACACCATTGCTATGGGATGGAGTAGGAGAGCGTCAGCTATTTGGACCTGATTTGATCAAGGATGCCGAGGAGAAGGTCGCTTTGATTAGGGACAGGCTAAAGGTAGCACAATCGAGACAGAACAGCTACGCTGACGCCAAGCGCAAGGAAGTGGTGTACGAGATTGGTGATAGAGCGTATCTCAGAGTGTCGCCACTTCGTGGAATTAAGAGATTTGGAATCAAGGGTAAGCTGGCACCTCAGTTTATAGGACCATACCGGGTCTTAGCACGCAAGGGAGAGGTTGCATATCAGTTGGAGTTGCCAGAGGATCTGTCAGCCATCCAGAATGTGTTCCACGTGTCCCAACTAAAGAAATCCAATCTGGAGATGGTGGATACACCATTGAGAGACACGGTGCCACTAGAGGCGGTTCAGCTTGAGAGTGACTTGACATATGAGGAGAAGTCGGTCAAGATACTGGAGACAGCAGAGAGGATTACCCGTACCAAGACGATCAGGTTTTGCAACGTGCAATGGAGCCACCAAACCGAAGTGGTAGCCACTAGGGAGCATGAGGAAGACATCCGAGAGGACCACCCACACCTATTTGCTAGCCACGCCGAATCTTGGGGACGATATTCATCTTAAGGGGGTTCGTCTTGTCACATCCCAAATTTTAGATTTGGTACGGCATAACATACATGTCATTGCATCATGAACATCATTGTAAAAATTCAGTTTGAAAAGGTTTTGGCAAAACCCCTCACTTGCATTTGAATTTTGTCACCTACACTTGAATGCTCGGTTTCTACCTTGCATCTACTATAATGGTATATTTTAGTAGTTTGGAAGGCACAGGTGCGTAGAGAGTTCCGTCACGAACCCGTAGCACTTTGAATCGCCTCAATCGGAGTTTCAAAGCAAATTCTATAGCTAACTGAATTTTCTACTTAGTTTGAGACAGTTCAGACAAAAAAAATTCAGTTAAGAAAACCTTCAGGAAAAAGAAAAATAAAAATAAAAAAGAGGAGCAGCGCCGGAGCAGCCAGCCGGCCCAACCGGGGACTGCACGGCATGGGGCCGGCGGCAGCAGCAACACGCGCGCGCGCAGCCAATACCTAAGCGCCGCCGCCCCGCTTTGAGCTACTGCTAGGATGGCCCCGCCCGTCAGCCGCCGCCTGTCACCCCCATATGGGCCCCGCCCCGTCTCCCTCACCGCGAGCTCATCGCGAGAGACCCTTTCGGCACCGAGCGCAATTTCCGTTCGAATTCGTTTGGATTTTGGCTCTCTCAACGCCTCGTGCCCCTTTAAACCTTCCACCCCCTCGACCGATCGATTTTCCCCGTTTCCGCTACCCTAGCCGCCTCCCCATCTCGCCGCCATTGTCGCCGCCAGTGAGCTCGCTGGACGAGGTAGGAGACGACCGCCCAGCGCTCTCCCTTTGCCTCTGTAGTGTTCCCCTCGCTCGACCATTTCACCTCATGGATTTTCCCCCTCTACAGAGCCTCACGCCACCGGCAATTGCTCGTCGTTGCTCTCGCCGGAGCCGGAGCCGACGCCACACTCCAGTCGCTCGCTTCCGCCACCCGCAGACGCGCCAACCGACGCCGCCGCCATGTCAAGCTTCGCCGCCTCGCCCCACACACCGTACGCCGCTCGTCCGCCGTCGTACCCCACCGGAGACGCCACCCCCCCGCCGACCCGACACCGCCAGCCACCCCCCTCCCCCGCCGACCCGACACCGCCAGGTGAGCGCCGCCCCTCCATACCCTTCGATCTGGGACGGACGGTCCAGATGGACCGTGGACCATCTGCTTTGACCGCTGACTGGTCAGCGTGCCACGTCAGCATGGTCAAAGTCGGTCGGCTTTGACTGATATTTTTAATTCGATTTAATTTGGCAGAAAATAGGTAGAACATGTAAAATTCGTATAAATTAATCTACTTGGCCAAAAATTACAAATAAGATATGGATGGATTCAGTTTTTCACGTAGAACATTGCTGTACAATTGATTCATACTTTTGCAGCAAGGTTTTGCCATGATTAATTAAATAGTTTAATGTCCTTTTTAGAGTAATAAATTCATAGTAAAAGTTCTACAACTCCAAAAATTGCAAATGTGATGTCCCTGGAATCAGTAGAACAAGAGGGGTCTTTTAGTGAATTAAATAGGTAGACTTACAGTACTGGAAATTTCAGAATATATAAAAGGCCTACTGGAGTATTTCAATTGCTCAGGAAATTCTATAAATCCTTTTTGAGTGATTCCAGTTGGTACTGGTTCTATTTTAGATTGCCTACATAGTAGCTATTTTCCAATATTTTACAAAATGTTCAATAGCAATGGCTTAATAATTGGGTTATAGCTCAATTGTTTGGCCATTTAAAATTGCATGCTTTGTTTCCAATGCATTTAAAATGATTTCCAAGCATGCATATAGTAGGTAAACTAAACAAGGTTGTTGAATGCTACTGGAGCCTTGTCTAACTTGTCATGCATGCATCTTGCATTGTTATGTTTATATATGGTTGTGTTTGGTTTGTTTATATGGATGCAATTGTATCGTGTAGATTGTGACGAGTGCAACGCTTGCTCGTGTGAGGATTGTTCGTGTGACCGCTACAGCCAAGGCAAGTAGATGCTACCTTGTTCATGATGTTGTCCTACTATTTTCAATGCTATGTCCTATTATGTGGTAGGGCTTTCTTATAGATGAGCCACCGTTGGTAGATGTGCTTAGCCATGCTATGATGAACGAGGGTTGGGGTACATCACTGAAGGTTGTTTCTAAATGTGTTGGTTTGCAAAAACTAAAAACAACTTAATCAATGAATCTCCTGGGTGTGATGGGATTGAAAATTTTGGTGGTATCATTGCGCAAAGGCACCCAGGTATCAAGAGAAAATGATTGGCTTCTTTATTTTGTAGCTTACGTGTATAACCATGTGCCAATAATGGAATGGGCGGTTGGTTGGACTCAAAAGGTTGTGGTAACTCGAACCCACGTATCCAGAGATCTAGAATTTTGGTAGGTTGGACCGGTGTGTGTCGGGTTTGGGGAGCTACTTCTCGAACGGTCCCTTCTTGGACTTCTCCCTATCATCACCCAATATGAGAGTGGTGGTACGAGCTGGGCTGGCCAAGTCACATGGGTAAAGTGTACTACCCCCTGCAGGGTGTATAAACTAATCGATTAGCCGTGTCCCCGGTTATGGACATCTAAGTTGGTTGATATTGAGTTCATGACATGTTTCTCGCTCATTCTAATTTCATAATTGCTTTAATTTTAATGGGTTAACTTAATTGGGATCTTTTCAAAGAAAATCAAAAACTGTTTAAGAAATTAGGACAAAGGTATTTGCAAATGCAAGCTAGCCACATCTCCACTTGCCAAATATGCATGTAGATGCTAGGTTTATTGTCTCCTTTAATAGCTCTACTTGCCATATATTCCATGTATTGACCCTTCGGGGCTGCTACGTTTTATTTGCAGGATATTCAGATTCTGAGTGATCGATTTAAGCCATGGTACACCACTCGGCACTTGTTCACTTGTGGGCAATTTGAAGAATGGAGGAGTTATTTTACTTATGTTGCTACTTGAATTAGCTAAGCTAGCCTTGAGCTAAGCCTTTATTGTAATAATGTTACTCTGGATCATCGTTATTTATGATACATGGATATTTTGCTATGTTATTCATATTTATTCTATTGTGGGCCGATGAACCGATCTAGGGATTGACATGTCACATAGAAGCTACGGTATTTTCAGAACCGTAGTGTTACATGAAAATAATAATTCCATACATATAAAAGTTGTCAAAGAACACACATACGTAATTTCAGACACATAAATTTGCAGTATCATTTCATGCAAAATCAAACATTTAAGCTCTGGGTAAAAGGAACAACTTTGTGTGGTGCACTTAGACTTTTTAAACATGATGCATTTATATACATCTTTAATAATGTCCAGAGATGAATAATTTATTAACATGTGTACACTTTTTCTGAATGATTAGATATCATAAATTATATTTTTTTATACCGCACATAAATATTATAACTTATCAGTTGCCGAAGATGTATATTGTCACTATGCACCAATGAATTCTAGCATTCAATCAAGAGAAATTTTATCATACACATAATTCTTCAAACTATAAACATTCAATATCTATGATCCTCTCTATAAAGTCCTATCAACGATGCATAGAGTGTGTCCATCTACTCTTCAATGCCCCCAAAAGGTGCTGACCACTGAACGAAGTACTACACCAACCTCGTACTCACATTCAAATCCTAAGAATCAACCCTAAAAATTAAACCCTAGTTATAAGTACAAAAAATGATAAGTGGAGGTTAAAGAAAACACATAGATGCACCACCACAAGATGCTCGGCATTCACCACCAGATTCTCGTCGGAGTCATGCTTCAGGCCCAGATCGAGCACGTCCGCCTCAACAACCGCCACATTCTCCTTCTCGTCCTGATCCGGCGCCGCCGCGACGAAACTGGCCAACTTGGCCGCACCACCAACCACACTTCCGTGGGAACCGCCAACCTCCTTCACCGCATCTATGCCGGTGAAGTGTGCTTCTTGTCCACAGTAGCAGCGGCCGCGTCAGCTGCGCTGCTCCCCGCCTTCATCGCTGGCGGAGTCGACGAATGTGCAGGGAGAGGGAGAAGAATCGAGTGGGAGGGGCTGGAGTCGATGGAGTGAGACGAGGGTTTTCTTCTTCCCGATTTGGGGGTAAATGGGTAGGGAAAAGGAGACAAATCTGCCGACGAACCCTTTTATACGTGGTGTCGTTTCGGTTTTGCCCACGTCACTCCTCCACCACCACGTACGCCGTAAACATTGCATACACGTACGGTGCATGAAACAGCATGACCAGAGGAGCAGGGTTACTAGGCCGGCCCGTTATCTAGCGCCTGCTTCCAATTTCTATCACACAATTTTTTATGTATGGGACTGAACATACTTCAAATATAAATTACGTGAAATCTTCAGCAGAAGTATATTAGTTTACTACAATAAGTTGACCATTTAGATCTCGTTTGCTTTAATTCAAATTCAAACAATAGGAGTGTCATATGGAATATGCATCATGGGTTTTTCATATTTCCAATTATCGATGCATCTTACATTGTAAATTAATGAAATTAAAATTGAGCACTGAAAACACATGAAAAACAATGCATAAGAATACATATATATATAAGTGTAGCATCATTGTGCATCATACCATGGCATAGAAAGTTTTAACTCATACTACAACAAGTTGATGATGGTGTTTCCAGTCAAGTCACATGGGTCTAGAGCCCAATGCAATGTTGGGATATATGAGCCTATATGAGGCACAAGTGTGCATCATGCCATGGACATACCACTTTTATACTTAGAATCAATGTCATGATTTGGCATAGTAGTTGTATAGTTTGATGTAACAATTAGGTGGGATCATGTTGACCAAGTGTTGACTCATACAACCGCAAAGATGATGAAGGTGCTCATAGACAACTCCCATAGGTCAAGAACCCATGCAATGTTGGCATGGTGCTATACCTGCTACAAGTGTGCATCATCCAAAGGCATAGCAAACTTGTGGCAGATCTACACCTATCTCAGCTGTCTAGAAATACCTTCATCAACTTGTGGTTGTATGAGTCATCACTTTGGACAACATGATCCTACCTAGTTGATAGATATAAATATAACACTGCTATGCCAAGACATGATGAGCCACTTTGTGGAAGATGTAGGCCCATGCCAACATTGCATTGGCTATAGACCTCTCTGGGTTGGCTAGAAACACCAGCATCACCTTGTGGTTGTGTGACTCAGCAGTTGGCCAACATGATCCCACCCAGTTGATACATCTAAGTATGAGAGTGCTATGCCAAGCCATGACACACACTTGTGGCAGATGTGGGCCCATGCCAACATTGCATGGGATCTAGACCTATCTAGGCTATCTAGAAACACCTTCATCAACTTGTGTTTGTATGAGTCATCACTTGGATATCATGATCCTACCTATTTGATAGATCTAAGTACAACACTGTTATGCCAAGACATGATGGGACACTTTGTGGCAAATATGGGCACATACCAACATTGCATGGCTATAGACCCATCTGGTTACCTAGAAACTCCATCAACTTGTGGTTGTATTGCTCAGAACTTTTCCAACATGATCCCACCCAGTTGATACATCTAAGTATGAGAGTTCTATGCTAAGACATGACACACACTTGTGGCATATGTGTGCCCATGCCAACATTGCATGGGACCTAAACCTATGTGAGTTATCTAGAAACACCTTCATGAACTTGTGGTTATATGAGTCATCACTTGGATATCATGATCCTTCCTAGTTGTTATATATTAGAAATGATGAGGCACTTTGTGGCAAATTTGGACCATGTAAAAGTTGCATGGGCTATAGACCTCTCTTGGTTGGCTCCTTCATCAACTTGTGGTTGTGTGACTCAGCAGTTGGCCAACATTATCCCACCCAGTTGATTCATCTAAGTATTAGAGTGCTATGCCAAGCCGTGACACACACTTGTGGCAGATGTGGGCCCATGCCAACATTGCATGGGATCTAGACCTATCTAGTCTATCTAGAAACACCTTCATCAACTTGTGGTTGTTTGAGTAATCATTTGGACAACATGATCCTACCTAGTTGATATATCTAAGTAAAAGACTGTTATGCCAAGACATGATGAGAGACTTTGCGGCAAATGTGGTCCCATGCCAATATTGCACGGGTTATAGACCTCTCTGGGTTGGGTTGAATGTACTTCATAAACTTGTGGTTGTGTGTCTCAGCACTTGGCAACCTAGTTGATACATCTAGGTATGAGACTACTATACCAAAATATGACACACACTTGTGGCTGATGTGGGCACATGCCAACATTGCATGGGATGTAGACCTATCTAAGATGTCTAGAAACTCCTTCATGAACTTGTGCTTGCATGATTCATCAATTGGATAACATGATCCTTCCTAGTTGAAAAATCTTATTATAACACTTATATGCCAACACATGATGAGACACTTTGTGGCAAAGGTGGGCCCATGCAAGCATTGCATGGGCTATAGAACTCTCTTGGTTGGCTAGAAACTCCTTAATCAACTTGTAATTGCCTAGCTCAGCACTTGGCCAACATGATCCCACCTAGTCGATACATGTAAGTATGAGAGTGCTATGCCAATCCCTAACAAAACCTTATGGCATATGTGGTCCCATGGCAACATTGCATGGGATGAATACCTATCTAATATGTCTAAAACACATTCATCAACTTGTGGTTGCATGACTCATCACTTGGACAGCATGATCCTACCCAGTTGATACATATAAGTATAAGAGTGCTCTACCGAGACACGATGAGACACTTTGTGGCAAATGTGGTCCCATGGAAATATTTCATGGGCTATAGACCTCTCTAGGTTGGGTTGAATGTACTTCATCAACTTGTAGTTGTGTGGCTCAGCACTTGGCCACCTAGTTGATACATCTAGGTATGAGAGTGCTATGCCAGACCATGACATACACTTGTGGCAGGTGTGGGCACATGCCAACATTGCATGGGATGTAGATCTATCTAAGCTGTCTAGAAACTCCTTCATCAACTTGTGGTTGCATGATTCATCACTTGGATAACATGATCCTTCCTAGTTGAAAGATCTTACTATAACACTTACATGCCAAGACATGATGAGACACTTTGTGGAATAGGTGGTCCCATGCAAACATTGCATGGGCTATAGAACTCTCTTGGTTGGCTAGAAACTCCTTAATCAACTTGTGATTGTGTAGATCAGCACTTGGCCAACATGATCCCTCCCAGTTGATACATGTAAGTATGAGAGTGTTGTGCCAAGCCCTGACAAAAACTTGTGGCATATGTGGGCCCATGGCAACATGGCATGGGATGTAGACCTATCTAATATGTCTAGAAACACCTTCATCAACTTTTGGTTGCATGACTTATCACTTGGACAGCTTGATCCTACCCAGTTGATACATATAAGTATAAGAGTGCTATGCCAAGACATGATGAGACACTTTGTGGCAAATGTGGTCCCATGGCAATATTGCATGGTCTATAGACCTCTCTGGGTTGGCTTCAAAATCCTTCATCAACCTGTGGTTGTGTGGCTCAGCACTTGGCCTCCTGGTTGATACATCTAAGTATGAGAGTGCTATGCCAAGCCATGAAACACACTTGTGGCAGATGTGGGCACATGCCAACATTGCATGGGATGTAGTCCAATTAATATGTCTAGAGACACCTTCATCAACTTGTGGTTGCATGAGTCGTCACTTGGATATCATGATCTCACCTAGTTGAAAGATCTAAGTACAACATTATTATGCCAAGACTTGATGATACACTTTGTGGAAAATGTGGTCCCATGCCAAAATTGCATGGGCTATAGATCTCTCTTGGTTGGCTAGAAACTCCTTCATCAACTTGTGGTTATGTGGATCAGCACTTGGACGACATGATCCCACCCAGTTGATACATCTATGTATGAGAGTGCTATGCCAAGACATGACACACACTTGTGGCAGTTGTGGGCCCATGCTAACATTGCATGAGATCTAGACCTATGTGAGCTGTCTAGAAACACCTTCATGAACTTGTGGTTGCATGAGTCATCACTTGGATAGCATGAAACTTCCCAATTTATATATCTTAGTATAACACTACTGTGCCAAGAAATGGTGAGACACTTTGTGGCAAATGTGGACCCATGCCAACATTGCGTGGGCTATAGATCTCTCTTGGTTGGCTAGAAACTCCTTCATCAACTTGTGGTTATGTGGATAATAACTTGGCCAACATGATCCCACACATTTGATACATCTAAGTATGAGAATGCTATGCCAAGCCATGACACACACTTGTGGCAGATGTGGGCCCATGCCAACATTGCATGGGATCTAGGTCTATCTTAGCTATCTAGAAACACCTTCATCAACTTGTCGTTGCATGAGTAATCACTTGGATAACATGATCCTTCCTAGTTGAAATATCTTATTATAACACTTATATGCCAAGACATGATGATACACTTTGTGGCAAAGGTGGGCCCATGCAAACATTGCATAGCTATAGACCTATCTGGGTTGGCTAGAAACTCCTTGATCAACTTGTGGTTGTGTGGCTAAGAACTTTACCAATATGATCCACACAGTTGATACATGTAAGTATGAGAGTGCAATGCCAAGCCATGACAGACACTTGTGGAAGATGTGGGTCCATGCCAACATTGCATGAGATATAGACCTATCTGAGTTGTCTAGAAATCCCTTTATGAACTTGTGGTTGCATGAGGCATCAGTTGGATAGCATGATCCTTCCCAGTTTATATATGTAAGTATAACATTCTATGCCAAGAAATGATGAGACACTTTGTGGAAAATGTGGACCCATGCAAAAATTGCATGGCTATAGACCTCTCTTGGTTGGCTACAAACTCCTTCATCAACTTGTGGTTGTGTGGATCAACACTTGGCCAACATGATCCCACCCAGTTCATACATCTAAGTATGAGAATGCTATGCCAAGCCATGACACACACTTGTGGTAGATGTGGGCCCATGCCAACATATTATGCAATATAGACTTATCTGAGCTGTCTGGAAACACCTTCATCAACTTTGATCTACTCCCACCATCCCATATTATGTTGCACATAATTTTGCGTGCAAGTCAAACTTTGCAAAGTTTGACCTAGAATATACAAAATAATATAAATATGTGTGATATAAAATGTATATATTATGAAAATATAATTCAAGACAATTCTAATAATACTATTTTGGCACCGTATTAGTTTATAGTTGTATAAAACTATTTGGTCAAACATTATATAGTTTGACTTTGATAAAATCTTATATGCAACCTAAATTGGGACTGAGAAAGTAACAACTAGGTGGGATCATGTTGACCAAGTGTTCACACATACAACCACAAGTTGATGAAAGTGAACACTTGGTCTAGAGTCCATGCAATGTTGGTAGTATGAGGTGGACGTCACGTGCGCCGGTAACGTCAGCGGAAACGAATCGACGGGACGTATAAGAGCCCTGTCGGCTGCTCCGTGTCGCCAGATCCCCACTATTTCCCCCCTCCTCCCTTTTGTCTCATGTGATACTGAAAGGAGTGAGGAGTGAGAAACCCTACCTCATGTCGTCGTCTCCTCCGCTTCCGGCCTGAGTGTCATCCTCCTCCACGCAATTTCGACTCTAACGATGGCGGGAGTAGGCTCTGGAGCCAATGCTGGCGGTTCTGCTAGGGTGGGGATGGGAGCCGTGACCCGCCCAGATGCAGTCGACGAGGTCGAGAGCCATTGCGGTGGCGGTGGTGGTACGACCGCTTTGCCCTTTTGGCGTATGCGTCTCTGGGAGAGGAGGAGATGTTGGATCCGGAGGTCGGCGAGGCGGAGCGGCTAGATCTGAACGTGGTACTCGGCACTAGGGAGGATCTGTTGCTGATGCAGCCTTAGGAGGTTGCTGCGATGCAGGTAAGAGGTTTTTTCTGCTAACTTCCGTTTTCCCTCTTTAGATTGTTTGGATGGAATCTCGGTTCTGTAGATTTAGCTATATCAGTATTAGGGATTGACATCTGTTAGGGATTATTTGGATGGAAGCTTGATTCTGTAGATTCCTGGTGTATATTTTTTTAGGGATTTATATATTTCAAAGAAAGTTATTCGTTGCAGCATATATCTAGCCCTAGGAAATAGTTCAGTGCATTGGATTATTCGAGATGATTAACTATGAAATTACACAATGTTGCGTGCATATTCTTTTTGTAGTTTTTTCCTTAACTTGTATGATCATATCTTATACTAGTTCTGTTAAGTGAATGCGTAGCTGCGAGGGATGCCCTAAGATATGATATTCAGTGTAGTTTCAGTAGTTAGTATAGTGCAATATCAGTTTATCATTTTTCCTTGATTTTTGCACGGTGATCAAATGGTAAATGGCTGCATGCTCTAAACTATATTAGCATACAGAGTAGACCTTTGCGGCTGTTTTTGGACACTTGAACTGGAGAGTTGTCCTGAAAGTTTAGTCAGATCATCTTCATGATATGTTATTGAACACCCTGGTGGTTTGTGTTGCTTATACCTCTACTCTATTACAATTAATACAATAATCTTAGCCTTTTAGGTTACCTTGTTTCTGTGGCTGCAATACTTGTAGACTGATGTCAGCTGCCTCTTCAGTTTTTCAAGTTTTAAACATTGGTTCCTGACTATCTAAGGCAATAACATGTATGGGCATCAGATTTAGTTGATGCAGGCCATGCTATATCGTTAAAAGGTCTGTAGAGTTTTAAAATGTTCTAATCCTTGAACATGTTGCAGCAGTTAAATGTTTCTTTATTAAATGATGTCTCCTGTTTTGTAATATTTCTTTCATGTACCATGTAGTAGTCATTTTTCCATGGTGTCATGTTGGGATTGTTGATGTGTTATTGCCATGTTTAAGTAATAGAAGATTGGGTCATGTATTTGATAGAAGAAAATTTTCATTTGTTGTATTTTATTTTTATGTAACATAAGTGCATAATCCTTGTTATTTATTGTCATATAGCATAAATATATTTGATATATTAGTTAATCATATTGAATGATGTTTCCCTTTGTGAAATATTTCTTTTATGGATCATCTAGTAGTGATATTTCCATAGTGAGATGATGGAATTGCAGCAGTTATGTTGGCAAGTTGTAGTAATAGGAAAATTTGATTATATGTATGATAGAACAAAGGTTGCATAATTATGGTGCAATTATGTACATGTAACATAATTGCATAATACTTGTAATTTAATGGCATGTAGCATAAATAGCATTGATGTACTACTTAACCACTGTTAGTTTAATGATTAGATTTATGAACCTTTAATTGTTATGCTATAAATTTTTGCTAGTGTTGTTCATTTACTTATATTGAATGCTTTTAATAATTACTGTTTTAAATATTTTTGGCAGGCACCAAACCCAGGTGTTGTCTATGATGTACTCTCCCCGTGGCCCGATGAGAAGGTTTTTTCTTCGAAGCTGTTCTAGTGCATTTAGACATGCACAAAAGTAGTAGTTGTTGTATTAACTAGGAAGTACTAACTGTTTTGTTGTTTTCTTGATTGTGTAGTACTTTTCTGGTTCAGATGTTGATGTGGAGCAATGTACCTACAAGTCCTTTGTGAAGAAAGAAGAGAAGAAGCTGAGGCGTCAGGGAATTTCTGCCTACCTTCCATTCACCACAGAGTACTACAGGTGCCCATTCCACCACTTCAAGCCACATAGGGGCATGAGGGTGGGGCTTTTCCAGCATGTCCATGAGATGGCCACTCGAGGAAGTATGGGTGAAGAATTTCATGTTGACCTGCGTGATCGTGGCAGGCATGAAGCTCTTCTGAGGGTCCTCGAGCCAGATGAGTTTGATTTCAGCGAGTCGGAGGATGAAGAGGAGTGAATTGAAGTTGGTAGTTTGTATGGTACATCATCATTATAGTGATGATGTTTATGTAGGGTAAATATGTTGAACTTCTTAAGTAAGTCTCCGGGTCGAGAACTTGGTTATTTTGGTTGTGTGATGTGCACTGGTAACCTTCTGTTGGTGATGTTCCCATAGGACTACTATGTTATCATTCTACTAGTAATATATATATGGGTATGGTAATATGCTGTCATTTGCTTCTTTATTATTTCCCTATCGGTGACATGGCATGATAGCAGTGTTGTCACTTAGTAATCTATTTTTCATTGTGTCATTTATAAATTGGATGGTTTCGATAGTTGCCGCACATTCTAGTATTGTTTAAAAATTTGAAATGGTTTGAGTAATTAGAATTATATAGATTTTGCAATGCTGTATTATCTTCTGTAACATCAAAACGAATAGAGGTGTAGAGAAAGTGCTCTATATCCATTATGCTAGCCAAACTTGTATACATAACGTCTGAGTTTATGTTTAAATATAGGGGAAAAAGGTATATAAAAAGAAAAAAAAGCCCGCCCACTAGCAGGATATTTCTCAAGATAACCACGACCTGCATATGACTAGAAACAGAACGAACGACAATGATACATGCCCATGCGACAAGATTGGTAAAATATAGTCTATTCAAAAAAAATTAGAGAATTGTTTGTAAAAATTAGTTGAATTTTGTATATAAAATAAAAACTACTATGGATTTAATTACTAAGTTTTTTCATGTAGATGTTTAGCAAACAAATAGGCTTGTATATATAAGATGGTAAGTAATTAAATTCGTGCAGACTTATTCAAAATGCAAAATATTATTGTATTTCAGAAGGGGATGAAAAAAATATGCCTACCTACACTAGAAGACCATTGCTGGCCCAGGATGCAGGCCCGCATGGTGCAAAATTTTAATGTGTAGTCCAACAGGCAGATAGATGATAACTGTATGTGTGAGGTTGAATTGTTGAGAGAAGCTCATGCCAATGTCATGAATGCAGGGTATATAAGATGCTAGAATCGTTTCTCGCTGGCGATGTGGGACTAAACTCCTACCCGCGTCAGTCCTTCCCGCTATGGTTTTTCGTTGGGCCCGAAAGAGCCCAAGTACTGTTTGATGCCCTGGATTAAGATGGCCCGTCCCAATCTATTTGACGCCCGGACGCAGCCGTGACGTGAGCGCGAGAGTAGGAGTTGGGCCGGCTTGTTGCCTCCACGCCGAGTCTTACTTTTTTCTTCTATCCTATTATTTTATATTTAAAAATTTGAACAAAATAGTTATTTTACAATTTTGAATTTTTTCAAGTAAATTACATATTATTGACAGGAACCATTGGTATAGCATGTGCAAAAATTTTGGGTTCATTTGATGAACATCGAAAAATTGAGAAATTTACGAACATACCTTTTGGTCTCACCTAGGCCTCTTTTCCTAGCAATGTGTTTTTTTCGACTTTCGTGAAACAACCTGGATTTTTTTACACATGCTAACATACACAAACTAAGACACATGTACAAGGTTTCACACAAATTTGAATGTTTTTGAATTTTTCGTGGCCCGGTCAAATTTAGGCCAAAAATCAAGGTGTCTAGTAAGGATGCCTAGGGGTTAGACCTTTGTGATGTGAGACATGCTCCATGCTGAAACATGGCATCCTCTACCTAGAAGCAATTTTAAATGATTCCAAGGTTTCACATAATTTTGATTTTTTTTGAATTTTTTGTGGCCCGGTCAAAATTTGAATTTTTGCATGGGCTTTAGACCTCTCTGGGTGGCGAGAAACACCTTCACCAACTTGTGATTGTGTGACTAAGCAATTGGCCAACATGATCCTACCTACTTGATAGATCCAACTATAAATTTGCTATGCCAAGCCATGACACACACAACTATGGTAGATGTGGGCCCATGCCAATATTGCATGGGATCTAGACCTCTCTGGGTTGGCTAGAAACACCATCATCAACTTAGTGGCTATGTGAGTTCAGTGCATCTGACCAAAATGATCCTCCCACTTGATAGATCTAGATATAAGAGTGCTATGCCAAGCCATGACACACACTTGTGGAAGATGTGTGGCCATGCCAACATTGCATGGGGTCTAGACCTCACTGGGCTGGATAGAAACACCTTCACCAACTTGTTGTTGTATGAGTCATCAAACATGACCAACATGATCCTACCAACTTGCTAGATCTAGCTATAATTTTGCTATGCCAAGCCATGACACACACAACTGTGCTAGATGTGGGCCCATGCCAATATTGCATGGGATCTAGACCTCTCTGGGTTGGCTAGAAACACCATCGTCAAATTAGTGGCTGTGTGAGTCACTACACCTGACCAACATGATCCCACCCACTTGATAGATCTAGCTCTAAGAGTGCTATGCCAGGCCATAACACAGACTTGTGGCAAATGTGTTGCCATACCAACATTGTATGGGGTCTAGACCTCTGGGCTAGATAGAAACCTTCACCAACTTGTTGTTGTATGAGTCATCACACCTGACCAACATGATCCTACCTACTTCATAGATCTAACTATATTTTTGCTATGCCAAGCCATGACACACACAACTGTGGTAGATAGGGCCCATTTCAACATTGCATGGGGTCTAGACCCCTCTCTAGGCTGGATAGAAACACCTTCACCAACTTGTTGTTGTATGTGTGATCATACCTGGCCAACATGATTCTACCTACTTGCTAGATCTAGCTATAATTTCTCTATGCCAAGCCATGAAACACACTAGCTCGTGGAAAATATGGGCCCATGCAAACATTGCATGAGATCTAGACCTCTCTGGGTTGGCTAGAAACACCATCATCAACTTAGTGGTTGTGTGAGTCACTACACCTGACCAACATCATCCCATCCACTTGACAGATCTAGCTATAAGAGTGCTATGCCAAGCCATGTCACACACTAGCTTGTGGAAGATGTGGGCCCATGCCAACATTGCATGGGATCTAGACCACTTTGGGTTGGCTAGAAACATCTTCATCAACTTAGTGGCTGTGTGAGTCAGTACACCTGGCCAACATGATCCTACCTACTTGCTAAATCAAGATATAATTTTTCTATACCAAGCAATGACACACACTAGCTTGTGGCAAATGTGGGGCCATGCCAACATTGCATGGGGTCTAGACCTCTCTGGGCTGGCTAGAACCACCATCATCAACTTAGTGGTTGTGTGAGTCACTACACTTGGCAACATGATCCCACCCACTTGATAGATATAGCTATAAGAGTGTTATGCCAAGGCATGACACACACTAGCTTGTGGAAAATGTGGGGCCATGCCAACATTGCATGCATGGGGTCTAGACACCTCTCTGGGATGGATAGAAACACCTTCACCAACTTGTTGTTGAATGTGTTATCACACCTGGCCAACAGGATCGTACCTACTTGCTAGGTCTAGCTATATATTTGAGTCTTCCAAGCCATGACATACACTAGCTTGTGGCAAATGTGGGACCATGCCAACATTGCATGGGATCTAGACCTCTCTGGGTTGGCTAGAAACACCATCATCAACTTAGTGGCTTTGTGAGTCACTACACCTGACCAACATGATCCCACCCACTTGATAGATCTAGCTATAAGAGTGCAATGATATAGTTACATCTAACAACTAGTTGGGATCACACGTTGACCAATCGTTGACTCATTCAACCAGAAGGTGATCAAGGTGTTTCTAACTAACTCATATATATATAGGTCTATAATGTCACTCTATACTAGGAAGTTTGAGCAGCACAAAATACTTGTCTATGTTTGTTCTCTCACAATCACACTCGCTCTAAATTTGCTAGTGAAGCATTTATCTGCAACGAGGAGCATGTGCCGTGGTGAAGCCTATGCTTGATGTCGATCACAAGGGCCTTTCCCTGGTGATCTGGACTCTGTTATGTTCGCCATCGATAGGGGTGCGCACCGCACCTTCACGTCGGCCACCGAGGACCAAGCTGCAGCGGCGACGGAGAGCGGGCGCAAGCTCCGAGTACTGCGCACGGACCACGTCACTACGGTTCACGTGTCGACCACGTTCGCTGTGCACCGACACCGGCGTCAAGCGCCACCTCACGGTGTCGTAATCACCCCAGTAGAACAGGGTGATCGCACGGCGCAACTAGACGGTCGTAGCGGCGGCCAGAAGCATGCTGAAGGCGAAGGGCATGCCAAATTACATCTGGGGCGAGACCGTGCTGACAGCGGTCTACGTACTGAACCTGAACCGGGCGTTCACGCGCAGCATCACCAGCATGACACCATATGAGGCTTGGTATCTGCGGACCTTCAGCTACGTCGCGCACGTACGTGAAGAGCGCGCGTCCTCACCTGAAGAAGCTGGATGACCGGAGCACGCCAATGGTCTTCATTGGCTACGAGAGCGACACCAAGGGCTACCGTGTCTACGATCCCGTCGCCAAGCATATGCACGCACACAGAACATAGTCTTTGACGAGGACGCGAGATGGGACTGGAGCACGCACGAGGACAACCCTGTGAGCATGGCGTTCACGGTGGACTGCTACATGCACTCGACTCCACTACGTACCGCTACACCTAAGGTGGCAGGCCAGGATTCGCGGGCATTATCTCTCCATCGACACCAGCTCCCGTAGAGCACACGTCGACGACAGCGTCTTCCTCGTGCATCGAGCTAGCCTCTCCGACACCCGAAGCTGAAGTCGCGCCGCCATCACATCCGCCTCTCCGCGAGGCGCACCCGATGACCACGCGCACCATGGACGGCATCGTGCAGCCGAACACCCGCCTCGCCTCGTCGCCAAAAGGGATATGTGAAGCAGCAGGGCATCGACATCGCGGAGGACTTTACGCCTGTTGCACGGCTGGAGTCCGTGAGGCTCCTGCTGGCGCTCCCCGCGCACTGCGGGTGGGCTGTGCACCATATGGACGTCAATTCTGCTGGCCAGGGGCGCTAGGTGATGCGCCTGCATAAGCCCCTCTATGGAATCTGTCAGGCACCTAGAGGCTAAAGCCTGGAGCGCAAAGTTGGACACCACGCTCGACGCACTCGGCTTCAGTTTAGGTGTTAGTGTGTTAGAGTTTCAGTTTTGTCAGGTTAGCACTTAGCCATTTTAGTTTGTTGATTTAGTCACAGGTCTAGATCCGGTTCTGTTGTTACAAACTGGAGCGAGTCGCACGGATAACGATCCGTTCGTGGGATGGAACGAACACAAGTCTCAAGGCCACGTTTTCACACTATAAGAAAGAATAAAAAGCGAGAAAGTTAGCCAGAAATATGGAATATGCATCATGCCATGGGTCTAGAGCCCAATGCAATGTTTGGATATATGAGGCACAAGTGTGTATCATGCCATGGGCATACCACTTTTATAATTAGAATCAATGTCATGATTTGGCATAGTAGTTGTATAGTTTGATGTAACAACTAGGTGGGATCATGTTTACCAAGTGTTGACTCATACAACCACAAAGATGATGAAGGTGTTCATAGAAAACTCCCATAGGTCAAGAACCCATGCAATGTTGGCATGAGGCTATACGTGTTACAAGTGTGCATCATCCAAAGTCATAGCATACTTGTGGCAGATGTAGACCTATCACACTTGTGGTACAATGCTACCATCATTAGGCTAGATACAATGCTAGCATCATTAGGCACGTGGTGATACACCCTTGTGCCAAATTTGAGTCCATTTAGCTAGCATCAATAGATCAAAACATGGCTTATGAATTTGTAATTTAAACAATATGAATATTTCAATATTCTTAGTTATGATTTAGGGAGGGGTAATGTATGCATCATTCAGGTCTAACACTAGTACTTTTTAATGTAATGTTAAGTCATAAAAATGAGATAAGACTTAACTCATAAATTACAGTACTATTCTATCATCACATAAGCACTAAGTTGATGAAGGACTTTGTAGCCAACCTATAGAGATCTATAGCCTTTGCTAGATACTCCTTCGAAGGACTTTGAATTCATCAACTTAGTGATTACTAAGTTGGCTAGAAACACTTTGTGGAAATTGTGGACACATGCCAACATTGCATGGTCTGCATGTTGATTTCATAGACGATTAATAAGGAGATTGAGGTCAGTGGAGCTACCACGGAACCAAAACACAAAGATGTCACCCAACTCTCATATCAAACTTGTTCACAACCTCCATCCACTTTGATGTTATCATGGCACCACATTTCAGTTTTCCTCTAGTGTTTGACTTGGTCATCACCATTTTAACTTTTGCAACTTCCATATTGTTCCAAAATACTTGAATATATGCTGGTATTTCAATATACGGAACAATATGCTCCATGGTGAACCTCCTCGAAAAGTACTTCATATAGAGTACACCAATATATACATACAAATGTCAGTACCTAATAGTAGTAATGTAACAATTTGAAAAATTGTTACTAGTTCAAAAGTTTTACCATTTTTGCCTTTCAAGGTGTTTGATTTATTTATGGTGCATACATAAAATGGTCTTTTTGGGAGGTTCTTATCAACTCCATACTTCAGTATATTAATCTCGGCATCATCCATCGCTACACGGTTGCCATAATGGCAGAAACATTCAAATTCTTTCTTGAACTTTATTCCGGGACCTGCATGTAACAAATACATACATAAGAAGCAATATTATAACTGCATTGATTTTTTTTATTTTACGTTACATACCTCTTATATGCAGAGGTTTATGCAACTTAAGAGTGGAACGGATATGACGAGTGCGAGCATACTCCCCGACCTAACCAGAAAGTGCCATGTACACAAACTTTTTAGAATAAAGAAATCTATATTCCACCACCTCTTATTTTAGATACTTGAACACGGTTTGCATGTTCATACACACGCATGATATTCCAAAGCACCCAGTAGTGTCCATTATATAATACAATTTTCTTAATAGTACATATAGATATGACACGACATGCTTTCAGTGCTAACATATAATAGTGTTATTGTACTAGTTCATATGTAGATCTGATCTACACAATTATGATCTTCATGCATTTTTAAATTTTGATCGTATTTCCTCTAGATCTGACGAAATTTCTGTACATTGCTCGTTATAGATTTTCATATAGGAGTTGGCGAATACATACCTGATCCTTGAATCTCTGATCCATGAACCTGTGTTGTCGCAGACGTTGAATACTGGACGCGGTCCTCGATGCAATTTTTGAGGTTGTTGTCATGGAGGCGCTCGTGTGAGGAGGGATAGGAGGCGAGTCGTGGGCGGAGGTGACCGTGGAGTGACTAAATACCTAACGCGTCTACGCTGTCATACCCGCGCGCGTCTGCTGGACGAGGTTCGGCCGGCCCAAATAAGAAAGCAGCCGCTACAGCGATAACACGGGCATAGGAACACGAGCTGGGCTAGGCTAAGTCTGCGTATTTTAGAATGTGTAAAAAATATTGAGGTTATTTCATGAAGGAAAGAGGCTTAGGTGAGATAAAACAGGCTATTTGTAGATTTGTCATTTTTTTGGAAAAAGAGGTTCAGGTGAGACAAAACAGGCTTGTTTGTAAATCAAAAACTATATATGAAAAGGGAAAGAAGAGCAAAATAAGGCTACAATAGGGCAACGCAACCAGCCAGCCCAATTTGGCAACAAATCAAAGAACCCTCTCTCTCTCTCTCTCTCTCTCTCTCTCTCTCTCTCTCTTCTGCAAATAAATCCATGCACCACTTTTTGTCTATCTCTACCAGGCTCACCTCATTCATTATTTTTTGTCCAATTTGGTAGAAAATCTATACCAGCATCTATTTCTCAATTGCTTAACTATTTCCCTTGAACCGTTCCAAAATAGGAAATCCCACCACACACCAGCATATACAAAAACAAATGTAGATAGTTAGCATCTAGAATGTAGAAACATAACAAGAAACTAATTAAGCAAGGTTAAACACAAACTAATTAAGCATCTAAAATGTAGAAATATAACAAGCAACTAATTAAGCAAGGTTCAACAACAAATTGATAAGGCAGAGGTTCAACACAAACGCTGCTAAGCAGCCAACATAAAAACAGTTCAAACAAAAGAATGCTTCTTAAACCACCAGCAGCAGCACACACAAAAAGGAACATCTATACATCACTGCCTCCTCGCCGCCTCCTCCCGGTCCCGCTCCTCTCGGTCCCGCTTCCTCTGCTTCCTGCTGCCCATACTCGGAACCTTCGATGGATTGGGCTTGGGAGCAGGCACACGACCGAGCTCGATAGCTTGGTTCAGTTTGTTTCTGAGGAAGATGCGATAGGCCATGTGATTGGCCATGAAGGCGTGGACATTGACAGTTTCCCCAACTTTGAAACGGCTAGATCCACGGCCTTCATCATGTTGCAAGATGCTTTGGAAGTCCATCTTTATGCTCCTTTTGCAGAAGGGGCAGTTGTTCATGCCATCGGTCCAAGGTTCACTCTAGAACCGGTCGAACCTCCCTGCTTTAAGCTTGTTTAGAGTGGCCCTGGTCTTCCTTTGACACGAGTCGACATCGCTGTCAACATCATCAGTTGCCTGCTGAAATATGCAAAATACACATGTGAAGAAAATATGTAGAAACTGCAACTATAATTGAATGCTTAACAAAGAAGCAACAGATAATAGTCTCCAACTAGCAATAACAGAAAGTAATCAAGGGATCAAGCAGATAATCCACTTCTGTTAGTCAATAAGCTAGCATTAATCCATAGAAATGAAAACAACAATCCACAGATCCATAAATATTAATCGATTATGTCCATAATCTAACCCTAGCTAGCAATAATCCAGAGATCCACAAATATTAATAGATTATGTCCATAATCGAATCCTACCTAGCGATAATCCACAGATCCATTAATTACACATCAATCATAATAGATAACAAACGAATCTGATGCTAAGTGAAAATCCTAGGCCCCAATCTTAAAAGATAACAAACGAATCTGACACTAAGTGAAAACCCTAGGCCCCAAGCAGATAATCCATTAATTGGAACTTACCTCCTCCTCGCCGTCGACGATGTTCTCGTTGAAGGCTGGCGGCGGCATGATGATGAGCTCGACCTCCTTGTCATCATCCCGCGGCTTCTTCCCAAGATTATACGCACAAGTAATCATAGCGGCGGGAGCCGACGAGGGACCGATGGGCCGCCCTTCAACAATGGCCTTCGCTTCATCTTTCGCATCTGCTGCAGCTGTGATTGCTGCTCTTGTGTCATTTTGTGCCTCCATCGCGGCTCTGTCCGCCTCCATCGCGGCTATGGATGCCTTCGTCGCGGATAACTCCAGCGTCGCGTCCTTTTCCTTCGCTGCAGCGACAACGTCGAATGGGTGCTCCATCGCTGGAATGGGAAGTGGAGCGGAAGCGGAAGGGGAGAGGGTTTTTTCCTGGTAGGCGAAGAGAGAGAGGAGTGGGGAAGGGTAGTGGGTAGGGGCCTAGGGGGAGTTGGGAAGAGGTGGCGTGATGGAGTAAATGAGGGAAGGGGGAGAGAGATAGAGGGATGGGATCTATATGGTGAGACACCGACGTTTCGGGCTCCCGCAATTCACACGTGTACGGTTCAGCATCATACGCACGCTCACCTGCTCGCACAGTGCACCGCGGACATGCGTAGTACGGTACTACACAGTTCACACGCGCACGGTGCGCCTCAGACACGCCTATGGTACATGCATGGTTGTCACGCGCTCGGTGTCCCCATTTGCCAACAATCTCTCTCTCTTTTTTTGACGAATCTCACTCTCTCTCTCTCTCTCTCTGCGGACCCCCGCCAGTGGCCCACCCACTCTTTTCCGATCGTGGCTACCTCCTTTTGCAACTATTTGAAGTTGTGTTTGGAATACACAATTTGAATTTTAATGCATGGTTGAGTGCGTGTAATATCTAAGTTTAAGGTTTTCTTACAAAAAAATTGACACTTGTCCAACATGGTCCCACCCAGTAGATAGAAACAACAGGAAAGCAGATCGTTTTCGGACTGTGCAAAAGGTGTCTCCCATTGCAACTCATTGTTCGGATAGTTCAGTTTACAGTTGCAAAATAGAAACACATGGTTCAATTCAGCAGAGCAGCACCAATGAAAGTCTACTACATTACAGTCGTAGCCTGGCGAGGAGCTGCTTGTTTTCGTCCTCAATCTCTTAAAGTCGTAGGCGACCTACGATCATGTCCTACCTGATCTTGACCTGCTCACTAAGCGAAGCCTCGAGCTTTCGAAGCAGGTTCATGTTCTCGACACGGAGATCGACATTATCATCTTTTAGCCTCGCATTATCCTTCGAGAGCCCCTCGTTGATGGATCTATTCAGTCGGTTCGAGGCTTGGATCTTCTTATGTAGTTTCTTCCAGGCAGCGTTGTCCCTTTTCAGCTCGTCGCGCTCCTCAGTAAGCGTATTCACAGCTAATTTGATCCGTTCTAATTCCAGTTCTTGTGTTTGCATTTTCTCCCTATGGCTGCTTATTCGTGCATTAAGCCAAGCATCCACCTGATTGATGAGTTTTGGCTTATTTTCCTGGAACAAAGAATACGTGGTTCCAGTTTTGGCTTATTTTCCTAGAACAAAGAATACGTGGTTTCAGTCCTACGTGTGGAAAAGATCCAGGAGCAAAAAACCCAAATCCTAGTCGCAAAAACCCCAAATCCTAGTCGCAAAAACCCCAAATCCAGGGGCGAACATGTCTACCGGTGAACCGACGGCTCTGAAGAACGAGAAGTAGGTGTTGATTAAGGACAAGAAGAATGCTGGATAAGACAATTAAGGAGAAGAAGTACATGACCTACCCAGAGGATCCCTCGCCTGCGGGCAGAACCATGAGCATATGTTGTGACTCTTCAGTGCGTAAAGGATCGCGACGAGCTCTCTCTTTTCTCTCCTCGCGCATTATCACCGCGGAACGCTTCCGAGAGGGAGCCATGACTGCGTAGACGGAGGGATCAGGAGCGGGATGAGCAGGAGGAAAAAGAAAGGGAGGAGGGCGCTAGTGACGAGTGGAGGTAGATTGTCAAAAAGGCTAGGCAGACCAGTCTTATGCGCCCCACCGCCCTCTCCCGTATTGAGCGATCTGCCCTCTAAGTCAAGTTTTGTGCACACGTGGCAGGCAGAGAACTGCAACGATGCGACCGATTGGATGCTCCATTAAGTCGATTGACAATTCAATGACACTTCAGCGCTGATACAATGGTGCACGCGTCCGGCCTACACGAGTCATGATGACATAGTCCTGCATCGTCACAATCACATTTACAATTTACTTCTAGTTTTGTTTCACATGGGTTGTGTTAGACGTACACCGTATCGGAGGTGACGGGGGTGCTGCTATTTCCCGCCTATTGGTGAATTTAGAGTGCGCCTTCCTGATGTATCGCAAGCCCTCGCTCTTATCCGCGCGTGCAACACAAACGGCCCACCGGTTGGAACAGAAATGCGGCCCAACAAACCACGTAGAGGTGTTGCCACGTCAGACTGTTGAGTTAGACGACGGGAATCCACATCACGTCGTAGAATACGCGCGTACTGATCCGCTTCGGGCGCGTATGGGATTTGGCGGGCTCTACACGCGCGATCTAAACTTTCTATATGCCAATCCTACCCCCAGGCGCGAAGGGGTATCCGCCCATCCCAGCCATCGACGGCACCTGAATTTTTCGTTCTTTCCTTGAGGGGCCTATTGAATCAGAATTCTATCGTCAAACCAAACTCAGTTCCAAGGACTACCTTGATGATGTTCCTTATTTTGATGTTTTACTTGAGTAGATCCTCATGTCTTTGGTCTCACCAATAGTGTTACCTTGTTCACATAACATATGAGTCCATCTTCTTGGAGTGTACCGGTAGGTTTTTTATTGAGCCCATCGATAACATCCTTATTTTCTCCATGTTAGATTAGATTCATATGGAACATGTGGCATCAATGTTGGAAACTGTTGAGAACCGTCTTCAAGTCATCTCGAAGTATGCGTTCTGGATGTTAGAAGTAACCTTATCTGGTTAACGTGCAATTGTTGAAAGATGTCATTGTGAACTCGGGCAGAGTTATCTTTCATTCCTTAAGGAAACATGTGTGTTTTATTGTTCGTACTTTATATGTGTGTGTAGTTGTCCTTTGACAAGTTGCTAATACATGAGTCTAGTAATTTAGCTCATCTTTTGGAGCTTAACACTGTTGTCCATGTCTTGAGAATCTAATGACTTTACCTCTGTGTAAATGTTGCAAACTTTATATTCAGACATCCTGAGTCTGAAGTATCATCCCAACTAACCAGAGTTGAATCTCAAGCAGCAATGATGGTTGGTGTTTCTCAAGGTTTTTACATATGTCTCTTTGTAATTCTGGCAAGATTGATGTAATTGTTGACACACTTAGTCGGAAAGACCTTTTGTCATATTCCCTTGATTCAGCAATAACAACCACTCTTCATGAGGCATCTTCTATAATTTATTTTAGAAGTTGTGCTTATGGTTCCTTTTTATCCGAAGTCGGACCTTTACTTGATGTCTAATTTCTCGAACATCAAGGAGAGCATTTAAAGTAGTGTTGCTAAATATCTCTTGGTCAATTCTCTAGACCCTTTACGTTGGCAAGCATTTTGTTATGCCAAAAAATTGAAGTCTGAAAATGAAGTTTCTTTTTCTCGTGTCATCAGGAATCTTCTTATTCAATTGGTGGTGTAAAGTGATATCATGATCTTTGGAAAAGATCTTGATAGTTCTAGATGAATAAAGAGTTTCCTTCATTTTCTCAACCATGTTTTAAGAATGGCTATGATTTTGGTAGTCAGCAGTTCCTCTTGCTACATGTTCCTTGTGACTCTTATGAGTCCTCCCCACCAAAATCCCTTCCTATCTTGGCCTTCTATTGAATGAAAGAGTGACTCTTTTGTTTCAAAAATTAGTTCAATAGCTTGGTTTTGTTGATCCATATCATGTCTGTCACCTCAGAGTTATTTCTAAACACTCCATCCATGAGCTGACCATGATATACTCTGTGTGTTGTCTAATGTGTTTCCCTCTTATCCATAGAGTGACCTTGTTCTGCTTCTCTCTCTTTCTACCTTTGGAATCTCGGTTCGAGATTCTCGTACGGGGATAGAGCTATAACACCCTAGTTTTAGCTAAATAATAATTAGAGTTTGATTGTGCATCATGAGCATCATATTATAAAGATTAATGCATCAAGAAATAATGAAAAAACCTAAATCATGCTCTTTTCCTTCCCTCTCTTTGAAAACCTCTCAAATGGTTTTGATAATTTGAAAAACTACAAAAATCTATGGAACCCAAATAGTTATACCATGTCCCTAATGTATTTCCTATGTTCTATAAAACCGCAGGTATTTTTGAAATACCTAAAACAATTTATAAATTGAAAATACAAAAGAGAAAAAAAACAGAAAAAGGAAAAAGGTTTTGCATATAAAAATAACAGCAGAGGCGTAGCCTAGTCAGCCCATCTCTTCGCTATCTTCTCCGCTGCTTGCGCGCAGTACCTCACGTCCCAGTAATGGCCCGCTACCGGCCCATACCCCTTCATCGACCCTTCATGTTGTCTTCCTCCTCTAGAAAAGCAGTTTCCTATCACCGTTGCAACTGCCCGATGCAGCATCGTCGCCACAATGCGCGCCACCGCCCTGGAGTTAGAGATAAGACCGCCCGTGCATGTATCCCTCTCAATCATATCCTCTCACTTCCCCTGGGCTTGCTCCCTCTCTCTTTCCTTCCTTGGACGCAAAACCCTAGCTCAGGAGCTCCGGTGCCCCACCGTTCTTGACCACTCCGAGTGACGCTGGCCACACCATGGTGACCGCCTTGCTCGTCTTGTTCGATTGCCCCAACCAACGAACGCCGTAAAGTCCCAGTTGCGGAATCAAGCCCTTCTTATCCGACACCGACGCCGCTTGTCGTCGCCATTGATGCTGCCACCATCCTCTTCGTCCTCTCTGAGGATAGACACATGTCAAGGGTAATCCGCCAGTCATCCTGGACCACTCCGTTGCCCCACTCCCTCTCTGGTTCGTCCCCGCGTCGAACGACGTCGTGCACCGCCGCCAGGCAAGCTCGCTGCTGTCACTCCGGTGACCTTTAGCTAGCAATGCTGCCTCTTCTAGACTCGCCTTGCAGTCTTGATTCAAACGTGCCTATCCTTGCCCTCCCGTGCGCTGTAGTTCGCCATCCGACGCCGTTGGGCACCATCGCAGCCACGCCTCCAGTAAACAAAACCAAGTGGCGCCGCCTCTATTTTGCTCACCTAGTTCTGCCTGTGCGAACGCACCCAGTCCCGTAGTCCCGGGCGCCCTCCCTCGCCATCTCCAGTGACCACCTGACAATGGTCGTCATGATGATGTCATCATGACATCACACTGACGTTGTCGTGGACCCGTTGACCTGTTGACCGCCACCGTGGATGAAGATGTGGCCTTGGGACCATCCATCAGCCTCACTGGCTAGGACTAGCCCCTGCGTAAAAGGTATAAATGCCTATGCTGATGTCACAAAGATGCAGTAAAGCTTTTAAAATGGTTTAAATAAAATTGATATAATTTTATAAATTCAATAACTAATTATTTATAAGTCAGAAAAATATGTATAATATATCAAAATGTTCAAAAAAATGAGATCTACATGTTTATTCTATAATCATGTATTGTTCAACAATTTACATTACAAGTTTAATTAGAACAACATAGTAACCCCTCATAGGTGTTTTCGGAGTTTCTCCGAGTTAGGGTTTGCACCCCTCGGAACCCAGATTAAATGGCCAAGCATGTCTTAGGGTTACATTTCAATACTAATCAACATGTCATATCATCATTCTTGTTTGAGCATTGCATCAATGCCATGTGTTAATTGTTTCACTCTCTTTCCAGTGATTGCTTCATCCCGGTAGAATACGATATCGAGATCGAGACTAAAGACCGAGATCAACACCATCGAAGATTGAAGAACATTACTTGACCAACTATAATCAAGTCAAGCCAAGGCTTCTGAAGATCTTATTATTGGCTATCAACGGGCAAAGGCAAGCATAGCCCACCACGATATAATCCTATGATTTCGAAAGCATTTCAATTCCTGCCATGATGCATACGATTCTATCGTGGTCTTTTATCGATAGATAGAGTATGATATATATTGCATTACTCCCTCTGAGCTTATATTACCTGCCATGATGCATACGATTCTATCGTGTGCACTGCTGGAGCTTATATTTGTGTCCTGCTTAGTCTTGCATAGCTGTCAGTGTTGGTTCACCAAGATGATGTATCATATGCAGAGAATCGAGTATGACAGGAGAACGTGATGAGATGATATTAGAGGTGATATGAGGTTAAACATGCTAAGGCTTGTATGGGAGGCCACGGTGGGATGTGGTTTTTCTAGTCCCATGCTCGCCACCACTAGGACACGAGTTCTTGCCTCTTGAACCAAGACGAGTGTACAACCACAGAGGGCTTTGTAACCCCTCGATTGACTACCATGTGTCACATAGTCCGGGCATTCTATTCGACATATGCATAGAAAACCTTTTGAGAGATTTGGCGGGTGAAAGGTGCATCCATAACAGGTAGGTAAGCGTGGCCAGGGTTGCTTGGGGTCGATGGAGCCCCTAGTAAACCAACCTCGCCTCACATCTCTAGGGACCGGCTTCGGGATTTGACCCATTACGGCAGAACCATCCTTAGGGCATGACACATGGTCTCGGCAAAAGCAAGGTTAAGGTCGTGGTCACCACCCTCTGTCGGCCTTCAAAGGAAGAGGGCTAATGATCTGGCATTAATAGTCGGTTGGTACGTGTGGGTAAAGTTGTACACCCTTGCAGGGTAATAATATTTTCAAAAAGCCATGTCCGCGGTTATGGACGACTTGGGAACGGACATGATGATCATAGAGAACATGAACCTAAACGTAAAACTTGGCCACTAATGTTTGTTAAGGATACTTCTTCATGGGTACGAGGGGGTGATCCAAGTATAGGTTTGATGATGATGATGATTTGGTGGATATCGAAGATGATGATCAATACTTCAAAGATGACGCTCACTTATCCCCTTTTAAAATATTCTGATTAGACGAGCTTCTTCTCTCTTTTGTTTTACAAACAAAGATGGCTTTATGCAAAACAACCCCACCAGCCATAAGTCTTCAAGAGTACACCCTGTACTCACCCTTGCTTTGTTGGTACTTTTGGCAGATTAAGTGTTCACCTGAAGACGAGTTCTGTACGACATCGACACCGATGATTAGCTTGGGGTTCTCGGCCGGCAGCCTGGAATCTATGGGCTGGGACGTCATCGTTATGCTTCAGGCCTCTTGGGCCATTTGTTAGTTTGCTATTCTTAATAGCATAATTATCCTTTTGTTGTTTGATGTTTATGGTCAGTGACCTCTGCTTGTAATAATTTGGTTCTTTGCTCACTTATGAGCTTGCTGTAATAAATTTTGTGTCATAGGGTCAGTGTTGTGTTACCAATTCTTCACTGGATATCATCGAGCTCAAGGTTTAGCTTATGTTAGACAAAGGTATGGGATTTGTTTAGCCCTGATCCTGCGTATTTCATAATGGTTGCATGCGTGTTACACAGTAGTGATCAGCAATATAAGTTTAGAACCATGCGTACGCACACATTACATATGCAAGCAGTGCAAAAAGGTTGCCCGAAAATTTCGGCATGACCTATCCTGAAAGTAGCACCTTTGCGAAATGCCAGAAATTTAGCGAAATGAAAATTAATCAACATTTCAGCAAAACATTGGAAACTCGTTCACACACATATGCATGAGAGCATCTACAAGAACACATGAGCATCCTCCATATACACATACACATGAGAGTGTCTACAAGCACACATGAGCATCCTCCATATACACATACACATGAGAGCATCATACAAACACAATGCACATCCTCCATACATACATGCACATCCTCTCCATACACACATGCACATGATCCTCTTACATGGTCGACAACTTACCGATATGAGAGGCCGAGAAGATCGAATCCGGTAAGAGAGTTGTGAGAGCTTTTAACTTATGTATGTATCATCCAAAGATAATTTTAAAAACTATAACCAGTGAAAAGATGTAGAAATAAGGTGGGAAAGAGGAGAAGTTCTACCAGATTTAATAAGGAAGAAAGGGGCAGTGAAGATGGGGAAAGTGAAGTGAGTGGCCACATACTGACATAAACAGTGCTAGCCGACATAGTCGTGGCGCACATAGTAGTAGTACGCCACAGATGTTATGGATAGCCATGGCGCACATGCGCACCATGCACCACGAGCAAGTTTCCTCGAATTATTGGTCGAGCCCACCCCACTTGATCGTGGCGCATGGTGGGCATGTGCTCCATAGATGTCGTGGATAGGCATGGCGCACATGGGTGTATTGCGCCACGGGAAAGTGGGGTGTGGTCAACCACACCATGGCCCACACATAGTGGTGGCTCATGGCAACCATGTGCACCACGGCTGTGTGGCCAACTCGTGGGGCACATCTTCCAGGTGTGTTGCAGCTATTTACCCATGAGGCACTAACTCACATGTGCGCCAAGAACCTGCAGTATTACCAATAGTTCTTTTCCTAGTAGTGCCTAGGGTTGCGTACACTTTTCACACAAGCAGAGGTCATGGAAAATATATTCCCTTGACAGAGTGTGACACCCCCGGGATTAAGGATAGACAAATTCTAGACCTACGTCTGTACATAAGCCTAACCTAATCTCGAAAGTGTACAAAGAGAAAATCGATAACACAACAGTGACCCTACGACACAAAAATTATTACAGCAAGCTCATAATTGAGCAGAGACCCAAAATATTACAAGAAGAGGTCACTGACCACAAACATCAAACAACGGAAGGAAAATTATGCTATGAAGTATAGCAAACTTAACAAATGGCCTAAGAGGCCTGAAGAATAATGATGACGTCCAATCCATAGATCCTAGACTACCGGCTGGGAACTCCAAACTACTCGTCGATGTCGATTCCATGAAGAACTCATCTTCTATGGTAACACTTACTCTGCTTCAAAAGTATCAACGAAGCAAGGGTGAGTACAGGGTGTACTCCGCAAGACTTGTGGCTAGTGGAGCTATTTTGCATAAAGCCATCGCAAGAGGGAGAAGAATCTCGACTAATCAAAATATTTTCAAAGGGGATAAGAGAGCGGTATCTCTAGATTTGGTCATCTCTTGATATCCACCGAATCATCATCAGCTGAACCTATCTAGGATCACCCCCTCGTACCCATGAGGAAGCATCCTTAAGCACACTTTACTTGCCATTTTTACGATTAGGTTATTCTTCTCTATGATCCCACGTCTGTTCCCAAGTCGTCCATAACCATGGACACAGCTTTTCGAAAATATTAATACCCTACAGGGGTGTACAACTTTACCCACACATACCAATCGACTCTTACTGCCACTATATATTAGCCATCTTCCTTGGAAGGCCGGCAAAGGGTGGTTGGACATGACCTTTACCTTTCTTTCACCGAGACCATGAGTTATGCACTAGGGAGATACGGCCGTAACGGGTCGAGTCCCAAAGCTGGTCCCTAATGATATGTACAGGTTTCAAGATTATGGATGTCATGCATCTCTTGTTCCCGGCCATGCTTACCTACGTATTATGAATGCACCAACTTCACCTCCTTCGAGAAGAACCAGAATGCGTATGTCAAATGGAATGCCCGAACTATGTGACGCATGGAATCTACTAGGCAAGTTAGTTGGTCGAGGGGTTCCCATGGCCCCGTGTGGCTGTACGCTCATCTTGGTTCAAGAGGCAAGATCTTCGGGTCCTAATAGTGGCAAGTATGGGACTACAAAAACCACAACTCACCTGGCCTCCCATACAAGCCTTAGCATGTTTATCTTTCATCTCTGATCTTACCACGTCATCCTGTCATACTACTTTCATTCAAAGCTCTGATTCATCAACCGGATGGATCAACGATAACAACTAAGCATGGCTAAGAACGATAGAGATAATAGCTCTAGCAATGTTTCACAAGCCAAACCCTAGTTATGCTAGGAGTAGTGGATCAGGGAATATAGGCTTCAAAGGTAACATGCATTAGATAGGATTACTCCATCTATCGATAAAAGCCTTTGGAATCGTATGCACATGGCAAGAATGAAATACTTTGTAAGCATAGGATACATATGTATGTGTGGGGCTTCGCTTGCCTTTGCTAGTTGAAATCCAGAAAGAAGGGCTTCAGACATCTGGTACTTGACTTGATTACAGTTAGTCAAGTATTGGTCTTCAATCTTCGACGATGTTGATCTCGGTCTTCGATCTCTATCTTGATATCGTATTCTACCAGGAGGAAGCAAACACCGAAAAGAAAGGGAAACAATCAACACATGGCATCGATGCAATGCTCAAGCAAGGATGATGATATGACAAGTTAAATTCCACTAAAATTGAAATCATAAACATGATCGACCATTTCAAACAGGATCCGAGAGGTGCAAACCCTAGAATAAGGGGATCCTCGGAATCACCTCTGGGAAATTCTAAACATGCACTGAAATTGAAATGATTTTAATTCTACTATTTAGATATTTTTTCTGAACATTTTGATATATTATTTGTATTTTTCTGACTTTAAATGAAATAGTTATGAATTTATGCAATTTTAATTCATTTTTGGAATAGTATAAAATATTTACATTTTGAAATTACTTTAACATTTTTATAAATTAGAGAACATTTCTGAATTTGTTTATATCACTTACAGATAGGGCCCACATGTCATATTTTTCTTATTTACAGAAATGATTTATGGAAAACATTTAAAATAAAAGAAAATTGGGAAATGACCTCATGCTGATGTCATGCTGACATTAGCAATGGAGGCTGTCCCAGATCGTGCTCGGGATAGGCGATAGGGGGCGCGCGGGGCTGTGAGAAGGGGCACGTTCGACGCGGGGCGCTGCGCTAGACCAACTAGTGGTGGTGTCGCACAAGATTGGTCGTCGGAGGTGCTTTCCCAACGGGAATTTGCGGCGGCGGACGTACGGCGGAGCACGACGCATGCTCAAAGCAAAGCAGAGGAAGATGGAGGAGAGCACGGGAGTGCTCAGAGACTCACCGGGAAAACGTTGATGGGGTCGCCAAAACTCGGGGAGGTCAGAATCGATGGCGAGGCCGGAGCTCGGAAGGAAGATGTCGATTACGGCGCCTAGGTCTTCTTCGGCTCGCGTGTTTGGACATGTTGATAGAGGAAGACACGGAGGTCACGATAATGGCCTCAGAACAGCGAGGGGTGGTCGGGAACGGCAGGGTTCCGGCGATGTCTAGGGCTAGGGTTCGGGGCCGAAGAGGATAAATTGACCGAGGGGGCGAGAGGAAGCGAAACTGGTATGGGGAAAGAGAGGAGAAAGTGGCGGTTATTATCCTCTCGTCCAACAGCGGCGGTGGGCATCACAGCATGAGGAGGATCGATGGCTGGTAGCGAGACACGCAGTTGCTTCACTCGCTGAGGAAGACGACGACGGGGAGGTGCGAAGGGGTATTGGTCCTTAGTGGGCTGCAGATGGGCCAAGGCGGCTGCTGCGGGATGCAGGCTGAGCGGCGGGGAGGAGAGGGAGAAGATAATGGGCTGTCCTAGGCTGTGTCCTGACTGTTTTTCTGCCAAAATGTTTTTTCCTTTTACTGTTTTTCATTTTCTCTTTGTATTTTTCAAATACAAATCTATTTTGTGTATTTTAAACATTGTAGGGGCCCTGGTTACTGTTTGGGATCCATACTTTTGGTGGTTTTAAAAAAATTTAAACCTTTTGAATGTATTCCAAATAGATAGGGGAAGCTAGGGTTTAGGGTTTTGAGTTTTCCTTTTCATTATTTTTGTCTTAGAAAATAAAATGATGCTCATGAATGCATAATCAGTTCCTAATTACCATTAATAAAACTAGGGGTGTTACAACTCTATCCCCCTTAAAAGAATCTCGACCCGAGATTCTAGGTAGGAAGATAGAAGGAATAGGGTTACACTAAACTTCGACGATCTTCTCGAAGAGGTTGATCCATGCCACCATGACGAGTGGACGAAGCGCTTCGTAATCTTTGAGGTGGCTGCTCACACTAAAGATGAGAGGCAATAACACGGAACCACAAACTGAGTATCTCATGGTCAACTCATGGATAGATGTTTCATAACATCTCTAGATCTAACAAACATGAAACACGCCAAGTTAGAGGAGGAAACAAAAGGAGATGGTTTTCAAGGTGACAGATAACTGGTCTTCATAAGGATTGAGATCATGGAGCTTGTTGAAGAGGGTATGCTTCCGAGGAAAGAAACTTCCAATAGAATTAAACATGACCACATACTTCGGGAAGTGAACCTCTACTAGATAGCTTACGTAGAGCTTCACAAATGAAAGAGATAGATACCAAAAAAACCAAGTTGTTGAACTATTTTTGACACAGAAGGGCCATTCTTTGGTTCAACAGAAGGACAAGATAGAAAGGTGTTTTGGTCGAGAGGACTTGTAAGAGTCACAAGGAACATGTAACAAGAGAAACTATTGATTTCCCAAATCATGGTCGCTCTTCGAACATGTTTAAGAAAGCGGGAAGGAAACTCTTTATTCATCCAGGACTATCAAAATCTTTGCCAAGATCATGATATCATTTTGCACCACAAAGATGAATAGTTTAGAACATTCCTGATGACACGAGAATAAAGATATTTCATTCCTAGACTCCAAGTACTTGGCATAACAAGAGGTTTTCCATCATAAAAGGGTCTGGATGATCGACCAAGACACATTTAGCAAAACTACTTTAAATGTTCTCCTTGATGTTTGAAACACCGTTAGTAGGCTACTGACAAGCCTTTAACCAGTCATCAAGTAGAGGTCGGACTTCGTTTACAAAGGAAACCATAAGAACAATTCCTACAATAAGTTATATAAGAAGCCTCATGAAGAGTGGTTGTTATTGCCGATTCAAGAGAGTAGGGCAATAGGTCTTCCGACTGATTGTGCCAACCATTGCATCAATCTTGCCAGAGTTACAATAGACCTACGTCATAACCTTGAGGAACACCAATAATTATTGCTTCTTGAGATTCAGCTTTGATTAAGTGGAGAGATACTTCAGACTCAGCTTGTCCTAATAGAAAGGGTGCGACATTTACCACAAGGTAAAGTTACTAGATTCTCAAGACATGGATTTCAATGTCAAGCTCCAAAAGATGAGCTAGATTGTGGAACCCATGTGATAGCAAGTTATCAGTTGATAATTGCATCTACATGAATTGTTTGCAATGAAACACAATTTGAATCCTTGTTATGAAACATTTATGAGGATATAGAATTTTTGTTGGACTTCTTATCTTCCATAAAAAAATCAATCAGTGGCCTCATATGCATCAAGAAACTTCTCACAATATGAAGGTATCAACCTACCATATCAAGAATACCTCGCACATGCTTGACTAACTTGAAATGATTCCCGAGGAAACAAAGATAACTCTACTCGAATCCATGGCGACATCTTTCAACATTTAAACATGAAGCAGAGCAGGTTACTTCTAACATCCAGAACACATAATTCGAGATAACACGAAGATGGTTCTCAAAAGTCTCCAACATTAATTACAAATGTTCTGTATGAATCTGGTATAACAGGGAGATGATAAGTATGTCATTGATGGGCTCAATAACAAACTTATCTATACACTCAAAGAAGACAGACTCACATGTTGTATGAAAAGGGCATAGACATTGGATAGACCAGAGGACATGAAGATGTACTTAAGTGAGAAATAACAAGTGGGTACACCATCAAGATAGCCCCCAGATCTGAGTTTGATTTGATGATTTCCCAAATCAAATCAAAGGCGGGGAAGATAACATATCCACAAAGGACTTATTATCCTGCTTCAACACGAACAGGACTAGACATCCCTTTAAGGAGGAACAGATTTGGATAGAACATTGGTCTTACAACTTTCCAAGTTGTTGTTTAAGCTCAACCAACTAGTTCAGGGTTATGCAGTATGGATCCTTGGAGAAAGGATCGGTTTAAAGAAACAGCTTAATCAAGAACCTGACAACATGGTCATGTGGCAACATGGCGATACTTCTAGCAAGACATCCAGAATATCACGAACCACCGATATGTCACTTAGCTCGAGAGGAAAGTTGCTTTATAAGGCAAGAAGACATAGTCTCAAAGCTTCGACACAAGCCTAACTCTTTGACCGAAGAGGGTGTACCAGAATACTGGACTTAGTAGCACAATCATCCTTAACTCATTGATTAGATTAACCATCACGCTAGGAATGATATAAATTTCCTTGAAGTTCAAAGCAACAAGAATTGCTAAGAATCTTAGATGGACACATCATGACACACACATAACACTCATGAGTGAGAACAACTCAGAGGAAAGGTGGGTAAATATATGTAAGAGCATCACTTCATTAAGTGGGACATGAATCTTAGCATGACCTCTTAATATATAAAGGGTGTGATACTTTAAGGTATAATAGATCAGAAGCTAATCCACGCTTATTAATCTGTGTATTACAACACTTTGACCTGGTCTTAGAAATGACGAGGTACTGGAGTTTGTTTCTACTGACATCCCGAAAAGGTTTGTCTAGACGGACCACCAGAGTATTTGGCATCGGAAGACACCAATGCACATCTACTACTTGGCTACCAACTGGTAGACAAAAGTCAGAAAACAACAAAGAAGGAACAACATGCTTAGAATAGAATCCTGAGATGTGGATGCATAGTTTATCAATCTTGCGAAAACCAAGGCAGAAGAGGGGAGGTGTGGCAGAGTAACGAATATAAAAGTGAGACTCACGAGGAGAACTCTTGTCGTGATCTATTTGGTTCCATTAAAGAACATCTGCCATAGCATGTGGTAGGGGAAGCCCTTTATCGTCACTTGTTCAACAACGACAATATCCACAAAATTGTACGATATACTATAAGGTACTAGCCATCCTGAGGTAATGTGTGAACATTCACCATAGGGGTCAAAGGTCTGGATCTTGGGTTAAAGGTCAGCTTCATGTACAAGATTCACAACACTAGAATCCAACACAATTACGGATCTTAGGTTCATGTCCAAGGGTTAAAACCCAGAGAAAGGAATAATTACTACTTGAGCTACAAAGCGTACACTACAAGCTAGCAATCATGAGGTAGCTTCCAAGAGAATAACTGACTTCTAAAGTACCCGAACAAATAAAAAGGAGGCACACACGGCGAAAGGAGACCTCGAAGCCTAGAACCAAACATTATGGATCCTACAATATAATATTGTGGGTCCAAAAGACAGAGAGATCATGATGGAAAGAATCTCTCAGAAGAAACAGAACAAGGGAAACAAGGAACACACACATAACTGACTCTATAGAACTCAACACTAGGTCAAATGGTTGAGAAACGACATGCCATTAAGCACCTAAGCTTTGAAGAAAGAGACGAGTTAGAAAAACTTTTCCAAATAAACACAACATAAGGTGACCCAGAATTAGAGCGAAACTGGATAAGAAGAAAAGGAAGCATACTAGAGTTTTCGCACATAATTTTCATCTTTGAAAATAGTTTTCACAAGAACTAGACTCAACATCGACCAATAGAAAGGATTTCCTACAGTTGGTACTGCTCTGATACCAAAAATCTATGACACCCCCGGGATTAAGGCTAGAAAAATTCCAGACCTCCGTCTTAACATAAGCTTAACCTAATCTCGAAAGCATACAAAGAGAAAATCGGTAACACAACAGTGACCCTACTACACAAAAATTATTAAAGCAAGCTCATAATTGAGCAGAGAACCAAAATATTACAAGCAGAGGTCACTGACCACAAACATCAAACAACGGAACGCAAATTATGCTATTAAGTATAGCAAACTTAACAAATGGCCTAAGAGGCTTGAAGCATAACGATGACGTCCAATCCATAGATCCCAGACTGCCGTCTAGGAACTCCAAAATACTTGTCAATGTCAATGCCATGAAGAACTCATCTTCTATGGTAACACTTACTCTGCTGCAAAAGTATCAACGAAGCAAGGGTGAGTACAGGGTGTACTCTGCAACACTTATGGCTGGTGGAGCTATTTTGCATAAAGCCATATTTGTTTTGTAAAACAAGAGGGATAAGAATCTCGACTAATCAAAATATTTTAAAAGGGGACAAGAGAGACGTATCTCTAGCTTAGATCATCTCTTGATATCCACCGAATCATCATCAGCTGAACCTATCTAGGATCACCCCCTCGTACCCATGAGGAAGCATCCTTAAGCACACTTTACTTTCCAATTTTATGATTAGGTAATTCTTATCTATGATCCCACGTTCGTTCCCAAGTCGTCCATAACCGTGGACATGGCTTTTCAAAAAGATTAATACCCTGCAAGGGTGTACAACTTTACCCACACTTACCAACCGACTCTTAATGCCACTATAGATTATCCCTCTTCCTTGGAAGGCCGGCAGAGGGTGGTTGGACACGACCTTTACCTTGCTTTCGCCGAGACCATGAGTCACGCACTAGGGATATGTCGCCATAACAGGTCTAGTCCCAAAGTGGTCCCTAAGGATGTGTACATGGTTCAAGATTACGGATTTCGTGCATCTCTTGTTCCCGGCCATGCTTACCTACCTGCTATGAATGCACCTCCTTCGAGAAGAACCAAACTGTGTATGTCGAATGGAACGCCTGAACTATGTGACTCATGGAATCTACTAGGCAAGTTAGTTGGTCGAGGGCTTCACATGGACCCGTGTGGTTGTACGCTCGTCTTGGTTCAAGAGGCAAGAACTTCGGGTCCTAATAGTGGCAAGTATGAGACTGCAAAAAACCACAACCCACCGTTGCCTCCCATACAAGCCTTAGCATGTTTATCTTTCATCTCTGATCTTACCACATAATCCTGTCATACTAGGTTCATTCGAAGCTCTGATTCATCAACCGGATGGACCAGCGATAACAGCTAAGCATGGCTAAGCACGATAGAGATAATAGCTCTGGCAACATTTCACAAGCCAAACCCTAGTTATGCTAGGAGCAGTGGATCAGGGAATATAGGCTTCAAAGGTAATGGACATTAGATAGGATTACTCCATCTATCGATAAAATACTTTGGAATCGTATTCACATGGGAAGAATGAAATACTTTGAAAGAATAGGATTCATATGTATGTGTGGGGTTCTCTTGCCTTTGCTATTTGATATCCAGAAAGTAGGGCTTCGGACATCTGGTACTTGACTTGATTACAGTTGGTCAAGTATTGGTTTCGAGCTTCGACGGTTTTGATCTCGGTCTTCGATCTCGATCTTGATATCGTATTCTACCGGGAGGAAGCAAACACCAAAAAGAAAAGGGAAACAATCAACACATGGCATCAATGCAATGCTCAAGAAAGGATGATGATATGATAAGTTAAATTGCACTAAAATTGAAATACCAAACATTCTCGACCATTTTAAACAGGATCCGAGAGGTGCAAACCCTAGAATACGGGGATCCTCAGAATCACCTATGGGGTTCATTTTGTTCTTCTAATTATACTTGACATGAAAGTTGTTTAACAATGCATGATTTTTATGCTATTGTTTAGATCTTATTTTCTGAACATTTTGATATATTATTTGTATTTTTCTGACTTAAAATGAATTAGTTATGAATTTCTCCAATTTTAAGTCATTTTTGGAATATTATAAAATATTTACATTTTGAAATTACTTTAACATTTTTATAAATTAGAGAACATTTCTGAATTTGTTTTTATCACTTATAGAGAGGTCCCACATGTCATATTTTTCTTATTTATAGAAATGATTTATGGAAAACATTTAAAATAAAAGAAAATAGGGAAATGACCTCATGTTGATGTCATGCTGACATCAGCAATGGAGGCTCTTCCAGATCGAGCTCGGGCTAGGCGATAGGGGGCGCACGGGGTTGCGAGAGGGGGTGCGTTCAACACGAAGCACTGCACTAGACCAACTAGTGGTGGCACCGCCCAAGATTGGTCGCCGTAGGTGCTTTCCTGACGGGAATTTGCTGCGGCCGACGGCGGTGCACGATGCAGGCTCGAAGAAAAGCAAGAGGGAGATGGAGGAGAGCACGGGCATGCTTAGAGGCTCACCGGGAACATGTTGATGGGCTCGGCAAAGCTCGGGGAGGCCGGAATCGATGGCGTGCATGGCGGCCGGAGCTCGAAAGGGAGATGTCGATTACGGCGCCTGGGCTTCTCCGGCTCGCGTGCTTGGACGGTTTGATCGAGGATGACACAGAGGTCATGATATTGTTCTCAGAACAGCGAGGGGTGGTCAGGAACAACGGGGTGCCAGTGATGTCTAGGGCTAGGGTTCAGGGCCGAAGAGGATAAATTGACATAGGGGGCGAGATGGTATGGGGAAAGAGAGGAGAGAGTGGCGGTTCTTATCCTCTCATCCAATAGAGGTGGTGGGAATCACAGCACAAGGAGGATCGACGGCCGATGGTGAGACACGCATCTGCTTCACCCGCTGAGGAAGACGACGATGGGGAGGTGCAAAGGGGTATTGGGCCTGAGTGGGCTGCATATGGGCTGAGGCGGCTGCTGCGGGACGCACGCTGAGCGGCGGGGAGGAGAGGGAGAAGAGAATGGGCTCGCCTGGGCTGCGGCGAGACTATTTTTTCTACCAAAATGTTTTTTCCTTTTTCTGTTTTCCTTTTCTCTTTGTATTTTTCAAATACAAATATGTTTTGTGTATTTTAAAACACCAAAACTCTGTAAATATTTGAAACATTGTAGGGGCCCTGGTTACTGTTTGGGCTCCATACTTTTGGTGGTTTTAAAATTTTAAAACCTTTTGAATGTATTTCAAATAGAGAGGGGAAGCTAGGGTTTAGGGTTTTGAGTTTTCCTTTTCACTATTTTTGTCTTAGCAAATAAAATGATGCTCATGAATGCACAAATAGTTCCTAATTACCATTAATAAAACTAGGGGTGTTACACAGAGTGTCGTGCCTATGCAACAGTAATAAACGCTCATCGAGCAACAGGTAATAAACATGGAATAACATGGCATAACGTGGCATGAAAACTTCAAACTAGTGTGTGGCCCCAAGAATTCACCTTTCCTCAGATAGTGGGAATGCATTTTATTACTTGATTGACATTTTTTACCAGTATCTTGTTCGTTCTGGAAACACGTCTTCCTATTCCATCTTTTCCCAAATCTCCCTTCTTCTCCCAAAGCTTTGGATCAAAAAATAAATAAAATCAAAATCAAACGAATCTGAATATTCCATTCTCGTGGTACTAATCCGATAGGGGTGCTGATACACCCCACACGTCGTTATCACACTCAGTCTCAGAACAGGTGTCAAGAACTAGGGTCCTTGGTGGACACAAGTGGGCGGTTAAAAACCAAATCTCAACTATTACCACTAGTGACTCTTCATTAATTATATCCATTTAAATATTTAATTAAACAACTATAATTAAAACCACGGTCATCTCCACCTTTATGAATATGCTAACCCCCAACATTAGTGGAACATCGACGACACGAAGCAACACCTGAGCAAGGGACTATGACTCGCAAGGCCAACTGTCTACACAAACAACGGGCAATAGGAGATGTCCAAGGAAATATAAAGGCTGCAGGGATATGTAAAGGGTACAGAATCTAAAGCATCACAACATAGATAGCAATAGATCAATAGGAGGAAGTAAATACTATAAATGTAAAATAGGTAGAAAGGAGGAGAATGCTCGCCTGAAAACACTACCAAAGGTTCATATGAAGATCGGGTCGATACTCGCATCAACTCATCGACCTTATTCGTGAAGAAGCAACACACTAATAGAAACACAGGATGCACTATTTCAAACTACAGTAGAAGATCGGGCATGATGCATGACATGGCAAAGGTCTGATGCAAGTAGGAAATATTAAGGGGAACTGGGGTCCCGCCAATTGATTAGTAGGTCCATGTTGTTTAGATACCCCACAATTTAAATGTTTTCTTAACAAGGAAAAACATGGCATCTATTCGATACGCACATTTAAATGGGGACAAAATAAGACTAGAAAGTCCGCATATGGTCTCCATATTTAATATTGAGGTAAATCGTCATAACGCCCCCATATCCACAATATGTATGCAAGCATGTTCAATTTAATATGCAACAAATTTGTGTCATTTATAAAAATAGGGGTCTTGGAATAAGGGTCACACTTTTGGGTTCGACGATCTTGAGGCTCTGAGGGTTTGACAGGATCGATATTCATATCTAGATCGGCAAGGAGGAAGAGGAGCGTCGAGGTCTAGTCTTTGGGTTCCGGGAGGGAGAGCTCAGCGTTCCATGAGGGAGAACACGATCCCGGTGCCGGGGTTTGGTGTTTGGATCTTTGGATTCCATGGAGAGGGATCTTGGCGCTCTGTGTAGAAGATCTTGGCATCATGTCGGTCAATGGTATACTTATCGCATGTCATGTTCTTTGAAAGATCTTGGAATGGGGACCATTCTCGTCATGGTCATTCGGGTGGAATCCTGTTGGGGGAATGACCCCAGGTAAGGTCAAGATAAGTAGAAGGAGAGAGGAATGTTGATGATCAAGGCCAGATCTTGATATGATCCGGCCGAGTCATGTAGGAGATGGCCGAATGAGGTCCGACTAACCTCGAATCAAGTGGTTAAGACTTGACTCGACCGACATATAAGATATGTCGGAGTAACATGGTCACGCATCTTAAGTGCAGGGTGAGGTCAAGACGAGTCATGCGAGGCGAGGCTGGGTCAAGGGAAGTTTGAAGGAGGAGGCAAGCCCCAAAGTCAATCCCTAGACACTGTCTCTCTCTGGAATCTACACAGTGCCAAGTGCTAGGGACAAGGAGTAGAGCACCAGAGGAGCAGAAGGAGGTCACAGAGGAGACATTCCTCAGGCCCGAGGCTCACATGTGGTGGACTCTGGGTCTTTGCCATCGATAGAAGGGGGACACGGAAGGAGGTCCTCCGATTTGCCACTTTGGGACAATCATATTCCACGAATATGCTGGTCCACGTCAGCCCTAGAAGGCACCAGGTCATTCCTTTATAAGGAGGGGCTGGGCATCTAGAGGAGGGGATCGATTTATTTTTCCTCACTAGGAACTATTTGTATCTTCTTCTTCCTCTCGCTCGTACAACTCAAGGAGAAATTGTAGCTCAATTGTTGTTGAATAGAGATTGAGTTCTAGCATTCTGAGTGTAGAAACCGCTACATCTTCCCTCCCTGGATCCCACTAGCATCCATTGGCCCCCAACTTAAGCCTACCCATGGCATTTGCCGTGGCATGACCACGACAGTTGGCGCCCACCATGGGGCCAGCAGGGGTGCTAGCTGGAGTCAAGATTCAGACGGGAAACTTCATCGACACAGGAGACTGCGTCGTCTCCAGTTAAGTCTAGAGATTCTACATCTCGGACTACGTCAGCGACAATGCTGGCAGCTTCAGAGCGAGGCCACCCCCGCGCAATGGTGTCTTTATCAACTTGGGCACTCACAAGATCTACGTCGGCGTCGACACGTCCCGCGTCTACCCACACCGAGTCTTCCTCGCGAGAGACACTCCCCTCAGCGCTGCGAGAGGTCAGCGTAACGCTCGCCCCGCGGGTAGCATTGAGGTGATAATGATAGCACCAGCGCCAGGACCAGGAGCAGGCGCCGGGCCATGCAAGAACCCGGCGACGGCAGACCAGGCAGCAGTTAGGATGGTAGCCGTGAAGCAGGCATCAGCAGATCCATCTGATGGGGATATGTCTACCGGGGTATACCCAGCAGGACGTTTCCGACTGGCCCAAGAACCGGCGAGTGGGCCTGCAGAATGGTGAGTGGATCGAAGCCCAGCAAGGAACCGAGCGACTAGAAGCTGAAGGCCCAGGCGAGTAGATAGGCCCAGTCGGGTTAGGTTAAACGACTACCAAAGCTTTAACTGAATCGGTTGACATATGTAAGCCCTAGGGGAGGTGAGCCTATATAAACCTCCCTATAGGGCGAGTAGAGACACGTCCCCTCATACACCCAAGCGACTCGCTGCCTAGCCGCCGAGCTCGCCCATTGTAACACCATCATAATACAATCTAGCAAGAGTAGGTCTTTACCCTCCGGGGGGCCGAACCTGGGTAAAACCCTGTGTCTTTGCCCTCATCTCGCACCGCAGATGGCTGGCCGCCCTTGCCCCTCGTTCTACTACTCGCTGCCGATTGCAGCATCTGTCGTGACTATTCCCACGACAGTGGCGCCCACCGTGGGGCCTGGCCGGTCCGGCCGGTGTTCTGCGGCGAGATCCAATCTGCCCATCAACGAGACGGTCGCCACCGGCCGCATGATAGAGATCGGCGAGATGCTCCAAATCTTGCCAAGCAGCTACGTCCCGGCGGCGCGACCCGTCACGCATAGCGTGATCCTGCCGATCGGCACGATCAGCCTCTTCGTCGGTCTCACCGACGTCATCGTCTCGGAGGATTCGGCTCGCATCCGTGAGTCGCCGCCACGCGATCGGCTCTCCGAGAGCTAGATCGGCACGATCCATCGCCTTGCCTCCGAGTACAACTTGGCCCACAACAACGTGGTCGGGAATTCAGCGGCCGCAGAGGATGCGGCTGTGGCATCCCGCAAAACCACTGCTAGAAAATCGCGTTGTTTTTGTGCATTGCATCGTCATCATCATGCATTGTTTGTCTGCAGTATTTTGAAAAGCCTAGTTTTGATTATACAAATACCCCCTCTTTAATTTAAAAGGCAAAACCCCGAGCGTATCGGATATTTTGTTTCCCTAAAAACTATTTTGCAAAGTGACTTTGTTTTAATTTGAACAGAACCAAACAAACACACACATGTAAAACAGCCCAACCTGAATCCTAAAACCACCCAATCCTAATCTACCCACCAACCAAATCGTGCCACCTCCCCCTCTCACCCAAAACCTACCCACCTGCCACCTCATCCATCCAGCCCCCTTTCCCCTCTCCTTTTCTCACCCTGACCCTCTCTACCCTCTCTCTCTGCCAACCGGGACCCAACCAACACACCACCCCTGGCCCCAGCCGGCCACCCCCCCTACACGCGCCTCCCACACGCTTGCACGCGCCCTACACACGCCGGCACGCGCCCTGCACGCGCCCTCCACACGCCTCTCCCCGTGTGGCCCCCTGACACCCTGGCCCCACCGCGTGGCCCCCTGTCCCCCCCGACCCCACCTATCCCTGACCCAGCCTGGCCCCAGACCCCGTCCCTCACGCACGCGCCTCTCTTCCCTCCCTCTCTCTCCCACGCGTCCACCGCCGCCGCTCACCATGCCCTCTCTCCTTCCCCTCCGGCGGACCCCGCTCGCCGGCCAAGCTCCTCTCCGCGCCGCCCGCGCCGCCGGCGAGCCCCCTCCGGCAAGCCGCCTCGCCCGCATCCTCCCTCGCCGCCTCCAAGACGCCCGCCGCCGACCGCCTCCCCCACCGCTCTCGCCCTCCCCTCTCCCTCGCCCACCAACCGCGCCGCTCGACCCCCGCCTCGCCGTCGCCTCTCCCCGGCGCTCCACCAGCCGCCCTCCGCGTCCCCAGCTCGCCGCGGCCCTCTCCCGAGCCTCCCCTTGTGCCGCGCCCGTCTGGCAGGAGCTCCGCCGCCCCGTCCATGGCGCGCCGCGCTCCCTCTGGGACCGCCTGCACCCTCTTCTCTCGGTGGGGCCCCGGCTCGGCCGGACCTGAACGCCCTAGTGACCCGACCGCAGTCGCCCGGAACCGCGTCGGCCGCCCCCGTGAATCGCCCATGGCGCGCCTCGTGCATCATGGCCTAAGGAGACGTGTGTGGTAGCCCAAGTCGCCGTCCGAGCGCGGTACAAGCAGTGCCAACTCCGTACAACAGGTGATGAGGATGTGAAATGTCACCGCAAGATCGGGCGCCGACAAGACCGACTACTGACGATGCGACCCGAGGAAGTCGCCATTGATGACAAAGTCGGGACGACAAGGCCTCATTCCCGGAGCCGAAGGCGGAACCTTCAAGATCCGAAGACCCCGAGTTCTACTACAAGGACACGAAGAACTCCTTCTGGGATTCGATGACCCGAAGACCGACCCGATACACGGACCCGACAAGACCCTCGCAACGGCAAGATCGACCCCGTGGGACCCGACAAGATCTGCCCGACGACAAGAACGACAGCGACCAGGAGAGTCCGATGCGCCCCCGGCGCCGAACAAGTCCTGCTTCCCGGATGCCGAGGTCACCGACACAGGACAACAAGATCTACCCCCGCTATCCGAGGCCGCTTCCGTCGAACCCCGAACCCCAGATCCGTCGAACCCTGAGACCGACCCCGAACCCCGGAACCCCAAGATCGTCGAGACCGCTCAATGTGTGAACCCCTTTTCCGAGAACCCTATTTTATAAATTGTCAACTATATAAATTGTTGCATCTTTAATTGACATCTTGCATGCATATTTGTGTGGTTTGGGGGCCTTATGCCGATTCACCTTAATTAAATATGGGGCCCATATGCGGGCAAATCTAGTCTCATATTGGCCTCATTTAAATTTGCGTAGCGAACCGTTGTCATCTTTTGTCTTGCTAATGCAACATTTAATTTGCGGGGTAGCTAAATAACATGAACCATCTAATTAATTGCCGGGACCCCGGTTCCGCTTAATATGACCTAATTGCATCGCACCTTTGCTATGTCATGCATCATACATGCATCATGCCCGATCTTCTGCCGATCTTAAATATTGCCTCCGGTGTTGCTGCTAGTGTTTTGCTTCTTCGCGGATAAGGCCGTTGAGTTGATGTGAGCTTCTCCCCGATCTTCGGTCGAACCTTCGGCAATGTTTTTCAGGCGAGCATCTCCCCCTTTCTACCTATCTTACTTTTATAGTATTTATTCCCTCCTGTTGATCTATTGCTATCTGTGTTGCGATGCTCTAGTTTTCCGTACCCTTGTTATCCCTTGCAGCCATATATTGCCTTGGACACACCCTATTACCTGTTGTTTGGTAGATAGTTGGACTTGCGCGTCGTAGTCGCTTGCTCAAGTGCTGTTGCGTGTCGTCAAGTGCCACAGTTGTTGATGTATTGCCGCATGTTGTTGTTGGAGATGATCATAGTTTTACTTATCGTTCACTTTAATTACTGTTTAACAACTAAAATTGAAGTAAGCAGAGGCATCGGTGGGTGATAGATAATATTTGGTTTCCGAACGCCCACTTGTGTCCCGTAGGACCCCGAGTACTTGATACCTGTTCCTTGATTTATCGCGCTATCCACATCCGGGAGGTATATGGGACCCCCCTTAGCCAGAGCTTGATTCAGTCTTATTTCTTGGGGCCACAAACTAGTTTGAGGTTTTATTTACGATCCTGTACTTATGCCATGTTTTACTGCTTTATTTACGATTGTGCGAGGAGCACACTGTACTGTTTAGGTAAGCGGAATGTTTACGCGGTATCGACAAGCCCAGCCACACTTTCGGGTTCCCAGTCGTTTACAGCCATTGGCGCAAACCTTGAGGCCGTCTCGGAGCTATCTTACTTCGTTGCGGGTCTACTTTAAGGGGTGGCCCCCTGAAATATTTCTGAATCCTGTGATTGCTTTGTCGTGAAGGCCTCGTTGGGTTTTGATTTGGTTTTTCCGAGGTTGATCGAGTGTGTGTTGCTATTGGTGCACCCCGGCCGGGTAAAACTTTCTGAAAGCCGTGTCCGCGGTTATGGACGACTTGGAGCACAGTATCTCGACCATAGACAAGCATAACTAAAGTTTATTGCTATAAATTTGACTTTATAATGACTAGTAATCAGCTCCACTATAATGTAATGGCTAAATAATACTGCCCACAACTGCTTGTTTGGATTGTCGCTTGCGACCATTGTATCTGACTAGTAAGTACTGCAACTACAACGGAATGGCTAAATAAAAGAACCAACAACTGCTGGGTTTTGGGTTTATCTCATGCTATCTGTATCTGATTAGTAATTGTTGCAACTACAACGGAATGAATAACTAAAAGGGCCCACTGCTTCTTTTATCAGGACAATTATCTGAACCTGACTAGTAAAGTGCCGCAACTATAACTGAATGAATAAAACTGCCAACGGTGTGAGTTCCTCAGTTGACTTCCTCGTATGGGCTCGAGGGGGGAAACACCAGGATGGGTTTGTTTGGTGTTAGCTTCAGGTTGGATCCGGATAGGTCATTCTTATCCCTCTCTGATAACCGCCAGTTGTATCGAGTCTCTATAGGTTGTTTAGTGCATGCTGCCGCTGCCGCTCAGTCCACCATACCAATGTAGGCGAGGACCGCCGAATTCTAGTCTCGCCGTGTACTGGCCTCAGTACTGACGCTCCTCTTTTTCCTTTGCCCTTGTCGGCACCCCTTTTGTTTAAGCAGGTTTTGAGATCGACGTCGTTAGCAGGGTTACCCTTCCGGCTTGGCCTGGGCAGGGTTATGGACGCCATTGGTTATTCTTCAGGGCTCTTAGCCCCATTTGCATCTTGTCTGTAGACGGACGCTTTGTCATTTTCAAGGTGATTTGTATCTTTGTATATTATATCTGAATTCTTGATTCTTTGAGTCGCTGCTGTATATATATCTGTTCTGTGGGTCCCATCGAGGACTGTTGTGTAATGTTATTACTTCGTTTTCCACCCGCACGCAAGTGCCTGGTGGGCACCTTCGAATCGTTTCTATGCGGGTTTTGGCGGGTTTTGCTAAAACTTGCATAGGGCCGATTCTGAGGGTGTTACAGCGGCCCTCACCGACGACGCCGACTCGGCGACCCCGGCGTCACTCGCCGGATCCATCACCGCGGCTTCGTCCGCGGGCTCCATCGCCCAGGTCTCCAACGTGGGAGACTTCGAGGATCCCTCCATCCTAGGGATCTTCGAGTTCGACTCCGGGTCGGAGAACTCCGGCGACCCCCGCGACGGAACCGATCGCCACACCGCGACCTACATGGCGACCGGCACCGATCCGCCATAGGATCCGTTCTCCACCCTAATCCCTCCTAACGCCACGGCAACGGAGGTCGAGGAACTCCGCCTGAAACTAGCGGAGGCGATACGCAAAGAGCAAGCTGAGCTTGAGAAATTTCGCCTCGAGCAGGTGACGGTGCAGGAGCTATCACGCTACCACCAGCAGCGGATCAGGTCACGCCTGAACCCCACCGTTCTAGGGCGTGCCCTGAACTTTGACGACAAAAACGACCCGGCCCGCGTGGCCGAGCGCGCGATCTGCGAGAACGCGCCACCAGGAGGAAGCGCCCGGCCCCCGCCAGTATCAACTGCAATGGGCGGCCCACCACCACCCAACCGCACCCCTCCCAGGGACCAACCGCGGATAGTAGTCTCCTCACGGGAGCGAGACGCAAACGGCCTCCCACTATTCTCCACCCCGATGGACAACCTCGTGGCGGGCCGAGCAGCAGCCGACAACATCACGGCCACTGGCAACGGCGCCCTGCAGATCGAATACGTCAAGGCCTTGCTCGCGAAGGCCATCGAGCAACAAAGAGCGGGCGCCGACTCGCAAGGTCGAGTATACTCGCGTTTCTCGGGAAGCAGAGCGGCCTGCAGCGGCCGCCCAGCGGCGGCAAACACCCTCAACTGCCCGCCACCAGAGCCACTGCAGCTCCAATACCGACCCGCGGACGCGGCACTCTCCACCAACGACCCCAGGCCGGCAACCAACCTTGTCGCCGCCAACGGGCAACCCATCGACGCCCGCACCCACATCATCAACAACCAAAGTTGGCGCGCACGCCAGCCTGACGACCTGCGACATACCCTAACCAATCGCCGCGACGGCGATACCATGGGGTCGCTCAGTCGACTCGGACCCAAGTGCTTCGGACCAATGATCCGAGGCGAGAAGTACCCGCCAAACTTCAAGGCGCCGAAAGAAATAGAAAAGTACGACTCCTCATACGACCCAGCCGTATGGCTCAACACATACCTCATGGCGATGGGGATCGCGGGCCACACTGACCTGCTAGCCGCCCGTTACCTCCCCCTGATGATGGAGGGGACGTGCAGGCAGTGGATCAACACCCTCCCCCAGGACAGTATCGACTCCTGGGAGGAGATGCGTGACGCCTTCGTCAGGCACTTCGAGTGCTCCTACACCCGTGCCACCACCATCGAGGACCTGGAGCGGTGCGTCCAGGGACCCCGCGAGTCGACCCGCAACTGGGTCCAACGGTGGCAAGAACTGTGGTACAACGCGGTCGGTATTCACCCGAACACCGCGATCCATTGCTTCAAGACCTCGTGCCGCTACGAGCCCCTAGTCGCCAAGCTCAAGCGACACTCCCGCACACTCGACAACATCCCCGACCTCCTTGAGATCGCCAAATGGTACGCCGAGGAAGATCCAAACCAGGAAACTGACGACGAGTCAGGAGTTAAACGCCGCACGGGCGGCAACGACGGCGGATGCCGATCCGACCTACGCTATAGCGGCACTCGCCTCACCGGCAAGCGCCGCAGTGATGGGCGAGTCGTCTTCGTCGCCAACGCCGGGCATGCGCAGCGCGAGCCCAAGAGCTTCCTCCGCGACGGAGGACAACGCCGCGAGGGCGACAACTACAAGAACAAGCAAAGGTTCGACCCCGCGGCCCTCCTTAACCAACCATGTGCGTTCCATAGCAGGGAAGGGAAGCCCGCAACACACACCACCGCCGACTGCCACACCCTCAGGGAAATCGAGAAGGCACGGAGAGCGCGGGAGGACCCCGACAACGACCCGCCAAATGGCGGCAAATTCGGCAAAGTGGCCGGCTCGCTCCACACCTTCACAGGCTTCAACACGAAGCGCGAGAAGAAGGTCTTCGCTCGCGCAATCGCCGTCAACGCGGTGGCCCAGATAGACGTCCCCCAGTTCCTGAACTGGTCGGAGCAGCCCATCACCTGGAGCCGCCAAGACCACTCGCCACGCATCGAGTACCCAGGACGAGTCGCCCTGGTGGTCAAGCCCAAGGTTGGCGACTACTGGCTCCCCAAGACACTAATGGACGGCCGCAGCTCCATCAACATCCTCTACCTCGACACCTTCAGGCGGCTGCGGCTCCCGCAGTCAATGATCGAGACGACTCACACCACATTCCACGGCATCGTCCCCGGTCGGAAGGCGTACCCGATCGGCAAGGTCACGCTGCCAGTAACCTTCGGCACACCGGCAAACTTCCGCACCGAGCGGATCGTCTTCGAGCTGGTGCCCTTCGACAGCCCCTACCACTGCGTCCTGGGGCGCCAGGCGTTCGCTAAATTCATGGCAGCGCCCCACTACGCGTACAACGCGATGAAGCTCCCCGGGCCATGCGGCGTCATCACCATCCACGGCGACCCCGACATGGCCGCCGAGTGCGAGGCCAAAGCAGCCGAGCTCGCCGACGCCGTCATCGCGGCGGAGACCAACCACGCCGATGAGCTCGCCAAGTACGCGAGCGGGGTCAACAACGACGACCCCACCATACTCAAGAAACCCAACTCAGAGGGCGCAAACACCTCAACCTTCGAGGCCACGACGCACACCCGCACCGTCGAGCTGGTCCCAGGCGACTCCAGCCAGACGGTGATGATTGGGACGGGCATGAGCCCAGCATAGGAAGGCGCGCTCATCGAGTTCCTCCGTGAGAACAGGGACATCTTCGCATGGAAATCCTCCGACATGCCCGGTGTTCCCAGGGAGCTCGCTGAGCACAAGCTAAACTCCGACCCCAAAGTGCGACCTGTCAAGCAGTTGCTGCGGCCCTTCAATGAAGAACGCCGTCGAGCAATCGCCGAGGAGGTGCAGCGTCTACTCGCCGCCGGCTTCATCCGGCCAATCAAATACTCCAAGTGGCTGGCAAACCCAGTCCTGGTCAAAAAGAAGAACGGGACCTGGAGAATGTGTATCGACTACACAAACTTGAACGACGCCTGCCCAAAGGAGCAGTTTGTCCTCCCGCGGATCGACCAGATAATCGATTCAACCGCGGGCTCGGAGTCGCTCTGTTTTCTCGATGCCTACTCTGGGTACAACCAGATCAAAATGGCCGTCGAAGACGAGGATAAGACGGCGTTGATCACGCCATTTGGAGCCTTCTGCTACCTCGCCATGACCTTCGGCCTCAAGAACGCCGGGGCGACCTACCAGCGGTGCATGCAAGAATGCCTCGCGAGCCAGATTGGCCGCAACATCCACGTCTACATCGACGACGTGGTCGTGAAATCAGCTCGCCAAGGCGACCTACTCGCCGACCTGGCGGAAACATTCGGCAACCTGCGAAGATACAAGATAAAGCTCAACCCAGGCAAATGCAGCTTCGGTGTACCCGCCGGACAACTACTGGGGTACGTCGTCTCCAAACGAGGGATCGAGGCGAACCCCACGAATATCGACACGATCGCCCGGCTCGGCAAACCCGAGTGCCTGTGCGACGTCCAGAAGCTGGCCGGGCGAGTAGCGGCTCTCAGTCGCTTCATCCCCCGCCTGGGCGAAAAGGCGATGCCCCTATACCGCCTGATGCGCAAGAACCCCACCTTCCAGTGGGACAAGCAGGCGGACGACGCGCTCCGCGACCTCAAAAAGGTGCTACTCGCCGCACCACTACTCGCCGCCCCCGCCGACAAAGAACCCATGCTGGTTTACGTCGCGGCGTTCGAGCGCGTCGTCAGCGCCATGATGGTCGTCAAGCGACCAGAGGAAGGAAAGGAGCGCCCGGTCCAACGGCCGGTGTACTACATCAGCGAGGTCCTCACCGAGTCGCGCCAGCGGTACCCACAGTACCAAAAGCTAGTATACGCGGTCTTCAGAGCTCAGCGGCGCCTGCCGCACTACTTCCAGGAGCACCCGATCACGGTCGTCTCCTCAGCACCACTGCAAGACATCATCCGCAACCGCGAGGCGACCGGGCAGGTCGCCAAGTGGGCCGTCGAAATCGGCGTCCACAACATCAAATACGAGCCACGAAAGGCGATCAAGTCGCAGGCACTGGCAGACTTCATCGCCGACTGGGAGGAGGCCCAGCAACCAGAGAAGCTGCCGTACCTCCATTACTGGAGCCTGCACTTCGACGGCTCCAAGAACGCGGACGGTGCAGGCGCAGGGATAGTACTGACTTCACCAAAGGGCGACAAGCTCCGCTACATCCTCTGCCTCGACTTCCCGCCCTGCACCAACAACATGGCGGAGTACGAGGCCCTACTCCACGGCATGCGAGCCGCCAAGGAGATGAACGTCAATCGCCTCCGCTGCTACGGAGATTCCGACCTTGTCGCGGGGCAAGTCGCCGGCACCTGCGACACCGTCTCCCCTACCATGGCGGCGTACCGCCAAGCAGTGGACAAGTTGGGCGGCCACTTCACCGGCTACTCCGTCGAGTGGATCGACAGGCGAAAGAACGAGGAGGCCGACGCACTCTCCCGCATCGGGTCGGCTCGACTCGCACCACCTGCCGGCGTTTTCCTCGACACGATTACCAAGCCATCAGTCTCTCCCCTGAGGGAGATCGACATTGGGGTCCCACTCCAACCAGAGGCAGCCTTGGTCGCACTCGTCAACGAGCCAGACGACTAGACCAAGCCCTACATCGCCTACCTGGAAGCCGGCACCCTGCCGGCGGACGAGACAGACGCTCGAATGATCGCTCGTCGATGCAAGTCCTACACCATCATCGACGGCGAGCTCCACAAGCGCAGCGTCACCGGCGTGTTCCAACGCTGCGTCCAACCAGCTGAAAGACGCAAAATCCTCCACGACATTCACTCCGGTTACTGCGGCCACCACACCGCCGCTCGCTCCCTGGTCGCCAAGGCTATGCGACATGGCTTCTACTGGCCCACCGCACTCGCCAACGTTGTCGATATCGTCCAGCGATGCGCCGGGTGCTAGAAGTACGCCAATCAGACGCATGTACCGAGCTCGGCGCTCAAAACAATCCCCATCACCTGGCCATTCGCTGTGTGGGGCATGGACATGGTAGACCCCTTCAAGAAGGCCCCCTCCGGCTACACCCACCTTCTAGTCGCTGTCGACAAATTCACGAAGTGGGTGGAGGACAAGCCAGTCCGGAAATGCGACGGGAAGACCGCCACTAAATTCCTACGCGAGCTCATATATCGCTACGGGTTCCCAAACAGCATCATCACGGACAACGGCACCAACTTCGCCAAGGGAGCCATGGCCAAATTCTGCGAAGAGCATCATATCCGGCTCGACCTCGCGTCAGTCGCCCACCCGGAATCCAACGGCCAGGCAGAACGGGCCAACCAAAGCATCCTCCATGGCCTGAAGCCGCGACTCCAAGTACCACTCGAGCGCACCGCCGGGTGCTGGGTCGAGGTGTTGCCCTCTGTCATCTGGGGGATCCGCACCTCAGTCAACAGATCGACGGGATTCACTCCCTTCTTCATGGTCTACGGCGCCGAGGCAGTCATGCCCACCGACCTCGAACATGACTCGCCACGGGTCGTCCACTACAAGGAGGCTGCAAACGAGCTTGCCCGCCAAGACGGGATCGACCAACTCGATGAAGAACGCGACCTCGCTCGGTCACGCACTGCCATCTACCAGCAAGGACTCCGCCGCTACCACAGCCGGCGGGTGAAAGCTCGCACCTTCCAGGAAGGCGACCTGGTATTACGCCTCATCCAGGACAAGAAGGGCATGCACAAGCTCTCCCCTCCGTGGGAAGGCCCATTCGCTATCGGGCGCGTACTCGGCAACGACGCCTACTACCTCATCGACGTCCGCGGGGACGGCGAACTCGACGTCAAGCGACCATGGAATGTAAACCTCCTACGGAAGTTCTACTCCTAGAACCCCACACATGTACTCTCCAGTCGCTATAAAATAAAAAGAAACGGTTACCGCAAATTGCGCCTACTCTCCATGACTTGTGCTACTCGCACTCGTAATAACAACGTTACGCTAAATGCAGAAGTCAACCTTTGGTACAGCGATCGGCACGGCTAAGTAGTGCGGTGTAAGAGCACTGAATCACTTCAGGTCTTGCATCGTCCACGAAAAACGCCCACCCGGAGCCCCATTGGAGTCGCCTAGCTCGACTGGTTCTACGAGCCAAGACAACTGCCCTCGCTTCTCACAGCGACCTTGGTCCTCCGCATCCTCGGCATAGCGACTCGAACGGACAAGTACCACGCTCGGGGATTGAAGACCAGTCCGTCGCGAGCGGTCAGGGAAAAACGCCAAGTAAGAGAGCATGCCCAGGACTCGCCACGCGACTGACCCCACGGGCCAGGCAGGAGTGAAGTGCTCACACCAACGCGCTAAGTCCTCAACCACCCTCGAGTCGCGCCTAGAACTACCAAGTACCACGCTCGGGGACTCGGCCACCCGACCCTGTTCGCGCACGGGAAAACGGTAAAGTACAGAGCACTCAAGGGAGTCGCCTAGCGACTGGCTCTTCGAGCTCGGGCGAGTCGACCAAAACATCAAAACACATGACAACAACACATATATCATATACGAGGTAATACCCCACAAAAAAGGGCGGACGCGCTCGGGGACTCGTTTAAAAACCAATCACAAACATACAACAAATACCAAAAAGACACGATGTCTCATTTAATTGCACATTGCATTGTTTCGTGCTACAAAATATGCCCACACGGCAGACCTGCTACTAACGCCACAAGGCAAACTATCCTACTCTGCAGGCTTTGACGACGACTCGCCAACATCCCGGCTATTGCGGATGAACGGCGTGTACGGGTTCGACGGATACGTCGTCAGTTCACCCGCCATTGCTGCGCGAAAAGGTTGCTCGACCTTGAAGTCACGATGTGGCGGCTCGGGGTCGTTCGGCGCAACGACCATCTCCTGGTACGGAAGGAGGTCGCCCATCGCCCAGACACCCTCTGAGTACGTGGTGGCGTGATCCTGCAACTTGAGAACCTCGGACAGCTCCACCGCGCCAGTCGACGATGGATATCCACTCGTCACATCGTGGATGTCGAAGTCTTCGGGGAAGTGGGAAAGTCCAAGACTAAGCGCCGTCGACGCTCCGCGCCAAAACGCCGACCGCTTCATGAACTCAACAACCGCGGGCGCTTTCTCCAAATACTTCCACACCTCAACGAGGTCGCTGGGAATCACCTCCGTGGGCGATATTTCTTGGAGATAGGCGCGAATGCACGTCGCCGACAACGTTGCCGAATCGACGAGCATGCTTACGCATTGCCTCGCGTCGAGCGAGCTCGCCTCTTCCTCGCTATCGATGATGCGACCTGCGAGTAGAAGCCAATACTGAGTACAACGGACACCACAAAAGACACAACCACCGAAAAGGGAAGATGTACTCACCAAGCAGTGGGCGGGCGAGTTCCGTGATGAAGCACTGAAGCGATGTATGGTCGTCCTGAAGCCCGGCAATAAGGACTTCCGACACTTTGCGATCCTCTTCAGCAGCTGCAACGGCGGCCTTAGCTCGCCCGTCAGCCGAGCTCACTTCTTCCTTCGCCTCCCGCAGCTCGCGCTCGAGGTTGGCGATCCACTGTTCAGCGGTACTCAAAGCCGATTGCGCCGCCGCCAACTCACCAGCGGGGACAAGCCCCTGGCGAGCTTCTTCTGCCTTCGCGGCAACAGCCTGAAGCCCCTTGTTTGCTTCCTGGACGATGGCCAGCTCCTTCTCCGCACGCTTCTTCGCGGCCAATCGGTCAGCCGACTCAAGCTGCAGACCCTGCACATCACCAAAAAAGGTTAGTCAAAGCGAAATTCCTAAGTGCCCACCCGCTGAAATTCAGCGAGTGCGCACTCGGGGACTGGCGATCAAGAAATTCCTAAGTGCCCTCCCGCTGAAATTCAACGAGTGCGCACTCGGGGACTGGCAATCAAGAAATCCCTAAAGTACCCACCCGCTGAAATTCAGCGAGTGTGCACTCGGGGACTGGTTGCGAAAAATAAAGTTAACATATTATAAGAATCAGGACATTACAATGCACCGACCTGATCCTCGGGGACTGGATGTACCTGGATGGCCGCGCCAAGCATGCCATGGAGTTGTACCGCGTCCACGGACGCGAGAAGCGCCGGCGTGTGCCCGCGACGTTGGTCGACTTCAGCGTCGGCGGTCCCAGGAGCGTGGCTCGAGGGCGCAACCCCACTCGCCGTGGCCGCCTTGGTCACGAAGCGCTGGAAGGTAGCGATAGAGGCACTCGCCCCAAGAGAGGTCGCCTCCGCCGTTCCAGGCAAGGAAGCGCCCTCCTTCGTAGACGCGGCTGCTTCCATCACGGGCCCGGCTGGTGCAACCTCCGTATCGTCAGAGATAGTGACGGTGTCGCCGCCCTTGGCCTTCTTGCTGCCATCCGCCGAGGCGACGACCTCGTCCACCTTCCTCTTGCGGGAAGGATCCTCCTCGCTAGCGGCGGACGGCACCTTAGCCAAGGTCGGATGGCCCATCCTCTTCACTCCGGTCCTGTGCATCAATCGAATAAGTAAAAACAATCGAAATAATTATGAACAACAAGGAAGGGTGAATGCACTCACTTGGCGACTGGAATGAAACGTAGCCCCGTACGGAGGCCGGCCGGTTTTTCCAGTTCAGGGCCCAGTCGGCGACCGAGCCCCATCTCCAGGACGTCGCGTGCCCAAGACACGGACGACTTCGTCATTGAGGCCGCGGCTGGAGCCTCTGGGACATCCTCGGAAGGAGCCTCCTTGCGAGGCGAAGACGCTGTAGCCAGAGCCTCCTTGCGAGGCGAAGCCGCTGCAGCCGGAGCCTCCCCCAGCCTAGAGACTGGGGCGAATGGCGGAGGCATTGAAGCCAGCGGCACTTCATCGGTCGCCGCGTCCAGTGCGGCTGCCACTGGTGGCGCCTCCTCAATGGCCGGGCTGGGAGCATCAGAGCTGCTCGCCGAGTGCGGTGGCGAGGCCGGCTTTGATGGCTTCGTCTTCTTCTTCGGGGTGGCCTTGCCTCCCTTTCCTTCGTTTTCTTCTTCGACGGAGTGGCTTGACGGCGCGAGGTAGTCTCTGGGATCTCGTCGTCGTCATCGTGACGTTCGAGGCTTCTGCTTGCCTCGATCTCGCGCTGTCGTTGCCCGCGGGTCTTTCGGACCAGCGGGGCGACCTCCTCCTCGGACTCGTCATCGTTGTCCTCGTCGCCCCTGGCAGGCGACGACTCGCCTACGTCCTGGGCGGATGAGCCCGAGCTCTCATCGTCCGAAGGTGGGAGCCACCCTTCCACCACTTGGAATATCTGCAATGAATACAGAACGGAATCAGAATTACCGCGACTGCATAAACTGCGAATGTGAGTAAGGTAAAGTAAATACCGTTGGAGCCGGACGCTTCGCGGTGTAGGGGGCGACCCCAGCCTGCGCATCTAGGTACACCGCCTGGGTAATCTTCTTCAATGCTGGGAGATAATCCTCCAGCTTCCACTCGTCGAGGCAGGCCTTCGTCGAGTCTCCCCGGCCCGTGTACTGGTACATGTAGTGGTCGCGCTGGGCGAGTGGAACAAGCCGCCACCCAAGCCAGCAGTTGTACAAGTTTATCATCTGGAGGCCCTTCTTTTTCAGACCACGGATGGTCTCGAGCATCTTGTCGACGACCATCCGCTGGTCGTTGGGGAGCTTGCCGACTTGGAGATGGTGTGGCTCAGACCGATTAGTGGAGTACCGCGGGATCGCCACCTCGTCCTCCGGGGTCGCCTCGGCCACGTAGAACCACGACTTCTTCCAGTCGCTCGCTGCCTTGGCGGGCAGCATCAGATCGAAGAAAGAAGCTTTGGACTTGAGCTGGAACGTCAAGCCGCCCGCGGCTAGCATTGGGCCGCCTGCTTCCTCGCGGCTGATCCGTCCGTGGAACAGATCTTGCCACAAGGGGAAGTAGGGCCGGCAGCCCAAGTAGCACTCGCAGAACGCCACGAAGATGGCGAGCTGCTCGATGCTGTGGGGACCCAGATCTGAAGGCTGGATCCCGTAGTAGGCGCAGAAGCGCCGGAAGAACAGGGACGTAGGAAACCCTAGCCCCCGCTCGAGATGACTGGTGAAACAGACGAACTCCCTCTCTCGCGGGTTCGGGGTCGTTTATCCGGCTGCGGGAATACGCCAACAGCCGGCTCGCAGGATCCCGGCCTCCTCGAAAGAGGCCAGCTGCACCCTCGTGCACTTGGATCTACCCCACGACTCAGTGGAAAGGGCCATGGCCGAGAGATTGGTTGGAGATCGAAGGATTTCGGGTCGGCTGGATCGCGATGCGAGGGAAGGAAAATGCGCGCACTCGGAAGAAGTGGTGAGAAGTTGGCTCTACAATTGCCTGCCATTCCTCTTATATAGCGGGTGTTACCCGCCAAATCAAGGAGCCGTTACCACGCGGTGATTACGCCAAAAGTTACCATTGGATTACCCCAACGGCTAGTTTGACCACGCCTGACGGTCCAACTACGGCCACTCGGCTCGCCGACCCAATCACCATGACAGTGTTTTCGCCCACTCGACTCGCCAAAGCTGCGACCTGGATCATTGGTTGCCTCCTTTATATAGGAGCCCGCCGACGATTCGACTGGATGCCTACTCTGAAGCCGTATGCTCCGACTGCCAGCAGCCACCTACGCCTAATCGACGACGGCCTCGGGGACTACTGATGGGGATATGTCTACTGGGGTATACCCAGCAGGACGTTTCCGACTGGCCCAAGAACCAGCGAGTGGGCCTGCAGAATGGCGAGTGGATCGAAGCCCAGCAAGGAACCGAGCGACTAGAAGCTGAAGGCCCAGGCGAGTAGATAGGCCCAGTCGGGTTAGGTTAAACGACTACCGAAGCTTTAACTGAATCGGTTGCACCCTAGGGGAGGTGAGCCTATATAAACCTCCCTATAGGGCGAGTAGAGACACGTCCCCTCATACACCCAAGCGACTCGCTGCCTAGCCACCGAGCTCGCCCATTGTAACACCATCATAATACAATCTAGCAGGAGTAGGTCTTTACCCTCCGGGGGGCCGAACCTGGGTAAAACCCTGTGTCTTTGCCCTCATCTCGCACCGCAGATGGCTGGCCGCCCTTGCCCCTCGTTCTACTACTCGCTGCCGATTGCAGCATCTGCCGTGACTATTCCCACGACACCATCAGTAGCTAAAGCACCCGAGGTGCAAGAGGTAACCCCCAAGGAACCGAGGGTAAGATGGCCACCTCTAGAGAGGTCGGAGAATATATTGCAAGAAGCCATAGACAACCTAACACCAATAGTCAACCGAGAACCAGAAGAGGCTAGGTTGAGAATGTTAGAAGAGGCAAAGAAAGTATATGTGCTGTAGGAATCCTTGCGAGAGTATGCTAGGGCAAACAAGCTAGATACGGCTCCCACATGAATAGATGATCTAAGGATGAAAGGGAATAACCTTCTTAGTGATATTAATAAGGAACATGAGTCTCGGTGATTCGGCTGACCCTAGGCTGCTGAGGTATAGTACCCCGACAAAGAACCTCAAGGCGGCGAATGCAGCAGCCTCAGAGTTCGAGGGATTATCCGGGGAAGCCCGGCAGAGGCATCAAGAAAGAGTAAACCAGCAGAATGAGGAGATACTCAGAGCTAACCCGACAAAGCTAGGGGGTTCATGCATGGTTCACTCGGCTGGTTCTACCCCGGCACTATCAGGAGTTGTGGCATCCTCACCCGTAAATGGGTTGCGAAAAGATAAAGCAGTAACTTCGGGAAAAAGGAGCAAACAAATTGTTCCATATGACCCGGCGGTGGCCAGAAAATTCATTGAAAATAAAGGCAATGGAAGCCGAGGTAACAGCGGAGAGCATGGGAATATCGGACAAGGGAACCCCGAGAATAATAACCCGGCTGAAGGAAGACGGTACCACCCATAAGATCATCAGCCGAGGCACGAACCTTGGCAGGGGAGAGATGCAAGACATGTTTCGCATAACCCGGCCCTGACAGATACAATGATGGTTATTTGGAAATGGAAAATGTCAGATATGTTGGGAAAAACCATTATGGGGTGGATGAAAGAGCTGTGTACAAAAATTTACTGTCGAATGACGCAAGATTAAAACTTGATAGGCTATATCGGTCTGAAATATTGGAAGAGCAAGCTCCTCCTGGACCGGCGTGTTTTGGACCCCGGATTATGGGTGAGCCACCTGTCCCAAACTTCCATTTAGCAAGAGGCACAAAAACATATAACGGAAGTAAAAAACCACGAGATTGGTTGATTGACTATGCTACTTCGGTGAAAATAGCCGGGGGAAATTTGAGATGGGCTGTGAGATATGTGCCCCAGATGTTGGAGGGGCCGGCCAAGATCTGGCTGAATATACCCGCCGACAATATCAATTGCTGGCTAGACTTTGAGGAGATGTTTGTCAGTAACTTCACCAGTACATACTAGAGGCCGAATAGGCCTCAACAACTATCAATGTGCAAAAGAGACCGAATGAGACTGATAGAGAATTCTTGACCCGATGGTGTAACCTCAGAAACTCATGCGAAGGAGTAATTGAATCACAAGCGATTGCTTGGTTTGCACAAGGGTGCAGATACAGAAGTGTGTTGTGGAAAAGTCTACAAAGAGATATGCCAACTACGTTGGCAGAGACAATTAGAATAGTAGATTCATATGCATTGGGTGATCCAACTCAACCCAAACTTATGTCGGCAGAAAACCTTGATCAGCAAGACCATTACACTTGTGATAGTGCAGGATTATCCCGTTGGAATGAGTTCCGAGGTAGGAGAAGAGATGAAGGGCCGGATTACACATACAGTTTGAATCAGGTTGCTGCAGTTGTTCAGGACCACCCGAGTGCAGGAAGAAATCAGCGCCATAAGAAAGGTCCTCAACAATGGACGCCGAGGAATGATGGGAAGAAACAATGGACTCTAGAACATAAGAAACAATGACAGGAGAGGCCAAAATACACGTTTAGTCAATGTTGGATAAACCGTGTAAGTTTCACATGCCTAACCCAGAAAAACCAGCCAACCACACGACTCGTCAATATGCTTGGATGAAGAGTGCAATGGGGAACCCGGTAGCAATGCAAGCGCCACAAGAGCCACCACACAACCCACAACAGCCACAGATTACAGGAGGAAATGCACAACAATTGATGTTACCTCCACCACCACCGAGGTATGAGAATCAAGACCGGAGGGATGCAGTTCACCATGTGGTAAATGTCGTGGTATTGCCGATGAGTACGCCATGGAGGGGTCCTCACAGTGCGTGTTTCGAGACGTGGGGTAAGGCGGACGGTTGACGGGTACGAGGTAACACAGCTTACCCAGGTTCAGATCCCACGACGGTGGCGGAATCCTACTCCTGCTATAAATCACTATAATGGCAATACGCCGAGTTACAGAGATAGGTTCGCTGTGCGAGGTTGTCTGAGATTGTCTATGAACGTGCCCTAAAGGCTCCCATAGGCCTGACTTATATAGTCACCAGGTCCTAGGGTTACAGGGAAAAGTCCTAGTCGGACAGGTCACAGAGTCCTACACTGTCTATTACTAGTCTTGTGTATCTTGCACTCCAAGGCTCCGGGTACGCTGGTGACTCCATCGTAGCCTTCCTTTATACGACATGGGCCTCCCTTCTGGATCCACCTAAATGGGCCGCCCAGCAGGCCATAGGCCATGCTACCGACTATGGGCCACCCGGGTTAGTCGGATAAGAGACATGCTATAAGAATACCCATATAGTATATCCCCAACAGTAGCCCCCGGAGAACTCCGAGATCTTGCGCCGTCTTGCCTCTTCACATAGAATGCTCTGTCTGGATGGATGTCGGCAGATCGTCAACCCATCTTGTAGTCCTCCCAAAGAACCCTGCAAGGTTTTCTCCATCTTCAAATGGTAAGCCGGAGAAATGCTGAATCTTCCATCGTACTCTTCCGTAGTCGGATTAAATCCGTCCATGCCAGAATCTTCGATGCGACGGCTCATCTACCCGTGTCAGCTAGGACGACGTAGGCTTAGGTCAGCGATGCCTCGTAACTCACACATGCAGAGAACACAATCATATCCGATTTTCCCGCGCGAGCGATAAGAACCGTTGGCGGCGGCGGTTGGAGACGTTGCAAAATTACCGCACACGTTCACGAACACGTCGTCTATGCGGCAACCGTCCGATTAGCTGCACGAATCTTGACGCAGAGCATGATAAATAGTAACCGTGGGACACTTTCCACTTTTTACCTCATTCCTCTCCCGTCATCGTCTTCTTCCTCCAGCCGCACGCCTCCTCGAGCTCTCCGCGAGAAACCTCGAAAACCCTAGCCTCCCTCTGCGTCATTCCATTCCTTCCAACACTCCATGGCCAGTAGCAGCTCCTCCCCATCGATGGCGGCATCGAGCGAAGCCGCGGCGAAGCCGGCGAGCTCCGTCGTCGTGCCCCTAGAGGGCCTGGTCATCCCCGCATCGGCGGTGATCGAAACCACCGGCGGCGACCATAATCTGGCGGCGCTCGGACATCACCGACCGCGACATCCAAGAGATGCTCGCCGAAGGCTACCTCCCCGCGACGGAGGGGCTCGCCTGGCGGGCGGCGCCGGCTGGTGAGGTGATACCTTCTCCCCAAGACGGATAAAAGGTGTACCTCAAAGCTCAACTGGTACGCGGTGTTTCCCTGCCCATCTCCCACTTCTTCCTCTCCGTCTTGAACCACTACAAGGTCCAACCCCACAATCTCTCCCCCAATAGCATCTTAGTGCTTAGCAACTTCGCGGCACTTTGTGAGGGTTACCTAGGGATTAGGCGTAGGTTAGACTTGTTCGTGTACTTATTCACCGTCAAACGTGAAGAAGGACATAGTAGGGAGGAGCTTAGGAACTGCGGCACCATAAGCTTCAAGATTCGACCTGGCCGGCGGTTCCCCGACATCGTCGGCCACGAGTCCTGCAAAAACTGGCAGCGGACGTACTTCTACGGCCCCGACGTTCCTTTGGTAGGCCGAGAAGTAACGTACCCGGACTTAGCGGATGGAGCCGCCGCTGAAGTTTCCACATGGAGGTCCCATGCCTCCCTTCCCTCCGACCTCGACGTTTCTCGCGCAATAAGGTGGATCGAATGGTTCGTAGAGACGGGTTTGACCAGCTTGGACCTGGCCATGTGCTGGTTCATCAGGCGAATCCAACCTCTGCAGCACTGCGCGAAGTTCATGCACGAGTATACCACTGATCGAAGGAATACCCTCCGGATATCCGTGGATAACTTCTCGAGCGACTCCATCAAGCTCCGCCTGAAGGACATCATCAAGGTGAAGGAAAAGAAGCATGGCTTCACCATCACCTATGACATGTTCGTAGACGGCAAGTGCCCAAAGGTAGATATGTATTTTCTGTGTACGACATATGCTCCAGTTTCTCCGTATTGCCATCACCATCTCATCTAACATGGTGATTTCTTACTTAACAGCTTAGCGATCTAGATGAGGACAACCTGGCTGCCCAAATCTACGATCCAAAGATGAAGGAAGTCACGGTCGTGTCCGACGACGATGTCCCGTTGGCACGAAAGCGGAAGAGCTCCACCTCTGACGCTGCCAACGGAGCCAAGAAGAAGAAGACGGAGGGTGGAGCCTCCAAGAAGACTACCGCCGCCCTGGAGGCGGAAAAGAGAAAAGCCACCGGGATGTTTGCCAAAGCACCCCCCTAGTGTAAGCTGCTCATTCTCCGACATTGTCTATCTGTCTATTTTGTTTCTGTACTTATGCACTTTGCACGTTTCAGGAAGAAAGACACAACCAGCCTCAAGGATATGCTGCATCGTGACTCCTCCCCCGCCATCTCCCCTTCTACTCCTGCTGTCAAGCCTTCCTCTGCCCCGACAAGTTCTCAAGCCCAGGAGGCACCAGGCCCTTCCGCCATCGAAGTGCATTCTGGCGCCTCTACCGAACTCGCTGTTGTCGGCGAACATGCGACGCAGGAGATCAGTTCTCTACAAATGTCTGAAGCTCCAGGTAAGGATGCCATCGGTAGCGGCAAGGCGGTAGTGGGAACTGGTACCTCTGCCGAAGGCGGCGCCCCTGCTCCTCAGAAGCCCTTCGAGTTCGCGAAGATAGTTTACCTGGCGCTCACGCCGAGTAACACAACTCTGGTTCCTGGAGGAGTGCCGTCGTCTCCGACGTGCGGAATTGAGGAGCTTCTCCAACAAGCGGATATCTTGCGAGGAAATAGCATTTCCTTTGGCAAGATGCTAGCCGAAAGCGCTACAAACCTCAAGATTATTGCACTTGTAAGTTTTACTTTACCTTTTGCATTTCATATGAGTATCCCACTGTAGTCCCCGAGGATGTAGACGGAGGCTCGACGAGGAGATTGCCGTACATCACTCTATCAGCTGGAGTAACTTGGGCTGCTACAGACGTGGATGATGGAGGCGGCAAGTTTGCGGTGTTGTTGTTGCTCGGGCCGGTGCCGAGTTCCTGCGACTGCTGCACTGGGTTGGGCGGAGGAGGCATGACTTTTGCGCGATCATCGTCAGCAGCAATAAGTGGCCCCTTCCCCTTTTCCAGCGCCGTAGGCGGAGCTCGTCCGGGTTGATCTTCATCCATTGACGTCCATTGTTGGCTTGCTCGTCGCGCGAGTACTCCTCCATCTCCTGCATAGCAGAGTCTAGCTCTTCTGGAATGAAGTCTATCTCCTCTGAATCTGCACTGAAATCAACATAAAGCGCGTCAATGATAGAGTCGGGGGGTGCTAGGACTTCCTCGATGACGGGCAGTGGAGGTTCAACGGGCTCGATGATGACTGGAGGTGGTGGTGCTGCTACGACGATGGCGGCGGGAGGCGGTGGCGGTGGCTGCTGAGCCGGAGGTTCTCCGTCTCTGAGCGCGAGCTCTATCTGGGCTGCCGCGTAGCTGTTGACGGTGCTCAGCATCTTTTCGAGGGTAGGGCGTCCTGTTGCCTGCTGCCGTCTTAAAGAATGTCGGAGAAGCGTGCCACGGTCCAGTCCTTCCACCAAATGATACATTGCGTTATCATCGGGGTAGTGGGCTAGGTCGGCTCGTATACGGAGCCACCCGGCCAGGTAATCGCGGTCGTTTTCGCCCTCTCTCTGAACGCAGCGTGCCAGATCGAAGATGGTAACCACGCCGACGAATTTGGATCTCTGCTGTCCAGACGCACGGACTAAGCCGGTGGATTTGCAGTGATCTTCCACCTTTATATCCTGCGCAGGGGCGGTTTGGGTGGGCCTTGAATTTTTTCGATCTTTGTCGATAAACTTCGAAGAGAGATCCGACATTGATTCTTCCGCAAAAGTATCCTGCCCGTTGGCGGTCCGTGCGGGTCTTGATGCTTTCCGATCTTTGCCGGCAAACTCCAAAGAGAGATTCGACATCGATCCTTCCGCGAACGTATCCTGCCCATAGGCGGTCCGTGCGGGTCTTGATGCTCCTCCGACTCCCAGGGAACTAGTGCCCGAGTCGGTTTCGCCGATGAAGAGGTGGATGTCTCCGATAGGGACGATTGAACACCGCGTAGGGTTCGTCTTCGCCGGGATCCAGAATTCGTCGGGAGGGACGATCGTAACGTTGCCGGAGAAGGGAACGCGACCGATGGCTACGTTTTCGCCGATTCCCGCGAAGATTTTGGTCCTCGCCCACTGAAGAGCCTGAGGCGCCTCTTGCCCCACGGTGGGCGCCAACTGTCGTGGTATTGCCGACGAGTACGCCATGGAGGGGTCCTCACAGTGCGTGTTTAGAGACGTGGGGTAAGGCAGACGGTTGACGGGTATGAGGTAACACAGCTTAGCCAGGTTCAGATCCCACGACGGTGGCGGAATCCTACTCCTGCTATAAATCACTATAATGGCAATACGCCGAGTTATAGAGATAGGTTCGTTGTGCGAAGTTATCTGAGATTGTCTATGAACATGCCCTAAAGGCTCCCATAGGCCCGACTTATATAGTCACCAGGTCCTAGGGTTACAGGGAAAATTCCTAGCCGGACAGGTCACAGAGTCCTACACCGTCTATTACTAGTCTTGTGTATCTTGCACTCCAAGGCTCCAGGTACACTGGTGACTCCACCGTAGCCTTCCTTTATCCGGCATGGGCCTCCCTTCTGGATCCACCTAACTGGGCCGCCCAGCAGGCCATAGGCCATGCTACCGACTATGGGCCACCCGGGTTAGTCGGGTAAGAGACATGCTATAAGGATACCCATATAGCATATCCCCAACAGTAAATCAAAGCCAAGATGTCAGAGGAAACCCCGAAAATAATGGACACAATGATTACAGGGAGCACCACCAGTCATACTGTGTATTCACCACGGAACAACAAGAATGGCAAAGCGCACAGCGCCGGCACATGGAAGTAAATGTAGTTATGCTACGTATTCCGAGGTATATGTCATGATCTGATCAAGATATAACTTGGAGCATTAGAGATCATCCCAAGATCATGCCGAATCACGGGTCATATGCCCTGGTGCTAGACCCAACATTTGTCGGGCCCAGTATCAACGTGAAATTCTGAAAAGTGTTGATAGATAATGGAAGCAGTATCAACATTTTTTACAAGGATACAATGCATAAGCTCAGAATAACTCTAAATATGCTGCAGTCGACCAAGACAACCTTTCATGGGATCATGCCCGGACTGTCCTGTGAGCCCATTGGGTAGGTCTGAGTAGACGTCTTATTAGGTACAAGGGAGAATTGCAGAGCTGAGAATTTGGAATTCGAGGTGGTGGATCTAGAAAGTTGCTATCACGCATTACTCGGACGGCCAACATTAGCTAAGTTTATGAGCAGTTGTCACATTGGTTACTTAAAAATGAATATGCCAGGACCACAGGGAGTAATAACGATAGCAGGAGATTACAGGAAGTCAATGGAATGTGCTTTGACCAGATCAAATCTGGCCGAATCTTTGGTGATTGCAAGGGAGAAAAGGAGAATTCAGGAGGTTGCAGATTTAGCTCAGTCATCACAGCTTAACATGTTGGCACATGCTAACCCGCATGGTAGTGTGTCTTTCCATCCGACTAAAGAGACAAAGAAAATTCAGATTGCTAAATAAGAAAGCGATCTCACCAACTTCCTCCGTGAGAATCGGGATATCTTTGCATGGTCGACACAAGATCTGCAAGGAGTGTCGAGGGAGTTGGCTGAACACTCTTTGCATGTAAGGCCATGAGCAAGGCCGGTGGAGGAACCTCTTCGGCGGTTCATCGAAGACATGAGAAAAATCATAGGAGATGAGATAGCTCGGCTCCTTGCAGTCGTGTTTATTATGGAAGTACTTCATCCGGACTGGCTGTCTAACCCAGTGTTGGTAGAGAAGAAAAAGGATGACCCGAACATAGCCGTCGTTTGGCGCATGTGCATCAATTACACGAACCTAAACAAGGCGTGTCCCAAAGATCCTTTTCCCTTACCTAGGATAGACCAGGTTATTGATTCAACCACAGGTTGTGAACTGTTATCATTTGTAGACGCGTATTCTGGTTTCTACCAGATACCGTTAAACCCGACTGATCAATTAAATACTGCATTTATCACCCCGCATGGGGCTTATTGTTATCGCACCATGCCATTCGGCATGTGCAATGCAGGATCCACGTACCAAAGGTGTATGCAAAAAAATTTGCATGATCAGATTGGAAAAAATGTTCAAGTATATGTTGATGATGTGGTTATAAGACCAAGGAGAGCCATACGCTCCTGGAAGATATCTGGCAAACGTTCGCGAATCTGAGAAGATTCTGAATGAAGCTTAACCTGGAAAAATGCACCTTCGGTGTATCGGCCGGAAGATTACTCGGTTTCCTCGTATCTAGGCGAGGTATAGAGGCAAATCCGACTAAAATTCGCGCAGTTGAAAGTATGGAATTGCCGAAATGCCTCAATGATGTTCCGAAATTTACAGGATGCCTTGCATCCTTAAGTCGGTTCGTGAGTCAGCTAGGTGAAAAAGCATTGCCTTTGTATCAATTGATTAAAAAATCCAATAAGTTCACCTGGTCAACTCAGGCTGATAGCGTTTTTCATGAGTTAAAAATATTTTGGCCACAACGCCAGTTTTAGCTTCGCCACTATCAAAAGAGCCTATGCTGCTCTATGTAGCGGCAACGAACCAAGTTGTGAGCGCTTTGATATTTCTAGAGCGAAATGAGGAAGGTAAGTCGGTACAAAGGCCGGTTTATTACCTAAGTGAGGTATTATCGGCATCAAAACAAAACTATCCACACTACCAAAAATGGCTTATGGAGTGTATATGTCAGCAAAAAGCTCAATCATTATTTTGAGGAACACCCCATAAAGGTGATTTGCGAGGCACCAATAGTCGAGATAATGAGCAAAAAATATGCAAGAGGACGAATAGAAAAATGGGCAATTGAGTTATCCCCTTACGCCTCACAATTTGATAGACGAGATGCAATCAAATCTTAGGAAGTAGCCGACTTTTTTATCGATTGGGCCGAGATACAGTATGAACCCCATTACCTGATCCGAACTATTGGACGATGCATTTTGATGGATCCAAATTAAGGAATGGGTTAGGAGGAGGAAGAGTATTAACCTCTCCAAAGAAGGATCAACTGAAATATGTATTGCAGATACACTTTTCTGCATCAAACAATGTAGCCGAGTATGAGGCACTTGTCCATGGCCTAAAGATGCCAAAAGAGATCGGCATACGTCGGATTCTATGTTTCGGAGATTCGGACCTTGTAGTGCAGCAAGTATCAGGAAATTGGGACACATTGGATGCAAACATGGCCTTATATCGATTTCATGTACAGAAAATTAGTGGCTATTTCGACGGGTGTGAATTTCAACACATACCTCGGGCGGAAAACGACGCTGCAGATATCCTGTCAAAGCTCGGATCGACAAGACAGTCAATTCCACCTGGTATTGCCTTAGAACACCTGAGAAATCCATCAATCATACCCTAGAGTCCGAATCAATTCGCCTGTCATCAGATCAGAAATCTGAATGTGTCCCATTGGAAATTGACAAGGGACATGAGCCGAATAACCCGGGGACTGATTCAGCGAAACGGAGAGATGATCGGGTAAGTTCGGCAAAAATTATGTTGGGAGAAGTAATGGAAATTGATAAAACAGTTACCCCAGAGTAGGACATACCGGAATGGGCACAACCAATATTCTTATTCCTCAAAAATGAGACCCTGCCGAATAATGAGTTCCTTGCCAGCCAAACAGTAAGAAGGGCAAAGGCTTACACAAAAATAAATAATGAGATTTATTAGAGAAGCATAACAAACATGCTGCAACGATGTGTTAACCCTGCAAAAGGACAAGAGATCCTCTTGGAAATACATCAAGGAGAATGTGGGCACCATGCCTCGTCTAGATCCCTGGTGGCCAAAGCATTCAGACACGGTTTTTATTGGCCCAGTGCGCTAAAGGAAGCAAAAGAATTGGTAGCAAGGTGCAATGGAGGCCAAAGATATGTCAGCAAAATACATATGCCTTCATCCGAGTTAAAAACAATAATAATCACTTGGCCATTCTCAGTATGGTGCCTGGATATGGTAGGTCCATTTAAGTTGGCTCGCGAAGGCATGACTCACATTTTGGTCATGGTGGAGAAGTTCACAAAATGGATAGAGGTAAAGACAATAAGAAAATGTGACGGGCCCACAGCAGTAAAATTTCTTAAAGATATCATTCTAAGATATGGTTACCCACACAGTATCATTACGGATAATGTCACAAATTTTTCTTAAGGACCTTTGCTCGATTCTGTCAAGAAAAGCACATAATACTCGATGTTTCTTCGGTAGCACATCCGACATCAAATGGGCAAGTGGAAAGATCGAATGGACTCGTGTTATCCGGAATAAAACCTCGGCTGATAGAACCACTACAGAGGTTGGCAGGTTGGTGGATTGAGGAACTCCCAGCGGTACTATGGAGTTTAAGAATTACCCCGAATAGATCAATGGGGTACACCCCATTCTTTCTCGTATATGGGGCAGAAGCTGTGCTCCTAGGCGATATAGTTTATTATTCGTTTAGGGTCACCCAATACACGAATGCCAAAGTAAATGAAATATCTCGGCAAAATGATGTTGATTGACTAGAAGAAGCAAGAGAGTTGGCATTGTCTAGGTTAGCTGTTTATCAACAAGACCTCAGACGCTACCATAACAAGAAGGTAAATCCTAGAATCTTCAAGGAAGGAGATCTGGTCCTTCGGCTAGTGCAATGCATGGCTGGCATGCATCAGCTATTGCCCCCATGGGAAGGCCAACTCACCATGAGCAAAGCACTCACAACGATGCATATGACCTCATAAATGCTCAAGCACCAGAAAGGAACAAGGTGGATAAATTCGGGGACGAGTCAAAAAGACCATGGAATGTAGCATTACTTCGTACATTTTACACTTAGAGGAAGTGTACTATATCAAGTATTATTATGTATCGGTTTATTGTGTCAAGAATGAATTAATGAAACCTCGGCAACTCGAGCAGTGACTCGGGGACTACCCCATGTTGTTTATCACTATGATTATGTATTTGATATGAATGATACTTCGGCGATTCGAGAAGTGACATGGGGATTGCCCCAGGTTGTTTATCACTATGATTATGTATTTGATATGAATTAGACTTCGGCAACTAGAGCGGTGACTCGGGGACTGCCCCATATTGTTTATCATTATAAATATGTATTTGAATTATCGAAAGTAATAAGCAAATGAAACCTCAGCAACACGAGCGGTAACTTGGGGACTGCCCCTTATTATCTATCCTTCTATTGTATATTTTATATGGCGGATGATTTATATGCCCATAAATTCGAATTAGTAACATATGGGCATCGAAAGAAAGCAACGTCCCTGGCATTTCACGGTCTGAAGAGAGATCTTATGGTAAATAAGACAAGAACCAACCAAGAATCAAACACACGAAAAGCGACTAAGGAATGAACTATACACAAGTCAGCACACGTTATATTATCTTTCTTATGATCGCTGTGATATGCTAACCAAAGTGCGCGTCTTCAAACATAGCTCATAATCTCTAAGAAAGCACACGAATAATCAAACATGTTCGATTTGAACTTACGGATTGAAGTTCATGAACGATAATACACGTAGAATAACTCAAACAGCACGGTAACAACTCAACGATTACCACAACATATGAAATATTTCGAACTTATACAGATTAAACAGTACCAAGAGGCAAATTGTCTTAAAACACCATACGCCCGGCATACCGGGGACTTAAAAAATGAAACTTTTACATCTCAGGCATTAACCGTAGCCGAATCATCGGTGGAAGGGGTGATGGTAGTGGCAGGGGTTTCCGAAGTAGGTACCTCAGCTACCAATGAAGGCACCTCGGCTTTTGTATAAGCAATAGTTTCAGGAGCATGAATCTCCAAAATTTCCCGAGCCTCCGTGGAAGTTTCCTCGGCATTGACCGAAGTAACCAGAGCATCTTGAGCATTGGCCATTTGACGCGAAGTTCCACCTTGGTCTTGGGAAGCTTCAGTCCCCTTGGAGGAATTCTGGGCTTTCAGCATGTCTTCCCGAACTGCCACTTGACTAATCAGAACTTCCAGAGTCTTCATCCGAATCATGTTCATCACCAGAATCCTCGTCAAACTCATCATCATAAGCGGCCTCAACATTCTATTCAGCCTCGTCTGGGAGAAAACTCAGCCCCTCATTCCATTGATGCACATTTGCATACTCGTTGAGTTGATAGGCATGGGCTTGGCTGCGAGCAACAAAATCCGGATACTCGACCCAAGAAGAGCCGATACAAAAATTCATTAATGTGTCAAGGGAGATGTCCTAGTACCATGATAGAACGGCAGTAAGCGCCATGTCAACCCCGGCTCGCCCGAAGGATTCTCTCCAGAGTTTCAACTGAGTTTGAGAATCCATTAATTTAGCCAAAAGTACCTCCACCTTGCTAATTTCTGGTTCATTCGGCCAGAGCACATTGAAGGCTCGAATTGCCGCTTTCACCAAATCTCCTCCCATGATTTTCATGGACTCAATGGAGGCAGCGACAGCAACCAGGAGATCCCAATATTATATTCTTGATCAAGCAGATTGGGGACACCTCGGCGAGCACGGGCAGCAACCACGGATTTAGTACTACACGGGCTCGGCTTCCGGAAAGTGATCTATAAATCAAAACATCATATAAATCAAGAGGATCAACGAGCAAAGAATGACTCGGCCAGTGACCAAGATGAAAAACCCGGCAAATAAGCTTACGATGGATATATCGCAGCATCTTCCGAAGATCCACGGCCCAGCTAACCAGTTTCTTCTCAAACCGAGTAATCTCCTTAGTCATCGTCTGATTTTTCAGCTCGGCCACATCAAGAAGTTCTTTGTATTTCTGAAGCTGGAGACTTAACCGGTTCTTTTCCTCGGAAAATTCTTGGTCAATTTTCTCCAGCTCGGACTGCTAAGACGATTTCAAGGACTCAACCTAGGCACGGAGCCGAGCTATCTCGTCATCCTTCTCGTTCAGCTACGCCGAATGAGTCCCTGCTTGCTATAAAAAATGCAGCATCATATCAGGCATGGGTATGTACTCTTGATGCGATGCTGCAAATCTTTTAATTTGGCTGAGTCGAAGATGGAGCACTATAAGATACTCGAAATTTATCTAGAAGAGAAATAGACGAGTACCAAGAGGATGGACGACTCCCTTCAAAACTGCCAATATTTTTCGTCAGCAGAGTATTTTGATTATTAATGTTAGCTGAGTAAGGATAAATCGCAAGTTAATTAGGAATCAAAGGCTTGAACAAAGGACTTGAGTGCAAATGCCGAATAATTTACCTATCTTCTTCAGAATGGGAACCATGTTGTCATACTTGACCTGAAGTTTCCTATGCGAAAATATCCGAATCATGCAAAACTAGCCTCGGATCTAGGTGGCTAGATATTCAAAGCTAAAACTTAAAAAGATCTGAATCAAGAAAAACTTGAATCGTATCTAGGTGGCTGGATATTGAAAATAAGAAATCAAAAAGATCCGAATCCAGCAAAAGACAATTCGAATCTAGGTGGCTAGGTGTATTTTCAGCCAAAACGAATAACAACAAAAACTATTTATTACGCATGTAGGTAACTATATTCCAAGCAAGGGAAGGTTCCAAACGAATAACAAGTTATTCGGTTGAAAGCTTGGGGATTAGCGGGCATACTGTATACTATGCGCAAAAGATAAAGGGTAGATTGAAGCACATACCTCGTTCATGTTGTCACTTTCAAGAACAATTTTAGTAGCCATATGCCAACGGCTGCTAATGTCGGAAAGCTGGAAGAGTTGATTACTTGGGTTGCCCTCAATCTGGTAGGAAACATTCCCATTATTGGCATATTATACCAACAACCCAAGGCTCCTTCTTCTCTCTGTGCGCCTCAAAACCTTGCCCTTGGTCTCTCGCGCCTGTTGTGCATCTATCCCGGCTACCGGGCTCTTATGAAGCACGAGCTGTGTGTCGGCGGCGGAGACAGACCCAGACTTAGCTACAGAGCCTCCCTTATGAAGCATGTCAGCGACACTGGGCTGGGAGGAACCAGGTTTGCCTTTCTGACCGGGTTTGGATTTGGCAGCGCCATCCTTCTTGGTCTTAGTGGGAACCTCGGTAACAGGCAATAAATTAGGGCGATGGACAAGACTCAGAGCAATAACCTCTGCGGCAGGAGGGGCGCTTACCTCGACAGGTACCGAGGTAGCGGCAGCCTTGGCAGTAACCAAAGTAGCAGCAGCTTCGGTAGAGGAAGGTTCAACGGGGCAACTTCGGGGACCTTAGAAGAAATTACCAGATCAATATATTGATCCGACATAACAATATCAGGACCATCACCAGGGGAACTTCGGCCTCGTCTCACTGAGGCGGGCTCTTAGTTGGCATGGGAGGAGAATTATTGCGAGGAGGACTTTAAACTCGAACATCTTCTTGAGGTGATGGCGAAGGCGGCCGAGTAGCATGCGAGGTCATGGTCGGACCACTAGGCTTAGCATAAAGAGGAGCACTATCCATATAAAGGGAAAAAACAATTCAGAAATAGAAAGAGAAAAAAAGAAGTACAAGTTAGAATATGCAAGAGGGCTTACCCAGAAACTCCGGGCATAGTTTTTCGCTTCGGAATGTGCTGGGATGATCTCTTAACTCGTTTTTGGGGATCCACGTCCGAGGGATTGTTCGAAGAAGCACACTTCTTTGATGGAGCGGGAGCTTCGGACGCAAGGGGTTCAACTTCGTGCACCTGGCCAGATGGATTAGCTGGGAAAGAAGGAGCCGGAAATGCGTAAGAGATAGGCACCGTGGCCACTACCTCGATAATTTGGATGTCGTCTGAATCACCTTCATTGGCACGGGTAGAGGCTTTACCCGGAGTACGAGCGGGAGCATCCTCAGGTTCGGGGATAAATTCCTCCGGGTCTGGTTCTCCATTATCCGGGGTGCTGCAGTCATCACTCCAAGGAAGAGCCAACACCTCGGCGTCTTCCGAAAGTTGCTCGTCAAATTTCTACAGAAAAAGCAGAAAAAATTTAGCGGAATAATCGATGGAAAATAACTCGGATGGGGCAACTCATGTTCGAATTACCTGAGGAGTGGGATTGTCGCGGGAAAAGGGCTTCATTCCCCACACCCATTCCTCGGGCATGTCAGTCTTGAAGATAGCTCGGACGAGTTTCTAAATTTGAACGTTGTCTAGCTCAACTGTGGAGGCTCGGTTGGGATCCAGAGGACTGCTCATATAGCAGAGCTTGTGAGAGCGAAGTTGGAAGGGGAAGATCTGGCTACTGATGAATGTAGCCATCAAATCTTCACCGTGAAGCCCCGCCCGAATTAATTCCTTCAGTTGGAGCTCGAACGCTTCAGCAAGAGTGTCAGTCTTCTTCGGATTATAATTCCAATTCTGTTTAGAAGGAGGGCTGACTGAGAAGGCAGGGAGCCGAATCTTATCCTCCTTGCCAGTATTCTTTATGTATAAAAACGAACTATGCCACTTTTTGCAGAACTCTAGGCCTGTAACTCAGGGGGAACAAAGAATTCTTCTGAGGTGTGATGGAAGCGGCCCGACACTGAGTCAGAGACTTCTCAGAGGGATGTAGAGATTTCTCCGGCACAACATTAGCTCAGATGTGGAAAAACTTGGACCAGACCACTACAGAAGGCCAGAGGCCGAAGTATCCCTCTGAAGCCGAGATAAAGGCCGACAAAGAAGTGATGGCGTTAGCCGGCAGGTGATGAGGCTGGAAGTCAAAGAATTCAAGGAAGCTCTTGGAAAAGTCTCTAAGATGAAGACCGAACCCTCTAGAGAAATGCGACATGAAGACTACATACTCGCCGCCCTCAACTATATTCCTTGCCGAGAACCACGCTATGGACCCACCATGAGGTCTTCTTCTCCCACGACGGCGCAGCTGTGTGAGCTCAACATGGGCTCGTCGGAGGATCCGATAGAGGAGGAATCGCTATCGGCAGGGAGTGGACTCGAAATCCAAGGCCCCGTCGTAGCGACGATGGGCACGGTGGCAGCGGACGGAGAGAACTGCCGCGGAGGCCTAACGCGGAAGCGAGGCGTGGTGAGGAAGGACAAAACAAGGGTGGCGCACCGCGGGAGAGGGAGCAAGGCAGCATGGTCGCGGGAGCAGGAGCACAACGGTGGTGGCTCAAGAAGGAAGACGAGGAGAGTGAGAATGGGAAAGTAAACCAATCCTCTCCCCACTCCCCCAATTTATAACCGCGTGTGGTGAGAGGTAGTGGGATTGTGAATGCGCCACGATAACCGCAAAAAAGGTGTGTATCGTTTGTTCTCGATCGGCGATTGGAACCACAAGCATGATCACACGGCGCATGAGGAGACCAGGCCGCCATGACCATTGCGTTGATCGAAGAGTCACTGCATCGATAAGACTGCCGCAGTAATTACTGTAGCGATGTCAGGATGCACTGTAGCAGTACAAAAAATGAGACAAAAGGTAATGATCCATACACGTAGGACGAAGCTTACCAGATAAGCTTAGAGGATGTCTCGGACAAAGATGAGTGACTTGGAAAGTTAGTCACACCTCGGAAAAAGAGGATGAGCAAGGAGGAGAAAAAACAAGAAAGGCACCGACTGAATAATAAGTCGGAAGGAGAGAATTACAAAAAACTAAGTGTCTAGAAATTGCTGTGGTCTAGCTGAATGAGGCCTGCGAGACCGCACCAACTTCGGGGACTAATGTTGGGGGGATGACCCCACGTAGGGTCAAGATAAGTAAAAGGAGAGAGGAATGTTCATGATCAAGGCCGTATCTAGATATGATCCGGCTGAGTCATGTAGGAGTCGGCCGAATGAGGTCCGACTAACCCCGAATCAAGTGTTTAATACTTGACTCAACCGACATATAAGATATGTCGAAGTAACATGGTCACGCATATTAAGTGCAGGGTGATGTCAAGCCGAGTCATGTGAGGTGAGGCCGGGTAAAGGGAAGCTTGCACAAGAAGGAGGAGGCAAGCCCCAAAGTCAAACCCTAGCCACATTTCTCTCTGGAATCTGGATAGTGCCAAGCGCTAGGGACAAGGAGCAGAGCAGCAGAGGAGCAGAAGGAGGTCACGGAGGTGACATTCGTTAGGCCCGAGGCTCACATGTGGTGGACTCTGGGTCTTTGCCATCGATAGAAGGGGGACACGGAAAGAGGTCCACCGAGTTACCACTTTGGGACAAGCATATTCCACGAATATGCTGGTCCATGTCATCCCTAGAAGGCACCAAGTCATTCCTTTATAAGGAGGGGCTGGGTGTCTGGAGGAGTGGATTGATTGATTTTTCCTCAGTGGGCACTAGTTGTAGCTTCTTCTTCCTCTCGCTCATACAGCTCCAGGAGAAATTTTAGCTCCTTTGGTGTTGAATAGAGATTGAGTTCTAGCATTCTTAGTGTAGAAACCGCTACATCTTCCCTCCCTGGATCCCACTAGCATCCATTATCCCCCAACTTAAGCCTACCCATGTCACCTCTCGTGCCACCATCACGACAAATCCTGTGATCTCACACGAGCACAAAAGAACAATATGGGCAGGAAAAAGACAAATACCGAGAGTGGCAGGAGCAACAACTAGCATATACCACCACACATGATTGTTAGCCCACAGCAAAGAACCTACAGATATGCGCAAAACAGTAGGTTCAACACACTAGGTGGAGATCGAGCTAGGCGTGGCACACTGGCCAGAATGAGGACACATATCATATGGTCCTGGAAGGAGGGAGAGCGACATGGAGGCATGCAAGCATGTTGGACGGCTGGAAGGGCAGACCAAGGATGGCACAACGATGTGCAGACATGGACAACAACACTTGAGGCGGAGGCCGGCATGGAGCTCCGACGGTAGGGGTCGTTGGCCGCGAGGAAGAGGAGGGCAGATCAAGCATGTCGCTGCTCGCTGTAGAGGCGGCCAGGGAGGAAACAGGGCCCCGCAGTAGAGGTAGAGCTTGACGAGAAGAGGTCGGGAATGTGTAGTGCCATGGCGGCTGGAGAGGAGGAGGATGGCAAAGCGGCATAGGCGGCAGTCGCAGGCTCTGGGAAGGGCGGTCGTGGGCGAGCGAGGTCGAGCGGACGAGAGGGGCGACAGGTCGCAGAGGATGCGGCGGCAGGGCGGAAGTGGCCCGAGCTGCAGCAAAGGGAGGTCGTTGCTGGATGGAGCTACAAGGTGGGAGTTCGGGGGAGGGCATTGAGGCCGAGGCAGGAGAGCGGCAAGGTGGGCATGAAAGGAAAGGGCGGCGGTGTTCCAGGCAAGAGAGAGGCGCCGAGAGGGAGGAGAGACACGCGGCTCGGGATGGACGTACAAGCGGGGGTAGGTAGGGGAGAACACGTGTGGAGCCAAGGGAAAAACGTTGGGGTGGGGTTGTGTCGATGAAGGCTGGCACTAGCGCGATAACACGGTGGGAAGGGTGCGCGCACTGTGGGTCTGGGTGCAGAGGGTTGGCATGATGCGTTGGAATGTTGCCTGCGTGCACGCTGTGGATGGTCGGGTATATGGGTCCAGGGTGAGCCGGTGAAGCTGGGAAGTGGCAGCGGGGTGGCGGCTGAGTGGAGGGAGGGTTTGGTGTAGGTGGGGATTAGGGTTTGGGATGAGAGGGGTTTTCGTGTTAGGGTTCGTCCAGCCAGCTTGGCCTTTGGGCCGGGCCAGTTTAGATCTAGGGTTTGGTTTGCCGGGGTAGTAGGTAGTTTGGCCTACGGGCCGGGTTGCCTCCCTTAGTGAAAATAGTTTTGTTAATATTATTTTACAAAACCTTTACAAATAGTTTTTAGGCAAAACAAAGATCTAGACAGACCGACTTGATGATTTGAAATAAGAATGGCTGATGTAGAAAACAAAATAGGCTTTGCGAAAATAGGTTTGGAAAATTAAGATGCATGCAAAATGAAGATGCTCAAATGCAATGTAGCATGATGACATGATCATGTAGTCATGAGGATGCACAAAACAAAAACACAACAATTTTCTAGTAGTGGTTTTATCCGTGGTGCTACTCCAGCCTTTTTGGTAACTCTAAAGCATAAGCTATGGTTCTATTCTGACTCAGTATCTTGAATGGACCGATATACCTTGGACTCAATTTTCCTTTTACTCTGAATCTTTTGACAACCTTCATCGGACCAACCTTGAGATATACCATCACTACAAGAAATGTTTCCTTCCACAACGACTGGGCCTGCCAGTCGTTGTAGAAGGCGCCTCTTCCGCGACGAAAATCTCGGCTCGACCATGGCCAATGCAAAACTTTTTCTTTCCGGTTTCACGCCCCTCTACTACAACGAAACTGCTAAAAACATGGAGGAAGCTCGTCGGGCGCGTGGCAGAAGTAAGATTTCTGCTTGCTCGCGGGATGTTGACTCGCCAAAGTATTTTTTTTGCGTGTGGGTCCTGGATGTCAGTGACTCTAGCAGACCAAACTTTTCAGTCGCTCCTCCCTGATTTAAACTCAATAACGTTGTTCGATGCCCCTTCCGTTTAGTCAGGCTGCTGGGTCCTTCATGTCTGCCTCACATTAGAGGAATCGTGTGTATGATGTAATTTTTTTCCATCCTAGTTCCGAACTTGATAGCGTCGCTTGATGCATCTGCCATTTAATCAGGCTGCTGGGTCCCACTTTTCATCCTCACACTAGAAGAAACGTGTGCATGATGGACTTTTTTCCTTGGCTCGTGCCTCCCTGATATGAACTCGATAATGTTGCTTGATCTATCTGCCTTTAATCACGATGTTGGGTCCCACATGCCAGTCTGTCATTACAAGAATCGTGTGTATGATGGAATGTTTTCCTTCACTCCCGCTACCATGCTCCGAACTTGATTGTGCTGCTAGATGCATCTATAGTTTAATCACGGAGCTGGGCCCCACATATGATCATCCCATCATAAGAAATGTGTGCATGCTAAAAAAATTCCGTGGCTCGTGCCTCCCTGATTTGAACTCGATAACGTTGCTTGAACTATCTGCAGTTAATCACGATGCTGGCTCCCACATGTTAGTCTCTCATTAGAAGAATGGTTTGTATGATGGAATTTTTTTCCTTTGCTCTCGCTACCCTGTTCCGAACTTGATTATGCTGCCGTTTAATCACGCATATGGATCCATATGTCATTCTCTCATTAGAAGAAACGTGTGTATGATGGACTTTTTCCCCTTGGTCGCGCTACCCTATTCCAAACATGATAACACTGCCAGATGCATAATCACGCAGCTAGGCCCCACGTGTCATACTCTCATTAGAAGAAATGTGTGTACGATGGAATTTTTGCCCTTGGTCGCGCCTCCGTGTAAACTTGATATCATTGCTCGCTGCATCACCCATTTATTCAGGCTGGTGGGTCCCATATGCCAGCCTCACATTAGAAGAATCGTGTGTATATGATTCAAAATTTTCTTCTCTATCGCTACCCTGTCCCTGCTTGACGAACCTGGGTCCCATATGTTAGCATTTTATTAGAAGAACGTGTGGGACTTTTTTCTCGCTCACAACTCCATGTTTCGAACTTGGCAACATTGCTCGATGCATGAACAGAAGTTTATAAAGGCTGCTGGGTCCCACATGTCATCATCTCATTACAAGTAACTTGTGCATATGTTGGAATTTTTTCTTGCTTGCGCCTCCATGTTCCATAATTGGCAACGTTGCTCGATGCATCAGCCATTTATACAGGCTGCTGGGTCCCACAAGTCGGAATTTCATTAGAAAGAAACGTGTGCTTGTTGGACTTTTTTTTATCGCTCGCGCTTTCATGTTTTGAACTTGGCAACGTTGCTCAATGCATCAACGATTTATACAGGCTGGTGGGTCCCTATGTCAGGCTCTCATTAGAAGAAACATGTGCATGGTGTACTTTTTTCACGCTCGCTCCTCCCTGTTTCGAACTTGGCAATGTTGCTCGATGCACCAGCCATTTATGCAGGCTAGTGGGCCCCCATGTCATCCTCTCATTAGAAGAAATGTGTGCATGCTAGACTTTTTCTCGCTCGCGCCTCCCTGTTTTGAACTTGGCAACGTTACTCGATGCCTCCTTTGTATTAGGTCTCTCTGGTGGTTCCCACATGTCAGCCTCCTCTGTAGAGTACACGTGTGTATGTTGGATATTTTTTTCCGACGTCTCCCCCTGTTTGATCTTGGTAACGTTGTTGGGTCCCAGATATCAGTTTTCTGTGTGCAAGAAACGTGTTTATGATGGAACAAATGTACAAGTACGACATGTATTATATATATATTGATAACCCTAGGTTTCGAATCGAACTAGACTTCAACAAATGGCAACTGCGTGCGCTTTCACTATGCTAGAACCAACTATGCTACTACTCATAAAATATTAGGATTAGAAATGTTGATATCACTTAAAATGAAAAGGCAGCGATGAAGATTGCCATTCAAAATGCTACATGGTTAGCATAAATAAAAATTGGGTAGGCAAACTTGTACTATACTTAATCAGAATGGCACGGAAAATGCTAAATTAAGAAGATTTTGGGCGATATAAAATATAATTTGGGTCCAATCTTGTGAACAAAGGGTCTTATTATCGTGGGCTCGTTAGTAAAATTTCTTTTGTGTGCTTCATGCTTAAAAAAAGTAACAATGTGTTGAGGGTTGGCGGCCCACAACCGACCTTACCCAAGAAGGACAAATTCGCGAGATTTTGGGCTAGAGTTGGGTCGAATGTGCTATTTTCTAATGAACTCCTCACTGAATTTGCAATGTTTTGTGCTTGGCTTGGTTCGAATGTCCAATCTTTTTGTTAGCTCCTTAGTGAAAATTTGATGTAGTTAGTAAATTATACTATGGTTTGGCGGATCTGCTCACCACCAAAGGCTAATTAAGGGAAGTTTTTTCAGAAACAAGATTGTGGGAGTTTCTTGTCCGAAGTGGTTTGAAAAATTCATTTTCATAGGCTCAATAGTGAAAATACATTTTACTGAAGGTCGATGGTCAACCTGACCTGGATGTACCTACGCTGCATCAAAAAGAATGAAGTTGGAAAGGGAGAAAATTGACCAATATTGTAAGACTTGATACGACCTAGCTAGCAAAGAACTTTGGCAGCACAAGATTCGACATGGAAAGTACTAGAGGGAGTTTGACTGATTGACATAAAATCATGTCATATTCAAGTCTTACAGCGTAGTATCTCAGGAAAGATCATATTTAGAGATGGTTTGGGTGGCTTTGAATCTGCCCAATCAATTTGATGTACTCAAAGCCATGTAATCATGCCATTTAAACTGTAGGTGATAGATAAATAGTGGTCTTGACTTGCCCAGCTTCAAACAGCTTGGGTAAGCACCAGCTTACTGATCACTCGAATTGTATGCTTTAGTACGATCAAATTAATACATGCCACAATTAGCGCCAACATGTGGCACTGTCATCATGCAAAAAGGAAAAGAATTTGCACATTTAGTTCACAGTTTCAAACACCCTAAATACAACCAGTTTGCACACTAGCACATCACATTACAATGTCAGCACATCAAAGCTTGACTTGTTCATTTCACATACACTGACAGAGTTTGCATAAATATTTTTTTAGAAGATTGCATAAACATTTTCTTTGCCTGCTTTGGCATAACGGTCGTTCATCACTTACGGCCCAGTTAAGCCTATTTCTTGGCCATGGTGACCTAGTTTTTCTATCTAGAAGGAATATTCCTCTAAAAACACAAAGCCCTGCACAGTAAGAGTATTGATAAATATAGTACAGAAATGACGTTGGGAGATAAGGACCGCTACATGGATTATAACGTGGAAGAAAATACTAATTACAAAAGCATGTCATGGCTCATATAAACTGATTCAAACTAGCCAATAATACTAGTGTACTAACAGTCAAATGTTGAACCACGACAAAAAAAAAGATGACACAGCGATACATGAGAAAGATGCACAACTCATTCTAGAAACGGAACAACGAGCCTACCACACCTAAACCAGGCCTAAACCAAATTGCCGCTTGTCGCACACTGTTCCAACCATCTTTCGGAAGGCTGCTAACTTCCACAGGCTCACCTTCAATTGGGTGCAGGTTGTAGCGTTTAATCTGAGGGAATTGTATTCCGCGAAACCTCATGTATGTTGTGTAGACACAATTTTTCCTCATGAATGGGAAAAATGTGCCATCAGGAGCGCATCCACGTTTCTTCATCATGTTGTCAAATATTGGATAATTGAGACCGAGAAACAGAGAGTTGTCGCCTAGACTGTTAACCTACCTCCAAACGTTGACCCCTGCAGGCCCAATATAGCTAGGATCATGTTCAAAAACGTAGACACGAGCGGATGTATATAGGCGTAAGTTAGTCCCATTTTGAGCATGGGGAATGACTTTAGCCTCTTCACCATGGGCAACCCCCATGCCATATGTCGTAATTATGATCATCAAGCATTCGCCGTCAGCCGATCGAGCGAGGAACCACATGCCTGGCCGATAATTCAGAATAGGTGCTGGGCTTACAAATGGCAACTCCTTGTTTCCCGCAACATCAAAATTGGAGACAAAAAGTGTGTTACTGGAATACATATTATAACACGAGCATTCTTCAATGTTCATACTAACAGTGTGAATAGGAAAATCCTGATTAGTAATTGATTTTTCCTATTCTTCTTCTTCCATATCTTACTTTCCTAGTTGTTGTATGTTTTAAAAGAGGGACCGGTCATTCAGTTATATAAAAAATCAGGGACACTTTGGATCACATGAACACATGAATGAGAAAAAATGCTAGAAGCACCAACATTTTATTGATATAGAGGCATGTGCACTAGAATCCTATAGGATTAGATACCTGCAGGGTTTTGTATCAAGTGTAGTGTTTGATTGCACACGAAATCCGAAGGAATTGTACAAAGAGGTTGGTGTGGATGGAAATTTTCCTCCAAAATAGATTGAAAATCATTTGAAGGAATTCATAAGGATTATACTCTTTTGAATCAAACATCTTTATAGAATAAAATCTAAGGATCCAAATACTACAAAAAATATACGCTGATCCAAAGGAAAAGATTGGTGTCCTACAAAAATCCTATGTGATTCCTACAATCTGAGAAGGGCCTAAAATTAAAAAAAAATCAAGAAACCTGGCTTCAGTGTGTTTCCCTCACATTTGAGATGTTGGTTAATACTTTTCATATTATGACAATGAATGAACTTAATAAGTGCAGGGAGCGCCGTCATACACTATATTTTTGAAAGACTTATTACTGGTACTAATTCATTAGTAGAAATTTTCATCCATATTTATTAGGACAAAAAGGGTGTGCTCATTCAGTCTTATGAATGGTAAAACATAAGCAAGGTAGTTAAGGAACAACTTCAGTAAATCACTCACAATGTAACATGGAACTAGAATTACCTTCCAATGTGGGATCCTAGCAGTAGGTGCATCCTTCACCTGCGACCGCAAAAATGAGGCCACCGTGTTCAATGACATCGTGGTACTATTGCCTTCCATGACCTGAATGGTCCAGACATATGCAAACTTCGCTACCGCCTTCTAGGTAGGAAATTTCACTATCGAACAACGCGAGGAGCTTGTAGTCTGTGTAACCTCCAGCTTCTGTGGGCACTCTTCAGATTACGATCTAAAGGGTTCGCAACATAGAAAACAAAAAAATCCTACGATGGGAACAACTATGTACCAAGATCTATCTACTAGATAAAAGCAACGGGGGGATATACATCCGTAGAGAACATACCCGTGAAGACCGACAAAGCTTAACGAGTCAGATCAAGAGGAAGTCCTAGCACCGCAAAACAGCAGCGCATCCATGCTCGCACACACGTACAAGACACCGAGCAACCTCCGCCTCCTCTCTCCAGCGATGCAGCGGAAGCACAACCCTTTCTTGCCGAATAGCCACCGGGAATATGTATCTCACTTGTCCGAGACCATGGGGAATAAATTCTAGAGGGGGAGAGAGATCCTTCACGAGGAGCTGTGAGTAACAAGTGAGAGGAGGGGGTCCTTTTATAGGGGAGGGGGCAGCCCAAGGGGGCATGGCCGCCAGCCAAGGAGGGTACCCCCACCTCTCCCTCATTCATGTGGTGGAAGCTCCACTCACATAAAAACATCTCCACTCACAATTCCACTCATATGCATTAATTTTCCACCAAAATTAATGCAAGCTCTCATTTAAATAAAACTCTTTTATTTATTTATTCAGAATGTTGTTAATTACTTTAATTAACAAAAATTTACATAAAACCCCTTGCTAGTATTAAATTTCACATGCAGAACCAGTTTCAGCAATTTCAACCGAAACAGTTTCGGTGTCTAGTGAAATAAATTCCTGCGCTTGTTATTCTTTCCGGCATGAAACTTTTGCTCCAATTGGATGTCAGTGTCCCTTAAGTGTGCCACCCTACGGTTCGCAAATAATGCGGACATGATCGAGACCCTTCTCCGATCAATAATCAGAAGCAGGACCTAGAGATCCATACTGACTCCCACACATTCAACGATGACTTTCCTGTGATCGTCGGAACCTTATACGCTAGTATCTTAATCCCTTTGTTTCATGATATATTACATGTCCGAGATTCGATCATCGGTATATCCATACCTAGTTTGCTCTCGTTACCGACATACACTCTTTTCTTGTTCCCGTGATATAACATTCTAGTGATCAAATCACTTGCTTGCAAGCTAATCAATGTGATATCACCGAGAGGGCCTAGAGCATATCTATCCGTCATCAGGATGAACAAATTCCACTCTCGACCCATTAGCCTCAACATAACACTTTAGTAGTTCAGAAGCCATCTTTATAATCACCCAGTTACGGTGTGACGTTTGATGTCATCAAGAAACTCTTCCGGTGTTAGTGATTGACATGATCTCATGGTTTAAGGATTAGGATGACTTCGTAATAAGTTGTTATAGAAATATAAACTCAATGACTTTGATCGTAATGTTATACTTCGGATGAATGTTCATCACATCATTACACTAATGTTGTGACCTTGTGATTAACAACATCCAATGTCCATGATCAGGAAACCTTTGATCATCTTGTTAATCAACGAGCTAGTTTATAAGAGAGGCATAACTAGGAACTTCCTTTTTGTTTATTAAACACACATGTATTAATGTTTCCGTATTAATACAATTATAGTATGCAAAATAAACATTTATCATAAACAAGGAACACTTCCTTCAGTCTCCGAGTTGCACTAGTGACAATAATCTAGTTTGAAAACTTTGCGTATTGAACACCTATGGCTTTCTGGTGTTCCATATACGCAACTGCAAGTGGTTAACATAATCTACGGATCTGACACTTTCAGGTCCGTGTGTATTTGCATGTCTTTGCGTCTCCACGCATCACTCATTCTCCAATGAGATGGCATTGTATAAATTTTGTGTTTTGGTGAGACCTTTAGTTCCTTAGGGTTAAATCACGTTGATACTATTGTCATACAATATATCTTTAGTGTTAGCCCGTTGCGAACCACACCTTAGTTTGATAACAAACTACTTGACACAAATTCCCTCCTTTGCTGCTACTATAGCAGTCATATACTTAGCCTTTTGTTGTAGTATCCGTCACAATGTGTTAACTTTGGAATACATCCAAATACATCATGGAAACTCCTTTCCATTTCATTGTGCCACTTATAGTTTAAATTGAGATAAACTTAATTTGTATCTTGTGACAAAACTAGTATCAATGTAATGCTTTACAATGAAATATTTGTAATTGTTTGTCACCTCTACACAAATATATATTCTTAGTTCTTCCAAAGGATCATAAGAATATCCTCACTATCGTCCAATGATCATTTTATGATTCATTCTGGTATATGCTCATAACACTTACAACATAGGACATATCTGGATGTGTACATATCATGGTATGATTGATCAAAACATCCTTGTGATTTCACTCATCAAGTGTCAAAGCACTTGAATCTTTCTTCACTTATCAAGTGTCGATACACTTGAATCTTGATTTAATTCCTTTTCATGCGACAAGAACCGCTTCTTGTCGTTTCTATATTTAACTCCTTCAATATCTCATATATGTACGTTTTGCACAACCATATCTGCGTCACAGTCTATCCACTATAGACATTCATGCTAAATATTCGGGTTTTGCCTAAGTCTTTCATCGAAATGAAAGTATTAACCTTTGTCAATAAAAATTACATCATTTCTAATCAACAAGATCTCCTCCACATAATGTATTAGAAATATGTCTTAGCGCTCCCACTTAATTTCTTGCAAATGCAAGCATCTTCATCATCTCCTGATGAAAAACTCCTTTTTCATCACGGTGAAGATTCCTACTCCACGATGCTTACTTCAACCATTGAAGTTTGCATGCCCTTTTAGCATCCTCTGTATTAAAAAAACCCTTTGGACCGTGTCATGTACACGTCCTAGGTAACCATTCTATTAGAGGAATTTTGTTTTGTTTATTCATCTACCATATACCAAATTATATGTAGTGGTTGCTACTTTAATCCGTCCAGACTAAATATCGCTATGAAAGATCAAATCTTGTCATAGTCAACTCCTTGAACATTGTCATAAAATACTTTACCGACATGTCAACTATTTCATAGATGTGAAACATCCATGTCTGTTTCTTTATAGATCCAAATACGACCGATAGGTTTTTACACCTTTTCGGAGGGTGTTCCAAGTTCAAAACTAGATTTCTCGTGTATAGAACTATCACGGATTTTATGGCTTCAAGCCATTTGACGGAGTCAGGGCCCATCATCGCTTCTTTGCATGTAGTCGGTTCATCATTGTCAAACAATAATGATTTACTCTCAAATACTAGCATTTGATTGTTTATCCGACCTACTTAGTTCAATAAGAAATTAGATCTCCGTGACCACAACCTTTGAGGCACATAAGCTATGAGCATTATGGCAGCCTCCGGAACGATTTCCGGCGCTGCGCAACTCAGCACATTTAGCTAAGGTCTGTTAACCTTATCAAAGTTCTATTGTCCTCCCACTTAAATTTTACGAAAAATTCCTTTTTCAAGAAACTTCACGTTTCAAGCGACAAACCCTTTTGTCCTTGGTGTTATGGAGGAATACCCAATTGTTATTCGAAATAACCTACAAAGATATGCTCATCCGACTTCGGTTGTAAACATCTTACTTATGTTTAGCATACCAAAATTTAAGAAATGACAACTTGGCTTTTACCCCAAACCATAACTCATATGGTGTCATTTCAACGGATCAGGATGGAGCTCTTTTCAGTGTAAAAGCGGTAGTCTCTAAAGCTTTAATCTTTTAAAACATAATGGCAGTTTTATAAATAACACCTTTGATCCAACCATGTAAAACAAGGTTTCATTACAAATCTCAAAAACTCCATACTCCTATGGTGTTTCAGGAGATGTAAATCTAGGTGTTTTGCTAAACTTGCAACTCAAATAAATCCCTTTTCTGATAAAAACATAAATCATTTATTTTCTTGTTACACTTGCAACTCAAATAAATCCCTTATGATAAAATCATAAACCATTTATTTTCTTGTTACAATGATTTTCACTTCATCTTGAAAGTCTTTGAACATTTTCAAATATTTCATACTTCTTTCTCATTAAGTCAACATTCACTCAAATTTCTGGAGAAAGTATATGAAGTTGAAACCCATCGCTTACGACTACATACATCGATATGTATAAATTCCAATATTTTAGTCGTTCGTTCTTCTTTGGCCTTTGAACAAAGTTTTAATTATCCCGAGGAAAGTATCACAAGCGTCACTTGATCAAATCAAAGACTCCAAAAATCAATGAATATGGAGATTCTTCATGTTTTCTTTCCAATATAATTTAAACGGCGATGTCACTTCATAAGTGATCTTTCAATCATTTGTCTTGTGAAATTTTAGCATTAGGTTTTATGGATGTGATTTCTCCAACTAGATTTGAAAATCATCCATCTTATATGGAATACGGTAATTATTTGAACAACCTTTGTTCTCATAATACCTGATTTAAATAACAATTATTAAAACAAATCTTGAAGTCAAGCTTTGATGTCAATGAGAAATACGAACAACGGTTTGGTTGTTTGTTTTCGATGAACATCGTCACATATTCTCTTGCTAGTTACTTAGGCCATTGTAGTTCCCTATGAAATTTCATACCAACCAATTCAGTATCCAATACCCAAGAACCACATTGTTTAACAAGCAAAGAATACAACCATAACATGTATATCATCTATATACCTAAATTGGATATTTCCAATCTTTTCTTTTCTGCCAAATATATTTTACAGATTCTCTTTCAGCATTTCCTTTTCCTTTTAAAAGAATCTATCAACATCAATAGTGGCGCCATATACATGACACATAGTCCAAAGCATTTATATTCAAATAAAAATACCTTTGGACTTACACTTTGAAGTAGATCACCATCATCAAATGATCGGCATTCTTTCAAAATCCATTCTTTAATAATCTTTTAGTGTAGTAAATACTTTACATACATCTTCTATTCATCCTTATCATGACGACTTTCATGATCAAGCTAATGTAGCTTATAAAGATGAATCTTGAGTATAATGTTACTTTCCAAAACCCTTTTGGATGATTAGGATGTCTAGCATCTCCAACCTTTGTAAATTCTCATCCAATATGAGAACATATATTATGCTCTATCATATTGCAACCAAAACATTGTTTCAGATATCATTATATCTGCCACACATGATGGTTTCTGAAACAATTCTTTCAGCTCCTAGATAATCTCGATATTTAAACCAAGAATCATGGAGGCAAACATGATACTTAAGATACTAACACTGGAATTGTTACTCTCGATTTAATACTAATTATTAAATTTCACGGAGTAAACAGAGTTTGCTGAAAGTTTGCAATAGGAATTTAAAATTTAGATTGACACTCAACACAATACGATACCAGTTTGTAAATTATTTATCCAGAATTCTATAGTTCTATTATCTGAATTACAACTATGCATAAGGTGGTGAACGAATGCCAATGACTACAACAAATTATGCAAATTCACTTTGATTTAATTTATGCTAAATTGAGTTATACTAATCCAAATTAGAAATGAACTCCCACTCAAAAACGACATCCATTATTCCTTTTTGGTGATTACATCAACCAAATCCACTACACCAAGTCCGATCATCACGTGAGTCAGTGTAGCTTCAAAGGCGAGCATCCATATGGTCATCATATCAAAACATATGACTCGTTCTTAACCTTTCGGTCCGTGTTCCAAGGCCATGTCTGTACATGATAGGCTCGCCAAGTAAGAACCTTAGTATTCGCGTGTGTAACTGTCTTACACACGAGATATGCTCGTGGATTCAAGTACACCCAATCATCACGTGATGTCTTGAAGCGACGAAACATTGTCAGTGCATACTTAAGGAAGAACACATTTTTATCTTGATATTTAAATGAAGTATCATCTTATTATGCTAATTGTCACATCCAAAGATTTTCCAAATCTTGTTATGTGAAAAATAAATAAACAAAATAAATAATTGTTGAAAATCAGGGTGAAAAGAAACTTTTGTTTCTAAATGGAAACTTAAAATCCCATCTTGAACAAACTTTAATTAATATTTGAATTCAACAAAATCCAAATCAAAAGAAATGCATTCCTCATAAAATGCATCTTGAAATTTAAACACTTGGAAAATAAATCCAAACCCTAAAATCCTAATGGAATAAAAATCATTTCCAAGTTATCTCCAAGCCTATGGATTTGATCCATATAAAAATTTGTCAACAAACATTTACAAATGATCAAGAATGATAAATAGAAATATTATAAGACCATATAAATTGGTTTCACTTAATTTGGAGCCATATATAAAATCTTATGAATATAATAAGATAAGGAAATTAAATTTCCAAAGCTAATAAAGAACCTATCTATAAATCCATACAAAATGGTGAGCAAATAATCCTAAAGGGATTTAAAAGGATAAACAAATACCAAATAAGATGTTACAAATTGGAATCACCAAGTTTGGATCCCTAAATAAAAGATATGAATTTTATAAGATAAGGAAAGAAATTATTCAATAAGGAATATTTAAAGACCAAATTAAATATTGGCCTAATCCATTAAGCAAACGGTATGAATAGAATCCAAATCCAAATAAAATAAAAGGATAAGGAATTTCCAAAATAAAATAAAATGGCATTAACCATTCTATCCCTATTTTAATAAAGACAAATCTCTAAATAAGAATAATTATATAATTCATGAGAAAATAGTATTTTGGAATTTACCCAAGTGGAATAAAAGTTGTTTAATTATTTTAAATAAAATAAATCTTCCAAATAAAATTTAGGGAATTAAAACTATATTAAATTCCATTGGAATTAAAACAAATACCCAATTCAAATGATTTATGAATCATATCAAATACTTTCCAAATAATTCAAGATGAATTATTTGACACCCTATTAAACAAATAAAAACCTACTGAAAATATTTGGAAGGTTTAAAGAATTTATATGGTGTTTGAAAATAGTATTAAATCTTATTTTATTTAAAACATTGGCCCTTTTGAATAATTAAAATACCACAAAAAGAATAAAATATTTATTCTAAATTTGACTTAAGAATGTTTTATTAATCAATGTTTGAATCCACACAAAGTTTGACAAAGGTTTGAATTCAAATGAGTGTTTGAATTGATTAAATAAAATCAAAACAGAATATTAGAAAAGGAAAAAGAAAAACAATCTGAACAAAAAAAATGTGAAAAGGAGCAGCCCAGCCAGCTAGCCCACTAAGCCCAACTCGCAGCCCACCTGCATCCCCTCTGCCGAAGCATTTTCTCACTCAGACACACACCCGCGAGGACACTGACCGATGGACCCCACATTCCTTTTCCCTCTTTCGCTGACAAGACGACCCCACGCCACGTCATCGTCTTCCTCACCCCGCTGACCCCGCCTCTCACCTCGCCGGCCATTGCAGGCGATTAAAGATCGACTTAATCCGCGTTAACGCCGCAGTAAAACCACCCCGCGATCATGCCCTCTTATTCGCCTGCGTTTCCTCTCTGTTTCCCCCTCAGACCCTCACCCTAGCGCGCCCCCAGGCTGCTTAATTTCGCACTTCGCCAACTCTGTCTCCGGCGAGCTCCGCGAGAAATTCCGGCAGCCCCTCGTCGCCCCTCTCCTCCTCGAGCACACAAGCGTGAACCCCAGACCCTGCCGCATCTCCCCGTAGCACCAGCTCATCCCCGAGCGCCCTAGAACCTCGGCAACGACGTCAACCACCGCCGCCACCGTCTGTTTCCTCTCTGGCGAAGCTTCGGGTAAGAACCTGACCGCCCCTCTCTTTCTCTTTCACGCGCGCATCCTCGCCACATCTTTGCGCATCTAACCATACTCTCCTCTCCCTCTGGCATGCACCGAAGCCCCGTCCCCGTCGACAAGCAGAAGCTCCTGGCGCCACCCCTAACTCCGACAAGCGATTCTCATCGATCCCGTGCGCCCCCTCGCCAGCAAGTACCACCTTGAGCTTCCCCACGCCACAGCGAACTCGGTGAACATCTCCCCTTCCTCCCTCGCTTCCTGTAACATCTCCACCGTCGTCGTCTGACCGCTCCGCCGCTAGTCGCCGCCGCCAGCACCGCTGGTATATGGTCAAAGGTTGTGCGCCGTAGGATTTAGATCCAACGCTCGCGATAGAAACTAACCGAAGGGGTACGTTTGATTCTGAGCCACACGATCTGCTTTAGATCCAACGCACCAGAGAGCGCGATCCAGCCAAAGCTCGCTTGTGACTGTTTTAAAAACCAGAAACTTTCCTATTAGATGTTCAAATTTGTAAAATTCATAACTTTCAAACCACACGTCCAAATTTTGCAAATTTTATATCAATGGATTCATCAAAACAAGTACTTTCTGACCATGCACTTTGTTTAGTAAAATGCTTCTGTTAAATTGATTGTTTTTGCAGAAACTTGTGTATGCATGTTTAGAATATAAAAATTGTTCTAAAATGATTTTGAGGATAAAATCTTTGGCAAATAGTTTGTTTTGAACCTACTGACCCTAGGAATCAATTGGTGGTTTAAAAAATGTATTTGGTGAAGCAAAAGAATGAATCTTTGATTTAAAACATTTCTAGCCAAATAAAAATGTTGATTATGGTTTAAAAATGCTTTTTGAAGAAAACCTTTGGGAAATGTTTTGTAATAAACTCTCTGACCCTAAACACAAGTATTTATGGTTTGAAAACATATTTTGTGAACCCTATAGATTGTTTCCTTATTAAAAACATTTCATCACCACATAAAATAATACTTTGGTTTAAAAATGGTTTATAGGTAGAATCTTTTGCAAATAGTTTTGCCACTTTATAAAATGACCAATAAAGTTTTCTAGAATGTTTATAACCTATTATAAACCACTTTTGTAAATAAAACAAAATTTGGCATGCTTGCATGCATTGTTTTGTTTATATTATTTTATGTGATGTTGCTTGAATGGTAGATTGAAATATTGTGCCTTGCTTGATTGAATTGTAGTGAATTGAAGAGTGTGATCATTGCAAAGCCAAGGAGTGAACTTATATTCTCTAACAAAAAGGCAAGTGATGCTTCATACTTTTGTCCCATTATTTTCAGTATGCATTGGTGATATATCTAAGTAGGACTTGCATTTAATTTTTGCTAAGTATAAACTATGCTATGGGAAATCCTAGTAGATGAAACCTTAGTAGAAATTTCCTAAGTTAAGATTCCTATTACTATCATGCTTAGCTTAGCTAATATAAAACAAGGGTGGAATATATATTCATGCTATGGAAAAATTTCTAAGTCTGAGGACTTGTGTTTTGTTTAATAAAACAACTAAGTGAATGAATCACCTGGGTGGAATGGAAGGAATGGTTTGTGTTGAGTGGTTACACAAGGCCAGGGGACTGGTGAACCTTGTGTATCACACTTGTGGAATGCCACCCGGGAACAAAGAGATTTGAGATGTCAAATGTTGAGAAGCTTCAAGTGCAGCCACTTGGCATTATGAGCTCTGCCTGGATCATATAGGTTGCAATAACTTAGCCAAATGGACAGTTGGTGGTTTGATAGGTTGGAACGTGTCCATTCTGGTCTAAGGGAAGGCTTCTGAAGATCTTGTCTTGGTGAAACCAAGTCTTGTGAGGAAAGTGCACCACCTCTGCAGAGTGTAAAATCTAAGTACTTAGCCATGTCCCTGGCAAAGGACAATTTGAGCATCAAGACATGGAAGCTATCAAGAATCTCCTCATCCAAATTTCTAAGTTAAAAACTTGTGGTTGAACAAGGGTTGAAGGATCACCAATTTCTATTGGGAGATGCCTTGGGAAAGGTTTTGTCAAGCAAAAACTTAGTGTTTTCAAATGATAAGGAAAATCTATTTTGAGCAAAGCAAGCCTAAGTTCTACTTAGCCAAATGCATATAGATGATAGACTCCACTATACTACCATAGTATCACTTGCCAATACAATTCAAATGTATTGACCCTTGTGGCTGTAACTTATTATGTTGCAGGTTTGTTTGATGTTAGAGAAGTTATTGATTAGGATTACAAGTCTACAACCAACATGTCTGCCTGTGGCACTTTGAAGATGAAGGACCCCATGCTATTGCTATATTCTGCTGCATTGTAATGAGATAGCCAAATGAGATATGTAATAAGTTATTTTATTCCTGGTTATAAAGTTGTATTATGACCTTTTTTTCTTGATATTACATCTTAACTGTGGATGCTAGCTATTGATCCAGGGACTAGCATTGTAAACACAGGGATATATACCTTATTAAAAGGTTGGGAACCTTTCACTAATAAAATGCGAAACAAGCAATATAAGATGCAATCAAACATCACATGTTTGTAAGTGAAATGATATGGTTCCCGCATATGATCTCCATCATGTGCACCGTGGTATGATCTCTATCATACCTTTATGTGGAAGGCCAAGGTCTATGGAACCTACACGTTACGTGTGTTGTAAGAGTATCATCTTATACTTCTACTTACAACATCACCATATCATAACACTAGCCCAGCAACAATCTAAACTAGACACCTCTAATTTATCCATTGCAAGTTTTACGTGGCTTAGGGCTTTCGAAGATAGAACTGTTCTTACCTACGAACATGAACCACAACAAGGATAATCAAATTGTTGACAACTTGTTGCAAATTAGATATTGACTATAGTAGGAGAGACAGACACCCACTAGCCACTTATGCAAAACTAGTTGCATGTCAAGCGTGGAATAGGTCTCATGTGCGAGGAAATGTAAAGTTTGTCTGGGCTGCTTCATCCCACTATGCCACCAATATCCAAAGTACAAATAAGAAGAAATAATCTCCCACATACTCATATGTGTAATACCCGTGCAAAGCATCTACGCATCGATCCGGCTCTGATACCACTACAGGGTTCACAGCATAGAAAACAAAAAAATTCCTACGATGGGAACAACTATGTACCAAGATATATCTACTAGATACAAGCAACGGGCGGATATACATCCGTAGACAACATACCCTTGAAGACCGACAAAGCTTAACGAGTCCAAACTCGTGCTTGATGTAGACAATCTCTTGCCGATCTCAAGATCGAGAGGAGGTCCTAGCGTCGCAAAACAGCAGCGCATCCGTGCTCGCACACACGTACAAGACACTGAGCACCCTCCACCTCCTCGCTCCAACGATGCAGCAGAAGCACAACCCTTTCTTGCCGAATAGGCACCAGGAACATGTATCTCGCTAGTCCGAGACCATGGGGAATAAATTCTAGAGGGGGAGAGATATCCTTCACGAGGAGGTGTGAGTGAGAAGTGAGAGGAGGGGGTCCTTTTATAGGGGAGGGGGCAGCCCAAGGGGGCATGGCCGCCGGCCAAGGAGGGTGCCCCCACCTCTCCATCATTCATGCGGTGGAAGGTCCACTCACATAAAAACATCTCCACTCACAATTCCAATCACATGCATTAATTTTCCACCAAAATTAATGCAAGCTCTCATTTAAATAAAAAATTTCTATTTATTTTTTCAGAATTTTGTTAATTACTTTAATTAACAAACATTTACATAAAACCCCTTTCTAGTATTCAATTTCACATGAAGAACCAGTTTCAACAATTTCAACCGAAATAGTTTCGGTGTCTAGTGAAATAAACTCCATTGCTTGTTATTCTTTCCGTCATGAAACTTTTGATCTAATTGGATTCCAGTGTCCCTTAAGTGTGCCACCCTACGGTTCACGAATAATGCGGACATGATCAAGACCCTTCTCCAATCAATAATCAAAAGCGGGGCCTGGAGATCCATACTGACTCCCACACATTCAATGATGAATTTCCTGTGATCGTCGGAACCTTATACGCTAGTATCATAATCCCTTTGTGTCACGATATATTACATGTCCGAGATTCGATCATCGGTATCTCCATACCTAGTTTGATCTAGTTACCGACATGCACTCTTTTCTCGTTCCTGTTATATAACATTCTAATGATCAAATCATTTGCTTGCAAGCTAATCAATGTGATATCACCGAGAGGGCCTAGAGCATATCTATCCGTCATCGGGATGAACAAATTCCACTCTTGATCCATGAGCCTCAACATAACACTTAAGTATTTCAGAAACCATCTTTATAATCACCCAGTTATAGTGTGACGTTTGATGTCATCAAGAAACTCTTCCAATGTTAGTGATTGACATGATCTCATGGTCTAAGGATTAGGATCACTTTGTAAGTTGTTATAGAAATATAAACTCAATGACTTTGATCGTAATGTTATACTTCGGATGAATGTTCATCACATCATTAAATTAATGTTGTGACCTTGTTATTAACAACATCCAATGTCCATGATCAGGAAACCTTTGATCATCTTGTTAATCAACGAGCAAGTTTATAAGAGAGGCATAACTAGGAACTTCCTTTTTGTTTATTAAACACACATGTATTAACATTTATGTATTAATACAATTATAGCATGCAAAACAAACATTTATCATAAACTAGGAATATGATAAAAACCACTTTATTATTGCCTCTCGGACATATTCCTTTCACGATCTTCAGTAGGTGAAGACATCCATCCCATGACTTTTCGTCCTTTTCTCCATAGTTGTGGATTCGCCAAAAAACAAAATCTTGAAATATGCATGAGTATAGAATAGAGTACATGTAACTTGTGGGAACCCTGGCTGGCTAGTAACAATACCTGTTATATATTGGTAATGACGTGCACTCAATGCCACTAGTATCCGTCGATCGAAGGTTGATTACTCGATAGGTGTAGATATTTGCTAGGAACCAGACCCCGCTCGGGTCCATGGTGGCGAGCCAGTCGCCGTTTATGCCCACCCAGAATTTTTCATGCATGAAGGGAAGGATGGCGGTGCGCCGAGGTTGGTCGAGGGGCAGCACGTCGTACACCATGTCGTGCAGACGGTTTACCATCATCTCTTCATAGTGCTCATCGAACCAATGAGCAAGCTAAGGCATCAGTAGGCACGGTTCATTCTAGTGGTGCAATGTCCATTTCGTACCTTCGTTATCGCCGATACGATCGTACAACATCTTGCAGCATGTGGCTAGACTAACGGTGCTGGAAATGTCCATATGCCAAATGATGAGATCGACAATGTCCATGATGAGTTGATCCCACTTGTATCGCCCACTGAGCTTCGAATCAGCCTTCACGTCCAGATGCATTTAGGCAGATGCAAGTGCGGTTGGGGTTTTTTGGAGGAGGAGGGGAGCGCTAATGCAAGAAATGGGTGAGAAGAGAGAGAGTGGGGGAGATCGTGGGCGGAGTGGGGACTGGGGAAGAAGATGGAGAGGCAAAGAAAAAAACGAGAGGAGTGATATTTTACTTGCTTGTTCTGTCAACAGCAGCTTCAAGGATGTCACCACCACCTAGAATTTACTGTATGTTAAACTAGCACACCACAGAGCTACTCCTATGTATCAGAGGTGCAATATGGTCTAGTCCCGTCACTTTGATCAGAGGGATTTATTTTTACAGCATTCGTTTCAACATAGTATTTTCAACGGAAAATAGTAGGACAAACTACTACTAGTAGTAACTGCGACATGTACACATGTATCTTCACCTTGTTCCCCTACATATAGAAGTCATAGTACAAGGACCGAAAATATATACACCGGATTCAATGCACGTACGGGTGTGTCCGTGCTAATTTTTACATCTTGCATGAGTTCATATATACATGGAATTACACGTGTCCAGCATGCAACCGCACAGCAAAATGAGAGACGTGTGCTACGAGCACAAACACAAGATTTAATGTGCATGACTTCTTGCCAGTGAGAACCTACATGCATCATGCGCTCGGAGCCACTAGAGATGTCCATGACGGAAATTATAATTTGCCACCAGTTGCACCCGCAACTAGTTGTTGCATGTCACACTTCCAAGTTCTTCATAAAATGTGAAATTATGAACATATCGTATATAGTTAGTCTGTGAATTTCTAGGCCAAAATATTACATGGTTTGGCCACCACAAAATTAGCAAATGAACACAAGATATCATTCGATTAGGATTTTTCTTTTTTTACACAGGTCACGTATGATCATATTACAGGAACGGGTATTGTAGATACACAAGAAATAACATAGCCAATGTTCCTGATTTGTTTCACATTTTTTGATAACTCGAAAGTGCAACAAATAATAAAGGGGTGCGAGCAGAACGAGTTGCAGAATAATCGAAACGCACTGACGAAAGCTATGGCTTGCACACAAAGTTAGTTTTATCAAATTGCACACCTTGAACTTACATTGCGGCAAAATGAGTGGTTTGAGTATAGCAAGTTAACGCGTCAGGGCCATGTGCTACAAATGAGGCGAAGAAACTAATTTAATATACGCAAATCCCTATTCCATATGATCGCTTTGTTCATCCCATCTTCCTTGAACTGTTAATTATGTCGGTTCCAATCCTTCGCAATGTCCAAGCTTGGGACGAACCACAACGGAGTCTGCCACCAATTCCAGCCAATGTTTGTTGAGAAATCAAGAGCGGCGTCTTGAGCATTCATACAAAAGCAGCATATTTCAGGACGAGAATTAAATCCATCAAGGCTAACTTCATGTAGCGAGGTGTATACACAGTTGCTCCTCATTAGATCTCCAGGGACAAGTCCTACAGCGCCAACTATAATAGTAATCAGATAGTTCAATCCAAGGACGATAAAAAATGCCCCAAGGTTAAAAACCCTCCGCCATTGCCTTGGTGGAAGTAACCTACTAGTGTCAATCGAGAAAACATGCAGCAAAACCCAGTAGAATAGGTGTGAATAGCGCGGCCGTGATGATAAGCAATGGCGATAGGATAACCACCATGAGTAATTTCATACCGCCTATCATTAACACCCTCAGTATTGATCAAAATAAGGCTACCACCATCAGGAGATCTTGCTAACCACCACAGATCGGGACCTTACTCACGATTACCGTCAAAATCGGGTGGCCCCGGAAGACGCATAGGACCTTGCAACGAAATAACATTTAGAGATCAGTTCGGCAAAATTAGAATGATGAAGCTAAAAAAATTTAATGATGGGAATTTTACCACATGCCCAAGGATCCCATGCATAAACATTGCCAATCTGAGTTACGGCATAGACAACTCCCTTGTGGATAATTTCAGAATGGTAGCTGAACATGCTGAACTGGTTCTCAAGAACAATCCAGATACCATGAGGACTATCAAGGAAGGCAATTACAGTGTCGAAGATGGCCAGCATAGCGAAATCCTTATAGTTCCCAACAGCTGTGGGAACTCGGAAAATAGCTATCTTCAGTAGATTAGTTGGCTGACCAATGGCCACAAACTTAAGTACCTTGGAGGTGGCCTCAAATTCGAATATTGCTGGTAGACGAATCCTTCGACGAGTGAATACATTCACAAGCTCCCAGTTCAAGGCGATGCCAACAGTGGCGATCCAATCTCCATTCGCGCCTGCCCACATCTTACACTCACATTCTGACATCATATAAAGGAAGGAGGACCTGTACAGCGGCATCAGCTCGCACAAGGTCCAGCTGAACTTCTGTCGTGGCTTCTGCTTGCCCTTGCCACAATAGTAGCTGCCCCTGTAGAACTGGTTCTTGCGATTATCGCGGTAGAAGACATTGTACTCACGCAATAGCTCAGTTGGGTGAGAGTGAAGAATACAGGGGAGACCAAATAGATGAGATTTCGCCATGGATGCATGATGTGTTGCTAAGTATACAGATAATGTTTGAAGTAGGCAATGAGGCTCACGGCGGTGATGACGTCGCATCAGGCTGAGATTTCTTCAAGGGGGCCATTTGAAAACACCCTAGAAGTGTCACTTTCATCGATCGATTGGGCCATCGCGAGGAATAGCTCGAGTAGTTGGGGGACGATGGTATTTGGTTTTGATTGGGGTTTTGGAGGAGAGAGGTAGTGTCAGCTGGCAAGGCGACACGGAAAATAGTCTATCAAACTGGTCGCAGGAGCTGATCCTAAAGCGGCATGGCGGCATTTGTGGGTGACTGTATTGGTGTCCGAGTGGGAATTTCCATCCCCAGGATGTTGGAGGTGAAGTGAGGATGGAGATCGAGGGCAAGAAGAAATATAAGTTGAAATAAAACCAAGCGTGCCTTCTTTCTCTCTGCTAAATCTACTGTGCCTATCGAACTGGGCTCCGTAGATGATCCAAAAGAGGCATGGCGGCGTTGGCGTGTGCTAAGGTGGGCGAGGGCGAGTAGGGATCAGCGAGAAGACAGAGAGGAAGAGGACGGAGAAACAAAGGAAAATACTACTAGGGAGTAGAATAAATCAATTGAAATCGTACCGAATGGAGTAGGTTTGGCCATCACTACAACATAGTTGGCATCGCACGCCATGGAGATGTACTGTCCTATTAAATGAATGCTCATGGCAGAGAGACGTTCTGGAGTATACTCGGAGCTCCTCTTTGCCGAACGTATGAATAAACCTTGGATCTTCTACATTCATCATCGTGTGCACGCACATTCGAAACAAGTACTTCCTCTCGAACTCTTGTTGTACGGTACAAAAACAAAAATGCTCACAAAATGGACTACCTCCATAGCTTTTTCTTGAAACTTTCAAAGCAACCTAAATTTTAATTTTAGTTCAAATTTGACCTAATTTCGATAAATATGCATAAAATCATTCAAGTGGGAAGAGTAATCTAGGAAGTTTGAAAACTCATAAAACATAGGAATCATTAATATTTGGTCCACTTAATATGTTTGGAACATTATTACATTGACACTAATATGAATAGTATTACACTTTTTTAGAACCCTCGTAAGCTTTTCTTTAGACCATGATCCGAACATTATTACATCGACACTGATGATTAGACTACCTTCAAATAGAGCAAACCCAACCTCATACGGAGTACAGTACCACTTAATGATTTCTAGGGGGACTCCGCGGTCTTCTCAGGCGACTTGGTAGCATCCTCCGCGGGCAACTTGGATGCATTCTCCGTGGTACCATCGCCAAAAAGAGAGTCGTGGATGTTGGGCAGCACGCCGCCGTGAGCGATGGTGACGCCAACCAGAAGATTGCAGAGCTCCTCATCGCGCATGACGCCGAGCATCACGTGCCTCGAGATGATCTGTATCTTCTTGCTGTCCTTGGCGTCTTGGCCGGTGAGCTCTAGCACCTCGGTGGTGAGGTGCTCGAGAACGGCCGCAAGGTAGACGGGAGCCCCTAAGCCTTGCGGTGGGAGTACCGACCCTCCTTGAGGTAGTGCCCGATCCAGACGATGGGGAAATGCAGCCCGGCCTTGATGGACCTCGTCACCTACTTCTTCATGTGTCTGCCTGGTGCGAGATTTCGAACTAGAGTGGCCAATCAGGATTTGGAAGAGGGCGACATGTCTTCTTTTTCTCCAAGAATTTTGTTGCTGCCACCTGGATATTCTTCTTCTTCCCACGGGGAGCTCCGGTCTTTGGAGCCATAGCTGCAAAGTCGCAAATCAGGGTGGAGAAGAGGAAGAAAGGTTAATTGTGGAGGTTAGGTGAAGGTGCCAAGGTCCCTTATATTGACAGCATCCTTTTTACTATTTACTATGATTTTTTAATAAATGGTTGTGTGTATCAACCGATGCACAGGTCTGGGTTCTACTCCCCTTTTCGAAAGAAAAGAAAAAACGACCTTGCTCATTTTAGCAATGTTTCCATATTTTATTTGACTTTTTTGAAACATGGTCAGATGTGTCGGCATCAAAATTCATACAAAGAGGTTGTATCTTTCAAAATAGTCATTGGTTTTTAGTATGACTGCATGGGTACAATAATTATATATGAATTTCTGACAAATTTTCCACTTGGACTTCAAATTTCACCTACTTTGGTCAATTGACAAAAAGTCATTTAAGTGTGAAAACCAAATAGAAAACTTGAAAATTCATGAGACTTGTTAACCATAAAACATACTCTATTTTGTATGAAATTTGTTGTGTTGTGGCATTTAGATCCATACTCTTTGCACTATCTTTAAAAAACATTTAAATGTGGCACTTATAGAATTATTTGAAAAAAATTGAAAACATAAAAGTTGAAAAGTCACATTAACAACATTAGTATGTCATGCCAAGATGCACTCATCTAGCAGAAATGGACACGTTATTATAAACTATATAGATAATGGCCATGACCTTTTATCATTAATTATCTTTAAACAAAAGTATGTTAACAGATCGTTGGTTATATTATGAAGAAAATGTTTTTAAATATTGTCAAAATTCATGTTTATGATTTACCCAAGAGGATTCCATATGAAAGTGCTTAACTTATTTATTACATTCTTTAATTCATAAAAACTAAATGGGGCGGGTTATGTAGATATGACATTGACATTGGTATCTTGGCTTGAAATGTGAAAAATCCTCATCGTCAGCCTCGGCCTCCTCCTCAACATCGTCCTGAGACTCCTCTTCCTCGATCTCATCATCCATTTTATCAGAATCGCTCGGCATTGGTGGCGGCGTCCCTTAAAAAATCGCTTGTAGTGGCTATCTTCTTCATCTGAGGAGTCGGACAACGGTGGGAGCCATGTCCCGTCGACCGAGTCTAGGCTTCTATGCGGACTATCAGGGTCGTTCCCATTTGTTAGGTCGATTGACGTGTTCTGGAGAGAGTTGTCATACGACATTTTGGAAGGAAACAAATAGAGATCGAGTTCTAAGAAATGACAGGTTAGGTGTTTTGGGTGAAAGGAGGGGTGTGTACTATTGCAATTTATAATGTCTATTTACATCATGCTTGTATTAATTCCCTGAAAAGTATTCCTAAATATCATAAATACATTCTACCAGACTTGTCCCGCAAACAAAAAATGATTATACCAGACTCATCGGTTCTTGTTTTTTCTCGGCCCAAGGAATTCAGGAGGCGTCCGTTTTATCCAAAAATGGAGAGAATCATGCTGATCATGCTGAATTACTTGGTGTCTCGTACCTCCTCCGATCAAAATTAAGTGTCTATGCATTCTTATCTATAGTGCATTAGTGTACACTACACATAGTTGCATCACCGAACTTGATTGATGGTGACATGGTGTGGGTACTGTATTTTTGTGCACCGCTGCATCTCAGACAATAAGTTTAACATTGCACGAAAACTTACATTGGTAAGGAATTGAAGGAGAATTGGAGGATGGATGGTAAGAGGGGGCGAAGGAGAGAGAAAATCGAGAGGTAGAGTAGGTGTGTAATAGGTTAGCTAGAGTAATCTTGAAAAATCGATCTAAAAACTTACATCTACATGAAAACTTACATTGAGAACACATCTAATTTAGTTAAATCTATATAAAGTCATTTAAGTGTACCTGGTTAGCTAGAGTAATCTTGAAAATTCCGTCTAAAAACTTGGGGATTGTAAGAAAGCAAGGTCCACTTTTGTAAGAAAATTTGGGAGGCGACATTTTCTTTTAACTAACGCGTGTCCCGTGGGAGCAGTGAGCTTTAGTTAACATGGTCGGTGGGAGTTCATGTTGCATCGAGGACCTTATAGAAAATGAAAATGACATCCAAGTTCATCACTTGGAAAATTGAGAATGTTCTTTCCTGATAGTTGGAATCTCACACCGATGGCATTTTTTACTAAACGAAGATGTACCCATCTACCTCTGAAATTCTATTTAATTCGAGAGCAATCAATTACGCTTACTGGTAGCTCAAGTTTGACCTAATTTGTTTAAATTGTCAAGATGCAAAATCTACCTCCTGAACCTGTTTTCAAAACTCCTAGTGGTGGTTTGTGATATATTAAATGAGCCCGCGATGGTTACCTCCAAAAAAATCACAAAACTTTTAAAGCAACCTACCTTTTTTCTGTAGTTCAGATTTGACCTAATTTCGATAAATCGGCATAAAGTCATTCAAGTGAGCAGAGTTAGCAAGGAATAAGTTTGAAAACTCATGAAACATGGGAATCATAAGTAGTACAACATGTTGGTCTAATACATGTGTATGAAAGCTTGGATTTTGGCATATTCAGATCCAATATCTTCGGACTTCGATGAGAATGGAACAATATGTCATCATCACTCAGAAAACTGAGAATGTTCTTTCCTGAAAGTTGGAATTTTACATCGATGACATTGTATACTAAAATAAGATGAACCCATCTACCTCCGAAAATACAATTAATTCAAGAGAAATCCACCGCGCTTACTCGTAACTCAAGTTATTTGACCTAATTTCGTTAAGTTGTCAAGATGAAAAATCTTAGCAAGAAGTTCAACCTATTTTCAAAACTCTCGGTGGTGGTTCATGATATATTAAATGACCCCCCCCCGATGGTTACTTCAAAAAATCACACAACTTTTAAAGCAACCTATAGTTTTCCTGTAGTTCAAGATTGACCTAATTTCGGTAAATCGGCATAAAGTCATTCATGGGGGAAGAGTTAGCTAGGCCAAAGTTTGAAAAAACATAAAACATGGGAATCATAAGTAAAACATGTCTGTCCACTATAATTATTCGAAAGGTCTACACTTATGTGTCACATCCCAAAATTTTCCAAATGTGAAAAATAAATAAACAAAATAAATAACTGTTGAAATTTAGGGTGAAAAGAAACTTTTTGATTCCAAATGGAAACATCAAAACCCATCTTGAACAAACTTTTAATAAAATGTAAACCAACAAAATTCAAAGCAAGTGAAATGCATTCATCAAAGAATGAATCTTGAAATTTAAACACTTGGAAAAGTTAAACCAAAACTCTAAAACCCTAAAGGAAGAAAATCATTTCCAAGATTACTCTAAGCCTATGGATTTGATCCATATAAAAATTGGTCAACAAACATTTATAAATGATTAAAATGACAAATAAAAATATAATAAGACCATAGAAATTGGTTTCATTTAATCTGGAGCCATAGATAAAATCTTATGAATTTAATAAGCTAAAAAGAAATAATTTCCAAAGCTAATAAAGATCCTATCTAAAATCCATATCAAGTTGTGAGTAAAATAATCTAAAAAGGATTTAAAATGATAAAAAAAATAAAATAATACAAACTGGAATCACCAAGTTTGGATCTATAAATAAAAAGATATGCATTTTATAAGATAAAGAAAGAAATAAATAAATAAAGGATATTTAAAAAGCCAAATTAAATCTTGGCCAAATCCATAAGAAAATGGGATAAAGATAATCCAAATAAAATAAAGAGATAAAGATTATTCTAATAAAATTATATGGCATTAAACCATATTCTAATAATATATGGATACAGATAAAATTCCTAATAGAAATGATTAATTAAATCATGAGAAAGAAATAAATGGAAATTTATCAAAGTGGATTAAAAAGTTATCAAATTAAATTAAAATAATTATTTGAATAAAATTTATATGGTATTAAAACCATAATCAAATTTTATTTAATTGAAGACAAATGCCCATTTTAAATGATTAATAAATCATATTAAAAATAAATAAAACCTACTGAAAAAGGTTTAGTGAAAATTTGAATTCAAATAAGAGTTGAAATTATATTTCAAATCTTATTTGAATAAAGGCAAGTGCCTACTTTAAATAAAATATAAACCATAAAAGAATAAAAGAGTTATTCCTAAAATGGTATTTAAAATACATGTTTAAACATCATTATAACTTACTGAAACTTTGGCAAAGATTTGAATTCAAATGGATGTTCGAATTGTTTGAACAAATTCAAAACGGAATAAAAGAAACAAAACAAGGAAAATAAATAGAGAAGGTAAAAAATGGAATTAAGCCAGCCCAGCCCAACCTAGCCCATCTAGCCCAGCAAGCCCATTTTCCCTCTCCCTGTAGAAAAACGGTTCACACCGCAAACTCTACCCGCTCACTTGCTGACTACGGACCCTACACTTTCTCTCTCTAACGCTGACGAAGCGACCCCAGGCTGACAGCCTTCGTCCTCACCCGCGCGAAGACCACGCCGGCTGTTTCTGCCAATGATCAATCCCCGTCAATACGCGTTAATGATGCCAGTAATTCCTTCCCCAACCACGTGTACTAAATCGCCTGCCTCCCCTATCCATTTACCCTCTCTCGCTCGCACCAGATCGCCCACAGGCTTCTCCAATTGCTTGCAGCGAGCACCACTGTTCCAACGAGGTCCAGTGTGAATTCTGGCTACGCCTGACCGTATCCTGCCCCTTGTGCACGCGAGCTCACTCACCGGCACCTTGCACATCTACCAGTGTCCCTATCTAGTCCGCACGCACCTTAGAATGTTGCCTGCGACAATACCATCTCGCCACCGACGGCTAGCTCAACTCCGGCGAACCCTATTGGTACAGTATGACCTTGCCTCTCCCTCTCTGTGATGCTCATGTACTCAACATCGTCTTGCGCATCTAACGAGAACTTTTCCTCTCCTTCCCGAGCCGTGTAGCCACACCCTCATCAATGACAGAGCGTGCCCAGCGCTGTTGCAAACTCCGGCGAGCGATTTAGGACGACCTCGAGCGCCCCTTCGACAACCACAGCATTGTTGAGCATCAGCAGTCCATGACGAACTCGGTGAGCATCTTCCCTTGCTCTCTCGCTTCCTGTATCACCGGCATCGTCCTCGTCCGACCGCAGCGCCGCTAGCCACCGTCGCCAGTTTCCCATCTTTGGCCAAGCTCCTGTGCGCCATTTGATTTAGATCAGACGAGTACGATAGATTCATTAAACGAAGAGGTACGATCGATTATGTGCCGCACGATCTCATTAGATCCAACGCACCACGTTAGGTAATCCACGCGAACCGGTACCGACGAATAGAAAACAACCACGTGGCCAGAGTGTTGTTTTAAAAACAGAAATGAATCTATTAGATGTTTGATTTTGTAAAAATCATAACTTTAAATATACACGTCCAAATTTTACAAATGTTATATCAATGGAATCAGCAAAAAGAGTACTTTCTAATCATGCCCTTTGTTTAATGATTTGCTTCTGGAAAATTTGTTGTTTTATGCAGAAACCTGTGTAAGCATATTTTGTGTATAAAATTCATTCTCAAAATATTTTTAGGGTAAAATATTTTGTAAATTGATTTTTTTCAACCTACTGACCATAGAAACCAACTTGTCGATTTAAAAGTGTATTTTGTGAAGCTAAAGAATAAATCTTTAAATAAAAGCATTCCTAGTTAAATAAAAATATTGTTTATGTTTTAAAAATGATTTTTGAGTAAAACCTTTGGAAAATGATTTGATTTAAACTCTCTGACCCTAAACACCAAGTTTTAGGATTTTAAAACATATTTGGTGAACCCTAGAAAATTATTACTTTGTTTAAAGACATTTCTAATGAAATAAAATGTTGTTTGATTTAAAAATGGTTTATATGTAAAACCTTTTGCAAATGGCTTTAATAATAAACAATTGACCATAAAACACTAACATTTGTGTTTAAAAATATATTTGTCAAACACTAGAAATTATTACTTTGGTTAAATCATTTCTAACAAAACAAAAATAATTTAAAGTGGCCATTTTCACTAACTTAATATAAAATGGTTTTGCCACTTTTATAAATGACCAATAGGTGTTTTAAAATGTTTATAACCTATTGGAAACCACTTTTCCAAATAAAAAAATCTTTGGCAATCTTGCATGCATTGCTTTGTTTTTATTATTATGTGACGAATTGTTTGACTGGTAGTTTTGAATTTGTGCCTTCCTCGATTGAATTGTAGTGAAATTTGAAGAGTGTGACTATTGCAAGATCAAGGAGTGAACTTATATTCTCTACCAAAAAGGCAAGTGGTGCTTCATAATTTTGTCCCATTATTTTCACTATGCATTAGTGATATTTATAAATAGGACTTGTATGGAATTTTCTATGTATAAACTATACCATGGGAAATCCTAGTAGATGAAACCTTAGTAGAATTTTCATAAGTGAAGATTCCTACTACTATCATGCTTAGCCTAGCTAGTAGAAAACAAGGGTGGATTATATTCATGCTATGGAATATTTCTAAGTCAAGGACTTGTGTTTTGTTTAATAAAACAACTAAGTGAATGAAACACCTGGGTGGAATGGTAATTGCTTGGTTGGATTTTCGTTGAGTGGTTACCAAGGCCCATTTTTCAATGGTTTACCCTGTGTATCTCACTTGTGGAATGCCACCCAGGAACAAAGAGATTTGAGATGTCAAATGTTGAGAAGCTTCAAGTGCAGTCACTTGGCATTATGGGTGTCACATCCCAAGATTTTCCAAATCTTCTAATGTGAAAAATAAATGAATAAAATAAAACTTTGTTGATTTTCAGGATGAGAAGAAACTTTTTGAATCCAATTTGGAAACTTTCAAAACGTATTTGGATCAAATAAAATCCTAAAGGTATTTAAAAAGTTAAATAAACAATAAACTTAAAAATATTTAAAATTATATTTTTGGATCTTTTAATAAAATGTTTTGGTTATCAAAAGAAAAGGTGGATTTATAATTAAAGATTATTTTATGGAGCCAAAGTAAACCTTGGTAAAGCCTTTGAAATAAAACATTTTGTTTTGATAAAAATAGTAAAGGTTTATTTAAATAAAATAATAAGGATTTAAAATCCAATTTTATTAAAAATAAAGGCTTTTCCCATTTTAAATAAACACTAAAACTTATTAAATTATTTTAAATAAGTTTTCCAAGTATTTGATTCTTATGTAAGACCTACTGAAGTGTTTTTGGTTTTATTCTAGATTTCAAAATAAATATTTCAATTAAACAAATCCTATTTGATTTAATAACTAAGGTCCATTTTATTTAATAATTAATGGACCCTAAAATAAAAATGTTATTTTATTTTAAACAAGTTTTTCAAGTATCTTATATTTTCAAATAAAACCTTCTGTTTTGATTTTGAAAATATTTAATTTCAAATGGAGATTTTAATAAATCAAATTCTATTTTGATTTAATAAACAAGGTCTATTTATTTAATTAATAATATATCCTAAAAATAAAAATATTATTTTATTTTGGGACTTTGGTTTATGTTGTTAAACAGAATCAAATTCAATTGCAAAGTATGATGAATGTTTGAACTAATTTGAATGTTTGAATTGTTGTTTGAATTTCCAAAACAGAAAATAGAATTAGAAAAAGATAAAACAATCAGAAAGAAAAAAAATGAAAATGGACTGACCCAACTCACCAGGCCCAGCAGCCCATTCTAGCCCAACTCCTTTTTCCCACGCATGAAATGTTTTTCACCAGAAACAGAACCCGCGCAGTCACTGAACACTGGCCCCCACCTCCACTCCCTTTCTTTCGTTGACGAGCAGACCCCACAGCCAGCTCATCTTCTTCCTCCCCCGCGTTGAACTCGCCAGCCGTTGCTGCCGTTGATTCCTCCGGTTGAATTCGCTTTACTGCTGCGTTTATTCCTCGCCGTAACCACGCAGTGATAAACGCCAGCGTTTCCTCCCCATTTCCCCCTAGTCACCTCACCTTAGCGCGCCCCCAGGACACAGAATTTTGCCCTACACTGCCACTGCTCCGACGACTCTCCGGTGACGATTCCGGCAAACTCTTACTGCCCCTTGCCTCCCCGAGCATGCAGGCAAGTTCACCAGGCTCTGGTAGATTGAAATTGTGCCTTGCTTGATTGGTAGATTGAAATTGTGCCTTGCTTGATTGAATTGTAGTGACTTGAAGAGTGTGATTGTTGCAAGGACAAGGAGTGAACTTATACCCTCTACCAAAAAGGCAAGTGATGCTTCATACTTTTGTCCCATTACTTTCACTATGCATTAGTGATTTTGCTAAGTAAAACTTGCATGGAATTTTTGCTAAGTATAAACCTTGCTATAGGAAAACCTAGTAGATGAAACCTTAGTAGAAATTTCCTAAGTCAAGATACCTACTACTATCAAGCATAGCTTAGCTAATAGAAAACAAGGGTGGAATATATATCCATACTATGGAAAATTTCTAAGTCTGAGGACTTGTGTTTTGTTTAATAAAACAACTAAGTTAATGAATCACCTGGGTGGAATGGTAATTGCTTGGTGGATTTTGGTTGAGTGGTTCACAAGGCCCATGTCTATGGTTGACCTTGTGTATCTCACTTGTGGATGGCCACCCAGGAACAAAGAGATTTGAGATGTCAAATGTTGAGAAGCTTCAAGTGCAACCACTTGGCATTATGGGATCTCCCTGGATCATATAGGTTGCAAGAACTTAGCCATATGGACAGTTGGTGGTAGAGTTTGATCGGTTAGAGCGCGTCCATTTTGGTCTAAGGGAAGGCTTCTGAAAGATCTTGTCTTGGGAAACCAAGTCTTGTGGGGAAAGTGCACCACCTCTGCAGAGTGTAAAATCTAAGTACTTAGCCATGTCCCTGGTAAAGGACAATTTGAGAATCAAGACATGGAAGCAATCAAGAATCTCATCATCCAAATTTCTAAGTTAAAAACTTGTGGTTGAACAAGGGTTAAAGGATCTTCAATCTTTGATTAAGAGAAATGTTTTTGTCAAACAAAAACTTAGTGTTTTCAAATGATAAGGAAAATCTATTTTGAGCAATGCAAGACTCAACTCCACTTAGCCAAATGCATATAGATGATAGACTCCACCATACTGCCGTAGTATCACTTGCCAATACAATTCAAATGTATTGACCCTTGTGGCTGTAACTTGTTATGTTGCAGGATTGATTGATTTAGTGAAGTGTGTTGATTAGGATTACAAAGTCTACAACCAACATGTCTGCCTGTGGCACTTTGAAGATGAAGGACCCCATGCTATAGATATTCTGCTGCAATGTAATGTAATAGCCAAATGAGCTATGTAAGATGTAATAAAATTATGTTATTCCTGGTTATAAAGTGTATTATGACCTTTGTTTCTTGATATTACATCTTAACTGTGGATGCTAGCTATTGATCCAGGGACTAGCATTGTAAACACAGGGGACTCTACCTTATTAAAGGTTGGGACCATTACAGATGGTATCAGAGCATTGTGTTGCCTGTAGGATTTGTAACCCTAGGATTGGACAAAACCCCTTAGAAAAATAGGAGTTGTATTTGTTCCAAAAATTATTTACAAACAATCTTGTAAACTCTTTCCTCAACTACTTTGGTTTTTGATTCTACATCTCATCTATTTCAACTTGAGGGAAAAACCTATCCCATGACCAAAGACTTCACCATGTGCAAAGGACTTCATCAACTCTAATGACTTCAACTTCTTCAACTCTAATGACTTCAACATCTTCAGCATATGCACCAAGGACCTCTATCTTGGATATCACTAAGGACAAGTGATACAAGAAATCTTGCTCAAGATTTGGAGACTTAGGAAACACAACTTAGAAAGAACCCTCATCACCTTTGAAGTTTTTGAGACCAAAATTTTTTCCAAGGAAACCATGATCTCATGCAAGAAGGAATCAACCAAAGAAGGAAAGAAAGATCTCAAGTGAACCCAATAGATGGACCACCATATTTTTATTTTAAGACAAACACACCAACTTATTTGGTGTAACACAAATATTTTTGGTTGCCTAAAAATATGCTTGAAACTTGTTGTTTGATTGGAATGTTTGTTTGTGATTGCTTGCACATTGCTTGTGTGAATTGTGATGTGTGTGAATAGAATTATCCCCTTAGAAATATTTTTGCCTATTCTAATCCCAATTCAACCCAAACAGATGACTTCTCCAAGAGACTCCAACATCAAGGATGGTGACACCAACAACAACCAAGAGGACAACATGAGAGAACTTATAGCAACCCAAAACCAGTTGAGCCAAGAGACAACTCAGCTTTTAGCCAACAACAATGGACTAGACCCAGCCATACAAAGGATTTTGAAACTTCAAAGCCAATTGTTGCAAGGATTGGTTACTCAAATGATCAACATGGGAGAAAACTTTTCCCAAAGAGCTAATGACAACAAGGATGACAAAGGTGTTAATCTAGAAGGAACCCAAGCTAGCAATATTTGTGGAGACAAGGATCATGCATCCAAGGAGCATGAAGATCAATTCCCTAATTGTGAAGAAGAAGGTCATATCTTTAGTAATTGCCCCAAGAAGAGAGAAAGATTTCCCACCTATGAAGAACATGAAGAACTCCTAGCTTTGGAGAGACCCAAAAAGAAGAAGAAGGATATTACTCAAGTGCAATGTTACAATTGCAAAGAGAAGGGATACTATGCCAGTGAATGCCCAGAAAAGAAGAAGAACCAAGGAAATAAACAAGAGGAAATGATACCAAAGGAAAAGAAAGATATTAGCCATGTGTGGTGCAACAACTGCAAAGAGCTAGGACATTATGCAAGCAACTGTCCAGAAAAGATGAAAAACAAGATAAACAAGTCTATGAGGGATCTCAGCCTTGTCACATGTTTCAAATGCAAGGAACTAGGCCACTATGCAAATTTCTGTCCAGGAAAGTTACACCAAGATCCCAAGAAGGCCAGTATGTAATTTAGTTGGAAAATTTTGAAGGGTGGTAGTACCCTAGTTGTTTTGAGCCCATTTGTAACCCTAGCCTCCCCAAATCTCGGGACGAGATTTATTTTAAGGGTGGTAGCCTGTCACATCCCAAGATTTTCCAAATCTTGTAATGTGAAAAATAAATGAATAAAATAAAACTTTGTTGATTTTCAGGATGAGAAGAAACTTTTTGAATCCAATTTGGAAACTTTCAAAACCTATTTGGATCAAATAAAATCCTAAAGGGATTTAAAAAGTTAAATAAACAATTAACTTAAAAATATTTAAAATTACTATTTTGGATCTTTTAATAAAAGGTTTTGGTTATCAAAAGAAAAGGTGGATTTATAATTAAAGATTATTTTATGGAGCCAAAGTAAACCTTGGTCAAGCTTTTGAAATAAAACATTCTGTTTTGATAAAAATAGTAAAGGTTTATTTAAATAAAATAATAAGGATTTAATATCCAATTTTATTAAAAATAAAGGCTTTTCCCATTTTAAATAAACTCTAAAACTTATTAAATTATTTTAAATAAGTTTTCCAAGTATTTTATTCTTAAGTAAGACCTACTGAAGTGTTTTTGGTTTTATTCTAGATTTCAAAATAAATATTTTAATAAAACAAATCCTATTTGATTTAATAACTAAGGTCCATTTTATTTAATAATTAATGGACCCTAAAATAAAAATGTTATTTTATTTTAAATAAGTTTTTCAAGTATCTTATATTTTCAAATAAAACCTACTGTTTTGATTTTGAAAATATTTAATTTCAAATGGAGATTTTAATAAATCAAATTATATTTTGATTTAATAAACAAGGTCTATTTATTTAATTAATAATAGATCCTAAAAATAAAAATATTATTTTATTTTGGGACTTTGGTTTATGTTGTTAAACAGAATCAAATTCAATTGCAAAGTGTGATGAATGTTTGAATTAATTTGAATGTTTGAATTGTTGTTTGAATTTCCAAAACAGAAAATAGAATTAGAAAAAGATAAAACAATCAGACAGAAAAAATATGAAAATGGACTGACCCAACTCACCAGGCCCAGCAGCCCATTCCAGCCCAACTCCTTTTTCCCACGCACAAAACGTTTTTCACCAGAAATAGAACCCGCGCAGTCAGTGAACACTGGCCCCCACCTCCACTCCCTTTATTTCGCTGACGAGCAGACCCCACAGCCAGCTCATCTTCTTCCTCCCCCGCGTTGAACTCGCCAGTCGTTGCTGCCGTTTATTCCTTCGGTTGAATTCGCTTTACTGCTGCGTTTATTCCTCGCCGTAACCACGCAGTGATAAACGCCAGCGTTTCCTCCCCATTTCCCCCAGTCACCTCACCTTAGCGCGCCCCCAGGCCGCAGAATTTTGCCCTACACTGCCACTGCTCCGACGACTCTCCGGTGACGATTCCGACAACCTCTTACTGCCCCTTGCCTCCCCGAGCACGCAGGAAAGTTCACCGGGATCTGGCGCACCGCTCTGTGGCCTCAGCTCGCCCGCGAGTGCCCCGTAACGTCGGCTTCGTCAACCTCAACTCGCCACCGCCGTCTGCCGTTTCTCCGACGAACTCCCCTGGTAATCCTCGACCTCCCCAGCACCTCCTGATGATGCTCCCTTATTCGCAACCCTTGTGCGCATCTAACTGTGCCTCTCTTTTGGCTTAGCGTGGTTCCAAATGATGCCAGCGACGACGACCTGAGAGCACCGCCGCCCAAACCAACTCCGGTGAGCCATTCCTCCTGTCCCCGTGCGCCCCAAGCCAAGACGACTCCACGTTGAGCTTCGGCGTCGCCCTGCGATCACTGTGAGCATCTCCCCACCTTCCATTTCTTCCTGTATCGCCGGCACCGCCACCATCTGGCCGCTCCGCCGCCAGCCACCGCCGCAGCGCCGCTCGTTTTAGGTCAAGCTCGCAGCAGCCGTCCGATCTCGATCTAGTGGATAGGATAGAACCACTTAAAGCGAAGGGGTACGCAACCTGTGCCACTCGATCTGAGTTGATCCAACGCACCAGAATAGCCGATCCGAGCGAAGCGGTACCGACGAATGGGAATAGGACGCGTGTCACCAGTTCTGTTTAAAAACAAAGTTTGAATCAGATTTGTTTGCAAAATTGAAACCCTTGTAACTTTTGATCCACAATTCCAAAATTTGCAAACTTTATACCAATGGAATCAGTGGAACAAGCCCTAGCCAAACATGCCATTTTTTTAGTTAAAAGCTTCTGGAAAAATGTTTTTTTTTTGCAGAAACATTTGTATGCTTGTTTAGATTGTAAAAAAATGTTCAAAAATGTTTTTGGGGATAAAATCTTTTGCAAATGGTGTGTTTTGAACCTACTGACCATAGGAAACACTTCGTGGTTTCAAAAATGTATTTGGTGAAACAAAAGAATGATTCTTTAATTTAAAACCAATTCTAGTCAAATGAAAATATGGTTTTTTTATTAAAAATAGTTTTGGAAGAAAACCTTTTGGAAATGATTTATTTTAAACTCTCTGACCCCAAACACCAAGTTTTATGGTTTGAAAACATATTTGGTGAAACCTATAGGTTAATACCTTAGTAAAAAATATTTCTACACCACATAAAAATGATACCTTGTTTTGAAAATGGTTTGTAAAGTGAAATCTTTTGCAAAAGACTTTTGCCACTTTATAAAATGACCAATAGGAGTTTTCAAATGTTTATAACCCATTAGGAATCACTCTTTCAAATAAAACAAAGCTTGGCATGCTTGCATGCATTATCTTGGATCTATGATTTTATGTGATGTTTTGCTTGATTGGTAGATTGAAATTGTGCCTTGCTTGATTGAATTGTAGTGACTTGAAGAGTGTGATTGTTGCAAGGACAAGGAGTGAACTTATACCCTCTACCAAAAAGGCAAGTGATGCTTCATACTTTTGTCCCATTACTTTCACTATGCATTAGTGATTTTGCTAAGTAAAACTTGCATGGAATTTTTGCTAAGTATAAACCTTGCTATAGGAAAACCTAGTAGATGAAACCTTAGTAGAAATTTCCTAAGTCAAGATACCTACTACTATCAAGCTTAGCTTAGCTAATAGAAAACAAGGGTGGAATATATATCCATACTATGGAAAATTTCTAAGTCTGAGGACTTGTGTTTTGTTTAATAAAACAACTAAGTTAATGAATCACCTGGGTGGAATGGTAATTGCTTGGTGGATTTTGGTTGAGTGGTTCACAAGGCCCATGTCTATGGTTGACCCTGTGTATCTCACTTGTGGATGGCCACCCAGGAACAAAGAGATTTGAGATGTCAAATGTTGAGAAGCTTCAAGTGCAACCACTTGGCATTATGGGCTCTGCCTGGATCATATAGGTTGCAAGAACTTAGCCATATGGACAGTTGGTGGTAGAGTTTGATAGGTTGGAGCGCGTCCATTTTGGTCTAAGGGAAGTCTTCTGAAAGATCTTGTCTTGGGAAACCAAGTCTTGTGGGGAAAGTGCACCACCTCTGCAGAGTGTAAAATCTAAGTACTTAGCCATGTCCCTGGTAAAGGACAATTTGAGCATCAAGACATGGAAGCAATCAAGAATCTCATCATCCAAATTTCTAAGTTAAAAACTTGTTGTTGAACAAGGGTTAAGGGATCTTCAATCTTTGATTAAGAGAAATGTTTTTGTCAAACAAAAACTTAGTGTTTTCAAATGATAAGGAAAATCTATTTTGAGCAATGCAAGCCTCAACTCCACTTAGCCAAATGCATATAGATGATAGACTCCAGCGTACTACCGTAGTATCACTTGCCAATACAATTCAAATGTATTGACCCTGGTGGTTGTAACTTGTTATGTTGCAGGATTGATTGATTTAGTGAAGTGTGTTGATTAGGATTACAAAGTCTACAACCAACATGTCTGCCTGTAGCACTTTGAAGATGAAGGACCCCATGCTATCGATATTCTGCTGCAATGTAATGTAAGAGCCAAATGAGCTATGTAAGATGTAATAAAATTATGTTATTCCTGGTTATTAAGTGTATTATGACCTTTGTTTCTTGATATTACATCTTAACTGTGGATGCTAGCTATTGATCCAGGGACTAGCATTGTAAACACAGGGGACTCTACCTTATTGGTAGATGCTTTGGGTGATTTTAACAAATAAAAACTTAGTGTTTTCAAATGATAAGAAAAATCTATTTTGAGCAAAGCAAGCCTAAGCTCCACTTAGCCAAATACATCTAGATGATAGAATCCACTATACTACCATAGTAGCACTTGCCAATACAATTCAAATGTATTGACCCTTGTGGCTGTAACTTATTATGTTGTAGGTTTGTTTGATGTTAGTGAAGTGTGTTGATTATGATTACAAGCCTACAACCAAAATGATTGCCTGTGGCACTTTGAAGATGAAGGACTCCATGCTATAGTTATTTCTGATGCATTCTAATAAGATAGCCAGAGCTATGTAAGATGTAATGAATTATTTTATTCCTGGTTATAAAGTTGTATTATGACCTTTGTTTCTTGATATTACATCTTAACTGTGGATGCTAGCTATTGATCCAGGGACTAGCATTGTAAACACAGAGATCTCTACCTTATTAAAGGTTGGGACCTCTATATTATGGCATTCTGATCCATATTCTTCATAGTTTCTCCACGGAAAGGAACAATCTCATCATCACTCGAAAAATCAAGAATGTTCTTTCCTGATAGTTGGAAACTCACATCAACGACATTGTTTACTAAAATAAGATGCACCCCATCTACCTTCGAAAATAAAATTAATTTAAGAGCAATCTATCTAGCTTACTTGTACCTCAAGTTTGACCTAATTTCGTAAAGTAGTCGAGATGAAAAATCTGAGAAAGAAGTTGAACCTTTTTTGAAAACTCTTGGTGGTGGTTCGTGATATATTAAATGACCCCCCGATGGTTATAAAGTCATCCAAGTGGGCTGAGTTAGCTAGGCCGAAGTTTGACATCATAAAACATGGTAGTCGTAAGTACAACATGTCATTCCACTATAAATATTTGAAAGGTTTACTTGTGGCATTCGGATCCATATTATTTAGACTTCCTTTACGGAAAGGAACAATCTCGTCATCGTCACTCGGAAAATTAAGAATGTTCTTTCCTGATAGTTGGATACTCACACAGATGGAATTGTTTACTAGAAAGTAGATGCACTCATCTAGCTTCGAAAAGACAACTAGTAATTCAAGAGAAAGCTATCGCACTTACTGGTAGCTCGAGTTTGACCTACTAATTTTGTTAAATTGTTAGCATGCAGAATTTTAGCAAGAAGAGGAACCTGCTATCAAAACTCTCGATTGTTATTTCTGATATATTAAACGCCCCTCCCCCGATGGTTACCACAAAAAATCGCAAAACTTCGAAACCAAACCTGCAATTTTCTTGTAGTTTAAATTTGACCTAATTTCGATGAGTCAACATGCATCAAATCAATCAACGGGGCAGAGTTAGCTAGGGCGAAGTTTGAAAACTCGTAAAATTAAACATAGGAATTGTAAGTGAAACATGTTGGTCCACTTAATATGTCCAGAAGCTTGGCTTGTGGCATTCTGATCCATATTCTTCGAACTTTCTTTACAAAAAAGAACATTCTCGTCATTACTCAAGAAATTGAGAATGTTCTTTCCTAATAGTTGGAAACTCACACCAAGGACATTGTTTACTACAATAAGATGAACCCATCTACCCCTAAAATTACATTTAATTCAAGAAAATTAAACTACCGCGCTTACTTGTAGCTCAAGTTTGACCTAATTTCGCTGAATCGACAAATAACTGAAGTGTGTGAATTTAGCTAGGAAGCGTGAAAAATGGAACTATATAAGAAACCTTGGTCAACTTTGTGGGATGATTGGGAGGGTTGCATTTTCTTCTAACTATGGTAGGGCCCCGGAGTGAGGTGCTTTAGTTTAACATGGACGGTGGAAGTAGAACTTACATCAAGGACCTCGTTAAAAATGTAAAGTACATCCAAGTCCATGCATTTAGCACAAGGTCCGTGAAACTAAGCAATGCAGTGTGTTTTCAGGTTTGCGCACACTAGTGTTCATTGTGATAAAGACTACCAATAGAATCATCTAGATCCTAAGAATGGAAAATAAGATCCAACAATTAGCAATATTTGGATTTGCCAGTCTTGATCCAACGGTAAATGTTCAAAGTTATCCATACACTATTAGTTTTTTGACGAAAAAGATAAGATAAGAAGTACTACCGCGAATGGCCAGTATTTTGAATAACCCTTCACTCCAAATGTTTGGGAAGCAAGTGAAAATTTTGAAACCAAAAAAGTTTGAATCTTTTTGCCACCGAGGACCAAAGTGGTTTCCTTCCTATGTACTACTACTCCTACTCCACACCAACGCGGCTACCGAACACGCCAAAGAAATAGATCCTCCCTCTAAAAAATAAAAATAAACAGAGCCGCCATACCAAGGCACACATGCGTAGCACCATGATATGGACGAGGGAGAGATCCGTCGGGCCGGTGCACGAGGGGAGAGGGGTCGAGAGATGAGAGGCAGCGAATGAGAGAGAAAACACACTTTTTTCGTGCATAGGTCTTGAAATTTACTACTAGTAGAGTGTACACTGTAACTGTAAGGTGGCATGAGTAAGTCGTGTCAGGAACCCATCATAACTTGCTCTTCTCTACTTCCCTTTTTCCCTACCCACGTTTTATTCTCTCTGCACTTATTACAGCGCGTTGACAGAGGTGAGCATATGTCTACTACTAGTGGGGCATCCAATATGTTTTCCATAAAGGGAAAAAAGTTAGTCCCAATGGACTTCCATATACATAGTGGAAGCTATCCACGAGCTAAAAACCTTAAGGTTCACCCTTAAGCTCATCATGGGTAGTCCATAAGCATTAAAATATTAATATCTAGTACACATAGCAATCGAAAACAAATTTTAATCACAAGACCCCGAGAGGGTAGCTCTTACATGTGGGTCCTATCTTATGGACAAGTCTGATGTGACACCCCCGGGATCAGGGCTAAACAAATCCCAGACCTTCTTCTGAAATAAGATTAACCTTGAGCTCGAGAATATCTGGTGATGAATCGGTAACACGATAGTGACCCTATGACATAAAAATTTATTACAACAAGCTCATAACTGAACAGAGAACCAAATTATTACAAGAAGAGGTCACTGACCACAAACATCAAACAATGGAAGGCAAATTATGTGATTAAGTATAACAAACTTAATAAATGGCCTAAGAGGCCTGAAGAATAACGATGACGTCCAAGCCCATAGATTCCAGGCTGCCAGCCGGGAACCCCAAGCTACTCGTCGATGTCGATGTAGTACGGAACTCGTCTTCAAGGGAACACTTACTCTGCCAAAAGTATCAACAAAGCAAGGGTGAGTACAAGGTGTACTCCACAAGACTTATGGCTAGTGGAGTTGTTTTGCATAAAGCCATCGTTTGTTTATAAAACAAGAGGGAGAAGAAGCTCATCTATTCAAATTATTTTAAAAGGGGATAAGAGAGCAACATCTCCAAAGTATTGATCATCATCTTTTGATATCCACCGAATCATCATCATCTGAACTAGGATCACCCCCTCGTACCCATGAGGAAGCATCCTTAACAAACATTAGTTGCCAAGTTTTACGATTAGGTTCAAGTTCTATATGATCTCCCATCCGTTCCCAAGTTGTCCATAACCGTGGACACGACTTTACGAAAGATTATTACCCTGGAGGGGTGTACAACTTTACCCACACGTACCAACCGACTCTTAATGCCACTTGAATCACGTCCTTGGTATGCTGGTAGAGGGTGTGGCTGGACATGACCTTTACCTCGCCGAGACCATGAGTCACGCAATAAGTATGGTTCCGCTGTAACGGGTCAAATCCGGAAGCCGGTACTTAAAGATGTGAGGCGAGGTTGGTTTATCAGGGGCGCCATCAACCCAAAGCAACCCGGTCCACGCTTCCCTACCTGTATGAATGCACCTCCTTCACCCCCTCTTTCGAAAACATTTTCAATGCGTATGTCGAATGGAACGCCCGAACTATGTGACTCATGGAATCTACTAGGCAAGTTAGTCAATCACGGGGTCCCCATTTACCCCGTGTGGTTGTACCCTCGTCTTGGTTCAATAGGTAAGAACCTAGGGTCCTAAGGGTGGCGATCATGGGACTAGAAAAACCATATACCACGGTGGCCTCCCATACAATCCTTAGCATGTTTAATCTCATCTCACTGATCTCATTTTATCACGTTCTCCTTTCATACTAGATTCTCTGCAACTGATACATCATCTGGATGAACCAGTAATGACAGCTATGCATGCCTAAGCAAGACACAGATAAAAGCTCTAGCAGTGCACACAAGCCAAACCTAGTTATGCTAGGAATAGTTGTAACATCCCAAAAATACTAAACTTTGATCATCAAACTCTAATCATCAAATTTAGGGTTAACAAAAACTTTGCTAAATAAAAATATGAATGCATGCATGTGAGTATGCATTTCATTTTTGAATCCTTTTGAACCAACTTGTTTGTGTGTTCCTTTGCTTGTAAATGGATTCTTAGGTGAAATAAACATCATCTAAACAATTCCCAAACTTTTCTCAAAGACAAGTAAATCAAAACAAATAAAATAAGGGAATGGTCATTTTGACCAATTTAACTCCCATGCCTACTTTGGCTGTCTCAAACTTTCAGAACTTAACAGAAACTTTTCTGGATATTTGCACCCCTTGATTGTACTCATAGCAAAGTATCAAGGCCCACTTTGTGATCAACCAGAAACATTCAAATTCATATTTTAAAGACCAGTTCAATATTGAATCTTTATCATATGGGAAGATCCCACTTTTTCAAAAACCACTCAAACAAGCTCAACTTTCAAAACCCAAGCATCTGCAGACTCACCATCACCAACCTAGCACACCCACCAAAAATCTTTTCAAAATTCAAAACTAGAATTCTTGCGGCCATTTCATCAAACACTTTGCAGACACAAATCATCAAAATCTTAAACACTATTGTGAGCAGTGATGGAAGCCTAACTTGTCCACTCTCTAGCTTACAACCATCTCAGTAGATTATCTCGAAAGTTAAACCAAGCACTAGCCTCACTGTAAGCTGGGCAATGACATCAATGGTGAACAACCGAAGCTCACCATACCACCCCGGTGGAGACAGCAAGCTAGAAGGAGATTTAGCCGTGCCAACTGTGGCATCCTGCAAAACCACTACTAGAAAATCGCGTTGTTTTTGTGCATTGCATCGTCATCATCATGCATTGTTTGTCTAAAACTATTTTCGCAAAGCCGGTTTTGTTTTCTAAAATGCCCCGTCTTGCTTTCAAATTCAAACCCGGGTCGCCGGAATATTTTGTTGTCTTCTATCGGTTTGCAAACGGTGCATTTAAATAAATAAAAGATTGAATTATTTTTAGTGGGGGCAGTCGAACGGGCCGACCCGACCCGAACGACCACCCCCATTTTCAAAACGGCCCACCCCATTAATCCTATAGCTACCCACCTATCTACCCACACACCCCCTCCACATCACCCCACCCAATAGCAACTTGCCACCTCCCCTTTTCCCTTCCCCCAGCCAACCATGTGCTGACACCTCACCCAGCTCTCTCTCCTCTCTCTCCCCACTCCCAGCAGCCCCCTAGACACACGCACGCACACAACACAACGCACGCACGCCAGCCCCACCGACCCGCCTGCCCACCTCTCCCTGTTCCGTAGGCCCCACGCGGTCAAACCCCCTGGCCACTCCCGATCCCCACCCAACTGCCGCTGACCCCTGGGCCGCAGCCTCCTTCCCCTCCCCACGCGCTCTCTTCCACACGTCCTCTTCCTCTCGCACCGGCGCGCTCGTTCCCAACCAGCCACCGCCCCGCTCGCCTCCTCCCAGCGAGCTCCGCCGGCCGCGTCGCCCCACCGTCGCCCGACCCCGCCGGAGCCCGCGCAAGCCGCCACCGCCCCTGCTCTGGCCGGCCGCGCGAGCGCCGCCGGACCTCCACCCCGCCTCCCTTGCCGGCCCGCCTCCGCTCCTCCGGCGACCGCCTCCGCCCGCGCGGCCTCCCCTCTGCCGGCTCGCCCGCGGCCGCCCCCGAGCTCGCCCTCCGTCCCCTCCTCGCCGGCTCGCCCTGCACCGCCGTCCGCCCCGCCGAGCACGCGTCGTCTCTGCCTCGGTGTTGGACCATCTGGCAGCTGCTGCTCGTGGTGCTAGTGTGCCTGTTGAAGTTTGAGTGGGGTGCTCCTGATATCGCGACGTGTTGTCCATCATCGTGACGGGTTACACCCTAGTTTTCCGCCCTTGTGCTCTTGGTAATGCAAGGGCGTCTTCGGAAGATCTTCTATGCCAAGAACAACTGAACTCAGGTTACACAGACAAGGCGTCGGGATCCCCTCGACAAGGCCGGCTCGGTGCCGATGTTTTGAAGGATGTACATGGTGCTACGCGGATACCCTGACATTAATCTCAAGATCTCCTTCACGAACGCCAAGACCTTCTTCCCGGAGTCCAAAGGCCGAACCTCGTCGAACCACCTCAAACCCCAAGATCTACCGAAGACTTTCAGAGACATGAACCCCGAAGAACGACCTCACCGAACCCGGCGCCGTTCCAAGATCTCCTTCCCGGAGTTGATGACTGAAGACCGCCAAGAACGCCACCGGTACGACAAGCACTTCGTCCCGAACACCAAGTTCTGCATCCCGAACGCCAAGACCGACTCGATGGCGCGGGCCCGACAAGACCCTCGCAACGGCAAGATCGACCCCGTGGGACCCGACAAGATCGGCACGACGACAAGAACGACAACAACCAGGGCGAGTCCGATGCGCCCCTGACGCCAAACCAAGCCCTGCTTCCCGGTTGCGACAAGACCTACCCCGTTGGTCGAGAATGTTACGCCAAGATCGAACCCCAGATCCGGACCCTGAGACCGGACCCCGAACCCCGGAACCCCCAAGTTCGTCGAACCCTAATGTGTGAATCCCTTCCCGAAACCCTATTTTATAATAAAATATAACTTGTCGCATAATAATTGTCTTGCATGCATACACTCATGTGGTTTGGGGGCCTTATGCCGATTCACCTAATAATTAAATATGGGGCCCATATGCGGGCAAATCTAGTCTCATATTGGCCTCATTTAAATTTGTGCAGCGAACCGGTGTTATCTTTTGCCATGTTAAAACAACATTTAAATTGTGGGGTAGCTAAACAACATGAACCACCTAATTAATTGTCGGGACCCCGGTTCCACTTAATATGACCTAATTGCATCGCACGTTTGCCATGTCATGCATCATACATGCATCATGCCGATCTTCTGCCGTTGTATTAAATATTGCATCCGGTGTTTATTCTAGTGTTTTGTTTCTTCGCGGATAAGGCCGTTGAGTTGATGTGAGCTTCGCCCCGATCTTCGGATGACCCTTCGACAATGTTTTCAGGCGAGCATCTCCCCCCTTTCTACCTATCTTACTTTTATAGTATTTATTCCCTCCTGTTGATCTATTGCTATCTGTGTTGCGCTGCTTTAGTTTCCGTACCCTTGATATTACTTGCAGCCTTATATTTGCCTTGGACACATCCTATTACCTGTTGTTTGGTAGATAGTTGGACTTGCGCGTCGTAGTCGCTTGCTCAAGTGCTATTGCGTGTCGTCAAGTGCCACAGTTGTTGATGTATTGCCGCATGTTGGATGTCGGAGATGATCATAGTTTTACTTCTCGTTCACTTTAATTCCTGTTTAACAACTAAAATTGAAGTAAGCAGAGGCATCGGTGGATGATAGATAATATTTGGTTTCCGAACGCCCACTTGTGTCCCGTAGGACCCCGAGTACTTGATACCTGTTCCTTGATTTTATCGCGCTATCCACATCCGGGAGGTATATGGGACCCCCCTTAGCCAGAGCTTGATTCCGTCTTATTTCTTGGGGCCACAAACTAGTTTGAGGTTTTATTTACGATCCTGTACTTATGCCATGCTTTACTGCTTTATTTACATTTGTGCGAGGAGCACACTGTACTATTTAGGAATTGTGACCCGTTTTCGCGGTATCGACACCCCGAGTTTTCGGGTTCCCAGTCGCTTACAGCCGGCCCCACAAACCTCGGGTCCGTCTCGAAGCTAGCTTACTTCGTTGCGGGTAAGACTCCAAGGGGTGGCCCCCTGAAATATTTCTGAATCCTGTGATTGCTTTGTCGTGAAAGCCTCGTTGGGTTTTGATTTGATTTTTCCGAGGTTGATCGAGTGTGTGTTTCTATTGGTGCACCCCGGCCGGGTAAAACTTTCTGAAAACCGTGTCCGCGGTTATGGACGACTTGGAGCACAGTATCTCGACCATAGACAAGCATAACTAAAGTTTATTGCTATAAATTTGACTTTATAATGACTAGTAATCAGCTTCACTATAATGGAATGGCTAAATAATACTGCCCACAATTGCTTGTTTGAGATGTCGCTTGCGACCATTGAATCTGACTAGTAAGTATGACAACTACAACGGAATGGCTAAATAAAAGTGCCAACAACTGCTGGGTTTTGGGTTATCTCATGCTAAATGAATCTGACTAGTAAGTGTTGCCACTATCACGGAATGTTTAACTAAAAGGGGCCCACTGCTTCTTTTATCAGGACGATTATCTAAACCTGACTAGGATAACTGAATAAATAAAACTGCCAAACCGTGTGAGTTCCTCGGTTGACTTCCTCTTTTGGTCTCGAGGGGGAAACGCCAGGATGGGTTTGTTTGATGGTAGCATCAGGTGGGTTCCGAATAGATCTTTCTTACCCCTCTCTGATAACCGCTAGTTGTACTGAGTCTCTATAGGTTGTTTAGCGCATGCTGCCGCTGCCGCTCCAGTCCACCATACCTATGTAGGCGAGGACCGCCGAATTCTAGTCTCGCCGTGTACTTGCCTCAGTACTGACGCTCCTCTTTTTCCTTTGCCCTTTGTCGGCACCCCTTTTGTTTCAGCAGGTTTTGAGATCGACGTCGTTAGCAGGGTTACCCTTCCGGCTTGGCCTGGGCAGGGTTATGGACGCCATTGGTTATTCTTCAGGGCTCTTAGCCCCATTTGCATCTTGTCCGTAGCTGGACGCTCTATCATTTTCAAGGTGATTTGGATCTTTGTATATTACATATGTATTCTTGACTATTTGAGTCGCTGTTATATATATCTGTTCTGTGGGTCCCATCGAGGACTGTTGTGTAATGTTATTACTTCGTTTTCCACCCGCACGAAAGTGCCTGGTGGGCACCTTTGAATCGTTTCTATGCGGGTTCGGCGGGTTTCGCTAAAACTTGCATAGGTCCGATTCTGAGGGTGTTACAGAGTGGTATCAGAGCTCAGCAGTTGCGATACCCCACAAGTCCAGCCTGTAGGATAACCTAGCTAACGGCCGAAGTAGAGTGTCAAAACTATTTTGCAAAATCGGTTGGATAGTTCTGATTAGGTCTGATTTACTCCTTTTCCCCTTCTATTCTCCTCTCACCTCTACGTGTTTTGAATCCGCTCTCTTCTCTCTCTTCGAGTCCAGGATTTCTCGTGGTTGGGTTCCGTCGTACCTTCAGGGTTTCGCTTCCTCCTCTGATAACGGTGTTCTACCATCCGGTGTCCACGCTATCCGAGGAATCCGTCTACGGTGGTATCATTCTTTGTTCCTTGTTTGTGCCTTCCGGCGTTTTCCGACGCGACGACATCATCTACGCCAGATCCGATGCAGAGTCTGCATCACTCCCTTGTTTCCGAACCTCGATTGTCGAGATCTTCAGTCTGATTCCGAGAATGGTTGCATTCTTTTCTACTGATTGTGCAGAGTAATAGTTTGGGTGCGTGATGGATTGGCCCCCATGCCGACTACCCCTTCTATTCGCTTTTGTACATTGAAGTGGATGAGAATGCATCGGTTCCCCCTTCTACGGAAGCTAGAGGTGGCTTTATTTGTGGATACCTCTACCTTCGACCTTTTGTTCCGGAGTGTCCTCTCGACGATCACGGACAACGACCTCTTGTTAGTGGTGTCGCGAGGATCTACATGAAGCGAGAAGATGCAGATCACCGACCTTCTTTCCGGTACCATGAGGTGGATCTCGAGGGCGAGATCCATTGTTAGTGGTGTCGAATTGTGGCATCCCGCAAAACCACTACTAGAAAATCGCGTTGTTTTTGTGCATTGCATCGTCATCATCATGCATTGTTTGTCTAAAACTATTTTCGCAAAGCCGGTTTTGTTTTCTAAAACGCCCCGTCTTGCTTTCAAATTCAAACCCGGGTCGCCGGAATATTTTGTTGTCTTCTATCGGTTTGCAAACGGTGCATTTAAATAAATAAAAGATTGAATTATTTTTAGTGGGGGCAGTCGAACGGGCCGACCCGACCCGAACGACCACCCCCATTTTCAAAACGGCCCACCCCATTAATCCTACAGCTACCCACCTATCTACCCACACACCCCCTCCACATCACCCCACCCAATAGCAACTTGCCACCTCCCCTTTTCCCTTCCCCCAGCCAACCATGTGCTGAGACCTCACCCAGCTCTCTCTCTTCTCTCTCCCCACTCCCAGCAGCCCCCTGGACACACGCACGCACACAACACAACGCACGCACGCCAGCCCCACCGACCCGCCTGCCCACCTCTCCCTGTTCCGTAGGCCCCACGCGGTCAAACCCCCTGGCCACTCCCGATCCCCACCCAACTGCCGCTGACCCCTGGGCCACAGCCTCCTTCCCCTCCCCACGCGCTCTCTTCCCCACGTCCTCTTCCTCCCGCACCGGCGCGCTCGTTCCCAACCAGCCACCGCCCCGCTCGCCTCCTCCCAGCGAGCTCCGCCGGCCGCGTCGCCCCACCGTCGCCCGACCCCGCCGGAGCCCGCGCAAGCCGCCACCGCCCCTGCTCTGGCCGGCCGCGCGAGCGCCGCCGGACCTCCGCCCCGCCTCCCTCGCCGGCCCGCCTCCACTCCTCCGGCGACCGCCTCCGCCCGCGCGGCCTCCCCTCTGCCGGCTCGCCCGCGGCCGCCCCCGAGCTCGCCCTCCGTCCCCTCCTCGCCGGCTCGCCCTGCACCGCCGTCCGCCCCGCCGAGCACGCATCGTCTCTGCCTCGGTGTTGGACCATCTGGCAGCTGCTGCTCGTGGTGCTAGTGTGCCTGTTGAAGTTTGAGTGGGGTGCTCCTGATATCGCGACGTGTTGTCCATCATCGTGACGGGTTACACCCTAGTTTTCCGCCCTTGTGCTCTTGGTAATGCAAGGGCGTCTTCAGAAGATCTTCTATGCCAAGAACAACTGAACTCAGGTTACACAGACAAGGCGTCGGGATCCCCTCGACAAGGCCGGCTCGGTGCCGATGTTTTGAAGGATGTACATGGTGCTACGCGGATACCCTGACATTAATCTCAAGATCTCCTTCACGAACGCCAAGACCTTCTTCCCGGAGTCCAAAGGCCAAACCTCGTCGAACCACCTCAAACCCCAAGATCTACCGAAGACTTTCGGAGACATGAACCCCGAAGAATGACCTCACCGAACCCGGCGCCGTTCCAAGATCTCCTTCCCGGAGTTGATGACCGAAGACCGCCAAGAACGCCACCGGTACGACAAGCACTTCGTCCCGGACACCAAGTTCTGCATCCCGAACGCCAAGACCAATTCGATGGCGCGGGCCCGACAAGACCCTCGCAACGGCAAGATCGACCCCGTGGGACCCGACAAGATCGGCACGACGACAAGAACGACAACAACCAGGGCGAGTCCGATGCGCCCCTGACGCCAAACCAAGCCCTGCTTCCCGGTTGCGACAAGACCTACCCCGTTGGTCGAGAATGTTACGCCAAGATCGAACCCCAGATCCGGACCCTGAGACCGGACCCCGAACCCCGGAACCCCCAAGTTCGTCGAACCCTAATGTGTGAATCCCTTCCCGAAACCCTATTTTATAATAAAATATAACTTGTCGCATAATAATTGTCTTGCATGCATACAGTCATGTGGTTTGGGGGCCTTATGCCGATTCACCTAATAATTAAATATGGGGCCCATATGCGGGCAAATCTAGTCTCATATTGGCCTCATTTAAATTTGTGCAGCGAACCGGTGCTATCTTTTGCCATGTTAAAACAACATTTAAATTGTGGGGTAGCTAAACAACATGAACCACCTAATTAATTGTCGGGACCCCGGTTCCACTTAATATGACCTAATTCCATCGCACCTTTGCCATGTCATGCATCATACATGCATCATGCCGATCTTCTGCCGTTGTATTAAATATTGCATCCGGTGTTTATTCTAGTGTTTTGCTTCTTCGCGGATAAGGCCGTTGAGTTGATGTGAGCTTCGCCCCGATCTTCGGATGACCCTTCAACAAAGTTTTCAGGCGAGCATCTCCCCCCTTTCTACCTATCTTACTTTTATAGTATTTATTCCCTCCTGTTGATCTATTGCTATCTGTGTTGCGCTGCTTTAGTTTCCGTACCCTTGATATTACTTGCAGCCTTATATTTGCCTTGGACGCATCCTATTACCTATTGTTTGGTAGATAGTTGGACTTGCGCGTCGTAGTCGCTTGCTCAAGTGCTGTTGCATGTCGTCAAGTGCCACAGTTGTTGATGTATTGCCGCATGTTGGATGTCGGAGATGATCATAGTTTTACTTCTCGTTCACTTTAATTCCTGTTTAACAACTAAAATTGAAGTAAGCAGAGGCATCGGTGGGTGATAGATAATATTTGGTTTCCGAACGCCCACTTGTGTCCCGTAGGACCCCGAGTACTTGATACATGTTCCTTGATTTTATCGCGCTATCCACATCCGGGAGGTATATGGGACCCCCCTTAGCCAGAGCTTGATTCAGTCTTATTTCTTGGGGCCACAAACTAGTTTGAGGTTTTATTTACGATCCTGTACTTATGCCATGCTTTACTACTTTATTTACGTTTGTGCGAGGAGCACACTGTACTGTTTAGGAATTGTGACCCGTTTTCGCGGTATCGACACCCCGAGTTTTCGGGTTCCCAGTCGCTTACAGCCGGCCCCACAACCCTCGGGTCCGTCTCGAAGCTAGCTTACTTCGTTGCGGGTAAGACTCCAAGGGGTGGCCCCCTGAAATATTTCTGAATCCTGTGATTGCTTTGTCGTGAAAGCCTCGTTGGGTTTTGATTTGGTTTTTCCGAGGTTGATCGAGTGTGTGTTGCTATTGGTGCACCCCGGCCGGGTAAAACTTTCTGAAAGCCGTGTCCGCGGTTATGGACGACTTGGAGCATAGTATCTCGACCATAGACAAGCATAACTAAAGTTTATTGCTATAAATTTGACTTTATAATGACTAGTAATCAGCTTCACTATAATGGAATGGCTAAATAATACTGCCCACAATTGCTTGTTTGAGATGTCGCTTGCGACCATTGAATCTGACTAGTAAGTATGACAACTACAACGGAATGGCTAAATAAAAGTGCCAACAACTGCTGGGTTTTGGGTTATCTCATGCTAAATGAATCTGACTAGTAAGTGTTGCCACTATCACGGAATGTTTAACTAAAAGGGGCCCACTGCTTCTTTTATCAGGACGATTATCTAAACCTGACTAGGATAACTGAATAAATAAAACTGCCAAACCGTGTGAGTTCCTCGGTTGACTTCCTCGTTTGGTCTCGAGGGGGAAACGCCAGGATGGGTTTGTTTGATGGTAGCATCAGGTAGGTTCCGAATAGATCTTTCTTACCCCTCTCTGATAACCGCTAGTTGTACTGAGTCTCTATAGGTTGTTTAGCGCATGTTGCCGCTGCCGCTCCAGTCCACCATACCTATGTAGGCGAGGACCGCCGAATTCTAGTCTCGCCGTGTACTGGCCTCAGTACTGACGCTCCTCTTTTTCCTTTGCCCTTTGTCGGCACCCCTTTTGTTTCAGCAGGTTTTGAGATCGACGTCGTTAGCAGGGTTACCCTTCCGGCTTGGCCTGGGCAGGGTTATGGACGCCATTGGTTATTCTTCAGGGCTCTTAGCCCCATTTGCATCTTGTCCGTAGCTGGACGCTCTATCATTTTCAAGGTGATTTGGATCTTTGTATATTACATATGTATTCTTGACTCTTTGAGTCGCTGTTATATATATCTGTTCTGTGGGTCCCATCGAGGACTGTTGTGTAATGTTATTTCTTCGTTTTCCACCCGCACGAAAGTGCCTGGTGGGCACCTTTGAATCGTTTCTATGCGGGTTCGGCGGGTTTCGCTAAAACTTGCATAGGTCCGATTCTGAGGGTGTTACACCAACCTTGTCTGGGAGGCAGCCCACCGTCCACCGGCACTCCGTGTCCCAGCCGTGAGCGTTGCCAAACCCTGGACCACACGCACGGACCGCGCCCAGCTCGCCAGCAACCATGCCGAGCATGCGCCAGAGCGCCGCACTCAACCGACACCCACAGACCGCGCGCCGCCCTCACCGCGTGCATACGTGATCGCCACCAACCCAGGAGACCGCCAGACATCACCGTTCACCGCCCCATGACGCACAGCCACCGCTCACCATCGAAGACGCCGCCTCTTCCCCACAGAGCGTCGCGCGTTCCAGACCAAACCGCACCGCACCTACGCGTGCATTAAAGCCATAGAGCATCGCCAAGAGACCTCCAAGCGATTGCCACCACCGGCCATGCCTCTAGCCGCCCATAGCCATGTCGCCACCGTCGCCTGCCCATCCCGTTCGGTCTCATCGTCGCGACAATAAATAGAGGCCACCCCCAGCCGAATTGAGCACACCATCTCACTCCCCTCTCCTCACTGATCGTGCCACCCCGTTCCCGGAGCAAGGCGAGCAGAACTTCGCCGGAATTTCACCAGAGTCTGCCGCTGTTGAAGAAGAAGGGGGCCAGCGATTGGAGCCGCCCCAGGAGAAGCTGCCGGTACCAGGAGGTTCGCTATCGTCGACTTCATCGTTCGCCCGCCTCGCCGACCCTCGCCTGAGCCCCAGTGAGCCCCCAACGACCCCCACCTGCTGTGCTAGGTTTCTGTCTCGCCGGCGTTTCCCAACGTCGACGATGACCCTCAGCCGTTGGATTAGAACCAGATCGAACGCCCCACATCGCCCCATACCGCTTCGCACCCCCTCGTCTCACTGACGCGTGGGGACAGCCATTTAACCAGCCCGCGTAAGCGCTGTGCTTAGCAGGCCGGCCCAGTATCACTTCCCGCGCAGCCCAGTTATTTGAATTTAACCTTTTTCATTTTATTTCAAACACACTTCTGTACCCAGTTTCAAAAATCAACCCAGATCGATTCAGTGAACCAAATTGAATGAAGCCAATTTTGTTAGAATGGTCTGGGAATTCTGAATCCAAGCCCGTTGGATTCAAGTCATTTGGATCTGTAGATCATCCTTGGTAAAAATAACAAGGCAGAATCTTTTCTGCATTCAAACATTTTTTAATTAAAACCATAATAGCTTTTGAGTTGATTCCAACTCTCAAAAATCACATTTAACCATACCTTTCAGAATATATAAAAATATATAGGTTTACGTACAGAAATAATGTTCAAGTAATAAAATAATGCTACATAGGCATTTCTAGCCACTTTAATTAATTAAAATAAAAGAGAAACACCTTATTAAATTGTGACACCACTTTAAATCACATTCCCATGGACTAAAATATGTGGTGATGACATGTGTCAACATGATCCCATGTTTGGTTTGGAGAATATTAAATCTTAAGTAGTTTTTCAATGAGTAGAAAATACTTTTTTAAAAATAAAAGGAATTAAACCAAGCTTTAATCTTGTAATGTTAGTGATGATGCTAGATCATCTATAGGACCCTTTGGTGTGATGATTGCAAGTAGTTAAGTATTGTTTGGTGATTGTGTACATCGTATTTATTCATAGACGCTAGTACCGACCAAGGATACGAGGAGGAAGGAGGATACTATGAAGAAGAAGCCTAGGAGAACTTCAACCACTGCTCTGCACAAGGCAAGCTTTACTAACCAAGTGGACCAATGCAAGCTAACACTTGCAATTATGAAAGTTAGATAACCTAGGCAATGCACTAAGCATGCTTGGTTAGACATATTTGATGATACCCAATCCTAGTTTTACTTGCAAGCTTTCTAATTTATTTCTTTATCAAAGGCTATAACTTAGAGTTGACTTAAGTGACTTTTAGATTCTAGAAAGATATATTGAAGGTTGCATAAAGAGCATAAAATTTGGCCTAAGCTAGATAATCTTGATGTCATCCAAAGCATGAGATTGAACGTAGCTGAAACTCCACTAGTTTACTATCCCCCATTAGTGCTTACCCCCACTTGTAGATGCTAGTGCTAAGCATAAAACTTGATCAACATTAGATGGGAATACTTGGTGAAAATGGTTACGAAAACCTTAGAATGATGGATCATTCTACTGAGATGTTTTGACATGTGTTTCCGAACACCAGATGATTTTAGTGATGAAAATGTTGAGGCATGAGCCTTAGCCCTTTATAAAACTGATGGTCGTCGGGATGCGATACCATTCCAATTTTATCGTACAACCACAATACCCGAGAATTGGGTAGGGCTTGACTGGAAACTTATATACCTTAGTATTAGTTCCCTCACGTCCAAGGTCTGAGCTGAGGCTACCTTGTGAAGATTGTCCACCTGTGCAGTACCCAAGATGACAGTTGGTCATGGTTGGGAGGCCAAACTCACATGAGAGGTGCTTATACTAGGGCGTGTAATTGAAATGTTAGGATTGATTATCCGCATACTAAGTATGGTGAATTCAGGATTTGTTCCTGACGGATGTCTCGAATGTTGTGATGAAAGTGTACAATCTCTGCATAGTATTAAACTATTCGAATAGCCGCGTCCGCGGTTATGGACAGTTGGAGTGGCCATACTGTTCCCCCGTCAGATGTTTTCAAAAGACTTGTGAAATGAATTGAGACCTTGACTTGACCACAACAGGGTTATGATATGAAATACAAGTTTCCTACTTAGGAGTTATAAAATTTTGACTAGCTTCTCTTGCTTCTCAGCTTAGTAGAGATAAATCTGGCTTTTGCAAAACAACCCTAGAGCCTAGTGTCCTATTATCAAAAACCCCTTTCAATTGTTAGTATTAGTTTGCGATTACTTAAAGAGTACTCATGGCTTTGTCCCTGGATATTCCCATGGCCAGACTATGAAGAGGAGTACCTGGAGGATGGACCCCAGGAAGGTTACGACAACTAGGATCATCTCCTATCGTCAGCATTGCCTATGACCCCAAAGATGGAGCTTCGCCTACGCTACCGTTATTATTACGTATTCCGCTGCTTGAAGTTGTATTAAGAACTGGATCATGAGATCCCTATTTGTGTAAGACCTTATGTATGGTTTGTAATGGATGATGTACTGTGGTATCCAATTCTGTTATGTCTCGCAAAAATGGTAATCCTGGGATTACGATGTATGCCATAACACGCATCTGGGATTAAAAATCCGGGTGTTGACAAGTTGGTATCAGAGCCATCCTGACCATAGGAGACCCTAGTTAGACTGGACATTGAATAAAAAACTTAGTTTCAAAACCAAAGAAAATAAATATTTACAAAAACTTATTCTCATTCTTATCCCTTTTATTCTTTCATGAAAATTCATGTTCCTCAAAAAATCTTGCAAAATACATAAAATTTTGACACACTTGATCACTCTACTAACTTACTCATCCTATATTCTTATAGATGGACGTGAAGTACAGAAAGTTTTATCAGTTGGGGAATGGAGGAGACCTTATCTTTGAGAGGGATTTGGACCAGCTTTCGGAACTTCTGGAGCGTCCGCACCCCGAGTTCTTCGGAGCTTAGCTCAATGATCAAGGAGGAGAAGATCTGCAGTGGCTGATTGTTGCAAGTCTCCGAGGAAAGATTGAATCTCCCACTGATGAGGGAATTCAGTTTACCTTAAGAGAGAACAACTGGCTCGATGGACTTGCCAGGGCCATGCAGGAAGCTCTTTGCCGTCTGTGTGGGCAGAGCGTCAATCAGACCAAGGGAACCCGCTTTGAGTTTTGCCCAAGGCGTGATGCTAATGGACAACCACTGGAAGCCCCATACCACCACGAGCTGAAGACCCAATTGGACCACCTCAGCTTCATGATATACGATCGTCACCAGGAGTTGGATAATTGCCGTGACTACTCCAACCACAAGTCTGCCATCATCAAGACGAAGGATCAAACCATCGCCATGTTGGCAAAGGATCGCAAGTCTCGCCGCCGTCAGCTCGACCAGAAGGAGCGCATCATTGCCCGTCTTCGCCACTGTATCTCATCTTTGGAGGAGACCATCCACGAGAGAGACATGCAGTTGGAAGAAAGGGAGAATGTCGGAGAGGATCTTCGTGGAGACCCCTACTCCTATCTCAGCGATGACGATGATTTTCTGGAGGATCAGGCTATGGACTTCTTCACCGATGAGGATGATTTCTCCTTCATCGATGATGATGAGGATGATGAAGCCACAGATTCCGAGGAGTAGTACCACTTGAGCACTAGCGTAGTGAGTAGTATTCGGTCCCACTGTATCGTAGTTTTTAGAATGGTTCTTAAAACCATCTGTTTCTCTTTGTTGTGGTGTGTGTTTTACCATGTGCTATGAATGAATGAATGAAAAGCAAGTTACTAGAAAATCTGAATCAAACTTTGAAAACTTTTCCAAATCCTAGAACCTTAGAAATTTCCCTCTTTTCCCATGATCTATCTCAATCTTCAGATGCCACGCGGAGGAAGTGGTTCATCCCCGGACCCGATGTTGCAGATCCTGCAAATGTTGACCTCTGTCGCGAAGCTGAAAGAGCGGAACGTCAAGCCAACCTAGCCACCCTGCAACAGATAGCTTAGCTAGCCCACAACAACCAAGGCCATGGAAATCAGGACAACCATGGATCTAATCTTAAGAATTTCCAGAATACCAACCCACCTGTTTTCACTAAGTCAGAAGAACCCTTAGACGCCAATGATTGGCTGCAGACCATGGAAAATAACCTAGAAGTCGCTGGAGTGGAAGACAACGAGAAAGTTCTGTTCGCCACCCACTATCTAGCCAGAGATGCCAGGGCATGGTGGAACGGTGTTCGCGCAATGACCGGAGGCCAGATGATGACCTGGGAGGAATTTAAGGTCAAGTTTAGCAGAACCCATGTGCCACCGGGTTTGATCAAGAGGATGAGAGACGAGTTCAGAGAACTGAAGGAAGGAAGGATGACCGTAGTGGAATATCGTGACAAATTTTTGTCATTAGCTAGGTATGCCCCGGATGAGATCGACACCGAAGCCAAGAAGAAAGAAAGATTCCTGAATGGTCTGCATGATGAGATGCAGACAGTGTTAGTCAATATCCCCTTTGCTGATATTGAAGCCCTTGTCGACTCTACTATCCATATGGAAGGAAAGATCAACCAAGCCAATGAGAACCGCAAGCGTCGCATGATGCATCATCCAGGAACCCGTCAGACCCCAAAGTATCGCCCTAACCCATCTCCCGGATTTGCCCCAAGAACCCACAGACCCCCGATGAACCGTCCGACCTATCCCAACCGTGGAAACCCTAGGCACGGAGGAAATCACAACAACCCCGGCAACTCTAGCAATTTCAACCGTGCCCCACCCAAGTTCAACACCGACAATGCTGCCACAACCACCAACACTGCCCCAAGGACTGGAAGCAATGCTGTGCCTATAGCAGCAAAGGACAAGTCGCAAGTGACTTGTTATGACTGTGGAAATAAGGGTCACTACTCCAACAAGTGCCCCAATAAGAAGAATGCCGCAGCACCCAATGCCAATGCCCCAGCTCAGCAGCAGCGTCATGTTCAGCCCTGAAGGAGGTTTGCCCCAAGGAATTCGCTCAACCGCAATGGCTGTCTTTTTCTCATGCATGTTGAAGAAGCTCAGGAAGCGCCAGACGTCGTGCTGGGTATGTTTTCTGTTAATTCAGTACTTTCTCGAGTGTTGTTTCATTATGGTGCATCGCACTCATTTGTCATCGAATAATTTGCATGCACTATTAAAATTCAAGCAACCAAACTGAAGCATGTTATGATTGTTCAAATTCCCGGATCAACCATCAAGTCTAGGCAAATTTGCAAAGCCGTCCCTATCCGAATCCATGGCATAGATTTTTATGCAAATCTGATAGTACTCGGAACTAAAGGTTTGGAAGTAGTACTAGGAATGGATTGGATGTCCAAACATAAAGGATTGATTGACTGTGCCAAGAAAGCCATAATCACGACCAGTATAGCCGGAATATCAGTCGAGCACATATCTGAAACCTTACCTCGTCAATTCAAGTGTAGAAAGAGTATAGCCCAACCTACCATTGACCAAGTCCGGATAGTCTGTGAATACCCCGATGTATTTCCAGATGTTTTGCCCGGTATGCCCCCAGATCGGGATATCGAGTTTATCATTGAACTAATCCCCGGAACCGGACCCATAGCCCAGAGACCATATAGTATGAACCCGTCTGAGCTAGCAGAACTGAAGAAGCAACTAGATGCCATGCTGGAAATTGGATTGATTCAACCAAGTGCGTCACCATGGGGATCACCTGTCTTGTTTGTGGACAAGAAGGATGGAGGTAACCGTTTGTGTATGGATTATCGGAAGTTGCATGATTTCACCATCAAGAACAAATACCCCTTTCCCAAGATAAAAGATTTGTTTGATCAGTTGACCGGTGCCAAAGTGTTTTCTAAGATTGATCTTAGAACTGGGTATCATCAACTCAAGATTCGTGCAGAGGATATTCCAAAGACTGCCTTTACCACCAGATATGGATTGTACGAGTATACAGTCATGTCTTTTGGATTAACTAATGCCCCCGCTTATTTCATGAATCTCATGAATAAGATTTTTATGGACTTCCTGGATAAGTTTGTCGTAGTTTTCATCGATGACATTCTGATTTATTCCAAATCAGAAGAAGAACATGAGCTACACCTAAGGACCATTCTTGGAACCCTTAGAGAGCATCAGCTGTATGCAAAGTTTAGCAAATGTGAATTCTGGTTACAGGAGGTAGGATTCCTCGGTCACATTGTATCAGCCGGTAGAATTGCCGTGGACCCTGCAAAAGTGAAAGATCTAGAAGATTGGCAAGCCCCAACCACTCAAACCCAAGTTCGTGCATTTCTCGGATTGGCGGGATATTGCCGCAAGTTCGTAGAAGGATTCTTGAGTATCGCCAGACCCATGACCGAATTGCTGAAGAAGGACAAGAAGTTTGAATGGACCGACAAATGTGAAGAGAGTTTTCAAGAACTCAAGAGGAGATTGATTTCAGCCCAAATCTTGATCATGTCGGATATCACGAAGCCCTTCGATGTGTATTGTGATGCATCCAAGATCGGTCTCGGATGTGTGCTAATGCAAGAAGGCAAAGTTATATCTTATCTATCTCGACAACTGAAGCAACATGAGAAAAATTACCCAACCCATGACCTCGAACTCGCAGCCGTAGTTCTAGCCCTGAAGACATGGAGGCATTACCTGATGGGAAATCGTTGTGAGATTTATTCGGATCACAAGAGCCTGAAGTATATATTCAGTCAGAAGGAGCTGAATATGATACAGAGAAGATGGATTGAGCTAATCAAGGATTATGATCTGGACATTCACTATCACCCTGGTAAAGCCAATGTGGTAGCAGATGCCCTGAGCAGATTGCCGTGCCGCTTGAACTCCATGATCTTGAAGGAGCAACCAAGCTTGCACAAAGAGATGGAAGATTTTCGAATGGAATTAGTGAGTGAAGGATTTTTGGCTAGCATAGAACTCCATCCCACTTTGATCAGTCAGATTAAAGAGGCGCAGAAGGGAAATGCTAGTATCAACGGAATCAAGCGTCGTATCGGTACAGGCAAAGTACCCGGATTCACCGAAGACGAAGAAGAAGTTCTATGGTACAAAGGACGCCTTTGTGTACCAGCAGATTCTGAGTTGAAAGAAGTTATTTTGAAGGAGGCTCATGATACTCTTTATTCTATCCATCCCGGAGGAACTAAGATGTATCAAGATTTGAAAGAGCAATTTTGGTGGCATAAGATGAAGAGATAAATCGGAAGCTATATCGCCAAGTGTGATATATGTCAGCGAGTCAAGGCAGGACATCAAAGACCCGCTGGATTGTTGCAACCATTGCAGATTCCGGAATGGAAATGGGATTCCGTTGGAATGGACTTTATCACCGGATTTCCTACTTCTCGTAGGGGAAATAACTCTATCTGGGTGATAGTGGACCGATTGTCCAAAGTCGCCCATTTGTTGCCCGTCAAGTCCACATATCAGAGTTTGAAGCTAGCGGAGTTATACATCGCTAGAATAGTTAGTTTGCATGGAGTCCCCAAGAACATCGTTCGGATCGAGGAACTCAGTTTACCTCGAGATTCTGGAAGAAAGTCCAAGAAGGTTTAGGAACCCGCCTAGATTTCAGCATCGCGTATCACCCTTAGACCGATGGACAAACGGAGCGAGTAAACCAAATACTCGAAGATATGGTGAGAGCATGTGTGCTAGAATATGGATCCAAGTGGGAAGACTGTCTGCCATTTGCAGAATTCTCATACAATAACAGTTATCAAGCCAGTTTGCAAATGGCCCCATTTGAATTTATGTACGGAAGGAAGTGTCGCACCCCTTTGAATTGGTCGGAAGTAGGAGAGAGTCAGATTTTCGGACCCGACATCCTACGAGAAGCAGAAGAGAAGGTTCACAAGATTCGTGATCACCTCAAGACTTCCCAGTCCAGACAGAAGAGTTATGCCGACAGGAGACGTAGAGACCTCACCTTCAACATAGGCGATTTTGTGTATCTGAAAGTGTCGCCATTAAAAGGAATGCAGCGTTTCCAACTCAAAGGAAAGTTAGCCCCCAGATAAATCGGACCTTTCAAGATCCTGAACCGTCGAGGAGAAGTGTCGTATCAATTGGAACTACCTGAAGAGATGTCAGCTGTGCACAATGTATTCCATATCTCATTACTTCGCAAGTGTCTTGAAGTCCCCGAGAAGACCGAAGTGTTCTATTTTGATATCGATCACCGGACCATAGAGATGAACGGTGACCTGACCTATCCTGAAGTACCCATCCGTATTTTGGAAGAAGATTTCAGAACTACCCGAACCCGAAGCATCAAGTTTCTCAAGATTCAGTGGAGCAACCACACAGAAGAGGAAGCTACCTGGGAGCGCGAAGATCACATCAGGACAGAGTTTCCCGATCTCTTCAAATCCTAGGTAATCTTTTTCATCCTTTTTCAAATCTCGGGACGAGATTTTGTTTAAGGGGGGAAGGTTTGTAACATCCCAAAAATACTAAACTTGGATCATCAAACTCTAATCATCAAATTTAGGGTTAACAAAAACTTTGCTAAATAAAAATATGAATGCATGCATGTGAGTATGCATTTCATTTTTGAATCCTTTTGAACCAACTTGTTTGTATGTTCCTTTGCTTGTAAATGGATGCTTAGGTGAAATAAACATCATCTAAACAATTCCCAAATTTTCTCAAAGACAAGTAAATAAAAACAAATAAAATAAGGGAATGGTCATTTTGACCAATTTAACTCCTATGCCTACTTTGGCTGTCTCAAACTTTCAGAACTTAACAGAAACTTTTCTGGATCCTTGCACACCTTGATTGTACTCATAGCAAGTTATCAAGGCCCACTTTGTGATCATCCAGAAACATTCAAATTCATAGTTTAAAGGACAGTTCGAAATTGAATCTTTATCATATGGGAAGATCCCACTTTTTCAAAAACCACTCAAACAAGCTCACCTTTCAAAACCCAAGCATCTGCAGACTCACCAGCACCAACCTAGCACAACCACCAAAAAACTTTTCAAAATTCAAAACTTGAATTCTTGCGGCCATTTCATCAAACACTTTGTAGACACAAATCATCAAAATCTTAAACACTATTGTGAGCAGTGATTGAAGCCTAACTTGTCCCCTTTCTAGCTCACAACCATCTCAGTAGATCATCTAGCAAGTTAAACCAAGCACTAGCCTCACTGTAAGCTTGGCAATGACATCAATGGTGAACAGCCGAAGCGCACCATGCCACCCCAGGGGACACAGCAAGCTAGAAGGAGATTTAGCCGTGCCAACCTTGTCTATGAGGCAGGCCACCGTCCAGCTCCACTCCATGTCCCAGCCGCGAGCGTTGCCAAAGCCTGGACCACACGCACGGACCGCGCCCAGCTCGCCAACAACCATGCCGAGCATGCGCCAGAACTCCACACTCGACCGGCGAACAGACCACGCGCCGCCCTCGCATTAGATTGTGACAATGCATGGGTCTATCTAGCCTTGCTTTAACCGTAGTTTTTTTAGGCGTCCCTCCTTTTGAACCTTCTACGAGAAGCAATCGATCGAGGCGTAGATTAAAGAATTCGTCGAGTGTTCATGTCACGCCTATGAAAAGCCTACTGCTGCTCCAGCTGCAAACGGGAACTGGCCTCACAGTACCACGCATGCAATCACACCTCTAGCTGGGGCCCATGGCACTAAATGTCCACGCGTCAACCAGAAGCCCTACCGGGACACCCAACTAAGCCTTGAGGCGGAGGGCCCCAGGAGGAGACTTAACAATGCCCCGTATTTAAAACCTACTCCTCTGCATCATCGCCCTCCCACGGATTAACCCATTCTCCCTGGTCTAGCAAAACCCACAAACCTCACCGTACATCTCGAGGCCGAATAAACACCTTCTCCCTTCCGACTCCATGAAGCGACCACTTGTAGGTGAGTCTTCGGGTGTTGCCGTCGGGCTTCCTGCGCCTGCCACGGGCGATGCGGAGCCTCCCGCCGGATATTTGGAGGAGATGCATGCAGCCTTGGGCGAGGAGGACGTCCAATTCGACCCTTATGAGGACTATGTGCTCGCGGGTGCAGAATACTTCGGAACCCCTGATGAGGGCGAGGAGTTCGACGAGCACGTTCCTCTCTAGTACCCGGAGGTACTTTTATTTCTCCATCTTTCTAGTTTACTATTCATATTTTCTGGTCGGGCTGTAGATGTACTAGTACTGAATCTGTTCAAGTACTCCGTATTCTAATGATCATGATCAGATGCACCATACAACCCGCTGCATGCAGAGATTTATTTTTTTCTGAAGTACTCCACATTCTACATTTAGGAGCGAGCTATGGAGACAGCTGTAATAACATGTAATATTGTGTTGTGGTTTTCAATGTAACTTGAAATGGTTGTTCGAATATCTATGCATGACCGGTAAATGCACTACTAGTTTGTTCGATTTTTGGGAACAAGTAGACTAAGTAAATTTATTTTGCTCATTTCTTTTGCATTTTTTTGGATATTACATGATGATTCCAGTGAGGTGGGCTCTGACAAGGAGTACAAGGACGAAAAGATCCACCACATCTTGAAGAGTATCAAGAGTGGGAAGGTCCCTGTCCGCACTCTAAGTGGCGAGCTTGGGTGTCCCTTCTATAGCAAAAGAGTCAACACAAGGATTGACAGCATGATTCTGCATGAAGTTGGCATCGGTAAAAGCCCTAATGCTTCACACAAGGCAGCGACCAAGGCTAAGCACATTGGGTATGTAAAATTCCTGAGGGAGTACGTTAGAATCGGTCTTGTATCCCCATACTTCGGGATCGAGATCCGCCGCTCAAAGACGGCCAAGAAGTGACCTTGCTGCCTCCTACGGCACCTAAAATTTTAGTTGTTTCTGCCGTTTCTAGAACATGAGACTATATGTAGTGTGTTGGACTGGACGCAATGTCTTCGTGTGTGTGTGTGTGTGTTGCATCCTTGTTTGATCATGCTTGCATAACGATCACGAATAAATTCTGTGGAGAATATTAATGATGGCAAATTAATTTACCTCTATGTTCTGTCAAATCACAGTTACATGGCGTCAGCACTGCGCACCCACTGCACAGCGGCAACGGGACGGGTGGACTCCGTGGTGCGTTCTCACGGTCTTCGTGTCGCCGCCCTCTCGATCCTCACGCCATCGCCAAGTTATACGCACACCCATCCTGCCCGGCACGACCATGCGATCGTAGCCCTGCGATGTTGAAAATGATGGTGCTCGACCGGTCAAACTTGCTTCATGGTAGGTAAATACCATAGTGATGGTAAATGCGATCTCCCCGGCCCTCCTGCCCCTCCCCTTTTAACGAAAGGCCTCCCGGCCCCGTAGCCCTGCGTTGTGCAAATTTTGTCGGTGCCATCTGCATGCGGCAGGATCCAAAACTGCCATGCAGTGCCTAGGTTTACTTTCCATGGCTTGACTTTTCTAAAAGTTTCGCCAAACTTTCTGTGGCTTCACCATTCAAAATATATATATAGGCCTTAAGCCTTGGTATGGAGGGAGTGTTGGGAATATGCCCTAGAGGCAATCATGTATGATGATATTTCCCATTGTATTCATAAAGATACTATGTTGTCCTTGTACAAACATCTGATGTGTATCATTGAATATGTGATTCGGTTGTGGAACTATAAATTCATGTTTGTACTAAATATCCTTGGTCATTGAGGTTGTGCTGGACACACAACTTAGACCAATGTGAAAGTCGTCTTGATGACTCGGTTCCACTTGTCATGAGTATGGAGATGCTATTCCAACTTACACAGATTTGGCTAAAGAGTTTAGCGAGTCAGATTGACCCATATTGAGGTACAACAAACAAGTTGGCATTTGTATATCTCAATCAATGTAATCCTTAGACCTGAGGTTATTGCATAGTCCGAGTAGAGGATCACCGACTTAGGTTCTATCACGCTGATCCGTAACTGGGCAGTTATAAAGGCAGCGTTCGGGTCGACTGAGAATCATGTTGCGTGATGTGAATAACCAAGATGGGATTTTTCCCCTCCACTTGGAGAGATATTCTCTGGGCCCTCTCGAATGATATGATTCGGAAACCATGGCCATGCACGACTCGGTTAAGTGTTAAACGAGGCGATCGACTAAGAGTTAGTCGGTGAATCACTTATCTCGGATCGAGAAGAGAGTTGGACTATTTAAGGGATGAAAAATATTCGCCTATAGTCTGACAAGGTATATCGTGAGGAAAAAGGGACTCGGACGTAAGTCACATTGGAAAGGCATGTCATCATGACTCTTTGGTATTTGGGAGTCGACATGTTTTGTTAGGTGCCGCTACCTACTGATCGATTGAGAGTCGAACTCTAATCATGTCCAAGTAGCCATGAGCCTGCGGGGTCACACACTTAAGAGCGGGAGCAAGTTTGGATTGGATCTGAACCGGAAATCTTGTTGGGTTGGACCCGAGACGGGTTTGGACTAAGTCAGTGAGTCAGACTCACGGTGACTGGTATTATATGGGCTTTGGTGAATGGGCCATGAAATTGGAGCCTACGTTCACTCCCTATATATAGTGGATCACAGTAACCCAGAAAGGTTAATTGTTGATCGGTTAGGTCATTCCATGTGATGAAAACCCTAGCTCCACAGTAGTCCTACCAACGTACCGAACCAAGCAGTTCACCGCCGGTGCTCCTCCTTATACGTGTGGATACAAGCAGAGGTGCTGTACGATCAGCACCAGGACGATCGGATCATGAGGAGTGCACTGCATTCAACTGACGCGCTTAATTAGTAATCCGCAACTACGCGTCTAGTGGTAAACTTCGTGGCCTTCTACCTCAGCTAGATCTTGGGATCACCACGTTAGAGCGAAAAAGTTTTGTTTTATCTCTACGTGGCCCAACAGGGAGTATTACTTAATATAGCTACCTGATATTATGGTGGGATCCACAAGATCAGATGCCGCTGTCCACAAACGGGCACAATCTATGGACACATTTATAATATAAGATGCTAGCAAACTCGGCACATCGTGCTTGGCTGTAGTGGAACATACGTAATTACTATTATAAGGACGGTTACAGTCATAAACACACCCTGATTATAGTTTGAAAAGGTAATACACAATTGTTCGGAAGTGCTCACACATAGCTATCACACATTGTACTTGTGAAAGAACATGTTTTCGTAAACATAACAAGCCCCATACAAATGCAACAATCGTGCACTAAAACTGAACATCCCAGCCTATTGGAATGATTGGTGGAGAAGGCGACCGATCCCAGGATGTCTTCGGGCGCTTGCCCCAGCACTTAGATTCCTCTCCATCCTGGTATCTGCGGTAAACAACTTTCTTGGTGGTGGTTCAAGGGTGCGTTGCCTAGAACGAAATACTTTGATATGGCGATATAGCTCGTGGCTAACATAACCATCAACAGCAGCGTACTTAAGGTTAGGTTCAGAAAATGGCTTATCCTCCCAGTAATCATGCCCTAAACGCCTCCACCAACATCTCGGGAATTTGTCCTTCATGTCACCGTACCATGGGTCGATGAGATCGGCCGCAAGATTGGCCATCCCAGTCCTGCTGCCACTCGTCTCTAGGATCCAGTAAATATCCTGGATGTCCACTCTGTACTCCTTTGGGATGAAAATTCCGATAGTCGGGCTGGTAAGCTGGCTAGTGTCATACCCGGTGTCAACACTAGTAAATGTTATCTAGTGATTCACGAGAAAGTCACCAAATAGCGACCTAATTCTTTCTCCCCGGCTGCATGAAAATGGACTCAGACAAATAATGTAGCAAGAACTTTTGCAAACAAACAGCTCAGGGACAAAATGACAGCAACATGTACCTCTTCCCATAACCCCCTCTCTCGCAAAAAGGCTGGTAAACGAGGATGTTCTCCTTCATGGAGAGTGCTAGCATGCCGATCCTGCGGTGATCTCGGCTGTACTCGAGGTCGAGAGCATGAACCTGAACCTGCTTTCTTCTGATGGCAGCCAATTATTGTACTGGGAAATAGTGCGCTTCACCGTCTCAGGGTCGGTGGTGTAGACGACACTGAGATTCTTCCCGCTATGGACTTCTATGTCGAAGTACGCAGTACCTATCATGCTGTCATTTCAGACATCCCGCCGGTCCATGACTACGGGCAAGTGGGAAAGGATACGGAGGAAGAGGGTGATGTTGTGGTGGTGGAAATGGATGGGGCCGTGGAGGAGGAAGACGATGAGGCCGTGGAGGAGGAAAGGAGATGGAGATGAGCGAAACTACTTATTGATAGATTGCAACTGCCCTTCCTAGTGTGTGGAACGGTGCACGACCGTTCGTAGTAGGGTGGAAGTGGAGGAAAATGACAGGCGCAAGCGCTGCCTAAAATTGGTTCCGCGCATCTAGCATGCAGTGGAATCAAGGTCTGCCATGCATAATCTAAGTCAAACTTAGTCGCCTTCTGACCTTCACTCTCTGACATGTGGGACCCAGCATTTGGCAGTCGCATTCTGGCACAGTTTTAAAAACCGCACAAGTTAGTGAATCGTGAGGTGACTGGTTCACTGGTTTGCTGGATCGGACCACTGGTTCATTCGGTTCGATGACAAAAAACAGTTCTTTTCGTAAAATTTAAGAAAATTTTAGAACACATGGGGATTTCTGGCCATGGTTTGACACATGGAGTCCATAGAGTCATTGCATGTGTTCTTTTGCAAACCACCTTGATCCACGCGACCACACACACTCAACTGGATGTGGTGATGCAACTTCTGTCACACCGGTGAATCACTCCATGTGGCAGTGGAAATGCAGGGACTTTCTGGGGATTTCTGCCCATGGTTTGAAACATGGATTCCAAAGATTCATTGCATGTGTATTTTCCAAACCACAATGATACACATGACCACACACACTCAAGTTGATGTCGGGATGCAACTTCTGTCCCACTGGTGGATCACTCCATGTGGCAGTGGTGATGCAGGGGCTTATTGGGAATTCCTGACTATGGTTTGACACATGGGAGTACATATAATCATTGTATGTGTTCTTTGCCAAACCACCTTGATGCACACGACCACACACCCTCCAATGGTGATGCAACTTCTTCACATCGGTGCATCACTCGATGTGGATGTTGCATTCTTGGGGCTTTCTGGGATTATGAATATGGTTTGACACATGGAGTCCCCAGAGTCATTTGCATATGTTCTTTTCAAAACCACAATGATCCACGCGACCACACACACACTACAATGGATGTGGTGATGCAACTTATGTCACACCGGTCCATCCTGCCATATGGCAGCTGCATTGTAGTGGCTTTCTGGGGATTTCTAGCCACGGTTTGACACATGATGTACCTAGAGTCACATCATGTGTTCTTTACCAAACTACGATGATCCACATGAGCACACACACTCAAGTTGATGTAGGGATGTAACTTCTGTCCAACCGGTGCATCACTCCATGTGGCAGTGGAAATGCAGGGGCTTTCTGGGAATTCCTGACCATGGTTTGACACATGGGATTACATATAGTCAATGTATGTGTTCTTTTCCAAACCACCTTGATGCACACGACCACACATCTGCCAATGGTGATGCAACTTCTTCACACTAGTGCATCACTCGATGTGGCAGTTGCATTCTAGGGGCTTTCTAGGGATTTATGACCATGGTTTGACACAGGGAGTCCCCAGAGTCATTTGCATATAATCTTTGCAAAACCACAATGATCCACGTGACTACACACACTACAATGGATGTGGTGATGCAACTTATGTCACACCGGTGCATCATTCCGTGCGGCAGCTGCATTGTAGTGGCTTTCTGTGGATTTCTGGCCACATTTTGATACATGGTGTTCCTAGAGTCGTATCACGTGTTCTTTACCAAACCACAATGATCCAGATGAGCACACACTCAAGTTGATGTGGGGATGCATCTTCTATCACACCGGTACATCATTCTAGGGGCTTTCTAGGATTTCTGGACATGGTTTGACACATGGAGTCCCTAGAGTCATTTCGAATTCTTGTGTTATTTACCAAAACACAATGATCCACACAACCACATGTATGCTCCAATGGATGTGGTGATGTAGCTTCTGTCACACTGGTGCATCATTCCATATTTCCATGTGGCAGTTCAATTGCTAGTGATGCTCTTACATTGCGACGCTACCGCTGGATGAAATTGGTTATGTGCCACTTGCATGTAGTGGAATCGAGGTCCTCCATGCACGATCGAAGTCAAATGTACTCACGTTTGCATGTGCATTCACTCGTTTACAGGTGGGACCCTACATTCCCCTTAAGATTAATTTTTTCACTTCATTTACGGTCCCCGTGCCCACCCTCACTAATTACAACCCCCCTTTCTTGCCTTCCACACGGACGAGACCTATGTATGCGCAATTAATTTGCATGCTAGAATTTGAGACGTGATAAGTAGTGATGCAGAGCACATGAGCTATAGTTGACGCAATGGACATGACTAAACGACCAATAGCTTGAATTGACTTAATAGCACAAGACGCATATATCCTCATTATTATTCTTTTTAATGAGGGTTACTTTTAAATATTTGTTTACTCAGAAGATGGAATGGCCACCACCGCGCATGTCCACAAGTACATCTAACTCGCAGCGACGGTTCCAGCATATCCCTGTTTCAAAGAAAGGCGTCTTCTTCTTCCTCCTTTCCTCTGTCTTCTGCTTCCCATATGTTGTTCTTTCTGTCTTCTCCTTGCCGCCTCCACGCTTCTACACAAGGACGTATAAATCGCAGCGACGGTTCCAGCCTTCCCTTGTTTTGCTGAAAGCCTTCTTCTTACTCCCGTCCTCTATATTCTGCATCACATCTGTTGTTCTTTATGTCTACTCCTTGCCGACATGGAAGGTTACACTCAAGATACAAGCTTCACTGCCCATGGCAATACAAAGATACATGTCGTCTACACCAACCAGGAGGATACAGTTATGCGAGTCCGGAGGATGTATGAGAAATTGCTTGAGAAAGGCGACGACAATTTTGTTGGATTGGACCTCGAGTACACCAAGGAGGAGGAAGAGTACGACAACGATGTCGCCATTGTTCAACTGGCAATGAGGCAACACGTCCTCGTCTACCACTACTCCTGGTTTGTAGATCTGATCTCTTTAGTTTACCACTTTCAGGGTTTTCTTACTTTTAATGGTCAATTGTATGATTTTACTCAATTGTTCTTGCCTTTACCAAACAGTCTTAGTCCCAAATTTTCATCAAATGTTGTTCTCGCAAGTACTGCAATCTTTCCGTATGCTCATATTGCACTTACTGAATTTTGTTAGTACCAAATGAATTATGACTATATAACTTTCAGAGTGTTCACCTTGGATTTACTAAAAAATTTAGCTTCAAATTTTATTCAGGATGTGGTATTGCATCGTCTAAATTGTCATAGTCCCAAATTTTATTATACTGGGGATTTTTCAAGTACCACATTTTTGCAACTAGTGAATTTGATTGCGTATGGAATCTATCCATTTGGTCTTGTTGCAACTACTGAATTTTATTAGGACCAAAAAATTATGACAAGCCATACTTGAGAGTCTTGATTTTACAAACTTTTGTACCCTAAAATTATATCCAGAGATTATGATCTTGCATGGACAACATTTTTAGTTACTCATTTTGTAATTTTTTTGGTCATGCATTTTATGATGACAAACTACATACTTCCAGGACTCACAAGAAGTGTCCGGCGCTGCGCAAATTCCTTGTGCATAAAGGAATTGTTTTCTGCACTATCGACAAAAGATCTGATTCTTTCAAGTTTTCTCATGCAGGAATCAAAATTCCTGAGCACAAGTAGATCGATATTCAAGATCTTGTTAAGATCAAGGGGGGTGGAAGAGGTATGGAATGTCTAGTCTTGCGGCTAGAATAATTGATCCGTTATACACCAAAATGAATAGGCACGATTTTTGGGAGGAGACGTCGTTGTCTGATATAAACCTGAAGTACGCAGCCATATATGCTTATGTGACCTTCAAGATGTATGCTCAGATCCATTTCTTTCAAACTTTCTTCGTGTTTTGCCCCAATTGCAAGAGGGAAGACAAGGAAAGGGGAGCCCTTTGTCGGAAATGCAGAATAGCTGAGCGTGACGCTGGAACTGCAAACAGAGAGGCTGGAGCTGATGCGGCAAACAGAGAGGTTGCGGCTAAATATAGGGAAGCCAAGGCCCCTTCCAGGTGGGATAAACTTTCATATCGTCAGCGGTGGGCGGCCAATAACACAAGTGACACATGGAATGATGTCCGTTGGTCTCCTAGGAAAGATGGCAAGCGCATCAAGTGGTCTGATGAGGAGTGAATTAAATTTTAATTCTTTTAGTTATATTTCTGTATATGTATGGTAGCTTGTCAAGAACTTTTGTTGGTCCTGTGGAATTATTAGTGTACGAACCATGTTTAATATGTTGGGACACGCAGAGATAGAACAAAACTTTTTCCGCTAACGTGGTGATCCCAAGATCTAGCCGAGGTAGAAGGCCACGAGGTTTACCACTAGACGCGTAGTTGCAGATTACCGATGTAGCACGTCAGTTGATGCAATGCAGTCCTTTGCGATCCGATCGTCATGTTGCTGATCATACAACACCTCTGTTGGTATCCACACGTACAAGGAGGAGCACCGGCGGCGAACTCCTAGGTTCGTTACGATGTCAGGACTGCTGTGGAGCTAGGGTTTCCAACACATGGAATGACCTAACCGAACAACGATTAACCCTTCTGGGTTGCGGTGCTCCACAATATATAGGGAGTGAACGTGGGCTCCACTCTCGTGGCCCATTCCCTAAAGCCCATATAACACTAGTCACCGTGATTCCGACTCACTGACTCTGTCCTGATCCAGCTTGGGTCCGACCCAACCAGATTTCTGGTTCAGATCCAATCCGAACTTGCTCCCGCTCTTAAGTGTGTGACCCGGCAGGCTCATGGTTACTCGGACATGATTGGTGTCTGATTCACAATCGATCAGTCGGCAGCGGATCCTAGCAGAAGATGTCGACTCCCAAGTACCAAAGATTCATGACGACTTGCCTTTCCAATGCGACTTGCGCCCGAGTCCCTTTTGCCTCACGATATGCCTTGTCAGACTATAGGTGAATAATTGTCATCCCTTAAATAGTCCGACTCTCTTCTCGATCCGAGATAAGTGATTTACCCGACTAACTCTTAGTCGATCGCCTCGGTTCACACTTAACTGAGTCGTGCATGGCCATGCTTTCCGAATCATATCATCTGAGAGGGGCCAGATAATATCTCTCCGAGTGGAGGGGCAAAATCCCATCTTGGTTATTCACATCACGCAGCTTGATTCTCAGTAGACCCGAACTCTGCCTTTATGACTGCCTAGTTACGGATCAGCGTTTGACAGAACCTAAGTCGGTGATCCTCAACTTAGACTATCCAACAACCTCAGGTATATGGATTACATTGATTGAGATATACAGATGACAACTTGTTCGTTGTACCTCAATATGGTTCAATCTGACTCGCTAAACTCTTTAGCCGAATTTGTGTAAGTCGGAATAGCATCTCCATTCCCATGACAAGTGGAACCGAGTCATAAAGCCGACTTTCACATTGGTCTAAGTTGTGTGTCCAGCACAACCTCGATGACCAAGGACATTTAGTACAAACAACATGAATGCATAGTTCCACAACCGAATCACATATTCAATGATACACATCAGATGTTTATACAAGGACAACTTAATGACTTTATGTATAAAATGGGAAATATCATCATACATGATTGCCTCTAGGTCATATTCCCAACAATCTCCCACTTGCACTAGAGTCAATCTTCCGATATCACATGTCTAGGCATCTAATACCCATGGCTCTCAGGTGCGCCTCATGCTTCGGCTGTGGTAACGACTTTGTCAACTGATCCGCAATATTTGCATCCGTGTGTACCTTCCATAACTTGAGATCACCCTGATCCACGAATTGGCGAATCAGGTGGTACCGCATGAGTATGTGCTTGTTCTTCTGCTGTTGTCTAGGTTCCTTGGCTTGTGCAATATCACCATTGTTGTCACAATACATGTCTAACGGATTGGACGAGCCCTGAACCACACCAAGATCCATGAGGAAATTCCTCATCCAAACAGCTTCCTTTGCTACCTCCGAGGCGGCAATATACTCAGCCTCTGTTGTAGATGTAGACACGGTCTCTTGCTTGGAACTCTTCCAGCTCACAGCACCTCCGTTTATAATAAATACGAATCCGAATTGCGAACAAGAATCATCAGAGTCGGTAAGATAACTCGCATCCGTGTAACCCTTTACACTGAGTTCATCTTCACCACCATAAACCAAAAACATATCCTTAGTCATTCTCAAGTACTTTAGGATATTTTTAGCCGCTGTCCAGTGGATTTCTCCAGGATCAGCCTGGTATCTGCTCACAACACTTAGAGCATAGGCAACATCCGGCCTAGTACAAATCATGGCATACATGATGGATCCGACTGCAGAAGCATACGGAATGGCACTCATCCGACTTTGCTCATCAGTTGTCGAAGGACACTGAGTCTTGCTAAGTTTTACACCATGGGACATCGGTAAGAACCCCTTCTTAGACGATTCCATGTTGAACTTCTTCAACACTTTGTCCAAATAAGTACTCTGACTCAATCCAATGAGCCTCCTTGATCTATCTCTATAGATCCGGATTCTGAGGATGTATGATGCCTCACCCAAGTCTTTCATTGAGAAACACCTTTCTAATGATTCCTTGGTTTCTTGCAACATCTGGACATCATTTCCAATCAGTAATATGTCATCCACATATAAGATTAGAAAGTTTACTTTTCTCCCACTAAACTTCTTGTATAAACAAGAATGATAATCACTCTTGATGAAGCCAAACAATTCGACTACCTCGTCAAAGTGAATATTCCAACTCCGAGATGCTTGCTTCAACCCATAAATGGATTTCTGAAGTTTACATACCTTGTCAGCATTAGCCGGATCGACAAATCCTTCGGGCTGTATCATATACATGTCCTCGGTTAAATTTCCATTAAGTAAAGCCGTTTTGACATCCATCTGCCATATCTCATAGTCGAAATAGGCTGCTATAGCTAACATGATCTGAAGTGATTTAAGCATCGCTACGGGCGAGAAAGACTCGTCATAATCAACTCCTTGAAGTTGTCGGAACCCCTGCGCGACAAGACGTTCTTTATAGACAGAAACATTTCCATCCATATCATTTTTCTTCTTAAAGACCCATTTGCACTCGACGGGTCTTGCACAGTCTGGCAGATCAACCAAGTTCCAAACTTGATTTTCATCCATGGACTTTAACTCAGATCTCATGGCTCCAAGCCATGACTCGGAATCAGATCCCACCATCGCTTCCGAATAATTTTCCGGCTCATCACTGTCTAACAGTAACACATCACGAACACTTCGTAATCTCGGAGATCTTCGTAGTACAGGTGTTGTTGCCGGCTCAGTTACCACGACTGAATCAACCTCCAAGGTTTTTGCCGACTCGCTACTATCCGGCTCCTCTCGAATTTCTTCGAGCTGCACCGTGCTCCCACTTACTCCCCGACTGAGAAACTCTTTCTCAAGGAAGACATCGTTCCAAGCGACAAACAGTTTGCCCTCTTCTCGGTTGTAGAAGTAGTAACCCAAAGTTTCCCTCGGATGCCCCACGAAAATACACTTATCCGACTTGGCCGTAAGCTTTTCTGACTGAAGTCGCTTGACAAATGCTTCACAACCCAAAATCTTAAGAAAAGACAAACTCGGCTTTTTACCTGTCCACATCTCATGCGGTGTCTTCTCTACCGATTTTGATGGTACTCTGTTTAGTGTGAACGCCACTATTTCTAGACAATAACCCCAAAATGATAAAGGCAGATCTGTCCGACTCATCATTGATCGTACCATGTCCAACAAGGTCCGATTCTGCCTTTCTGAAACAGCGTTCCTTTGCGGCGTTCCTGGCGGAGTAAGTTGAGGAACTATTCCACAACTTTTATGATGGCTCATGTACTCGCCTCCTCGGTCCGACCGAAGAAACTTTATTTTCTTCCCGAGTTGATTTTGTGCTTCATTCTGGAATTCTTTGAACTTTTCAAAGGCTTCCGACTTATGTTTCATCAAGTATATATATCCATACCTACTCAAATCATCAGTGAAGGTAATGAAGTACTCATAACCACCTCTGGTTGTCGTGCTCATTGGTCCACATACATCACTATGTACTAGTCCCAACAAGTCGGATGCCCTTTCACAACTCTTTGAAAAAGGTGTCTTGGTCATTTTGCCGAGTAGGCAAGATTCGCATGTCTCGAACGACTCCAAGTCGAACGAAGTTAGGAGTCCATCATCATGGAGCATCTTCATGCATTTCACCTTATATGAACAAGCCGACAGTGCCAAAAGTAAGTCATATTCAGATCAGTTGGTTTCAACCTTTTAACATTTATGTATAAACCAACTCACCATCAAGATTCAAAATAAATAACCCGTCCTGGACGGGTGCAAAGCCGTGAAACATCTCATTCAAATACAAAGAACAACCATTATTATTGATATTTGACCCCAAAGCCTTGCCTCATCAAACATGAAGAAGAAATAATGTTTCGACTAAGAACTGGAACATAATAACAGTTATTCAGTTCCATAATGAATCCGGAAGGTAAATGAAGTTGCATCGTTTCGACTTCCAACGCAGCAACTCTTGCTTTGTTGCCGACTCGAATATCAACCTCGCCTCTTGCTACGCTCCTAGTTCTTACCAGTCCCGGCAATGAGTTGCAGATGTGAATAACTGATCTGGTATCATATACCCAAGAACTATTAGGTGCATCAACAAGATATATGTCTATAACATTGCAAACAAGTGTACCTAAGTCGGAAGTCATACCTCCACTCTTGGCTTTGTCGGCCAAATACTTGCTGCAGTTCCTCTTCTAGTGGCCATCCGCCTTGCAATATAAGCCAGTAGATCCGGCTGAATGAGATGGCTTAATCCCTGAGGAAGCGCTTGGGACCGGGTCCTGAGCCTGCTTTCCTCCTAACTTAACCTTCTTCTTAGTCCAAGAACTCTTCTTGAACTTAGCCTTATTCTGCACCATCAACACTTGACTGGCGCCCTTCTTGAGATCCGCCTCTGCCTGCTTGAGCATCCCATGCAATTCAGTGAGCTTCTTATCCATACCATGCATGTGGTAGTTCGAAATGAACTGCCCATATGCACTAGGAAGAGAGTTCATAATTATATCCATAGCGAACTCTTCGCTAATGGGGTATCCAAGCCTCTCCAAAGACTGCACATAACCAACCATTTTGATCACATGCAGACTCAGTGGATCACCATCCTTAAGCTTGCAACTCAGCAAAGCCTGAGAGACTTGATACCTCTCAGTCTTCGCCTGAGCCTAGAACATACTTTTGAGGCTTTCGATCATATCGTAGGACTCAACATTCTCGAACTGCTTTTGCAAGTCCGGTTCCAAGCATTAGATAGATAATATCCGTGGACTCATCCTTAGCCCGACAGTAGGCATTAGTGGCAGCGACAGTCACATTCTCATTCGGCTCATCTGGAAGTGGGTTGTCTAGGACATGGTCCTTCTTTTCTTGTTTGAGAAAAATTCTCAGATTTCGATACCAGTTGGTAAAATTAGTGTCGTTCAGTTTATCTTTCTCAATAATGGTTCTCAACGCAAAACCATATATCTGAGAGTGACTGCTACTTGGTGCCATGATCTACAACAGAAAAATGCAAAATACTTAAGACATGTATTCAAAAAAGAGCAAGCATATTAAACATTTTAATATTTTATGCTCCCACTAGAAACAACACCCTTCCGATGGTTACTTAGTGATTCAGGACCCTAAATAAGCAAGTCGGCTAGTGAGCTTTAGCATCACCTCTAGCCGCCAAGTGATCTAGGTAGACAACTCCTTGTCAATCGTATCTCATGCGACTCCTGTTGGACGGGTGGCATCACATGCCCCGGCTCCCATCCAACTTTTCCCCGACCCCACAACCGTTGTGATAGACCCTTCTAGCTTACCGAGTGTTTCCGCTGTAAGAGTCTGTCTCGAACCCACCTAGTCGGAAATAATTGGCAACACCTCAATTTTATGAGCCCACTACCAAAAATGTCCGACTTGTGATGGTGCAAACACTGGCGAGAAAACCGACTAGACCTTCTTTGAGGGATTAAATGTTACCGACTATCTAATAAAGGTAAAACAGAGACATAACAATAACACAAAATAAATCAATTATAATGTGAAATGGTATGGCTCTCTTCATGGCGATCTCCATCTCCACAAAGCCTGTAATCTGACTCGTGCCAACTCTTGCCACTTGTCTTCTTACTCCATGTCGCCGACATGTACATCGCCTTGCTTGCCATCCGGGCTCTCCAAATAGCTACACTATCTTAGTAAAGTAAATTACAAGAATAATTCGACACGCAGGTCGTTATACAATAATATGATAGCACCTAGGCTCTAGCCGGCTCACAAAAACCGTGATTTGCAGATCACGTATGGATTACACACATACATGACATGCACATGAACCATACCATTCACAACTTCCTGAAAAAACAAGTTGTGCATCGATACGATATCTACCGGCGTTGTGAAACTCGCAACGACATCTAAGGCGCTACGACAGGGCAAAGCCGGCGGTTCCGCCATTGTTCAACTGGCAATGAGGCAACACGTCCTCGTCTACCACTACTCCTGGTTTGTATATCTGATCTCTTTAGTTTACCACTTTCAGGGTTTTCTTACTTTTAATGGTCAATTGTATGATTTTAATCAATTGTTCTTGCCTTTACCAAATAGTCTTAGTCCCAAATTTTGATCAAATGTTGTTCTCGCAAGTACTACAATCTTTCCGTATACTCATATTGCACTTACTGGATTTTGTTAGTACCAAATGAATTATGACTATATAACTTTCAGAGTGTTCACCTTGGATTTACTAAAATTTTGTAGCTTCAAATTTTATTCAGGATGTGGTATTGCACCGTCTAAATTGTCATGTCCCAAATTTTATTATAGTGGGGATTTTGCAAGTACCACATTTTTGCAACTAGTGAATTTGATTGCGTATGGAATCTATCCATTTGGTCATGTTGCAACTACTAAATTTTATTAGGACCAAGAAATTATGACAAGCCATACTTGGGAGCCTTGATTTTGCATTTACTAAACTTTTGTACCTCAAAAATATATCCAGAGATGATGATCTTGCATGGACAACATTTGTAGTTACTCATTTTGTAATTTTTTTGGTCATGCATTTTATGATGACAAACTACATAATTCCAGGACTGACAAGAAGTGTCCGGCGCTGCGCCAATTCCTTGTGCATAAAGGAATTGTTTTCTGCACTGTCGACAAAAGATCTGATTCTTTCAAGTTTTCTCATGCGGGAATCAAAATTCTTGAGCACAAGTAGATCGATATTCAAGATCTTGTCAAGATCAAAGGGGGATGGTAGAGGTATGGAATGTCTAGTCTCGCGGCTAGAATGATCCATCATACACCAAAATGAAGGAAGATTTCCCTGAAGATAGGCACAATTTTTGGGAGGAGACATCGTTGTCTGATATAAACCTGAAGTATGCAGCCATATATGCTTATTTGACCTACCAGCTGTATGATCAGATCCATTTCTTTCAAACTTTCCTAGTGTTTTGCCCCAGTTGCAAGAGGGAAGACAAGGAAAGAGGAGCCCTTTGTCGGAAATGCAGGATAGCTGAGCGTGACACTAAAACTGCAAAGAGAGAGGCTGTAGATGAAGCCGCAAACAGAGAGGCTGGAGCTGATGCCGCAAAAAGAGAGGTTGCGGTTAAAGATAGGGAAGCCAAGGCCCCTTCCAGGTGGGATGAACTTTCATATCGTTAGCGGTGGGCGGCCAATAACACAAGTGACAGATGGAATGAAGGCCGTTGGTCTCCTAGGAAAGATGGCAAGCGCATCAAGTGGTCAAATGAGCAGTGAATTAAATTTTAATTCTTTTAGTTATGTTTCTGTATATGTATGGTAGCTTTTAAAGAACTTTTGTTGGTCCTGTGAAATTATTAGTGTACGAACCATGTTTAATATGTTGGGCCACGTAGAGATAAAACAAAACTTTTTCCTCTAACGTGGTGATCCTAAGATCTAGCCAAGGTAGAAGGCCACAATGTTTACCACTAGACGCGAAGTTGCGGATTACTGATGTAGCGCGTCAGTTGATGCAGTGCAGTCCTTTGCGATCCGATCGTCCTGGTGCTGATCGTACAACACCTCTGCTGGTATCCACACGTACAAGGAGGTGCACCGGCGGCGAACTTCTAGGTTCGTTACGACGGCAGGATTGCTGTGGAGCTAGGGTTTCCAACACATGGAATGACCTAACCGAACAACGATTAACCCTTCTAGGTTGCAGTGCTCCACAATATATAGGGAGTGAACGTGGGATCCACTCTCGTGGCCCATTCACTAAAGCCCATATAACACTAGTCACCGTGAGTCCGACTCACTGACTCTGTCCTGATCCGGCTTGGGTCCGACCCAACCAAATTTCTGGTTCAGATCCAATCCGAACTTGCTCCCGCTCTTAAGTGTGTGACCCGGCAGGCTCATGGTTACTCGGACATGATTGGTGTCCAATTCACAATCGATCAGTCGGCAGCGGATCCTAGCAGAACATGTCGTCTCCCAAGTACCAAAGAGTCATGATGACTTGCCTTTCCAATGCGACTTGCGCCCGAGTCCCTTTTGCCTCACGATATGCCTTATCAGACTATAGGTGAATAATTGTCATCCCTTAAATAGTCCGACTCTGTTCTCGATCCGAGATAAGTGATTTACCCAACTAACTCTTAGTCGATCGCCTCGGTTCACACTTAACTGAGTCGTGCATGGCCATGCTTTTCGAATCATATCATCTGAGAGGGCCCAGATAATATCTCTCCGAGTGGAGGGGAAAAATACCATCTTGGTTATTCACATCACGCAGCTTGATTCTCAGTAGACCCGAACTCTGCATTTATGACTGCCTAGTTACGGATCAACGTTTGACAGAACCTAAGTCGGTGATCCTCAACTCGAACTATCCAACAACCTCAGGTCTAAGATTACATTGATTGAGATATACAAATGACAACTTGTTCGTTGTACCTCAATATGGGTCAATCCGACTCGCTAAACTCTTTAGCTGAATTTGTGTAAGTCGGAATAGCATCTCCATGCCCATGACAAGTGGAACCGAGTCATCAAGCCGACTTTCACATTGGGCTAAGTTGTGTGTCCAGCACAACCTCGATGACCAAGGACATTTAGTACAAACAACATGAATGCATAATTCCACAACCGAATAACATATTCAATGATACACATCAGATGTTTATACAAGGACAACTTAATAACTTTATGAATACAATGGGAAATATCATCATACATGATTGCCTCTAGGGAATATTCCCAACATAATATGTATGAGAATCATCGTGACTTATTGTATAAGTATATACCTCTGTTTGCACCACGGTACGTAATAATGATAGCATGCATTCTATCTTGCCATGTTGTTTTGAAATTTTTTAAAATTTCACCCTCAAACTAAAAAATAGGATGTAATTTGTGAATCAAGTACATAAACTACAATTTGAATCCTTTTAGATGCATGATTGTGTGGTCATACATCATATTTGTACCCTGGTTTGACCAAACCTTGTAAATTTCATAATAAAATTAGAAATTCTCAAATTCTTGTGAAACCTTGAAATTTGGTCATTGTGTGGCAAATAATTTACACGAAAAATGACAAACATGGAAAAAAATGCCTCCTAGCAGCCCACTATCAAATGTAGGGTAGTTAGGTCAACGAGCATGTCCGACTACTCGATACAACCACTTGTGTACCATTTTTTCATCTACCTTTCTTCAAATGGACTCAAATTTGGAAAAAGGGTGTATCACCATATCCCTAATGATGCTAGCATTCTATCTAGCCATTATGGTTTCAAAATTTGAAAAAATTCACCCTCAAACTGAAAAACATGCTTTCATTTGTCAAGCAAGTACCAAAACTAAAATTTGTAACCTTCTAGTTGCATGTGTGGTTGTACATCACATTGGGACCACAGATCATCACTTGTACTTTTCATATGCTTTCACAATATCTTGAATTACTCTGGTCAACCCTAGGTTGACCAAGCCTTGTAACTTTCTTAATAAATTGAGAAATTCCCTTGGAAACCTTCAAATTTGTTCATTGTGTGGCAAATACATTGAATAAAAATGACAAACTTTGGAAAAAATGTCCCCCTAGCAGTCCACTTTGAAATGTGGGGTTAGTTAGGTCAACGATCATGTCCGACTACTCGAAAGAGCAACTTGTGTACCATGTTTTCATCTACCTTTCTTCAAATGGACTCAAATTTGGAAAAGGGGGTATCACCACATTCCTAATGATGGTAGCATTGTATCTAGCCATTTTGGTTTGAAAATTTCAAAAATTTCACCCTCAAACTCGAAAAGGGCTTTCATTTGTGAAGCAAGTACCAAAACTACAATTTGAAACCTTCTAGTTGCATGCTTGTATGGTTTTACATCACATTTGGATCACATAAGATCAACTGTACTTTTCAGATGCTTTTACCAAACCACAATGATCCACATGACCACACACACTCAACTGGATGTCGTGATGCATCTTATGTCCCACTGGTGCATCATTCCATGTGGCAGCTTCATCACAATGGCTTTCTGGGGATTTATGACCATGGCTTGACACATGGAGTCCCTAGAGTCATTTGCATATGTTCTTTTCAAACCACACAAACACTACAATGGATGTGTGATGCAACTTCTGTCACACCGGTGCATCATTCCATGTGGCAGCTGCATTACAGTGGCTTTCTAAGGATTTATGATCATGGTTTGACACATGGAGTCCATAGATTCATTGCGTGTGTTTTTACCAAACCACAATGATATACATGACCACACACACTCAAGTGGATGTGGTGATGCAACTTTTATCACACTAGTGCATCATTCCATGTGGCAACTGCATTCCATGGACTTCCTAAGGATTTCTGGTCATGGTTTGATACATGGTGTCCCTAGAGTCGTATCATGTGTTCTTTACCAAACCACAATGATCCACATGACCACACAAACTCAAGTTGTTGAGGGATGCAACTTATGTCACACTAGTGTATCATTCCATGTGGCGGTTCCATTCCTGGGGCTTTTTGGACATGGTTTGACACATGGAGTGCCCAGAATCATTTCATGTGTTATTTACCAAGTCACAATGATCCACACGACCACAAGTACACTCTAATGGATGTGGTGATATAGCTTATGTCACACTGGTGCATCATTCCATATTTCCATGTGGTAGTTTCATTGCTAGTTGATGCTCTTTACACAGCGACCCTAGCGATGGATGAAATTGGTTCTGCGCCACTTGCATGAAGTGGAATCGAGGTCTTACATGCACCATCCAAGTCAAACGTACTCATGTTTTTGTGTGCCGACCATCCCTCGCCGATAGGTGGGACCATACATTTCCTCTCACGATTAGTTTTTGCACCCGCATTAGACGGTCTCCGTGCCCACCCTCACTAATTATGCCCCCTCCTTGTAATCGAAGCGGACGAGACCGTCGGAGGCGGTTCCTCACTCCCTACTCGAACAACTACTTCCCTCCCCGATTCCACCCCCTCACAAATCCATCTTCCTCCGGATAACACCACCTCCATTAATCTTCCTGATTCAAGCCTCCATTTGCCGCCATGGGTCAACAGTGGGGTTGGGCTAGCAGCAGGTTGAAGAGTAAGGAAGACGACGACCACGACGCAATTGACCATGGCGACCGCCACCGTGAGGATTGGGGATGGCTGAATCTCAGTGCTGCGAACGTATGCAGGGTCGCCAAGGAGTTGGACATCATCACCGCCGGTCGCCTCGGTCGTTGCATCCCTGGCTTCTGCCCGCCGATACGGGAAATGGAAGAACAACCGTTCGGCACACCATGCCTCCTTTACCCCGATACCAGCGTATGGCCAAATGATCGTGATGGCCACGTAATTTCTAGTATATTTATTATTGATTCAGTCATATCGTTGATTCATATGTGTTAAACTTTCATCAGAATCTTATGTTCCTTCCGTCGAACGTGTTGTGTGCACACACAGTTTGAACAAATCGTGCCATTTAAGACTATTATGTACATAGGAAGCTCTACTCGTACTTGATATTCTGGAATTTTCGTAGTGATACAGTCTTAATTTAGGTGATAGCTAAGGTGTAAATTTGGATTTGCAATGGAATGCCTTCTAGGTGATATTATGTTTTCTAAAAAAAATAAAAAAACTAGACGATATAAGACTATTATGTCCCTAGTTGTTTATGATCACTGTTAGGAGTTTGTTCGGGGGAATCTCTGCTCCTACTTGATATTTTTGTAGTGACACGGGCACAATTTAGGCGAGAGCTGAGGAGACAGTCATATATAATACTTTAATCTAAGCGCCTAGGTGTCAAATTGTATTTTGCAATGGAATCCATGCTAGGTGATTCTACCAACTGACAACAAACTTTGCAGAATGTTCATGCAAAACGGATGTTGCTGGATAAGTGGTCGTAATCAGCAGTGGTCAATATCAAGGAGATAGAGGAGGCGAAAATGGATGATGAGCAGAACTGGGTGGGTGGCAACGGCGGTGGCTGGTCCTTTTATCCTAGGACAAAAGTACTTGGACTTTAAAAAATGTCTACAGATCATTGAGACTTACAGCGCCATCCATAGTGGGTGTCGGTATTACTGCATTCAACCACAGGTGGCCGCCACCAAAATCTGAAATCGCTTACAGGTTCAACATGGCAGAACTTGAGCTCCTAAAGGTACAGCTCCCACAAAAGCCTCTCTTGGTGTGGAAGACTTGGCACTACAACCTCTTAGCGGTGTTCTACAAGGAAATCACATTCATTAGAAGCCCACAGGACAATGAATGGACAGTCTAGCATGACGACCATCTGTGGCCACCAGCTGGTATGAAGACACACCTCAATGCATTTACGCGGTCACTGAACCTAGCGGTGACGTGCATGTTTGGGATTCGTTCACCTAGGGTGAGTCATGGTGTCATATAGCATGTAAATTTCCATTCAAAATTCTGCTTACTGACTGAAGGTAACACAAAGGTACACACACAGTCCCGCCCGTCGTTCGAGCTTCGGTGATCGAAGATGCAGTAGTAGATGCTGATCTTGTATCACGACACTGGTTCTTTGCACCTCTCAGAGGTGATGTCAACCAGGATGCTGAAATCATGTGGATTCATATTAGGGGAGCACTAAACAGCGTTGGTGATACAATAGAACATATGGGGACACAACTTTCTTCATACCCATCGCTGCGGTGTCACGTTTTCTCGAGGTCCGCATGTCCATCAAAAGACCCAGAAGAACAGGTCTGGAGCAGAGTAGACAATCTGAAGGGAGAGTCTCTGTTTCTTGCGATTAACTACCATTTCTTCGTCGGAGCCCCTGAAGCTATTGAACCTGTAATTGCTTAGGAAGCCCCGGCTCCTAATGATGTGGCTGCTACTGGTGGTGGAGTTGACGAAGAACTAGCTGCTGCTGTTCCTGGTGAAGCTAACGAAATGCTTGCTAATGTTGCTCCTCGTGAAGCTGGCAAAATGCTTGCTGATGCTACTATTGGTGAAGCTGATGAAATACTTGATAAGGCTGCTACTGGATCCAGGGAGATCATGTTGGTGTTGTTGCTGAGGTGCCAGCACTTTGAGTGTTGATAGTAGATTGTGTGTTTGCTCTACACTCACGCGTCTATTATGTTGACACTCTAGATCTGACCTGGATCCGAATCCACGTCGGGGGGAGGGGGCCTGTCAACACCCGGATTTTTAATCCCAGATGCCTGTTATGCCATACATCGCAATCCCAGGATTACCATTTTTGCGAGACATAACATATTGGTACCATAGTTCATCATCAATTACAAACCATAATAAAGGTCTTACAAATAAAGTATCTCATGATCCAGTCTTAATACAATCAACATAGTGTAATAATATAATAAGAGTGGCGTGGTCGAAGCTTCTTCTTCTGGGTCACAGGAAATGCTGACGATGGGAGATGATCCTAGTTTTCACAGACTTCCTTCTGTCCATCATCCTGGTAGTCCTCCTCAAAGTGTGGCTGTAGGAATAGCCAGAGACAAAGCCATGAGTACTCTTTAAGTACTTGCAAACTATCACTAACAAGTAAAGTGGTTCAAGTAGGAATCCTAAGCTGTAGGTTGTTTTGCCAAAAGCCAGGTTTATCTCTAACTGAGTTTAGAAGTAAAGAAAACTAACTTAAAGTTTTAACACACCTAAGTGGGAACTTAGTTTTCATGTTCACAACCCTGGTGTGGTCAAATCAAAGTCATGGTTCATTTCAGAAGTCATCTTGAAAAGATCTAACGAAGGAATAGTATGGCCACTCCAACTGTCCATAACCACGAAGGCGGCTATTCGAATAGATTGACACTCTGCAGAGATTGTATACTTTCACCACAACATTCGATACAGCCGTCAGGAACAATCCTGAATCACCATATTCAGTATGCAGATAATCAATCCTAACCTTTCAATTACACACCCTAGTATAGGCACCTTTCCTATGAGTTTGGCCTCCCAACCATGACCATCTGTCATCTTGGGAAATGAACAGGTGGACATTCATCACGAGGTAGCCTCAGCTCAAACCTCTTCGCAAGGCAACCCATACTAAGATATATAAACTTCTAGTCAATCCCTACCCAAATTCGGGTATTGTGGTTGTACGGTAAAATTGGAATGGTATCACATCCGAACCCAACCATCAGTTTTATAAAGGGCTAAGGCTCATGCCTCAACATTTTCATCATCAAATCATATAGTGATCATAACACATGTCAAAACATTTCAATAGAATGAATCTTCATTCCAAGGTTTTAATAATCATTTTCACCAAGTATTCCCATCTAAAGTGATCAAGTTTTATGCTTAGCACTATCCACTAGAGTTGGGGGTAGTCACTAATGACATCCAAATCTAATCTGATGCCTCAATATGACATCTAGTTCTAACTAACTTAGGCCAAGTTTTATGATCTTTATGCTATCCATAATATCCTTCCAAAAACTCCCAAGTCACTAAGTAAAAGTAATAAAGAGCTTTGATAAAGAAATAAAATAATAAAGCTTGCAAGTAAAACTAGGATTTCGTATAATCAAGTGGTATAACCAAATATGCCTAAGGCATTCCATAGGTTAATTGGTATTGTGGGGCTTGCAAGTATTAGCTTGCATAGTGTAGCTTGCTAAGATGGCTTGCCTTGAGTAGCGCAGTGGTTGAAGTTCTCCTCTGCTTCCTCTTCATAGTAGTAGTCCCATTCCTCCTCGTATGCTTGGTTGGTACTAGTGTCTATAAATAAATATGAGCTACACAATCACCAAAAAATACTTAAATACTTCTATTTAGCACATAAAGGTTCACACTAGATGATCTATCATCATCACAATCATCACAAGGATTAAAGCCTTAGTCTTATTTATTTTATTTTGGAAATGTAATTTCTACTCATTGAAAAATATTTAAGATTTAATATTCTCCAATTAAAATATGGGATCATATTGACCATGTCATCACCACATATTTTAATACTTGGGAATGTGTCACAATTTAATAAGGTTTAACATTATTATTTTAAATAATTAAAGTGACTACAAATGCCTATGGGGCATTCTTTTAATGCTTGACCATTATTACTACAAGTAAACCTAGTTCTTTTTACATATTTTGAAAGATCTTGTCAAATGTGATTTTTGTGAGTTGGAATCAACTCAAAAGCATTTATGGTTGATTTTTGAAAAATGTTTGAATGCAGAAAAGTCTCTGCCTTGTTATTTTTACTATAGGTGATCTACAATTCCAAGTGGTTTGAATCTAACGGGATTGGATTAATAATTTCCATAACTTTCTGGCAAAATTAGTTTCATGCAATTTGGTTCAATGAATCTCTCTTAATTGATTTTTGAATCTACTGATAGAAGTAGAGTTTGAATTGAATGAAAAAATCTATAATTGAATCTACTGGATTGCACGGGAACTAAATGGGTCGGCCACTGCGCAAAGCGCAGCACGCGGGCTGACTTAAAGGGGGTGTACCACGCGTCAATGACTCTGGGAACGCGAAGCGGTAAGTGGCACTCTAGACCGTGCGATTAGAACAAGATCCTACGGCTGAGGTGCATCATTGACGACGAATAGCTCCGGCGAGGTCTAAACCCTAATGCGGCGGTGGGGGTCATGTGACGCTCACCAATGCTCTATCTAGGGTCGGCGTTGGGGGCGAACTATGTTGTCAATGATGGCGGTTCGAATGGTAGTCGCGGTGGCTCCAATCAACGGTTTCGCTCTCCTCCTCCGCAGCAGACTCCGGCCAAATTCCGGAGATGTGGAGCTCTCATTGCTCCGGGGAGAGGTATGGGAGGTTCAATGATAGGTGGGGAGTGAGATGGTATGGCGAATTGAGGCTGGGGTGGCCTCATTTTATAGCCGAGCGAGAGAGGAAGTGCGGCATGGGCAGAGCTCGTCGGGGTCGACGACATAGCAAGCTAACGGCATGGTGGAGGGTGTAGGCCAGTGCGCGGTCTCCTGGCGATTCTCAAGGACTTAATGGCACGACAAGGGGCGGTAGTGATTGGTCGGAATGGGCTGGTGCTCTGAGCGGAACCGACGGTGGTTTTGACGGCGCATGGGTGCTACAGGTCGTGCGGCGGTGAACGGGGATGTCTATGGAGTAGCTGGTGTTGCGGTGAGTGCAGGCACGGGCGGCGAAGGCGAGGCATGGCGTGTACGAGCGTGTCAGGCGTGGTGCTCTAGCATGCTCTCGGCATGGCGCAGAGACAGTGGGCGTGGCGTGTTCTCTGTGGTTCAGGGCCTGGCTGCGTGCGACGGCTGGACAGGGGTGGACGTTGGGCTGCCTCCTAGACATCATGGCCGGGCGTGACGACTGCTCCTATATGTTGGCCATGATCGGCTGGCAAGAGGGGGATTGGGTGGATCATCACTAGTGCAAGGGTAGGGTGATAGGTTGACCAATGCACTGGTAGTCACTGGGGGAACTAGGGGTGAGAATTGGAGATAAGAATTGGACAAAGCTTTGATCACATACAGTAGAAGTTAGGCAGTGATTAGTGTGCTCACCAGCTGTTTGATGAAATGTCCACAAGAATTTAAGTTTGAAATTTTTGAATGAAAATTGGTGGATTCTCTGGTCACATGCTTGGTAGTCTCTGGTTTCTTGGGTTTGTCAAGGTGAACTGGTTTGATTGGGTTTTGAGAAATGGTGATCTTAGTACCTACACTTGATTCAATTTTGAATTGTCATTTAAATATATTTGCAATCTGTTTATGTTGGTTTGCAAAGTGTGCTTGGGTTCAATTTTACTTGTTCTAGCAAGGGGTGAAAAGAATTGGATTTGTTTCTATTAGAAATCTTGGACTAGGAACACTCAAAGTGTTCTAGTGGTTAACTTTGGTCAAAATGACCATTTGCTTATAATGTTTATATTTGAATTTCTCTTCATTTGATTCTGCTTGGAAAATGATTTAGATTATGTTGTTTTCATATTTAAACCAATCCTTGCCATTCATAGCCATCAAACAAGTCATTGCAAGCATTCATGCATTCATCACACACACATGCATTCATATTAATTTTAATAACAAAAGTTTTTGTTAACCCTGAATTTGGGTGATTGGAACTGGATAACCTTGATTAATATTTTTAGGATGTTACAAACCTTCCCCCCTTAAACAAAATCTCATTTCGAGATTTAAGAGAAAGAAAAGTAGGATTTAAAGAGATCTGGAAACTCTGTCATGATGTAATATTCTCGCTCCCAGGTAGCTTCTTCTTCAGTGTGGTTACTCCACTGGATCTTGAGAAACTTGATACTCCGGGTTCTGGTGGTCCTGAAAGCTTCTTCCAAAATACGGATGGGTACTTCAGGATATGGTAGGTCCTCGTTGATCTCTATGGTTCTGTGATCAATATTCTTCAAAAATTCGGTTTTCTCCGGGACTTCTAGGCATTTGCAAAGTAACGAAATATGAAACACATTATGCACGGCTGACATCTCCTCCGACATTTCCAGTTGATATGATACTTCTCCCCAGCGATTCAAAATCTTGAATGGTTCGATATATCTGGGGGCTAACTTTCCTTTGAGTTGAAAATGTTGCATTGCTTTCAAGGGTGATACTTTTAGATACACAAAATCTCCGATATTGAAGGCTAGGTCTCGATGTCTCTTGTCGGCATAACTCTTCTGTCTGGATTGGGCGGTCTTGAGGTGCTCACGGATCTTGTGAACTTTCTCTTTGGCTTCTCTTAGAATGCCAGGTCCAAAAATCTGACTCTCTCCTAATTCCAACCAATTCAACAGGGTATGACACTTCCTTCCATACATAAAATCAAATGGGGCCATTTGCAAACTGGCTTGGTAACTGTAGTTGTACGAGAATTCTGCGAAAGGCAGAAAGTCTTCCCATTTTGATCCATATTCTAGCACACAGGCTCTCAACATATCTTCGAGTATCTGGTTTACTCGCTCCGTTTCTCCATCAGTCTGAGGGTGATAAGTTCTGCTGAAACCCAGTCTGGTTCCTAATCCTTCTTGGACATTCTTCCAAAATCTCGATTTAAACTGGGTTCCTCGATCCGACACAATGTTCTTGGGGACTCCATGCAAACTGACTATCCTAGCGATATACAACTCTGCTAGCTTCGAACTCTGATAAGTGGTCCTGGTAGGTAAGAAATGAGCGACTTTGGACAGTCTATCCACTATGGCCCAAATAGAGTCATTTACCCTACTAGAAGTAGGCAAACCAGTGATAAAATCCATTCCTACAGAATCCCATTTCCATTCTAGAATCTGCAATGGTTGCAAAAGTTATGTGGGTCTCTGATGTCCGGCTTTGACTCGCTAACAGATATCACATTTGGCTATGTAGCTTCTGATTTCTCTCTTCATTTTGTGCCACCAAAATTGGTCTTTCAAATCCTGATGCATCTTTGTTCATCACGGGTGGATAGAATAAAGAGTATCATGGGATTCTTTCAAAATAGGTTGCTTCAATTCCCAATCCGCTGACACACAGATACATCCTTTGTACCACAAAACTCCTTCTTCATCTTTGGTGAATCCAAGTACCTTCCCTGTACCTATACGACGTTTGATTCCATCGATACTAGCATTTACTTTCTGTGCCTCCTTGATCTGACTGATCAAAGTGGGTTGAAGTTCTATGCTAGCCAAAAATCCTTCACTTACTAGCTCCATTCGGAAATCTTCCAACTCCTTGTGCAAACTTGGTTGCTCCTTCAGGATCATGGTGTTCAATCAACACGACAATCTACTAAGAGCATCTGCTACCACATTGGCTTGGCCGGGGTGATAGTGAATGTCAAGATCATAGTCCTTGATTAGCTCTATCCATCTACTTTGCATCATATTCAGCTCCTTCTGAGTGAAAATATAATTCAGGATCTTGTGATCAGAATAAATCTCACAGCGGTTACCCATGAGGTAATGTTGCCATGTCTTCAAGGCTAAAACTATGAGTGCTAGTTCGAGGTCATGGGTAGGGTAATTCTGCTCATGTTGCTTCAATTGTCGATACAAATAGGATATGACTTTGGCTTCTTGCATTAACACACATCCAAGACCAATCTTGGATGGTTCACAATACACATCAAAAGGTTTTGTGATATCCGTCATGATCAAGATTGGGGCTGAAATCAATCTCTTCTTAAGCTCTTGAAAACTTGCTTCACATTTGTCCGTCGATTCAAACTTCTTATCTTTCTTCAACAGTTGAGTCATGGGTCTTGCGATGCTCGAGAATTCTTCTACGAAATTGCGGTAATATCCCGCTAATCCGAGAAATGCACGAACTTGGGTTTGAGTGGTTGGGGCTTGCCATTCTTCAACATCCTTAACCTTGGCAGGGTCGATAGCAATTCCTCCTGCCAACGCGATATGTCCGACGAATTCTACTTCCTTTAACCAGAACTCACATTTGCTAAACTTGGCATAGAACTAATGCTCTCTAAGGGTTTCAAGGATGGTCCTTAGGTGTATCTCATGTTCTTCTTCTGATTTGGAATATATCAGAATGTCATCGATGAAAACAACGACAAACTTATCCAGGAAGTTCTTAAAAATCTTATTCATGAGGTTCATGAAATAAGTGGGGGCATTGGTTAATCCAAAAGACATGTCACTGTACTCATACATATCGGGTGGTATAGGAAGTCTTTGGAATATCCTCTGCGCAAATCTTGAGTTGATGATAACCAGTTCTAAGATCAATCTTAGAAACACTTTGGCACTGGTCAACTGATCAAATAGATCCTCTATCTTCGGCAGTGGGTACTTGTTCTTCATGGTGAAATCATTCAGCTTCCAATAATCCGTGCACAAACGGTTACCTCCATATTTCTTATCCCCAAACAAAACAGGTGATCTCCATGGCGACGCACTTGGTTGAATTAGACCTATCTCCAGCATAGCATCCAGTTGCATCTTTAGCTCCACTAATTCAGACGGGTTCATACTATAAGGTCATATCCCGATCTAGGGGCATACCGGGAAATACATCTGGGAATATGTCGGGGTATTCACAGACTACTCTGACTTGGTCAATGGTTGGCTGGTGTAGAATCTTGTTGCACTTGAATTGACGGGGCAAAGTTTCAGATACATGCTCTACTAATACTACAGCGGTACTAGTCATGGTTATGGCTTTCTTGGCACAGTCGATTAATCCTTTATGTTTCGACATCCAATCCATTCCTAGTACTACTTGCAAACCGTTGGTTCTAAGTACTATTAGATTAGCATAAAAATCTATACCATGGATTCTGATAGGTATGGCCTTGTAAATTTGTCTAGATTTCGTTTTTGAACCAGGTATTTGAACTATCATAACATTCTTCAATTTGGTTGGTTGAATCTTAATAGTGCATGCAAATTCTTCTGTAACAAACGAGTGCGATGCTCCCGAATCAAACAACACTCTTGCAAGTACTGAGTTAATAGAAAACATACCCATCACGACATCTGGCACCTCCCGAGCTTCTTCAGCATTCATGTGAAACAGACGGCCGTTGCAGTTGAGTGAGTTCCCTGGGGCAAACCTCCTTCCAGGATGAACACGGCGCTGCTGCTGAGCTGGGGCATTCACATTGGGGGATGCTGCAAGCTAATTGGGGCACTCATTGGAGTAGTGACCCTTGGTTCCGCATTCATAACAAGTAACCTGAGACTTGTCCTTTCCTGCAACAAGCACGACATTGCTTCCAGTACTTGGGGCAGTATTGATGTTTTTGTTGTTGTTGAGCTTGGCCGATGCATGGTTGAAATGGTTAGAGTTGCCGTTTTTATTGTTGTGGTTTCCTCCGGGCATTGGGTTTCCTCCTCCACGGTTGGGATAGTTCGAACGGGTCATCGGGGGTCTATTGTTTCTTGGGGCATATCCTGCAGATGGTTTGGGGCAATACTTCGGGGTATAGTGGGTTCCTGGTTGATTCATCATCCGACGCTTCTAGTTCTAATTGGCTTGGTTGATCTTGCCTTCCATCTGGATTGTAGAATACAGTAAGGCTTCAATGTGAGCGAAAGGAATGTTGACTAATACCGTCTGCATCTCATCATGCAGACCATTCAAGAATCTCTCCTTCTTTCTTGGCGTCAGTATCAATATCATCTGGTGCATACCTAGCTAATGACAGAAATTTGTCACGTTACTCAATTACCGTTATCCTCCCTTGCTTCACTTCTCTGAATTCACCTCTCATCCTCTTGATTAAACCCGGTGGCACTTGGTTTATGCTAAACATGAGTTTGAATTCATCCCAAGTCATCATCTGTCCTCCATTCATGGTGCGAATGCTATTCCACCAAGCTCTTGCATCACCTGCCAGATAGTGGGTGGCAAATAGTACTTTCTCATTGGCCTCCACTCCTGCGACTTCTAAGTTGTTCTCCATGGTCTGCAGCTAGTCATAAGCATCTAATGGCTCTTCATACTTACTAAAAATGGGTGGATTGGTGTTCTGAAATTTCTTGAGATTGGATCCATTGTTGTCCTGGTTTCCATGGCCTTGATTGTTGTTGGCCATCTGAGCTATGTGTTGAAGGGTGGCGAAGTTGGCTTGACATTCGGCTCTTTCAGCTTCACGGTCAGAAACCAACATTTGCAAGATTTGCAGCATTGGGTCCGGGGATGAACCGCTTCCTCCGCGAGGCATCTGAAGATTGAGATAGATCATGAGATAAGAGGGAAATTTCCAAGGTTCATGGATTTGTTTTTGAAAAGTTTTTAAACTTTATGTTTAACTTAGGTTTTTCCAACTAGAAACTTGCTTTTCATTCATTCATTCATAGCACACAATACAAACACACACCACACAAGGTAACAGATGGTTTTAAGAACCATTCTATGAAACTATGATACAGTGGGACCGGATACAACTCGCACCTACGATAGTGCTCAAGTGCTACTACTCATCGGAATCAATGTCTTCATCTTCATCATTAATGAAGGCGGAATCATCATCATCAGTGTGGAAGTCCATGGCTTGGTCCTCCATGTAGTCATCATCATCACTGAGGTAGGAGTAAGGGTCTCCACGAATATCTTCCCCTGCATTCTCCCTCTCCTCAAGCTGCATATACCACTCATGGATGGTCTCCTCCAAGTCTGACACTCTGTGATGAAGGCAGGCAGTGATGCGATCCTTCTTGTCACGCGTATGGCCAAATGACTTGCGCTCATTCGCAAGGATGGCGAGGGTCTGGTCCTTCTTGACTGCAATGGCATAGTTGTGGTTGGTGTAGGCACGGGCATTCTCCAACTCCTTCTGCCTATCACATAGCATGAAGCTGAGATGATCCACTTGATGCTTCAGCTTCGGGTGGCCTGGTACCTCCAATGGTTGTCCCATAGAATCACGCCTTGCATAATACTCAAAGCTAGTGCCCTTGATCTGGTTGATGCTTTGCCCACACAGATGGGCAAGAGCTTCCTGCATAGCCCTGGCGAGTCCGTCTAGCCAATTGTTCTCTCTTTTGGTGAATTGGACCCCCTCTGAGGTGGGTGCCTCCATCTTACCTCTGAGATTGGCAACAATTAGCCATTGTATTTCTCCTCCTTGTTGATCGTTGAGCTGTGCTCCGAAGAACTCGGGGTGCTGGCGCTCAAGAAGTTCCGAGAGTTGGTCCAAATTGCGATCAAAGATGAGTTGTCCTCCATCGCCCAACTGGTAGAACTTTCTATACTTGACGTCCATCTACAAGAATGTAGGATGAGTAAGTTAGTAGAGTGATCAAGTGTGTCAAATTTTATGTAAGTTTGCAAGAATTTTTTAGGAACATGAATTTTTATGAATGAATCTAAGTGATAAGAATGAGAATAAGTTTTCATAAATACTCACTTCTTTTGTTTTGAAACTAAGTTTTTGATTCAAGCGTCCATTCTAACTAGGGTCTTCTATGGTCACGATGGCTCTGATACCAACTTGTCAACAACCGGATTTTTAATCCCAGATGTCTGTTATGCCATACATCGCAATCCCAGGATTACCATTTTTGCGAGACATAACAGATTGGTACCATAGTTCATCATCCATTACAAACCATAATAAAGGTCTTACAAATAAAGGATCTCATGATCCAGTCTTAATGCAATCAATGTAGTGGAATAATATAATAAGAGTAGCATGGTCGAAGATTCATCTTTAGGGTCACATGCAATGCTGACGACGGGAGATGATCCTAGTTGTCATAGACTTCCTATTGTCCATCATCCTGGTAGTCCTCCTCATAGTGTGGCCATAGGAATAGCCAGGGAAAAAGCCATGAGTACTTTTTAAGTACTCGCAAACTATCACTAACAAGTAAAGTGGTTCAAGTAGGAATCCTAAGCTCTAGGTTGTTTTGCAAAAAGCCAGGTTTATCTATAACTGAGTTTAGAAGTAAAGAAAACTAACTTAAAGTTTTAACACACCTAAGTGGGAACTTAGTTTTCATGTTCGCAACCCTGTTGTGGTCAAGTCAAAGTCATAGTTCATTTCACAAGTCATTTTGAAAACATCTGACGACGGAACAATATGGCCACTCCAACTGCATATAACCGCGGATGCGGCTATTCGAATAGTTTGACACTTTGCAGAGATTGTACACTTTCACCCCAACATTCGATACATCCGTCAGGAACAATCCTGAATCACCATACTTAGTATGCGGATAATCAATCCTAACCTTTCAGTTACACCCCTAGTATAGGCACCTCCCATATGAGTCTGGCCTCCCAACCATGACCATATGTCATCTTGGGAACTGCACAGGTGGACATTCATCACGAGGTAGCCTCAACTCAAACTCTTCTGCAAGGGAACCCATACTAAGATATATAAACTTCTAGTCAAGCCCTACCAAAATTCGGGTATTATGGTTGTACGATAAAATTGGAATGCTATCACATCCGAACCCAACCATCAGTTTTATAAAGGGCGAAAGCTCATGCCTCAACATTTTCATCATCAAATCATCTGGTGTTCATAACACATGTCAAAACATTTCAATAGAATGAATATTCATTCCAAGGTTTCCATAATCATTTTCACCAAGTATTCCCATCTAAAGTGATCAAGTTTTATGCTTAGAACTAGCAACTAAAGTTGGGGGTAGTCACTAATGAGGGGTGCTAATCAAGTGTGACTTATCCAAATCTAATCGCATGCCTTAGTATGACATCTAGTTCTAACTAACTTAGGCCAAGTTTTATGCTTTTATGCTACCCATAATATCCTTCCAAAAACTCCCAAGTCACTAAGTTAAAGTAATAAAGAGCATTGATAAAGAAATAAAATAATAAAGCTTGTAAGTAAAACTGGGATTTGGTATAATCAAGTGGTATAACCAAATATGCCTAAGGCATTGCATAGGTTAATTGGTATTGTGGGGCTTGCAAGTATTAGCCTGCATAGTGTATCTTGCTAAGATGGATTGCCTTGATTAGTGAAGTGGTTGAAGTTGTCTTCTGCTTCCTCTTCGTAGTAGTCCCTTTCCTCCTCGTATGGTTGGTCGATACTAGCATCTATAAATAGATACGAGGTACACAATCACCAAACAATACTTAACTACTTCTATTTAGCACACAAAGGTTCACATTAGATGATCTATCATCATCACAAGGATTAAAGCCTTAGTCTTATTTATTTTATTTTGGAAAAGTAATATTTACTCATTGAAAAACTATTTAAGATTTAATATTCTCCAATTAAAATATTGGATCATATTGACCATGTCATCACCACATATTTTAATACTTGGAAATGTGATTTAAAGTGGTGTCACAATTTAATAAGGTTTAACATTATTATTTTAAATAATTAAAGTGACAAGAAATGCCTATGTGGCATTCTTGTAATGCTTGTCCATTATTACTGCAAGTAAACCTAGATCTTTTTACATATTCAGAAAGATCTTGTGAAATGTGATTTTTGAGAGTTGGAATCAAGTCAAAATCATTTATGGTTGATTTTTGAAAAATGTTTGGATGCAGAAAAGTCTCTGCCTTGTTATTTTTACTATAGGTGATCTATAATTACAAATGTTTTCAATCTAACGGGCTTGGATTAATAATTTTCATACCTTTCTGTCAAAATTAGTTTCATGCAATTTCGTTTCTAAATTGATTTTTGAATCTACTAAAAGAACTAGAGTTTGAATTAAATGAAAAAAATCTATATTTGAATCTACTAGGTTGCGCGGGAACTAAATGGGCTGGCCCACTGTGCACAACGCAGTGCACGGGCTAACTTAAAGGGGGTGTCCCACGTGTTAGCGACTCTGGCTACTCGAAGTGGTAAGTGGCACTCTGGACCGGTCGATTAGAATAGGACCCTACGGTTGAGGTGCATCGTCGACGACGAACAGCTCCGGCGAGGTCTAAACCTTAACGTAGCGGTGGGGGTCATGTGAGGCTCACCAGGGCTCCATCTAGGGTCGGCGTTGGGAGCGAAGGATGTTGTCGACGCCAGAGGTTCGAACGGTGGTGCGGCGGCTCCTAGGACGGCTCCAATCAACGGCTCCGCTCTCCTCCTCCGTGGTAGACTCCGGCCAAATTCCGGTGGTGCGGAGCTTGCCTTGCTCCAAGGAGAGGTGTGGGAGGTTCAGTGAGAGGTGGGGAGGGTGTGGCAAACTGAGGCTGGGGTGGCCTCCTTTTATAGCCGAGCAAGAGAGGCAGTGTGGCATGGGCAGAGTTCATCGGGGTCGACGACACAGTGAGCTAACGGCATGGCGGAGGGTGTAGGCCGGTGCGCAGTCTCTTGGCGATGCTCAAGGACTTAATGGAGCGGCAAGGGGCGGTCGGGGTTGGTCGGAGTGGGCTGGTGCTCTTAGCGCCACCGAGGGTGGTTTTAACGATGCACGGGTTCTACGGGTAACGCGACAGTGAACGGGGATGTCTAGGGAGTAGCTGGTGTCGCGGTGAGTGCAGGCACGGGCGGCGAAGGCGAGGCGCAATGTGTACGGGCGTGTCGGGTGCGGTGCTCTGGCATTCTCTCGGCATGGCGTAGAGACAGTGGGTGCGGCGTGTTCTGTATGGTCCAGGGCCTGGTTGTGTGCGAGGGCTAGATAGGGGGTGGCGGTGGACGTTGGGCTGCCTCCTGGAAATCTTGGCCGGGTGCGGCGGCTTCTCCTACATGCTATCCATGATTGGCTGGCAAAGGGGGCTCGGGTGGCTCAACTCTGGTGCAAGGGTAGGGGTGATAGGTTGATCAATGCACTGGTAGTCACCGGGGGAAACAAGGTGTGAGAATTGGAGACAAGAATTGGACAAAGCTTTGATCACAAACAGTAGAAGTTAGGCAGTGATTAGTGTGCTCACCAACGGTTTGATGAAATGGCCACAAGAATTTAAGTTTGAAATTTTTAATGAAATTTTGTGGATGCTCGGGTCACATGCTTGGTAGTCTCTGGTTGCTTGGGTTAGTCGAGGTCAATTGGTTTGATTGGGTTTTGAGAAATGGTGATATTAGTACCTACACTTGATTCAATTTTGAATTGTCATTTAAATAGATTTGCAATTTGTTTCTGTTGGTTTGCAAAGTGGGCTTGGGTTCACTTTTACTTGTTCTAGCACGGGGTCAAAAGAATTGGATTTGTTTATGTTAGAAATCTTGGACTAGGACCACTGAAAGTGTTCTAGTGGTTAACTTTGGTCAAAATGACCATTTGCTTATAATGTTTATATTTGAATTTCTCTTCATTTGATTCTACTTGGAAAATGATTTAGATGATGTTGTTTTCATCTTTAAACCAATCCTTGCCATTCATAGCCATCAAACAAGTCATTGCAAGCATTCATGCATTCATCACACACATACATGCATTCATATTAATTTTAATAAGAAATTTTTTTGTTAACCCTGAATTTGGGTGATTGGAACTTGATAACCTTGATTAATATTTTTGGGATGTTTAGGGCCTGCCATTGGATAATCAGTGGGGTCGTACAATTTCACAGAGAATAAGAGATGGCCAAACATAGCACTCTGGTTCGTTCCGACGATGCCACTAGCTCTAGAGACCTAGTGATCAACTGCGATATCAGATGAACCATTTGTCTTTATATTTATCTTTAGTTTCCCCCCTAGTTCTACGAAGTAAACGCTTATTTGGTCAAGACTCAGTTACGCTTATTTGTGTAATACTTCTTTGCTTATTTGTGTAAGAACAAGTTAAGACTATGTGTGTAAGACTATGTTATGCCTAACTACATAATATTCAGTGAAGCCCATCTTTTCTTTCCCTACCCACAACAGCAGAATTGCAACATAGAACATACAAGGGTCATGTGTATACCAGAAACTTTGCTCGGGATAACAACCACTGCAAGTTAATTGTAGTTTCAAGTTTACTATCCAGGAAAGTAAGGTGCCACGATCATATAAAATCAATAGCTCATACAAACATCTAGCAACAATGTCGACGGTGTTATTATAGGCACACCATACAACTTACACTTTCATATAATTCACAAACAGAGAATACAATAGGACCATACCCACATGATCCATCAATCTAATCTAACGGGTATCCTTCATAGTAATCGTATTGGGTGGTGCCATATTCTCCATAAGGCAGCATAATCTGCAGCTCAGAAAGCTCTACGGTACTACAATACACCACCAACAATCGATCGAGTTCGAAAGGACGGTCATTGTGCAATAATCCTCCTACTCCATACCCATGGACAACCCTTGGCTCCTTGATACGACGTAAACATATCTATAATTTTTGATGCTCCATGATTGTTTTGTATCAACTTTCTTATGTTTTGTCTACACTTTGAGGTATTTTTATACATTTTCTGGAACTAACCTATTGACAAGATGCCACAGTGCCAGTTGCCTGTTTTATGCTATTTTTGGTTTCAGAAAAGCTAGTAAGGAAATATTCTCGGAATTGGACGGGACAATGCCAAAGTTAATATTTTACCAGAAGGAACACGGAGTCCAGAAGGCAGCTGAAGTGGGGCCACGAGATGACCACACCTAATGGCGGCGCGGCCAGGGGGTGCCAGCCCTAGGTGTGGGCCCCTCGGGCGCCCACCGACCTTGCCCCTTCGCCTAAAAAAGCACCCCGATGCAGAAACCCTAAGTACACGATTAGATCTCCACAAAATAGTCTGTAGCCGCCGCCACCATCGTCCCTAGATCGGGGGTATCCGAAGCTCTTCCTGGCACCCTGTCGGAGGGGAGAGATCATCCCGGAGGCCTTCTTCATCGCTATGCCAGCCTCCGGAGTGATGCGTGAGTAGTTCACCCTTGGACTATGGGTCCATACATTAGCTAGATGGTTGTTTCTCCTCCTTTGTGCTATCATGTTTAGATCTTGTGCGCTTCGTTCATGATCAGCATCATTTATTTGTAATGATACCTATTGTGTTTGCGGGGATCCGATGGATATTGAGATACTATATTAGATTGATTATTGATTCTATCATGTCTATGTTATTTGTGATCTTGCATTCTCTCCATTGTTCGTAGATGCTTTGGCCAAGTAGATGCTTGCATTTCCAAGAGGGAGTGTTTATGCTCGATAATAGGGTCATGCCTCTAGTAATCCGAGGAAGTGACAGAAATCTCTAAGGTTGTAGATGTATTGTTGCTACTAGGTAGAAAACAACAATCATTTGTCCATGGGGCAATTGTATTGTTTACTTTACACACATTGCTTAATGCAATTATCTGTTGCTTGCAACTTAATACTAGAAGGGGTTCGGATGATAACCTGAAGGTGGATTATTAGTCATAGATGCAGTTGGATTATGGTCTAGTGATCTGTAATTTGTTCACCCAACATGCTATCTATCTTAAGGAGAACACCTCTAGTGAACTATGGACCCCGGTCCATTCCTTTATCATTGATACACCATCTACTATTACTGTTTACTTTCTATAAGCAAGTTACTATCTTCCCACTATACGTTTAATCCTTTGTTTTTAGCAAACATGTGAGATTTACATCCTCACTATAAGTTGGGGCGAAGTTCTGTCGTTGTGTTGTGAAGGTTCCAAGTTGTTAGCAACACCTTGGAGTTGTTTCCTTACTCCTAATGGTTCGATAACCTTGGTTTCATAACCGAGGGAAAACTTGCTAATTTGCTCACTAAACCTTGCTCTTGGGGTCTCCCAACAGGCTCTACATCAACCGAGCCACCATCAATATTTGCTGGCGCCGTTGCCAGGGAGTTAAGGACAGCTTCAATCTCTTCCTCCTCGTCAATCACTTTTAGGGAGAAAGAAGATTCTTGCAAGGGGAGTCTCTCACAACCAATATCTTTACTTTGTTTTTGTTTTTCTTAGTTTGTTTTGCTTGTTTTTTTATCAAAAATAGAAAAAAAAATTAGTTTTGCTGGTTTATTTCTTTTTATCAAAATACACAAAAAATCAGTTCTTTCTTTAGTTGTTACCTTGTTCTTAGATAAACCATGTTGATCCCTAAGTTCACCTTCAAAGACCTTTAAATAGGTAGTGGCTCTATAATTGTAAAATATAATATTGAAAAAAAAAATTAATCATGTTAGCAAGCATGAGGATATTGAGGATAGATCCTTAGCAGAACTTGCTCTAAATTGTGAAATTGTTGTAGCTTATTTAGTTTACATGTTGGAGGCTAGGTTTGCTAAACTTAAACCCATGATGCAATTAATGTTCCTTATCCTTTTTTGTGGTTTTTGTGCCAAGAATAACCTCTAATGAGAGAGAAGTAAGATTTGGGGAAGTTGCATCCCGAAACAGATTTCTGTGCTTCACCGTAAAAATTCATGAAAAATCCCAGTACGTCGGATTGAGCTGTAATTTTCTGAGAATATGACCCGGGTTATTATCTAACTTTTGTTAGTTCAACACTTTTGTATTTAAGCAACATAAGGTCTTTGAAAAATCGGTTTTTACCTGCTGGTCTGTTTTGACAGATTTCTTCCATTATTTGCATTTGCCTGTTATCCGTTTCTTTTCGAGTTCTCTTTTGATCACTTGTGATTTTAAAAGGAATTGATACAGTAGATTGTGTTCTAATGGAAGTTTTACTTGTTTTTAAACTAAACCCAAAGGCTTATTATCTTGAATACACTAATGTTGCTAATGAAGAATTGTGTGAAGTTTTGTATGAAGGAAATTTTCAAGTGTAGGGAAAGAATGACGTGATGAGATGAAGAATGGACAGAAGCTCAATCTTGGGGGTGCCACCCTTGTCACTCCAAGAAATATTCAAGAGGTACAAGCGTCAAAGCTTGGGGATGCCCAAGGCATCCCCTTCTTCATCAATAAAAATCTTAGGTCTCTTTTCTAGACATTTCATTTTTATTGTTTCATGCACTTTTGTGTTGTTCTTGGAGCGTCTTTGTTTTTGTTTTTAGTTTTATTTTGTTTGGTTTGCTGGAATAAATTAGTTGGACCCCCGCATTATTATTTTGCTTCAAATAAGTTGATTGGTGTTGGAAAAGAGTGGGAAGTTTCATGCTTAAGTGGTACAAAAGGGAGCATTGTTTTGATTATGGCTTAGACTTTATCATGTCATGCTAGATGTTTTTCTGACCATATTCTTAGTGATTATTGCTTTAGCATGACATGTTCCAAACAATTCAGCTTAATGTGCCTTGAAAGAATCATGCGTTGTTTTAGCACACAAAAGCATAATATTGTGGTATTCTCCTTTGATGCTTTATTTTGGTTGACTTGGCACATGCTTAAACCATGTTAAGACTATGAACCAGTCACCTTAGCCTCTATGATCATTTAGTTTTTGACTTGTGATACCACTTTATGCTTTAATTGATAATGTTTTGTGGCTTTCCATGATTATGGCCATTATTGCTCTCTTAGTTGGTCGCCCCCGGTCTTTTGCTAGCCTCCACTTGTACTGAGTATGAGCTCTACTCATGCATCTAAATCCCAAGAAACCAAGTTATTCCAAAGAGTCCACTATAAATTCATATGCATGGTGTGTTACACCATTCCAAGTATATTCATGATTTTATCTATCTTCCAAATTTAACTTGTTATGTGAAAATTAGTGATTAAAGCTCTCACGAACTTTATGGCACACTTTACTTTCTTGCACCTAATAAACTTAAACCATCGTGTCATCTATGTTGTTTATATGCTTGCACTTATAAGTCGTAAATTAGTAGAACCATGCTGTCATGGGGAACACTTTCAACACCTGTACATATTATCCAGTTGATATCATGATCTTTTGTTTATGGATGTCAGCGGTGTGAAATAAAAGGGGAGCTTGTAAGGCGGCTAGCCTAAGCCATGCCTAATGAAACCATAGTGGCATTCTATGAAGCATCCTCAATAAAAACCTATTCCAATAGCAAATAAAAAGATCGCTGAGATGCTCACTGTATGTTGCCTTGTCATTTTGATATGGGATACCTCTTGTGTCATGGGGCAAGCGGTAACCCGTTGGCGGTTCTATATGATTCACATATATTTACAATGACAAGAACTTTATTGTGACTAAAGTTGAGTAGAATGAGGAACGACCCTCGTACTCAAGGGACATGAGATTGCCAACTTATGATCTGTCAAGAATATACTTCATATTTGTTTCACTTTAACCTTAACCACTTCAAGATGCTTATGATAGAGGCAATGAGATATGAAAGCTAATAAGTACCATAATTTTTGGAAGCTCTAAATGAAACTTGAAATCCCTGCTTCCCTCTGTGAAGGGCCCTTTATTTTTAACTTTTATGTTGAGTCTCCATCTTCTATCTTTATGCACCAACTAGGAGAGCATAGTTGTCATTCTTAGTTTAATGTGCATTGTCCCAAAACTTATTGATTGATTCATAATGTTGATATGGCTTGTTTTTAAACTCTTTGTATCTAGTCACCCTTATGAAATTTAAAGGTGTCCTATGCATTTATGTTTTTCTACACCTTGAAGGACAAGATGAATACCAATCTTGCTATGTTTTCTGTATGTGAAACAAACAAACGTCTTTTAATGCATTGTTATTCATGATATTTGTTTGTACCTTTTCTTGTTACAACATAGATGATATGTCTTATTGTTAGAAGTACATCTTTCATGCTCATGTTTAGAGTACTTTGATCCCAACTATCAATGCTTTACAAATATTTTGATCAAGATTGTGATAGCATGTCACCTCAAAAAATTATTCTTTTTATCACTTACCTACTCGAGGACGAGCAGGAGTTAAGCTTGGGGATGCTTGATACGTTGTAAATGTATTTATAATTTTTTATGCTCAATGCTTGTTTTGCACCAACTTTCTTATGTTTTGTCTATACTTTGAGGTATTTTTATACATTTTCTGTAACTAACCTGTTGACAAGATGTCGCAGCGCCAGTTGCCTATTTTCTGCTGTTTTTGGTTTCAGAAAGCTAGTAAAGAGATATTCTCGGAGTTGGACGGGACAAAATCCAAAGTTAATATTTTACCAGAAGGAACATAGAGTCCGAAGGGCAGCCGAAGTGGGGCCATGAGGCGGCCACACCTGGTGGTGGCACGACCAGGGGGTGCGCCAGCCCTAGGTGTCGACCTTGCCCCTTCACCTATAAAAGCACCCAGATGCAGAAATGCTAAGTACCCGATCAGATCTCCACGAAACAGTCCGTAGCCACCACCACCATCATCCCTAGATTGGGGGGGATCCAAAGTTCTTCCCGGCACCCTGCCGGAGGGGAGATATCATCCCGAAGGCATTCTTCATCACCATGCCAGCCTCCGAAGTGATGCGTGAGTAGTTCACCCTTGGACTATGGGTCCATACAGTATCTAGATGGTTGTTTCTCCTCCTTTGTGCTATCATGTTTAGATCTTGTGAGCTCTGTTCATGATCAAGAACATCTATTTGTAATCATACATATTGTGTTTGTGGGGATCTGATGGATATTGAGATACTATGTCAGATTTATTATTGATTCTATCATGTCTATGTTATTTGTGATCTTGCATGCTCTCTGTTATTCGTAGATGCTTTGGCCAAGTAGATGCTTGTAGAGGGAGTATTTATGCTCGATAGTAGGTTCATTCCTCTAGTAATCTGAGGAAGTGACAGAAATCTCTAAGGTTGTAGATGTGTTGTTGCTACTAGGGATAAAACAACAATCCTTTGTCCATGGGGAAATTTTATTGTTTACTTTACACACATTGCTTAATGCAATTATCTGTTGCTTGCAACTTAATACTGGAAGGGGTTCAGATGATAACTTAAAGGTGGATTATTAGTCATAGATGCAGTTGGATTACGGTGTATGTATTATGTTGTAATGCCCAAACAAATTCCGTAGGAGTCAAGATGTCTAGGATATGCATTGTTTTGATTTCCCAATATGTCAAATGCCTCGCTGTAATTTGTTCACCCAACATGCTATCTATCTTAAGGAGAACACCTCTAGTGAACTGTGGACCCCGGTCCATTCCTTTATCATTGATACACCATCTACTATTACTTTTTACTTTCTACAAGCAACTTACTATCTTCCACACTATACGTTTAATCCTTTTTTTAGCAAACCGGTGAGATTGACATCCTCACTATAAGTTGGGGCAAAATTCTATGGTTGTGTTGAGCAGGTTCCAAATTGTTAGCAACACCTTGGAGTTGTTTCCTTAATCCTACTGGTTCGATATCCTTGGTTTCATAACTAAGGGAAAACTTGCTGTTGTGCTCATCACACCTTGCTCTTTGGGTCTCCCAACATGATCTACGTAAACCGAGCCACCATCACTCCTGTTCCCACGCAAGAGCCTCAAAGTTGTAAGATTTAATCTTGGATAGGTCTGGATAGTAGATGTTGCCAACCTGCATCGTGGGTACCCTAGTGCTATCGACACAGATGCACCGATTGTCACCAACGAAGAGAGAACGTCTACCGATGCCTCTGACCGGCAGAAGGACATGGTTTTGTGTATCAACCGGGTAAACAAATAGCCTATCGCCATAGATCGGTCCACTCACAACGAACAACAACTCCCCGTCGGACTCGGCGAGGTAAAAACGATTCTTCGGGTATCGGAACAGGGCCTGCGACGGTGACATGCATCTTCAGGGTCCGTGCGGAGCGCTGCATCTGGACATCATCCATGAGCAGCACCAGACATAGTCGAGAGGAAAGATCCGTATATGTTTGCGACGAAAACATCACCGGCGTAAGAAGTCATGCTCTAGAGTTCCGCGAAGTCATTCAGTGTGTACCACTGACGACTGTCTACGTACAGCTTGTTGGGAACCCCAAGAGCAAGGTGTGAAGCAGCAAGAAGCAAGTTTTCCCTTAGTTGAGACCGAGGTTATCAAACCAGAAGGAGGAAGGAAACGTCACAAGGTGTTGCAAGCAACGCGGAGACCTGCACAACACAAACTCAAGACTTTGCCCCAACGAACAGTGAGGTTGTCAAGCTCACCGGTTTGCTATAACAAAGGATTAAACGTATGGTGTGGAAGCTAATGGTTTGTAGAAAGTAAACAAGTAACAGTGGAAGATGTATCAATGGTAAAGATTGGACCGGGGTCCATAGTTCACTAGAGGTGCTCTCCTTAGATAAACAACATGGCATGAAGGGTAAACAAATTACAGCAGGGCAATTGACAGGAACTGAGCAAGGCATAACAATGCAATTACTAGTCAGAAAGATCCTATGAGATTTGATTGGGCAATACAACAAGATACATGGACCGCCATCCAACTGCATCTATGATGAGAAGTCCACCTTCAGGTTATCATCCGAACCCCCTCCAGTATTAAGTTGCAAGCAACAGACAACTGCTTTAAGCAAACTGTGTAAGGTAAATAGTCCACATGTTCCATGAACAAGAGACCGTTGTTTTCTCCCTAGTAGCAACAACACATCTACAACCGAAGAGATTATTGTGACTTCCCTTGGAAACTAGAGGCATGAACCCACTATCGAGCATACATACCCCCTCTTGGAGTCACTAGCAACTACTTGGCCAAGATAGCTACTAACAACGGAGAGCATGCAAGATCACAAACAACATAGACATGATAGAATCATAAATACAAAACCATTAATCAAAACAACATAATAATCTCAATATTCACCGTATCCCCTCAAACACAACATGCATGATTACAAATAGATTAGATCTTGACCATGAATGGAGCTCACAAGATCTATACATGAAAGCACAAAGGAGGAGATACAACCATCTAGCTACTACATGGACCCATAGTCCAAGGTGGAACTACTCACGCATCATACCGTAGAGAAGGCCTCAGGGATGATCTCCCCTCCGGCATGGTGCCGGGAAGAACTTCAGACCCCCCAGGATCTAAGGACGATGGTGACGGCGGATACAGATGGTTTCGTGGATATTTGATCAGGTGCTTAGGGTTTCTGCATCGGGGGCTTCTTATAGGCGAAGGGGGAGACCGAGGTGGTGGCCAGGGTAGCCAAACCCTAGCCAGGCGTGGGGCTGGGCCCACCCGCACCTGGGGTGGGTCTGCCCCCCCGGGCTGGCCCCTCCGGATCTCCTCTGGACTTCTTGTTCCCCACGGAAAGTATTTGACTTTGACGTTTGTCTCGTCCAATTCCGAGATTATTTCTTTACTAACTTTTCTGAAACCAAAAACAGCAGAAAACATGCATCTTGCACTGTTGCAACTTGTTAATAGGTTAGTACCAGAAAACATGTAAAAAGCACCTCAAAGTGTAGACAAGCAAAGCAAAGTAGAAACAAAACAAGCATGGAGCATCAAAAATTACAGATACGTTTCCAGCATATCAACCACCCTTCACCAAAGACCAGGCGACTTCCTTCCTCCTTGCCCTCATCCGCCCACCGAATGATGGTGTTCTGAAGGTTTGATGTAAACACCATCAACGACGGGAACATCGTCACAACAATAGAAGCCACCTGCTTGGTCGGTATCTCCACCCTCAGGCGCTTGATAGTGCCCGAGAAGGGGTTATACAACCATGTCTTGTACGGCTGCACCCTCTGTCCAAGCACAAGGAGGTTGCCGGTTGTGCTACTGACGTAAAAGTACCATCCAGATACACAGAGAGGGAGAGAGAGAGAGAGGGAGAGAGAGAGAGAGAAGTAGAGATTCAGTAAAGGTAAACAAACATAGATTCAATCAAGGTAAAAAGCTAGATGGAGAAACAAAACTTGAAAAACATATTTTATAGGAGGTTAACACAAAAAAGGATCGCACATATACAGATGAATATCAAGAAAGCACCTGCGAATAACCTGACTAATCTTCTTCTCAAGGTGGCAGCTGGTTCTCACGTTCAACAACGTGATGGCGGCGTCGTCTACCCGATAATCTACCGACAACTAGTGATCTAGAACAAGCTAGTTGGCTGGTATAAAGCGCTCCTCCATGAAGCCGCGCTAGGCGCTGTAGACTGCCCGGAAAGCGGCGTAGTAGTCAAAATCGTCCATCGACAGGAAGATTTCACCTATCTTCTGCACGACTCCCTCAGGGAGATCAGCCCACGACGGATCCTAGTGCTATGTTTGTGTGGTCTCAGTCACGTCGAATGGCAGCGGAAGCGGTTACAGAGACAGACATTTATCAAAGAAGGCCTAGGAATGCCAAGGGAAGCGTGTGGAAACGAGACGACCGCATGAACACAACAACCACAAGCCCAACCACCAATGATCCTTTCCCATCCCGCATGCGATCTCTCTCTTCGGTTCAGTTCCTATCAATTTAATGTGCGGGGTTGCTACACGGGCAAGTTAATGCGGGGTGTTGCAGTTTCGAGTTTACTATCCAGAAAAGTAAGGTGTCATTATCATATAAAATGAATAGCTCATACAAACTTCTAGCAACACTACCGATAGTGTTATTGTTATGAATGTGTACGTATTTGAACGCATCACTATAATGTGCCACCTATTGATGATTGATGACATGGATCTAGCTTCTCTTCGCGTATTTGCATTAAATCGCTATTTGTTCCCATATTTTTTGCAATGGCTAATGAACTCCACTCTCTTGGTAACATGCTTCATCAATGAGCCCTTGTTGATGCAGTGCAAAGTACAGACTATGGTATTCATTGTTATCCCATTTAGGTTCTTTGTTTTTCTTCATCATGGAGCTACTAATTTCAAATGAAAGTCTAGTAAACAACATATCGGTACATGTTTTCTACCACAATCACAAGAAGAAAACTGGATGGAATTTCACCTTGTTGGCATTGTGCCGCACAGAGTGGATGTGGCCTGAGGGTTCGGAGAGTAGGCTCCCTAGCTGGTGCGGGTGCGACCACGGCGATGGCGAGCTCGGATTTTGGAGGAGGACAATAGGACCGAAATCTTGTCCCGTGCCGTTCCATGGGTCGAGCTCCGGTTTGGGAGGAGGAGGGCGAGACCGATCAGGTTCAGCCAGGTGCCGTATCTCACAACTGAAGGAATTCCCTCCCAGCTCCGCGCCATGGCGGTGACCTGTATATGTCTTTGGGGAAGAAGATGGCCGGGTCAAAAAGACCGTTTGAACACGAGGGCCCAGCGCTGCAAGTCTACATGGAAGAAAGGATGCCACCGACTTAACGGTCAAAAGTGATAGGCGGGGCCCAATTTGATGGGCGTTAGCGAGTTTTCCCGTGTTCAAATGGTTTGTTGAATAAATGCCGAAGAAGACTCTCTGAGAATTTGGCACGCCAACTCTGGGTATCACGATCCAATACCGATGAAGTCGAACCCCGCGTTGCCTTGGCGCTTCAACTTTCTAGCCGCAAGTTAAAAATATCCTTTTTCTCATAGCTTATGTTGTTCTTGAGGGTGAATCGACTAAAAGATGGACATGGTTCATGCAGAGACTGCGTGCAGTAATTTGTCACCCTGAAGGCTTGGTGATACATAGTAGTGCATGCAAGGAGCTTCAGAATGTTGTTGATGTTGTGTTTCCTAGGGTTGAGCATAGTGAATGCATGCGGCACCCTACTACTAGCTTCACGAATAATTTCAAAGGAAATACCTTTCAAGAAAACTTGTGGTGATCAACATACACGTACACCCCAAGCACGCATGCTACTTACATGCAGAACTTGTATATTATGCCAAAGCTGAAAGAATACCTTGAAGAACACCACAACAAGTTATGGGCCAAAAGCAAGTTTGGTGAGTTAAGAAAAGTGTATTATGTTTTCAATAATTTTACAGACGGTTTCAATGCTAAGATTAGGAGCATGAAGTCACTTGCAATTGTTATTTTGTTAGATGCAATAAAACAGTGTATAATGGTGAAGATAGATTTTAGGTAGAGAATTTGTGCGAGAAAATTTGGAGGCCATAAAATAGTTCCAAAGGTGGTTTTGTTATTGAATTGAAGAACGAGGGAAATGAGAATGATCAAGACGAGGATGGTTAGAAGTTCCAGTACATTGGCTGAGGTTTATGCAGAAGACAAGCGTGGAACTGAACGAAGGTATACTATAGACATTGGAAACAGACTTGTTCATGCAGGAAGTGGCAGGTTACCGGTCTACCATGCCACCATGCACTACACTTAATCTTAAATTTGAGAGGTTGAGGTGTTGAAATAGAGAACTATGTTCATAACTATATCTCCGTGGACAAGTTTGCTGCAACTTATGCAGAAAACATACCACCTATGGCTATTAAAAATGATTGTGAGATAGTCGATCCAGGGTTCAAACTCGAACCACCAGTTCTTAGGATGCCACCTGGGAGTCCTAGAAAGAAAAGGATCTAAGCAATCACTAAAAAAAGTTCGAGACTAGGAGAAAGAAAGAAGAAATTAAAACGGTGTGGAGGGTTGGGCCATATCAATAGGTTATGCAAAAACCCAGTTCCACTTGATTTTGAAGATGCTGACCCTGTCCCCATTCACATGCCGAAGGCACAGGATGAGTCTTCTCAACTAGAACTAGAGGAAGCGCAGTGAGATGACGTAGAAAAAGTGCTGCATGTGAAGTAAAATGGTGATGAGTAGGAAGGAAATGGTGATGCGCATGTGGAGGAAAACGTCGGTAAGAAGCAAGTTGATGAGGACATGGAGCTGCCGGTGGGGATAGGGGCGAAAATAAAGAAAAGGGTAAGCGAAAGGGGAAGAGAAACGATAATAATGTAGTTGAATTTGAATATGAAGAAGTTGCTGGGGTGATTGAGGATGTTCTTGAGGATATTTCGGCTAAATGCAGGAGAAATAATAAATCCCTACCAATTTTATCTTTGTACGATTCTCCGGACGAAAGGTAAGATTGAAACTTGTTTTATTTGGCATTTTAATCATTTTATTTTCATTCTTCATAAACTATTGTTTAATGCAGCACATGATTGAATAGTAATAAGAGGAACCGAGAGAATTTGGCACAGTAATGTCGTTTCTTGAATTTTCATTAAAACTAAACTATTCATTTGTAATTTCTTTATATCTGGTTCTTGTAACGGATCTGTGATGTGTGGTGTGGACCAGATTCCTAGTCGTTAAATATTACATTAATTTTTAAATTGTGGCCTCGATTATCTATAAACAATAATGGTAGACTTTTAACCGTACAACGACAAAAATTATGGTCGTGCCATGGAGTAGGTGAGGCTCACCTCCCTTCGATTCCCATCTCAAACAACACACGACACGCGCGTCTCCTTCTCCTCTAGCGCACTCCAAAATTATGACTGTGCCATCGAGTGCTACGAGGAGAGACAACGTACTGTTCCATAAGACTCTCCTTGACTAGCGACATCGGATCCTCACATCGTCTATGTCAGTGGAATTGATTATATCCTTGATTCCTCTCATCTGCCATGTTTCATCTCCAACAACAGAAACTTCATCCACATGGCCCTATTGGAGCTACCATGATGGTTGCGGTGGTGCTGACAAATTATTTGGAGGTGGTTGTGGCCTAGTAGCCGGCGGTGGTGTTGGTGCCTGTGGCTAACACACTTACAACTTGTCCATTCTATCCTAAGAGTTCAATAAGCTACCATACATAGATTAAATTTAGGCTCAAGTGACCCTAATCTACTATGCCGCTCCCGCTGCCTTCATCGTGCACGACGTCCTTCGCGTTGCCATCCACCTCTTCCGAGTCGGAATCGATGAGGACGAGCCCGGTGGCATTCCTCCTCATGAGTTCTGCACAACATGCCGCATCGATAACGGTGGAGGGCGTACGCCCAGGAATTGCCCATAAGTGATGCCTCCCTACGGGGTTGCGTAAATCCGGGTGAATCTCCCAACGGTGAGCTCTACATAGCCAAAGAAACGCCTCCTGCTCCTTCATGAACCTCCTTGGCCAGTAAAAGCTCATGCGCGCGTATCGGTCCATTGCCGTCTTTCGCTCCGTCATCTAGCGGCAATGCTCCTCCATCTGCCTCGACAGCGCGTTGTCGCGCAAGAGCGGCACCACGGGCACCCCGGCATAGCTAATATTGTAGCCAGCCGGTAGCCTCGCTAGCAGCAACACGAGTATGTCATAGTGGGTGAACATATTGGCCTCGTATAAACTGAGACAGGGCATCTCCATGGCGAGGCATCGTGACTTCAGGTAGGATTTGATGCCTATGCTGAAGCAAGTAGCAGGGAACGAACAGGGTTTGAGATTCGCCCACATGGTCACGGTTATAAAGTCAAGGAGGTAGGCCAACTCGTGGTTGTGAGTGCCAATCGGGATGCATAACTGCCTCCTAGCGGATCGCTCTTGCAAAGGACGACCCTTGTTGTCCATTATCCCTAATCCAATGGAGCCTAACAATGGGGACGCAGAATCATACTAGCACTGCGAGGGGGATTCTAGAAGACCTGATCTGAAGGCTACCAATGGGTGCTAGCCTTACGATCCAATGGCTGTCATTGGCTGTTAGGGATAGGCATAGTTTCTGCAAGGTTAACGAACTAGTCAACGAGATTTATCGTGGGTTTGACCAGATTTCAAAAAATCATAAGTCTTTCACAAAAAAAAATTATTAACTAAAGTAGCGGGATTGGCCATACACCTTGATGTAGCATGCGTGAAAATTGCCGCGGGCCCTTGGGCGCACCCTAATCTTGTACCTCCTTTGGAAAACATATGTTTTATGGGTTCAGAAAATGGAAAGTCAGGATTTCTCCAAATGACTATGAAATCTCTAGTTGGAGAAGTTTCTTGTGATGCCAAGAGGGAGCTAGGTGCCGTGTTTGGGCTCAATCCATGGAGTGGTTCCATGTTCTGGGTGGTAAGGGGGATCTAGGGTTGAAAGCCATGTTAACTCCCACTCGATAGACATCCGGGTGGAGTCTTGGGTCCCAAAAGACCTGTTATGCCTTTCTTATGATTTTTATGAGCGATGCAAGGGATCCAATAGTTGTTTTCACATTTTTCTATTTTTTTTTACATTTTGTTTGGTGCTGTTCAAAAAAGGCCAAACCCGCCGACGGTCGTGGCAACACAAGGGTTGGTGCAATCTTGGACCTAGGCATGCATCCAGCCTAGGTACCCCATGGGGAACCCTAAACCGTTTTTCCCGAAAATTGAGAGTGTCTTCTAGGTACCTACACTTAGAAACCGCCTTTACCGGGTGGTAACTCAAGAAAAATACAGTATATGCTTGCACCGCGAGATAAATATCAACCTCATGGGAATGGCCATGAGGGAGAAGTTGGAGAAGTCAAGATTTCTCCAATGGACCACGAAATCTCCAGTTGGAGAAGTTTATTGTGATGCCAAAAGAGAGCTAGGTGTCGGGTTTGGGCTCAATCCATGGAGTTGTTCTATGTTCTGGGCAACGAGGGGGATCTAGGGTTGAAAGCCATGTTAACTCCCATTCAATAGACACCCGTGTGGTGCCTTGGGTGCCAAAATAACTGGTATGCCTTTCTTATGATTTTATGAGGGCAGTGTGTGACATGCAAGGGCTCCAAGAGATGTTTTTGCATTATTTTATTCCTTTAGATTTTCTTTGGTGCTGTTCAAAAAAGGCCAAACCTGCCGGTGGCCACGGGAACACAAGGGTCGGTGCAAATTGTACCTAGGCATGCATCCAGCCCAGGTACCCCATGGGGCACCCCAAACCATTTTCCCCAAAAATTGAGAGTGTCTTCTAGGGTAGCTATAGTTAGAAACCGCCTTTATCGGGCCATAACTCAAGAAAAATACAGTATATGCTTGCACCACAAGATAAATACCCACCTCCTAGAAATGTACATACACCATGATGTAGCATGCGTGAAAATTGCCTCGGGCCCTTGGGCACGCCCTAATTTTGTACCTCCTTTGGAAAACACTGGTTTTTCGGGTTTATAAAATGGAAAGTCAAGATTTCTCCAAATGACCATGAAATCTCTAGTTGGAGAAGTTTCTTGTGATGCCGAGAGGGAGCTATGATCTGGGTTTGGGCTCAATCCATGGAGTGGTTCCATGTTATTGGCATTTAGGGGGGATCTAGGGTTGAAAGCCATGTTAACTCCCACTCGATAGACATCTGGGTGGTGCCTTGCGTGCCAAAAGACCGAGTATGCCTTGCTTATTATTTTATGAGGGCAGTGGGTCACATGCAAGGGCTCCAAGAGTTGTTTCACATTTTTATGATTTTTTTAGATTTTATTTGGTGTTGTTCAAAAAAAGGCCAAACCCACCGATGAACATGGCAACGCAAGGGTCTGTGTAATCTTGGACCTAGGCATGCATCCAGCCTAGGTACCCCATGGGGCACCCCAAACCATTTTTTCCCAAAAATTGAGCTTGCCTTCTAGGGTACCTACAGTTAGAAACCGCCTTTATCAGGCCATAACTGAAGAAAAATACAGTATAAGCTTGCACCATGAGATAAATACCAACCTCCTAGGAATGGACATACACCATGTTGTAGCATGCGTGAAAATTGACTCGGCTTCTTGGGCGCCCCCTAATTTTGCTCCTCCTTTGGAAGAACACCGATTTTTCTGGTTTAGAAAATGGAAAGTCAAGATTTCTCCAAATGCCCACGAAATCTCTAGTTGGATAAGTTGCTTGTGATGCCAAGAGGGAGCTATGTGCCAGGTTTGGGCTCAATACATGGAGTGGTTCCATGTTTTGGGCAGCGAGGGGGATCTAGGATTGAAAGCCATGTTCACTCCCACTCGATAGACATCTGGGTGTTGCCTCGGGTGCCAAAAGACCTGGTATGCATTGCTTATGATTTTATGAGGGAAGTGGGTCACATGCAAGGGCTCCAAGAGATGTTTTCCCATTTTTCTATTTTTAGATTTTGTTTGTTGTTGTTCAAAAAATCAGCCAAACTCGTCGGCGGCCGCGACAACGAAAGGGTCGGTGCAATCTTGGACCTAGGCATGCATCCAGCATAGATACCCCATGGGGCACCCCAAACCAGTTTTCCCGAAAATTGAGAGTGTCTTCTAGGGTACCTACAGTTAGATACTGCCTTTACCGAGTCATAACTCAAGAAAAATACAATATACACTCGCGGGAATGGACATACACCATGATGTAGCATGCATGAAAATTTCCTCAGGCCCCTGGGAGCTCCCTAATCTTGCACCTCCTATAGAAAAACACCGGTTTTTCCGGTTTAGAAAATAGAAAGTCAAGATTTCTCCTAATGACCACGAAATCTCTAGTTGGAGAAGTTACTTGTGATGCCGAGAGGGAGCTATGTGCCGGGTTTGGGCTAAATCCATGGAGTGGTTCCATGTTATGGGTAGTAAGGGGGGATCCACAGTTGAAATACATGTTAACTCCTACTCAGTTTTGTCCTCTATGTTAGTCATGAAATCTCAGATAAGCCCTTACTATAGCTCACTTTGTCTAGTACGTCCTGATTGGTTGAGACAGTTGTCACGAGGACCATGCCCGCCAACCTTTGATCCTCTATGATCTAACGGCCAGGATAACCACTTTTATCTCTGCCCCACCCCTCTATCTGTGGACGGATGCATGGTTTTGTAAGTGAGCATGACCACTTCTTGCTCCGTTCGTTGCCAATAGATGACGAGTGCGTGGTATGGGTGCGCTCCGTGCTTGTCACGATAATATTTCGACGAAATAGTTATAGTAGCAACAAACCAATATTATAGCAAGCCATGGTAGTTACAACAAACACAATGCAGGATGTGGCAGTTAGAACAATACTTACAAAAGAACAGTATACTCTACTTGTCATTGTTGTAATGGTCCTCATCATCGCAACCGTCATTGTCCTCAACAGACTTGTTAGCAACTCCCTCCTCATAGATTCACGCCCTCTCCTCATCGGAGAACTCCTCTTCTCGTAGAACCACAAGTCGAAGTCACTCTTCTCCTCTTCTTCCTCCAACTGATCCATGAATGCTTCCTCGTTGGCCGAGTCGGAGTCATCCTCATAGCTTGCTCCTCTATTCCTCCTAGCCTTCTTCATGGTGGTCTCATAGGTCTTCCTCCGTCGCTTCTCTGTCTTGGCTGCTGCTTGGCATTCCTCCATCTCTGCCGGTGCACCGCGCTCCTCGGGTGCAGCGGGTACAACAATCTTCGACGTTGTGGTTTCCTCGAGTGCCAATGTCGATGGATCCAATCACGGTTGGACATGTAGTGGTGCCTCAGATGGCTGCCGGCGGGCATGAACAATGCCGTGAAGAGCAGGTGATGCAGGACGGTTAGCCACCGGCAAGGATCTGCCATGACACGGTTACATCCTATGCGAGGAATTTGTTCGTAATGCGCGATGGTGGGAATGCAGAGTTGGGTGTTAATCCTATCAGGGGCATGAGGAGCGTACTCGAAGTTTAGTCACGTAAAAATCATACAATATCGTAAAATATTTACGTACTGGTAGTGTAGTCACGTATCAATAACAAAAATGCGCCCTCTAGCAGCATCGGGAAGTGTCCAGTGCGTGCCTGTTAATGTGGTGGAGTTCAACGTGTCAGCATGTTGTGTCCGTGCAGTAGTTGCGCGCATCGTGCCAACCCCTTGAACACATGACGCACGCTCAAAAGCACGCACGCTGGACATGCAAGCCGTTGCCCATAATTACTTCCTTGTTGTCCCACCCCGGCCCTTTTATCCACGGGATTTTAGGTGGCACATGTCGAAGCCTACTAAAGCGTCCATCCCATTAAAGCCAGTCCAATCGAGTCCCATCATGCAGACTGCGGGGTTTTATTTCCTGGCTTTGCGAGTCACCCTTCTTTGAGAAGGAAACAATGTAAGCCATCTATTAACGAACGAGCGATGGATGTAGGTTCAGATAGAATCAGAGTAGATGGTGGTCTTGTATAAGACCAGACCACTGACTGGACATTTTGACAATTCTTCCACACTAGTCATTATCTTGTTCCTCCTGCACCAAAGCTCCCTCCATTTGCACTAGCCATGGCTTCCCTTGGTAGAAGCAGATCGACCATGCGCGTGGAGAGAAACGAGAGAACTTGCTTCAAGGCACTTCTTGCTCAACCAGCACTTCAATCTCCCCCTCTCACAGAGGCACAAACTATTCTACCAATGTCGCAGAATATTCCAGCAGGCGAGGGCTCCTCTCGGTATGGTCTTCTTCTTCTCTGTCTACTTCTTATTCTTATTCTTGTTATTCTTCTACATATTCCAGGGCGTCCGTGGACCCATAAACTAGCATGATGGCAGCGGCATTGCAGGACCTGTTTGGCCTCATTCCCCGGCTCAGTGAGGTAGGAAATCTCCACCCGTTTGGCCCCGCTGACATGCATTTGTTTTTATTTTAATATTATAAATATGGAATTATTAGATCTTACCCGCTCTTGATCCTTTTTTCAATATTGTTCTTCGTAGACACATTGTGGTTTTTGTGATTTGGATTAGTATTTGCGTGTAACCTAGGGTAGAATTATAGAGTATCTATTTTAAATTACATGAACGATGCATCAAGCGAAGGTCAAGTGCTGTGACAAGGTGGTAGTGATCAATGCCAAGATTGAAACCAACTACAGGGTGCATGCTCCCTACCCAGGCTAATGAGCGCCTTTGAAGGAATTTGTCTCTAAAAGGAGATCTCAATAGATTTTTAACTTGACATCAAGAGGCTTGAAGTAGAGCGTGACGAGCTGCAGAGGGTGATCAACAAGCTGTAGAAATTTATCGCATACAACTTGACCAAGCAAGACCTGGCCATCAGGTTAATCAGGCAGCTCATGGGTGACAAGAATAATCTCTAGAATAGATGCACCCTCCAGCATGAGGAAGCCAGCCAGGCACTCAGAGAACGCATCAACGTAGAAAATTTTGCCATCAAAGCCTACCATGACAAGGACTATTTCCTGGATGTAGTGAAATGGATGAAGGAGGACATGGGCCGAGGGATCACCGTGCTCGAGGGTCTACAAAAGGAGAACGAGTATCTAAGGGCCAAGCTGGAGGCGTATCCGGTAATGCCCAAGTCTGATTCTGAGTAGAGGGGGCAGGAATCTCAGTTCGTGCTCCACTGATTTTGTAATTTATACATGTCGTGCAATTATGGAATATGGAGAAACTCCTTATTTCTCTATTTATCTTACTTGCATGTCAACTGAATTATGGGATTGTGTTCTCATGAATGTACATCGTCCTTTCTTTCTATTCTGTATGGATTTGTGTTCTCATGAATGGACATCATCCTTTCTTTCTATTTTGTATGTCAACTGAATTATGGGTTTGTGTGGGTTTGTATTCTCATGAATGTCCCAGTTACGGTAAACACCAATGTGGACCTGATCGAACAAACCCTCCAACTGGAGGATCTTAGGAAGAAAAACGAGCATCTCCGGGCCAGGCTCAGTCCAAACTATACCTTCTTCTGAAATTAGTTTGCAAACTATGCATTCCAATGAACTAAAGAGTGTTTTATCCATGTAGTAGTGATTTTGTAAACATGGACCTAACTCTATGAAAACTATGCTTTCTTATGAAAGGTTATTTTGCTCAAGGATTGAGTTTGGATTAGTTAAGATATCACAATTGCAAGTCTTAAAGTTAACTAGTTTCAGATACTATGTCATAAATTATTCATCTAAATTTTTCTTAATCCTCTATAGCTTGTCCTTTTTCACCTTGTGCTCCTTCTTTAGATCCTTCAATAGATCCACAATGCAGTACTTTAGCTTCTTCTTCTCTTCCATGAGCATATCCCTCTCCTTTTAAGGCTTCTGAAGCTTCCGTGTGTTTCCCACCACCAAGCTCCCATTGATTGTGTCATTTAGTTCTGACTGCAAATTCTTGATTTCTTGTTCCAGGTCCTTATTTCCTACCAATAGCTTGTAATTTTTTAGCTATATCACAGGCATCAGTAAATCTCCCCGACCTTTAGAGTTCATTCATACCCCATAACTGGGCCAAAGATTTCTTAAGTGTGTCTGGCCACTCAAGATCCACCCACTCTACTTCTTTACACACCAGGCCAACCTAAGAAAACACGCGACCTAATTATCAACATAACACTATACAATTTTCTTCATGTCACCATTGTACAAAATGAAAGCAAACCTGATTTATATAGCCCAAAAACCTTCTCCTAGTGTTACTGCCTTCAAATGCAACATATTTCCTCAGTTTTAGCCCATGGTCACATGGTACTTGTCAATCGAGATCTAGGCCCTCCCAATCGGGGTCGTAGATTGTGAGTGGTACCTGTAAGGGAAAGAAAAGATAGAAATAAGAATGATTGCATTCACAAGTGGATCTTGGATCAAGGTAATTACCAATGGCTAACTATTGCCGATAAAATAGAGGAACTCACATCGGGGAAGGAAGAATCGAAGTCGGAGAGAAGGCTGTCGCTACTCGACTGGTCGTCCTCGTCATTCTAGGACGACATGTCAAATGTGGCCGTCGCGACGCGTCGGCGACGGTGAGGAGAGAGAGGTGGGCAATGAGTGGAGCGAGCAAAAGTGGGGAAAGTGAACTGCATCAACGTTGCAACATTGACTAAATTGGCATGTTACAATGGTTTAATGGATACCCTGCCCCGTGACTAGATTCCTGTCTCATAACTAATAGTTTTTCTCTTCCTTTATTTTAATTTGTAATATTAATCATGTACTTCCTCCTTCCCAATTTTTTTTGACTTATAGCAACATACATAATCTTATCGACCAAACAATATAGTATTAGGTTTTATGGTTTAAGATCTAATATATAATTTATTGCACTAACACCTTACCTCTTAATCCTAAATCATAGACCTTTCCGTCCAATAGATCATTGTCTCCTACTTAGTAAGTTTTTTCCTAAACCCTACACTCGTTCATCCATGATAGTACTTCCTTCTAAGTAACAGGTAGTTATCTAGCGATTAGTCAAATTACTGATCTCACAGAGCATTATATTATATCATAATCATTTCAACTACAAGGTACTTATGTATCACTTTGTTCAGTGAGGGTTTCAATGACTGATATGTCCGAAAATCCCAACATCTCACAAAAAAGTATATTACAATCTCTCAACAATCATAATCTCATAAACAAGTATATTACATCATCTCAACAAACATAATCATGTCAACTACAATGTACTTATGTCTTATTATAACAACGATGGTTTCATCAAGTGATATGTACGAAAATCTCAACAGCCCATAGAACATCGGATCACAATATCTGAACAAACATGACCACAGAAATACAGTTCAAAGCAACAACAATCTTGTTACAAATACAGGAAGGGGAACCCTACAGTTGATATGACAAGCCTTATGTCATGGTATTGCCGACGAGTACGCCATGGAGGGGTCATCACAGTGCGTGTTTAGAGACGTGGGGTAAGGCGAACGGTTGACGGGTACGAGGTAACACAGCTTACCCAGGTTCAGATCCCACAACGGTGGTGGAATCCTACTCCTACTATAAATCACTGTAAGGGCAATACGCCGAGTTACAGAGATAGGTTCGCTACGTGAGGTTGTCTGAGATTGTCTTCCCTGAAGGCTCCCATAGGCCCGACTTATATAGTCGCCAGGTCCTAGGGTTACAGGGAAAAGTCCTAGCCGGACAGGTTACAAAGTCCTACACCGTCTATTACTAGTCTTGTGTATCTTGCACTCCAAGGCTCCGGGTACATTGGTGACTCCACCGTAGCCTTCCTTTAACCGGCATGGGCCTCCCTTCTGGATCCATCTAACTGGGCCCCCCCAGCAGGACATAGGCCATGCTACCGACTATGGTCCACCCGGGTTATCCGGATAAGTGACATGCTATGAGGATACCCATATAGCATATCCCCAACAGTAGCCCCCGGAGAACTCCGAGATCTTGCGCCGTCTTGCCTTTTTCAGATGAATGCTCCGTCTAGTTGGATGTCGGCAAATCATCAAGCAATATCTTGTAGTCCTCCCAAAGAACCCTGCAAAGTTTTCTCCGTCTTCAACTTGTAAGTCGTAGAAAAGCTGAATCTTCCATTGTACTCTTCCATAGTCGGATTGGATCCGTCTATGTCAGAATCTTCGATGTAACGGCTCATCTTCCCATGTCAGCTAGGACGACGTAGGCTTAGGTCAGCGACCCCTCGTAACTCACACATGCAGAGAACACAATCATGTCTGATTTTCCCGCGCGAGCAATACGAACCATTGGCGGTGACGGTTGGAGACGTGGCGAATTTTCCGCGCACATTCGCGAACATGTTGTCTACGCGGCAACCGTCCGATAAAGCTACACGGATCTTGACGCCGAGGATGATAAATAGTAACCGTGGGGAATTTTCCACTTTTTACCTCATTATCTTCGCATCATCTTCTTCCTCCGTCGCGTGCCTCCTCGAGCTCTCCGCGAGAACTCTCGAAAAGACCCTAGCTCCAATCTGCACCAGTCGCACCCCATCTCACTCCATGGCCAGCAACAGCACTTCTCATCAATGGAGGCATCGAGTGAAGCCGCGGCGAAGCCGGCGAGCTCCGTCGTCATGCCCCCAGAGGGTTTGGTCATCCCCGTATCGGCGGTGATCGAGTCCACTGGCGGCGACCTAAATTTGGCGGTGCTAGAGCCACTGGAGGAAGAACTAGACTCGCACAAGGGCGACTGGCACGGTTCGGATATCACTGACCGTGATATCCAAGAGATGGTCGCCGAAGGCTACCTCCCCGCGACGGAGGGACTTGCCTGGCCGGCGGCTCCGGCCGGCGAGGTGACACCTTCTCCCCAAGCCGGAGAAAAGGTGTACCTCAAAGCTCAACTGGTACACGGCATCTCCCTGCCCATGTCCAAATTCTTCCTCTCCGTCTTGAACCATTATAGAGTCCAGCCCCAGAACCTTTCCCCCAATAGTATCTTAGTGCTTAGTAACTACGCGGCGCTTTGCGAGGGATACTTAGGGATAAATCCTAGGTTAGAAATTTTTGTGTACTTCTTCACTGTCAAACGTGAAGCCGGACATAGCACGGAAGATCTTAGGAACTGTGGCACCATAAGCTTCAAGATTCGACCTGGCCGACGGTTCCCCGACATCGTCGGCCACGAGTCCTACAAGAATTGGCAACGAATGTACTTTTACAGCCCAGACATCCCTCTGGCTGGCCGACAAGTTACGTACCCGGACTTCGTTGACGGAGCCGCCGTTGAATCCTCGTCATGGAGATCCCAGGCCTCCCTTCCCTCCGACATTGAAGCCTCTCACGCCATAAGGCGGATAGAGTGGTTTGTAGAGACGGGTTTGACTGGCTTGGACCTAGCCATGTGCTGGTTCATCAGGTGAATCTAACCTCTGCAGCACCGCGTGAAGCTCATGCACGAGTATACCAGCGACAGAAGGGATAGTCTCCGCATCTCCGTGGACAACTTCTCTAGCGACTCCGTCAAGCTCCACCTTAAGGACATCGTCAAGGTGAAGGATAAGAAGCGTGGCTTCACCATCACCTATGACATGTTCGTAGATGGCAAGTGCCCAAAGGTAGGTTTTTATTTTCCGTGTACGAAATATACTCCAGTTCTTCCGTCTTGCAAATATCATCTTATCTAACATGATGATTTCTTACTTAACAGCTTAGCGACATAGATGAGATGAGTATGGCTCCTCAAATCTATGATCCAAAGATGAAGGAAGTCACGGTCGTGTCCGACGACGAGGTTCCGTTGGCGCAAAAGCGGAAGAGCTCCACCTCTGATGCTGCCGACGGAGGCAAGAAGAAGAAGACGGAGGGTGGAGCCTCCAAAAATACTACCGCTGCCCTGGAGGCATAAAAGAGAAGAATTACTGGGATCCCCTTTGCCAAAGCACCCCCACTTGTGTAAGCTTCTCATTCTCCGACATTGTCTATTTATCTGTCGTGTTCCTGTACTTATGCATTTTGCAAGTTTTAGGAAGAAAGCCACGTCTAGCCTCAAGAAGACCTCCAAAACTTTGGGGGCTTCTCGAAATATCAAACACATGCTGCATCGCGACGCCTCCCCCGCCATCACCCCTACTACTCCTGCCGTCAAGCCCTTGTCTGCCCCGACAAGCTCACAAGCTAAGGAGGCATCTGGCCCTTTCGTCATGGAAGTGGACTCAGGTGCTTCTACCGAGGTTGCATTCGTCGGCGAGCAAGCGACGCAGGAAAGTACCGCCCAACAAATTGCTGAAGCTCCGGCTAAGGATGCCATCGGTGGCGGCAAGGCGGTGGTGGAAGATGGTACTTCTGCCGAAGGCGGTGCCCTTTATCCCCAGAAACCATTTGAGTTCCCAAAGATAGTCTATCCTGCACTTACGCCGAGTAGCACGACTCTGGTTCCTGGAGCAGCACCGACATCTCCGACGTGCGGTCTTGAGGAGATCCTCCGCCAAGCAGACATCTTGCAAGGAAACAACATCTCCTTTGGCAAGCTGCTGGCCGAGAGCGCTACAAATCCCAAGATCATTGCACTTGTAAGTTTTATTTGCCTTTCGTATTTCATATGAGTATCCCACTGTAGCCCCCAAGGATGTAGACGGAAAATCATAGTCTTTTGCGTCTAGATGCTCTAAGAGTGACTAAGCTAGAAAACTTCTCACTGTAGCCCCCAAGCATTTAGATGGAATGAATTATTCCGACTAGATGCTTTAAGAGTAGCATATGCAGTGTTTATAAATTTCAATACTGTAGCCCCCAAGCTTCTAGTTGAAACTGAATTAGTTTCGACTAGATGCTTAAAGAAAGCTAAGCATATGTCCGAGTTAAAAACTTTATATGGTAGCCCCCAAGCTTCTAGTTGTAACTGAATTAGTTCCGACTAGATGCTTAAAGAAAGCTAAGAATATTGTTAAGTCAAAAACTCTCGTTGTAGCCCCCGAGCATCTAGGTGGAAAATTTCCGGCTAGGTGCTCTAGGCAGACCAAACAACATTTTAACTTTGTCATTTTTTCCACAGAACGAGAATGCTCGGAGGGGCATGGCAAATGACAAGTACCAGCAGATGCGCGCATATCTTGAAGCCGAAAAGGGTAAAACTACCATCTTGAAGGAACAGATCATCAAAAACAAGAGTCTGTTTTGTTTTTGCGCATTCCATCTTTGTTTTCTGCCTATATTCTCTGAGTACTTACTGTGGACTTTGCTTTCTCCGACTTGCAGAACATGTTGCCAAGGCCAAGGACATTGTCGAGAAATCCAAGCACATTCAACAGATGGATAGCGAGAACAAGATCCTTAAAAAGGAGAGAGAAGACATGCTGAAAATGCATGAAGAGTCAATGAATGCCTTGCAAGACTCCGCTACTGAGTAAATCAACCGCTTGAAGGAGGAGATCGCGATCTTAAAAGATCAAAAGCGAGCTGCCGATGAGCAGAATCACCGCCATGGCGAGGCGTACAAGCTCCTTCAAAAAGAGAAACAATCCTTGGCGGACACCCTCTGGCAAGTTGAGGCCAGCATCTTCAGTATGTTTTCTCCGCCTTGGATTTCTGTAGTCTGGATACTTTGAATTGTTGAACTCATGCGCTCCTTGTCGGAATTTGCAGCTCCTATGGGTTTAACCAGATCGCCTCCTCCAGCCAAGGAATGCATGATTCTTGCCGGCAACTTTATCAACATCTCCATCACGCAAGCCAAGGAGATTGCCAAGCCCCTCCAGATAAACATCAAGGCATCGGACTCCGTGGCAAAGTAGTCGGAGATTCTGCGCCGAGCCCCTGAGCGTATCACAAGCTGGAAAGCTTCGTGTGCCCGGGCTGGCGCGAGGATGGCGTTGTAATGGTCAAGGCACACTACAAAGGTGCCGACATCGACACGGTGACTTCTGGTATCCCCGACGTTGACGATGATGGCAAAGAGATTGATCATGAAGCCATCTTGTTGTCACTCGCGGGCTATGACACCAGAGTTGCCGAGTTCGTGGATATCGACGTCTTCGTTCCCATGAACATCATCAACAGCGGCAACCAAGATTCCTCTAAGTCCCACTACAGCTCCGACTTCGAGGGTGGCTCTCTAGCTGGTGACGATGCTGCCTCCAAGTCACCTACGCCAAAGGAGTGAAAACAACTTTGTAATATTTGTTTCACCTTTGGTGTATATGCGGAAAAAACTTGTTGATGTAACTTAAGGCGGAAAACAATGGTTGTTTATTTCCTACTTCTAAAGAACTAGTTTCTAGCATGTATATATTTTTAAGCAAGTGCTGGCTTATCCATTACTTTGGTTCTTGTGCTTGACTTTTCGTGAGTCGGAAGACTCGTTGTCGGAACCATGCGCTTAGGTCATGATGACCAATGGAACCGCCAATAACCTGAGCACAAAATCGCCGTCAATAAGTGCCAAAATTCACTACTCCAGAATCCACATAAAAACGACAAAGAACGTGTAGACCAGAAAACTTAAGCTAACGCCCGTAGGCGGAATTTTCACAAGTGCAAACGCAAAGCTTGTGCATAAAGGTTTTACATGATCCAAAAATGAACACTAAAGGAGGTAAAAGACTCAGAAATATGAGTGAACCAGAGAGCTTTATTTCATTGATCATATAAGAGGTACACAATTAGATAAAAAATGATAAGTGTAAAAAGGACGTAGTTGTGCTATGTTCCATGGCCAATCAAGCTCTGGGTAGTCATCATCCGGTTCACGTCGCTTACGCTTATGATCCTCGTTCGGTCTCCTTCAATTCACGATTGTCAATGAGGTAGTAAGACCCATTGAGTAGCGCCTTGCTTATGATGAACGGTCCTTCCAATGGCGGGGATAATTTGTGTGACTTCTTCTGCTTAAGTCGGAGCACCAAATCCCCCTCTTTAAACGAGCGATGCCAAACGCGGAGACTATGGTAGCTGCGTATCTTACGCTAGTAGATGGCGGATCTTTGGCATGCCAAAATGCGCTCCTCCTCGAGAAGGTCCACATCTAGGCGTCTGGATTCTTCAGCGTCATCTTCGTCGTAGGCGGCAACTCTTGGTGCATCGTGAAGGATGTCGGAACGCAGGATGGCTTCTGCTCCTATACCATGAAGTAAGGGGTGTACCCGGTGGATCTGTTGGGTGTAGTTCTTAAACTCCACAACACATATGGCAATTCCTCTTCCCAGGCTCCAGCTGATCGATGTAGCGGTGCTTCAAGACGTGGCTTGATTCCCTGCAGAATTAATCCATTGGCTCGTTCAACCTGACCATGGGATTATGGGTGTGCCACAGATGCAAGGTCAAGTCGGATGTCTTTCTCCCAGCAATAAGCCTCCACTTCTCCGAGTGACAAATTGCTGCCGTTGTCGGTGATAATGCTGTGTGGGAGACCAAATCTCACCACTAGATCCCAGACAAATCTGAGGGCTATTGCCCCATCAAGCTTTCTAATGGGTTTAGCTTCTATCCATTTCGTGAATTTGTCAACTGCTACAAGCAGATGCGTAAACCCACAGGGTGCCGTCTGTAACGGTCCCACCATGTCTAGCCCCCAGACCGCAAACGGCCAAGTTATTGGTATTGTTCGCAGTTCTTCAGCAGGAACATGTGGTTGTCGGGCATAATACTGGCATCACATGCATGTCTCAACCAGCTTGTCGGTGTCCGCCTTCGCGGTCAGCCAGTAGAATCCTTGCCGGAAGGCTTTCGCGACCAACGATCAAGGAGCGGCGTGATGCCCGCAATCTCCGAGATGGATTTCGCGTAGGATTTCCATACCTTCTAGCTGGGAAACACACTTTAGGTATACACCAGTAGTGCTCTTTTTGTAGAGTTTCCCATTTATTATGGTATAACCCTTTGCTAGTCGTACTATTTGCCGTCTTTCTACTTCGTCGTTGGGCAAAGTTCCGTGTTCGAGATATTCCATGAACGGTTTTGTCCAAGCCGGAGGGACCTTAATCACCATGTTGATGAAAGAGTCAGCTCTATCCGGGTTGTCGATGTCGGCTCCCTTCACAGATGGTGTGCGCAGGTGCTCTAGGAAAACTCCTGGTGGAATTTTCTTGCGCCCTGATCCATGCTTAGACAGCAGATCAGCCGCCTGGTTTTGTTCTCTAGGTACATACTTGACTTCATAGCCCAATAAGTTCTTGGCTATCTCATCCACTTCGTCTCGATATGCCGCCATCATAGGGTTCCGCGCATTCCAGGTGCCAGCCACCTGCTGGGCAACCAAGTTGGAATCTCCACAGCAAACTATGAGCTTGGTGCCAATATCCTTGGCTACACGCAATCCGTGAATGAGTGCTTCATACTCCGCCATGTTGTTTGTAGCCTCGAAGTGGATCTGCAGAACGTAGTGTAGCTTGTCTCCTGTTGGTGACTGTAGCAATACATCAGCCCCCGAGCCATTGAGCAGCTGTTATCCGTCAAAGTGCATCACCCAATACTCTGGCTCCGGCAACGGAGTAGCATCTGGCATCTCTGTCCAATCTGCCACAAAATCCGCCAAGGCTTGTGACTTGATAGCGTCGTGTCTTTTGTAGGTGATCTCGAAGGCGGCAAGCTCAATGCCCCACTTCGCAACCCTTCCTGTAGCATCGCTGTTATTGATAATGTCGGACAGTGGAGTCTTGCTCACCACTGTGATTGGGTGCTCCTGAAAGTAATGCCTCAGCTTCCGAGAAGCAAGGAATACTCCATCAGCTATCTTCTGGTAGTGCGGGTAACGCTGCTTGGACTCCGTCAAGACCTCGCTTACATAGTAAACTGGTCGTTGAACTCCGTGCTCATAGCCTGGTTCCTTCCGCTTTACCACAATGACGATGCTGATTACCCGGTTGGTTGCCGCCATGTAGATTAACAGGGGCTCTCCAGGTTCGGGTGCTGCAAGGATGGGCGCTGAGGAAAGAATCTCCTTGAGATGCTTCAATGCTTCATCTGCTTCGTCCATCCACGTGAATTTGTCCGCCCTCTTCAGCAACTTGTACACTGGCAGAGCCTTCTCTCCAAGTCGGCTGACGAACCGACTAACTACTGCAACACAACATGTTAGTCGTTGAAAGTCCTTTAGGCATGTCGGACGGTTTATGTTTAAGTTGGCCTTGATTTTTCCGGGTTGACGTCGATTCCGCGATGGGAAACAATGAAACCCAACAATTTTCCGGTTGGAACCCCGAAGACGCACTTCTTAGGGTTAAGCATCATGTTGTATTTTTGGAGATTATCAAAGGTTTCTTTTAAGTCGGAGATTAAGTCGTTTGACTTTTTAGACATCACCGCGATATCGTCCACATAGGCGTGAACTTTCCGACCAATTTGGTCATGGAGGCAACGTTGCATTGTCCGCTAGTACGTAGCACCTGCGTTTTTCAGCCCAAAGGGCATCGTGACATAGCAAAACATGCCGTATGGGGTAGTGAACGAAGTGGCCAATTGGTCCGACTTCCTCATCTTGATCTGGTGGTATCCTGAATATGCATTGAGAAAACACAAAAGCTCCGAGCCAGCCGTCGAGTCAATGACTTGGTTAATGCGAGGCAAAGCAAAAGGATCTTTGGGACATGCTTTGTTCAAGACGGTGTAATCAACGCACATTCTTAATTCATTGGTTCCCTTTTTGGGGACAAGTACAAGATTGGCCACCCATTGGGTGTGAAGGACTTCTCGGATAAATCTATCCTTAAGTAACCTAGCTATCTCTTTGCCAATGGCGCGTCTCTTCTCATATCCAAAGCATCGTAGCGGTTGTTTCACTGGTTTACATTTTGGATCAATGTTTAAGCTGTGCTCGGCAAGTTCCCTAGGTACACCTTTCATGTCGGCAGGTTGCCAGGCAAAGATGTCCCTATTCTCATGGAGGAACTTGACGAGCGCGCTTTCCTATTTGGGATCCAGGTTCGTCCCAATGGCGGTGACCTTGGAGGCATCGCCTACCACAAGTTCCACCGGCTTGGTCTCGATGGCGGCCTTGAACGCAGGAGCTGAGTCGGAGACCTGCTTCTTCGACGCGGGAATCTCTGAGTCATTGACCTTGCTCTAGATCTCTTTGAATTCTTCACTGTAGAGGACAACTTCTGCAATGGCTGCCTCATTGATCTCCCAGTCCCTTGCCTTGGTAAAGCTTCCGGATACGGTGATGCACCGTTTGGTCCGGGTATCTTGAGTTTGTTGTAGACGAAGCATGGCTTGGCCATGAACGTGTGGAATATGTTGCGGCCGAATATGACGTGGTACACGCTCTTGAAGGGGACCACCTCGAAGGTCATGCTCTCTTGGCGGTAATTGTTAACGTCGCCAAAGGCAACCTGATGTGTAATGCACCCAAGGGGCGGAGCCTCCTGACCAGGAACTACGCCGTGGAAGATGGTGTTGGTTCGCCTTAGGTTTGCCTCCGTCAAGTTCATATTCTGCATTGTATCCAGGTACATGATGTTGATGCTGCTTCCACTATCCACCATACATTTGGTGAATTCCACGCCGTCAATCTAGGGGTTGATGACCATGGCGTACTGGTTCTCCGTAGGTACGAGGTCTGGGTGGTCCGTCCTGTCCCAAGTTATTGTAACCTCCGACCAGCATAGGTACTGGGGAACTAGGGGGAGAGTGGCCATCAGGATCCTCAGAGAGGTCTTCTGTTGTCGGACGGTGGGGGTGCCAAGGAAAGTGTGGTAGACTGGAGCCTTCTTTGCGAAGGGGTTCTTTCCCTTGTCGTCGCTCTTGGCGGCGTGCTTGGGGTCAACGTCTTCGTCCATATCACTTGAATCCTTGGACTCCTTCTCCTTCTTCTTCCCCTTACCATTGCCTCGCGGTCTGTTCTTCTGACTGCGCTTGTAGCCGGACTCTGGGACATGCTTTGCAGTGTCGATTAGTATGGGTGGCCTTGCCGTTGGCATCGAGGTGTACGAGGAACGGCATATCGCGGTACTCCTTGTAGGTTTGGGTAACGCAGAGCGGCGCCGAGGTTGTTTCACTTCCTCGTTGCTGTCCACGGTCAGCTCCCCTTCCTCGTCCATGTTGTCCGCCATCACCTCGTCCTGCAAAAGTCATAGCGACCATGTCGGTAGATTGCTTTTCTTCTGGAGCGGTTTTTCGTTTTGTACTGCTGTTCCTCCGAGATTGAGTTGGAACGGCTGTTGCTGGCAAGGAGCCGCGAGCATCGTCGTCGGCAGCTGCGAAGTCACTAGCCAACTGAATCATCTGGTTCAAGTCGAGCTGGTGATTATCCTGCAAGCGCTTCAGCTTATGTCGGAGCAACGTGCCTCTTTCCAACCTGTCGATGAAGGCGGCCATGGCGGTCTGGGCGTGCACTCCTGCACAGGAATTCTTCATATCTAGCCAGCGGGAGATGTAGGTGCGAGATGTCTCGTCTTTCTCTTGCATGCACCGCTATAGATTGCCCACAGTGCATGGACGCTTGTATGTACCATCAAAGTTCTTGGTGAACGCTTCTTGCATGTCCAACCAGTTGTAGATGGATTTCTCCGGCAAGTCGTCGATCCATTGACGGGCCGTGCCCGCCAACATTAATGGGAGGTACTTGACAGCGATGTTGGGGTTGCCTCCGGAAATCTCCACCGCGTTGCCGTAGTCCTGCAACCATGTGGTTGGCTTGGCGGTGCCATCATAGGGCTTGATGGTTTTGTCAATCCGAAAACCTTAGGGGTAAGTTGCGGACCGTATTGCAGGTACAAAGCAACGTGGTCCCATGTATGGTCCTTCCCGGGCCTCGTGGATCTTATCGATCCGCAAAGGTGCGTCGTACGGCTCCGGGTTTTTCTTCTTCTTGTCAACAGGGGATGGGCTGCGTGAACGACGCGGGCCTCCTCTGCCATGGTGACTGCTAGGTGGTGAAGGAGGCGGAGGTGGCGGTGGGTTATCCTTCTTGATGTTACCCTCCTGCGACGCCTCACGCCTATCACGGTTGCTTGTCGGACGCGGAGGGTCATGGCGCGACCTGCTCTTGTGTCCTTGGTTGCGCTCTCCGTCATGACGGGTCTGCTCCACGTTATCACAGATGACGATGCCACACTGCTTTGGTGGGGGCATAACCGTAGGATGGTGAGTCTTGTAATCTTCGCGATGTCGGGGGGACCGGGACGGTGGTGATGGGCGACGAGGTCGGGCCTTTTCTCCGTGGTCGGAGGATATGGGGAGAGCATCCTTCCTGTGGCGCGCATCCCTCCGTCTTTGTTCTGATGAACCCGTCTGGGACCCGACATCAAGAGGAGATTTGTCCCTTCACGGTTTCTACTGGCTAGATTGCAGAGCGCTGGGTCATACTCGAGCCTCTAAGAGGTGGCCTTTTCCTACTGCATTACCGCCTTGGCCACTAGGTCATAGACCTATTCCACTGCCTCAGGCGATCTATCCCGCTCCAGAAGGGTCTTGGCGAAGGAGAGGTTAAGGAGTGGGGTGGGCATCACCTGCTTGCCCTCACTGTCAATGTATGGCTAGGCTTGTGCCGGCTTCGAGGGAGACCATCCTAGGTTGCGCCGTAAACCAGGATCGTTGATGACGCGAGCCGGAGCTTTCTTAGCCTTCTGCTGTTGCAGTAAAGTCTTGTACTCGGCCTCCATTGCTCTAGATTTCTCTATGGACTTCTGCGCGTTGACCAGATCTCGATCTAGCTTAGCGCCTTGCTCCGCGATGGCCTGCGCTTCCTCCAGCAGCTACTGGCACTTCTCGTCAAGCTGGGTCATGCTCTGGATACGAGCAACGGTCAGTGGCTTGACGAGGAGATTGTTGTACATCACTCTATCAGCTGGAGTAACTTGGGTTGTTGCAGACATAGATGCTGGAGGCGGCAAGTTTGCGGTGTTGTTCTTGCTCGGGCCGGTGCCGAGTTCCCATGGCTTCTGCAGTGGGTTAGGCGGAGGAGGCATGACTTTTGAGCGATCATCGTCAGCAGCAGTAAGTGGCCCCTTGTGGCATCCCGCAAAAACCACTACTAGAAAATCGCGTTAAATTTGTGCATTGCATCATCCTGACCGCATGCTCATGTCATCATGCCACATTGCATTTGAGCATCGTCATCATCTTGCATTTGCTTGCATAAAACTATTTGCGGAAAACCTGTTTTTGTTTTCTAAACGCCCCGTCTTTGTCAAACGCAAAACCCGGGGTCACCGGATTATTTTGTTTTGTTTGCTATCGGTTTGCAAAAGTCTGTTGAAACAAATAAAATTATTTAATTATTTTTAGTGGGGCAGTCGAACGGGCCGATTCGACCCGAATGACCACCCCCAGAACAAAATCGGTCCAACCTAGAAACCTTTTTCTACCCGGTCCTATTCTACCCAGCCCCCCTCCACCTCACCCCAACCAACCCCCTCTCGACACCTCACCTCACCCTTCCCCCCTAGCCAATCAAACCCTGCCACCTAATCCTACCCTTTCCCCACCTCTCTCTCTCTCCCCACAGCCCACACCCCACCCACACACGCACGCAACACACACAAGCCACCCACGCGGTCAACCCCACCCTGCCACCGGGCCCCACCCCTGGCCCCTGTCCCCGCGCCTCCCTCTTCCTCTCTCTCCCTCCCCAAGCGAGCACCCCGACGCCGCCGCTCCACCCTCCCTCTCCCCCGTCCGGCCATCGCCCCTCCTCCCTTTCCCTCTCTGCTCCGCTCGCCGCTCGAGCTCGCCCCAGTGCCGCCTTCCCCGCGCCTCCTCTTTCGCTCTGCCTCGCCCCTGCCTCCGCCCCGCCATGCTCGCCGGCCCCCTCCTTCCTTCAACCTCGCCGGCCAACCGCCTCCGCCTCGGCTCCGACCGCGAGCACACCGCCGCCCTGGATCCTCCGCCTCCGGCCCCGTTCCCCTCCGCCTGACCTCCACCTTCCCCGCGGCCGGCCGCCCGCCGACGCCGCGTCGTCGCTCGGTTCTCCTCCCAGTCCGGCCGCGGCCTCCCCGTCCTCCGTCCGTCGCCGTCTGCGGCCCCCTGTCCCCTCTGCAGCTCCGCCCCGCGGACCCGCCCTCCCGGCCGCGCCTCCCCGCCATCGAGCCCCGCGCGCGTCCGCCCCTCCGTCCACTCCGGCGTCGACCCCGCCAGAGCCGCTCGTCCCCGCCGCCCAGAGCTCCGACGCGTCCTCCGCCCGTCCAAGCTCCGCTGCATGCCCCTCGTCCCCGCACGAGCTCGACTCCAGCGCCGCCAGGGGAGCAAGTGCTCGAACAAGCCAGCCAGCCCGGGGCTTGCTGTATTACAGGATGGTTCTCAAGAAACTGCTTCAACTGTTTGGAGTTGCAAAGAAGAAGAAGATTCCAAGAAGAAAGGCAAGTCCGTGGACCCTCTTTGGCAAGATCTCGACAAGATCGTCCAAAGACCCAAGTACCACGACAATCGATGCCAAGAGCAACTGAACATGGAGAACCTGGACAAAACGACAAGATCTTCATCGATGACAAGACCGCCGGGATCTACCAAGTTCGACTACCGCCGGTGCCACTCGAGACCGACATCAACCACCGGGATCCAGGATCTGGGGACAGCGATGCTCGACCCAAGGTCCCCTTCCATGGAGTGCCAAGATCGTCGACATTGATCTGATGGTCGAACCCTGAAGCCTCGTGTCTGAAGACCGATCCTGTCGAGACCGAACCCCGTGGACCGACATGATCTCCTTCACGGATACGACAAGCACTTCACCGCGGGACACCGAGAATGCCGACATGGAACCTGGAACGACAAGTTCTCCTTCAAGGATCCGATGGCCGAGACCCTGAAGACCGATCTAGAGCGCCGAGGCCTTCGCATGGAGTCGGCAAGATCATCCCGAAACGCCAAGATCAACTGCGTGGCCCCGACAAGTTCGACACCGTACAGGGCGAGACCGATGCGCCCCGACGCCACGCCAAGTTCGTCTACCCGAACGCCAAGATCTACATCCCCGATCCGAAGACCCTAAACCCCGGAGTCCGAGAGCGATCTCGTCGAACCCTGGACCTGAGACCGAACCCCGAACCCCCGGAACCCCAAGTTCGTCGAGACCCCTAATGTGTGAACCCCTTCCCGAAACCCTATTTTATAATATAATACAACTTGTCGCATATTAATTGTCCATGCATGCATATTGTCATGTGGTTTGGGGGCCTTATGCCGATTCACCTAATAATTAAATATGGGGCCCATATGCGGGCAAATCTAGTCTTATATTGGCCTCATTTAAATTTGTGTAGCGAACCGGTAACTTGTTTTGCCATGTTATAACAACATTTAAATTGCGGGGTATCTAAACAACTAGAACCATATATTTAATTGTCGGGACCCCGATTCCGCTTAATATAACCCAATTGCATCGCACCTTTGCCATGTCATGCATCATACATGCATCATGCCCGATCTTTGCCGTAGTATTAAATATTGTATCCGGTGTTTCTTCTAGTGTTTTGCTTCTTCATGGATAAGGCCGTTGAGTTGATGCGAGTGTCGACCCGATCTTCGGTTGAACCTTCGACAATGTTTTCAGGCGAGCATCTCCCCCTTTCTACCTATCTTACTTTTATAGTATTTATTCCCTCCTGTTGTTCTATTGCTATCTGTGTTGCGTTGCTCTAGTTTTCGTACCCGTGATATCCCTTGCAGCCCTATATTGCCTTGGACACCTCCTATTACCTGTTGTTTGGTAGATAGTTGGACTTGCGCGTCGTAGTCGCTTGCTCAAGTGTTGTTGCGTGTCGTCAAGTGCCACAGTTGTTGGTGTATGGCCGCATGTTGATGTTGGAGATGATCATGGTTTATTTATGGCTCACTTTAATTATTGTTTAACAACTAAAATTGAAGTAAGTAAGCAGAGGCATCGGTGGGTGATAGATAATATTTGGTTTCCGACCGCCCACTTGTGTCCCGTAGGACCCCGAGTGCTTGATACCTGTTCCTTGATTTATCGCGCTATCCACATACGGGGAATTATGGGCCCCCCTTAGCCAGAGCTTGATTCAGTCTTATTTCTTGGGGCCACAAACTAGTTTGGGGTTTTATTTACGATCCTGTACTTATGCCATGCTTTACTGCTTTATTACGATTGTGCGATGGATAGCACACTGTACTGTTTAGGTAAGCGGAATGTTTTCGCGGTATTGACACCCCGAGTTTTCGGGTTCCCAGTCGTTTACAGCCATTGACGCAAACCTTGAGTCCGTCTCGGAGCTAGCTTACTTCGTTGCGGGTCTACTCAATGGGGTGGCCCCCTGAAATATTTCTGAATCCTGTGATTGCTTTGTCGTGAAAGCCTCGTTGGGTTTTGATTTGGTTTTTCCGAGGTTGATCGTGTGTGTGTTGCTATTTGTGCACCCCGGCCGGGTTAAAACTTTCTGAAAGCCGTGTCCGCGGTTATGGACGACTTGGAGCACAGTATCTCGATCATAGACAACTATAACTAAAGTAGTGCTCTAAATTTGACTTTATAATGACTAGTAATCAGCTTCACCATAATGGAATGGCTACTAAAACTGCCCACAATTGCTTGTTTGGTTTGTCGCTTGCGACAACTGTATCTGACTAGTAAGTATTGCAACTACAACAGAATGGCTAAATAAAAGTATCAACAACTGCTGGGTTTTGGGTTATCTCATGCTATTTGTATCTGACTAGTAAGTGTTGCAACTACAACGGAATGGGTAACTAAAATGGCCCACTGCTTATTTTATCAGGATGATTATCTACACCTGACTAGTAATTGCTGCAACGATAACTGAATAAATAAAACTGCCAACGGTGTGAGTTCCTCGGTTGACTTCCTCGTTTGGTCTCGAGGGGGAAACACCAGGATGGGTTTGTTTGATGTTAGAATCAGGTTGGATCCGAATAGGTCTTTCTTACCCCTCTCTGATTGCCGCTAGTTGTATCGAGTCTCTATAGGTTGTTAGTGCATGCTGCCGCCGCCGCTTCAGTCCACCATACCTATGTAGGCGAGGACCGCCGAATTCTAGTCTCGCCGTGTACTGGCCTCAGTACTGACGCTCCTCTTTTTCCTTTGCCCTTTGTCGGCACCCCTTTTGTTTAAGCAGGTTTTGAGATCGACGTCATTAGCAGGGTTACCCTTCCGGCTTGGCCTGGGCAGGGTTATGGACGCCATTGGTTATTCTTCAGGGCTCTTAGCCCTATTTGCATCTTGTCCATAGTCAGACGCTCTATCATTTCAAGGTGATTTGGATCTTTGTATATTATATCTGTATTCTTGACTCTTTGAGTCGCTGTTGTATATATCTGTTCTGTGGGTCCCATCGAGGACTGTTGTGTAATGTTATTCCTTCGTTTTCCACCCGCACGAAAGTGCCTGGTGGGCACCTTTGAATCGTTTCTATGCGGGTTTGGCGGGTTTCGCTAAAACTTGCATAGGTCCGATTCTGAGGGTGTTACAGAGTGGTATCAGAGCTCAGCAGTTACGATACCCCACAAGTCCAGCCTGTAGGATAACCTAGCTAACGGTCGAAGTAGAGTGTCAAAACTATTTTTGCAAAATCGGTCGGATAGCTCTGATTAGGTCTGATTTTACTCCTTACCCCTTTGCTATTCTCCTCTTCTCTCGACGTGTTTTGAATCTGCTCTCTTATCTTCTCTTCGAGTCCAGGATTTCTCGAGGTTGGGTTTCTGTCGTACCTTCAGGGTTTCGCTTCCTCCTTTGGTGACGGTGTTGCTACATCTGGTCTTCATGCTATCTGAGGAATCCTTCGTCTGGTGGACTTCTCTTTGTTCCTTCTCGTGCCTTCCGGTGTTTTCAGACGCGACGTCATCATCTACGCCAGATCCGATGCAGAGTCTGCATCACTCCTTTGTTCCGACCCTCGTTCGTCAAGATCTTCAGTCTGATTCCGAGAATGGTTGCATGCTTTTCCACTGATCGTGCGGAGTAATAGTTTGGGTGCGTGATGGATTGGCCCCCATGCCGACTACCCCTTATATTCGCTTTTGTACATTGAAGTGGATGAGAATGCATCGGTTCCCTCTTTTCATCGAAGCTAGAGGTGGCTTAATTTGTGGATACCTCTACCTTCGACCTTTTGTTCCCGGAGTGTTCCCTCGACGATCACGGACAACGACCTCTTGTTAGTGGTGTCGCGAAGATCTACACGAAGCGAGAAGATGCAGATCACCGACCTTCTTTCTGGTACCATGAGGCGGATCTCGAGGGCGAGATCCATTGTTAGTGGTGTCGAATTGTGGCATCCCGCAAAAACCACTACTAGAAAATCGCGTTAAATTTGTGCATTGCATCATCCTGACCGCATGCTCATGTCATCATGCCACATTGCATTTGAGCATCGTCATCATCTTGCATTTGCTTGCATAAAACTATTTGCGGAAAACCTGTTTTTGTTTTCTAAACGCCCCGTCTTTGTCAAACGCAAAACCCGGGGTCACCGGATTATTTTGTTTTGTTTGCTATCGGTTTGCAAAAGTCTGTTCAAACAAATAAAATTATTTAATTATTTTTAGTGGGGCAGTCGAACGGGCCGATTCGACCCGAACGACCACCCCCAGAACAAAATCGGTCCAACCTAGAAACCTTTTTCTACCCGGTCCTATTCTACCCAGCCCCCCTCCACCTCACCCCAACCAACCCCCTCTCGACACCTCACCTCACCCTTCCCCCCTAGCCAATCAAACCCTGCCACCTAATCCTACCCTTTCCCCACCTCTCTCTCTCTCCCCACAGCCCACACCCCACCCACACACGCACGCAACACACACAAGCCACCCACGCGGTCAACCCCACCCTGCCACCGGGCCCCACCCCTGGCCCCTGTCCCCGCGCCACCCTCTTCCTCTCTCTCCCTCCCCACGCGAGCACCCCGACGCTGCCGCTCCACCCTCCCTCTCCCCCGTCCGGCCACAGCCCCTCCTCCCTTTCCCTCTCTGCTCCGCTCGCCGCTCGAGCTCGCCCCAGTGCCGCCTTCCCCGCGCCTCCTCTTCCGCTCTGCCTCGCCCCTGCCTCCGCCCCGCCATGCTCGCCGGCCCCCTCCTTCCTTCAACCTCGCCGGCCAACCGCCTCCGCCTCGGCTCCGACCGCGAGCACACCGCCGCCCTGGATCCTCCGCCTCCGGCCCCGTTCCCCTCCGCCTGACCTCCACCTTCCCCGCGGCCGGCCGCCCGCCGACGCCGCGTCGTCGCTCGGTTCTCCTCCCAGTCCGGCCGCGGCCTCCCCGTCCTCCGTCCGTCGCCGTCTGTGGCCTCCCGCACCCTCTGCAGCTCCGCCCCGCGGACCCGCCCTCCCGGCCGCGCCTCCCCGCCATCGAGCCCCGTGCGTGTCCGCCCCTCCGTCCACTCCGGCGTCGACCCCGCCAGAGCCGCTCGTCCCCGCCGCCCAGAGCTCCGACGCGTCCTCCGCCCGTCCAAGCTCCGCCGCATGCCCCTCGTCCCCGCACGAGCTCGACTCCAGCGCCGCCAGGGGAGCAAGTGCTCGAACAAGCCAGCCAGCCCGGGGCTTGCTGTATTACAGGATGGTTCTCAAGAAACTGCTTCAACTGTTTGGAGTTGCAAAGAAGAAGAAGATTCCAAGAAGAAAGGCAAGTCCGTGGACCCTCTTTGGCAAGATCTCGACAAGATCGTCCAAAGACCCAAGTACCACGACAATCGATGCCAAGAGAAACTGAACATGGAGAACCTGGACAAAACGACAAGATCTTCATCGATGACAAGACCGCCGGGATCTGCCAAGTTCGACTACCGCCGGTGCCACTCGAGACCGACATCAACCACCGGGATCCAGGATCTGGGGACAGCGATGCTCAACCCAAGGTTCCCTTCCATGGAGTGCCAAGATCGTCGACATCGATCCGATGGTCGAACCCTGAAGCCTCGTGTCTGAAGACCGATCCTGTCGAGACCGAACCCCGTGGACCGACATGATCTCCTTCACGGATACGACAAGCACTTCACCGCGGGACACCGAGAATGCCGACATGGAACCTGGAACGACAAGTTCTCCTTCAAGGATCCGATGGCCGAGACCCTGAAGACCGATCTAGAGCGCCGAGGCCTTCGCATGGAGTCGGCAAGATCATCCGGAAACGCCAAGATCAACTGCGCGGCCCCGACAAGTTCGACACCGTACAGGGCGAGACCGATGCGCCCCGACGCCACGCCAAGTTCGTCTACCCGAACGCCAAGATCTACATCCCCGATCCGAAGACCCTAAACCCCGGAGTCCGAGAGCGATCTCGTCGAACCCTGGACCTGAGACCGAACCCCGAACCCCCGGAACCCCAAGTTCGTCGAGACCCCTAATGTGTGAACCCCTTCCCGAAACCCTATTTTATAATATAATACAACTTGTCGCATATTAATTGTTCATGCATGCATATTGTCATGTGGTTTGGGGGCCTTATGCCGATTCACCTAATAATTAAATATGGGGCCCATATGCGGGCAAATCTAGTCTTATATTGGCCTCATTTAAATTTGTGTAGAGAACGGGTAACTTGTTTTGCCATGTTATAACAACATTTAAATTGCGGGGTATCTAAACAACTAGAACCATATATTTAATTGTCGGGACCCCGGTTCCGCTTAATATAACCCAATTGCATCGCACCTTTGCCATGTCATGCATCATACATGCATCATGCCCGATCTTTGCCGTAGTATTAAATATTGTATCCGGTGTTTCTTCTAGTGTTTTGCTTCTTCGCGGATAAGGCCGTTGAGTTGATGCGAGTGTCGACCCGATCTTCGGTTGAACCTTCGACAGTGTTTTCAGGCGAGCATCTCCCCCTTTCTACCTATCTTACTTTTATAGTATTTATTCCCTCCTGTTGTTCTGTTGCTATCTGCGTTGCGTTGCTCTAGTTTTCGTACCCGTGATATCCCTTGCAGCCCTATATTGCCTTGGACACCTCCTATTACCTGTTGTTTGGTAGATAGTTGGACTTGCGCGTCGTAGTCGCTTGCTCAAGTGCTGTTGCGTGTCGTCAAGTGCCACAGTTGTTGGTGTATGGCCGCATGTTGATGTTGGAGATGATCATGGTTTATTTATGGCTCACTTTAATTATTGTTTAACAACTAAAATTGAAGTAAGTAAGCAGAGGCATCGGTGGGTGATAGATAATATTTGGTTTCCGACCGCCCACTTGTGTCCCGTAGGACCCCGAGTGCTTGATACCTGTTCCTTGATTTATCGCGCTATCCACATACGGGGAATTATGGGCCCCCCTTAGCCAGAGCTTGATTCAGTCTTATTTCTTGGGGCCACAAACTAGTTTGGGGTTTTATTTACGATCCTGTACTTATGCCATGCTTTACTGCTTTATTACGATTGTGCGATGGATAGCACACTGTACTGTTTAGGTAAGCGGAATGTTTTCGCGGTATCGACACCCCGAGTTTTCGGGTTCCCAGTCGTTTACAACCATTGACACAAACCTTGAGTCCGTCTCGGAGCTAGCTTACTTCGTTGCGGGTCTACTCAATGGGCTGGCCCCCTGAAATATTTCTGAATCCTGTGATTGCTTTGTCGTGAAAGCCTCGTTGGGTTTTGATTTGGTTTTTCCGAGGTTGATCGTGTGTGTGTTGCTATTTGTGCACCCCGGCCGGGTTAAAACTTTCTGAAAGCCGTGTCCGCGGTTATGGACGACTTGGAGCACAGTATCTCGATCATAGACAACTATAACTAAAGTAGTGCTATAAATTTGACTTTATAATGACTAGTAATCAGCTTCACCATAATGGAATGGCTACTAAAACTGCCCACAATTGCTTGTTTGGTTTGTCGCTTGCGACAACTGTATCTGACTAGTAAGTATTGCAACTACAACGGAATGGCTAAATAAAAGTATCAACAACTGCTGGGTTTTGGGTTATCTCATGCTATTTGTATCTGACTAGTAAGTGTTGCAACTACAACGGAATGGGTAACTAAAATGGCCCACTGCTTATTTTATCAGGACGATTATCTACACCTGACTAGTAATTGCTGCAACGATAACTGAATAAATAAAACTGCCAACGGTGTGAGTTCCTCGGTTGACTTCCTCGTTTGGTCTCGAGGGGGAAACACCAGGATGGGTTTGTTTGATGTTAGAATTAGGTTGGATCCGAATAGGTCTTTCTTACCCCTCTCTGATTGCCGCTAGTTGTATCGAGTCTCTATAGGTTGTTAGTGCATGCTGCCGCCCGCCGCTTCAGTCCACCATACCTATGTAGGCGAGGACCGCCGAATTCTAGTCTCGCCGTGTACTGGCCTCAGTACTGACGCTCCTCTTTTTCCTTTGCCCTTTGTCGGCACCCCTTTTGTTTAAGCAGGTTTTGAGATCGACGTCGTTAGCAGGGTTACCCTTTTGGCCTGGCCTGGGCAGGGTTATGGACGCCATTGGTTATTCTTCAGGGCTCTTAGCCCCATTTGCATCTTGTCCATAGTCGGACGCTCTATCATTTCAAGGTGATTTGGATCTTTGTATATTATATCTGTATTCTTGACTCTTTGAGTCACTGTTGTATATATCTGTTCTGTGGGTCCCATCGAGGACTGTTGTGTAATGTTATTCCTTCGTTTTCCACCCGCACGAAAGTGCCTGGTGGGCACCTTTGAATCGTTTCTATGCGGGTTTGGCGGGTTTCGCTAAAACTTGCATAGGTCCGATTCTGAGGGTGTTACAGAGTGGTATCAGAGCTCAGCAGTTGCGATACCCCACAAGTCCAGCCTGTAGGATAACCTAGCTAACGGTCGAAGTAGAGTGTCAAAACTATTTTTGTAAAATCGGTCGGATAGCTCTGATTAGGTCTGATTTTACTCCTTACCCCTTTGCTATTCTCCTCTTATCTCGACGTGTTTTGAATCTGCTCTCTTATCTTCTCTTCGAGTCCAGGATTTCTCGAGGTTGGGTTTCTGTCGTACCTTCAGGGCTTCGCTTCCTCCTTTGGTGACGGTGTTGCTACATCTGGTCTTCATGCTATCCGAGGAATCCTTCGTCTGGTGGACTTCTCTTTGTTCCTTCTCGTGCCTTCCGGTGTTTTCAGACGCGATGTCATCATCTACGCCAGATCCGATGCAGAGTCTGCATCACTCCTTTGTTCCGACCCTCGTTCGTCGAGATCTTCAGTCTGATTCCGAGAATGGTTGCACGCTTTTCCACTGATCGTGCGGAGTAATAGTTTGGGTGCGTGATGGATTGGCCCCCATGCCGACTACCCCTTCTATACACTTTTGTACATTGAAGTGGATGAGAATGCATCGGTTCCCTCTTTTCATCGAAGCTAGAGGTGGCTTAATTTGTGGATACCTCTACCTTCGACCTTTTGTTCCCGGAGTGTTCCCTCGACGATCACGGACAACGACCTCTTGTTAGTGGTGTCGCGAAGATCTACACGAAGCGAGAAGATGCAGATCACCGACCTTCTTTCCGGTACCATGAGGCGGATCTCGAGGGCGAGATCCATTGTTAGTGGTGTCGAATTGTGGCATCCCGCAAAAACCACTACTAGAAAATCGCGTTAAATTTGTGCATTGCATCATCCTGACCGCATGCTCATGTCATCATGCCACATTGCATTTGAGCTTCGTCATCATCTTGCATTTGCTTGCATAAAACTATTTGCGGAAAACCTGTTTTTGTTTTCTAAACGCCCCGTCTTTGTCAAACGCAAAACCCGGGGTCACCGGATTATTTTGTTTTGTTTGCTATCGGTTTGCAAAAGTCTGTTGAAACAAATAAAATTATTTAATTATTTTTAGTGGGGCAGTCGAACGGGCCGATTCGACCCGAACGACCACCCCCAGAACAAAATCGCTCCAACCTAGAAACCTTTTTCTACCCGGTCCTATTCTACCCAGCCCCCCTCCACCTCACCCCAACCAACCCCCTCTCGACACCTCACCTCACCCTTCCCCCCTAGCCAATCAAACCCTGCCACCTAATCCTACCCTTTCCCCACCTCTCTCTCTCTCCCCACAGCCCACACCCCACCCACACACGCACGCAACACACACAAGCCACCCACGCGGTCAACCCCACCCTGCCACCGGGCCCCACCTCTGGCCCCTGTCCCCGCGCCTCCCTCTTCCTCTCTCTCCCTCCCCACGCGAGTACCCCGACACCGCCGCTCCACCCTCCCTCTCCCCCGTCCGGCCACCGCCCCTCCTCCCTTTCCCTCTCTGCTCCGCTCGCCGCTCGAGCTCGCCCCAGTGCCGCCTTCCCCGCGCCTCCTCTTCCGCTTTGCCTCGCCCCTGCCTCCGCCCCGCCATGCTCGCCGGCCCCCTCCTTCCTTCAACCTCGCCGGCCAACCGCCTCTGCCTCGGCTCCGACCGCGAGCACACCGCCGCCCTGGATCCTCCGCCTCCGGCCCCGTTCCCCTCCGCCTGACCTCCACCTTCCCCGCGGCCGGCCGCCCGCCGACGCTGCGCCGTCGCTCGGTTTTCCTCCCAGTCCGGCCGCGTCCTCCCCGTCCTCCGTCCGTCGCCGTCTGCAGCCCCCCGTCCCCTCTGCAGCTCCGCCCCGCGGACCCGCCCTCCCGGTCGCGCCTCCCCGCCATCGAGCCCCGCGCGCGTTCGCCCCTCCGTCCACTCCGGCGTCGACCCCGCCAGAGCCGCTCGTCCCCGCCGCCCAGAGCTCCGACGCGTCCTCCGCCCTTCCAAGCTCCGCCGCATGCCCCTCTTCCCCGCACGAGCTCGACTCCAGCGCCGCCAGGGGAGCAAGTGCTCGAACAAGCCAGCCAGCCCGGGGCTTGCTGTATTACAGGATGGTTCTCAAGAAACTGCTTCAACTGTTTGGAGTTGCAAAGAAGAAGAAGATTCCAAGAAGAAAGGCAAGTCCGTGGACCCTCTTTGGAAAGATCTCGACAAGATCGTCCAAAGACCCAAGTACCACGACAATCGATGCCAAGAGCAACTGAACATGGAGAACCTGGACAAAACGACAAGATCTTCATCGATGACAAGACCGCCGGGATCTACCAAGTTCGACTACCGCCGGTGCCACTCGAGACCGACATCAACCACCGGGATCCAGGATCTGGGGACAGCGATGCTCGACCCAAGGTCCCCTTCCATGGAGTGCCAAGATCGTCGACATCGATCCGATGGTCGAACCCTGAAGCCTCGTGTCTGAAGACCGATCCTGTCGAGACCGAACCCCGTGGACCGACATGATCTCCTTCACGGATACGACAAGCACTTCACCGCGGGACACCGAGAATGCCGACATGGAACCTGGAACGACAAGTTCTCCTTCAAGGATCCGATGGCCGAGACCCTGAAGACCGATCTAGAGCGCCGTGGCCTTCGCATGGAGTCGGCAAGATCATCCGGAAACGCCAAAATCAACTGCGCGGCCCCGACAAGTTCGACACCGTACAGGGCGAGACCGATGCGCCCCGACGCCACGCCAAGTTCGTCTACCCGAACGCCAAGATCTACATCCCCGATCCGAAGACCCTAAACCCCGGAGTCCGAGAGCGATCTCGTCGAACCCTGGACCTGAGACCGAACCCCGAACCCCCGGAACCCCAAGTTCGTCGAGACCCCTAATGTGTGAACCCCTTCCCGAAACCCTATTTTATAATATAATACAACTTGTCGCATATTAATTGTTCATGCATGCATATTGTCATGTGGTTTGGGGGCCTTATGCCGATTCACCTAATAATTAAATATGGGGCCCATATGCGGGCAAATCTAGTCTTATATTGGCCTCATTTAAATTTGTGTAGAGAACCGGTAACTTGTTTTGCCATGTTATAACAACATTTAAATTGCGGGGTATCTAAACAACTAGAACCATATATTTAATTGTCGGGACCCCGGTTCCGCTTAATATAACCCAATTGCATCGCACCTTTGCCATGTCATGCATCATACATGCATCATGCCCGATCTTTGCCGTAGTATTAAATATTGTATCCGGTGTTTCTTCTAGTGTTTTGCTTCTTCGCGGATAAGGCCGTTGAGTTGATGCGAGTGTCGACCCGATCTTCGGTTGAACCTTCGACAGTGTTTTCAGGCGAGCATCTCCCCCTTTCTACCTATCTTACTTTTATAGTATTTATTCCCTCCTGTTGTTCTGTTGCTATCTGCGTTGCGTTGCTCTAGTTTTCGTACCCGTGATATCCCTTGCAGCCCTATATTGCCTTGGACACCTCCTATTACCTGTTGTTTGGTAGATAGTTGGACTTGCGCGTCGTAGTCGCTTGCTCAAGTGCTGTTGCGTGTCGTCAAGTGCCACAGTTGTTGGTGTATGGCCGCATGTTGATGTTGGAGATGATCATGGTTTATTTATGGCTCACTTTAATTATTGTTTAACAACTAAAATTGAAGTAAGTAAGCAGAGGCATCGGTGGGTGATAGATAATATTTGGTTTCCGACCGCCCACTTGTGTCCCGTAGGACCCCGAGTGCTTGATACCTGTTCCTTGATTTATCGCGCTATCCACATACGGGGAATTATGGGCCCCCCTTAGCCAGAGCTTGATTCAGTCTTATTTCTTGGGGCCACAAACTAGTTTGGGGTTTTATTTACGATCCTGTACTTATGCCATGCTTTACTGCTTTATTACGATTGTGCGATGGATAGCACACTGTACTGTTTAGGTAAGCGGAATGTTTTCGCGGTATCGACACCCCGAGTTTTCGGGTTCCCAGTCGTTTACAGCCATTGACGCAAACCTTGAGTCCGTCTCGGAGCTAGCTTACTTCGTTGCGGGTCTACTCAATGGGCTGGCCCCCTGAAATATTTCTGAATCCTGTGATTGCTTTGTCGTGAAAGCCTCGTTGGGTTTTGATTTGGTTTTTCCGAGGTTGATCGTGTGTGTGTTGCTATTTGTGCACCCCGGCCGGGTTAAAACTTTCTGAAAGCCGTGTCCGCGGTTATGGACGACTTGGAGCACAGTATCTCGATCATAGACAACTATAACTAAAGTAGTGCTATAAATTTGACTTTATAATGACTAGTAATCAGCTTCACCATAATGGAATGGCTACTAAAACTGCCCACAATTGCTTGTTTGGTTTGTCGCTTGCGACAACTGTATCTGACTAGTAAGTATTGCAACTACAACGGAATGGCTAAATAAAAGTATCAACAACTGCTGGGTTTTGGGTTATCTCATGCTATTTGTATCTGACTAGTAAGTGTTGCAACTACAATGGAATGGGTAACTAAAATGGCCCACTGCTTATTTTATCAGGACGATTATCTACACCTGACTAGTAATTGCTGCAACGATAACTGAATAAATAAAACTGCCAACGGTGTGAGTTCCTCGGTTGACTTCCTCGTTTGGTCTCGAGGGGGAAACACCAGGATGGGTTTGTTTGATGTTAGAATCAGGTTGGATCCGAATAGGTCTTTCTTACCCCTCTCTGATTGCCGCTAGTTGTATCGAGTCTCTATAGGTTGTTAGTGCATGCTGCCGCCCGCCGCTTCAGTCCACCATACCTATGTAGGCGAGGACCGCCGAATTCTAGTCTCGCCGTGTACTGGCCTCAGTACTGACGCTCCTCTTTTTCCTTTGCCCTTTTTCGGCACCCCTTTTGTTTAAGAAGGTTTTGAGATCGACGTCGTTAGCAGGGTTACCCTTCCGGCTTGGCCTGGGCAGGGTTATGGACGCCATTGGTTATTCTTCAGGGCTCTTAGCCCCATTTGCATCTTGTCCGTAGTCGGACGCTCTATCATTTCAAGGTGATTTGGATCTTTGTATATTATATCTGTATTCTTGACTCTTTGAGTCGCTATTGTATATATCTGTTCTGTGGGTCCCATTGAGGACTGTTGTGTAATGTTATTCCTTCGTTTTCCACCCGCACGAAAGTGCCTGCTGGGCACCTTTGAATCGTTTCTATGCGGGTTTGGCGGGTTTCGCTAAAACTTGCATAGGTCCGATTCTGAGGGTGTTACACCCCTTCCCCTTTTCCAGCGCTATAGGCGGAGCTCGTCCGGGTTGATCTTCATCCATCATTGTCCCAATGGTGACGAACGCCCCTCGAGACGTGACGGCATTGTTTGCTTGCTCGTCGCGCGAGTACTCCTCCTCCATGTCTTGTATAGCGGAGTCTAGATCTTCTGGACTGAAATCTATCTCCTCTGAATCTGCACTTAAATCAGCATAAAGCGCGTCAATGACAGAGTCGGAGGGTGCCAGGACTTCCTCGATGACGGGCGGTGGAGGTGCAACGGCCTCGACGATGACTGGAGGTGGTGGTGCTGCTGCGACGATGACGACGGGAGGCGGGGCTGGCGGTTGCTGAATCGGAGGTTATCCGTCTTTGAGCACAAGCTCCATCTGGGCTGCTGCTTCAGCTTCCGCGTAGTTGTTGACGGTGCTCACCATCTATTCGAGGGTAAGGCGTCCTGTTGCCTGCTGCCGTCTTAGAGAATGTCGGAGAAGCGGGCCGCGGTCCAGTCCTTCCACGAAGTGATACAAAGCGTTATCATCGGGGTAGTGGGCCAGATCGGCTCGTATGCGGAGCCATCTGGCCAGGTAATCGCGGGGGTTTTCGCCTTCTCTCTGAACGCAGCGCGCCAGATCGAAGATGGTAACCACGCCGATGAACTTGGACCTCTTCTGTCCAGACGCACGGGCGAAGCCGACGGATTTTCAGTGATCTTCCACCTTTATATCCTGCACTGGGGCGGTTTGGGTGGGCCTTGAATTTTGCCAATCTTTGCCGACAAACTCCGAAGAGAGATCCAACATTGATCCTTCCGCGAACGTATCCTTCCCGTAGGCGGTCTGTGCGGGCCTTGATGCTTTCCGATCTTTGTTGGCAAACTCCGAAGAGAGATCCGACATCGATCCTTCTGCGAAAGTATCCTTCCCGTAGGCGGTCCGCGCGGGCCTTGATGCTCCTCCGACTCCCAGGGAATTAGTGCCCGAGTCGGTTTCGCCAATGAAGAGGTGGATGTCTCTGATAGGAACGATTGAACACCGCGTAGGGTTCGTCTTCGCTGGGATCCATAAATCGTCAGGAGGGACGATCGGAACGTTGGTGGAGAAGAGAACACGGCCGATGGCTACGTTTTCGTCTATTCCCGCGAAGATCTTGGTCCTCCCCCGCTGAAGAGCCTGAAGCGCCTCTTGCTCCACGGTGGGCGCCAACTGTCGTGGTATTGCCGACGAGTACGCCATGGAGGGGTCCTCACAGTGCATGTTTAGAGACGTGGGGTAAGGCGGACGGTTGACGGGTACGAGGTAGCACGGCTTACCCAGGTTCAGATCCCACAACGGTGGCGGAATCCTACTCCTGCTATAAATCACTATAAGGGAAATACGCCGAGTTACACAGATAGGTTCGTTGTGTGAGGTTGTCTGAGATTGTCTGCCCTAAAGGCTCCCATAGGCCCGACTTATATAGTCGCCAGGTCCTAGGGTTACAGGGAAAAGTCCTAGCCGAACAGGTTATAGAGTCCTACACCGTCTATTACTAGTCTTGTGTATCTTGCACTCCAAGGTTCCGGGTACGTTGGTGACTCCTAAGTAGCCTTCCTTTTTCCAGCATGGGCCTCCCTTCTGGATCCATCGAACTGGGCCGCCCAGCAGGCCATAGGCCATGCTACCGACTATGGGCCACCCGGGTTATCCGGATAAGTGACATGCTATGAGGATACCCATATAACATATCCCCAACACCTTGGGTAGGAGCTCTCATCAGATCTAATCAGTGTTGATCGCCTGGTTCTGTTCAGTCACAACACGGGCCTCTGCATCCACTATAACCTGTTCAACAACATCAGAAATGGCAAACAGGAAGAACATCTTCCTGGTTTGCTTCTTTCATTGCATAATCTGCATCAGATTCCTGCTTCTTATGATGCCACCACCGAGTCGTGCTATCTGCTTAGGGTCAATAATGATTTCCTTACCAATCATCTCTCTCAGTTCAACAAGATTTATGTTTTTTGGATCGACGGCTATCTCCATAGTACATGACGAAACTGGCTTATTAACTCCACCATCAAGTTTTGCCATGTATGAATCCACGTCTAGGTGTATATTGAACTTAGCTTGATCATCATCTAGTGGAAAGTAAACTCGAGCAGCAGAAGCTCTGGCAGCAAGATCTCTAGTATCAGCATACATATCATTAATCATCGCTTCATCTTTCACATTACGATCAGCTGCACAACACTGCCTAAGCATCTCAAGCTCATGGGAGTGCTCAATTTGCATATAGATATCACTCATGTTGCGCCACACCAATTTTGCCTCTATCTAGATCCCCAAGGAATCCTAGCGTTAAGCTTATCTATCAGCTGTGAAACAGACACAACCACCTTATAGTTGACAAGCACATGCACATCCTGCCTGAACACAACCCTCTTGTAACAAAATTTTAGTTTTGTAGTGTACTGGTGAACATGAACTGTGAACTCATATAGGTCCGCTGCATCAAAGATGTTCCTAATTTGATTAAAAAGGGGACCTTTTAGTTCATTCAAATATACTTTACAGTAACTAATATACTTGTAAGACCAGGCACATATAAGAAAAATTCACCTCTCGCTCTTCTCCCGGGTGGTTTTCTTCGAGATCTGGGTTCCACGACCCTGCACTGTAGAGAAACACTCTCCTGCCGGCCTAGCTTTTATCTTCATCCCGCTGCTCGTAGGTAACTTTTTAGCAGACTTCAGGCTGGCCTCCTTGCTAACCTAGGTTGCAGACTCCGCCACTGCTTCGCTTGTCTGGCATTGCGCCCGAGATGTTGGCTCCGATGAAGTCAAATCAGTCACCGATGTAGCTACTAACTTGGCCTGTCTAACATGTTGGGCATGGATATGGCAGGACAGGGAGAAAAGGGACCGTTGTCGCCGGATTCAGTGTGTGTGGGGGGAGGGGCAGGGAGAAAAAATGACCGCCTCTGCTGCCAAACCGAATATAGTGTGGGGGAGGGAGAAAAAGGATCGCCTCCACCGTTGGATTCAGTGTCAGGGGTTAGGAAAGTATAAAAATGGATTTTTCCCTTCGAAACATGTAGGGTGACTTAGAAGGGGCATGGCAGGTAGTAGTGTAACATAATATCCTGACCTAACGGCGAAGATTCAAAAATATTTGGTTTGTCCACCATTCACTCGAAATACCCCTCTCGGCAATGACCCCCCAACTTTTCAAATCGCGGTGATTACACGCAACTCGAACCCCGTGATGCCTTGGCATGTGAACTTCCGGGCCACAAATTAACAAGCCCGAAATGGTGGACGAACTGAATCCTCTCATGGGTGAACTTGACCCATATTTGATGGTGGATTAGCTGTGGGCGGAGTTCATGATCCAAGTGCGCATGTGGAAGCACAAGCTACTTGGAGACTTCCTTTCCATAAATATGGAGGAATAGACTTGCTTGGAGAGTCACTTGGAGCGCATGCATGATGTGTGCATGAGACTGGTTCATTTTGTGGACTATTGGATGACTGATCCTTTGCAATAGGTGTATTGCTATGGTCGCTGCGTCCCAGCTACCAAGAATACACCAGGACCTGCATCATGAGAGGTGATGGGGAAACACATGATTTCCATGAGTTCATATCACGTTTCAGAAACATGAAGGTTGAACCCATTGCCAAAGTGGACATCGATGATGAAGGTATATATGATATACAGTTCTATAAATGTTACAATCTTGCAAACACTTATTACAACATTGAAGTATCTAATACTTTTTCTGTTTTATGAAAATAGGTCCTACTGCATGAGAGATGCTTATTGGATAGGATGTGATGTTACGTGTTGATGGCAAGCATGATGATGATAGCCGACGACTTTCTCCCTCGACATTTATCACTTAGTTTATCGTTTTTGGATAATTATTGTAATTGATGGAATATGAACTTTAGTATTGTGTCTTGCACTTCGCGAGACGGTTATTAAAATATGTTCGTAACAAAACAGTTGTTTTACTATTATGAATAATTTATTTTTGTGTTCATATGTTTTTCGATTATTGAGATTATTCGTGTTGTAAAACTAATTGATAATGCATGAACATTTGTAAAACATTAAAATGCCTTGAAATACCCAACTAAATGATATATTCATTTTGGATGAAACTATTACTTAAAATTCAAAGGTTATCATGATAAGTATGTGAAAATTGAAGATATTTCATCTCTATTCGCATACACATATGGCCCATGTTTGGCAAGATAACTGAAACGCCACGTATTGTAGAACAGAAAGTGTTCAATGAATTGTTGAAAGAAAATACATGTTCGATGTACCTTGTTTCAAAAAAAGTGATGATTATCATTTAGTAATTGTTGATTTATGTAAAAGAGTTTACCAAATGAAACATGAGCATCGAACTATTTGATGTGGTCAAAGGTTTCAGCATCAAAGAGGTATTGAAAATGAAAGAGAATCAAATTACTATGATTTGATCAGTAGTAATAAAATTCGACGTTATAGGAATAAGGACTTGTGAAATGTGTTTCACAAAATAATATTTGATATTAAGTGGGAAATATGTGACACCAAATAAAACAAGGTAGTGTTAGTAGAAAGATCATTAGTTGGAAATAGAAAACACTCATTTAGAATAAAGTAAACCATCTAGAATTCGTGAAGGTTTTAGAGTTATTTGATAAAACCAAAAACAATAGAAAATAAGTCCTTGTATAGTATTCATTGGAAACTTTGGAATACGATATCCATGAATGGAACCAACAGAAAGAAAACTAGTATTGCTAAAAGTTTGGTACATTCTCGAGAAAGCGTGTTTCTCGACAATGTTGGTGACGGAAGAAAGTGGGAGCAAGATGAAGGTCTATGACCCTCCATCAAAGTTTTGAGAAGCGCAACATGATATTTTCTAGAATGTGACTCTTCACATAAAAGAAACAAATCATTGATAATGATCATTGTGTTTCAATTATGATTTTACTAATAAATAAGTAGGATTCACAAATATTCCCTATGCCTTGTGAATCATTTATCATGTTATCACTGTTCAAAAAATTGGCCGATATGCCGATTTATTGCCCGATTTATCGCTACTCGAGGGTGGCCGATTTCTGATTTATCGTCCGAATTTTTGGATTTATCGCCCGATAAATCAGCCGATACGCTAAAAAATCGTCATTTTTCAGCCGGCCGACAAATTACCGATAAGCGATATCCTTAACATTGCATGTTATTAGAACAAGGCATACCTACGAACTACAAAGGAATTGATGGTAAACTAAAATTACAAGAAATCCTAGAAGTAAATTTCACTTGAGATTAGAAAGTAAATTGTTACTGAATCCTGTCAAGTAAAGGAGTTACTTGATATTTCCGAAAGACCACAAAGTCATACGGAAAAAGTGGGAGTTTTAAAGACAAAGAATGATTCGCCAAAAGATGTCTTATACGAATTCAAATGAATTTGATTCAGGAGTGCTGAAGTCAGGCGGATTTAATACTACTAAAGTACTAGAGTCTTGTAAAATAAATTATCAATTTGATGATTGATCAAGAGGTTTTGAAGTTATTCAAAATATTAAGAAGATATGCAATTTACATAAAATTGAGTGGGAGCTAGAGATTCTTCCTAAAATAATATGGAATGGCATATTGTTGAGTGGAAACAATGTGAGTTTCGGACTCATATATGTAGTTGACATATTTTGTGTGGGAGGTTGACATAATTCGTATGTGTATATGACACATTAAGAATAAGGACAAAAGAGCTAAAAAAATTTGATTTGCAAGTGTAAAGTTGAAGTATATTGGACATTGAAATCTTAGAAGATTGATGAATGCCATATAACATTATGTTGGAATGTATTCCTAAAAGATATTCTGAAGAGTTCAGAATAGGAACTGATTAAGGAGTAGTCCTAGATCATTCGAATTAGGAAAATCATTAAGTATAACATCGATGGTTTAAAGAAACAATATGAGGCGCAACATCCGCTATGTTATGACGTAGTTTCTGTCTTAAATAGCATGATGAAAACTCAACATAATATGATCCAAGTTTTTAGTAAGAAGAACAAGTTTAGAAGTGATTAAGTGTAAATCACTGGATGTGTTAAACTTTTCCACAGTGTCTAGTGAGAACTATAGACGTGCTTCTAGATCTGTGAAGGATGACATGCCTAAATTGTAAAGTGTTATGGTACAAGGATACTTGTTAACCTTAAAATATTGGAAATCTCTGCATTGATAGATTGCCTTAAATCAACTGATGTGTGGTGGTAATTTTTCAAAGTAGCACATGGTGCATTTTGAATTTGATATCTACATTTAAAATATAAAGTATATGGATACTACTTGGTGCTATGTATAATGTTAAGGCTAGAGAAGTTCATATTCTCACAGAGTGTGTTTCAAAGTACAGTGCCCATGAGAAAGTTCGTTGTGAATGATCTAACATCACTGCTGGCATCTGAAACTAAGGACCTCACTCTGTTTCCAACACTATTATACATACACAGGATGTTTATCATAGGGATGATAAATTATTAGTGTCATTTAAGATGACATTAGTAAAGTTGCAAAGGATACAAGCGGATGTAAAGTTTAGACCCCTAGACTCAACCTCTTCCATGAGCAAGCATGATGAGAAGTGCCAAGTTGTCTAGTGTTAATGATTAGATAATAAATGCAGCTAGTTCATTTGTACTCTAGTGCAAGTTGGAGATTGTTGGAAATATGCCCTAGAGAAAATTAATAATATGGATTATAATCATATTTCATGAAGTTTACAATTAGGATTTATATCATTGTATTACTATATTAAAAGGAAACGTCAATACACGTGTGATATGTAAACAACCAGGAGTTCCCAGTGAATCTCTAGTCACTGGTTCAATGGTCAATGGATGTCAAGGTTTCCGGATCATGTAGTATTTCACGCCAGTTGACAATGGAGTCACCTCATTAGGAGAATGAGATGGTGAACATATCCAAACTAAGCATCGTTAACATGATCATGTCACAAAGTTCAAGTTGTGATAATTAGGAAACATAGTGACTTATTCCTCAGACTGTGAGAATTTAATCACTATCACTAGAGAGTGCCTTGAGAGCATCAAACTTCACTCGGTTAAACGATAATCATAAAGATGTGATCGAGTACTTCAAAGGGGAAGGTTGAGGCGTATGCTTCAAGAGCATGATTTTTTGATCTGTGTGATGGAGGATATTTGGGCCCACTCGGATAAGTTATATCCATAAGATATGCAGCGTGTGACTGGGTCACGGGGATATCACTTATCAGAACGAGTAAAGTAGCGATTCTCGATAACGAGGTTGAACCCGACATGGTGATTTCGTTGATCAAATCTCGGACAATACAATTATCATAGAGATAAAAGGAATAGGATGCAACATTGATGGTTCAACGAAAAGTTTCGTGGAATGCATAGGTGGTCATTATGGCCATCCAGGTCCCACTGATGATTATTCGTCCGAGAGCGGTCTCGACCATGTCTGAGTATTCCCGACCATTGGGTAGCACTCTTAATGGTTTTATGAAGCTCGAAGATCGTTTTGGTATCATCATAATCACTGAAGAAAATAGAGAGAAATCGAAAGGGTTCTGGGAAGATCCGGAGGATGTCTAGAGTGGGATGGAAGGAGTTCCATAGCCACGGGAATTAAATAATATGTAAATAGATATTAAATATTGATTTAATCATTTATTTATATTTATTTACTAAAATAAATAAATTAAAATTGTAAAAATCCCTATTGGGACAAATTCCCTATGGGGAAAGGCATATGAGGGAAAAGCCAAAAGGGAGGAGAGAGAGGGAGTGGCTGCCTGGGCCACAGAGAACCCACGCAGGGCCCATGGCCGGCCAGCCACTCTCTTCCCCCTCTCTCCTTTGTTTAGTCCCACATGGCCAGGCTATTGAGTTTGGGGGTCCCCTTCCCCCTATATAATAAGAGGCATATGGGGCAATTAAATCATTGATAATTAAATAAAAGCTTCCTAGCTTTGGGAATTGCTTCCAGTTGCCTCTCTCTCCCTCTCTCTCTCTCTCTCTCTCTCTCTCTCTCTCCCGTGACCGTGGTCCCAAGTAAGGACTTCACCATGGAGCGTTGTCGCATGCGGGATTCGGATCCAAGAGATATACTTCCGCAATCTTGGCTAGATTGGAGGAGCGGGAGTCATCGTCAAGCACCGTACGTGTGTGACTCCCTCGGGTTGTGCTGCACTTGTGGCGCCTGGAGTTGTCGGAGCCGTTGGACTTCGGAAGGACCTTGAGGTCGGCGTCAGTACAACTACATCACTGATGTTCCTCGTAGAACATTAACTACATTCGGTCTTAAAAGGTATGAACACTGAATCCCCTCCCATTACTGCATTACTAATAGATAGATCCTCGGATTAATGTTGTTTGTGTAGGAATAATTATTGTTTTCTAGAACTAAACCCTAACAAATCTATCTATGAATTTGGAATTTTTTTAGTCTTGAACTGAGATTACTCTAACAAAGATAGAATTTTGGTCAAGATTATAGTGGCAGATTTGCTAGAGATTCCTATCAATTTAGTAGTTGGGGACAACACTAGTGATGAGGGTCATGGTCATTCTTGGACTGTGGTAACTATGTGCTGCAAACAAAACTGATTGGTGGGCTTGGTGCTGATGAGGACCCAATACCTCCTGATGGTGGCTACCCCCACCCTATACCATTCCCCTTCGGTGGAATCTGCGATGACATTATCGATGATCACATTCCCGATGTTGCAGCCAACAATGTTGCACCCGACGTACCTGTTGTTGCAAACCCTCATGGTGATGTTGCACCAGCTGCAAAAGATGTCCCTATGGTTGCAACACCACATTAGCCTAGTCTAGCACATGCAGATCACCTTGCTAAATTAGAACCTATGATTGAAGGAGTGGATTCTTTTAATGTTGTTCATGATATGTTGTCCAAATTGTGAAGAATGCACACCTGGCAATTAACAAGTAAGATACTTCTCTTATTCATGGTGCTGGATTTCAAGTCTTGGATGTTCAAAACTGATAATGGAAAACAAAGGAAATGCATTCTGAAAGTATATGCCACTGCACCTGCTGTGTTAGTCGCTGAATTCTTACTCTTATTGAAGGAGAGGATGACACTAGGCGTTGGGGCAATTTTTGGTTTATTTCTCACAAAATTTCATGCCAACCTGAGGGGTTGGGGATACACATTTATAGGTTGCTAGCCAAACAAGTTTATGTTAATATGATGTCGAAGATAATAGTCTACGATGCTAAGATGATGTCCTAACCACCAGTCAAGGATGTTGTCCTTGATGGGCAACAAAGCAAAACCACCATGCTGCCACAAGGACACAAGGACCATGTGTTGCAGCCCCACAAAGACCACAATACAGATACTTATCCATCATTACCCCTAAGCCTTGTGTCTCGTCTTGTCGGAAAGTTGAACAATCCTGATCCTTGAGCATAGTTCAAGGAACTTGATCCTCCCAAGTGGTTTGGTGAGCAGTTCAGAAAGTTGATCCTTGGTCTCGATGTAGCTTTCCTTGATGTTCCCTTCATCCAAGCAGCCTCGAATGATGTGGTACCTCACCCGGATGTGCTTTCTCCATTCATGGAAAACTGGGTTATTTGTTAGGGCCTTAGCGGACTTGCTGTCCACCTTGAGCTCCACCGCTCTAGAGTCTCGGCCAAGGAGATCACCAAGAATTTGAGCGATCTAGAGCACCTGAGTTGAAGCGGGGGAATATTCTATATACTCGACTCGTAGTTGGACAGAGCCACCACGTGCTGCTTGACCAATTTCCAACTTACGAGGCACTTGCGGAGGAAGTAGAGGATCCCGCACGCGCTCTTGCTGGTGTTGATGCTGCCGGCATGGTCGTTGTCGATGTACCCGACAGAGTGTGTCTCCCCAGGGATCCTAGGGTAGTAAAGTCCATGGTTGAGAGTCCCTGCAACGTAGTAGATGATCCTCTTCTTAGCCTGTTGGTGCTCCGTTGTCGGTCACTGCATGAACCGACTAACGTAGCTGATGGAGAATGCCACATCTTGTCATGTATGGGCGAGGTAGCGAAGGCTCCCAATAAGACGTCGGTACTGTGTAGCGCCCACCTCCTCTGTCTTGTTGTTGTGACTCAACTTCAGCCTCTCCTCCATCGGAGTGAGTGCTGGGTTGCAATAGGTGACCCTGGCTAGCTCAACGACACGCTTGGCAAAGGAGGCTTGTCGAACCGTTATTCCAGAGTCGTCCTAGTGCACCTCAATTCCCAGGTAGAAGGAGAGGATCCCCAGGTCACTAATCTTGAAGGTGGCCTTCATCTCTTCCCTGAATGCCGCCACCTCTACATCTTTGGTGATGGTGATCACCAGGTCGTCGACATAGATGCCCACCAGCAAGGCATTTCTTCCACTTCCCCGCCGGTAGACAGCCACCTCATGTGGGCTTTGCTCGAAGCCCATCCCCTTTATCAAGGAATCTAACTTGGCATTCCTCATGCCATCAGTGCCTGTCGTAAGCGACCTTGCATAGGCAGAGCACCTTGCCCTCCTTTTCGGGGATCGCCAATACCGACGGTTGATGAACGTAGACCACCTCCTTCAAGTCGTCGTTAAGGAATTCCGACTTGACATCCATGTGATGAACACGCCAGCCCTACCAGGAAGCTAGCGTAAGGAGTCACACAGATTCCATCCGTGCCATGGGAGCAAAGGCATATTTGAAGTTTACACCCTCCTGCTGCACGAAACCTCGTGCCACCAAGAGAACCTTGTCATTGATTATGGTGCCATGTTTATCCCTCTTCAGCTTGAACACCCACTTAAGGGTGATCGGGTGGTGACCACAAGGGAGGTAAGAAAGCTCCCAGGTGTCGTTATTCTCAAATGCATCCATCTAGAACTGCATCGTAGCGCGCCATGCCGCGTCTCTCTTGGCCTCTGCAAAATACCAAGGTTCGTCGTCACACGCATGGTGCAATTGCGCCTCCAGGTCGTGTGACACCAGTACCAGCACCGGCTAGTCGCCGAGAAGTTCCTCCATCGTTTGGTACCACAGCGGATTGCCGTCATAATATGCGTCGATGCGCTCGTCGTCGTGAGAGAGAGCGGGCAAGCAAACTTGTAGCACCCTAGATAAAACCACTACTAGAAAATCGCATGTTTTGTCTCTGTGCATCATCATGACATCTGCATGCATATTATTTGTTTAAAAACTATTTTGCTAAAAGGGTATTTTGTTTTCTAGATATTCCCCCTTTATTCAAACCAAAACCGTCGGTCCGCCCGGATCTTTTATTTTGTCTAAACTATTAAATAAAAGACTATTTAAAATTAAATACCTAAATGAAAACATATTTTATAAACCGGGGAGGCAGCCGGCCAGGCCCAAAGGCCCAGCCAGCTACCTACTACCCCAATACCTAGACTAACCTCAAACCCTAGACCAACAAACCCTAACCCAACCCCACCACCCCGCACCCAGCAACCACTCAGCGCGCCTCACTCTAATCTTGGAACCAGCCCTTCTCACACACCATGCACACACACCTATTCCACACCTATCCCAACCACCACACGAGATCCTCCCGACGCTTTCCCTTGATCCCCACCTAGCATCATTGACCGGCCCCACCTACCCTGCTTCCCCCGCTCCCCTCCCGTTCGATCCCTCGATTGACACGACCACGTACACGCTTCCGATCCCGCTAGCCCGGCCCCACCCCGTCCCTATCACGACGCCCACACCCACACGTATGCGACACACTCCCGCATGGAAGCCTTGCCCATCCCTCGCGCTAACCACCCCGCACGCCTTTGCTCGCTCCCCTCCCTGATCAAACCCCACCTTCCCCTCTCCTCTTTCTGCGATCCCCGCTGCCTTTATTGCCATCCCCATCGTGGCCTCCCCCACCTCCCTTCACAAATGCCGCCAGCGAGCACCACGGTTCTGCCCTGCATGCTCATCGCCGCGGCCCTTCTCCGACCCTCCTCACCCCTGCGACCCCGTCCACCACAACCTCCCCGCCGCTCTGCCCCTCTGCCCCGCAGCATCCTCCGCCTGGCCTCATCTCCGCCAACCTCGCCTTCCCTTTGTCGCCCTCTGCCGGTCGAGAGCGCCCCGTCGCCTCTGCCCGCCCTGGAGCCACCCCTGCATCGCAACCACCTTCGTCCCTTCTGGCAACCTCGGCCTCCCCTTCCCCTCTGCCAAGCCTCGTGCGAGCGCTATGTCCGCCGCCTGGAGTTCCTTCTGCCACCCTTCATGCCAAGCCCGCAGTCGTCATGGTAGTTCCCATCAGCAATGTCCCCTAGCGCTCTCTTGCTTGCTGCACCAGATGTTTCCTTCCGCGTGTGCATGTGTAGAAGCTTTGCCTATTGTGCAGCCATACGAGCGCCTTCTGAGATGCTACTCTCAGTCACGTCCCTGGAAAATATTTTACAACTGTGGTGTCGTTTCTGTCCTCAGCCCATGACACGAAGATGTCATGGTGATGGAGGCGTGAACATGACGAAGTGAATCCACGATAAGTACTTCCTCTGCTTTGGGGGCTGACGAGATCGACAAGTGGCAATGTGACCCGAAGAATCCCTGACAAGGACCGTCCGGTGACAATATATTCATAGAGGAACACCATGAACTACCTCATGGATACGATGGTGCGAAGCACTCCTTCCTGGACCCACAGCCGAAACCCCGACGCCCCAGACCCGAAGACCTTTCCGAAGCCGAACCCGAAACCCCCTCGAATCCACGAGGCCCAAGATCGTCGATCCCGCATGGGTGAACCCTATATGAGACCCTCATATTTTTATAATATATGGCTTTATTGCTTGATGCATATAAATTGATCATATTGCATACATCTTGTGTGGTTTGGGGGCCTTATGTCGATTCACCTAAATTAAATATGGAGGCCATATGCGGGCAAATCTAGTCTTATATTGACCCAATTTAAATTTGTGTAGCGAATAGATGATATAATCTTGCATTAATAATACAACATTTAAATTGAGGGGTATCTAAACAACATAAACCACTTCATTCATTGTCGGGGCCCCGGTTCGGCTTAATATTGCCTAATTGCATCACACCTTTACCATGTCATACATCATATATCCATCATGCCGACCTAAAGTATTATATAGTGCATTCGAGGTTTCTTCTAGTGCTTTGCTTCTTCACATATTAGGCTGATGAGTTGATGCGAGTGTCGATCTGATCTTCCGATGAATCTTTGGAAATGTTTGAGGCGAGCATTCTCCCCCTTCTACCTATTTTACATTTCTAGTCTTTATTTCCTCATGTTGATCTATTGCTATATGTGCGATGCTTTAGTTTTTATACCCATGATATCCCTTGCAGCCACTATATTGCCTTGGACACCTTCTATTACCTATTGTTTGGTAGATAGTCGACACCTTGCATGCCGTAGTCGCTTGCTCAGGTGCTGCCTCGTATCATCAAGTACCACAAATATTGAAAGGTTTCCATATGCTTTATGTTGGAGATGATCACATATTAAATTACAACTTGATATTAAATTGTTGGGAATAGTTATAACTAATGCAGAGGCACCGGTGAGCAACTGATGTGATTTGGTTTCTAACCGCTCACTGGTGTCCTGTAGGACCCCTAGTACTTGATACATGTTCCTTGACTATTCGCAATATCAGCATGTGGTACCATGAATCCCCTTAGCGAGATCTTGAATCATATCTTATTTCTTGGGGCCACAAACTAGTTTGGGGTTTTATTACTATCCTGTACTTATGACATGTTTACTGCTTTATTTACTACTGTTGCTTATGGAGAGTATTTACTACTGAAATGTTTAGGTATGCGGAGTGTTTTCGCGGTATCCCACAAGCCCAATCACACTTTCGCGGTAATGACGCAAACCTCTGGGTCCGTTCTAGAGTCGGCCAACTTCGTCGCGGGTAGCTTGGTGGGGTGCCCCCCTGAAATATTATATAAATATGTGATTGTTTTGTCATGATGCCTCGTTGGGTTTTCATTTAGTTTTACGAGGTTGATCGTGCGTGTGTTGCTATCTGTGCCCCCCTGCAGGGTAAAAGTTTCTAAAAGCCGTGTCTGCGGTTATGGACGACATGGAGCTCAGTATCTCGATCATAGACAACTATAACTAAAGTAGTTCAATAAATTTGACATTGGAATGACAAGTAATTAGCTTCACTACAACGGAATGGCTAAATAAAATTACCAACAGAATGAATAAAGCTTCACTACAACGGGATGCCTCGTGCCATTTGTATCTGACTGGTACATATTGCAACTACAACAGAATGGTTGACTAAAACTGCCCACTACTTATGTTATCAGGGTGACTCATACTATCTATATCTGACTAGTAATTGCTACAACTATAATGGAATGAATAAAACTGCCAATGGTGTGAGTTCCTCGGTTGACTTCCTGGTTTGGTCTCGAGGGGGAATATCAGGATGGGTATGCTTGGTGATAGTATCAGGTTGATCTGAATAGGCCTTTCTTATCCCCCTCTAATAGTCGCCAGTTGTATCGAGTCTCTATCGGTTATTTAGTCCATTTTGCGCTGCCGCTACAGTCCACCATACCCGAGGACCACCGAATTCTAAAACTCGCCGTGTACTAGCCTCAGTACTGACCACTCTATTTTTCCTTTCCCTTTGTCGGCACCCCTTTTGTTTATGCAGGTTTGAGATCGATGTCGTTAGCAGGGTTACCCTTACGGATTGGCTTAGAAAGGGTTATGGACACCATTGGTTATTCTTTAGGGCCCTTATCCTAATTTGCATCTTGTCCGTACTCGGACATTGTATTTTTTTCAAGGTGATTCGGATCTTGGTACTGTATATCTGTATTCTTGACTCATGGAGTCGTTGTTTTATATACATGTTCTGTGCATTCCATCGTGGACTAATTTGTACTGGTATTCTTCGTTTTCCACCCGCACAAAAGTGCCTGGTGGGCACCTTTGAATCGTTTCTATGCGGGTTTGCCGGGAATCGCTAAAACTAGCATAGGGTAGATCCGAGGGTGTTACAGAACACCATCGGGTTATACTCGACGTGAGTTGGTGCTAGAGTAGACGTGCCTAGAGGAGTGGCTGTCGGTGATGGATTATGTGGTGTCACCAGCTATGGTGGAGTCAGAGCAGGACTCATCGCAGCTGAAGAAGTGGTCAGAAAGCATGGTGCTACCAGTGTAGCAGACGCCAGGGTCGTGTCAACACCCGGATTTTTAATCCAAGATGCCTATTATGCCATACATCGCAATCCTAGGATTACCATTTTTTTGAGACGTAACAAATTTGGATATTACAGTACATCATCCATTACAAACCATACATAAGTTCTTACACAAATAAGGATCTCATGATCTAGTTCTTAATACAACTCAAGTAGCGAAATAACGTAATAGTAACAATAGCGTAGGCGAAAGTGCATCTTCAGGGTCAGAGGCAATGCTGACGATGGGAGATGATCCTAGTTGTCGTAACCTTCCTGCGGTCCGTCATCCTGGTACTCATCTTCATAGTCTGGCCACGGGAATAGCCAGGGACAAAGCCATGAGTACTCTTTAGGTACTCGCAAACTAATACAAGCAAGTTAAGGGGGTTTTTGTAGTAGGATACTAAGCTCTAAGGTTGTTTTGCAAAAAGCCAGATTTACTTCTACTAAGTTCAGAAGCAAAGAAAACTAGTTGAAAGTTTTATAACACCTAAGTGGGAATTTGAATTTCATATCACAACTCTGTTGTGGTCAAGTAAAAGTCACAAATCATTTTGCAAGGCATTTTGAAAAGATCTGACGGGGGAACAGTATGGCCACTCCAACTGTCCATAACCGCGGACGCGGCTATTCGAATAGTTTGACACTCTGCAGAGATTGTACACTTTCACCACAACATTAGATACATCCATCAAGAACAATCCTGAATTCACCATACTCAGTATTCGGATAATCAATCCTAACCTTTCAATTACACGCCCTAGTATAGGCACCTCTCCTGTGAGTTTGGCCTCCCAACTATGACCAACTGTCATCTTGGGTACTGCACAGGTGGACAATCTTCACAAGGTAGCCTCAGCTCAGACCTTGGCCGCGAGGGAACCCATACTAAGGTATATAAATTTCCAGTCAAGCCCTACCCAAATTTCGGGTATTGTGGTTATACGATAAAATCATCAGTTTTATAAAGGGCTAAGGCTCATGCCTCCACATTTTCATCATCAAAATCATCTGGTGTTCAGAAAGACATTTCAAAACATTTCAGTAGAATGACTCATCATTGTAAGGTTTTCATAACCATTTTCACCAAGTATTCCCATCTAAAGTTGATCAAGTTTTATACTTAGCACTAGCATCTACAAGTAGTGGTAAATACTAATGAGGGGTGATAAACAAGTGGGGATTTGCTAAGTTCAATCTCATGCCTTAGGATGACATCAAGATTATCTAACTTAGGCCAAATTTTATGCTCTTTATGCTACCTTTAGTTTTATTTCTAGAATCTACAAGTCACCATGTAAACTCTAAGAGAAATCTTTGATAAAGAAAATAAAGTATTAAGCTTGCAAGTAAAACTAGGATTGGGTTATCAAGTGGGTATGATCACATATGCTTAAGGCATATAGTTGGCATAGTAACAAGCAAGTATTGGCTTGCACAATTTGCAAGGGTTAGCTTGCCTTAAGTAGAGCAGTGGTTGAAGTTCTCCTCGGCTTCTTGCTCATAGTATCCTCCTTCCTCCTCGTATCCTTGGTCGGTACTAGCGTCTATAAATAAATATGAGGTACACAATCACCAAACAATACTTAACTATTTTTAATCATCACACAAAAAGTCACACTAGATGATCTAGCATCATCACTATTATCACAAGGATTAAAGCACTTGTCTTATTTATTTTATTTGAGAAAAGTAATTTCTACTCATTGAAAAACCACTTAAGATTTAATATTCTCCAACTCAAACATGGGATCATGTTGACACATGTCATCACCACATATTTTAGTACATTGGAATGTGATTTAAAGTGGTTTCACAATTTAATAAGGTTTAACCTTTTTATTTTAATTAAATAATGTGACTAGAAATGCCTGTGTGGCATTCTTTTATTACTTGAACATTATTTCTGCAAGTAAACCCATATGTTTTTATATATTCTGAAAGGTATGATCAAATGTGATTTTTGAGAGTTGTAATCAAATCAAAAGCTTTTATGGTTGAATTTTGAAAAATGTGTGAATGCAGAAAAGCTTCTGCCTTGTTATTTTTACCATGGTTGAACTATAACTCCAAATGGTTTGAATCCAACGGGCTTGGATTTAGCATTTGAGTACCTTTCTAACAAAATTGGTTTCATGCATTTTGGTTCAGTGAGTCCGGTTGGGTGGATTTTAAATCTAGGTACAGAAGTATGTTTGAAATTAAATGAATAAAGCTTAATTTGAATTGTTGCGTCGCGTGGGATGTTTTCCTGGGCCGGCGCACTACACACAGCGCGTACGCGGGCTGGTTAAGTGGTTGTCCCCACGCGTCAGTGAGACGGGGATGGGCGAAGCGGTATGGGGCAACGCGAAACGCACGATCTAACTCTAATCAAACGGCTACGGTTCATCGTCCACGTCGGGCAGCACCGGCGAGACAGAACCCTAACGCGGCAGGTGGGGGTCGTGGGAGGCTCAGCGGGGCTCAGGCGAGGGTCGGCGACGGGGGCAAACGATGAAGTCGATGACGGCGGTTCTCCTGGTACTGGCAGCTTCTCCTGGGGCGACTCTAATTGACGGATCCCTTCTTCTCCAGAAGCGGCGGGCTCTGGCCAAATTCCAGCGATGCGCTTCTCGCATTTCTCCGAGAGTGAGGTGGGGTGGTTCTGGGAGAGAGGGGAGTGAGATGGTGTGACGAAAACAAGTGGTGGAGGCCTCTATTTATAGTGGTGGAAGGGTACCGACGGGCGCGGGCTGAGCTTGTCGTGGTCGATGGCACCGAGGGCTACTGGCATGGGGGCGGTAGGGGGCGGTGTTGTGCTCCCTAGTGAAGCTCAACGGCGCTATGGCGATGCGTGGGGCGGTGCTGAGATGTCGGAACAAGTTGATGCTCTGGGCGGGTCCGACAGCGGTTTTAATGTCGCACAGCGCGCGTGGTCCGCGCGGCGGCTAACGGGCATGTCTGGCGGGGTGCTGGGGTGCTGGTGATCATCCCTACAAGCGGCGAGGGCGGCACGCGGTCTGTGGGTGCTGGTCGAGCGTGGCGCACTGGCGCGCTCTCGGCATGGTCGCAAAGGAGTTTGGCATGGGCGTGTCGTGTGGTCCAGGAGATGGCATTGCTCGGGGCTGGGACAGTGGGTTGCGGTGGACGGTGCTGCATGTCCCAGACAAGGTTGGTGAGGCTAGTGCGGCCTCTAGCTCGCTGGCGACAATGGGGTGGCAATGGTGCTCTCCGCATGCTTGACATTGATGGCTAAGCTTGCTCACAGTGGTGCTAAAGCTAGTTAGATTACTTTGATCATCTACTGAGAGTGTAGAGTGAGCTATAGAGGGAACAAGTTAGGCCAATTTTACTGCACACTGTAGTGTTTGATGTTTGTTTGATTTGTATCTACAAGGTGTTTGATGAAATGGCCGCAAGAACTTTAAATTTGAATTTTGGATTCAAACTTGGTGGGTTTGATAGGCACATACTAGGGAGTGTCTGGTTAGTTGGGATTGTCAAAGGGAACTGGTTTGGTTGGGTTTTGAAAATGGGTGATCTTCACATATGATAAAGATTCAATTTTGAATTGTGATTTGAATGAGGTTGCCAAATGTTTCTCCAAGTTTGAAAGGTGGGATTTGATTTACTTTTACCTGTTCTAGCAAGGGGTGAAAAGAGTTGGAAAAGTTTCAATTTGAAATCTTGAACTCCAAACACTCAAAGTGACCTAGTGAGCAAGATTGGCAAAAATGACCATTTTCTTTATTTTATTTGTTTTTGATTTTCTCTTGTTTTGTTGCTACATGGAAATGTTTTATATAATGTTATTTTCATCTTTAAACCATTTCTTGCTATTTAGGTTAATCACACAAGTTCATTCATGCATTTATCAAATCATCTCATTCACACATGCATTCATATGATTTTAAATTAATCAAAGTTTTTGTTAACCCTAATTTTCGTGATTAGAGTTTTGATGATACTTGGGATATATTTTTGGGATGTTACAAACCTTCCCCCCTTAAACAAAATCTCGTCCCAAGATTTGAAAAAAGGAAGGAAAAAAATATTACCTAGGATTTAAAGAGATCAGGAAACTCCGTCCTGATGTGATCTTCGTGTTCCAAGGTAGCTTCTTCTTCAGTGTGGTTGCTCCAATGAATCTTGAGAAACTTGATGCTTCGGGTCCTGGTGGTTCTGAAAGATTCCTCCAAAATATGGATGGGTACTTCAGGATAGGTCAGGTCATCATTGATCTCTATGGTCTGGTGATCAATGTTCTTGAAAACTTCAGTCTTCTCCGGAACTTCAAGGTATTTGCGAAGTAACGATATATGGAACACATTGTGCACTGCTGACATTTCTTTTGGAAGTTCCAATTGGTATGATACTTCTCCTCGATGATTCAAAATCTTGAAGGGTCCGATATATCTGGGGGTTAACTTTCCTTTCAGCTAGAAATGCTGCATTCCTTTCAACGGCGACACTTTAAGGTACACAAAATCTCCGATATTAAAAGCGAGGTCTCAACGTCTCTTGTCAACGTAACTCTTCTGTCTTGACTGGGCAGTCTTGAGGTGCTCACCAATATTGTGAACCTTCTCTTCTGCTTCTCGTAGGATGTCGGGTCCGAAAATCTGACTCTCCTACTTCCGACTAATTCAAAGGGGTGCGACACTTCCTTCCATACATGAATTCAATTGGGGCCATTTGCAAACTAGCTTGGTAACTGCTGTTGTAAGAAAATTCTGTCAAAGGCAGATAGTCTTCCCATTTAGATCCATACTCTAGCACACATGCTCTCAACATATCTTCGAGTATTTGATTTACTCGCTCCGTTTGTCCATCGGTCTGAGGGTGATAAGCTGTGCTGAAATCTAGTCGGGTTCCTAAACCTTCTTGGACTTTCTTCTAGAATCTCGAGGTAAACTGGGTTCCTTGATCCGATACGATGTTCTTGGGGACTCCATGCAAACTTACGATTCTAGCGATGTATAACTTTGCTAGCTTCGAACTCTGGTATGTGGTCTTGACTACTAAGAAATGGGCGACTTTGGACAATCGGTCTACTATGAGCCAGATAGAGTCATTTCCCCTACTACAAGTAGCCAATCCGGTGATAAATTCCATTCCAACTGAATCCCATTTTCATTCCGGAATCTGTAGAGGTTGCAACAGTCCAGCGGGTCTTTAATGTCCCACCTTGACTCTCTGACATATATCACACTTGGCGATATAGCTTCCGATTTCTCTCTTCATCTTATGCCACCAAATTTTTTCCTTCAAATCCTGATACATCTTTGTTCCTCCGGGGTGGATAGAATCATGGGCCTCTTTCAAAATCACTTCTTTCAATTCCGAATCTGCTGGTACACAAAGGCGTCCTTTGTACCACAGAACTCCTTCGTTTTCGGCGAATCCAGGTACTTTGCCTGTATCGATACGACGCTTGATTCCGCCGATACTAGCATTTCCTTTCTACACCTCTTTGATCTGACTGATTAAAGTGGGTTGAAGTTCTATGCTAGCCAAAAATACTTCACTCACTAATTCCATTCGGAAATCTTCCATCTCTTTGTGCAAACTTGGTTGCTCCTTTAGAATCATTGAGTTCAAGCGGCACGGCAATCTGCTAAGGGCATCTGCTACCACATTGGCTTTACCGGGGTGATAGTGAATGTCCAGATCATAGTCCTTGATTAGATCAATCCATCTTCTCTGTCACATATTCAGATCCTTCTGAGTGAATATATACTTCAAGCTCTTGTGATCCGAATAAATATCACAATGGTTTCCCATGAGATAATGCCTCCATGTCTTCAGGGCTAGAACTACGGCTGCGAGTTCGAGGTCATGGGTTGGGTAGTTCTGTTCATGCTACTTTAGTTGTCGTGATAGATAAGATATAACTTTGCCTTCTTGCATTAGAACACATACGAGGCCGATCTTGGATGCGTCACAATACACGTCAAAGGGCTTCGTGATATCTGGCATGATCAAAATTGGGACTGAAAGCAATCTTCTCTTGAGTTCTTGAAAACTCGCTTCACATTTCTCCGTCCATTCAAACTTCTTGTCCTTCTTCAGAAATTGAGTCATGGGTCTGGCAATACCCGAGAATCCTTCTACGAACTTGCGGTAGTATCCCGCTAATCCGAGAAATGCACGAACTTGGGTTTGAGTGGTTGGGGCTTGCCAATCTTCGACATCTTTCACCTTCATAGGGTGAACGGCAATTCCTCCGGCTGATACAATATGGCCGAGGAATCCTACCTCTTGTAACCAGAATTCACATTTGCTAAACTTGGCATACAACTGATTCTCTCTAAGGGTTCCATGAATTGTCCTTAGGTGTAGCTCATGTTCTTCTTATGATTTGGAATAGATCAGAATGTCATCGATGAAAACAACGACAAACTTATCCAGGAAGTCCATAAAAATCTTATTCATGAGATTCATGAAATAAGCGGGGGCATTGGTGTGACACCCTCAGGATCAGGGCTAAACAAATCCCAGATCTCCGTCTGGAATAAGCTTAACCTAGAGCTCGAGAATATCCAGTGAAGAGTCGGTAACATGGCAGTGACCCTACGACACAAAAATTTATTACAGCAACCTCATAACTGAGCAGAGAACCAAATTATTACAAGCAGAGGTCACTAACCACAAACATCAAACAACGGAAGGCAAATTATGCTATTAAGTATAGCAAACTTAACAAATGGACTAAGAGGCCTGAAGCATAACGATGATGTCCCAGCCCATAGATTCCAGGCTGCCGGCCTGGAACCCCAAGCTACTCGTCGATGTCGATGTAGTACAGAACTCGTCTTCAGGGGAACACTTACTCTGCCAAAAGTATCAACAAAGCAAGGGTGAGTACAGGGCGTACTATGCAAGACTTCTGGCTAGTGGAGTTGTTTTGTGAAAAGCCATCTTTCTTTATAAAACAAGAGAGGGAGAAGAATCTCGTCTAATCAGAGTATTTTTAAAGGGGTTAAGAGAGCGACGTCTCTGAAATATTGATCATCATCTTTTGATATCCACCAATCATCATCATCTACCAAGTAGGATCACCCCCACGTACCCATGAGGAAGCATCCTTAAGCACACGTTGATCTGCCAAGTTTTACGATTAGGTTATAGTTCTCTATGATCTTAGAATCTGGTCACCAAGAGCTCATAACCGTGAACACGCCTTTTCGTAAAGATTATTACCCTGCAGGGGTGTACAACTTTACCCACACATACTAACCTTCTCTTAATGCCACTAGTAATAGCCCTCTTCCTTGGAAGGCCGGCAGAGGGTGGTTAGACACGACCTTTACCTTGCTTTCGCCGAGACCATGAGTCATGTAATAAGTATGGTTCCACCATAACGGGTCAAATCCCGAAGCCGGTACTTAAAGATGTGAGGCGAGGTTGGTTAACGGGGGCTCCATCGACCCCAAGCAACCCAGTGCACGCTTACCTACCTGTTATTAATGCACCTACACCCGGCAAATCTTTCAAACGGTTTTCTATGCATATGTCAAATGGAACGCCTGAACTATGTGACTCATGGAATCTACTAGGCAAGTTAGTTGCTCGTGAGGTTGTCCAGGCCCCGTGTGGTTGCACGATCATCTTGGTTCTAAAGGCAAGAACTCAGGTCCTAGTGGTGGCGAGCATGGGACTAGAAAAAACAGATCCCACCGTGGCCTCCCATACAAGCCTTAGCATGTTAAATCTTATATCACATCTAATCTCATCTCATCACGTTCTCCTGTCATACTAGATTCTCTTCATCTCATACATCATCTGGATGGACCAGACTCAAAAGCTATGCATGGCTAAGCAGACACGAATAAGAGCTCTAGCAGTGCACACAAGCCAAACCTAGTTATGCTAGGAGCAGTGGATTAGGTAATATAAGCTCAAAAGGGAGTAATGCAATAGATAGGATACTCTATCTATCGATAAAAGACCACAGTAGAATCGTATGCATCATGGCAAGAATTTAAATGCTTTCGAAATCATAGGATTATATCATGGTGGGGCTATGCTTTCCTTTGCCAGTTGATAGCAGATAAGAAGATCTTCGGGAGCCTTGTACTTGACTTGATTAGAGTTGGTCAAGTATTGTTCTTCGATCTTTGATCTTCGATGGTGTTGACCGCGGGCTTCGATCTCGATCTCGATATCATATTCTACCGCAAAGAACGAAACACCGGAAAGAGAGGGAAACAATCAACACATGGCATCGATGCAATGCTCAAGCAAGTATGATGATATGACAAGTTAATTTTATTTGAAATGTAACCCTAAGGCATGCTCGACAACTTAATCGGGGTTCCTAGGGGTGAAAACCCTAATTGGGGAAAACTCCGGAATCACCTGTGAAAGGTTACTATGTTCTTATAATTAAACTTGTCACATAAGTTTTTGAACAATGCATGATTATAGTGTAATTAGATAGAGCTCATTTTTCTGAATATTTTGATATATTATTCATATTTTTCTGACTTATAAATCATTAGATATTGAATTTACAAGATTTATCCTTTTTCTAAAACAATTATTATAAATCATTAGACACAGTCTACCCACAGTGACTGACCGGTGGGGCCGAGGCAACATCGGCAGCCACGCAAGCAAAGTGAGGTCAGGGCATTTTTCCCTGCGTCTGGCTCTAGTTAGAGAGGCTGTCGGGTGGGCCTGGTCCACGCTGGAAAGCCACGCTGGCGCCATGCGGGCCTGGCCGGAGGGAACGGCTAGACGGCGGCACGGGACGGCGAAAGAGGTGATGCGGGGCTGCGCGACTAGGACTATTCGAATCAGGGAACTGCGGGCTACCTAATCGCGGCGGCGTCGCTTTCTAATGGTCACCGGAGCTCGGCCAGCAACAGCGAATGGCGGCGGCAGCAGAAGGTGCATGACGCGGGAGCGACTGAGCGCGGGAGAGAGAGAAAGGAGGGGCTCCTGAGAACCGGAAGCTCACCACGATGTTGATGGAGGGTGCAGAATGGCCGGGCGAGGTCGAGAACGGTGGCAATGATGGCGGGGATGGCCGTCGGATGCGGAGAAGAAACGGGTCGCACCGTCGATTAGGGTCTCCCCTTCCCGATTCCTTCTGCAGGTCAAAGCAGGAGACCACGGCGGTGCTCGTGGCGATCTAAGATACGCGAGGGGAGGCCAGGAGCGAGCTCGAGCTCGAGGCCATGGCGGGCTAGGGTTCGGGAGCTGGAGATGGGTAGCGAGGGAAACCGAAAGAAGAGTATAGGATGAGGGGGAAGCATCCAGGGCTGGTCCTTATCCTTCTGTAGAGCGGACGCGAGGATATCCACGAGGGGCGGCCGGCGACGTGAAGACAGCGAGCTGCTTCGGAAGATCGAGAGGTCGACGACGACTCCAGGGAGATGACGAATAGGTAAGTGGGCTTGGGCCATGATGGGCCAGCTGCAGGCTGCTCGCGTGGGCGACAGGATGAAAGAGGGAGAAGGTGGGCTAGCTGGGCTGCGGCCTGAGAAGCTGCTGCTGCTATTTTTCAGAAATCTTTTTCTATTTATCTTTCTTATTTCTTTCTTTTACAAATTCATTTTTAATCTATGTTTGGTCAGTTCAAAAATACCATAACTTTGCAAATATTCAAAACATTGCAGAGACCCTTGTAATCAATTTGGGTTCCAAGGTTTTGGTAACTTTTCAAATTCAAAAACCATTTGAATGCTTTTCAAATATAGGAAGAAAGTAGGGTTTAGGGTTTGGCATTATTTTCTTTAATGGAAAATTTAAAGGATGATGATCATGAATGCACAAACAACCCTAATTATAAATTAACTAAAACTGCGGTGTTACAGCTCTATCCCCCTTACGAGAATCTTGACCCGAGATTCCAAAGGTAGGAAGAGAGACAAAGAGAGAAAGGAACAGGGTCCCTCTAAGGATAAGAGGGAAACACACTAAACAACACAGAGTATCTCATGGTCAACTCATGGATGGAGTGTTTAGAAACAACTCTGAGATGACAATCATGAATCACGTCAAGGTAACAGAGGAAACAAGAGGAGAAAGTTTCAAGTTGTTAGATATATGGTATTCATAAGGATTGAGACCATGGAACTTACACGGGATTTTGAAGCTTATGGAAAGGAAAGCTTCCAACAAAAAGAACATGAACACAAACTTCGATAGAGATCCTCTACTAAACAGATTAAGTAGAGATTTCAGGTTGCAAAGATATGGATCAACAAAACCAAGTTGTTGAACTACTTTTGAAACAGAAGAGTCGCTATTTCATTCAGCAGGAGGCCAAGACAGAAAGGTGTTTTGTGCTGAGGAATCGTAAAAGTCACAAGGAACATGTAGCAAGAGAAACTTCTGATTACCAAAATCATAGTCGCTCCTAAAATATGATTGAGTAAACGAAGGAAACTCTTTACTCATCCAGATTTATCAGAATCTTTGCCAAAGATCGTGATATCACATTACACCACTGAGATGAGTGGTTAAGAAGATTCCTGATGACACGAGAAGAAATAAACTTCATTCTCGGACTTCAATTACTTGGCACAACAAAGTGTTTGCCAACATAAAAGATCTGGAGGATCGACTGAGAGACATTTAGCAACACTACTTTAAATGTTCTCCTTGATGTTCGAGACACGAGACATCAAGCAAAGGTCGGACTTCGGATACAAAACAAACCATGAGAACAACTCCTATAATAAATCATAGAAGAAGCCTCATGAAGAGTGGTTGTTATTGCTGAATCAAGAGAATATGACAAGAGGTCTTTCCGGCTAAGTGTGTCAACCATTACATCAATCTTGCTAGATTTACAAAGAGACCTATGTCAAAACCTTGAGGAACACCAACCATCAATGCTGCCTGAGATTCAGCTTTGGTTAGGTGGAATGATATTTCAGACTCAGCATGTCCGAATAGAAAGGATGCAACAATTACCACAAGGTAAAGTTACTAGATTCTCAATATATGGACTTTAGTGTAAAGCTCCAAAAGACGAGCTAGATTGCTAAGACCCATGTATTTGTGACTTGTCGAGAGACAATTGCACACACATAAGGTACTAACAACAAACACACATGTGTCTTTAAAGGAGAGAGAAAAGTCTTCTCGAATCCACGACGACATCTTTCAACAGTTGCACGTGAACCAGAAAAGGTTACTTCTAATATCCAGAACTCATACTTTGAGATGACTCGAGGACGGTTCTCAAAATTTTCCAACACTAGTGCCAAATGTTCCATACAAATCTAATCTAGCATGGGTGAGATAATGATGTCATTGATGTGCTCAACAACAAACTTACCAAGACAATCCATTAGGATGGACTCATATGTTGCTTGAACAAGACGGTAGTATTGGTCAGACCAAAGGACATGAAGATGTACTCAGGTGAAGCATCACAAGTAGAAACACCATCAAGATAGTCCTTGGAACTGAGTTTGATTTGATGATAACCCAAATCAAATCAAAGGTTGGGGAAAATAGTATATCCACATAGGAAATACTATCTTTCTTCAAAACGAACAAAATTAGACATCCCTATAAGAAGGAACGGAGTCTGATAAAACTTTTGTCTTACAACTCTCCAAGTTGTTGTTTAAGCTCAACCAACTAGTTCAGGGGTATCCAGTACGGATCCTTGGAGAAAGGTGCAGTTCAGATAATTTGCTTTCTCAAGAACTTGACATCATGATCATGTGGCAACATGGCGATACTTCTAGAAAGACATCCAGAATATCACGAACCACCAATATGTCACTTAGTTCGAGAGGAAACTTGCTTGGTAAGGCAAGCAAACATAGTCTCCGAGCTTCGGCACAAGCCTAACTCTTTGACTAAAGAGAGTGCACCAGAATAATGGACTTGATAGCACAATCAAACTTCGCTTAATGATAGGGTTAGCCGATCATGCTAAGAATGATGAAAATGTCCTTAGAGTTCAAAGCAATAATAATTGCTAAGAACTTCAGATAGCCACATTATTACGCACACGCATCATTCACGAGTGCGAAGGCTCGAGTAAGGGTGGGTACGATGTGTAAAAGCATCACTTCTTTAAGGGGTCATAAAACTTAGCATGGCCTCTTAGTATAAAAGAGTGTGACAGTTTAAGGTAGAGCAGACGGGAGCTAAATACCACTTCTTGATCTACGAATTACAACACTTTGACCTAGTCCTAGATACGACAAGGTACTGGAGTTTGTTTCTCCTAGACATACCAAAATGGTTTGTCTGGACGGACCACAAGAGTATCTTGCTTCGGAAGACACCGATGCACATTTACTACTTGGCTACCAACTGGTAGACAAAGGTCGGAAAACAACAAGGGAGAAAGAACATGCACATGATAGAATCCCAAGATGTGGATGCATAGGTTATCAATCTTCCGAAAACCAATGCATAGAAAAGGTAAGGTGTGGTAGAGTCATGAGTATAGATGCGAGACTCTCAAGGAGTACTCTTATCGTGATCTATTTGGTTCTATTAAGGAAGATCTGCCATAACAGGTGGTAGGGGAAGTCCTTAGTTGTCACAATTCAATTGCGACAAAGACCACAAGCTTGAAGTCTAGAATAGTAATACCAGCCATCCCGAGGTAATGTTTGAACATTAACGACAGGGGTCAAAAGGATGGATCTTGAGTTATAGGTCAGCTTCATGTACAAGATTCACAACACCAGAATCCAGCACATTCAGGGATCTTAGGTTCAAGTCCAAGGGTTAAAACCCAAATAAAGGAGTAACTACTACTTGAGTGACATAGTGTACACTGCAAGATAGTATTCACGAGGTAGCTTCCAAGAGAAGAAATGACTTCTGAAGTACCCAAACAAACAAAAAGGAGGCAGACAAGGCGAAAGGATAACTCGAATCCTAGAACAGAACACTGTGGAACCAAAAATATAATATTGTGGGTCCAAAAGACAGAGAGATCATGGTAGAAAGGAATCTCTCAAATGAACAAGAGCAAAGGAAAACAAAGAATTCACAACACACACAATTATAGAGAACTCAACATTAGGTCAGCTGGCTTAGTGTCGTGGTATTGCCGACGAGTACGCCATGGAGGGGTACTCAAAGTGCGTGTTTAGAGACGTGGGGGAAGGCGGACGGTTGACGGGTACGAGGTAACACAGCTTACCTAGGTTCAGATCCCACGATGGTGGCGGAATCCTACTCCTGCTATAAATCACTATAAGGGCAATACGCTGAGTTATAGTGATTGGTTCGCTATGCGAGGTTGTATGAATCAATGCCCTAAAGGCTCCCGTAGGACCGACTTATATAATCGCCAGGTCCTAGGGTTACAGGGAAAAGTCCTAGCCGGACAGGTTATAGAGTCCTACATCGTCTATTACTAGTCTTGTGTATCTTGCACTCCAAGGCGCCGGGTACGTCGGTGACTCCAACCATAGCCTTCCTTTATCCGGCATGGGCTTCCCTTCTGGATCCGTCTAACTGGGCCACCCAGCAGGCCATAGGCCATGCTACCAATTGTGGGCCACCCGGGTTAGCCAGATAAGAGACATGCTATAGGGATACCCATATAGCATATCCCCAACTGTAGCCCCCGGAGAACTCTGAGATCTTGCACCGTCTTGCCTCTTCTCGTGGAATGCTCCGTCTAGATGGATGTCGGCAAATCGTCAAGCAATATCTTGTAGTCCTCCCAAAGAACCCTGCAAGGTTTTCTCCGTCTTCAACTTGTAAGTCGGAGAAATGCTGAATCTTCCATCGTACTCTTCCATAGCCGGACTGGATCCGTCCATGCCGGAATCTTCGATGTGACGGCTCATCTGCCTATGTCACCTAGGGCGACGTAGGCTTAGGTCAGCGACACCACGTAACTCACACATGCAGAGAACGTAATCATGTCCGATTTTCCCACGTGTGTGATACGAACCGTTGGCGGCGACGGTTGGAGACATGGCGAAATTTCCGCGCACGTTCGCAAACACGTTGTCTACGCGGCAACCGTCCGATCAAGCTGCACGAATCTTGACGCTGGAGATGATAAATAGTTACAACGGTGGAATTTTCACCTTTTACCTCATTCTCCTCGCATCATCTTCTTCCTCCGGCACGCGCCCCCTCGAGCTCTCCGCGCCTAACTCGCGAAAAAACCCTAGCCTCCAATCCGCACCAGTCACACCCATCCTCGCTCCATGGCTAGCAGGACCTCTCGCTCCATGGCGGCATCGAACGAAGTCGCGGTGAAGCCGGTGAGCTCCATTGTCGTGCCTCCGGAGGGCCTAGTCATCCCCGCATCGGCGGTCATCGAGTCCACCGGCGGAGACCTTAATCTGGCGGCACTGGAGCCATTGGAGGAGGAGCCAGATTCACACAAGAGCGACTGGCACGGCTCAGATATCACGGACCGGGATATCCAAGAGATGATCGCCGATGGCTACCTCCCTGCGATGGAGGGGCTCGCCTGGTGGGCGGCGCCGGCCGGCGAGGTTACACCTTCTCCCCAAGCCGGAGAAAAGGTGTACCTCAAATCCCAACTGGTACGCGGCGTCTCCCTGCCCATCTCCAACTTCTTCCTCTCCGTCTTGAATCACTATAGAGTCCAACCCCAGAATATTTCCCCCAATAGTATCTTAGTGCTTAGCAACTACGCGGCGCTCTGCGAGGGATACTTAGGGATAAAGCCTTGGTTAGACCTCTTTGTGTACTTCTTCACCGTCAAACTTGAAGCTGTACATAGCAAGGAAGAACTCAGGAACTGCGGCACCATAAGCTTCAAGATTCGACCTGGCCGGCGGTTCCCCGACATCGTCGGCCACAAGTCCTGCAAAAACTGGCAACAGACGTACTTCTACTGCCCAGATATCGCTCTGACTGGCCGACAAGTAACATACCCGGACTTCGTAGACGAAGCCGCCGCTGAAGCCTCGTCATGGAGATCCTAGGCCTCCCTTCCCTCTGACCTCGACGCTTCTCATGCCATGAGGCGGATAGCATGGTTCGTAGAGACGGGTTTGACCGTCTTGGACCTAGCCATGTGCTGGTTCATCAGGCGAATCCAACCTATGCAGCACCGCGCGAAGCTCATGCACGAGTATACCAGCGACAGAAGGGATAGTCTCCGCATCTCCGTGGACAACTTCTTGAGCGACTCCGTCAAGCTCCGCCTTAAGGACATTGTCAAGTTGAAGGATAAGAAGCGTGGATTCACCATCACCTACAACATGTTTGTAGACGGCAAGTGCCCAAAGGTAGGTATTTATTTTCCATGTACGACATATACTCCAGTTCTTCCGTCTTGCAAGTGTCATCTTATCTAACACGGTGATTTCTCACTTGACAGCTTCGCGATCTAGAGGAGGGCAACCTGGCTGCCCAAATCTACGATCCAAAGATGAAGGAAGTCATGGTCGTGTCCGACGACGAGGCTCCATTGGCGCGAAAGCGAAAGAGCTCCACCACTGACGCGCGCTGCTGACGGAGGCAAGAAGAATACGGAGGGTGGAGCCTCCAAAAAGACTACCACCGCCCTGGAGGCGGAAAATAGAAGAGTTACCAGGATCCCCTTTGCCAAAGCACCCCCACTTGTGTAAGCTTCTCTTTCTCCGACATTGTCTATTTATTTGTCTTGCTCCTGTACTTATGCATTTTGCATGTTTCAGGAAGAAAGCCACGACCAACCTCAAGAATACCTCCAAAACATCGGGGGATTCTAGAAATATTAAGGACATGCTGCATCGCGATGCCTCCCCCGCCATCGCCCCTGCCACTCCTGCCGTCAAGCCCTCGTCTACCCTGACAATCTCACAAGTTAAGGAGCCATCGGGCCCTTCCGACATGTAAGTAGACTCTGGCGCCTCTACCGAGCTTGCTGTTGTCGGCGAGTAGGCGACGCAGGAGAGTACCGCCCAACAAATGGCTGAAGCTCCGGCTAAGGATGCCATCGGTGGCGGCAAGGCGGTGGTGGAAGCTGGTACTTCTACCGATGGCGGCGTCCTTGCTCCCCAAAAACCTTTTGAGTTCCCGAAGAATCTATCCGGCACTTACGTCGAGTAGCACAACTCTAGTTCCTGGATTAGCACTGACATCTCCGACGTGCGGTCTTGAGGAGCTCCTCCGACAAGAAGAAATCTGGAAACAACATGTCCTTTGGCAAGATGCTGGACGAGGGCGCTACAAACCTCAAGATCATTGCACTTGTAAGTTTTATTTGCCTTTTGCATTTCATATGAGTATCCCACTATAGCCCCCGAGGATGTAGATGGAAAACCATAGGTCTTTGCATCTAGATACTTTAAGAGTGACTAAGCTAGAAAACTTCTCACTGTAGCCCCCAAGCATTTAAATGGAATTAATTATTCCGACTAGATGCTTTACGAGTAGCATACGCAGTGTTTATAAATTTCAGTACTGTAGCCCCCGAGCTTCTAGTTGTAACTGAATTAGTTCCGACTAGATCCTTAAAGAAAGCTTAGCATATATCCGAGTTAAAAACTTTGTATTGTAGCCCCCAAGCTTCTAGTTGTAACTAAATTAGTTCCGACTAGATTCTTAAAGAGAAGCTAAGCATATTGTTAAGTCAAAAACTCTCGTTGTAGCCCCCGAGTGTCCAGGTGGAAAATTTCCGGCTAGGTGCTCCAAGCAGATCAAACAACGTTTTAACTTTGACCTTTTTTCCACAGAACGAGAATGCTCGGAGGAGCATGTCCAATGACAAGTACCATAAGATGCGCGTAGATCTTGAAGATGAAAAGGGTAAAACTTCCATCTTGAAGGAACAGATCATCAAAAACAAGAGTCTGTTTTCTTTTTGCACATTCTGTTTTGGTTTTGTTCTTATATTCTCTGAGTACTCATTGTTTACTTTGTTTTCTCCGACTTTGCAGAACATGTTGCCAAGGCCAAGGACATTGTCGAGCAATCCAAGCACATTCAGCAGCTAGATAGCGAGAACAAGATCCTTAAGGAGGAGAGGAAAGACATGCTGAAAATGCATGAGGAGTCAACGAAGGCCCTGCAGGACTCTGCCACCACGGGAATCAATCACTTGAAGGAGGAGATTGCGATCTTAAAAGATCAGAAGCAAGCTGCCGATGAGCAAAAGAAACGCCATAGCGAGGCGTATAATCTCCTCCAACAAGAGAAAGAATCCTTGGCGGACACCCTCTGGCAAGCTGAAGCCAGCATCTTCAGTAAGTTTTTCTCCTTCTTGGATTTCTGTAGTCTGGGTACTTTGAATTGTTGAACTCATGCGCTCCTTGTCGGAATTTGCACCTCCTATGGGTTTAACCCTATCACCTCCTCCAGCCAAGGAATGCATGGTTCTTGCCGGCAACTTCATCAACACCGCCATCACGCAAGCCAAGGAGATCGCCAAGCCCCTCCAGATAAACATCAAGGCATCGAACTCCGTGGTGAAGTACTCGGAGATTCTGCGTCGAGCCCCCGAGCGTATCACGAGCTAGAAAGCTTCATGTGCACGGGCTTGCGCAAGGATGGCACTGTCAATGGTGAAGGCACACTATGAAGATGCCAACATCGACAAGGTGACCTATGGCATTCCCGACGTAGACGATGATGGCAAAGAGATTAATCATGAAGCCATCTTGTCATCGCTCGCGGGCTATGACACCAGAGTTGCCGAGTTGGTGGACGTCGACGTCTTCGTGCCCATGAACATCATCGATAGCGGCAACCAAGGTTCCTCTGAGTCCCACCACAGCGCCGACTTCGAGGATGGTTCTCCGGCTGGTGATGATGCTACCTCCAAGTCACCTGCGCCAAAGGAGTGAAGAACAACTTTGTAATATTTGTTTCACCTTTGGTGCATATGTGGAAAAAACTTGTTTATGTAACTTAAGGCAGAAAACAATGGTTGTTATTTCCTGCTGCTCAAGAACTAGTTTCCAGCATGTATATATTTTTTAAGCAAGTGCTGGCTTATCCATTACTTTGGTTCTTATGCTTGACTTTTCGTGAGTCGTAAGACTTGTTGTCAGAACCATGCGCTTAGGTGATGATGCCCAATGGCACCATCAGTAACATGAGCACAAAATCGCCGACAATAAGTCCCCAAAGTCACTACTCCAGAATCCACATAAAAACGATAAAGAACGTCTAGACTAGAAAAATTAAGCTAACGCCCGTAGGAGGAATTTTCACAAGTGCAATCGCAAAGCTTGTGCATATAAGACTCAGAAATATGAGTGAACCAGAGACCTTTATTTCATTGATCATATAAGATGTACACAATTAGATAAAAAATGCTAAGTGTAAAAAGGACGTAGTTGTGCTATGTTCCATGGCCGATCAAGTTTCGGGTAGTCATCATCCGGGTCATGTCACTTACGCTTATGGTCCTCGTTGGGTCTATCCTTCAGTTCATGATTGTCAACGAGGTAGTAAGACCCATTGAGTAGCACCTTGCTTATGATGAATGGTCCTTCACATGGCGGGGATAATTTGTGTGACTTCTTCTGCTTAAGTCGGAGCACCAAATCCCCCTCTTTAAACGAGCGATGCCGAACGCGGTGACTATAGTAGCTGCGTAGCTTCTGCTGGTAGATGGCGGATCTTTGGCATGCCAAAACTCGAGAAGGTCCACATCTAGGCCTCTAGATTCTTCAGCGTCATCTTCGTCGTAGGCGGCAACTCTTGGTGCATCGTGAAGTATGTCGGAAGGCAGGATGGCTTCTACTCCATAGACCATGAAGTAAGGGGTGTAGCAAGTGGATCTGTTGGGTGTAGTTCGTAAACTCCACAGCACAGATGGTAATTCCTCCGCCCAGGCCCCAGCTGCTCTATGTAGCGGTGCCTCAAGATGTGGCTTGATTCCCTGCAGAATTAATCCATTGGCCCGCTCAACCTGACCGTTGGACTGTGGGTGTGCCACAGATGCAAGGTCAAGTCGGATGCCTTTATCCCAACAATAATTCTCCACTTCTCCGAGTGACAAATTGTTGCCGTTGTCGGTGATAATGCTATGTGGGAGACCAAATCTCACCACTAGATCCCGAACAAACCTGAGGGTAGTTGCCCCATCAAGCTTTCTAATGGGTTTAGCTTCTATCCATTTGGTGAATTTATCAACTGCTACAAGGAGATGCGTAAACCCACAAGGTGCCGTCTGTAATGGCCCCACCATGTCTAGCCCCCATACTGCAAACAACCAAGTTATTGGTATTGTTCGCAATTCTTTAGTAGGAGCATGTGGTTGTCGGGCATAATACTGGCATGCCATGCATGTCTCAACCAGCTCGTCGGCATCCGCCTTCGCAGTGAGCCTGTAGAATCCTTGCCGAAAGGCTTTCGCGACCAACGATCGAGGAGCGACGTGATGCCCGCAGTCTCCGAGATGGATTTCGCGTAGGATTTCCATACCTTCTAGCTTGGAAACACACTTTAGGTATACACCAGTAGTGCTCCTTTTGTAAATTTGCCCATTGATTATGGTATAACCCTTTGCTCGTCATACTATTTGTCGTCTTTCGACTTCGTCGTCGAGCAAAGTTCCGTGTTCGAGATATTCCATGAACGGTTTTGTCCAAGCCGGAGGGACCTTAGTCACCATGTTGACGAAAGAGTCAGCTCTATCCGGGTTGTCGATGTCGGCCCCCTTCACAAATGGTGTGTGCAAGTGCTCTAGGAAAACTCCTGGCGGAATTTGATTGAACCCTGATCCAAGCTTAGACAACAGATCAGCCGCCTCGTTTTGCTCCCTAGGTACATACTTGACTTCGTAGCCCAAGAAGCACTTGGCTATCTCGTCCACTTCGTCTCGATATGCCACCATCATAGGGTTCGGCGCATTCCAGGTGCCAGCCACCTGCTGGGCAACCAAGTCGGAATCTCCATAGCAAACTATGCGCTTGATGCCAATATCCTTGGCTACACGCAATCCGTGAATGAGTGCCTCATACTCCGCCATGTTGTTTGTAGCCCCGAAGTGGATCTGCAGAACGTAGTGTAGCTTGTCTCCTGTTGGTGACTGTAGTAATACACCAGCCCCCGAGCTGTTGAGTAGCTTTGATCCGTCAAAGTGCATCACCCGGTACTCTGGTTCCGGCAACGGAGTAGCATTTGGCATCTCCGTCCAATCTGCAACAAAATCCGCCAAGGCTTGTGATTGATAGCGTCACGTCTCTTGTAAGTGATCTCGAAGGTGGCAAGTTCAATGCCCCACTTCGCGACCCTTCCCATAGCGTCGTTGTTATTTATTACGTCGGACAGTGGAGTCTTGCTCACCACTATGATTGGGTGCTCCTGAAAGTAAATCCTCAGCTGCCGAGAAGCAAGGAATACTCCATAAGCTATCTTCTGGTAGTGCGGGTAACGCTGCTTGGACTTCATCAAGACCTCGCTTACACAGTAAACTAGTCATTGAACTCCGTGCTCATAGCCTGGTTCCTTCCGCTCCACCATGAAGACGATGCTGATTACCCGGTTGGTTGCTGCCATGTAGATTAACAGGGGCTCTCCAGGCTCAGGTGCTTCAAGGACAGGCGCTGAGGAAAGAATCTCCTTGAGCTGCTTCAATGCTGCATCTGCTTCGTCCATCCACGTGAATTTGTCCGCCTTCTTTAGCAACTTGTACAACGACAGAGCCTTCTCTCCAAGTCGGCTGACGAACCGACTAACTGCGGCAACATAACCTGTTAGTCGTTGGATGTCCATTAGGCATGTCGGATGGTTTATGTTTAAGATGGCCTTGATTTTCCCCGGGTTGACCTCGATTCCGCGCTGGGAAACGATGAAACCCAACAATTTGCCGGCTGGTACCCCGAAGACGCACTTCTTAGGGTTAAGCATCATGTTGTATTTCCGGAGATTATCAACAGTTTCTTTTAAGTCGGAGATTAAGTCGCTTGACTTTTTACACATCACCGCGATATCGTCCACATAGGCGTGAACGTTCCGACCAATTTGGTCGTGGAGGCAACATTGCATTGTCCGCTGGTACGTAGCACCTGTGTTTTTCAGCCCAAAGGGCATCGTAACATAGCAAAACTGTTGTATGGGGTAGTGAACGAAATGGCCAATTGGTCTGACTTCCTCATCTTGATCTGGTGGTATCCTGAGTATGCATAGAGAAAACACAAACGCTCCGAGCCAGCCGTCGAGTCAATGACTTGGTCAATGCGAGGCAAAGCAAACGGATCTTTGGGACATGCTTTGTTCAAGCCGGTGTAATCAACGCACATTCTTAATTCATTGGTCCCCTTTTTGGGGACAAGTACATGATTGGCCATCCATTGGGTGTGAAGGATTTCTCGGATAAACCTAGCCTTAAAAAATCTAGCTGTCTCTTTTCCAATGGCACGTCTCTTCTCATCTCCAAAGCATCGTAGAGGTTGTTTCACTGGTTTGCATTTTGGATCAATGTTTAAGCTGTGCACGGCAAGTTCCCTAGGTACACCTTTCATGTCGGAAGGTTGCCAGGCAAAGATGTCCCTATTCTCACGGAGGAACTAGACGAGCGCGCTTTCCTATTTGGGATCCAGGTTTGTCCCAATGGCGGTGACCTTGGAGGCATCGCCTACCACAAGTTCCACTGGCTTGGTCTTGATGGCGGCCTTGAACGCAGGAGCGGAGTCGGAGATCTTCTTCTTCGACGCGGGCATCTCTGAGTCATTGACCTTGCTCTGGATCTCTTTGAATGCTTCATTGATATTGCAGTCCCTTACCTTGGTAAAGCTTCCGGATACGTTGATGACACCGTTTGGTCCGGGTATATTGAGTTTGTTGTAGACGAAGAATGGCTTGGCAATGAACGTGTGGAATATGTCGCGTCCGAATATGACGTGGTACACGCTCTTGAAGGGGGTGACCTCAAAGGTCATGCGCTCTTGGCGGTAATTGTTAACATCGCCAAAGGCAACCTGAAGTGTGATGCACCCAAGGGACCGAGCCTCCCGACCAGGAACTACGCCGTGGAAGATGGTGTTGGTCCGCCTTAGGTTTGCCTCCGTCAAGTTCATCTTCTGCAGTGTAGCCAGGTACATGATGTTGATGCTGCTTCCACTATCCACCATACACTTGGTGAACTCCACGCCGTCAATAAAGGGGTTGATGACCATGGCGTACTGGTTCTTCGTAGGTATAAGGTCTGGGTGGTCCGTCATGTCCCAAGTTATTGGAACCTCCGACCAGCGCAGGTACTGGGGAACTGGGGAGAGAGTAGCCATCAGGATCCTCAGAGAGGTCTTCTCTTGTCGTACGGTGGGGGTGCCAAGGAAAGTATGGTAGACTGGTGCCTTCTTTGCGAAGGGTTTCTTGCCCTTGTCGTCGCTCTTGGCGACGTGCTTGGGGTCAACGTCCTCGTCCATGTCACTTGAATCCTTGGAATCCTCCTTCTTCTTCCCCTTGCCCTTGCCTCGTGGTCTGTTCTTCCGACTTCGCTTGTAGCCGGACTCAGGTTCTTCCTTGAGGTCGTTGACAAACTTACAATGTCGATTGGTATGGGTGGCCTTGCCGTTGACATCGAGGTGTACGAGGCACGACATATCGCGGTACTCCTTGTAGGTTTGGGGAACATGGAGCGGCGCCAAGGTGGTTTCACTTCCTCGTTGCTGCCCACGACCAGCTCCCCTTCCTCGGCCACGTTGTCCGCCATCACCTCGTCCTGCAAAAGTCATAGCGACCATGTCGGTAGATTGCTTTTCTTCTGGAGCGGTTTTCCGCTTTGTACTGCTGTTCCTCCGATCTTGAGTTGGAACGGCCGTTGACAGCAAGGAGCCGCGAGCATCGTCGTCGACAGCTGCGAACTCACTAGCCAACTGAATCATCTGGTTCAAGTCAAGGTGGTGATTGTCCTGCAAGCGCTTCAGCTTATGTCGGAGCAATGTGCCCCTTTCCAACCCATCGATGAAGGCGTCCATGGCGGTCTGAGCGTGCACTCCTGCGCAGGAATTCTTCATGTCCAGCCAGCGGGAGAGGTAGGCGCGAGATGTCTCGTCTTTCTCTAGCACGCACCGCTGTAAATCGCCCATAGTGCAGGGATGTTTGTATGTACCCTCAAAGTTCTTGGTGAATGCTTCTTGCATGTCCAACCATTTGTAGATAGATTTCTCGGCAAGTCGTCGATCCGTTGACGGGCCATGCCCGGCAACATTAATGGGAGGTACTTGACGGCGACGTTGGGGTTACCTCCGGCAATCTCCACCGTGTTGCCGTAGTCCTGCAACCATGTTGCTGGCTTGGGGGTGCCATCATAGGGCTTGATGGTCTTGTCAATCCGGAAACCTTTGGGGTAAGTTGCGGACCGTATTGCAGGTCCAAAGCAACGTGGTCCTAGGTATGGTCCTTCCCAGGGGTCGTGGATCTTATCGATCCGCGAACATGCATCGTACGGCTCCGGTTTCTTTTTCTTCTTGTCAACAGGGGATGGGCTGCGTGAACGACGTGGGCCTCCTACGCCATGGTGACTTCTTGGTGGTGACAGAGGCGGAGGTGGCGGTTGGTTATCCTTCTTGCTGTTACCCTCTTGCGACGCCTCACGCCTGTCATGGTTGCTTTTCGGACACGGAGGGTCATGGTGTGACCTGCTCCGGTGTCCTTGGTTGCGCTCTCCGTCATGACGGGTCTGCTCCGTGTTTTCGCGGATGACGATGCCGCACTGCTTTGGTGGGGGCATATCCGTCCGATGGTGAACCTTGCAATCTTCGCGATGTCGGGGGGACTGGGGCGGTTGCGATGGGCGACGAGGTCAGGCCTTTTCTCCGTGGTCGGAGGATATGGGGATAGCATCCTTCCTGTTGCATGCATCCCTCCGTCTTCGTTCCGATGACCCCGTCTGGGACCCGACGTCAAGAGGAGATGTGTCCCTTGGCAGCTTATATTGGCTAGACTAGCAAAGCGCTGGGTTGGACTCAAGCCTCTAAGAGGTGGCCTTTTCCTGTTGCTTCACCGCCTTGGCACCTGCTTGCCTTCACTGCCTCAGGCATCACCTGCTTGCCTTCACTGTCAATGTATGGCTTGGCTTGTGCTGGCTTCGAGGGAGCCCATCCTAGGTTGCGCCGTACACCAGGATCATTGTTGATGCGAGCCGGAGCTTTCTTAGCCTTCTGCTACTGCAGCAAAGTCTTATACTCGGCCTCCATTGCTCTAGCTTTCTCTATGGACTTCCGCGCGTTGACCAGATCTCGATCTAGCTTAGCGCCTTGCTCCGCGATGGCCCGCGCTTCTCGTCAAGCTGGGTCACGTTCCGGATATGAGCGACGGTTAGTGGCTCGACGAGGAGATTGCCGTACATCACTCTATCAGCTCATGTAACTTGGGCTACTGCAGATGTAGATGCTGGAGGCGGCAAGTTTGCGGTGTTGTTGTTGCTCGGGCCGGTGCCGAGTTCCTGCGGCTACTGCACTGGGTTAGGAGGAGGAGGCATGACTTTCGCGTGATCATTGTCATCAGCGATAAGTGGCCCCTTCCCCTTTTCCAGCGCTGTAGGCGGATCTCATCCGGGTTGATCTTCATCCATCATCGTCCCAATGGTAATGAACACCCCTCGGGACGTGAAGGCGTTGTTGGCTTGCTCATCACGCGAGTACTCCTCCTCCATCTCCTGCATAGCAGAGTCTAGCTCTTCTGGACTGAAATCTATCTGCTCTGAATCTGCAGTGAAGTCAGCGTAAAGCGCGTCAGTGACAGAGTCGGAGGGTGCCAGGACTTCCTCGATGACGGGCGGTGGGAGTGCAACAGCAGCGACGGCGACTGGTGGTGGCGGTGCGGCTGCGACGATGGCGGAAGGAGGCGTTGGTGGCGGTGGCTGAATCAGAGGTTCTCCGTCGATGAGCGCAAGTGCTTTCTGGGCTTCTGTGTCAGCCTCCGCGTAGTTGTTGACGGTGCTCACCATCTGCTCAAGGGTAAGGCGTCCTGTTGCCTGCTGCCGTCTTAGAGAATGTCGGAGAAGCGTGCCACGGTCCAGTCCTTCCACGAAGTGATACAAAGCGTTATCATCGGGGTAGTGGGCCATATCGGCTCGTATACGGAGCCACCTGGCCAGGTAATCGCGAGGGTTTTTGCCCTCTCTCTGGACACAACGCGCTAGATCGAAGATGGTAACCACTCTGACGAACTTGGATCTCTGCTGTTCAGATGCGCGGGCGAAGCCGGTGGATTTGCAGTGATCTTCCACCTTGATATCCTACACAGGGGCGGTTTGGGTGGGCCTTGAATAAGGTAGAGATCCTTGTGTTTACAATGCTAGTCCTTGGATCAATAGCTAGCATCCACAGTTAAGATGTAATATCAAGAAACAAAGGTCATATTACAACTTTATAACCAGGAAATAAATAATTCATTACATCTTACATAGATCATTTGGCTATCTCAATACAATGCAGTAGAATAACTATATAAAAAAGCATGGAGTCCTTCATCTTAAAAATGCCACAGGAAATCATGTTGCTTGTAGAATTGTAATCCTAATCAACATACTTCACTAACATCAAACAAACCTGCAACATAATAAGTTACAGCCACAAGGGTCAATATATTTGAATAGTATTGGGAAGTGATACCTTAGTAGAATATTAGCATCTAGTTACTACATAAATTTGGCTAAGTGTAGCTTAGGCTTGCTTTGCTCAAGATATATTTTACCTATCAGTTGAAAACACTAAGTTTTTGTTTGGGAAAAACTTTCCCAAGGAACCACCAATAGAAATTGGTGAACCTTCACCCTTGTTCAACTACAAGTTTTAACATAGAAAATTGGGATGAGGAGATTCTTGATAGCTTCCATGTCTTGATGCTCAAATTTTCCTTTGCCAGGGACATGGCTAAGTACTTAGATTTTACACTCTGTACAGGTGTTTCTCTTTCCCCACAAGACTTGATTTTCACCAAGACGGGATCTTTCAGAACCCTTCCCATGGACCAGAATGGACGCGCTCCAAACCTATCTAACCCCTACCACCAACTGTCCATTTGGCTAAGTTATTGCAACCTATATGATCCAAGCAGAGCCCATAATTCCAAGTGGCTGCACTTGAAGCTTCTCAACATTTGACATCTCACATCTCTTTGTTCCTGGGTGGCATTCCACAAGTGAGATACACAAGGTAAACCATAGAAATGGGCCTTGTGTAACCACTCAACACAAACCATTCTTTCCATTCCACACAGGTGATTCATTCACTTAGTTGTTTTATTAAACAAAACACGAGTCCTTGAATTCGAAATATTTTGTAGCATGAATATAATCCACCCTTGTTTTCTACTAGATAGGCTAAGCATGATAGTAGTAGGAATCTTAACTTAGGGAAAATTCTACTAAGGTTTCATCTACTTGGATTTCCCATGGCATAGTTTATACTTAGCAAAAATTCCATTCAAGTCCTACTTAGAATATCACTAATGCATAGTGAAAATAATGGGACAAAAGTATGAAGCACCACTTGCCCTTTTAGTAGAGAATATAAGTTCACTCCTTGATCTTGCAATAGTCACACTCTTCAAATTCCACTACAATTCAATCAAGCAAGCAAATATTCAATCTATCATTCAAGCAATCATCACATAGAATAATAAAAACAAAGAAATGCATGCAAACATGCCAAAGATTGTTTTATTTGGAAAAGTGGTTTCTAATAGGTTGTAACATTTGAAAACACCTATTGGTCATTTATAAAAGTAGTAAACCCATTTGATATCAAGTTAGTGAAAATGGCCATTTTAAGTCATTTTTGTTTTGCTAGAAATGGTTCAAATCAAAGTATTATTTCTGATTGGGCAAAAACGGTTCGCACGGATCGGCTGCTGTGCAGCGTTGGATTCTGATTGGGCGAAAACGGTTTAAATCGAAGCACTCGCCACGCATCGTGTTCTGATTGGGCGAAAACGGTTCGCACGGATCGGCTGCTGTGCAGCGTTGGATCTAAATGAAATCGCACGGTGCAGATGGAGCGTACCAGTTCGTTTAAATGACTCTATCTACGCCACAGGATCAAGATCCAACGGCCGCGGTGCGAGTGACCACGAATGGGCGACGCTAGCGGCGGTGGTTGGCGGCGGCGTGGTCAGATGGTGGTGTTCTCGGCGATTCAGGAAGCAAGAGAGGGAGAGAGGTAGCTCACCGAGGTCGCAGGGCGATGCTGATGCTCAACGTTGTCGTCGCAGGGCAGGGGGCGCACGGGGTTGACAATAATCGCTCGCTGGAGTTGTCCCTGGCATCGGGCTTATCTGTTCGTCGTCGCTGGTGAAGCTACGGTGCGCGCTAGAGGAAAAGGGAGGTGTCGTTAGATGCGCAATGATGTGGCGAGTACAGGAGCATCAATGAGAAAGGGAGGCGCGGTCGGATGTTACCAGGCGACTTCATCGGAGAAGGAGCAGACGGTGGCGATGCTCAGACGAAGACGCAGGCGATGTTGTGGGGCATGCGCGGGTGAGCGGTTGATGCTGGAAGGTGCGCAGGAGTCTGGGGATCAGCCTCGTGTGGTCGAGGGGGCGAGGGGCGACGGTGGCTGGCCAGAATCGTTGCCGGAATATCGTTGGGTAGAGGTAGTTCTCAGGCAAAATTAACACAGCCTGGTGGCGCGGAGGAAGGGGAGTGCGAGGGGAAATGGGGAGGAGAGGCAGGCGCTTAAGTACGCGTGGTCGGGGCTGAGGTTTACTCCTGCAATGAAGCGAATTAACGCGAGAAATTTATGGCCAGAAATGGCCGGCGAGGTCAGCGGGAGGGGGTGAAGACGACGACTGACGGGTGGGGCTATGATGTCAGCGTAAGAGAGAGAAAACAGGTGGGGTCCGGCGGTCAGTGGGGGGCGGGTTTGTTCTGCGGTGGAAAACGTTTCGCGTTAGAGAGAGGGAGAGTGGCTAGTTGGGCCAGTGGGCTGGGCTTGCTGGCTGGGCTGGCTTGTTTTATTTTTTTCCTTCTCTGTTTTCTTTTTCTTTTTCCATTTTGATTTTCTGTTTTCAAATTCAAACCCTTATTTGAATCAGATTTATTTATCAAATCTTTTCAGTAGTTTCTATATTGTTTAAACATGGATTGATAATTTTTGGGATATTTCTTTTATTATTTTTATGGTTTATTTTTTATTTAAAAAGGGCACTTTCCTTTATCAAATAAGATTTAATTAAATTTTTCAATCCCTTATTTGAAATCAAAATTTCACCAAACCTTTTCAGTAGGTTTTATTTATTTATTAGGGTGTTTAGATAACTCACTTTGAATTATTTAAAGTATTTAATAGGATTATTAATAATTTAATTTGGGCAATTGTCTTTACCCAAATAAAGATAGAATTTGCTTAATGCCACATTATTTTATTTGAATATTCTTTATCCATTATTTTATTTGGATTTGGATTATATTCATTCCATTTTCTTATGGATTTGGCCAAGATTTAATTTGGCTTTTAAATATTCCCTTTTAATTATTTCTTTCTTTATTTCATAAAATCCATATCTTTTTATTTATAGATCCAAAGTTGGTGATTCCAATTTGCATAATTTTATTTAATATTTGTTTATCCATTAAATCTCTTTAGGATTAATTTGATCACAAATTGGTATGGATTTTAGATAGGTGCTTTATTATCTTTGGGAATTCAATTTCCTTATCTTATTAAATTCATAGGATTTTATCTATGGGTCCAAATTGAATGAAATCAATTTCTATGGTTTTATAATATTTCCATTTATCATTCTTTATCATTTATAAATGTTTGTTGACTAATTTTTGTATGGATCAAATCCATTGTCTTAGAGTACTCTTGGAAATGATTTTCTTCCCTTAGGGTTTTAGAGTTTTTGTTTATTTTCATTGTCTTAGATGCATTTATGAGGAATGCATTACACTTGTTTTGAATTTTTCTGAACATCCATTTTGTTCAAAGTTTGTTCAAGATGGGTTTTGATGTTTCCATTTGGAATCAAAAAGTTTCTTTTCACCCTAAATTTCAACAATTTTTTATTTTGTTTATTTATTTTTCACATTAAATTTTTTTCAAAATTTTGGGATGTGACATTGTATGAATCGATGCCCTAAAGGCTCCCGTAGGCCCGACTTATATAGTCGCCAGGTCCTAGGGTTACAGGGAAAACTCCTAGCCGGACAGGTTACAGAGTCCTACACCGCCTATTACTAGTCTTGTGTATCTTGCACTCCAAGGCTCCGGAAACGTCGGTGACTCCAACCGTGGCCTTCCTTTATCCGACATGGCCTTCCCTTCTGGATCCATCTAACTGGGCCGCCCAGTAGGACATAGGCCATGCTACCAATTGTGGGCCACCCAGGTTAGCCGGATAAGAGACATGCTATAGGGATACCCATATAGCATATCCCCAACACTTAGAAACGACAATGCCCAGAAGGCACCTAAGCTTTGAAAGACTATAAGAGATATAAAAACTTTTCAAAATTCAACACCAGATAAGATAACCAGAAGTTAGAGAAAAACTGGGTAAGGAGCAAAGAAGCATACTAGAGTTTTCGCAAATAATATTCAGCTTTAAAAAATAGTTTTCTCAAACACTAGACTCAACATCGAACAATAGAAAGGTTTTCCTACGGTCGGTACTGCTCTGATACCAAGAACTGTGACAGCCCTGGGATCAGGGCTAAACAAATCCCAGATCTCCGTCTAGAATAAGCTTAACCTAGAGCTCGAGAATATCGAGTGACGATTCAGTAACACGGCAGTGACCCTACGACACAATAATTTAATACAGCAAGCTCCTAACTGAGCAGAGAACCAAATTATTACAAGCAGAGGTCAATGACCACAAACATCAAACAACGGAAGGCAAATTATGCTATTAAGTATAGCAAACTTAACAAATGTCCTAAAAGGCCTGAAGCATAACGATGACGTCCCAGCCCATAGATTCCATGCTGCCGGCCGGGAACCCCAAGCTACTCATCGATGTCGATGTAGTACAGAACTCATCTTCAGGGGAACACTTACTCTGCCAAAAGTATCAACAAAGCAAGGGTGAGTACAGGGTGTACTCCGCAAGACTTCTGGCTAGTGGAGTTGTTTTACGAAAAGCCATCTTTCTTTATAAAACAAGAGAGGGAGAAGAATCTCGTCTAATCAGATTATTTTTAAAGGGGTTAATAGAGCGACTTCTCCGAAATATTGATCATCATCTTTTGATATCCACCAATCATCATCATCTACCAACTAGGATCACTCCCGCGTACCCATGAGGAAGCATCCTTAAGCACACGTTGATCTGCCAAGTTTTACGATTAGGTTATAGTTCTCTATGATCTTAGAATCTGGTCACCAAGCATTCATAACCGTGAACACGGCTTTTCGAAAATATTATTACCCTGCAGGGGTGTACAACTTTACCCACACGTACTAACCTTCTCTTAATGCCACTAGTAATATCCCTCTTCCTTGGAAGGCCGGTAGAGGGTGGTTAGACACGACCTTTACCTTGCTTTCGCCGAGACCATGAGTCACGCAATAAGTATGGTTCCACCGTAACGGGTCAAATCCCAAAGCCGGTACTTAAAGATGTGAGGCGAGGTTGGTTAACAGGGGCTCCATTGACCCCACGCAACCCGGTCCACACTTACCTACCTGTTATGAATGCACCTGCACCCGGCAAATCTTTCAAATGGTTTTCTATGCATATGTCGAATGGAATGCCCGAACTATGTGACTCATGGAATCTACTAGGCAAGTTAGTTGCTCGTGAGGTTGTCCAGGCCCCGTGTGGTTGCACGCTCATCTTGGTTCCAAAGGCAAGAACTCAGGTCCTAGTGGTGGCGAGCATGGGACTAGAAAAACCACATCCCACTGTGGCCTCCCATACAAGCCTTGGCATGTTTAATCTCATATCACATCTGATATCATCTCATCATGTTCTCCTATCATACTTGATTCTCTGCATCTGATACATCATCTGGATTGACCAGACTCAAAAGCTATGCATGGCTAAGCAGACACGAATAAGAGCTCTAGTAGTGCACACAAGCCAAACCTAGTTATGCTAGGAGTAGTGGATCAGGTAATATAAGATCAAGAGGGAGTAATGCAATAGATAGTATACTCAACCTATCGATAAAAGACCACAGTAGAATCGTATGCATCCTGGCAAGAATTGAAATGCTTTCGAAATCATAGGATTATATCATGGTGGGACTATGCTTGCCTTTGCCAGTTGATAGCAGATAAGAATATCTTCGGAAGCCTTGTACTTGACTTGATTAGAGTTGGTCAAGTATTGTTCTTCGATCTTTGATATTCGATGGTGTTGACCTCGGGCTTCGATCTCGATCTCGATATCATATTCTACCGCGAAGAACGAAACACCGGAAAGAGAGGGAAACAATCAACACATGGCATTGATGCAATGCTCAAGCAAGTATGATGATATGACAAGTTAATTTTCTTTGAAAATTGACCCTAAGGCATGCTCGATAGCTTAATCGGGGTTCCGAGGGGTGAAAACCCTAATTCAGGAAAACTCTGGAATCATCTGTGAGGGGTTACTATGTTATTATAATTAAACTTCTGACATAAGTTGTTGAACAATGCATGATTATAGTGTAATTAGATAGATCTCATTTTTCTAAACATTTTGATATATTATTCATATTTTTCCGACTTATAAATCATTAGATATTGAATTTACAAGATCTATCCTTTTTCTGAAATTATTAAAAAAATTATTAAAAACTTATTAAACTTTTTACACCCAGACATAGTCTACCCACAGTGACTGACCGGTGGGGCCGAGGCCACATCGGCAGCCATGCAAGCAAAGTGAGGACAGGGCGTTTTTCACTAAGTCTGGCTCTAGTCAGAGAGGCTGACGGGTGGGCCTGGTCCACGCTGGCAAGCCACGCTGGCACCATGCGGGCCTCGCCGGAGGGAACGGCCAGACGGCGGCGTGGAACGGAGACAAAGGCGATGCAGGGCTGCGCGACTAGGACTATTCGAATCAGGGCACTGCGGGCTACCTAATCACGGTGGCGCCGCTTGCTAATGGTCACCGGAGTTTGGCCGGCAATAGCGAATGGCGGTGGCGGCAGGTGCATGACGCGGGAGAGACTGAGAGCGGGAGGGAGAGAAAGGAGGGGCTCCGGCGAACCGGAAGCTCACCACGATGCCGATGGAGGGTGCGGAATGGCCGGGCAAGGTCGAGAATGGTGGCAATGGTGGCGGGGATGGCCGTCAGAGGATGGGAAGAAACGGGTCGCACTGTCAATTAGGGTCTCCCCTTCCGGATTCCTTCTGCAGATCGAAGCAGGGGACCACGGCGGTGCTCGTGGCGATCTCAGATACGCGAGGGGAGGCCGGGAGCGAGATTCGAGCTCGAGGCCATGGCGGGCTAGGGTTCGGGAGCTGGAGATGGGGAGCGAGGGAAACCGAAAGAAGAGAATAGATGAGGGGGAAGCGTCCAGGGCTGGTCCTTATCCTTCTCTGGAGCAGCGGCGAGGATCTCCACGCGGGGCGGCCGGCGACATGCAGACAGCAAGCTGCTTCGGCAGATCGAGAGGTCGACGACAACTCTAGGGAGACGAGGAACAGGTAAGTGGGCTTGGGCCGTGATGGGCCGGCTGCACACTCCTCGCGTGGGCGACAGGAAGAAAGAGGGAGAAGGTGGGCTAGCTGGGCTGTGGCCTGAGAAGCTGCTGCTGCTATTTTTCAGAAATCTTTTTCTATTTAGCTTTCTTATTTATTTCTTTTACAAATTCATTTTCAAATCTATGTTTGGTCAGTTCAAAAATACCAGAACTTTGAAAATATTCAAAACATTGCAGAGACCCTTGTAATCAATTTGGGTTCCAAGGTTTTGGTAACTTTTCAAATTCAAAAACCATTTGAATGCTTTTCAAATATAGGAAGAAAGTAGAGTTCAGGGTTTGGCGTTATTTTCTTTAATGCAAAATTTAAAGGATGATGCTCATGAATGCACAAACAATCCTAATTATAAATTAACTAAAACTGGGGTGTTACAATTGGTTAATCCAAAAGACATGACGGTATACTCGTATAATCCATATCTGGTGGTAAAGGCAATCTTTGGAATATCCTCTGCGCGAATCTTGAGTTGATGATAGCCAATTCTAAGATCCATCTTAGAAAACACTTTGGAACCAGTCAACTGTTCAAACAAATCTTCTATCTTTGGCAATGGGTACTTGTTCTTGATAGTGACATCATTCAACTTCCAATAATCTGTACACAGATGGTTACCTCCATCTTTCTTGTCCACAAACAAAACAGGTGATCTCCATGGTGACACACTTGGTTGAATTAATCCAATTTCTAGCATGGCGTCCAGTTGCTTCTTCAGTTCTGCTAGTTCTGACGGTCATACTATATGGTCTCTAGGCGATGGGTCCGGTTCCAGGGATTAGTTCAATGATAAACTCTATATCTCGATCTGGGGGCATACCAGGCAAAACATCTGGAAATACATCGGGGTATTCACAGACTATCCGGACTTGGTCAATGGTAGGTTGGTCTATACTCTTGCTGCACTTGAATTGACGAGTCAAGGTTTCAGATACATGCTCGACTGATATTCCGGCTATACTGGTCATGGTTATGGCTTTCTTGGCACAGTCAATTAATCCTTTATGTTTGGACATCCAATCCATTCCTAGTACTAATTCCAAACCATTAGTTCTGAGTACTATTAGATTAGCATAAAACTCTATGCCATGGATTCGGATAGGGACGGCTTTGCAAATTTGCCTAGCTTTGGTGGTTGAACCGGGTATTTGAACAATCATAACATGCTTCAATTTGGTTGGTTGAATCTTACTAGTGCATGAAAATTCTTCAGTGACAAATGAGTGCGATGCTCCAGAATCAAACAACACTCTTGAAAGTACTGAGTTAACAGAAAACATACCCATCACGACATCTGGCGCTTCCTGGGCTTCTTCGGCATGCATGAGAAAAAGACGGCCATTGCGGTTGAGCGAATTCCCTGGGGCAAACCTTCTTCCGGGCTGAACACGATGTTGCTGCTGAGCTAGGGTATTTGCATTGGGGTCTGTGGCAATATTCTTGGGGCACTCATTGGAATAATGACCCTTGGTTCCACTTTCATAACAAATCACTTGCGACTTGTCCTTTGCTGCAACAGGCACAACATTGCTTCCGGGCCTTAGGGCAGTGTTGGTGTTGGTGGCAGCATTGTTTTTGTTGAACTTGGATGGGGCACGGTTGAAATTGCTAGAGTTGCCGGGGTTGTTGTGGTTTCCTCCGGGCCTTGGGTTTCCACGGTTGGGACAGGTCGAACGGTTCATAGGGGGTCTGTTGTTTCTTGGGGCAAATCCTGGAGATGGGTTGGGGCGATACTTTGGTGTCTGGTGGGTTCCTGGTTGATGCATCATGCGGCGCTTGCGGTTATCATTGGCTTTGGTTGATCTTTCCTTCCATCTGAATGGCAGAGTCGACTAGGGCTTCAATATCAGCAAAGGGGATATTGACTAACACCAGTTGCATCTCATCGTGCAGACCATTCAGGAATCTCTCTTTCTTCTTGGCTTCAGTGTCAATCTCATCCGGGCATACCTAGCTAATGATAAAAATTTGTCACCTTATTCCACTACCGTCATCCTTCCTTGCTTCAGCTCTGTGAATTCATCTCTCATCCTCTTGAACAAACCCGGTGGCACATGGGTTCTGTTGAACTTGACCTTGAATTCCTCCCAAGTCATCATCTGACCTCCAGTCATTGCACAAACGCTGTTCCACCATGCTCTTGCATCTCCGGCTAGATAGTGGGTGGCAAACAGAACTATCTCATTAGCTTCCACTCCTGCGACTTCTAGATTGTTCTCCATTGTTTGCAGCCAATCATCTGCATCTAGGGGTTCTTCTAACTTAGTGAAAACATGTGGATTGGTGTTCTAGAAATTCTTGAGCTTATCCATGGTTGTCTTGATATCCATGGACTTGATTGTTGTTGGCCATCTGGGCTATCTGTTGAAGGGTGGCTAGGTTGGCCCGATGTTCGACTCTTTCGGCTTCGCGGTCTGAAACCATCATTTGCGAGAGTTACAATATCGGGTCTGGGGCTGAGTTGCTTCCTCCGCAAGGCATCTAAAGGTTGATATAGATCATGAGAAAAGAGGGAAATTTCTAAGGTTCAGGGGTTGTTGAAAAGTTTTTTAAAGTTGTTAAAGTGTGACTCGTATTTTGCTAGCAACTTCCTTTTCATTCATTCATAGCACACAATTAAACACACACCACAACAAAGAAAAACAGATGGTTTTAAGAACCATTCTGTGAAGCTACGATACAGTGGGACCGAATACAATTCACTAACACTAGTGCTCAAGTGCTACTACTCCTCGGAGTCAGTGTACTCATCATCCCCATCATCATCATTGATGAAGGATAAATCATCCTCATCGGTGAAGAAGTCCATGGCCTGATCCTCCAGGAAATCATCATCATCGCTGAGATAGGAGTAGGGGTCTCCAGGAAGGTGATCTCCGGCATTCTCCCTTTCCTCCAACTGCATGTCTCTCTCGTGGATGGTCAATGATGCGCTCCTTCTTGTTGAGCTGACAGCGATGAGACTTGTGATCCTTCACTAGCATGGCGAGGGTCTGATCCTTCTTATTGGCGATGGCGTACTTGTGGTTGGCGTAGGCACGGGCATTGTCCAACTCCATCTGACGGTCGTACATCATGAAGCTGAGGTGGTCCAATTGACTCTTCAGCTCGGGGTGGTATGGGGCCTCTAGTGGCTATCCCATAACATCACGCCTTGGGTAGAACTCAAAACGGGTACCCTTGATCTGATTGATACTCTGCCCACATAGACGGGCAAGAGCTTCCTGCATTGCTCTGGCAAGTCCATCGAGCCAGTTGTTCTCTCTTAAGGTGAACTGAATTCCCTCTGAAGTGGGGGGTTCAATCTTTCCTCGGAGACTTACAACAACTAGCCACTTCAGATCTTCTCCTTCCTGATCATTGAGCTGAGCTCCGAAAAACTAGGGGTGCGGACGCTCCAAAAGTTCCGAAAGCTGGTCCAAGTCACGCTCAAAGATGAGGTCTCCTCCATTCCCCAACTGATAAAACTTTCTGTACTTCACGTCCATCTATAAGAATATAGGATGAGTAAGTTAGTAGAGTGATCAAGTGTGTCAAATTTTATGTATTTTGCAAGAATTTTTGAGGAACATGAAATTTTTATGAAAGAATCCAAGTGATAAGAATGGGAATAAGTTTTTGTAAATACTCACTTTCTTTGGTTTTGAAACTAAGTTTTCGATTCAAACGTCCATTCTAACTAGGGTCTCCTATGGTCAGGATGGCTCTGATACCAACTTGTCAACACCCGGACTTTTAATCCCAGATGCCTGTTATGCCATACATCGCAAATCCCAGGATTACCATTTTTGCGAGACATAACAGATTTGGATATCACAGTACATCATCCATTACAAACCATACATAAGTTCTTACACAAATAAGGATCTCATGATCCAGTTCTTAATACAACTCAAGCAGCGGAATAACGTAATAGTAATTATAGCGTAGGCGAAACTCCATCTTCAGGGTCACAGGCAATGCTGACGATGGGAGATGATCCTAGTTGTCGTAACCTTTCAGCGGTCCGTCATCCTGGTACTCCTCTTCATAGTCTGGCCATGGGAATAGCCAGGGACAAAGCCATGAGCACTCTTTAAATACTTGCAAAATAATACTAACAAGTTAAGGGGCGGGGGGTTTGTAGTAGGATACTAAGCTCTAAGGTTGTTTTGCAAAAAAGCAAGATTTACTTCTACTAAGTTCAGAAGCAAAGAAAACTAGTTGAAAGTTTTATAACACCTAAGTGGGAATTTGAATTTCATATGACAACTCTGTTGTGGTCAAGTCAAAGTCACAAATCATTGCACAAGGCATTTTGAAAACATCTGACGGGGGAACAGTATGGCCACTCCAACTGTCCATAACTGCGGACGTTGCTATTCGAATAGTTTGACACTCTGTAGAGATTGTACACTTTCACCACAACATTTGATACATCCATCAGGAACAATCCTGAATTCACCATACTCAGTATGCGGATAATCAATCCTAACCTTTCAATTACACGCCCTAGTATAGGCACCTCTCCTGTGAGTTTGGCCTCCCAACCATGACCAACTGTCATCTTGGGTACTACATAGGTGGACAATCTTCACAAGGTAGCCTCAGCTCAGACCTTGGCCGCGAGGGAACCCATACTAAGGTATATAAATTTCCAGTCAAGCCCTACCCAAATTTTGGGTATTGTGGTTGTACGATAAAATTGGAAGGGTATCGCATCCAGACAACCATCAGTTTTATAAAGGACTAAGGCTCATGCCTCAACATTTTCATCATCAAAATCATCTGGTGTTCGGAAACACATGTCAAAACATTTCAGTAGAATGACTCATCATTCTAAGGTTTTCATAACCATTTTCACCAAGTATTCCCATCTAAAGTTGATCAAGTTTTATACTTAGCACTAGCATCTACAAGTGTTGGTAAATACTAATGAGGCGTGATAAACAAGTGGGGATTTGCTAAGTTCAATCTCATGCCTTAGGATGACATCAAGATTATCTAACATAGGCCAAGTTTTATGCTCTTTATGCTACCTTTAGTTATCTTTCTAGAATCTACAAGTCACCATGTAAACTCTAAGAGAAAGCTTTGATAAATAAAATAAAGTATTAAGTTTGCAAGTAAAACTAGGATTGGGTTATCAAGTGGGTATGATCACATATGCTTAAGGCATATAGTTGGCATAGTAACAAGCAAGTATTGGCTTGCATAATTTGCAAGGGTTAGCTTGCTAAGTTAATAACTTGCCTTGAGCAGAAAAGTGGTTGAAGTTCTCCTCGGCTTCTTTCTCGTAGTATCCTCCTTCCTCCTCGTATCCTTGGTCAGTACTAGCGTCAATAAATAAATACGAGGTACACAATCACCAAACAATACTTAACTATTTTTAATCATCACACAAAAAGTCACACTAGATGATCTAGCATCATCACTATTACCACGAGGATTAAAGCACTTGTATTTTTATTTTATTTGAGAAAAGTAATTTCTACTCATTGAAAACTACTTAAGATTTAATATTCTCCAACTCAAACATGGGATCATGTTGACACATGTCATCACCACATATTTCAGTACATGGGAGTGTGATTTAAAGTGGTGTCACAATTTAATAAGGTTTAACCTTTTTATTTTAATTAAATAAAGTGACTAGAAATGCCTATGTGGCATTCTTTTATTACTTGAACATTATTTCTGCAAGTAAACCCATATGTTTTTATATATTCTGAAAGGTATGATCAAATGTGATTTTTGAGAGTTGGAATCAACTCAAAAGCTTTTATGGTTGAATTTTGAAAAATGTTTGAATGCAGAAAAGCTTATGCCTTGTTATTTTTACCATGGTTGATCTATAACTCCAAATGGTTTGAATCTAATAGGCTTGGATTAAGCATTTCAGTACCTTTCTAAAAAAATTGGTTTCATTCATTTTGGTTCAGTGAATCGATCTGGGTGGATTTTTGAATCTTGGTACAGAACTATGTTTGGAATTAAATGAATAAAGCTTAATTTGAATTGTTGGGTCGCGCGGGATGTTTTACTGGGCCGGCCCACTACACACAGCGCGTACGCGGGATGGTTAAGTGGTTGTCCCCATGCGTCAGTGAGACAGGGACGGGCGAAGCGGTACGGGGCAATGCGAACCGCATGATCTAACTCTAATTGAACGTCTACGGTTCATCGTCCACGTCGGGCAGCGCCAGCGAGACAGAACCCTAACGTGGCAGGTGGGGGTCATGGGAGGCTCACCGGGGCTCAGGCAAGGGTCAACGACGGGGGCAAACGATGAAGTCGACGATGGCAGTTCTCCTGGTACCGCCAGCTTCTCCTGGGGCGGCTCCAATTGACAGCTCCCTTCTTCTCCAGCAGCGGCTGGCTCAGGCCAAATTCTGGAGATGCGCTGCTCGCCTTGCTCCGGGAGTGACGTGGGGGGGGTTCTGGGTGAGAGGGGAGTGAGATGGTGTGACGAAAACGAGTTGTGGAGGCCTCTATTTATAGTGGCAGAAGGGGATCGACGGGCGTGGTCTGAGCTCTTCGTGGTCGACGGCACAGAGGGCTACTGGCATGGGCAATGGTAGGGGGCAGTGTTGTGCTCCCTGGCGAAGCTCAACGGCGCGGTGGCGAGGCGTGGGGCGGTGCTGATCAGTCGGAACATGCTCGTGCTCTGGGTGGGTCCGACGGCGGTTTTAATGTCGCAAAGCGTGCGTGTTCCGTGCGGCGGCGAACGGGCATGTCTGGCGGGGTGCTGGGGTGCTGGTGATCATCCCTGCAAGCGGCGAGGGCGACGCGAGGTCTGTGGGTACTGGTCGAGCGTGGCGCACTGGCGGGCTCTCGGCATGGTCGCAAAGGAGTTTTGCATGGGCATGTCGTGTGGTCCAGGGGCTGGCATTGCTCGGGGCTGGGACAGTCGGTGGTGGTGGACGGTGCTTCATGTCCTAGACAAGGTTTGTGAGGCTAGTGCGGCCTCTAGCACGCTGGCGACAATGGGGTGGCAATGGTGCTCTCGACATGCTTTACATTAATGGCTAGGCTTGCTCACAGTGGTGCTAAAGCTAGTTAGATTACTTTGATCATCTACTGAGAGTGTAGAGTGAGCTATAGAGGGAACAAGTTAGGCCAATTTTACTGCACACTGTAGTGTTTGATGTTTGTTTGATTTGTATCTACAAGGTGTTTGATGAAATGGCCGCAAGAACTTTAAATTTGAATTTTGGATTCAAACTTGGTGGGTTTGATAGGCACATACTAGGGAGTGTCTGGTTAGTTGGATTAGTCAAGGGGCACTGGTTTGGTTGGGTTTCGAAAATGGGTGATCTTCACATATGATAAAGATTCAATTTTGAATTGTGATTTGAATGAGGTTGCCAAATGTTTCTGCAAGTTTGAAAGGTGGGATTTGATTTACTTTTAATTGTTCTAGCAAGGGGTGAAAAGAGTTGGAAAAGTTTCTGTTTGAAATCTTGAACTAGAAACACTCAAAGTGACCTAGTGAGCAAGATTGGCAAAAATGATCATTTGCTTTATTTTATTTGTTTTTGATTTTCTCTTGTTTTGTTGTTGCATGGAAATGTTTTATATAATGTTATTTTCATCTTTAAACCATTTCTTGCTATTTATGTTAATTACAAAAGTTCATTCATGCATTTATCAAATCATCTCATTCACACATGCATTCATATGATTTTAAATTAATCAAAGTTTTTGTTAACCCTAATTCTAGTGATTAGAGTTTTGATGATCCTTGGGTTATTCTTGGGATGTTACAGGTCGACGGAGACTCGGTGACTGAGGCAGACATGCTCGGCGAAGAAGAGCTAACTACTCCCCTAGCTCCCTTGAAATGGACATGCTCAATAGTGAAGTTGTCATAGGTCGAAGTCGAGCCATCATCCACCTCATTGTCCCATGCCCATCCTTGCTCATCGCTGAACACGACATCTCGCGCCATGCGCACACGCCGTGTCTTTGGGTTGAGGGTGCGGTAGGCCTTCAAGCCCTCCGCGTAGCTGATGAACACTCTTAGAGTGCTGCTATCGTTCAGCTTGCCGATGTGGCCGATATCCTTGGCAAAAGCGAGGCAGTCGAAGGCCCGCAGGTGGGAGAACGCCAGCTTGTGCCAATGCCAAGCCTCAAACGGCATCCTGCCATCGAGCACCTTGGTAGGCGAGCGGTTGAGGATGTAGATAATACGTCAGAAACGTATCTAAATTTTTTGATGTTCCATACTTGTTTAGTATCTACTTTGGTTTACTTTGTCCACACTTTGAGGTGATTTTATATGTTTTCTGGTACTAACGTATTAACAAGTTGCCACAGTGCCAGTTGTCTGTCTTGTGCTGTTCTTGGTTCCAGAAAAGCTAGTAAGGAAATATTCTCGGAATTGGACGGGACAAATCCAAAGTCCATATTTCACCAACGAGAACACGCAGTCTAGAGGAGAGACAGAGGGGAGCCATAGGGCGACTGCACACCCTAGGCACGGGCCCCCCCTTGGTCGCGCCTGGGAAGGGTGTGGGCCCCCTTGCCTCCCTCCTACCTCGCCTCTTCTCCTATACGAAGCCCCCAATGCCTAAACCCTAAGTACCCGATCAATATTCCACGAAACCGTTTGTAGCCGCCGCCACCATCGCCCCTAGATATGGGGATCTAAAGCTCTTCCCGGCACCCTGCTGGAGGGGAGATCATCCCGGAGGCCTTCTTCTTCATCATGCCAGCCTCCGGTATAAAGCGTGAGTAGTTCCACCTTGGACTATGTGTCCATGTAGTATCTAGATGGTTGTATCTCCTCCTTTGTGCTTTCATGTCTAGATCTTGTGAGCCCCGTTCATGATCAAGATCTCATCTATTTGTAATCATGCATGTTGTGTTTGCGGGGATCCGATGGATATTGAAATTACTATGTCAGATTTTAATGATTTTGTCTTATTGATTCTATCATGTCTGTGTTGTTTGTGATCTTGCATGCTCTTCGTCGTTAGTAGCTATCTTGGCCAAGTAGTTGCTAGTGACTCCAAGAGGGGGTATTTATGCTCGATAGTGGGTTCATTTATCTATTTAATCTAAGGGAAGTGACAGAAATCTCTAAGGTTGTAGATGTGTTGTTGCCACTAGGGAGAAAACAACGGTCTCTTGTTCATGGAACAAGTGGATTGTTTACCTTACACACTTTTCTTAAAGAAGTTGTCTGTTGCTTGCAACTTAATACTGGAGGGGGTTCGGATGATAACCCAAAGGTGGACTTCTAGTCATAGATGCAGTTGGATGGCGGTCTATGTATCTTGTTGTATTGCCCAATCGAATCTCATAGGATCATGATGTCTAGTATTGCATTGTTATGCCTTGCTCAGTCCTGTCAATTACCCTGCTGTAATTTGTTTACCGAACACGCTATGTTTGTTTATCTAAGGAGAACACCTCTAGTGAACTATGGACCCCGGTCCAATCTTTACCATTGATACATCTTCCATTGTTACTTTTTACTTTCTCCAAACCACCATCACCTTCCACACCATACAGTTAATCCTTTTTACAGCAACCAGTGAGATTGACAACCTCACTGTTCGTTGGACAAACTCTTGAGTTTGTGTTATGCAGGTTTACAAGTTTCTTGCAACAACTTTGAGACATTTCCTTCCTCATACTAGTTCGATAACCTCGGTTTCTTACTGGGGGAAGACTTGCTACTGTGCTGCATCACACCTTGCACTTGGGTTTCTCGACGAAGTGCTCTCAAGCGCCATCAACATGTTTTCTGGCGCCGTTGCCGGGGAGGCTAAGGACGTCTTCTCAAGAGGAGTCCTTCTCAACCTTTCTCTTTGCTTTTTTTTGTTTTGCTAGGTTTATTTTTCTTGGTTTTGTTTGCCTCCTTTTATCAAAAACTCCAAATAAATAGTTTAGTTTGGTTTGGTTTACTTTCTCTTATCAAAACCACAAAAAAATTAGTCCCTGCTCTAGTTGCTGTTGTTGTTGGCTTACTCCACTTTTGCCAAAATGAACCCTGCTGAGAACACGAAGTTAAGCCTGCTTTGTTGTATCTTGTGATGAGACAACAATTTTCCGGTGCTAGTTCTGATGATGCTGCTGCCCATCTCAATAACTTTGTTGAATTTTGTGAGATGCAAAAGTATAAGGATGTAGATGGAGATATTATTAAGCTCAAGCTGTTTCCTTTCTCCTTGAGACGAAAAGCTAAAGAATGTTTGCTATCCTTGCCTAGAAATGGTATTGATTCTTGGATTAAGTGCAAAGATTGTTTTATTGGAAAGTACTACCCTCCTGGTAAGATTATATCTATGAGAAGTGATATTATGAAATTTAAACAACTTCATAATGAACATGTTTCTCAAGCTTGGGAAAGAATGAAATCTTTGGATAAGAATTGTCCCACTCATGGACTGACTGCTTGGATGATTATCCAGACTTTTTATGTAGGTTTGAACTTATCTTCAAGAAACCTGTTTGATTCAGCTGCTGGAGTTACCTTTATGACCATCACTTTGGGTGCTGCAACAAAAGTCCTTGATAATATGATGGTTAATTATTCTGAATGGCACACTGAGAGAGCTCCACATGGTAAGAAGGTAAATTCTGTTGAAGAAACCTCTTCTTTGAGTGATAAGATAGATTTTATTATGGCTACGCTTGTTAATGGGAAAGCTCCTCTAGATCAAAATAATGTTCCCTTAGCCTCTTTGGTTGCTCAAGAAGAGCAAGTTGATGTGAACTTCATTAGAAACAACAATGCCTATAGGAATAATTTTTGTAGTAACAAAAATTATAGGCCTTATCCTCCTAATAATGGCAATACCTATGGAAACTCCTACAAAAATGCTAGAAGTGCCCCCTCTGAACTTGAAGTCATGCTCAAAGACTTTATTAGTAAACAAACCACTTTCAACAAGACTGTGGAGGAAAAGCTTTTGAATGTAGAGAAAAATATTTCCTCTTTGTCTGAAGAACAATCATCTTTGATTAATAAAATGGCTGCTAAACCTAAAACCATGGAAAGTACCTTTGCTGCTACTCATGCCATACAAGTTACTATTGATGAAAATGGTAGACTGTTAGCGCAACTTCATGCTAAGTGGGAAAGGGAAGCTGAAATTGCTAGAAACAATAGTGTGTGCACCATCATCACCAATATGGATGTCACTAAACCGCAAGAAGTCCCTATTCCTCCTCCAACAATGCCTAAGGCCAATGAGTCTACTACTAGTGATGCTAAGTTTGATTTTGATCTTGATGGTTGCAATATTTATGAAGTTATTATGTTCCTGCAAAATCTTGCTAGAAGTCCTAATGCTAGTGGTATGCGCGTTGCTTTCACCAGACACATTACTGATGCTCTTGTTAAAATTAAGGAAGAGAAGTTAAAACACAAAGATTCTATTCCTAGGAAAGTAGAAGATAGTTGGTAACCAATTATTAATATGCAGGTGAATGATTTTGATCTCAAAGCTTCATGTGACCTTGGTTCTAGTGTCTCTATTATGCCTAGGAAGATTTATGAAATGCTTGATTTGCCACCTTTGGAAGATTGTTATTTGGATGTCCCACTTAATGATAATGCTAAGAAGAAACTCATGGGTAGTGCTAATGATGTTCTCATTATGGTTAACAATGTTTATGTCCATGTTGATTTCCATGTTTTGGATGTTGAATACAATGCTTCTTGTCCTATTACTTTGGGAAGACCTTTTATTAGAACTGTTGGTGCCATCATTGATATGAAAGAAGGCACCATTAAATATCAATTTCCATTTAAGAAAGGTATTGAACACTTCCCAATGAGGAGAGAGAAGTTTCTTTTTGCTCCTTCTTTGAAAGCAAGGTTTGATGTTAATGCTTCTTCATTTAAAAATACTTGATTTCTTGCTTCTTGTTCCTAACTTAAAGGCGTTAAAGAAAAATACTTGTTGGGAGATTACCCAAGAGTTTTCTTGAGTCTTGGAAGTTATTAATTTAGTAATGACCTATCCTTATCCTTTTTGTTTGCTTTTTGTGCCAAGGATGACCTCTAATAAGAGGGAAGTAAGATTTGGAGAGTTGCTATCCCAAAACAGATTTTTGTGCTCCACCATAAAAATTCGTGAAGAGTGTTTGTAATTCGGATTGATCTGACAATTTACGAATAAATCCCCCAATATAATAGCTAACTTTAGTTAGTTCAATACTTTTTTATTGGAGCAACAGAAGGTCTTCGAAAAAATCGGTTTTTACCTGCTGGTCTGTTTTGACAGATTTCTGCCATTATTTGCATTTGCTTCTTATTGATTCCTTTTGGGGTTATTTTTGGGAACTTGAGCTTTTTGAGGGAATTGCTACAGTAGATTGTGTTTTTTAGTGAAAGTTTTTCTGTTCTAAAAGCTAAACCCAAGGGTCTATTATCTTTTGAATACACTAATGTTGCTAATGAAGATTGTGTGAAGTATTGTATGAAGGAAAAATTGCAGGTGTAGAGAGAGAATGATATAATGAGATGAAGAATGGACAAAATCTCAAGCTTGGGGATGCCACTCCGGTGTCACACCAAGAAATATCCAAGAGGTACAAGCTTCAAAGATTGGGGATGCCCAAGGCATCCCCTTCTTCATCAATAAAAAGCTCAGGTCTTTCTAGACACTTCGTTTTTATTGTTTCATGCACTATTTTATTATTCTTGGAGCGTCTTAGTTTTCGTTTGCTTTTATTAGTTTGTTTATTTTGATTGAATAAATTAGTTTGGACCCCTGTTCTTGCTGTGTTGTTTCAAATAAGTTGATTAGTGTTGCAAGGAGTAGAAAGTTCTTGCTAGAATAGTGCAAGAGGAGCTTGCTTTGACTGTGACATAGACTTTAGCATGTCACGCTAGGTGTTTTTTTGACCTTATGCTTAGTGACTATTGCTGTAGCATGAATTGTTCGAAACAATTGGGATTTCTTAGTGTGCCTTGAAGGAATCATGTGTTGTTTTAGCATGCAAAAGCATAATATTGTGGTATTCTCCTTTGATGCTTTGTTTGGGTTGAATTGGCACATGCTCACACCATGTTATGACTATGAACAAGTCACCATAGCCTATATGATCATTTAGTCCTTGACTTGAAGTACCACTCTATGCTTTGATTAGTAATGTTTTGTCGCTCTGAATGATTATGACCATTATTGCTCTCTTAGTTGGTCACTCCCAGTCTTTTGCTAGCCTCCACTTGTATGAGTAAGCTCTACTCATGCTTCCAACTCCCAAGAAACCAAGTTATTACAAAGTGTCCACTATAAATTCCTATGCATGGTGTGTTACACCATTCCATGTATATTCTTGTTTTCAGCTATCTTCCAATGAAAAAATATTTTGTTATGTGAAAACTTAGTGATTAAAGCTCTCACAATCTTGATGGCACACTTTATTTTTCTTACCCCTAATAAACATGAACCATTGTGTCATCTATGTTGTATATGCTTGCACATATACGTTGGAATTAGCAAAACCGTGCTATCACGGGGAACGCTTTCAACATTGCACTTGTACTTTGTACACAATTGATATCATGCTCTTTTGTCTATGGATGTCGCCGGTGTCAAAAAAGGGGGAGCTTGTAAGTCCATGGAGTTACGTATGCGTGTTAGAGAAACGCCTGGGCCGCTAGCCTAAGCTATGCCTAATCATGGTGGAAACTTTTAGCATCACCGTAATGAGTAATCTGTGAAGCATCCTCAATAAAAACCTATGCAAATAGCAAATAAAAAGATCGCTGAGATGCTCATTGTCTGCTTGCCTTGTCATTTTGGTTATGGGCTAGCTCCTGTACCATGTGCAAGGGGTACCCTGTTGGCGTCTCTTTATGATACACATGTACTTACTATGACAAGAACTTACAGGTGACTAAAGTTGAGTAGCATGAGGTGCGGCCCTCGTATTCATGCGACATGAGATTGCCAACTTATAAATTGTCAAGCATATACTCCATAGTTTGTTCACTTTAACCTTAATCACTTCAAGATGCTTATGATAGGGGGAATGACGGCTGAAAGCTAACAAGTACCATAATTTTGGAAGCTCTTTTTGAAACTTGAAATCCCTACTTCCCTTTATGAAGGGCCTTTCTTCCACCATTATATTGAGTATCCACCTTCTACCTTTAGGCACCAGTTAAGAGAGCATAGTTGCCATTCTTAGTTCTATGTGCATTGTCCCAAAACTTATTGATTGATGCATATTGTTGATATTACTTGTTTTTGTGCTATTTCTATCTAGTCACTCTTATGAACTTTGAAGGTGTCATATGCATCTATTTGCTACTCTATGAGGGACAAGCTGAATGCCACTATGCTATGTTTTCTGTATATGTGAAACAAACAAACGTTTTTCAATGCATGTTATTCATGATATTTGTTTATATCCTTTCATGTTGCATGCATAGTTACTTTGTCTTACTATTATAACTCCATATTTCATGCTCATGTTTAGAGTTCTTTGATCCCAACTTTCAATGCATGCAAATGGTTTGATCTTGGTTTTTATGGTGCATATCACCTTAAAAATTATTCTTTTTATCACTTATCTAGTCGAGGACGAGTAGGAGTTAAGCTTGGGGATGCTTGATACGTCGGAAATGTATCTATAATGTTTGATGTTCCATGCTTGTTTAGTATCTACTTTCATTTACTTTATCCACAGTTTGAGGTGCTTTTATACGTTTTTTGGTACTAACCAATTAACAAGTTGCCATAGTGCCAGTTGCGTGTTTTCTGCTGTTTTTGGTTCTAGAAAAGCTAGTAAGGGAATATTCTCGGAATTGGACGGGACAAAAGCCAAAGTTAATATTTCACCGAGGAGAACACGGAGTCCAGAGGAGAGATGGAGGGGAGACACAGGGAAGCCGCACCATACCGAGGCGCGGTCCCAACCTAGGCCGCGCCTAGGCAGGGTGTGGGCCCCCTGGCCTCCCTCCTGCCTCGCCTCTTCGCCTATAAGAAGCCCCCGATGCCTAAGCCCTAAGTACTCGATCAATATTCCATGAAACCGTTTGTAGCCGCCTCCACCATCGTCCCTAGATAGGGGGATCAGAAGCTCTTCCCGACACCTTGCTGGACGGGAGATCATCCCGGAGGCCTTCTTCTTCATCATGCCAGCCTTTGGTATGAAGCGTGAGTAGTTCCACTTTGGACAACGGGTCCATGTAGTAGCTAGATGGTTGTATCTCCTCCTTTGTGCGTTCATGTCTAGATCTTGTGAGCTCTGTTCATGATAAATATCTCATCTATTTGTAATCATGCATGTTGTGTTTGCGGGGATCCGACGGATAGTGAGAATACTATGTTAGATTGATTAATGGTTTTATCTTTTTGATTCTATCATGTATGTGTTGTTTGTGATCTTGCATGCTCTCCGTTGTTAGTAGCTATCTTGGCTAAGTAACCGCTAGTGACTCCAAGAGGGGGTATTTATGCTCGATAGTGGGTTCATGCCTATATTTAATCTGAGGGAAGTGACAAAAATCTCTAAGTTTGTAGATGTGTTGTTGCCACTAGGGAGAAAACAATGGTCTCTTGTTCATGGAAAAAGTGGATTGTTTACCTTACACACTTTGCTTAAAGGAGTTGTCTGTTGCTTGCAACTTAATACTGGAGAGGGTTCGGATGATAACCCAAAGGTGGACTTATAGTCATAGATGCAGTTGGATGGCGGTCTATGTATCTTGTTGTATTGCCCAATCGAATATCATAGGATTATGATGTCTAGTATTGCATTGTTATGCCTTGCTCAATCCTGTCAATTGCCCTACTGTAATTTATCTACCTAGCTTGCTATGTTTATTTATCTAAGGAGAACACCTCTAGTGAACTATGGACCCCGGTACAATATTCACCATTGATACATCTTCCAATGTTACTGTTTACTTTCTGCAAACCACCATCACCTTCCACACCATATAGTAAATCCTTTGCTACAGCAACCGGTGAGATTGACAACCTCATTGTTCATTGGGGCAAAGTCTTGAGTTTGTGTTGTGCAAGTTTCCAAGTTGCTTGCAACACCTTTGAGACATTTCCTTCCTCCGACTGGTTCGATAACCTCTGTTTCTTACTAAGGGAAGACTTGCTGCTGTGCTGCATCAGACCTTGCTCCTGGAGTTTCCCGACGAAGCGCTCTCAGGCGCCATCAGTAGACGACCGTCACCACCGCCTCTCCCCAGAATACAGACGGTGATGGCCTGCAGGTGCACAAGTTTATCAGAAAATGTTTTCATGGAAGTATTAATTCTAGTTTTTATATCGATCCCAACAAGGAGCTTCGGCAAGTGTTTTTAGGTGGCGTTTCTATCGCATTCAAGGTGTCGCTGGTCTTGAGTGAATTGACCGTAATTGCTTATGGTGGATGGTTATGAGTAAAACATAGAGGAAACTTGCATAGTAAATAAATAAGGAGTAAATTGCATAAAAGTAAAGAAGAGAAAGGTGTTTGGAGATCCTGCATATGAGAAGTTAGGCGCAGAAAGAAACAGTTAATGGTGATTGTGAAATTGACAAATGGATAAAGTGGAATAAGTGATTGTGATATTTATTTTTTTGTAAGTGAGAAGGCAAGCAACCCATATACCTACTAGGAGTCCTCATGGCCAATTCTTCCTAGTCCAAATGATCCATCCGTCTGTTACCACGACAATGGTCAGCACATTAATTAAGGTCTTGCTACAAGATCAAGGATTTAATCTTGATGGTTCCTTGTTGTCCTCGAGTAGTGCTAGCTCCTCATTGATATCGGCCGTGTCACTCGGGGGTCGCTGGTTTGCTAGCATACAAGTTCAAACCTATGAGATCTTTGGATCATGTTACCTGGGCCCTTAAATTAGATAGCATGCATTAGGAAAACATAGATAATCATTCTCATAAATTAATAAACACTACAACAATCACAAATGGATGAATGTAAAGCAGGCACAACACATCTCACCAATTCCCTACATCTCCCACGCCTATGGGGATTTACTCAGATATGAGAGGAAGACAAATCAAAGGCCTAATTGTATTGCAAATATAAATCATCTAAAAGTTATCGTATACAACCACAATAGTGTTTGAAGATCAAATCAAATACAAACCAAAGGTAGATCAAAGTATCAAACCCTAATCTTACAATTGCCAATATCTCTGTCTAGATGGTGATGGGGATGATTATGAAGTGTGTGGTTAAAGAATTGGAGATTGTTGAGGAATGAGGGGATGTTCTTCTCCTCTTCTAGATCTGATCTCTTCTCTCTGGATGAGTTTTGTGGCGGTTGTGTTCTCTTTTTCGTCCTCTCCCCTTCTATTGATATAGTGGATCGAATGGCATGCAGTACGGATGGGCGGTACGGGCGCATCCCAACCGTACCACAGGTCGTTACACACATTGTGCGCCTCCAATGAAAGGGGCTCCAATTGGGGATTTGCTTCTTTGGGTGTAATTAGCTCACAAATGCCATTAGATCTTTAATAAATGTTTATTACCTGAAGACCATCACAAGAAACCAAGGATTCGCTCATTGCGACATTAACATTAGTGAAAAGGGGTAATCTTTAGTGAAATCCGGCAATAAACAAGAGGAAAATCAATAGTAAAAAGTGATGAAATTTGGAGCTATCAGCCGGCATCCCTCTCTACTTGAGGAGGGCCCGAGCCATTCCCACACCCGTCTAGTTGCACCGTTCGGCGACGCCGTTCTGCTGTGGGTTGTACAACACGGAGTAGTGGAACTGAATGCCCTCATCAGTGAAGTACAACGTGAATTCAGTCATTGTGAATTCGCCGCCATTGTTGGTGCGCAGCATGTGCAACTTGCGACCGCGCTCCACCTTCGTAGCAGCCTGCACGCGCCTGATGGCGTCCGCAGCCTCTCCCTTGTTGCCGCGGACCATCACCCACATGTAGCGGGAGAGGTCGTCGACGAGCAGCAGGAAGTAGCATCGTCCTCCTGGTGTGGCTGGTGTCACCGGGCCGCACAAGTCCCCGTGCACGAGGTCAATCCTCTCCTTGGCTCGAAAGCTCGCCCACTGGGGAAATGGGAGTCGCCTCTACATCGTCAACACGCAAACGTCGCAAAACTGCTCCACATGTGTCACATCCCAAGATTTTCCAAATCTGGTAATGTGAAAATAAATTAATAAAATAAAACTTTGTTTGATTTTTAGAGCCAGAAGAAACTTTTTGAATTTAATGGAACCTCAAACCCATTTGAATCAAATAAAGTCCCCAAAGGGATTCAAAAAGTTAAAACATTTTAAATAAAGGAAAACAAAATATTTTGAAAATACTATTTTGATCATTAAAATAAAAGGATTTGGTTTTCAATTGAAATAAAGTTTTATAGATAAAGATTGTTTTATAAAGCCAAATTAAACCTTGGCCAAGCTTTGGGATTAAAACATTTTATTATTTAAATTAACTAAAGTTTATTTAAATAAAATTAATAAGGATTTAATATCCAACCTTATTTAAATAAAAGGTTTTACCAATTTAAATTGAAACATCAAAACTTATTAAATTATTTAAAATAAGTTTTCCTAAATATTTGATATTCACAAATAAAACCTACTAAAGTGTTTTAGCTTTGTTTTAGATTTTAAAATAAATATTCTCAATAAAACAATCCCTAGTTGATTTAACAATGAAAGTCTATTATATTTAATTAATAATGGACTCTAAAATAAAATGTTATTTTGTTTTAAAACAAGTTTACAAGTATTTAATATTTCCAAATAAAACCTATTGAATTGGTTTTGAAAATATTTAGGTTTCAAATAAAAATTTTATATATAAAATCAAATTCTATTTTATTTAATAACTAAGGCCCATTTTATTTACTTATTAATGGACCCTAAAGTAAAAGGATTATATTATTTTAAACAAGTTTTCCAATTATTCTTTATTTTCAAATAAAACCTACTGAATTGGTTTTGAAAACATTTTGGATTTTAAATGAAGATTTTATTAAATAAAACAAACCCTATTTTATTAAATAACTAATGATCCATTTATTTAATTAATAAATGGAACCTAAAAAGATTTAAAATAATATTTTATTTTAGAATGTGAATTATGATGTTAAGCAGAACCAAATTCATATTTGAAAAGCTTGATGATTGTTTGAATCATTTTGAATGTGTTTGGTTGTTTGAATTTCAAAACAGGAAAATAGAAATAGAAAAGGAAAAAGAATCAGACAAAAAAAAAATAGTGCAAAGACCCAGCCCAACAAGGCCCAGCAAAACCAGCCCAGTCTTCTTCTCGAATAAAATAAGTAGCACCAACTTTCTTACCCACTCAGTCACAGACAAACGGGACCCACTTCTCCCTCTCACTCACTCGCTGACAACAGACCCCACCTCCTCTTATTTTTCCCCGAACCGTTTTCTTCACCGCAGAGAGAACCCGCTGAGCAGCTGACAGGTGGACCTCCCCCTCTTCCCTTTTCCCACTGATGCAACGGCCCCACTCCTCCTGTTCTTCCTCTCCACCCCGCTCGACCGTTCCTCCCGTTTCTGTGATGAATTCGCGAGCATCAATTCGCGTTAACACCGCACTTAATCGCTCCTGCAACCACACTGTCTTAATTGCCCACGCTCTCTCCTCCATTCCCCTCTGTCGCCACTCCTTCTCCGCCCCGAGGCTGCCACAATTCGACCCAGAGCTTCCTCTGTCTCCGACGACTTCCATTACCGATTCCGACTGCCACACGCCGCCCTTGCCTCGTCGACCTAGCACACATACTCCACGCATCCAGACGCATCTGTTCATACCACCCATTCACCTACGGGCGCTCCAAAACGTCGACATCAACTCCACCTATACGCCGCCGTCGTCTGTTACTTTTCCGGCGAGTCCTCCAGGTAATATCTGACCACCCCATTCTGTCTCGTTGAAGCACACACGATCACCAACCCCGTATGCATCTAACGCAACTTCTATCTTGCTCTCTCATGGCTTGTGTCGTCGCCTTCGACGATAAACAGAGAAGCCCGACGCGGACACGAACTCCGGCGAGCGATTCAAGCTAGCATAGTGCGCCCCTTCACCAGCCAGTGCCTCCTTGAGCTCCCCCAGGCATCTGCGAACACGGTGAACATCCTCTCCCTCCTTCTCGCTTCCTGTAACGCCGGCGACACCACTGACAAGCCGCCGCCGCCGCGCGTCAGAGCCCAGCGCCGCCCGCTTATGGTCGGGGCACTGAGAACCGTCCGATCTAGATCGCAGCGTCACGATAGATCCACTTAACTGAAAGGGTACGCTAGCTCTGAGCCGCTCGATCTAATTTAAATCCAACGCTCCCCAGCGACTGATCCGTGCGAACCGGTACTGGCGAATAGGAGCAAGCCACGTGGCCAGGATTTGGTTTAAAACAGAATTTGAAAACAGAAACTTTTGCAAACTTCAAACCCTTATATCTTTGGATCCACACGTCCAAATTTGACAAATTTTATATCAATGGATTCAGGAGAACAATCCCTAGCCAACCATGGCCTTAGTTTAGCAAATAGTATCTGTTTTATTTTGTTTGAATTTGCAGAAACTTTTGTGTACTTGTTTAGACTAGAAAAATTGTTTAAAAATGATTTTTGGATTAAAACCTTTGCAAAATGGTTTGTTGTGACCTTACTGACCCTAAGAACCAACCCTTGGTATTAAAAATGATTTTTGTAAGATTTAGGTTGGATTACTTGACTTAGTCATTTTCTAGCCAAATAAAAAGAATTGATTTTATTATGGAAATGTTTATGGGAAGAAAACTTTGAGTAGATGGGTTGGACCAAACCTACTGACCAAAACACCAAGTTTTGCAATAGCAACTCATTTGGTGAACCCTATGGGCTAATGCCTTAGTAAAAATATTTCTACACCACCTAAAATAACACTTTGCTTTGAAAATGGTTTTAAAGTGAAACCTTTTGCAAATGACTTGGCCACTTTAGGAAATCACCATTAGATGTACCCAAATGACTATGACCCACTAGGAACCACTTTTTCAAACAAAACAAAGCTTGGCATGCTTGCATGCATTTGTTTGACTTTGTTATTTATGTGTGTTGTTTTGCTTGATTGGTAGATTAAGTTTGTGCCTTGCTTGATTGATTTGTAGTGACTTGAAGAGTGTGATTGTTGCAAAGATCAAGAAGTGAACCTATACTCTACCAAAAAGGCAAGTGATGCTTCATACTTTTTGTCCCATTACTTTTTCTATGCATTAGTGATTTTTGCTAAGTAAAACTTGCATGGATTTTGCTAAGTATAGAACTTGCTATAGTAAAACCTAGTAGATGAATCCTTAGTAGGATTTTCCTAAGTTAGAGATTCCTACTAATACCAAGCTTAGCCTAGCTAATAGAAAACATGGGTGGAATATATATATATTTACACTATGGAAAAATATTCTAAGTCTGAGGACTTAAGTTTTGTTTAATAAAACAACTAAGTTAATGAATCACCTGGGTGGAATGGGCTTGCTTGGTGGAGAATGGTTGAGTGGTTCACAATGCCATAGGCTTGGATTGTGTATCTCACTTGTGGAATGCCACCCAGGAAACAAAGAGATTTGAGATGTCAAATGTTGAGAAGCTTCAAGTGCAACCACTTGGCAATATGGGCTCTGCCATGATCATATAGGTTGCAAGAACTTAGCCATATGGACAGTGGGTGGTAGTGTTTGTTAGGTTGGAGCGCGTCCATTTTGGTCTAAGGGAAGGCTTCTGAAAGATCTTGTCTTGGGAAACCAAGTCTTGTGGGGAAAGTGCACCACCTCTGCAGAGTGTAAAATCTAAGTACTTAGCCATGTCCCTGGTAAAGGACAATTTGAGCATCAAGACATGGAAGCAATCAAGAATCTCATCATTCAAATTTCTAAATTAAAAACTTGTGGTTTGAACAAGGGTTGTTTGAATTCTTCAATCATTGATGGAGAGATGGCTTGGTACAAGGATCTTGAAATCTTTGATTGAGAAAAATGATTTTGTCAAGAAAAACTTAGTATTTTCAAAATGATAAGGAAAATCTATTTTGAGCAATGCAAGCCTCAACTCCACTTAGCCAAATGCATATAGATGATAGATTCCACTATACTACCATAGTATCACTTGCCAATACAATTCAAATGTATTGACCCTTTGTGGCTGTAACTTGTATGTTGCAGGTTTGATTGTTTTTAGTGAAGATTGTTTGATTAGGATTACAAAGTCTACAACCAACATCTGCCTGTGGCACTTTGAAGATGAAGGACCCCATGCTTATAGTTATTCCGCTGCAATGTAATGTAATAGCCATATGAGCTATGAAAGATGTAATAAAATTATGTTATTCCTGGTTATAAAGTTATAATATGACCTTTGTTTCTTGATATTACATCTTAACTGTGGATGCTAGCTATTGATCCAGGGACTAGCATTGTAAACACAGGAGGCTCTATCTTATCCAAGATTGGGACCCCTACAACATGGTCGAGGCATGGCATTCCTCGCACCATTTCCATGGCACTGAGCCGCTTCAAGGCCTCGAACTGAAGGTGCCCGAAGCGCTCATGCCACTTCCAAGCCTCTTCGTCCCGACGAACAGCAAGACAGGGGGTTGTGCCACCTGAACGCTAAGGACATAGAGCCGATTTGCACTTTGGTTACCTTGGAAAGAAGGTGATGATGGAGATCCCAGATGCGTAGGATCCCAAATGGAGTTCCACAGCACATGGATGTAGTAGACACCGGTGAGGAGCTAGTGCTCTCTAGTCTTGGTGGTGAAGATGACGGAGCCGACACCCTTATTCCCCACGGCGGAGGCATCCTGTAACATCCTAGCATTAGAGCTTAGAAATAATCTTAACTCAGATGTGTGCATTGCATTCATGCATAGAAAATCCGAATAATTTTCGCGCTTTTAAATAAAAACTTGTCAAAGTGATTGAAGATTCTATTAACTTGATGGAATTGAAGTAGATCATCAAGTTGATTGCGATAAGTATCAATATGATCTTAGCTAAAACCTTATTTTTGGGTAAAGATGATTTAATCTAAGGGTAGATCAAATGAAATAAAACTAAACCACAATAATTGCTTAATGATTAATATTATATCCTTAAGTGATCATCCCATAGTATTCATCACAACAACCTATAAATATCAAGCTATGAATATAACTCAAGTACCAAGAATTTAATAACTAAATCTTGACCTATCTTGTTCTCATATATTCCTACCATAAAGGTCATGGTAATATTTAACCTTAACTCTTTAGTTGTATTGAGTCGGAAGGAAAGCAAGTCAAGACCATTCACCACATATGTTTATTTCCATATTAATCCTTATCATCTCTATGGAATCTTATCCTAATATCTGTTGAAAATCAATGTTGGGTAATCAACTATTGATTCATCAATTCTTAGCCTATCAATTCTTGATTTATCAACTCTTGTCTTTATCATAGCATTCATTTTAAAGCCTTTAGAGAAAGAAGTAAGAAGAGGTAAGTGGTAATGCTAGTTTTAGATATCATCTATAGGATGGGAGTTTTTGAAGAGAATCAGATCAATATGATAATTGATGGAGTTAACTCACTGCTGAATGGATAGAAGAGTTATTTGAAATAAAGGTATATGTGATAACAAAGAGGATTGTAAGGATGAATACTAAAGATATTTACCAGGATTAATCCTATTGGATCAAGTAGATATAGTCAATGAGTAATATCTCATAGTCAGGTAGAGATACTAAGAAGATAATTATAATAGAATTGTAATGTTGTATTAATAAAATCCTTGAATAGCCAACTGGAAACCTAAGCCATAAATGATCAAAGGATTATAATGATCATGATCAAGTCACTAAGAGTGAATGATTATATCATGTATAAGTGACATTGGTGGATAGAACATGATTAAACCCTAGTATAGATATGTTATCCTAGATGAGTTAGGACAAGTCACAGTGGTATATTGTGAAGTTGGAGTATGAGTTATTGGAGATAAGTAGTGATAAGATAGTATGACAAAGCTGATGCTACAGTAACATTAAGTTATTGAAGTAGTAATTTTCCTCTTAGATAATACTAAACACTTGAAGGAAGTAGGATTTGATATATATATATATATATATATATATATCTATTGGAGTAATATTAGTGATGGATGATAAAGGAAGTGTATAAATGGAGTTAGAAGTAACTACTTAATGGATTAGAGGTTATCATTATCAGAGTAGTTTAATATAACCAAGTATAGATGTGAGCAGATTATGAAAAGCTTTAGTAACAAGCATCTCAGATTTATAAGTGAGATTACAAAGTAATTGTGAAGTAAGAGAGTAATCATCCCAGTGGAATTGGATTCATTAGAAATATCCTAACGATGAGAATTATCTCTATGATGAAATCATGTATAGCTTTAGTGTCAAGCTCATTGGATTTACTAATGGATTTAGAGGGAGAAGTTAGTAGTAAAGGTCATCATGTTAACACATGATGATGGATATGAAGGAGTAGTATATCTAGGAAAGGAATTCCTCAAGTAAGAGATAATATTTATAAAGTATGAAGATAGGAATTCTTCATAAACACTCAACCTTAAATCTATAATCAAACTGAATGTCTATTTCATCTATGTGATCACTCATTTTATTTCCATAATTGCTTATAGGAATATTTTCTGATAGAAAATCACTTAAGCATATCTTGCCACTACAAAACATTAAAATTTTATGTGTGAGATACTATAATTATCAATTCTATCTCTTAAGCCATCCTAGATAATAACCCCACTATTGTATTTTGGATTGTGATACCATTCATAAACATAAGCATGAAGATAATATGTCTTAACCATTAATCTTTATCCATGCCTATGCAAGGATATATGTATATTAAATCTCCTAAAAGTCATGGTTAACATTTATAATTCTAAACCCTAACTTCTATTTCAATCATGATTATCAATGTATAATTAATGTCATAACCAAGATTATTAAAAACATTATTTACCTTTTAGTGGAATTGGGATAATAGAATTTACCATTTGAAGAACCTTACTAATTAAATCATCTTATATATAATGATTTCTATGTAATAATAAATATGGATACATTCTTTGCATATCCTTAACTATCCTAAATAATTCTCATTACATTCCTTAAGAGGAAATAAAAATCATTTTTATAAGATCATAAACAAATCCTGAAACCCTAATGTCTATTTGTTCTATTTAATAAAAGAATATCCCATATAATTATGAAAATTATAAATACAAAAATACATAGAGAGAAAACTAGTTATCGTTAACCTCTGCATTATTCTAATAATTACACAATAGTTTTTAGTAGTTTATACCTTATGAAGATTAAATTTGAAATTTATTTGTAACATAGAAAATAGAAATAGAAAAGAATTATAAAAGGGAAAGGAAAAGCAGCAACAGTCAGTGTTGGCCCACGGCCCATTTCTCGTTCCTTTCTATCTTGTCATTCTTGTTTGCACTTGCTTTTGTTGTTTCCTTCGTTCTTGCCTTGACCTTGCCTTCCTTCGCAGTTCTCTTCTCTCCTTTGCTGTAAGCCCGGCTCGCAGCACGCCTTCTACCTCGCCGCCCCGCGGCCCTCTATTCCAGCCGGACGCTCCTTCGACGGCCGCGCCGTCTCCCACTACTAAAATCCCGCCCCCGCCAGAGCCGGCGGTTGTGGCCCAGCCGACTCCCTCCACGCCGGTGCGTGTGGCGAGTCAGCCGGACGCGACTTTCAGCCCGGGTGGGGGCTCTTCAGCCGGTGCAGGAGGCTCACGGTGGTGGTGGAGGACGTCGACTCCGAAGAGGAGGCGATGGTGCAGTGGCTGGCGGCTGCCCGTGATGCCCCGGTTGCCTTAGCCGGACCCGTGGCGCCACTCCCCGTGGAGGAAGGGCCGTCCCTGCAAGCCCTCGAGGGCAAACTCGAGGCCAGGGTCAGGGAGCACCGACAGCTCCAAGCGACGATGGCGGCGCCAACGAGGCCGCTACGGCGCAGCTGGCGACGGTGCAAGGGACCGCGCTGAGTAAGTTCTATGTCTTGCTTCCTTCTCTCTCTGTTTGTGTTTCTAGCTACATTCTTACATTCCCTTACTCCTGCCTTGCCACAACTATTCTCGTATGTGCCAAGCACGAGATTGACCGGCTGACGCGCTCCAACGCGCGCCACAGCTGGGACAACTCTGCCCTCCGCCTACAGAACAAGGAGTGGCACTCCCGGGTGAACCAGCTGGTGGCCACCCTAAAGGAGCATGACGAGGCCCTCGCTAGCTGGGCCACCGCGTTCGATCTCCTGGATCAGGAGGTCACCCGGCTGAAGGAGCACAATGCCTTCCTCAACGACGAGCTGATGAACATCGTCCACATTGCCAAGGGTAAGTTCGACTTCCCTTTCTTTTCATTCGTTCGATAGGTATTGCCGGGTTTTCTTTTTGACTTGCCCCCCCCTCTGATCACATGGCTTCTACCCACAAGTAGATGCCCTTGCCTACGACCGGGTGCAGCAGGTCGCTCCGGGTGAGATGGCCAGCGTCCGGGATCTTGTGGCGTAGCTTTGGAAGGATGCCGCCAATCTCTACATGGGAGCCCTGGCTATCAAGTTGGGCGACACGCCATGCGCCATCTACCGGCTCCGTGACCTCACCACACGCGCCGGCTCCGAGATGGCCTTGGCATTGATGCTCTCCTGGTACATGGACGCACGGCTCGACAAGCTGGTGGACGGCTTCCGGGCCGGCACGGATCTTCCCGTCGTGCGCTAGGACAACCCGGGGCTCTGCTCCACTACCACCACGATTGCCAGCTACGCCGACATCGACGAGGTGCTGACGGAGAGTGAAGCGAGCACGGGGTCGGAGGGCGGTGCAGAGGCATCCTCCCAGCCGAGTGGGGCCGGCTCGGCTCCTCCCCATGGCAAGGGCCCGGCAGCATGAAGAAGATGAAGACCCCAGGATGCCGGGTGTAATTGTGGATAGTTTTTTCTTTTGGTACTTGTGCTTGAAAACTTCGGATCTGTGGGGGCTTTGTCCCCCGCCGTTTAATTAATCGTCTAGCTGGGTCTTGCCTTCGTGCACCCACTTATGCTTATCTTTTGTCTGATTGATTTATCCGGCTGGTCCATTCCTGTCGGTCTTATCTTGCTTTTTGACTTGCACGGTTGCGAGTCTTTTAACTTGCGCTTCCCTTCTTCTATTATGCTTTCTGACCTGGTAACGATCTGCCGACTTGCTTTGGCCGGGTAGCACTTCTGCTAGCCGGGCAGTACATTCTTCCAGTGGGGGCGTGCTAGCGCACCCACTGGGTGTAGCCCCCGAGATTCGGAATAGCTGGAGTAGCTAGGTGTTTCGAATCTTCAAAAACTCTTGCCTTTCACCTTGTCTTTCCCAGTGCGACTTGCTTAGCCGGAATTGGGAGACTGCACCGTAGTCCGGCTATACATATCCGGCCGTTCCTTGGGCCTTTTTCTCTATTACTTTCCTTATCTTGTCTCTCTTTCTTTCTTTCCTCTTTCCATCTGTCCATCTTTCCATCTTTCTCTCTTTCTTTCCATCTTTCCATCTTTCTCTCTATCTTTCTTCTCTCTTTCCATCTTTCTCTATTTATTTCTTATCTTGACTGGATATATCTTCCTAACATACCCGACTAGCGGTGTTAGACGGGCGGGAGAGGCTGTGCCTCTGCAAAAAAGAGTCTTGCCACCTTGCTTTCCATCTGGCTCCGTCTTTCTCCGTCCACTTGGTACACCCTTAAGCCGGACGCTGCATGCTTCCAGTGGGGGCGCACTAGTGCACCCACTTGGTGTAGCCCCCGAGATTCGAAGTGGCTACCGTAGATAGGTGCTTCAACTCTTTTCTATCTTTGATTTTCGGCTCAGTGGAGTTTGTGCAAAAATAAAAACACGAAAATGATTTCTTATCAATACATTGTTATGTTGTACTTATTTCTACTATCCGACTAGAATTTCTCTTTTTCGAAAACTAGCTCGTGCTTTTCTGAACACTTAGTCACTTTCTCGTGCGCAAATGCTGTCTCTTCATCCGATTTGTCCATCTTGTTTTTGCGCAGCTGCTGCGTGTCGATGAGGTAGTAGGAGTTATTGTGCAGCACTTTGCTAATGATGAAGGGGCCCTCCCATGGAGGGGATGACTTATGCATGTTCTTCGTGTCTTGTATCATCCAGAGAACTAGGTCACCATCACAGAACATGATGGGCCGGATACGGTTTGAGTGATATCGGCACAGTCCTTGCTGGTAGATGGATGATCTGTACAGGGCCAACTTGCGGGCCTCCTCGAGGAGGTCCACGCTAGCCTCCATTGCCTCCTGGTTCTCCCTCTCCGTGTAGAGGAGCTTGCGGGGTGAGTCGAACTCGATGTCTGCCGCGAGGACCGCTTCCGAGCCGTAGGTGAGGAAAAATGGGATGAAGTCGGTTGAGATGTTCGGAGTGGTGCGGGGACTCCATAGCACAGTCGTGAGCTCCTCGATCCAGCAGTTGGGTGACCTCTCAAGAGTCTCGATCAACCGGGGCTTGATTCTGGCTAGCACCATGTCGTTGGCTCTTTCCACCTGCTCGTTGTACTGCGGGTGCGCGACGGATTCGAGGTCTAGTCAGATCCCCTTGTTGTGGCAGAATCGAGCGAAGTCCCCCTTGGCAAAGTTCGTGCCATTGTCGGTTATGATGCTATGGGGGTACCCAAACCAGATGATGATGTCATGGAAAAAGGTGACGACCGTGGAACCGTCCAGCTTCTGGATCGGCTTCGCCTCGATCAATTTGGTGAACTTATCCACCACCACCAGCAGTTGGGTCATGCCGTCTGGGGCTCGCTTGAAGGGGCCAACCATGTCCAGGCCCCAGACGGCAAAGGGCCATGTGATCGGTATGGTCTTGAGCGCTGACGTCGGCATGTGGCACAGCTGGCCGAACTACTGGCATCCATTGCACGCGCAAACCAGCTGGTCCGCGTCCTCCGAGGCGGTTGGCCAGTAGAACCCGTGGTGCATTGCCTTCGACACTAGGGCGTGAGAAGAGGTGTGGTGACCGGACTCCCCCTGGTGGATTTCCTTCAGCAGCCGTTAGGTGGTATCCGCGTCGACGCACCGCTAGAAGACGCCTGCGGCGCTGCGCTTGAATATCTCCTTTTTGATGATGGTGTACGTGTGCGCGTGGCGCCGGATCTGCCTTGCCTCCACCTCGTCAGCCGAGAGCTCGTCATTGAGGAGGTAGTTCATGAAGGGTTGGGCCCAGGATGGCACTTCCCGGGTGGTGAAGATGCTAGCCGGCATGACCTGGAGCTTATCCGGTGGTCGGACGGGTGAGATGCCCCAGTCGGAAGCCCCCGAGTCCTTTCCCTTGCTCGATGATGGCTTGCCTGAGGAGGAGGAAGCCCCGGGGCCTTTCGAGCCGGAGGGCACAACAACTGGGCCCGACTCTTTCGAGCTGGCAACCCCCGGGTTAGCTACCCATATGATGGACTCGGATTCCGAAGAGGGGTTTATGATGGGCTTGCAGAGTGCTCCAAGGATACTCTTGGCGGGATGGCTGCTCTAGTGGATCCGACTCGCACGAGCGTGTCAGCTGCCTCGTTGTTGGCGTGGGGAACATGATGGAATTCACATCCCTCGAAGCCGGCACTGAGAAGCTGAAATTGGAACCGATACAAAGCCATGTTGGCATCCTGAGTGTCCCACTAGCCGGATACTTGATGCACCACTAGATCCGAATCGCCAAAGCAAAGGTTCCGGCGGATGCTGATGTCTTTCAGGATCCGGAGTCCGTGTGCCAGGGCTTCATACTCGGAGACATTGTTCGAGGAAGTGAAGTGGATTTGCATCACGTACTCCAGCCTGTCTCCCTTGGGAGAGGTGAGCACGATGTCGGCTCCCAAGCCCCCGCGCATCTTCGAGCCGTCGAAGTGCAGCTTCCAGTAGTCGGAGTCAGGAACCGGTGGCAGGTACTGGTTTTCCGCCCAGTCAACAAAGAAGTCCGCCACCGCCGGACACTGTCATGACCCAAGATCAGGGCTAGACAAATACCAGATCCTCATCTGATATAAGCCTAACCTAAATTCCGAAGCGCGAAGGGAAAGATCGGTAACATTAAAGAACATACAAACCATACATTAAGAAGGTAAACTCTTAAGAGAGTTACAAACCAGACATACAAGCCAGGGGTCATAAACCCCTCATTACAACCAACAACGGAAGCAAACAAGTTGTTCTAAACAACAAACTTAGCAAAGGGCCTAAGAGGCCTTCAATAGAAGTAGCGACCCCTCCATAGATCCTAGGCTGCTGCCCGGGAACCCCGACTACTCATCGACTTCGACGTAGAAACCACCTTCAGTTGGAGTAGCTTCATTTGTAGAAAAACATCAATGAAGCAAGGATGAGTACAGGGTGTAATGCGCAAGACTTATGGCTAGTGGAGTTATTTTGAATAAATCCATCTTTTGTTTTCAAAACAAGAGGGACAAGAAACTCGTCTAGTAAGATCATTTTCAAAAGGGGTATGAAGACTACAACTGAACATCTCTTCCCGGTCTACCCCCTCAAACAACCCCGAGGAAGTACTCCGGATCTCACATTAGTTGGCCAGTTTTAGCATTCAGTTATAATTATCTATGATCTTCACGTCTGTTCCCAAGTCGTCCATAACCGTGGACACGACTTTTCAAAAATATTAGTAACCCTGCAGGGGTGCACAACTTTACCCACACGTACCAACTGATTCTTAATGCCAAATTATTAGCCCTCTTCCTTCGAAGGACGACAGAGAGTGGTTAACCACGACCTTTACCTTGATTTTGCCGAGACCATGAGTCACACACTAGGGAGATGCCGCCTTAACGGGTCAAGTCCCGAAGCCGGTCCCTAATGATGTGTGCAGGGTTCAAGATTACGGATGTCGGGCATCTCTTGTTCCTGGCCACGCTTACCTACATGTTATGAATGCACCTCCTGCACCTCCATTCAAGAACAACCAATATGCGTTTGTCGAATGGAAAGCCCGAACTATGTGACTCGTGGAATCTACTAGGGAATTTAGTTGGTCGAGGGGGTTTCTAGGCCCCCGTGTGGTTGTACGCTCATCTTGGTTCAAGAGGCAAGAACATCGGGTCCTAGGGGTGGCAAGTATGGGACTGCAAAAACCACAACCCATGTGGCCTCCCATACAATCCTTATCATGTTTAGTATTCATCTCTGGTCACATTACCACATCCTACAATACTAGATTCATTCGCATCTCCGGTGCATCACTAAAACGATCAGCATCGAACCACTAAGCATGGCTAAGCTTGACTGAACTGTGGCACTAGCGATGCTCATAAGCCAAACCCTAGTTATGCTAGGAGCAGTGGATCAGGTAGTATAGTTCACAAAGGGAGACATGCATCAGATAGGATTATTGTATCTACTAATAAAACACTGTTGAACCGAATGCATATGGCGAGAATGAAATACTTTGTAAACATAGGATTCATATGTATGAGTGGGGTTTCGCTTGCCTTGTCCGTTGTTGGACTAATACTTCTCTTCGGTGGCGTTGACTTCAGCCTCGGGTTCAGTTCCTATTCGCGAAGAACCAATCACCAGAAAAGGAAAAGCAACACTCAACACATGGAATGTGCAATGCTCATACAATATGGATGATATGACAAGTGAAATAGTTTTATGAACCCTAGAACATGTTTAGTCACTTTAAACAGGGTCCGAGAGGTCCAAACCCAAGAACAGGGGATCCTCGAAATCACCTATGGGGTTCAATTGGTTCTTCTAAATAAACTTTCCATCAAAGTTGGTTAACAATTTATGATTATAGCTTATTTAGACAGGTTTCATTTTTCTGATCATTTTGGTATATTATTTGTATTTTTCTGATGTAAAATGAATTAGTTATGATTTTTCTCAATTTTAATCCATTTATAAATCATTTTTGGAATATTTAAAGTATTTTCCAAATTGGGCCCACATGTCAGACTTTTATTAATTTTAGAAAACATTTACAGAAAAGATTAAAACTCTTATAGGTATGGCCCACTTGTTAGGGATTTTCATTTACAGAAATAATTACAGAATTCATTTATAAAATCGATAAAAGAAAAAGAAAAGAATATTGCACAGGCATGACGTCATGCTGACGTCATCCAGACCTTGATCCTCAGATCGATGCTCGATCATCGATCCCTTGCGAGCGGGGCAGCGAGAGCAGGGGCGTTCGAAGCAGCGCATCGCGCTGAGCATGCTAGTGGCGGCGCCGTTAGTTATTGGTCACCGGAGCGTCACCTCCGACGAGCTCCAGCGGCGACGGCGTCGGGCTCACGCGGGGAGGGCAGTACAGGGGGAGAGAGAGAACGGAGGGCACCACGAGGATCAGCAGCTCACCAGGAACACGGTAGGGGTGGTGATGAGGGCGGGCGAGCTCGGGAACAACGGGGATCAACGGAGACCGACGACGGTAGGAGCTTCCGATCCTGGCGATTGAGGTCGCGCGCGAGGGGGAAAAGTAGCTAGGGGAAGTAGTTGAGCACGGCGGTTCCAGTGGTGGCGTCGGCTAAGGCTGGGGTCGCCAGAGACGGCGATGGCGAGAGGTTGCCGATGAACTAGGGTTCGGCCATGGCGAGAATAAACGGGGAAGAGAGGGGGGACTGGCGGGCTAGGGTTCTCCGGTGGCGATGTGGGACTCTTATAGAGGACGCCGGGCGGTGCCACGCATCTTGGAGCACGCCAGCGATGGAGGCGCTGCCCGTGAGCTGCTTAGCTCGATCGGGAGGTGGAAGACAGCCGACAGAAACGACGAATCAATACGGGGCCAGGTTGGGCCACTGCTGGGCTGGCTTGGGCCCTGGGTGGGATGGCTGGGGAGCGCGTGAGCGACGGGGAGAGAGAGAGGGAGAGATAGGCTCAGCCCAGAGAGCTAGGTTTAGCTATTTTTTCTAGGAAACTGTTTTCTTTTTCTGTTTTTTCAATTTTTGTTTGTATTTCCAAATTCCAAACTGTTTTTAGTATTTCAAAATTACCAGAGACTTTTTAGAGAGCTATGGAAATATTGGGGAACCCTTTTATTCATTTTGGGTTCCATTCTTTTTGATAATTTTCAATATACAAAACCATTTGAATGGTTTTGAGAGGGAAAGAAATAAGGGTTTTGCTTATGTTTGTTTGATTTAACCAATGTGCAACTATTATGCATCCATGCAATGCTCAAACATGTCTTTATTAGTATTACACAAAAGGGTGGTATGTTATAGAGACTTGATGGTGATCTGCGGCTTGTAATGGATGCAGTATGCGGCCAGCTCGATGGCCCACTTGGCTACCCGGCCCATGGTTTCCTTGTTGCCGAAGATATCTCCCAACTGTGCGTTGGACACCATGGTGAGTGGATGCTCCTGGAAGTAGTGCTCGAGCTTCTTGCAGGCTAGTTACACGCCGTAGCACATATTCAGGTAGTGGGGGTAGTTAAGCTTGGAGAGGGAGAGCACCTCGTTGAGGTAGTAGATGGGTCGTTAAACCAGTTGGGCCTTGCCTTCCTCATGACGCTCCACTGACAGGATGGCGCTGACGACCCGGTTGGTGACGGCTATATAGAGGAACATCGGCTCCTTATCAGCCGGCGTGGCGAGAACCGGCGCTGTGGATAGCATGCGCTTTATTTCATGGAACGCGGCATCCACCTGCATAGTCTAGGTGAACTTGTCCGTCTTCCTCATCAGCTGGTACATTGGTAGTGCTTTCTCCCCAAGCCGGCTGACGAATCGGCCGAGGGAGGCCAAGCACCCGGTGAACTTCTGGACGCCAAGCAAGCTCTTGGGTGTGTGCATCCTCTTAATGGATGCGATCTTCTCCAGATTGGCCTTGATCCCTCGGCTCGACACGAGGAAGCCGAGGAGCTGCCGGCTGGCCTGCCGAACACGCACTTATCTGGGTTCAGCTTCATATGGTACCGGTTAAGGTTCGTGAACATCTCACCAAGGTATTCTAGCAGGGTCTTCTTCTCCTTCATCTTGATCATGATGTCGTCCATGTATGCGTGCACATTCTAGACGATCTATGAGTGCAAGCATTTCTGCATGCAACGCTAATAGGTAGCACCTACATTCTTCAGGCCAAATGGCATGGTTTCATAGCAATAAGCCCCGTACGGGGTGATGAACGATGTTTTCAGTTGATCGGCCAGATTCAGCTGGATCTGATTATAGACGTAATAACAATCAATGAAGGAGAGCAGAACGCAGCCGGTCGTAGAATCAATCACTTGATCAATACGGGGCAAAGCAAAAGGGTCTTTCGGACAGGCCTTATTCAGGCTCGTGTAGTCGATACACATGTCCAGTCCTCGAATGGCTAGTCGCTGAAGTTCAGAGGCTAGGCACTTAAGAATTTCTTCGACATCTAGTCTCCGAGTGGCTAGTCGTTGAATTTCAACGTCTAGGCACTTAGGAATTTCTTCGATGTCTAGTCCCTGAGTGGCTAGTTGCTGAATTTCAGCGGCTAGGAACTTAGGAATTTCTTTGATGTTTGTTGATATTTGGTCGTGTATGTGCAGGGCCTCCAAAGCGAGTCGGTGGAGTGACTGGCCGCCAAAGAGCATCTGGAGAAAGACCTCCGCTCCATGCAGGAGGTGAACAAACAGCTGCAAGATACTGCTGGTAGGTTTTCGAGGTATCCCTCTCCCTAACTGTCTTGTTTCTGGTTTTGATCTCACGCTTCCGTCGCTTCAGAGGGCCACTCGGCCGCGGTGGCGAAGGCTCACGAGGTCTTGGTCCCTGTTGGCGAATTGATGGCTGCCTAGTCATTGTTGACCATCGTAGAGAAGCGAGTGGCCGAGCTGGAGCGAGAGCTCAAGGATGCAAAGGCGGAGGCGAGCTCGGCGGATGAGAGGGCTATGGCGGCTATCGCTGCCGCGGTGGAAGAGAAGAACGTATCGGATGCTCTTGTCGCATGGCTACAGACCGATTTGTTGGGTCTTCAAGACTTCATTACGGGGCGATGCTGTCCTCTGATTGGTGAGTTCCTTCGTCTTGTTGTTTGATTGTACTAGCGAGTCCCCGAGCGGGCGGGTTGCTGTTGTCATTGTGTCCCGAGGGGGTGGATTTGAGTCGTGCATCCTTCTGATGCTGAGTTGCTTGTGCTCCCGTAGGGAAAATTATTGATGACGAGCCCGAGGCGCAGTCGTACGAGCCCGAGGCGCAGTCGTACGACACGCTGGTGGACTCTGCCGCCCTTTAAGCGACCTGTATTCGCGCGTACCTTCAGGAGATCTCGCCAACGGAGGTGATCCCCAACGAACTCACTGAGGTCTGGCACTACCTGGAGAGGGCTCCAGCAGTTCTGGAGTTCATGTCACGGTCGGCTTTCCGCTATGGGGCTATGACTGCGTTGAGGCTTGGGATCACGAACTTTCTTGATGACCTCGACCTCGACGACTTCACCAGCGGGTATCCCCCGTTGTCTGGCTCGGTCAAGATCTCCGACGTGCTGAAGTTGACCGACCGGGCCAAGGTCTACTCCGATCGGGTGTTGGCGATGGACGATTGTAACATCCCAGCATTTAGGAACTAGCGAAGGGTAGAATTAGGAATATGGAATGTTGCATGCATCCATTTGTGAAAATGTGGGTAAAATTTTCGCCAAATAAAAACCTTAAGTGATCAATGTTTCTTTCATACTTTGATATTAGGTTTAGTCTTAAAGGATGATTGTTATAAACTTTGAGATGATCTTTAAGGAGTTATGTGTTTTAAAATGAATTTGAATTTTAAACTTGAGTGTTTGAGTTATAATTCAAAAAAATTAGGGATCAGTTTTGAATCATTATTTAATTAAGAAACAAGTATTATAACTTAAATTCTATCGAAAGAAAAACAATAATGAATATGAAAATTATTTCATATTATCAATATATAAACAAGTTACAAAGAATGTAACTTACTGAAACTATTTTCAAACTTCACAATTTACAAAAGAATAAAGAATACGAATATTCTTTATTAATAATAATATAATCTTTATTACAATTGAATAAAATAAAGATTACAAAAATAATAAAAATAAAATTACAAAAGTATGAAGAAGATTACAATGGACTATATACTAACTATTCTATAACTAAACCTAAACTAAATCTTCATCTTTATATTTGTACCTACAAAACAAATAGAAAATATTGAGAGAAATAAAAGATTAGTGTTAGTATTATTTCTCTCAAATATGTCAGTGAAGTGCACTTGACAAATTCGTCATTGAGAAGTTTATAAAAGGGGCAAGTTTCACCAATACGAAAGAATTCATCTTTCACAAATTTAAAGCCAGAAGTCAAATGACAGCCAAGAGGGACAAATTCACCAGCCAGGTGAAAGTAACTTGGTAAGAGTAAGTTTCAAAATTATGAACATATCCACAAGTGCATAGCAAGCACACAGGCAGGACACACACCAACATGCATGTGGTGTGTTGTCAACGCCACAGAACAGCCCAAACTCACAAAACCACAAGCACAGCCATGGGAGGCACTAGTGCATCACGCCACAGTTTGCACACAAGAACAGCCAGACTAGACAGCGGCTTATCAACCACATTAGCCCAACCAAACCACCAAGGATCAACCAAGCATCACCAGTATGGTGACATAAGGAGGGGGATAGATCAGGTGGACAGCAAGATCAAGCCCAGGAGCTAGGAGGAGCAGGTTAGCTCAAGATCAAGCACAGGAGTCCAGCAAAACCAGATCAAGATCATCATCACCAACTTACTACACCATCATCAGATTTTGTGGTGAGTTTCATAAAACCTTCACATGATCTGATCATCTTATTCAGAGAGAAGCATGTGTTGTTTTATAAAACAAACCCTCAGAAAGCACCCAAGTGGGGTGAATCCATCATAGGGATTTTTAAACTCTAAAAGCAAACAACAAAGTACCACAATCCAACCAGAGCTCAGAGCAACACCCTTGCTCTGGTTGTCACACTATATTGAATCATACATATACCTATGATCTATTTCTAGGCACATCCCTAAAGGAAAGGTAGCACCGTAGAAACAAATCTTTGGGATCCATAAAATGATCAAGCTCACTATCATTTTTTCCAAGCTTTGATTCAATAAAGAATAGCTGATACCACTACCAGGACGATATAGATGAACCAATTAGATAAGATCTGAATCCCTAAGACTCATACCAACATCATTGGTCTTAGGGAATTCAGAGAAGAGCATCTCTATTTATCTTATAAAGCCAAGTTTGTCTTAAGCCTCAAACAACCCAATCAATAGATTAGATTTATTCTAGTATGCCATACCATGAAGGTGTCATAAGAACAATCCAATATGAATCAGGAAAGACAGTAAATCATCATAGATTCAGACAATCAACTAACTAATCATCTTCCTGTTAACACAGTAATCATAACTAGGATATTCCTATGTTACACTTCACTGTTTGAGATCATAATGATCTCAAACCACATGTTAATTTCCAAGCTAATAGCACTAAGACAGTAGCTGTATCCTATCATAATCATGACCATGAATCAAATAAACAGTGGAAAGCTATCAAATCATTGGCTTTACCAAGCATGTTTCCCAAAAAACTACATCATCTGAATCAGATGCAATCCAAGCATCAAATCATCTAGTAAGCCACCAGAAACATCATAGATCATTTTAAGCAACAGATGGGGTGGTCCTTTTGTCCAGGACTACGGGCCACTAGGGCCCAAATAAGTATAACTAGCCCAGAAACATTTCCAGGCCTATTTTAATAAAAAGAAAAAGACCAAAATACCCATGGACTTAAATAAATCTTAGAAAATAAAATAAATGTCCAAAAATTACAAGTAAAATATTTCTGGATTCACCATAATCCACTTTATCCAAATAAAATAAGATATACAATTTTGGACATTTAAATTTTTATAAGAATTTTGTAATTCATTTATTCCTTATGGAATTTTACAGCTCCTCCCAGTCATTGGATACTAATCAAAATTATTTTTCTGATATACAGAGATATGGCACCAAAGTTTCCAAAATAGACTTTGGTAAGGAAAGAGGAGACTCTTGATGATTATCAAGGATCATTCACAGACCAACTTCGTCAACTTTTAAAGCTTTTTAGTTGTCCAACTAGAATTCCAGTGAACACTATCACTTACCTTGATGGCCGAATGTTATCCAAGTATCGTGTGAGTATCCAACTTCTAGAGAAGCTTGGATTATATCATGATCTACCTATAGGGGAAGGTAGGAGTCATTTAGCAACATATCATGTTGTTGTTGTAGAGGCAATAGCCAATATGCGGGAGCGGAAAGCCAAGGAGCTAGAAGGTAGCACATTCTTTGTGATACCTCATGATTCTATAGACTCGGAGCCTATACCGGATCATCTTACTTTGGTTAAGAAGCATCCTAAGTTAGCTTCCAAGTTTATGGATAGATACTGAACACTCGTTGCGTCTTTTTATAAGACCCATCAAGTGATTGTTAAAGACAAAAATGACATGTTAGATGATCTAACTGATCCGGAAAGGTGGAAACAGTTAGCATTCCAGTTAGAGAAAGAAGCAAGTAGTAGTGCAACACAAGTCTTTAAGGATATACCAATAGATCCTGAATCTTTTATACCATATCCTTATTCACCAAGACCTGAACCTATACATGATCCTACTATGGATATGCGGTATGCAGTACCATAGGGCTCAGAGGATGGTTCTGACTCAGAACTTCCTATTGAGAATTCGGATGGTTGGAGAATGGGATCATATGATGTATCTCATGAACACCAAATGTCCACAGATGGTTTTGATAGAAATGTTGGACAATCTAGTTGGATGGGTGAAAGAATGAACCCTCATAATAGAAGTAGAAATACCATGTCAATAGATAATCAGGATGAAGTAGAAGATCCTGAGGAAAGAGTGTTTGAATCATCAACATCTTCTCAAAACCCAGGGAATATACATTATCCAGTGTTTAATTATCTTGCCCACGAGAGCACCTGGGAAGCAGCAGGATCTGCGTATCCTGTTGACAACTCAAGAAATGAAGCTCAGGAGATGCAGGTTGGAGATAATGTTGAATATGTTTCTGAAGACTTTTTAGCTGAGCTGGAGGGAGTCAATGCGCTCAGGTTGAGTAATGACTCAAGTCCTGACAATTAAGATACAGAGTATATTCCTTCTGGAAGGCCATATGTTCCACAAACTGTGCAACGAACCACACGTCATCACGGTTGGACATCAGGCATGTACGATGAGCGTAGTTACTACTAGAAGGAGGCAATTAGTTAGCAGTATCAAGTACTATGTATTGTACCCCAAGGAATAAGGTAGTTTTGTGATTATACCTATATGGTATATGTTGTAATGAATTTGTATCATTATGATATTATGTAAAATATGTGAAATGCATATTTGGATTTTCTTTGGATCTTCATTGTGTGACTAGTTCTGTGCGTAAAGTCGACCTCAGAAAACATGTGCATGATGTAATTATGAGTATTCACTTTATGTTGCAGGACTACAGGGTCATGGATACGGGTGTAGGAATGGAAACTGAGCAGCACCGGATGGAGCGAGAGGACAAGGAAAAGGCCGATGCAGATGAAGCAAACCAAGAAGCATTACCACCACCACAACCAATGAGGCCGTTAATGGAGCAGAATTTTATGCAATGCATGCAAATGATGTAAGAAACCCAGAATAAGTTCATGGAAGAGTTGCTGGGGTGAGCAAATCAGAGGGCACCTGAAGGTGGAGGAGTGAGTCTATCTGATTTCCAGAATGCAAGGCCATTACCTTTTGCATCAGCTCTTGAACCAATGGATGCAGAGGACTGGATAGCAGATACTGAAAGGAAGCTGAAAACTGTAGGTTGCAATGATGAGGAGAAATTGAGATATGCAACTCATTTGCTGACTGGACCTGCAGCATCATGGTGGGAAAATCAGTTGGCCATGCAACGACCAGGAAGGGAGTTTACCTGGTTAGAGTTCAAGCAGAGATTCCGTGAATATCATGGTCCGGAAAGTGTCATGGAGTTGAAGAGAAGAGAATTTGAGGAGCTTCAGAAAGGATATACGAGTGTCATGAAGTACATCCAGGAGTTTAGTCAACTGTCTCGCTATGCTGAGGAGGATGTCAACACTGAAGAGAAGCGGAAGAAGCGTTTCCTGCGTGGATTAAATCCATTTGTGAGGATGCAGCTAAGGTTAGCCAATAAGAAAACTTATCAGCAGTTATTGGATGCAGCCATTACTTTTGAAGATAACTACAAGAATGTCCAAGAGGACCGGAGGAAGAGACCCAAGAAGGAAACCAAGAGGATTCAGGCAAGCAAACCTAAACCTAACCTGGAGTTCAAACCTCGGAATAGGAATTATGGCAACAACAACAATAACAATAACAATAACAAGGGAAGTGGTGGAAATCAATCCAATCGAAGAAGGAATGTTATTTGTATCAATTGTGGAATTCCAGGGCATTTCCAGAGGGAATGCAAAAAGCCTGTATTGATCTTTTACTGTTGTGGTCAGAAGGGGCATATCAAGCCAGATTGTCCGAGCAAACCACATGGAGGATGGCCTACCAAGGGAGGAGGACAAGCCAGTGGAGGAAATGGCCAGCTCAATAAAGGAGGAAATAATGGCAAGAACAACAATGGCAAGAGAAACCGACCTACCGGGAAACTGAACTATGCAACCCTTGAGGAGGTGGATAATTCGGAGCATGTAGTGATAGGTACGCTCAATCTCCTTACGAATCCGGGCGAAGTTCTATTTGATACTGGTGCAACTACTTCATTCATTTCTGAAGAATTTTGTGATAAGTTCAGGATTAGAAGGGCAACGTTAGAAAGTCCTATGACCGTAGTTACGGCAGGAGGGAATGTGATTGTACGCCACATAAAACAAGATCAGGTTATCTCGATATGTGGTTGTACGTATTGCGCAGACCTTTATGTGATTACTTTGAAGGGAATTGCAGTAGTGCTGGGGATGGATTGAATGATGGAACATGGAGCTCAGATAAATTGTGAGGAGAAAACTGTCTCAATCAAAACTCCAAGTGGAGAAAGGATAGTTTATCAAGAAGATAAGCACAGTCATATCATGGTGGATCTGATAGTTAATGAATTCCAAGATGTTTTTCCAACAGAGCTACTGGGAATGCCACCAGACCGGGAGATAGAGTTCACCATTGACCTAATACCTGGTAAAGCACAAATAGCTCAAGCACCATATAAGATGGGACCCAAAGAGTTGAAAGAACTCAAAGAGCAAATTGATGAGTTAGCTAGAAAAGGATTTATACAGGAAAGTGTATCTCCATGGGGAACACCAGCAATATTTGTGGCTAAGAGAGATGGTGGAAGACGGATGTGTGGTGATTATAGAAATATGAACAACGTGACTATCAAGAATTAGTATCCTTTACCAAGAATTCAAGATTTGTTTGATCAAGTGAAAGGAGCTGGAGTATTTCCAAAGATCGATTTAAGATTTGGATACCATCAAATAAAAATCAAGCCGAAAGATGTTCCAAAAATAGCATTTGTCTCAAGATATGGACACCATGAGTATCTGGTAGTACCATTTGGTTTGACCAATGCACCGACAATATTTATGAATCTGATGAACAAGATCTTCATGCCATATTTGCACAAGTTTGTCATAGTATTTATTGATGATATTTTGATATATTCCAAGGATAAGGAAGAGCATGCTGATCATTTGAGAATAGCATTGCAGACCTTAAGAGAACATAAGCTTTATGCTAAGTTCAGTAAGTGTGAATTTTGGCTTGATGAGGTAGAATTCCTCGGTCATGTGATCAGTAGGGATGGAATTGCTGTGAATCCATCTAAAGTTCTATCGGTACTAGAGTGGACTGCACCGACCAATGTGAAGCAAATTCAAGGTTTCTTAGGAATGGCTGGTTATTATCGGAGATTCATTGAAGGTTTCTCCAAAATATTCGAACCAATGACCAAATTATTAAGGAAGAATACACCATTCAAGTGGGATGAGAAATGTGAAGCGAGTTTCCAAGAGTTGAAGACTAGATTAACCACAGCTCCAATCTTAGCAGTTCCTGAAATAGGGAAAGACTTCACCGTATACTGTAATGCCTATAAAGAAGGTTTGGGTTGTGTATTAATGCAAGATCGGAAAGTGATTGCTTATGGTTCAAGACAACTGAAACCACATGAAGTCAACTATCCAACTCATGATTTAGAGACATTTTCTTTATGGAGCCATATGTGAGTTATACACTGACCATAAAAGTCTCAAATATTTCTTCACTCAAAAGGAATTGAATATGAGACAGAAGTGTTGGTTGGAACTAATCAAGGATTATGATTTAACAATCAATTACACCCCAGGGAAAGCAAATGTTGTAGCAGATGCTTTAATCAGAAAGAGTGCAGATACTCAGCCAAGCAGTAGGGAGCTACCAAAAGAGTTATAAATGGACTTGGAAAGATTCGAGCTTCAATTTATTAGAACAGAAGTTCTTGGAGGATTAGCTACTATGCAGGTAGTTGCAGAGCAGGACAGTGATCTTAAGCAAGAAATTTTTAGACATCAAGAAGAAGATCCTTTTATTGTTGAGGAATTTCGGAGGATATCTGAAGGGCAAAACTCAGTTTTTCGCCTTGGAGATTATGGGTCTTTATGGTTTCAAGACCGTCTTTGTCTTCCAGATGTGACTAAGATTAGAAATGTCATAATCAAAGAAGCACATGATACACCATATTCTATACATCCAGGGAGTACTAAGATGTATATGGATTTGAAAGAACTATTCTGGTGGAATAACATGAAAAGGGACATTGCTAAATATGTATCAGAATGCCATACTTGTGAAAGGGTGAAGGCTGAACATCAAAGTCCAGCAGGACCATTACAACCTTTGGAAATTCCCGAATGGAAGTGGGAGGAAATAGGTATGGATTTCATTAGAGGATTTCCTATGACACCAAAAAGGAAAGATATGATATGGGTAATTGTGGACAGACTCACTAAAAGTGCACATTTTATTCCGGTGAATCAAAAGGATAATGCCGAGAAGTTAGTTGAAGTATATGTCAAAGAGATAGTAAGTAAGCATGGAGTACCCAAAAATATCGTAACTGATAGGGGATCAGTGTTTACTTCAGCATTTTTGAAGCAATTGCATGAGGCACTTGGTTCAAAGTTAGATTTCAGCACATCATATCATCCTGAGACAGAAGGTCAAACTGAAAGAACAAATCAAATACTCGAGGACATGTTAAGAGATTATGCACTAGATTTTGGAGGAACATGGGAAGATCACCTACCATTGGCAGAGTTTTCTTATAATAATATCTATAAGAGTAGTCTGAAGGCAGCTCCATATCAGGTTCTATATGGAAGGAAGTGTAGATCACCAATATGTTGGTATGAACCTGGAAGCAGCAAAGAATTTGCGCCAGATTATATCAAAGAAAAACAAGATATCATTGATAAGATCAGGGATAGACAGAAAATAGCCCAAAGCAGGAAGAAAAGTTATGCGGATCAAAGTCGAAGATCATGGCATCCAGACGCGGGAGATATGGTCTATTTGAAAGTAAGTCCAATGAAAGGGGTGAAAAGATTCGGAGTTAAAGGCAAATTGAGTCCAAGATATTTCGGACCATTCAAGATACTAAGTCAAAATAGAACTATAGCTTATGCTTTAGAGTGACCATCAAGATTGGCTCAAGTGCATAATGTTTTCCATGTATCACAACTTCGTAAATGTTTAAAAGTTCCAGATGATGCAATCACACACCAAGAGATAGAACTACAAGAAGACCTGACCTATATTGAAAAGCCCTGTAAGATTCTGGAAGAAAACTGGAAAAGATTAAGGAACAGAGCAATCAAATATTGCAAGGTACAGTGGGAACATGAACCTGAAAGGGAAGCCACATGGGAGAAAGAAGAGGATTTAAGAAAAGCCTATCCAGAACTATTCAGGTATATCTTCAGAAACTTCGGGACGAAGTTTAATTTAATGGGGGAAGTCTGTAACATCCCAGCATTTAGGAACTAGCGAAGGGTAGAATTAGGAATATGGAATGTTGCATGCATCCATTTGTGAAAATGTGGGTAAAATTTTTGCCAAATAAAAACCTTAAGTGATCAAGGTTTCTTTCATACTTTGAGATTAGGTTTAGTCTTAAATGATAATTGTTATAAACTTTGAGATGATCTTTAAGGAGTTATGTGTTTTAAAATGAATTTGAATTTTAAACTTGAGTGTTTGAGTTATAATTCAAATAAATTAGGGATAAGTTTTGAATCTTAATTTAATTAAGAAACAAGTATTATAACTTAAATTCTATCCAAAGAAAATCAATAATGAATATGAAACTTATTTCATATTATCAATATATAAACAAGTTACAAAGAATGTAACTTACTGAAACTATTTTCAAACTTCACAACTTACAAACGAATAAAGAATACGAATATTCTTTATTAATAATAATATAATCTTTATTACAATTGAATAAAATAAATATTACAAAAATAATAAAAAGAAAATTACAAAAGTATGAAGAAGATTACAATGGACTATATACTAACTATTCTATAACTAAACCTAAACTAAATCTTCATCTTTATATTTGTACCTGCAAAACAAACAGAAAATATTGAGAGAAAAAAATATTAGTGTTAGTATTATTTCTCTCGGATATGTCAGTGAAGTGCACTTGACAAATTCATCATTGAGAAGTTTATAAAAAGGGGCAAGTTTCACCAATATGAAAGAATTCATCTTTCACAAATTTAAATCCAAAAGTCAAATGACATCCAAGAGGGACAAATTCACTAGCCAGGTGAAAGTAACCTGGTCAGAGTAAGTTTCAAAATTCTGAACATATCCACAAGTGCATAGCAAGCACACAGGCAGGACACACACGAACATGCATGTGGTGTGTTGTCAACCCCATAAAACAGCCCAAACTAAGAAAACCACAAGCACAGCCGTGGGAGGCACTAGTGCATCACTCCACAGTTTGCACACAAGAACAACCAGACTAGACAGCAGCTTATCAATCACATTAGCCCAACCAAACCACCAGGGATCAACCAAGCATCACCAGTATGGTGACATAAGGAGGGGGATGGATCAGGTGGACAACAAGATCATGCCCAGGAGCTAGGAGGAGCAGGTTAGCTCAAGATCAAGCACATGAGTCGAGCAAAACCAGATCAAGATCATCATCACCAACTTACTACACCATCATCAGATTTTGTGGTGAGTTTCATAAAACCTTCACATGATCTAATCATCTTATTCAGAGAGAAGCATGTGTTGTTTTATAAAACAAACCCTCAGAAAGCACTCAAGTGGGGTGAATCCATCATAGGGATTTTTAAACTCTAAAAGCAAACAACAAAGTACCAGAATCCAACCAGAGCTCAGAGCAACATCCTTGCTCGGGTTGTCACACTATATTCAATCATACATATACCTATGATCTATTTCTAGGCACATCCATAAAGGAAGGGTAGCACCTTAGAAACAAATCTTTGGGATCCATAAAATGATCAAGCTCACTATCATTTTTTCCAAGCTTTCATTCAATAAAGAATAGCTGGTACCACTACCAGGACTATCTATATGAACCAATTAGATAAGATCTGAATCCCTAAGCCTCATACCAACATCATTGGTCTTAGGGAATTCAGAGAAGAGCATCTCTATTTATCTTATAAAGCCAAGTTTGTCTTGAGCCTCAAACAACCCGATCAATAGATTAGAGTTATTCTGGTATGCCGTACCATGATGGTGTCACAAGAACAATCCAATATGAATCAGGAAAGACAGTAAATCATCATAGATTCAGACATTCAACTAACTAATCATCTTCCTGTTAACACAGGAATCCTAACTAGGATATTCCTATGTTACACTTCACTGTTTGAGATCATAATGATCTCAAAGCACATGTTAATTTCCAAGCTAACAGCACAAAGACAGTAGTTGTATCATATCATAATCATGACCATGAATCAAATAAACAGTGGAAAGCTATAAAACCATTGGCTTTACCAAGCATGTTTCCCAAACAACTACATCATCTGAATCAGATGCATCCAAGCATCAAATCATCTAGTAACCGACCAGAAACATCATAGATCATTTTATGCAACAAGCCTCAGGCCAATAAACATTTAACATGTGTACAGACCATCCAAACATGATTCAATTCATCCAGTACATGATCAATCACATAGCAGGAACCCTAAATGGATAATCATCCTAATATGAATCAGACAGTAGCATGAAAGGACACTGCCAACATCTAGCATCGAATCAGCAAACACAGAGAGCACCGGGGGAGAGGAATCAAACTCACCGTAGGTCCTCACTGAAGAATAGAAGAGGAAGCAGAGGGGCTGACGATAATGGCGGCATAGGGAGCACCCCAGAGGGGGTGCTGCAACCCGCACGGCGCCACGGCAGCGACCCTGATCACGCCTGGAGGTGCAGAGCATCATCTCGACACACGACGACCACGACAGCACTTGAATCCATGCCAACCCCCAAACCGTAGGGTCCGGGACGTCATCGATCCATTGCAGGAGAGCCCTAGGCTCGAATCCAATTGGATAGAACGAACGAGCATTGTCGACAACCCCTTTTTGCACCACGGTGGTGACCACAACGGCCGACGGCGGTGGGAATCGCCGGTGGCGGCATCGCCGGCCACAGGGTCGGGGTTAGAGGAGGAAAGGATGAACTCGAGGGAGAGAGAGAGGCAGTGAGGAGTGGGCCGAGCTGGGCCAGACCCTTCGGGGTGGTCATTTTGTCCAGGACTAATGGGCCACTAGGGCCCAATAAGTATAACTAGCCCAGATACATTTCCAGGCCTATTTTAATAAAAAGTAAAAGACCAAAATACCCTAGGACTTAAATAAATCTTAGAAAATAAAATAAATGTCCAAAAATTACAAGTAAAATATTTCTGGATTCACAATAATCCACTTTATCCAAATAAAATAAGATATACAATTTTGGACATTTAAATTTCTATAAAAAATTTGTAATTCAATTATTCCTTATGGAATTTTACAAAGTTATTGAAAGATGATAAAAATAAATAAAAATCACTTTCATTTATATTAATATCATAGTATTTTTGAAAAATACTAAATAAATATTTAATAACAATTTTTAATGTATAATTGATAATTCCTAAAAGAATTATTAAATCAATAAAAGTCAAATAAAAAGGAAATAAAATACAATAATTCAATATATGCTATAAATATTAAAAAAGTAATATTTATAAATGCTTTATTATTATTAAAAGGCACCTTATATAGGGAAAATGCTTATAGAATTAAAATGCGTTACATTACTTGCATAATCATTTTGCTTCTTTAAATATTGTCCTTACCGGGAAATAATGATGTTTTTGTAGACATAGAAGCTCAAGGTCCAGTGCAAGCATCAGACTTCACTACCTTGCCATCACAAGGCAAGTTCATCACTTTCTCATGTCCTTTGAAGAAAGTATTTATCAAAGTATTTGCAAATTTTGTGTTATCATATATGCTATAAAAGAAATAAAATATTATTTTCACAAATAAAGAAATCATAGATATCATCCTAAGTGATGATGTAATGGAGCAATAGAACTCAGGGTTCTAGTTGCAAACAATGATGATCAAGTAGGGACTTAATAACCCCTGACATCAGTGATTCTAGCGCCGTATATTACGTGTTAGCCATGAGATTTGGAATGGGACAGAGAAGTCAGTTGTATCTTCTTCCTCTCGCATGAAGCCTGATGTGCAGGTCATGTCTGTTATCCTCGTAGCGTGCATATTAATTGGTAATTCGTAGAGGATATGCAGCATATGGGTGGGAACCCTCATCGTCCCATGAAAGTTCTGGCATCTAACGGTTTGTACAAACCATTGCCGTAATTCATTATATGCGCATATTGTACACCAAGGAGGCATGCGGGGTCGCCAAGGGGGCAGTGATTGGCTTGGACCAACTACTGGGCCCCACATAATGGAATTGTGGACGGGAAAGTACGCCCGGTTGTGCAACAAAGAATTGATCTCTCATGGGTAAAGTAACTCACCTCTACAGAGTGTAAGAACTGTAACTTGTTACTCCCTGCTCCAGGAAGGAGCTACGAACGCGGTAGGAAAGGAACTCCATGAAAGTTCTCGTCAACCTATGAAGGCTGATTGTCATAGTTTTTTAGGATAAAATCAATCTTTGAAGAAAGATTTACAAAAATTGCATAGTGCCAAGGATTTATAACCCGAGGTGGTAGTTAGAGCATCAAACTTCCCACCTTGCATATAATGAACTTGTTGGGTAACGATGTTACTCATTATTTCCTTTGATCCCTTGCTTAGACTCTGAGGATCCCGAAGACGTGCCAATGTATGCAGCCGAATGTCAAGAAGATGTGTTCTATGAGGAACCTGATCTGTCCGGAGGAGTTGAAGGAGTGGATTACGAAATCCGCTATGGTGTCGATGATAACGAGTCCAACTAAGTATCCCTAGTTAATAGTAACCAACAAAGCCGCGCAGCATGAACTCTATAGAATAAGTTGTTGAGCTCAACTCCTAGTCGGAGTTGTTACTTTTCAATTCCACTGAAACACTTTATATTTTGGTTTGTAAGTTGGATCTTTTGGAAGTCTTGAACTTTCGGTATTGTAATAATAATGATGTGTGTACTTTTTTAATATGGACCCGCAATGTTTCTGTTGTACCACTCTGAGGGATGTGATATTTACGGAACGGTGTTCTGTAGATGTCATGTCAATGACTATAGTGTACTACACATGCAGTGGTATGCTGGGTCACCACAACGATCTTCTGCCGTATCAAGAGACGATCGTCGCCACCAACGACCTTGAGCCGACGCATCGCTACTTCAAGGTGGAGCAGCCATTCCGATCGGTGATGTAGGGCACCTTGACGATGTATCCATCGAACCCGTGGGTTACCTTTATCTGGGTTTGAGGTAGCGGTGGCTCGTCATTGTCGAAACCTGCAGAGTAGATGACTTTCCAGATTGGCGTCAGTTGTAAGAAGTGTATGCCTGCCCTTGTAAGCGAACAAAATTTGTTGCCATAAGGAATGCATGTATGCTTTTGTCATCTTTGTTTTGAGTTTGGATTGTTTTGTTGTGCGAGTCCCCGAGCGCGTCCGCCCTTTTATGGGGTTTACCTCGTGTCTTTGTGTGTATGTTTGTTTTTGTACTGTTAGTTAGTTGAGGTCAACTCGCCATGCATTGGGAAACCAGTCGCTTGGAGACCCCAAGGGGTGCTCTGTACTTAGTGGTTTCCCGGATGCGAACGGGGTCGGTTTGGACGAGTCCTCGAGCGTGGTAATTAACCGTTCTAATCGCATGCCCAAGGTAGGTGAGGATGAAGCGCGTTGTATTTGGCGCGTCACTCCATCTGACTCGGAGAGCCAGTCGTGTGGCGAGTCCAGGGCGTGCTCTCATACTTGGTGTTTTCCCTAGCCACGTGGGTTTAGACTGGCATCAGTCCCCGAGTGTGGTACTTGACCGTTTGAGTCGCTGCGCTGTGGATGTGGAGGACCGGGTCGCTATGACAAGTGAATGCGGTTGTCTTGGCCTGGCAGGCCAGTCGGGCGAGGCGACTCCGATGGGGCTCCGAGTTGGCGTTTTCGTGGACGACGCAAGGCCCAAACATTGTCGGTTCCCTTGCGTCGTATGACTTAGCTGTGCCAGTCGCGCGACCAAGGGTTGACTTCCGTGATTAGCGTTACGCTGTTTTTACGAGTGCGAGTGGCATAATAATTGGAGAGTGGACACAATTTTTGCAAGACGAACGTCTTTATTTCATGGAGGGAGGAGTACATGTCGGAGTTCTAGGTGTAGAACTTCCATAAGAGGTTTACATTCCACGGCCGCTTAACATTGAGTTGTCCGTTGCCTTGGACATCGATGAGGTAGTAGGCGTCGTTTCCTAGGACTCGCCCTACGGAGAATGGTACCTCCCATAGTGGAGAGAGCTTGTGCATTCCCTTCTTATCCTGGATCAGTCATAGGACCAGGTTGACTTCCTGGAAGGTGCGAGTCTGGACTCGGTGGCTGTGGTAGCAGTGGAGTCCTTGCTGATAGATGTCGGTGCGGGAGCAAGCTAGGTCGCGTGCTTTGTCAAGCTGGTCCACCCCGTCTTGGTGTGCGAGATTGTTGCCGGCATCTGCATAGTTGATGACCTGAGGCGAGTCGTGCTTGAGGTCAGTCGGCATGACGGCTTCGGCGCCGTACACCATGAAGAAGGGTGTGAACCTAGTCGACCAGTTGATGGAGGTGCAGATACCCCAGATGACGGAGGGGAGCTCCTCATCCCAGCACCCCGACGTTCGCTTGAGGGGGACTTGTAGTGGCGACTTTAGGCCGTGGAGGATGCTCTGGTTGGCGCGTTCTGCCTAGACGTTCGACTCCGGGTGTGCGACTGAGGCGAGGTCGAGCCGTATGTTGTGCTCCTCGCAGTATTCATCCATGGCGTCCTTGGCGAAGTTAGTGTCGTTGTCCATGAAGATGTTGTGCAGGAATCCGTAGTGGTACATGAGCTCGCGTAGGAATTTGGCGGCGGTCTTCCCATCACACTTTCGGACTGGTTTGGCCTCCACCCACTTGCTGAATTTGTCGACTGCGACCAGGAGGTGGGTGTAGCCGGAGAGGGCCTTCTTGAAGGGGACCACCATGTCCATGCCCCACAATGCGAATGGCCAGGTGATGGGGATGGTCTTGAGCGCCGACCTTGGTACGTGTGTTTGATCGGCGTACTTTTGACACCCAACGCAACACTTGACGATGTCGACTGCATCGGCATGTGCATTGAGACACTAGAAGCCATGTTGCATGGCCTTGGCGACCAGGGACCAGGTGCCAGCGTGGTGGCCACAGTCGCCGGCGTGGATGTCTTGGAGGGTCTTGCGACCCTCCATGTGCTGCACACAACGTTGTAACACGCCGGTCATGCTGCACTTGTGGAGCTCGCCGTTGATGATGACGAAGGACTTGCAGCGGCGCACGATCATGCTAGCCTCCATCTCATCTGCTGGTAGGGTCCCTCCCTCGAGGTAGGCGATGTATGGCGCGGTCCAGTCGCTTGGCTCCGCGATCATGGCAACAATGGCTGGTTTTGGTTGCAACGGTATCCCGAGGTCGATCTCCCTCGGGAGGGAGACAGAGGGCTTGATGATGGTGTCAAGGAAGAAGTCGGCGGGTGGCGTGAGGAAATCCGATCCGACACGAGAGAGGGTGTCGGCCTCTTCATTCTGGCGCCGGTCGATCCACTCGATGGAGTATCTGGCGAAGTGGCCTCCTAGCTGGTCCACTGTAGGGGATATGCTATATGGGTATCCTCATAGCATGTCTCCTATCCGGATAACTTGGGTGGCCCATAGTTGGTAGCATGGCCCATGGCCTGCTGGGCGGCCCAGTTAGATGGATCCAGAAGGAAGGCCCATGCCGGATAAAGGAAGGCTACGGAGGATTCACCGACGTACCCGAAGCCTTGGAGTGCAAGACACGCTAGACTAGTTGTAAGCAGTGTAGGACTCTGAAACCTGTCCGTCTAGGACTTTTCCCTGTAACCCTAGGTCCTGGCGACTATATATGTCGGGCCTGTGGGAGCCTTTAGGGGACAATCTCGGACAACCTAGTGTCGATTATGACGCACCTCGCACAGAGAACCAATCCCTGTAACTCGGCGTATTGCCATTATAGTGATTTATAGCAGGAGTAGGATTCCGTCACCGTCGTGGGATCTGAACCTGGGTAAACTGTGTCACCTCGTACCCATCAACCGTCCGCCTTCCCCCACGTCTCTAAACAAGCACTGTGAGGACCCCTCCATGGCGTACTCGTCGGCAATACCACGACAGTTGGCACCCACTATGAGGCAAGAGGCGCTTCAGGCTCTTCACGAGGCGAGGACCAAGATCTTCGCAGGAATCGGCGAAACTGTAGCCATTGGTCATATTCTATTCTCTGGCAACATTCCGATCATCCTCCCAACGAGTTCTGGATCCCGCAAAAGACGAACACTACGCGGTGCTTGATCGTCCCCATCGGAGATATCCACCTCTTCATCGGCGAAACCGACTCGGGCACTAGTTCCCTGGGAGTCGGAGGAGCATCAAGACCCGCACGGACCGCCTACGGGCATGATAAGTTCGTGGAGGGATCGATGTCGGATCTCTCATCGGAGTTTGCCGGCAAAGATCGGAAAAATTCAAGGCCCACCCAAACAGCCCCTGTGCAGGATATAACGGTGGAAGATCACTGCAAGTCCGCCGGCTTCTTCTGTGCGTCTGGACATCAGAGATCCAAGTTCGTCGGCGTGGCTACCATCTTTGATCTGGTGTGTTGCGTTTAGAGAGAGGGCAAAAATCCCCGTGATTACCTTGCCAGGTTGCTCCGTATACGAGCCGATCTGGCACATTACCCCAATGATGATGCTATGTATCACTTTGTGGAAGGACTGGACCAGGGAACGCTTCTCCGACATTCTCTAAGGTGGCAGTAGGCTTCAGGACGCCTCACCTTCGAAAACATGGTGAAAACCGTAAACAACTACGCGGAGGCTGAGGAGGCAGCTCAGACAGCTCTGTGCTCATTGACGGAGCGCCACCGCTTCAGCCACCACCACCACCGCCTCCGTCCGCCATCGCCGTAGCCGCGCCACCACCTCCAGTCATTGTCGCTGCTGTTGCACCTCCACTCCCCATCATCGAGGAAGCCCCGGCACCCTCCAACTCTGTGATTGACGCGCTCTAGGTCGACTTCAGTGCAGATTCAGAGGAGCTATCAGTCCGGAGGAGCTAGAATCTGCCATGCAGGAGATGGAGGAAGATTACAAGCGCGACGAGCAGGCCAACAACACCGTCATGTCCCTAGAGGTGTTCATCACCATTGGGACGGCGATGGATGAGGATCAACTCGAAAGAGATCCGACTACAGCGCTGGACAAGGGGAAGGGACCACCTGTTGCTGCCGACATTGATCGTGCAAAGGACATGCCCTCTCCACCTAACCCAGTACAACAGCCGCAGGAACTCGGCACCGGACCGAGCAACAACAACACTGCAAACCCGCCGCCTCCGGCATCTACGTCTGCTAATGCCCAAGTTACTCCAGCTGATAGATTGATGTACGGCAATCTCCTCGTCGAGCCTATGACCGTGGATCATATTCGCAATGTAGTCCAGCTTGACGAGAAGCGCCAGCAGCTGCTAGAGGAAGCACAGGCCATCGCGGAGCAAGGCGCAAAGCTAGATCAAGATCTAGCCAACGCGTAGAAGTCAATATAGAAAGCTAGAGCAATGGAGGCTGAGTACAAGACTCTGCTGCAGCAGCAGAAGGCCAAGAAATCTCTGGCTCGCGTCATCAACGGTCCTGGTGTGCGGCGAAACCTAGGATGAGCTCCCTCGAAGCCGGCATAGGCCAAGCCATACATTGACAGTGAAGGCAGGCAGGTGATGCCCACTCCTCTCCTCAACCTCGCCGTCGCCAAGACCCTTCTGTAACAGGATAGATCACCCGAAGCAGTGGACCAGGTCTATGACCTAGTGGCCAAGGAAGTGAAACAGCAAGAAAATGCCACCTCACAGAGGCTTGAGTCTGACTTAGTGTTTTGCCAGTCTAGCCATCATAAGCCGCCAAGGGACAAATCTCCTCTTGATGTCGGGTCTCAGACGGGTTCATCAAAACGAAGAAGGAGGGATGCGCGCAACAGGAAGGATGCTATCCCCATATCCTCCGACCACGGAGGTAAGGCCCAACCTCGTTGCCCATCTCCACCGCCCCGCTCCCCCCGACATCGCGAAGACCAAAAGGCTCACCATCGTACGGATATGCCTCCACCAAGGCAGAGCGGCATCGTCATCCGCGACAATGCGGAACAGACCCATCATGACGGAGAGCGCAACCAAGGACACAAGAGCAGGTCGCACAATGACCCTCCGTGTCCGACAAGCAACCGCGACAAGCGTGAGGCGTCGCAGGAGGGTAATAGCAAGAAGGCTAACCCACCGCCACCGCCACCTCCGCCTCCGTCACCACCCAGCATCCACCATGGCAGAGGGGGCCCGCGTCGTTCACGTAGCCCATCCCCTGATGGCAGAAGAAGAAAAGAAGCCTGGAGCCATACGTTGCACGTTCGCGTCTGGACAAGATCCACGAGGCCCGGGAAGGACCATACCTGGGACCATGTTGCTTTGGGACTGTGATACGGTCTGCAACTTAACCCAAAGGTTTCCGGATTGACAAGACCATCAAGCCCTATGACGGCACCACCAAGACAGCTACATGGTTGCAGGACTACGGAAACGCGGTGGAGATCGCTGGGGGTATCCCCGACGTCACTGTCAAATACCTCCCATTTATGTTGGCGAGCACGGCCCGTCAATGGATCGATGACTTGTCGGAAATATCCATCTGCAATTGGCTGGACATGCAACAAGCGTTCACCAAGAACTTCGAGGGTACGTACAAACGTCCCTGCACTGTCGACGATCTACAGTGGTGCGTGCAAGACAAATACGAGACATCTCACGCCTACCTCTCCCGCTGGCTGGATATGAAGAATTACTGCGAAAGAGTGCACGCCCATACCGCCATGGCCGCCTTCATCGATGGATTGGAAAGGGGCACGTTGCTCCAACATAAGCTGAAGTGCTTGCAGGACAATCACTAGCTAGACTTGAACCAGATGATTCAGTTGGTCAGTGAGTTCGCAGCTGCCGATGACGATGCTCGCGGCTCTCTGCTGGCAACGGCCGTTCCAACTCAAGCTCGGAGGAACAGCAGAACCAAGCGGATGACCGCACCAGAAGAAAAGCAAACCCCCGACATGGTCACTATGACCTTTGCAGGACGAGGTGATGGCGGACAGCGTGGCCGAGGATGGGGAGCAGGTCGTGGGCAGCAGTGAGGAAGTGAAACCACCTCGGCAACACTCCGTGTTCCCCAAACCTACGAGGAGTACCTAAGATTCCAATTACTTGGGACAGGAAGGATCACCCAGACCTAATCCCTTTGGAGAACCAATATGCCATGGTCATCAAACCCCTGATTGACGGCAATGAGTTCACCAAATGTATGGTGGATAGTGGAAGGAGCATCAACATCATGTACCTGGATACACTGCAGAAGATGAACTTGACGGAGGAAAACCTAAGGTGGACCAACATTATCTTTCACGGCGTAGTTCCTGGTCGGGAGGCTCGGTCCCTTGGGTGCATCACGCTTCAGGTCGCTTTTGGTGATGTTAATAATTACCGCCAAGAGCCTATGACCTTTGAGGTGGTCCCCTTCAAGAGCGTGTACCACGTCATATTCGTCCGTGACATATTCCACACCTTCACAGCCAAGCCATGCTTCGTCTACAACAAACTCAAGATACCCGGACCAAACAGTGTCATCACCGTATCCGGAAGCTTTACCAAAGCACGGGACTACGGGATTGGAGAAGCAGCCTACGCAGAAGTTGTCCTCTATAGCAAAGAATTCAAGGAGATCCAGAGCAAGGTCGATGCCTCGGAGATGCCCGTGTCGAAGAAACATATTTCTGATTCCTCCCCAGCATTCAAGGCCGCCATTAAAACCAAGCCATCAAAACCAAGGAGAACCTGGACTCTAAAAAGGAAAGCACGCTCATTGAGTTCCTCCGTGAGAATAGGGACATCTTTGCCTGGTAACCTGCCGACATGAAAGGTGTACCTAGGGAACTTGCCGAGCACAACTTGAATATTGATCCAAAATGTAAACCCAGTGAAACAACCTCTATGACGCTTTGGAGATGAGAAGAGCCGCGCCATAGGCAAAGACATAGCTAGGTTACTTAAGGCTAGTTTTATCCGAGAAGTCCTTCACACCCAATGGGTGGCCAATCATGTACTTGTCCCCAAAAAGGGAACCAAAGAATTAAGAATGTGTGTTGATTACACCAGCTTGAACAAGGCATGTCCCAAAGATATGTTTGCTTTGCCTCACATTGACCAAGTCATTGACTCGATGGCTAGCTCGGAACTTTTGTGTTTTCTTGATGCATATTCAGGATACCACCAGATCAAGATGTGGAAGTCGGACCAATTGGCCACTTCGTTCACTACACTCTACGACACGTTTTGCTATGTCACGATGCCCTTTGGGCTAAAAAACGCAGGTGCTACATACCAGCGGACAATGCAACGTTGCCTACACGATCAAACTGGTCGGAACGTTCACGCCTATGTGGACGATATAGCGGTGATGTCTAAAAAATCAAACGACTTAATATCCAACTTAAAAGAAACCTTCGATGATTTCCGGAAATACAACATGATGCTTAACCCTAAGAAGTGCGTCTTTGGGGTTCCAGCGGGCAAATTGTTGGGCTTCATCGTTTCCCAGCGTGGAATCGAGGTCAACCCGGAGAAAATAAAGGCCATCTTAAACATAAACCGTCCGACATGCCTAAAGGACATACAATGACTAACAGGTTGTGTTGCAGCAGTTAGTCGGTTCGTCAGCCGACTTGGAGAGAAGGCTCTGCCATTGTACAAGTTGCTGAAGAAGGCGGACAAATTCACATGGACGGACGAAGCAGATGCAGCATTGAAGCAGCTCAAGGAGATACTTTCCCCAGAGCCTATCCTTGCAGCACTGGAGCCTGGGAATCCCATGTTAATTTACATGGCGGCCACCAACCGGGTAATCAGCATCGTCGTCGTGGTAGAGCGGAAGGAACCAGGATATGAGCACGGAGTTCAACGACCATTTTACTATGTAAGCGAGATCTTGACGGAGTCCAAGCAGCGTTACTCGTACTACCAAAAGATATCTTATGGAGTATTCCTTGCTTCTCGGAAGCTGAGGCACTATTTCCAGGAGCACCCTATCACAGTGGTGAGCAAGACTCCACTGTCCGACATTATCAACAATAGCGACGCTACAAGAAGAATCGCAAAGTGGGGCATTGAACTTGCCGCCTTCATGATCACCTACAAGAGACGCGGCGCTATCAAGTCACAAGACTTGCCAGATTTTATGGCAGATTGGACGGAGATGCCAGATGCTACCCCAATGCCGGAGCCATAATACTAGGTGATGCACTTTGACGTATCAAAGCTACTCAACGGCTCGGGGGCTGGTGTACTGCTACAGTCACCAACTGGGGACAAGCTACACTATGTTCTGCAGATCCACTTCGAGGCTACGAACAACATGGTGGAGTATGAAGCACTCATTCACGGACTACGCGTAGCCAAGGATATTGGCATCAAGCGCATAGTTTGATCTCAAGATTCCGACTTGGTTGCCTAGCAGGTGGCTGGCACCTAGAATGCGCGGAACCCAATGATGGCGTGTAACATCCCAAAAATACTAAACTTGGAAGTACCCATCCGTATTTTGGAAGAAGCTTTCAGAACTACCCGAACTCGAAGCATCAAGTTTCTCAAGATTCAGTGGAGCAACCACACAGAAGAGGAAGCTACCTGGGAGCGCGAAGATCACATCAGGACAGAGTTTCCCGATCTCTTCAAATCCTACGTAATCTTTTTCGTCCTTTTTCAAATCTCGGGACGAGATTTTTTTTAAGGGGGGAAGGTTTGTAACATCCCAAAAATACTAAACTTGGATCATCAAACTCTAATCATCAAATTTAGTGTTAACAAAAACTTTTCTAAAATAAAAATATGAAAGCATGCATGGTGTATGCATTTCATTTCGAATTCTTTTGAACCACCTTGTTTGTGTGTTCCTTTGCTTGTAAATGGATTCTTTGGTGAAATAAACATCATCTAAACAATCCCCACACTTTTCCCAAAGACAAACAAACCAAATTGGATGACCAATTTAACTCCCATGCCTACTTTGGCTGTCTCAAACTTTTAGAACCTAACAGAAAATTTTCTGGATCTTTGCACCCCTTGATTGTACTCATAACAAAGTATCAAGGTCCACTTTGTGATCATCCAAAAACATTTAAATGCATAGTTTAAATGACAGTTCAAAATTGAATCTTTATCATATGGGAAGATCCCACTTTTTCAAAAACCACTCAAACAAGCTCAACTTTCAAAACCCAAGCATCTGCAGACTCACCAGCACCAACCTAGCACACCCACCAAAAATCTTTTCAAAATTCAAAACTTGAATTCTTGCGGCCATTTCATCAAAAACCTTGCAGACACAAATCATCAAAATCTTAAACACTATTGTGAGCAGTGATTGGAGCCTAACTTGTTCCCTCTCTAGTTGCAACTAGACTTTAGTAGATCATCTAGCTCAAGTGCAAACCTCTAGCATCACTGTAAGCTTGGCAATGCCATCAATGGTGAGCAGGCCGAGTGCACACTTGTCACCCCCATGTCGACAGCAAGCTAGGAGAAGAACCAAGCCTAGCCAACATGTCTGGGAGGCAGCCTACTGTCCACCGCCACTCCCTGTCCACCGCTCGAACCCTGCCAGCCACTGGACCACACGCACGGACCATGCCAAGCTCGCCAGCAACCATGCCGAGAGCGCGCCCCATGTGCCACGCTCGACCGACGCCCACAGACCGCGTGCCTCCCTCGCCGCGTGCATACGTGATCACCACCATCCCAGTAACCCCGCAGACACGCTCGTTCGCCGCCGCGCGGACCATGCGTGCTGTGCGCCATTAAATCTTCCGTCGGGCGCACGCAGAGCATCGTCGCGTTCCGACCAAACCAAACCGCCCCATGTCTCGCCACCGTGTCGTTGAGTATCGCCAGGGAGCACTGCACCGCCCCCTACCATCGCCCACACCGATAGCCGTCTGTACCGTCGACCACGACGAGCTCACCTTGCGCCCCGTCGGTCCCCTCGCTCCACTATAAATAGAGGCCACCCCCAGCCGAATTGAGCACACCATCTCACTCCCCTCTCCTCCCTGATCGTGCCACCCCGTTCCCGGAGCAAGGCGAGCAGCGCATCACTGGAATTTCACCGGAGCCCGCCGCTACTGGAGAAGAAGGGAGCCAGCGATTGGAGCCGCCCCAGGAGAAGCTGCCCTATACCAGGAGGTTCGCCGTCGTCGACTTTGTCGTTCGCCCACCTCGCCGACTCTCGTCTGAACCCCGGTGAGCCCCCAACAACCTCCACTGGCCGCGCTAGGTTTCTGTCTCGCCGGCGTTGCCCAACGTCGACGATGACTCTAAGCCGTTGGATTAGAACCAGATCGAACGCACCACATCGCCCCATATCGCTTCGCACCCCCTGTCTCACTGACGCGTGGGGACAGCCACTTAACCAGCCCGCGTAAGCGTTGTGCTTAGCAGGCCGGCCCAGTATCGCTTCCCGCGCAGCCCAGTTATTTGAATTTAACCTTTTCCTTTTTATTTCAAACACACTTCTGTACCCGGTTTCAAAAATCAACCCTGGTCGATTCAGTGCACCAAATCGAATGAAACTAATTTTGTTAGAAAGGTCTGGAAATGCTGAATCCAAGCCCATTGGATTCAAGTCATTTGGATTTGTAGATCATCCTTGGTAAAACTAACAAGGCAGAACCTTTTCTTCATTAAAACATTTTTCAAATTTAAACCATAATAGCTTTTGAGTTGATTCGAACTCTCAAAAATCACATTTAACCATACCTTTAAGAATATATAAAAATATATAGGTTTACTTACAGAAATAATGTTCAAGTAATAAAAGAATGCCCAATAGGCATTTCTAGTCACTTTATTTAATTAAAATAAAAGGGTAAAACCTTATTAAATTGTGACACCACTTTAAATCATATTCCCATGGACTAAAATATGTGGTGATGACATGTGTCAACATGATCCCATGTTTGGTTTGGATAATATTAAATCTTAAGTAGTTTTTCAATGAGTAGAAAATACTTTTCTAAAAATTAAAGGAATTAAACCAAGCCTTAAACTTGTAATGTTAGAGATGATTTTAGATAATCTATAAGACCCTCGACCCTTTTTGTGTGATGATTGCAAGTAGTTAAGTATTGTTTGGTGATTGTGTACATCGTATTTATTCATAGACGCTAGTACCGATCAAGGATACGAGGAGGAAGGAGGATTCTACGAAGAAGAAGCCGAGGAGAACTTCAACCACTGCTCTGCACAAGGCAAGCTAACACTTGCAAGATACCCTACTAATGCAAGCTTATACTAATACTTATGCAAGCTAATACTTGCTTGCTACCATGCCAACTATATGCCTTAAAGCATATATGATCATAACCACTTGATAAACCAATCCTAGTTTTACTTGGAAGCTTATTACTTTATTTCTTTATCAAAGCTCTTACTTAGAGTTACTGCAATAAATGTTAGATACTAGAAGTTTAATTGAAGGTTGCATAAAGAGCATAAAATGTGGCCTAAGCTAGATAATCTTGATGTCATCCTAAGGCATGACATTAAACTTAGTTAAACTCCACTAGTTTACCACCCCTCATTAGTATTTACCCCCACTTGTAGATGCTAGTGCTAAGCATAAAACTTGATCAACTTTAGATGGGAATACTTGGTGGAAAAATGGTTATGATAACCTTGGAATGATGTATCATTCTATTGAAATATTTTGGACATTTGTTTCCGAACACCTGATGATTTTGGTGATGAAAATGTTGAGGCATGAGCCTTAGCCCTTTATAAAACTGATGGTTGTCTGGATGCGATACCATTCCAATTTTATCGTACAACCACAATACCCGAGAATTGGGTAGGGCTTGACTGGAAACTTATATACCTTAGTATTAGCTCCCTCACGGCCAAGGTCTGAGCTGAGGCTACCTTGTGAAGATTGTCCACCTGTGCAGTACCCAAGATGACAGTTGGTCATGGTTGGGAGTCCAAACTCACAGGAGAGGTGCTTATACTAGGGCGTGTAATTGAAAGGTTAGGATTGATTATCCGCATACTGAGTATGGTGAATTCAGGATTTGTTCCTGACGGACGTATCGAATGTTCTGGTGAAAGTGTACAATCTCTGCAGAGTGTCAAACTATTCGAATAGCCGCGTCCGCGGTTATGGACTGTTGGAGTGGCCATACTGTTCCCCCGTCAGATGTTTTCAAAAGACTGGTGAAATGAATTGAGACTTTGACTTGACCACAACAGGGTTGTGATATGAAATACAAGTTCCCACTTAGGTGTTATAAAACTTCAACTAGCATTCATTGCTTCTAAACTTAGTAGAGATAAATCTGGCTTTTGCAAAACAACCCTAGAGCCGAGTGTCCTATTATCAAAAGCCCCTTTCACTTGTTAGCATTATTTTGTGAGTACTTAAAGAGTACTCATGGCTTTGTCCCTGGATATTCCCATGGCCAGACTATGAAGAGGAGTACCTGGAGGATGGACCCCAGGAAGGTTACGACAACTAGGATCATCTCCCATCGTCAGCATTGCCTGTGACCCCGAAGATGAAGCTTCTCCTACGCTACCGTTATTATTATTACGTATTCCGCTGCTTCAAGTTGTATTAAGAACTGGATCATGAGATCCCTATTTGTGTAAGACCTTATGTATGGTTTGTAATGGATGATGTACTATGGTATCCAATTCTGTTATGTCTCGCAAAAATGGTAATCCTAGGATTGCGATGTATGGCATAACAGGCATCTGGGATTAAAAATCTGGGTGTTGACAAGTTGGTATCAGAGCCATCCTGACCATAGGAGACTCTATTTAGATTGGACGTTTGAATCAAAAACTTAGTTTCCAAAACCAAAGAAAACAGATATTTACAAAAACTTATTCTCATTCTTATCCCTTTGATTCTTTCATGAAAATTCATGTTCCTCAAAAACTCTTGCAAAATACATAAAATTTTGACACACTTGATCACTCTACTAACATACTCATCCTATATTCTTATAGATGGACGTGAAGTACAGCAAGTTTTATCAGTTGGGGAATGGAGGAGACCTTATCTTTGAGAGGGATTTGGACCAGCTTTTGGAACTTCTGGAGCGTCCGCACCCCAAGTTCTTCGGAGCTCAGCTCAATGATCAAGGAGGAGAAGATCTGCAGTGGCTAATTGTTGCAAGTCTCCGAGGAAAGATTGAACCTCCCACTGCGGAAGGAATTCCGTTTACCTTAAGAGAGAACAACTGGCTCGATGGACTTGCCAGGGCCATGCAGGAAGCTCTTTCCCGTCTCTGAGGGAACAGTATCAATCAGATCAAGGGTACTCGCTTTGAGTTTTTCCCAAGGCGTGATGCTAATGGACAACCACTGGAAGCCCCATATCACCCCGAGCTGAAGACCCAATTGGACCACCTTAGCTTCATGATGTACGATCGTCAGCAGGAGTTGGATAACTGCCATGACTACTCGAACCACAAGTCTGCCATCATCAAGTCTCGCCGCCGTCAGCTCGACAAGAAGGAGCGCATCATTTCCCGTCTTCGCCATCGTATCTCATGTTTGGAGGAGACCATCCACGAGAGAGACATGCAGTTAGAGGAAAGGGAGAATGCCAGAGAGGATCTTCGTGGAGACCCCTACTCCTATCTCAGCTATGACGATGATTTTCTGGAGGATTAGGCTATGGATTTCTTCACCGATGAGGATGATTTCGCCTTCATCGATGACGATGAAGATGACGAAGCCACGGATTCTGAGGAGTAGTACCACTTGAGCACTAGCGTAGTGAGTAGTATTCGGTCCCACTGTATCGTAGTTTTCAGAATGGTTCTTAAAACCATCTGTTTTTCTTTGTTGTGGTGTGTGTTGTATCGTGTGCTATGAATGAATGAAAAAGCAAGTTGCTAGAAAAATCTGATTCAAACTTTAAAAACTTTTCAAAGACCCAAAACCTTATAAATTTCCCTCTTTTCTCACGATCTATCTCAATCTTCAGATGCCACGTGGAGGAAGTGGTTCATCCCCGGACCCGATGTTGCAGATTCTGCAAATGTTGACTTCTGACCGCGAAGATGAAAGAGCGGAACGTCAAGCCAACCTAGCCACCCTGCAGCAGATAGCCCAGCTTTCCCACAACAACCAAGGCCACGGAAATCAGGACAACCATGGATCTAAGCTCAAGAATTTCCAGAACACCAACCTACCTATTTTCACTAAGTCAGAAGAACCCCTAGACGCCGATGATTGGCTACAGACCATGGAAAATAACCTAGAAGTCGCTGGAGTGGAAGCCAACGAGAAAGTTCTGTTCGCCACCCACTATCTAGCCGGAGATGCCAGGGCATGGTGGAACAGTGTTCGCACAATGACCGGAGGCCAGATGATGACCTGGGAGGAATTCAAGGTCAAGTTTAGCAGAACCCATGTGCCCCCGGGTTTGATCAAGAGAATGAGAGACGAGTTCAGAGAACTGAAGGAAGGGAGAATGACCGTCGTGGAATACCGTGACAAATTTTTGTCATTAGCTAGGTATGCCCCGGATGAGATCGACACTGAATCCAAGAAGAAAGAAAGATTCCTGAATGGTCTGCACGATGAGATGTAGACAATGTTAGTAAATATCCCCTTTGCTGATATTGAAGACCCTGTCGACTCTGCTATCCAGATGGAAGGAAAGATCAACCAAGCCAATGAGAACCGCAAGGGTCGCATGATGCATTAGCCAGGAACCCATCAGACCCCAAAGTATCGCCCTAACCCATCTCCCAGATTTGCCCCAAGAACCAACAGACCCCCGATGAACCGTCCGACCTATCCCAACCATGGAAACCCTAGGCCCGGAGGAAGTCACACCAACCCTGGCAACTCTAGCAATTTCAACCGTGCCCCACCCAAGTTCAACACCAACAATGCTGCCACCAACACCAACACTTCCCCGAGGACTGGAAGCAATGTTGTGCCTGTAGCAGCAAAGGACAAGTCGCAAGTGACCTGTTATGACTGTGGAAATAAAGGCAACTATTCCAACGAGTGCCCCAACAAGAAGAACGCCGCAGCACCCAATGCCAATGCCCCAGCTCAGCAGCAGCATCGTGTTTAGCCTAGAAGAAGATTTGCCCCAGCGAATTCGCTCAACCGCAATGGCCGTCCTTTTCTCATGCATGCTGAAGAAGCTCACGAAGCGCCAGACGTCGTGCTGGGTATGTTTTCTGTTAATTCAGTACTTGCACGAGTGTTGTTTGATTCTGGTGCATCACACTCATTTGTCACCGAAGAATTTTCATGCACTAGTAAAATTCAACCAACCAAATTGAAGCATGTTATGATTGTTCAAATTCCCGGATCAACCACCAAGGCTAGGCAAATTTGCAAAGCCGTCCCTATCCGAATCCATGCCATAGATTTTTATGCTAATCTGATAGTACTCGGAACTAAAGGTTTGGAAGTAGTACTAGGAATGGATTGGATGTCCAAACATAAAGGATTGATTGACTGTGCCAAGAAATCCATAACCATGACCAGTACCGCCGGAATATCAGTCGAGCATATATCTGAAACCTTACCTCGTCAATTCAAATGCAACAAGAGTATTGCCCAACCTACCATTGACCAAGTCCGAATAGTTTGTGAATACCCCGATGTATTTCCAGATGTTTTGCCCGGTATGCCCCCAGATCGGGATATCAAGTTTATCATCGAACTAATCCCCAGAACCGGACCCATAACCCAGAGACCCTATAGTATGAAACCGTCTGAGCTAGCGGAACTGAAGAAGCAACTAGATTCCATGTTGGAAATTGGATTGATTCAACCAAGTGCGTCACCATGGAGGTCACCTGTCTTGTTTGTGGACAAGAAGGATGGAGGTAACCATTTGTGTACGGATTATCGGAAGTTGAATGATGTCACCATCAAGAACAAATACCCCTTTCCCAAGATAGAAGATTTGTTTGATCAGTTGACCGGTGCCGAAGTGTTTTCTAAGACTGATCTTAGGACTGGCTATCATCAACTCAAGATTCATGCAGAAGATATTCCCAAGACTGCCTTTACCACCCGATATGGATTGTATGAGTATATAGTCATGTCTTTTGGATTAACCAATGCCCCCGCTTATTTCATGAATCTCATGAATAAGATTTTTATGGACTTCCTGGATAAGTTTGTCGTTGTTTTCATCGATGACATTCTGATTTATTCCAAATCAGAAGAAGAACATGAGCTACACCTAAGGACCATTCTTGGAACCCTTAGAGAGCATCAGCTGTATGCAAAGTTTAGCAAATGTGAATTCTGGTTACAGGAGGTAGGATTCCTCGGTCACATTGTATCAGCCAAAGGAATTGCCGTTGACCCTTCCAAGGTGAAAGATGTAGAAGATTGGCAAGCCCTAACCACTCAAACCCAAGTTCGTGCATTTCTCGGATTGGCGGGATATTACCGCAAGTTCGTAGAAGGATTCTCGAGTATCGCCAGACCCATGACCCAATTGCTGAAGAAGGACAAGAAGTTTGAATGGACTGGCAAATGTGAAGCAAGTTTTCAAGAACTCAAGAGAAGATTGATTTCAGCCCCAATCTTGATCATGCCGGATATCACGAAGCCCTTCGATGTGTATTGTGATGCATCCAAGATCGGTCTCGGATGTGTGCTAATGCAAGAAGGCAAAGTTATATCTTATCTATCTCGACAACTGAAGCAACATGAGCAAAATTACCCAACCCATGACCTCGAACTCCTAGCCGTAGTTCTAGCCCTGAAGACCTGGAGGCATTACCTGATGGGAAACCGTTGTGAGATCTATACGGATCACAAGAGTCTGAAGTATATATTCACTCAGAAGGAGCTGAATATGAGACAGAGAAGGTGGATTGAGCTAATCAAGGATTACGACCTGGACATTCACTATCACCCTGGTAAAGCCAATGTGGTAGCCGATTCCCTTAGCAGATTGTCGTGCCGCTTGAACTCCATGATTTTAAAGGAGCAACCAATTTTGCACAAAGAGATGGAAGATTTTCGAATAGAATTAGTGAGTGAAGGATTTTTGGCTAGCATAGAACTCCAGCCCACTTTGAGCAGCCAGATCAAAGAGGCGCAGAAAGGAAATGCTAGTATCGACGGAATCAAGCGTCGTATTGGTACATGCTAGTATCGACGGATTCACCGAAGACGAAGAAGGAGTTCTGTGGTACAAAGGACGCCTTTGTGTACCAGCAGATTCTGAGTTGAAAGAAGTTATTCTGAAGGAGGTTCATGATACTCTTTATTCTATCCATCCCGGAGGAACTAAGATGTATCAAGATTTAAAAGAGCAATTTTGGTGACATAAGATGAAGAGAGAAATCGGAAGCTATATCGCCAAGTGTGATATATGTCAGCGAGTCAAGGCCGGACATCAAAGACCCGCTAGATTGTTGCAACCATTGTAGATTCCGGAATGGAAATGGGATTCCGTTGGAATGGATTTTATCATTGGACTGCCTACTTCTAGTAGGGGAAATGACTCTATCTGGGTCATAGTGGACAGATTGTCCAAAGTCGCCCATTTCTTGCCCGTCAAGACCACATATCAGAGTTCGAAGCTAGCGGAGTTGTACATCGCTAGAATAGTTAGTTTGCACGGAGTCCCCAAGAACATTGTATCGGATCGAGGAACTCAGTTTACCTCGAGATTTCAGCACCGCATATCACCCTCAGACCGATGGACAAACGGAGCCAGTAAACCAAATACTCGTAGATATGCTGAGAGCATGTGTCTTAGAATATGGATCCAAGTGGGAAGACTGTCTGCCGTTTGCAGAATTTTCATCCAATAATAGTTATCAAGCCAGTTTGCAAATGGCCCCATTTGAATTCATGTACGGAAGAAAGTGTCGCACCCCTTTGAACAGGTCGGAAGTAGGAGAGAGTCAGATTTTTGGACCCAACATCCTACGAGAAGCAGAAGAGAAGGTTCACAAGATTTGTGAGCACCTCAAGACTGCCCAGTGCAGACAGAAGAGTTATGCCGTCAAGAGACGTCGATACCTCGCCTTCAACATATGAGATTTTGTTTATCTGAAGGTGTCGCCATTGAAGGGAATGCAGCGTTTCCAACTCAAAGGAAAGTTAGATTCTAGATATATCGGACCCTTCAAGATCTTGAACCATTGAGGAGAAGTGTCGTATCAATTAGAACTACCCGAAGAGATGTCAGCCGTGCACAATGTGTTCCATATCTCATTACTTCGCAAGTGTCTTGAAGTCCCCGAGAAGACCGAAGTGTTCAAAAATATCGATCACCGGACCATAGAGATCAGCGATGACCTGACCTATCCCGAAGTACCCATCCGTATTTTGGAAGAAGCTTTCTGAACTACCCGAACCCGAAGCATCAAGTTTCTCAAGATTTAGTGGAGCAACCACACAGAAGAGGAAGCTACCTGGGAGCGCGAAGATCACATCAGGACAGAGTTTCCTGATCACTTCAAATCCTAGTAATCTTTTTCGTCCTTTTTCAAATCTCGGGACGAGATTTTGTTTAAGGGGGGAAGGTTTGTAACATCCCAAAAATACTAAACTTGGATCATCAAACTCTAATCATCAAATTTAGTGTTAACAAAAACTTTTCTAAGACAAAAATATGAAAGCATGCATGGTGTATGCTTTTCAATTGGAATTCTTTTGAACCACCTTGTTTGTGTGTTCCTTTTCTTGTAAATGGATTCTTACGTGAAATAAACATCATCTAAACAATCCCCACACTTTTCCCAAAGACAAACAAATCAAAACAAACCAAATTGGATGACCAATTTAACTCCCATGCCTACTTTGGCTGTCTCAAACTTTCAGAACCTAACAGAAACTTTTCTGGATCTTTGCACCCCTTGATTGTACTCATAACAAAGTATCAAGGCCCACTTTGTGATCATCCAAAAACATTTAAATGCATAGTTTAAATGACAGTTCAAAATTGAATCTTTATCATATGGGAAGATCCCACTTTTTCAAAAACCACTCAAACAAGCTCAACTTTCAAAACCCAAGCATCTGTAGACTCACCAGCACCAACCTAGCACACCCACCAAAAATCTTTTCAAAATTCAAAACATGAATTCTTGCGGCCATTTCATCAAACACCTTGCAGACACAAATCATCAAAATCTTAAACACTATTGTGAGCAGTGATTGGAGCCTAACTTGTTCCCTCTCTGGTTGCAACTAGGCTTTAGTAGATCATCTAGCTCGATTGCAAACGTCTAGCATCACTGTAAGCTTGGCAATGCCATCAATGGTGAGCAGGCCGAGTGCACACTTGTGTAACACCCTCAGAATCGACCCTATGCAAGTTTTAGCGCTTCCCGCCAAACCCGCATAGAAACGATTCAAAGGTGCCCACCAGGCACTTTCGTGCGGGTGGAAAACGAAGTAATAACATTACACAACAGTCCTCGATGGGACCCACAGAACAGATATATATACAACACGACTCCATGAGTCAAGAATACAGATATAATATACAAAGATCCAAATCACCTTGAAAATGATAGAGCGTCCGACTACGGACAAGATGCAAATGGGGCTAAGAGCCCTGAAGAATAACCAATGGCGTCCATAACCCTGCCTAGGCCAAGCCGGAAGGGTAACCCTGCTAACGACGTCGATCTCAAAACCTGCTTAAACAAAAGGGGTGCCGACAAAGGGCAAAGGAAAAAGGGAGAGCGGTCAGTACTGAGGCCAGTACACGGCGAGACTAGAATTCGGCGGTCCTCGCCTACATAGGTATGGTGGACTGAAGCGGCAGCGGCAACATGCACTCAACAACCTATAGAGACTCGATACAACTGGCGGCTATTAGAGAGGGGTAAGAAAGACCTATTCGGAACCAACCTGATGATACCATCAAACAAACCCATCCTGGTATTTCCCCCTCGAGACCAATCGAGGAAGTCCACCGAGGAACTCACACAGTTGGCAGTTTTACTTATTCGGTTATCGTTGCAGCAATTACTAGTCAGGTATAGATAGTCATCCTGATAAGATAAGCAGTGGGCACTTTTATTTAACCATTCCATTGTAGTTGCGACACTTACTAGTCAGATACAATTAGCATGAGATATCCCAAAACCCAGCAGTTGTTGGTTCCTTATTTAGCCATTCCGTTATAGTTGCCATACTTACTAGTCAGGTACAATGGTCGCAAGCGACAACTCAAACAAGCAGTTGTTGGTAGTTTTATTTAGCCATTCCATTATAGTGAAGCTGATTACTAGTCATTATATAGTCAAGTTTATAGCACTACTTTAGTGGTCTATGATCGAGATACTGTGCTCCAAGTCGTCCATAACCGCGGACACGGCTTTCAGAAAGTTTTAACCCGGCCGGGGTGCACCAATAGCAACACACACATGATCAACCTCGAAAAAACCAAATCAAAACCCAACAAGGCTTTCACGACAAAGCAATCACAGGATTCAGAAATATTTCAGGGGGCCACCCCTTGGAGTACACCCGCAACGGAGTAAGCTAGCTCCGAGACGGACTCAAGGTTTGCGTCAATGGCTGTAAACGACTGGGAACCCGAAAACTCGGGGTTTCGATACCGCGAAAACACTCGGCTTACCTAAACAGTACAGTGTGCTATCCATCGCACAATCGTAATAAAGCGGTAAAGCATGGCATAAGTACAGGATCGTAAATAAAACCTCAAACTAGTTTGTGGCCCCAAGAAATAAGAATGAATCAAGCTCTGGCTCAGGGGGCCCCATAATTCCCCGTATGTGGATAGTGCGATAAATCAAGGAACAGGTATCAAGCACTCGGGGTCCTACGGGACACAAGTGGACGGTTAACAACCAAATAACATCTATTGCCCACCTGTGCCTCTGCTTACCTACTCCAATTTTAGTTGTTAAACAATAATTAGAGTGAGCAATAAATAAACCATGATCATCTCCAACATTATACAGGCGGCAATTCTCCAACAACTGTGGTACTTGACGACACGCAACAGCACTTGAGCGAGCGACTACGACGCGCAAGTACAGCTATCTACCAAACAACAGGTAATAGGATGTGCCCAAGGCAATATACGGCTGCAAGGGATTTCACGGGTACGGAAACTAGAGCAACGCAACACAGATAGCAATAGACCAACAGGAGGGAATAAATACTATAAAAGTAAGATAGGTAGAAAGGGGGAGATGCTCGCCTGAAAACATTGCCGAAGGTTCAACCGAAGATCGGGGCGAAGCTCACATCAACTCAACGGCCTTATCCGCGAAGAAGCAAAACACTAGAAGAAACACCGGATGCACTATTTAATACAACGGCAGAAGAACGGGCATGATGCATGCATGATGCATGACATGGCAAAGGTGCGATGCAATTAGGTCATATTAAGCGGAACCGGGGTCCCGACAATTAATTAGACGGTTCAAGTTATTTAACTACCCCGCAAATTAAAGGTTGTAATAATAGGGCAAGATAAGTTACCGGTTCGCTACACAAATTTAAATGAGGCCAATATAAGGCTAGATTTGCCCGCATATGGGCCCCATATTTAATTATAAGGTGAATCGGCATAAGGCCCCCAAACCACATGGCAATATGCATGCAAGTATGACAATTCAATATGCATCAATTTGTTATTACATTTATAAAATAGGGCTCGACAAAGGGGTCACACATTAGGGGGGTCTCGACGAACTTGGGGGTTCGGAGGGGTTCGGGGTAGGTCTCGGGGTCCAGGGTTCGACGGAAACGTTCTCGGATAACAGAGGTAGGTCTTGTCGCATCCGGGGAGCAGGACTTGGTGCGGCGTCGGGGCGCATCGGACTCGCCCTGGACGATGTCGATCTTGTCGGGCCCGCGCATCAGGTCGGTCTTGGCGTCCGGGAGGAAGAACTTGGCGTTCCGCGTCGATGTCCGTACCGTCCGTGTTCTCGAGCATCGCATCCGAGAAGGAGTACTTGTCGCACATGTGGTCTTCGGATCCGCAGGATCGAGGCGTCGCATTCCGGGAAGGAGATCTTGGGGTTCCGACGACCGATGTCGTTGTCGGTCTCGAGTGGCGCCGGGTTCGGTGAGGTCATCCTTCGGGTTCTCGGCGTCCCGTGACGAAGGCCTTGAGGTACCACCTTATTCGCCGGTGGCGAACTTGGGATCGGCACCAAGGTTCGGGTTCGGTCTTGGCGTCCGTGGCGACGATGCGCGAAGAAAAGGAGGGACTGCGGGGAGGTGGCGGACAGGGCGGGCTCGCGCGGCCTAGGACCCACCAGGGACAGGGCCGGAGGAGGCCGAGCTTGGATGCGAGGCGCGCGGCCACAGGTCGTTGCAGGCGTGAGGCGGGGCCCGGCGGGCGGAGGGCCAACAGAGGGGGTGGAGGAAGGCCGGAGGCGGACGGCCGGTGGCGGGCACGCGCGCGGGGAGACGAAGGCGGGAAGGAGGGCGGCGCCAGAGAGAGGGCCCGGCTCGGGGAGGCGCGGACGCGCGTGCGGCGGAGGAGGGAGGTGGCAGCCAGAGATTGGTGGGGGTGAGGTGGAGGAGTGGTGGGTAGAATAGGACTGGGTAGTTTTAGGATTTCGGGCGAACCGTTTTATTCTGGGGGTGGTCGTCCGGGTCGATTCGGCCCGTTCGACTGCCCCACTAAAAATAATTAAATATTTTATTTATTTCAAACAGGGCTTTTGCAAACCGATAGCAGACAAAACAAAATAATCCGGAGACCCGGGTTTTGCGTTTGAATAAAGACGGGGCGTTTAGAAACCAAAAACAGGTTTTTCCCAAAATTGTTTTATGCGAACAAATGCAAGATGCTGACGATGCTCAAATGCAAGGTGGCATGATGACATGAGCATGCGGTCATGATGATGCAATGCACAAAAATATCGCGATTTTCTAGTAGTGGTTTTGCGGGATGCCACAACTTGTCACCCCCATGTCGACAGCAAGCTAGGAGAAGAACCAAGCCTAGACAACATGTTTGGGAGGAAGCCCACCGTCCATCGCCACTCCCTGTCCACCGCTCGAACCCTGCCAGCCAGCCACTGGACCACGCGCACGGACCATCTCAAGCTCGCCAGCAACCATGCCGAGAGCGCGCCCCGTGCGCCACGCTCGACCGACACCCACAGACCGCGCGCCGCCCTCGCCGCATGCATACGTGATCACCACCGTCCCAGTAACCCCGTAAACATGCTCGTTCGCCGCCGCGCGGACCACGCGTGCTATGCGCCATTAAATCTTCCGTCGGGCACGCGCAGAGCATCGTCGCATTCCGACCCAACCACACCGCCCCACGTCTCGCCACCGTGTCGTTGAGCATCGCCAGGGAGCACCGCACCGCCCCCTACCGTCGCCCACGCCGATAGCCATCTGTACCGTCGACCACGACGAGCTCACCTTGCGCCCCGTCGGTCCCCTTGCTCCACTATAAATAGAGGCCACCCCCAGCCGAATTGAGCACACCATCTCACTCCCCTCTCCTCACTGATCGTGCCACCCCGTTCCCGGAGCAAGGCGAGCAGTGCATCGCCGGAATTTCACCGGAGCCCGCCGCTACTGGAGAAGAAGGGAGCCAGCGATTGGAGCCGCCCGGGAGAAGCTACCGGTACCATGAGGTTCGCCGTCATCGACTTCGTCGTTCGCCCGCCTCGCCGACCCTCGCCTGAACCCCGGTCAGCCCCCAACGACCCCCACTGGCCGCGCTAGGTTTCTGTCTCGCCGAAGTTGCCCAACATCGACGATGACTCTCAGCCGTTGGATTAGAACTAGATCGAACGCACCACATCGCCCCATACCGCTTCGCACCCCCCTGTCTCACTGACGCGTGGGGACAACCACTTAACCAGCCCGCGTAAACGCTGTGCTTAGCAGGACGGCCCAATATCGCTTCCCGCGCAGCCCAGTTATTTAAATTTAACCTTTTCCTTTTTATTTCAAACACACTTCTGTACCCAGTTTCAAAAATCAACCCAGGTCGATTCAGTGCACCAAATCGAATGAAACTAATTTTGTTAGAAAGGTCTGGAAGTGCTGAATCCAAGCCCGTTGGATTCAAGTCATTTGGATCTGTAGATCATCCTTGGTGAAAATAACAAGGCAGAATGTCGTGGGAATGGTCACGGCAGATGCTGCAATCGGCAGCGAGTAATAGAACGAGGGGCAAGGGCGGCCAGCCATCTGCGGTGCGAGATGAGGGCGGAGACACAGGGATTTACCTAGGTTCGGCCCCCCGGAGGGTAAAGACCTACTCCTGCTAGATTGTATTATGAAGATGGTACAATGGGTGAGCTTGGAGGCTAGGCGGTGAGTCGCTTGGGTGTATGATGGAACGTATCTCTACACGCCCCGCAGGGAGGTTTATATAGGCACACCTCCCCTAGGGTTTACATATCTCAACCGAATCAGTTAAGGCTTCGGTACTTGTTTAACCTAATCCGACTGGGCCTATCTACTCGCCTGGGCCTTCAGCTTCCAGTCGCTTGGATCCATGCCGGGCCTCGATCCAGTCGCCGTCTTGCAGGCCCACTCGCTAGTTTCTGGGCCAGTCGGAAACGTCCTGCTGGGTATACCCCGGTAGGCACATCCCCATCAGTAGTCCCCGAGGCCGTCGTCGATTGGGCGTAGGTGGCTGCTAGCAGTCGGAGTATACGGCTTCAGAGTAGACATCCAGTCGAATCGTCGGCGGGCTCCTGTATAAAGGAGAAGACTAATCATCCTGATCGCAGCTTTGGCGAGTCGAGTCGACGAAACACTGTCATAGTGATCGGGTCGGCGAGCCGAGTGGCTGAAGTTGGACCGTTAAACGTGGTCAAACTAGCCGTTGGGGTAATCCAACGGTAACTTTTGGCGTAATCACCGCGTAGTAACGGCTCCCTGATTTGGCGGGTAACAACCGCTATATAAGGGGAATGGCAGGCGATCAGAGAACCATCTTCTCGCCATTTCCTCCGATTGCACGCACTTTTCGCCTTCCTCCGCATCGCAATCCAGCCGACCCGAAATCCTCCGACCCCCCACAAATCCTTCCGCCATGGCCCTCTCCACCGAACCTTGGGGTAGATCTAAGTGTACGAGGGTGCAACTGGCTTCCTTTGAGGAGGCCGGGATCCTGCGCGCCGGCTGCTGGCGCATCCCCGCGGCCGAAGAGGTGACCCCGAACCCGCGCGAGGGGGAATTCATCTGCTTCACCAGCCATCTAGAACGGGGGATAGGATTCCCCACGTCCCTGTTCTTCTGGCGCTTCTGCGCCTACTACGGGATCCAACCGTCGGACCTGGGTCCACACAGCATCGAGCAGCTCGCCATCTTCGTGGTGTTCTGCGAGTGCTACTTGGGCTGCCGACCCTACTTCCCTCTATGGCAAGATCTGTTCCACGGACGGATCAGCCGCGAGGAAGCGGGCGGCCCAATGTTTGCCGCGGGCGGCCTAACATTCCAGCTGAAGTCGAAGGCTTCGTTCTTTGACTTGATGCTGCCCGCCAAGGCGGCGACCGACTGGAAGAAGTCTTGGTTCAATGTTGCCGAGGCGACCCCGGAGGGCGAGACGGCGATCCCACGGTACTCCGCCAACCGGTCCGAACAGCGCCGCGTTCAAGTCGGCAAGCTCCCCAGCGACCAGCGGATGGTCGTGGACGAAATGCTTCAAACCATCCGCGGTCTGAAGAAGATGGGACTCCAGACGATCAACTTATACAACTGCTGGCTCGGGCGGCAGCTCGTCCCTCTGGCTCGGCGCGACCACTACATGTACCAGTACACGGGCCGGGAGGACTCGACGAAGTCCTGCCTCGCCGAGTGGAAGCTTGAGGACTACACCCCAGCACTGAAGAAGATCACCCAGGCGGTGTACCTGGACGCAAAGGCTGGGGTCGCCCCCTACACCGCAAGGCATCCAGCCCCAATGGTAAGTCACCTCGCATCATTCGCAGTCGCAGTTTTTGCAGTCGTGGTCGGTCTAATTTCATTTTGTGTTCATCGCAGCTATTCCAAGTGGTGGAAGGATGGCTCCCGCCCTCTGACGACGAGAATTCGAGCTCGTCCGTCCAGGACATGGGCGAGTCGCCTCCCGCCAAGGGCGATACCGGGAGCGACGAGAGCAACGGCGACGACGAGTCCGAGGAGGAGGTCGCCCCGCTGGTCCGCAAGACCCGCGGGCAGCGTCAGCGTGAGCTTGAAGCGAGTAAAAGCCTCGAGCGTCATGATGATGATGACGAACTTCCGGAGACCACCTCGCGCCGCCAGGCTACCCCGTCGAAGAAGAAGAAGAAGGATAAGGAGGCAAAGGCTCCTCCGAAGAAGAAGACGAAGCCGGTGAGGCCGGCCTCGCCACCGCACTCGGCGAGCAGCTCCGACGCCCCCAGCCCGGCCAAGGACGAGGCGCCTCCGGCGGCAGCCGCGCTGGACACGGCCACTGTCGAGGTGCCACTGGCCTCGATGCCTCCGCCATTCGCCCCAGTTTCTAGGATAGGGGCTGCTCCGTCTGCGGCGGCTTCACCTCGCAGGGAAGCCCCTATTGAAGATGTCCCAGAGGCTCCCGTTGCAGCCTCGACCACGAAGAAGCCGTCAGTGTCTTGGGCACGTGATGTCCTGGAGATGGGCCTCAGCTGCCGACTGGGCCCCGAACTGGAGAAGCCGGCCAACATCCGCACGGGGCTACGCTTCATTCCGGTCGCCAAGTGAGTTCGCTCATTTACTTTTGTCTTTCATAGCAGCTTGAATTATTTCGCTCATACGATCGATTTACAGGACCGGAGCGAAGAAGATAGGCCACCCGACCGTGTCTAAGGTGCCACCCGTCGTCAGCGAGGAGGATCCTTCCCGCAAGAGGAAGGCGGATGAAGTCGTCGTTCCTGCGGATGGCGCCAAGAAGGCCAAGGGCGACGATGTCGTCATGATCTCCGACGACACGGCGGTCGCGCCGAATGAACCCGCAATGGAGGCGGACGTACCCACGAAGGAGGGTGCTCCCTCGCCTGGGGTGACCGAGCCGGTCTCCTTTGGTGCCGGTGCCTCCATCGCCACGTTCCCGCGCTTCATGACCAAGGAGGCTGCAGCGAGTGGGACCTCGCCCTCGAGCCGTGCACCTGGGGTCGCCGACGTAGAGGTCGAGCAACGTCGTGGGCACACGCCGGCTCTCCTCGCATCCGTGGATGTGATACAACTTCACGGCATGCTTGGCGCAGCTATCCAGGTATGTCCAGTCCCCGAGGATCAGGTCGGTGTGCAGCAGCTGTTTGATTCTTGTAGTGTCTTGTTGTTATTTTCGCGTCTAGTCCCCGAGTGCGCACCCGCCGAATTTCAGCGGGTGGGCACTTAGGATTTCTTGATTTCCAGTCCCGAGTGCACACTCGCGAATTTCAGCGGGTGGGCACTTAGGATTTTTTGATTGCCGGTCCCCGAGTGCACACTCGCTGAATTTCAGCGGGTGGGCAGTTAGGATTTCTTGATTGCCGGTCCCCGAGTGCACACTCGCTGAATTTCAGCGGGTGGGCACTTAGGATTTCTTGATTGCCGGTCCCCGAGTGCACACTCGCTGAATTTGAGCGGGTGGGCACTTAGGATTTCTTGATTGCCAGTCCTCGAGTGCGTACTCGCTGAATTTCAGCGGGTGGGCACTTAGGATTTCGCTTTGGTTAACTGTTTGGATTGTGTGCAGGGGCTGCAACGTGAGTCAGCTGACCGATTGGCAGCGAAACACCGCACGGAGAAGGAACTCGCCACCGTCCAAGAGGCGAATAAGGGGATTCAGGCAGTTGCCGCGAAGGCAGAAGAGGCTCGCCCGGGACTTGTCCCCGCGGGTGAGTTGGCAATGGCTCAATCGGTGTTGAGCTCGGCTGAGAAGCGGATCGCTGAGCTCGAGCGCGAGATGAGGGAGGCGAAAGATGAGGCGAGTTCGGCGGATGGTCGGGCCAAGGCCACCGTTACGGCCGCCGCGGAACAGCGTAATGTTTCTGACGCCCTTGTTGCTGGGCTTCAGGACGACTATTCTTCTCTTCAAAGCTTCATCACGGATCTCTCCCGTTCCTTGATTGGTCAGTTTGTCTGCCCTTGCCGATTGCATGTGTCTTTTCGTAATATCCGATGTACTCACTGTTATCTTCTATCCGCAGGTCGCATCCTTGATAGCGCGGAAGAGGCGAGCTCGTTCGACGCGCGGCAATGTGTGGCCACGCTCGTCGACTCGGTGACGTTGTCGGCGACATGCATCTGAGCCTACCTCCAGGAGATATCGCCCATGGAAGTAATTCCCAGCGACCTCGTCGAGGTGTGGAAGTACTTGGAGAAGGCGCCGTCGGACGTTGAGTTCATGACGCGATCGGCGTTCCGGCGTGGAGCGGCGACGACGCTTAGCCTTGGGCTTGCTCATTTTCCAGAAGATTTCGATCTGGACGATGTGATGAGCGGCTACCCGTCGTCGACTGGCGAGGTGGAGATCTCCGAGGTGCTCAAGTTGACGGGCCGCGCCGCGGTGTACTCCGATCGTGTCTAGGCGATGGGCGACCTCCTTCCTTACCAGGAGACGGTCGTCGCGCCCAATGACCCCGAGCCGCAGCACCGGGACTTCAAGGTCGAGCAGCCTTTTCGTGCGGCGATGGCGGGTGAACTGACGACGTATCTGTCGAACCCGTACACTCCCTTCATCCGCAATCGCAAGGGTGCTGGCGAGTCGTCGTCGAAGTCTGCGGAATAAGCTAGGTTGCCCTGGGGCGTTAGTAGCAGTTCTGCCATTAGGCATACTATGTAATTTGAGACAATGTGACATGCTATTGAATGAGATATCGTGTCTGTTTTGTGATTTGTCATGTGTTTTGTGGTTGAACGAGTCCCCGAGCGCGTCCGCCCTTTTGTGGGGTTTACCTCGTGTGTGATGTGTTTGTGGTTTTTGAATGTTTTGTTATTGTGGGCGACTCGCCCGGACTCGAAGAGCCAGTCGCTAGGCGACTCCCTTGAGCGCTCTGTACTTCGCCGTTTTCCCTTGCGCGAACGAGGTCGGGTGGACGAGTCCCCGAGCGTGGTACTTGGTTGTTCTAGGCACGACTCGAGGGTGGGTGAGGACTTGGCACGTTAGTTTGAGCGCATCACTCCTGCCTGGCCCGTTGGGTCAGTCGCATGGCGAGTCCTGGGCCTGCTCTCATACTTGGCGTTTTCCTGAGCCGCTCACGCTGAACTGGTCGTCAGTCCCCGAGCGTGTTACGTGGCCGTTCGAGTCGCTATGTCGAGGATGCGGAGGATCGTGGTCGCTGTGCGAAGCGAAGGTAGTTGTCTTGGCTCGTAGAGCCAGTCGGGCTAGGTGACTCCAATGGGGCTCCAGGTAGGCGTTTTTCATGGACGATGCAAAACCTGAGGTGACCCAGTGCTCTTGCATCGCACTACTTAGCCGTGCCGATCGCTTTACCAAAGGTTGACTTCTGCGGTTAGCTTGATGCTGTTATTACGAGTGCGAGTGGCACAAGACACGGAGAGTAGGCGCAATTTTGCGGTAACCGATTCTTTTTATTTCATAGCGACTAGAGAGTACATATGTGGAGATCTAGGAATAGAACTTCCGTAGGAGGTTTACATTCCATGGTCGCTTGACGTCTAGTTCGCCGTCCCCGCGGACGTCGATGAGGTAGTAGGCGTCGTTGCTGAGTACGCGTCCGATGGCGAATGGTCCCTCCCATGGGGGGGAAAGCTTGTGCATGCCCTTCTTGTCCTGGATGAGGCGCAGCACCAGGTCGCCTTCTTGGAAGGTGCGAGTTTTCACCCACCGGCTGTGGTAGCAGCGGAGTCCTTGTTGGTAGATGGCGGTGCGCGAGCGAGCTAGGTCGCGTGCCTCGTCGAGTTGATCGACTCCATCCTGTCGTGCGAGTTTGTTCGCAGCCTCCGTGTAGTGGACGACCCGCAGCGAGTCGTGCTCAAGGTCGGTGGGCATGACTGCCTCGGCGCCGTACATCATGAAGAAGGGGGTGAATCCTGTCGACCTGTTGACCGAGGTGCGGATGCCCCAGATGACGGAGGGTAGCTCCTCGACCCAGCAACCGGCGGTGCGCTCGAGTGGTACTTGGAGTCGCGGCTTCAGGCCGTGGAGGATGCTTTGATTGGCCCGTTCCGCCTGGCCGTTGGATTCCGGGTGGGCGACTGACGCAAGGTCGAGCCGGATGTGGTGTTCTTCGCAGAATTCGGCCATTGCTCCTTTGGCGAAGTTGGTGCCATTGTCCGTGATGATGCTATTTGGGAACCCGTAGCGATATATGAGCTCGCGTAGGAACTTAGTGGCGGTCTTCCCGTCGCATTTCCGGACCGGCTTGGCCTCCACCCACTTTGTGAATTTGTCGACAACGACCAGGAGGTGGGTGTAGCCGGAAGGGGCCTTTTTGAAGGGGCCTACCATATCCATGCCCCACACGGCGAATGGCCAGGTGATGGGGATTGTCTTCAGTGCCGATCTCGGCACGTGCGTCTGGTTGGCGTACTTCTGGCACCCGGCGCACCGCTGGACAATTTCGACGGCGTCGGTGTGTGCGGTGGGCCAGTAGAATCCATGCCGCATAGCCTTGGCGACTAGAGAGCGGGCGCCGGCGTGGTGGCCGCAGTCGTCGGAGTGGATGTCGTGGAGGATCTTGCGTCCTTCGGCGGGTTGGACGCAGCGTTGGAACACGCCGGTGACGCTGCGCTTGTGTAGCTCGCCGTCGATGATGGTGTAGGACTTGCATCGGCGTGCGATCATCCTCGCGTTCGTCTCGTTTGCCGGCAAGGTGCCGGCCTCTAGGTAGGCAACGTAGGGCTTGGTCCAGTCATCTGGCTCGGTGACGAGTGTGACCAGGGCTGCATCCGGCTGTAGCGGGACTCCAATGTCGATCTCCCTCGGGGGGAGACTGATGGCTTGGTGATCGTGTCGAGGAAGACACCGGCGGGTGGTGCGAGTCGAGCCGACCCGATGCGAGAGAGTGCGTCGGCCTCCTCGTTCTTCCGCCTGTCAATCCACTCGACGGAGTAGCCTGCGAAGTGTCCGCCCAGCTTGTCCACTGCTTGGCGGTATGCCGCCATGGTGGGGGAGACGGCGTCGCAGGTGCCGGCGACTTGCCCAGCGACGAGGTCGGAGTCTCCGTAGCAGCGTAGGCGGTTGACGTTCATCTCACTGGCAGCTCGCATGCCGTGGAGTAAGGCCTCGTACTCGGCCATGTTGTTGGTGCAGGGTGTGAAGTCGAGGCAGAGGACGTAGCGGAGCTTGTCGCCCTTCGGTGAACTTAGCACGATCCCTGCGCCTGCGCCGTCCGCGTTCTTGGAGCCGTCGAAGTGCAGGCTCCAGTAATGGAGGTATGGCAGCTTCTCTGGCTGCTGGGCCTCTTCCCAGTCGGCGATGAAGTCCGCTAGGGCCTGCGACTTGATCGCTTTTCGTGGATCGTATTTGATGTTGTGGACGCCGATCTCCACGGCCCACTTGGCGACCCGCCCGGTCGCCTCGCGGTTGCGGATGATGTCCTGCAACGGTGCTGAGGAAACGACCGTTATCGGGTGCTCCTGGAAGTAGTGCGGCAGGCGCCGCTGCGCTCTGAAGACGGTGTATACCAGCTTCTGGTACTGCGGGTATCGCTGGCGCGACTCGGCGAGGACCTCGCTGATGTAGTACACCGGTCGTTGTACTGGGCGCTCCTTTCCTTCCTCCGGTCGCTCGACGACCATGACGGCGCTGACGACGCGCTCGGAAGCCGCGAGGTAAACCAGCATGGGTTCTTTGTCGGCGGGGGCGGCGAGTAGCGTTGCGGTGAGTAGCACCTTCTTGAGGTCGTGAAGGGCGTCATCCGCCTCCTTGTCCCACTGGAAGGTGGGGTTCTTGCGCATCAGGCGGTATAGGGGCATCGCCTTTTCACCCAGACGGGGGATGAAGCGACTGAGAGCCGCTACTCGCCCGGCCAGCTTCTGGACGTCGCGCAGGCACTCGGGTTTGCCGAGTCGGGCGATCGTGTCGATCTTGGTAGGGTTTGCCTCGATCCCTCGCTTGGAGACGACGTACCCCAGTAGTTGTCCTGCTGGTACACCGAAGGTGCATTTGCCTGGGTTAAGCTTTATCTTGTATTTTCTCAAGTTGGCGAACGTTTCCGCCAGGTCGGCGAGTAGGTCACCCTGGCGAGCGGACTTCACGACCACGTCATCGATGTAGACGTGGATGTTGCGGACAATTTGGCTCGTGAGGCACTCTTGCATGCACCGCTGGTAGGTCGCCCCGGCGTTCTAGAGGCCGAAGGTCATGGCGGTGTAGCAGAAGGCTCCGAATGGCGTGATGAATGCCGTCTTCTCCTCGTCCTCGACAGCCATTTTGATCTGGTTGTACCCAGAGTAGGCGTCGAGGAAACATAGCGACTCCGAGCCCGCGGTGGAATCGATTATTTGGTCGATCTGCGGGAGGACGAACTGCTCCTTTGGGCAGGCGCTGTTCAAGTTTTTGTAGTCGATACACATCCTCCAGGTCCCGTTCTTCTTCTCGACCAGGACTGGGTTTGCCAGCCACTTGGAGTACTTGATTGGCCGGATGAAGCCTGCAGCGAGTAGACACTACACCTCCTCGGCGATGGCTCGGCGGCGCTCTTCATTGAAGGGCCGCAGCGACTGTTTGACAGGTCACACTTTGGGGTCGGCGTTTATCTTGTGCTCAGCGAGCTCCCTAGGGACACCAGGCATGTCAGAGGGCTTCCATGCGAAGATGTCCCTGTTCTCACGGAGGAACTCGATGAGCACGCCTTCCTAGGCTGGGCTCATGCCCGTCCCGATCGTCACCGTCTGGCTGGAGTCCCCTGGGACCAGCTCGACGGTGCGGGTGTGCGTCGTTGCCTCGAAGGTTGAGGTGTTTGCGCCCTCCGAGTTGGGCTTATTGAGTATGGTGGGGTCGTCGTTGTTGAGCCCGCTCGCGTACTTGGCGAGCTCATCGGCGTGGTTGGTTTCTGCCGCGATGACGGCATCGGCAAGTTCGGCTCCTTTGGCCTCGCACTCGGCGGCCATGTCGGGGTCGCCGTTGATGGTGATGACACCGCACGGCCTGGGGAGCTTCATCGCGTTGTACGCGTAGTGTGGCGCTGCCATGAACTTGGCGAATGCCTGGCGCCCCAGGACGCAGTGGTAGGGCTGTCGAAGGGCACCAGCTCGAAGACGATCCGCTCGGTGCGGAAGTTTGCTGGCGTGCCGAAGGTGACTGGCAGCATGACCTTGCCGATCGGGTACGCCTTCCGACCGGGGACGATGCCATGGAACGTGGTGTGGGTTGTCTCGATCATCGACTGCGGGAGCCGCAGCCGCCTGAAGGTGTCCAGGTACAGGATGTTGATGGAGCTGTCGCCGTCCATCAATGTCTTGAGGAGCCAGTAGTCGCCGACCTTAGGCTTGACCACCAGGGCGACTCGGCATGGGTACTCGATGCGTGGCGAGTGGTCCTGGCGGCTCCAGGTGATGGGCTGCTCCGACCAGTTGAGGAACTGGGGAACGTCCACCTGAGCCACCGCGTTGACAGCGACGGCGTGGGTGATGACCTTCTTCTCGCGCTTCGTATTGAAGCCTGTGAAGGTATGGAGCGAGCCGGCCACTTTGCCAAATTTTGCGCCGTTTGGCGGGTATTTGTCGGGGTCCTCCCGTGCTCGCCGTGCCTTCTCGATCTCCCTGAGGGTGTGGCAGTCGGCGGTTGTGTGCGCTGTGGGCTTCCCTTCCCTGCTATGAAACGCACAAGGTTGGTTAAGGAGGGCCGCGGGGTCGAACCTTGTCTTGGCCTTGTAGTTGCCGCCGTCGCGGCATTGTCCTCCATCGCGGCGGAAGCTCTTGGGCTTGCGTTGTGCGTGCCCGGCGTTGTCGACGAAGTCGAATCGCCCGTCACTGTGGCGCTTGCCGGTGAGGCGAGTGTTGCTGTAGCGTAGGTCGGACCTTCGTCCGCTGTCGTTGCCGCTTGTGCGACATTGACCTCCCGACTCGTCGTCGGTTTCCTGGTTTGGGTCTTCCTCCGCGTACCGTTTGGCGATCTCGAGGAGGTCCGGTATGTTGTCGAGTGTGCGAGAGTGTCGCTTGAGTTTGGCGACCAGAGGCTCGTAGTGGCACGAGGTCTTGAAGCAATGGATCGCGGTGTCCGGGTGGATGCCGACCGCGTTGTACCAGAGTTCTTGCCACCGTTGGACCCAGTTGCGGGTCGACTCGCGGGGTCCCTGGACGCATCTCTCCAGGTCCTCGATGGTGCTGGCGCGGGTGTAGGAGCACTCGAAGTGCCTGACGAAGGCGTCGCGCATCTCCTCCTAGGAGTCGGTACTATCCTGGGGGAGGGTGTTGATCCACTGCCTGCACGTCCCCTCCATCATCAGGGGGAGGTAACGGGCGGCTAGCAGGTCGGTGTGGCCTGCGATCCCCATCGCCATGATGTATGTATCGAGCCAGACGGCGGGGTCGTACTTTTCTATCTCCTTCGGCGCCTTGAAGTTTGGCGGGTACTTCTCGCCTCGGATCATTGGTCCGAAGCACTTGGGGCCGAGTCGACTGAGCGACCCCATAAGCTCGCCGTCGCGGAGATTGGTTAGGGTGTGTCGCAGGTCGTCGGGCTGGCGTGCGCGCCAGCTTTGGTTGTTGATGATGTGGGTGCGGGCGTCAATGGGTTGACCGTTGGCGGCGACGAAGATGGTCGCTGGCCTAGGGTCGTTGGTGGAGAGTGCCGCGTTCGCGGGTCGGTGCTGGAGCTGCAGTGGCTCTGGTGGCGGGCAGTTGAGGGTGTTTGCCGCCATTGGGCGGCCGCTCGAGGCCGCTCTGCTTCCCGAAGAACGCGAGTACACTCGACCCTGCGAGTCGGCGCCTGCGTCTGCTCGACGGCCTTTGCGAGCAGGGCCCTGACGTAGTGGATCTGTAGGGCACCGTCGCCGGTGGCCGTGATGTTGTCGGCTGCTGCTCGGCCCGCCATGAGGTTGTCCATCGGGGTGGAGAACAGTGGGAGGCCGTTGGCGTCTCGCTCCCGTGAGGAGACTACTATCCGCGGCTGGTCCCTGGGGGGTGTGCGGTTGGGTGGAGGTGGGGCGCCCATCATCGTCGACCCTGGCGGGGGCCGGGCGCTTCCTCCTGGTGGCGCGTTCTCGCAGATCGCGCGCTCGGCCACGCGGGCCGGGTCGTTTTCGTCGTCGAAGTTCAGGGCGCGCCCCTGGACGGTCGGGTTCAGGCGCGACCTGATCCGCTGCTGGTGGTAGCGCGATAGCTCCTGCGCCGTCACCTGCTCGAGGTGAAATTTTTCGCGCTCGGCTTGCTCCTTGCACACTGCCTCCGCCAGCTTCAGGCGGAGTTCCTCGACCTCCGTTGCCGTGGCGTTAGGAGGGATCGGGTGGAGAAGGGATCCTCCGGCGGTTCGGTGCCGGTTGCCATGTAGGTCACGGCGTGGCGACCGGTTCCGTCGTGGAGGTCGGCGGAATTTTCTGACCCGGAGTTGAAGTCGAAGATCCCGAGGATGGAGGGGTCCTCGAAGTCTCCCATGTTGGAGACCTGGGTGATGGATCCGCGCGGGTGAAGCCGCGGTGATGGATCCGGCGAGTGACGCCGGGGTCGCCGAGTCGGCGTCGTCGTTGAGGGCCGCGTCTTCTGCGGCCGCTGAGTTTTCGACCACGTTGCTGTGGGCCGAGTTGTACTCGGAGGCGAGACGATGGATCGTGCGGATCTAGCCCTCGGAGAGCCGATCGCGTGGCGACGACTCGCGGATGCGAGCCGAGTCCTCCGAGACGATGACGTCGGTGAGGCCGACGAAGAGGCTGATCGTGCCGACCGGCAGGATCACGCTGTGTGTGACGGGACGCGCCGCCGGGACGTAGCTGCTCGGCAAGATTTGGAGCATCTCGCCGATCGCTATGATGCGGTCGGTGGCGACCGTCTCGTTGATGGGCAGATTGGATCTCGCCGCAGAACACCGGCCAGACCGGCCAGGCCCCACGGTGGGCGTCACAGAACCTTTTCTGCATTCAAACATTTTTCAAATTTAAACCATAATAGCTTTTGAGTTGATTCCAACTCTCAAAAATCACATTAAACTATACCTTTCAGAATATATAAAAATATATAGGTTTACTTATAGAAATAATGTTGAAGTAATAAAAGAATGCCCCATAGGCATTTCTAGTCACTTTATTTAATTAAAATAAAAGGGTAAAACCTTATTAAATTGTGACACCAATTTAAATCATATTCCCATGGACTAAAATATGTGGTGATGACATGTGTCAACATGATCCCATGTTTGGTTTGGAGAATATTAAATCTTAAGTAGTTTTTCAATGAGTAGAAATTACTTTTCTAAAAATAAAAGGAATTAAACCAAGCCTTAATCTTGTAATGTTCGAGATGATGTTAGATCATCTATAGGACCCTTTTTGTGTGATGATTGCAAGTAGTTAAGTATTGTTTGGTGATTGTGTACATCGTATTTATTCATAGACGCTAGTACCGACCAAGGATATGAGGAGGAAGGAGGATTCTACGAAGAAGAAGCCGAGGAGAACTTCAACCATTGCTTTGCACAAGGCAAGCTAACACTTGCAAGATACCCTACTAATGAAATCTTATACTGATACTTATGCAAGCTAATTCTTGCTTGCTACCATGCCAACTATATGCCTTAAAGCATATATGATCATAACCACTTGATAAACCAATCCTAGTTTTACTTGCAAGCTTATTACTTTATTTCTTTATCAAAGCTCTTACTTAGAGTTACTGGAATAAATGGTATATACTAGAAGGATAATTGAAGGTTGCATAAAGAGCATAAAATGTGGCCTAAGCTAGATAATCTTGATGTCATCCTAAGGCATGATATTAAACTTAGTTAAACTCCACTAGTTTACCACCCCTCATTAGTGCTTACCCCCACTTGTAGATGCTAGTGCTAATCATAAAACTTGATCAACTTTAGACGGGAATACTTGGTGGAAAAATGGTTATGAAAACCTTGGAATGATGGATCATTCTATTGAAATGTTTTGGACATGTGTTTCCGAACACCTGATGATTTTGGTGATTAAAATGTTGAGGCATGAGACTTAGCCCTTTATAAAATTGATGGTTGTCTGGATGCGATACCATTCCAATTTTATCGTATAACCACAATACCCGAGAATTGGGTAGGGCTTGACTGGAAACTTATATACCTTAGTATTAGCTCCCTCACGGCCAAGGTCTGAGCTGAGGCTACCTTGTGAAGATTGTCCACCTGTGCAGTACCCAAGATGACAGTTGGTCATGGTTGGGAGGCCAAACTCACAGGAGAGGTGCTTATACTAGGGCGTGTAATTGAAAGGTTAGGATTGATTATCAGCATACTGAGTATGGTGAATTCAGGATTTGTTCCTGACGGATGTATCGAATGTTGTGGTGAAAGTGTACAATCTCTGCAGAGTTTCAAACTATTCGAATAGCCGCGTCCGCGGTTATGGACAGTTGGAGTTCCCATACTGTTCCCCCGTCAGATGTTTTCAAAAGACTTGTGAAATGAATTGGGACTTTGACTTGACCACAACAGGGTTGTGATATGAAATATAAGTTCCCACTTAGGTGTTATAAAACTTCAACTAGCATTCATTGCTTCTAAACTTAGTAGAGATAAATCTGGCTTTTGCAAAACAACCCTAGAGCCGAGTGTCCTATTATCAAAAACCCCTTTCACTTGTTAGCATTAGTTTGCGAGTACTTAAAGAGTACTCATGGCTTTTTCCCTGGCTATTCCCATGGCCAGACTATGAAGAGGAGTACCTGGAGGATGGACCCCAGGAAGGTTACGACAACTAGGATCATCTCCCATCGTCAGCATTGCCTGTGACCCCGAAGATGGAGCTTCGCCTACGCTACCGTTATTATTATTACGTATTCCGCTGCTTGAAGTTGTATTAAGAACTGGATCATGAGATCCCTATTTGTGTAAGACCTTATGTATGGTTTGTAATGGATGATGTACTATGGTATCCAATTTTGTTATGTCTCACAAAAATGGTAATCCTAGGATTGCGATGTATGGCATAACAGGCATCTGGGATTAAAAATCTGGGTGTTGACATGGCGGCATATCAAGACGAAGTGTACGAGATAGCCAAGAGCTTCTTGGTCTATGAAGTCAAGTATGTACCTAGGGAGCATCTACGGACACCATCCACGAAGGGAGCAGACATCGACAACCCGGATAGAGTTGACTCTTTCGTCCACATGGTGGCAAAGGTCCCTCCGGCTTGGAAAAACCCATTCATGGAGTACCTCGAACACGAAACTTTGCCCGACGACAAAGTCGAAAGACAACAAATAGTACGTCGAGCAAAGGGCTATACCATAATCAATGGATAGATCTACAAAAGAAGCACTACTGGTGTATACCTTAAGTGTGCTTCCCAACAAGAAGGTATTGAAATCCTACGCAAAATCCATCGCGGAGATTGCGGGCATCACGCCACTGCCCGATCTTTGGTCGCTAAAGCTTTCCGGCAAGGATTCTACTGGCTGACCGCAAAGGTGGACGCCGACAAGCTAGTTAAGACATGCATGGGATGCCAGTAGTATAGCCGACAACCACATGTTCCTGCTGAAGAATTGCTAACAATACCAATAACTTGGCCGTTCGCAGTCTAGGGGCTGGACATGGTTGGTGCATTACAGACGACACCATGTGGGTTTAAGCATCTGCTAGTAGCAGTTGCTAAATTCACCAAATGGATAGAAGCTAAACCCATTAGAAAGATCGATGGGGAAACTGCCCTTTGGTTTGTCCGGGATCTAGTGGTGAGATTTGGTCTCCCACATAGCATAATCACCAAGAATGGCAGCAACTTGTCACTCAGAGAAGTGGAGGCTTATTGTTGGGACAAAGGCATCCGACTTGACCTTGCATCTATGGCGCATCCTCAGTTCAATGGTCAGGTTGAGAGAGCCAATGGATTAATTCTGCAGGGAATCAAGCCACGTCTTGAGGCACCGCTACATAGATCAGCTGGAGCCTTGGCAGAAGAATTGCCATGTGTATTGTGGAGTTTACGAACTACACCCAACAGATCCACCGGCTACACCCCTTACTTCATGGTATATGGAGCAGAAGCCATCCTTCCTTCCGACATCCTACACGATGCACCAAGAGTTGATGCCTACGACGAGGATGACACTGAGGAATCCAGACGACTAGATGTGGACCTTCTCGAGGAGGAGCGCGTATTGGCATGCCAAAGATCCGCCATCTACCAGCAGAAGCTACGCAGCTATCATAGTTTCCGCGTTCGGCATCACTCATTTAAAGAGGGGGATTTGGTGCTCCGACTTAAGCATAAGAAGTCACACAAATTATCCCTGCCATGGGAAGTACCGTTTATCATAAGCAATGCGCTACTCAATGGGTCTTACTACCTCGTTGACAATCGTGAACTGAAGGACAGAGCCAACAAGGATCATAAGCGTAAGCGACATGACCTGGATGATGACTACCCGGAGCTTGATCGGCCATGGAACATAGCACAGCTACGTCCTTTCTACACTTAGCATTTTTTATCTATTGTGTACATCTTATATGATCAATGAAATAACGATCTCTGGTTCACTCATATTTCTGAGTCTTTTAACTCCTTTAGTGTTCCTTTTTTGATCATATAAAACCTTTATGCACAAGCTTTGCGATTGCACTTGTAAAAATTACTCCTACGGACGTTAGCTTAAGTTTTCTGGTCTACACGTTCTTTGTTGTTTTTATGTGGATTCTGGAGTAGTGACTTTCGACACTTATTTTCGGCGATTTTGTGCTTAGGTTATTGATGGTGCCATTGGCCATCATCACCTGAGCACATGAATCCGACAACGATTCTTCCGACTAATGAAAAGTCAAGCTTAAAAACCAAAGTAATTGATAAGCCAGCACTAGCTTAAAAAAATATACATGCTGGAACCAGTTCTTGAGTAGCAGGAAATAACAACCATTGTTTTCCTCCTTAAGTTAACAAGTAGTTTTTTCCGCATACAAATTACAGAGGGAACAAATATTACAAATTGTTTTTCATTCCTCTGGCGCAGGTGACTTGGACGCAGCATCGTCAGCTGCAGGAGAGCCATCTTCCTCGAAGTCGGCAGTATTGAGGGACTCAGAGGAGCTTTGGTTGCTGACGTCAATGGTTTTCATGGGCACAAAGACGTTAGGGTCGACCAACTCGGCCACTCTGGTGCCAAAACCCGCGAGCGACGCCAGGATAGCTTCATGATCTATCTTTTGGCCTTTGTCGTGCATGTCGGGGATACCGGAGGTCACCTTGTCGATGTCGGCATCTTCGTAGTGCACCTTGACCATTGACAGCGCCATCCTCGTGCCGGCCCGTGCACATGAAGCTTTCCAGCTTGCAATACGCTCGACGTCTCGGCGTAGAATCTCCGAGAACTTCGCCGCAGATTCCACCACCTTGATATTAATTTGGAGGGGCTTGGCTATCTCCTTGGTCTGCTTGATGGTGATGTTTATAAAGTTGCCGGTAAGGACCATGCATTCCTTTTGCGGAGGAGGCGACCGGGTTAACCCCATAGGACAAAGGAACGCGTGAGTTCGATCAACACAAAAAAGTTTAGAGTAACTAGCTTACAGAAGTACAAGACGGAGAATCACTTATTGAAAATGCTAATCTTAGCTTGCTGGAGGGTTTCTGCCATGGAGTCCCGTTCTTGTCGGAGGATCCTGTACGCTTCAAGATGGCGCTGATTTTGCTCATCGGCAAATTTCTTCTGCTCTTTCAGGATCGTCATTTCCTCCTTCAAGAGGTTCATCTCTGTGTTGGCGGACTCCCGCATGACTTTCATAGAGTCTTCATGCATCTTCAGCATATCCTTCTTAAGGATCTTGTTTTTGCTATCCAGCTGCTGAATATGCTTGGATTGCTCAACAATACCCTTAGCCTTGAAAATGGTTTCTGCAAGTCAGAGAAAGAACAGTGCAAAGTGAGTACTTGGAGAATGTTGGCACAAGACCAAGTCGGAATACGAAAAAGAAAGGAAAAAACAGACGCTTGCTCTTGGTGATCTGTTCCTTCAAGAAGGCAGTTTTACCCTTTTCGGCTTCCAAGTCCGCGTGCATCTTTTGGTACTTCTCGTTAGCCATGCCCCTCCACGCATTCTCATTCTGTGGAAAATTTAACGTTGTTTAGTCTACTTGGAGCATCTAGCCGGATAAATATCCACCTAGAAGCTTGGGGGCTATAGTGAGAGTTTTTAACTTAGCAATATGCTTAGTCTTTCTTTAAGTATCTAGTGGGAACTAATTCAGTTCTCAACTAGAAGCTTGGGGGCTACAGTATAAAGCATCTAGTCCTTCTTTAAGCAACTAGTAAGAACTAATTCAGTTACCACTAGAAGCTTGGGTGCTACAGTATTGAAATTTACAAACACTGCGTATTCTACTCTTAAAGCATCTAGTTGGAATATTTCATTCAAACTATATGCTTGGGGGCTACAGTGAGAGATTTCTAGCTTAGTCACTATTAGAGCATTTATATGCAAAGACCTACAGTTTTTCGTCTAAATCCTCGGGGGATACAGGGGGATACTCATATAAAATGAAAAAAGGTAAATAAAACTTACAAGTGTGATGATTTTGAGGTTTGTAGCACTCTCAGCAAGCAAATTGCCGAATGATAAACTGTTTTGTTGAAAGATTTCTGCTTGCCGGAGAAGCTCCTCAAGACGGCATGTTGGAGATGTCGAAGCCGCACCAGGAACCAAAGCCGATCTACCCGGCGTAAGTGCCGGGTAGACTATCTTCGGGAATTCCATGGTTTCCTGAGTGCAGAGGCACCGCCTTCGGCAGACGTACCACTCTCCACCATCGCCCTAGCTCTACCGATGGCATCCTTAGCCAGATCTTCAGCCATTTTGGTTGTGGTACTCTCTTGCGTTGCCTGTTCGCCGACAACGGCAAGCTCCATGGAGGCACCTGAGTCCACTTCCATGGCGGAAGGGACAGATGCATCTTTGGCCTGTGAGCTTGCCTGTGAGCTTGTCGGAGCCATGCTATCCTCCTCTAGATCGCTGAGCTGTTAAGTGAAAACCCAAAGTGTTAAATGAGATGGTAATGGCTAGACGGAAGTACTGGAGTATATGTCATACATGGAAAACAAACAGGTACCTTTGGGCACTTGCCCTCTACGAACATGTCGTAGGTGATGGCGAATCCACACTTCCTATTCTTCACCTTGATGATTTCCTTGAGGAGGAGCTTGACGGAGTCGCTCGAGAAGTTGTGCTCGGAGATGCAGAGGCTCTCCTACCTCTCATTGGTATACTCGTGCATCAACTTCGAGCAGTGCTGCAGAGGCTGGATCCGGCTGACAAACCAGCACATGTCCAGGTCCAGTCTAGGCCTGAAGCATCGATGTCGGAGGGAAGGGAGGCCTGGGATCTCCATGTCGAAGCTTCGGCGGAAACTCCATCGACGAAGTCTGGATACGTCGCTTCTCGGCCGGCCAGAGGGATGTCTAGGCCATAGAAGTACGTCTGTTGCCAGTTCTTACAAGATTCATGGCCGACGATGTCGGGGAACCGCCGGCCAGGCCGGATCTTAAAACTAAGTGTACCACAGTTCCTGAGCTCATCCTTGCCGGCTCCGGCTTCCCGCTCGACGGTGAAAAATTATATAAAGAGATCTAGCCTAGGCCTAATCCCTAAGTAACCCTCGCAAAGTGCCGTGTAGTTGCTAAGAGCAAGGATGCTATTGGGGGAGAGGTTCTGAGGCTGTACTCGGTAATGGTTGAGGACAACTAGGAACAAATTGGCGATGTGCAGGGAGACGCCGCGTACCATTTGGGATTTGAGGTACACCTTCTCTCCAGCTTGGGGAGAAGGCGTGACCTCGTCGGCCGGCACCGCCCGCCAGACGAGCCCCTCCGTCACAGGGAGGTATCCCTCGATGATCAGATCCTTGATGTCGCAGTCCGTGATATCCAAACCGCACCAGTCCCCCTTGTGGGAGTTGTTATCCTCCTCTAGCAGCTCCAGCGCCGCTGGATTGTGGTCGCCGCTGCTGGATTCGACCACCACGGATTTTGGGATCACCATACCCTCTGGGGGCACGAGGACGGTGGTCGCCGGCTTCTCCGCGGCATCGCCTGACTTACAAGTTGAAGACGGAGAAAGCCTTGCAGGGTTCTTTGGGAGGACTACAAGATATTGCTTGGCGATTTGCCGACATCCATCTAGACGGAGCATTCAACGTGAAGAGGCAAGACGGCACAAGATCTCGGAGTTCTCCGTTGGCAACTATTGGGGATATGCTATATGAGTATCCTCATAGAATGTCTCCTATCCAGATAACCCGGGTGGCCCACAGTTGGTAGCATGGCCCATGTCCTGCTGGGTGGCCCAGTTAGATGGATCCAGAAGGGAGGCCCATGCTGGATAAAGGAAGTCTATGGAGGATTCACCGACGTACCCTGAGACTTGGAGTGCAAGACACGCTATACTAGTTGTAAGAAGTGTAGGACTCTGAAACATGTCCGGCTAGGACGTTTCCCTGTAACCTGGGTAATATGGGAGCCTTTAGGGGACAATCTCAAACAACCTAGTGTCGATTATGACGCACCTCGCACAGAGAACCAATCCCTCCAACTCAGCGTATTGCCATTATAGTTATTTATAACAAGAGTAGGATTCTGCCACCGTCGTGGGATCTGAACCTGGGTAAACTGTGTCACCTCATACCCGTCAACCGTCCGCCTTCCCCCACGTCTCTAAACACGCACTGTGAGGACCCCTCCATGGCGTACTCGTCGGCAATACCACGACATCCACTACTTGGAGGTATTCCGCCATGGTGGGGGAGACGGCGTCGCATGTACCAGAGATTGATGTTCATCTCCTTGGCAGATCGCATTCCATGGAGGAGGGCATCGTATTCGGCCATGTTGTTGGTGCAGGGGGAGAAGTCGAGGTACATCACGTAGCGCAGTTTTTCGCCCTTGGGGGAGGTGAGTACGATCCCTCCCCCTACACCGTCTGAGTTCTTGGACCCGTCGAAGTGGAGCGACCAGTAGTGGAGGAACGACAGTTTCTTCGGCTGCTGCGCCTCCTCCAAGACGGCGAGGAAGTCTTCCAGGGACTGCGACTTGATTGCCTTGCGCGGCTCGTACTTGATATTGTGGACGCCGATATGGACGGCCCACTTGGCGACTCACCCAGTCACCTCACTATTGCGAATGTCCTGCAACAGCACCGAGGAGACGACCGTGATTGGGTGCTCCTGGAAATAGTGCGGCAGTCGCCACTGGGCTCGGAAGACCGCATATACCAGTTTCTGGTACTGCGGGTGGCATTGTCGTGACTCGGTGAGATCGTCGCTGATGTAGTAGACGGGGCAATGCACGGGGCGCTCCTTGCCCTCTTCTGGCTGCTCGACGACCATGACGGCGCTGATGACTCGCTCAGTTGTCGTGACGTAGACGAGCATTGGATCCTTGTCAATGGGGCGGCAAGTAGCGGGGCTGCAAGTAGCACTTCTTTGATCGCGTGGAGCGCGTTGTCGGCCTCTTTGTCCCACTGGAACGTGGGGTTCTTGCGCATTAGGCGGTAGACAACCATTTCCTTCTTGCCTAGCCAGGGGATGAAGCGGCTGAGAGGAGCGACTCACCCGGCCAACTTCTGGATGTCGCGGAGGCACTCAGCTTTGCCGAGCCAAGCGATCATGTTGATCTTGGTGGGGTATGCCTCGATGCCTCGCTTGGAGACTACATATCCCACCAGCTATCCGGTAGGTACACCGAAGGTGCACTTTCCTGGGTTGAGTTTGATCTTGTACCTCCATAGGTTTCCGAATGTTTCGGCCAGGTCAGCAAGTAGATCGCTCTGGCGAGTGGATTTTACCACCACATTGTCGATGTAGATGTGGATGTTGTAGCCAATTTGGCTTGCAAGTCACTCCTGCATGCACCACTGGTAGGTCGCTCCGGCGTTCTTGAGACCGAATGTCATGGCGGTGTAGCAGAAGGCGCCGAATGGTGTGATGAACACCGTCTTCTCCTCGTCCTCGACCGCCATTTTGATCTGTTGTAACCATGGTAGGCATCAAGGAAACAAAGCGACTCTGAGCCCGCGGTCGAGTCGATGATTTTGATCGATTCGCGGGAGGACGAACTACTCCTTTAGGCAGGCGCTGTTGAGGTTTGTGTAGTCGATACACATTCTCTAGGTCCCATTCTTCTTTTCGACCAGGACTGGGTTTGCCAGCCACTTGGAGTATTTGATGGGTCGTATGAAGCCTGCAGCGAGTAGACGCTGCAGATCCTCGACGATTACTCGGCGACGCTCTTCATTGAAGGGCCGCAGCGACTGCTTGATAGGTCGCGCTTTGGGGTCAGCGTTGAGTTTGTGCTGAGCGAGTACACTCGGGACACCTGGTATCTCGGAGGGATTCCTTGCGAAGATGTCGTGATTCTCATGGAGGAACTTGATGAGTGCGATTTCCTATGTGGGGCTCATGCCTATTCTGATCGTCACCGTCCTGCTGGAGTCGCCTTGTACCAGCTCGACGGAGCGTGTGTGCGTGGTGGCCTCGAACGCAGTCGATCCACCGTTCTCCGAGTTGGGCTTATTTAGTATTGTGGGGTCTTCATTGTTGACCCCTCTCGCGTACCTAGCAAGATCCTCAGCGTGGTTAGCCTACGTGGTGAAGACGGCATCGACGAACTCGGCGCCCTTTTCCTCGCACTCCGCAGCCATGTCGGGGTCGCCATGGACGGTGATGATGTCGCACGGCCCTAGGAGCTTCATCGCGTTATACGCGTAGTGTGGCGTCGCCATGAACTTGGCTGTAAGGTTCCCAACCTTTAATAAGGTAGAGATCCCTGTGTTTACTATGCTAGTCCCTGGATCAATAGCTAGCATCCACAATTAAGATGTAATATCAAGAAACAAAGGTCATAATACAACTTTATAACCAGGAATAAAATAATTTATTACATCTTACATAGCTCATTTGTCTATCTCATTACAATGCAGTAGAATAAAACAATAGCATGGGGTCCTTCATCTTCAAAGTGCCACAGGCAGACATGTTGGTTGTAGACTTGTAATCCTAATCAATAAACTTCACTAATATCAAACAAACCTGCAACATAATAAGTTGCAGCCACAAGGGTCAATACATTTGAATTGTATTGGCAAGTTTCACTACTATGTAGAAATAAGTGGATCCTATCAATACATGCATATTTGGACAAGTAGGGTTTAGGCTCATTTGTAGAAAGCAATATAGTTTTATCCTATCTTTTCAAAATAGTTTTGATCTTTTGTCAAATCTTTCTGAACTTCTTGGACAACTCCAAGTGCTTCAAATCCCTTGTTGTCACCATCAAGTTTTACTTGGAGAAATTGGAATGTCGAGATCTTCCATAGCTTCAGGCCTTAGTTGCTCAGTATTGTCCATAACCGGGGACACGGATAAGTACTTATAATTTGTTCTTCTGCAGAAGTTGTACACTTTACCCACATGACACAATCTCATCTTGATGCCACCAGTGGCCGCTGGATAAGTACTCACCAAAATGGAGTACTGGCAGATTGAGAATGTGACAAAGTCTTTCCATAGGAGTCCTCCCAATACACAATGCTAGCTTGTCAACCAGGCACCAATGTAGGGATAAATTTCCCTTACACAATTCTAGTTAACCTGAAGATGCCAATGCATGGGTCTTCCACTATGTAGTTGACTAAGCTAGAGCCCATTTAGCATGTGGCTGTATATGGAAGCCACTATACGAGAAACATGTTCAATCTCTAGGTCCCTGGGTGGTTTTCTTCTAGTGCACATACAAAAAGAGATAGCCATATAAACATGGTTCCTTTTGTTGCCACCTTGTCCAATCTTGAGTATCCTTGTACACCCAGGTGGTTCATTGAGTACTTGTTTTATTATATAAAACATATATCATTTCAACACTTCATATATTCATAACATGTATCCCATCCCAATATATAGTAGGGTTAAGCATACTACAACTACATTGTTTCCACTAAGGGAGATATAATGATATCCTAATAGGATTTAGCATAGCATAAAATATAGTAGTCCTTATCATGCATGTTTCAAAAATCCACTAAGTGTAATGAAAATAGTAGGACTTGGATGATAGTGTCAATTGCCTTTTTAGTAGAGAATGTTGGTTCACTTCTTGATCTTTCAAATGTCACACTCTTCTAATTTCACTACAATTCAATCAAGCAAACACAAATTCAACTAACATTCAAACAATTTATCACACATAAAATAACAAAAACAAGGTCATGCATGCAAGCATGCAAAAGATAGTTTTATTTGCAAAAGTGGTTTCTACTAGGCTCTAAACATTATAAAGTTCAAATTGGTCATTTATTAAAGTGGTAAAACCATTTGCAAAAGGTTTCATCTCATAAACCAAATTTTATGATAAGGTGATATTTTATGTAGTTGAAAATATCTTTTTGCAAAGTAATAAGTCTATATGGTTCATCAAATAAGTTGTTAATTCACAAAACTTGGTGTTTAGGGTCAGTAGGTTTGAATCAAATCATTTCCCAAAGGTTTTACTCAAAAATCATTTCTAAACCAAAAACAATATTTTTATTTGACTAGAAATGTGCTAACTCAAATATTTATTACTTAACTTCACAAAATACATTTTAAATCCATAAGTTGGTTCCTATGGTCAGTAGGTTCACAACAAACCATTTTGCAAAGATTTCATCTCAAAAATATGCCTACACATGTTTCTGCAAATTTTTATATTCAAATTATGCCTACACATGTTTCTGCAAATTCAACCAATTTTCTAGAAGCAAAACATTAAACAAAGTGCACGGTTGCAAAGTACTTGTTCTGCTGAATCCATTGATATAAAATTTGCAAAATTTGGACGTGTAGAACTAAAGTTATGAATTTACAAAATTTCATATCTAATAGAACATTTTCTGTTTTTAAAACAGAGTCAGTGCCATGCGTCTGTTTCTTATTCGCTGATACCGGTTCGCGTGGATTGCGCAGTTACAGCCGTTATCTCTAAGTGAGATGGTGCGGTTCAGATTAGCTCGTACCTCTTCGATTAAGTGGTCTATCGTGTACACACGATTAAAATCTAACGGCTCACAGCATATGACCACTGATGGGCGGCGCTAGCGGCGACGACTGGCGGCAGAGCGGCCTGGCGGCGGCGTTGCTGGCGATGCAGGAAGCTAGAGAGGGTGGGGAGAAGCTCACCGTGGTCAGGGAATCATGGCGATGCTCAACGTGGTCGCGGGGAGGCAAGGGGCGCACGGTGGTGTCAGGGATTGCTCGCCGGAGTAGCTCCTGACGACGGATGCTCTCTGTTGAAGTTGGAGGCGAGCATGTAGGCCATGCGCGGATTATTGGAGGGCACCTGGAGATGCATAGGAAACAGGCGAACCAAATGGCGTAGGTCGCAAATCGAGGCGCGCATGAGGTTGAGGGCTAAGACTCACCAGAGATTCGGCAGAGGGCGGCGATGCTCAGAGGCAGACCGAGGAGAGCTCTTGGGGCACGCGCGGGCGAGTGGGAGGCACAGGAAGGTTCGTGAGGGGGTGGCGAGCACGCTCGTGGAGTCCAGAGGGCAAGGGGAGGTCGGACGACGTAGGATTTTGCCGGAAAAGCTCGTCGGAATAGAAGGTTTACAGCGGGCAATTGGGGCAGCCCGGTGGCAGAGAGTGGACGAAGTCTGGGGGCAAATGAGGAGGAGGGCGAGACGATTTATTGTGCATGATCACGGACGAGTATTACTCGCGCATTGATGCGAATTCACGCCGCGGATTCAAAGCAGCAACGGCGAGGTGCGAGGGGGAAAACGGTCGCGGCGGGTGAGAACGACAACGTGCTGGCGTGGGGTCGTGCTGGCAGTGAGAGAGAGAGGGGGCACGGGGTCCACTGATCTGTGTCTGGGTGGGTGCGTTTTTTAGTGAAAAACGATTCACCGCGAGGAAGAAAGAGTGGGCTGGTGTTGGGCTTGCTGGGCCGGCTTAGTGGATTGAGTCTGTTTCATTTTTTTTATACAGAATGCTTTTTCTTTTTCCAATATGAATTTCTGTTTTGATTTTCAAACAAATCAATTCAAACCACCACCAAACTTTGTATTAATTTTAATTCTGTTTAACAACACAAACCAAAGTCCAAAATAAAATAATTTTTATTCTTTTTAGGATCCATTAATAATTAAATAAATAGACCTTAGTCATTAATTCAAATAGGATTTTATTTATTTAAAAACTCTATCTGAAATCTAAAATAATACCAAAATCATTTCAGTAGGTTTTATTTGAATAAATGAAACACTTGGAAAACTTATTAAAAATAAATTAACAAGTTTTAGTGTTTATTTAAAATGGAAAAGCCTTTACTTTAATAAAATTGGATATTAATAAATCCTCATTATTTTATTTAAATAAACCCTTTACTCTTTTTATCAAATAGAAATATTTTATTTCAAAAGCTTGGCCAAGATTTAATTTGGCTCTATAAAATAATCCTTATTTATATTTCTACCTTTGCTTTATAAAAACCATATCTTTTTATTTAAAGATCCAAAAATAGTAATTCCAACTATCATAACTTTATTTATTATTTGTTTACCTTTTTAAATACCTTTAGGATTTTATTTGATCAAAATAGGTTTTGATGTTTCCAATTGGAATCAAAAAGTTTCTTCTCACCCTAAAAAACAACAATTGTTTATTGGTTTATTTATTTTTCACATTTCAAAATTTGGAAAATTTTGGGATGTGACAGGCTACCACCCTTAAAATAAATCTCGTCCCGAGATTTGGGAAGGCTAGGGTTACAAGTTGGCTTCAAGGCAACTAGGGTACTACCACCCCTAAAAGAAAATCTCATAGGATTACATTGATGGTTCACTTGACTATGGTTTCAACACTTGATATCCAGACAAGGAATCCTTATTTGACTCTTCTGAGTTAACTAGTTGCTGACATCCACTTCTTCTATCTCTTCAAAGTTTCCATCCATGTCAATGTAGTTCACATGTCCTTTCTGGGTCACATTGGAGTCACTTCCATTGGCTCTTCTAGCATCCTTTTTCTTTTCTTCTCAGGACAGTCTGATGCATAGTGTCCAAGTTCCTTACAATTATAGCACTGCAACTGGCTAATGTCTTTCTTCTTGAAAGTGTCATGTTGGCTCTGACCAAGGTCATCTCCATTGTCAATATCATTTACATTATTATCACTTCCATTGTTGTTGTGGTGATACTGATGTGGTTCAGAATCTTCATTGCTCTTTTTGAATGAATGCTTCTTTTTTGATGATCCTGAGTGATACTTGAGTTTGTGCTTCCTCTTTCTGTTCTCAACTTGATTCATCTTGTTTTCCAAAATGGTGTCTTTGTCACAGAGTGATTGATAAGTTGGGACATAGGCAACAGCTAGCTGCAGGTTCAACTCATCATTAAGTCCTTCAAGAAATTTCTCCTTTCTCTTAGCATCTGTGTCAACTTCATCTGGTGCATAGCGTGACAGATTGTTGAATTCTTCAATATACTCAGCCACACTGAGGTGACGCTGTTTCAGATTGTGAAACTCCTTTTTCTTCAAGTACATCACTCCAGGTGAGATGTGAGTTGTACGGAAACCATCCTCAAAAATAGCCCAAGTCACATCCTCAAGGGGAGTGGTGATCTGAAAGTTGTCCCACCATGTTGTTGCTGGTCCTTCAAGCAGAAATGCTGCAAACCTAACTTTTTCTTCATCGGTGCAGCCAACAGTCACTAAGTCTTTGTTCACTGAACGTAACCAGTCATTGGCTTCCATTGGATCAGTTGTTCCAGAGAACCTTGCAGGTCTTAGTTTCAGAAACTTGGTGAGCATGTCAAGTGTTGGAGGATTATTCTGATTGTTGTTGTTGTTGTTGTTATTGTTGTTGTTGTTCTGATTCTGTATGAATGTGGTTATCATCCGCATCAGTTGCGTCTGAGCTGTCATCATCTGCTACATCTCAGGAGTGATGTTGTTGTTTTGGTTGGGGTTGGCACGACGGGGAGGCATCTGTTGGTTTGATAGGGATGAGTAATGACAGATAGACCTAAGGAAGTTCTAACACATTACCCAAAACAATCAAGTTCAAACAAACAATCAAGCAATCAACAAGCAACTATTCACTTAACAACTTATGAGCTTAACTCATGAGTTGAAGGAAACAACAAGTTTTCTTGAAATAATCAACTTAGTATAGTCATACCTCATAGGTCAATATGATCCATACTCTAACTTGATATCAATGTCTTTGATAGGCATTCTAATGTCTCTTGGTTTTTCACTTGTAGTCCTTAGTGATGTCTAAGTTGAAGTCCTTGGTGAGACTAAATTTGAAGTCATGGGTCATGGTGAAGGCTTTGTCCATCAAGTTGAAAAGGAAGAGATGTAGAATCAAAACCAAAAGGTTGAGGAAAGAGTTTACAAGATTGTTTGTAAATAAGTTTTTGGAACAAATACAACTTCTATTTTTCTAAGGGGTTTTGTCCAATCCTAGGATTACAATCCTACAGGCAACACACTGCTCTGATACCATCTGTAAGGTTCCCAACCTTTAATAAGGTAGAGATGCCTGTGTTTACAATGCTAGTCCCTGGATCAATAGCTAGCATCCACAGTTAAGATGTAATATCAAGAAAAAAAGGTCATAATACAACTTTATAACTAGGAATAAAATAATTTATTACATCTTACATAGCTCATTTGGCTATCTCATTACAATGCAGTAGAATAAAACAATAGCATGGGGTCCTTCATCTTCAAAGTGCCACAGGCAGACATGTTGGTTGTAGACTTGTAATCCTAATCAATAAACTTCACTAATATCAAACAAACCCGCAACATAATAAGTTGCAGCCACAAGGGTCAATACATTTGAATTGTATTGGCAAGTTTCACTACTATGTAGAAATAAGTGGATCCTATCAATACATGCATATTTGGCCAAGTAGGGTTTAGGCTCATTTGCAGAAAGCAATATAGTTTTGATCTTTTGTCAAATCTTTCTAAACTTCTTGGAAAACTCCAAGTGCTTCAAATCCCTTGTTGTCACCATCAAGTTTTACTTTGAGAAATTGGAATGTCGAGATCTTCCATAGCTTCAGGCCTTAGTTGCTCAGTATTGTCCATAACCGGGGACACGGCTAAGTACTTAGAATTTGTTCTTCTGCAGAAGTTGTACACTTTACCCACATGACACAATCTCATCTTGATGCCACCAGTGGCCGCTGGATAACTACTCACCAAAATGGAGTACTGGCAGAATGAGAATGTGACAAAGTCTTTCCATAGGAGTGCTCCCAATACACAATGCTAGCTTGTCAAACAGGCACCAATGTAGGGATAAATTTACCTTACACAATTCTAGTTAACCTGAAGATGCCAATGCATGGGTCTTCCACTATGTAGTTGACTAAGCCAGAGCCCATTTAGCATGCGGCTGTACACGGAAGCCACTGTACGAGAAACATGTTCAATCTCTAAGTCCCTGGGTGGTTTTCTTCTAGTGCACATACAAAAAGAAATAGCCATATAAACATGGTTCCTTTTGTTGCCACCTTGTCCAATCTTGAGTATCCTTGTCCACCCAGGTGGTTCATTGAGTACTTGTTTTATTATATTAAACATATATCATTTCAACACTTCATATATTCATAACATGTATCCCATCCCAATATATATCAGGGCTAAGCATACTACAACTACATTGTTTCCACTAAGGGAGATATAATGATATCCTAATAGGATTTAGCATAGCATAAAATATAGTAGTCCTTATCATGCATGTTTCAAAAATCCACTAAGTGTAATGAAAATAGTAGGACTTGGATGATAGTGTCACTTGCCTTTTTAGTAGAGAATGTTGGTTCACTTCTTGATCTTGCAAATATCACACTCTTCTAATTTCACTACAATTCAATCAAGCAAACACAAATTCAACTAACATTCAAACAATTTATCACACATAAAATAACAAAAACAAGGTCATGCATGCAAGCATGCAAAAGATAGTTTTATTTGCAAAAGTGGTTTCTACTAGGCTCTAAACATTATAAAGTTCAAAGTGGTCATTTGTTAAAGTGGTAAAACCATTTGCAAAAGGTTTCATCTCATAAACCAAATTTTATGATAAGGTGATATTTTATGTAGTTGAAAATATCTTTTTGCAAAGTAATAAATCTATATGGTTCATCAAATAATTTCTTAATTCACAAAACTTGGTGTTTAGGGTCAGAAGGTTTGAATCAAATCATTTCCCAAAGGTTTTACTCAAAAATCATTTCTAAACCAAAAACAATATTTTTATTTGACTAGAAATGTGCTAACTCAAATATTTATTCCTTAACTTCACAAAATACATTTTTAAATCCATAAGTTGGTTCCTATGGTTAGTAGGTTCACAACAAACCATTTTACAAAGATTTCATCTCAAAAATATATGTAGAACAATTTTATATTCAAATTATTCCTACACATGTTTCTGCAAATTCAACCAATTTTCCAGAAGCAAAACATTAAACAAAGTGCATAGTTGCAAAGTACTTGTTCTGCTGAATCCATTGATATAAAATTTGCAAAATTTGGACGTGTAGAACTAAAGTTATGAATTTTACAAAATTTCATATCTAATAGAACATTTTCTGTTTTTAAAACAGAGTCAGTGCCACGCGTCTGTTTCTTATTCGCTGATACCGGTTCACGTGGATTGCGCAGTTACAGCTGTTAGATCCAAGTGAGATGGTGCGGTTCAGATTAGCTCGTACCTCTTCGATTAAGTGGTCTATCGTGTACACACGATTAAAATCTAACGGCTCAGAGCATATGACCACTGATGGGCGGCGCTAGCGGCGACGACTGGCGGTCGAGCGGCCTGGCGGCGGCATTGCGGGCGATGCAGGAAGCTAGAGAGGGTGGGGAGAAGCTCACCGTGGTTAGGGAATCATGGCAATGCTCAACGTGGTCGCGAGGAGGCAAGGGGCGCACGGTGGTGTCAGGGATTGCTCGCCGGATTTGCTCCTGACGACGGATGCTCTCTGTTGAAGTCGGAGGCGAGCTTGTAGGCCATGCGCGGATTATTGGAGGGCAGCTGGAGATGCACAGAAAATAGTCGAACCAAATGGCGTAAGTCGCAACTCGAGGCACGCATGAGGTTGAGGGCTAAGACTCACCGGAGATTCGGCAGAGGGCGGCGATGCTCAGAGGCAGACCGAGGAGAGCTCCTAGGGCACGCGCGGGCGAGTGGGATGCATAGGTAGGTTCGTTTGGGGGTGGCGAGCACGCTCGTGGAGTCCAGAGGGCAAGGGGAGGTCGGACGACATAGGATTTCGCCAGAAAAGCTCATCGTAATAGAAGGTTTACAGCGGGCAATTGGGGCAGCCCGGTGGCAGAGAGTGGATGACGTCTGGGGGCAAATGAGGAGGAGGGCGAGGCGATTTATTGTGCGTGATCACGGATGAGTATTACTCGTGCATTGATGTGAATTCACGCCGCGGATTCAAAGCAGCAACGGCGAGGTGCGAGGGGGAAAACGGTCGCGGCGGGTGAGAACGACAACGTGCTGGCGTGGGGCCGTGCTGGCAGTGAGAGAGAGAGAGGGGGCATGGGGTCCACTGCTTAGTGTCTGGGTGGGTGCATTGTTTAGTGAAAAACGGTTCACCGCGGGGAAGAAAGATTGGGCTAGTGTTGGGCTTGCTGGGCCGGCTTAGTGGATTGAGTCTGTTTCATTTTTTTTATACAGAATGCTTTTTCTTTTCCAATATGAATTTCTGTTTTGATTTTCAAACAAATAATTCAAACAACAAATCAATTCAAACCACCACCAAACTTTGTATTCATTTTAGTTCTGTTTAACAACACAAACCAAAGTCCAAAATAAAATAGACCTTAGTCATTCCTTTTTAGGATCCATTAATAATTAAATAAATAAACCTTAGTCATTAATTCAAATAGGATTTTATATATTTAAACACTCTATTTGAAATCTAAAATAATACCAAAATCATTTCAGTAGGTTTTATTTGAATAAATGAAACACTTGGAAAACTTATTAAAAATAAATTAACAAGTTTTAGTGTTTATTTAAAATGGAAAAGCCTTTACTTTAATAAAATTGGATATTAATAAATCCTCATTATTTTATTTAAATAAACCCTTTACTATTTTTATCAAATAGAAATATTTTATTTCAAAAGCTTGGCCAAGATTTAATTTGGCTCTATAAAATAATCCTTATTTATATTTCTACCTTTGCTTTATAAAAATCATATCTTTTTATTTAAAGATCCAAAAATAGTAATTGCAACTATCATAACTTTATTTATTATTTGTTTATCTTTTTAAATACCTTTAGGATTTTATATGATCAAAATTGGTTTTGATGTTTCCAATTGGAATCAAAAAGTTTCTTCTCACCCTAAAAAACAACAATTGTTTATTGGTTTATTTATTTTTCACATTTCAAAATTTGGAAAATTTTGGGATGTGACATTGGCGAACGCTTGCCGCCCCAGGACACAGTGGTAGGGGCTGTTGAAGGGCACCAGCTCGAAGACAATCCTCTCGGTGAGGAAGTTTACTGGTGTGCCGAAGCTGACTGGCAGCGTCACCTTCCCGATCGGGTACGCCTTTCGACTGGGGATGATGCCGTGGAAGGTGGTGTAGGTCATCTCGATCATCGACTATCGGAGCCGCAGCCGCCTGAACATGTCTAGGTAGTGTATGTTGATGGAGATCCCACCATCCATCAATGTCATGGGAGCCAGTAGTCGCCCACTTTGGGCTTGACCACCAGGGCAACTTGCCCCGGATATTCGATCTGCGGTGAGTAGTACTCACGGCTCCACGTGATGCGTTGTTCAGACCAATTGAGTAAGCAGGGGATGTCGACCTAGGACACCGCGTTGACGGCGACGGCGCAGACGATGACCTTCTTCTTGCGCTTGGTGCTGAACCCGGTGAAGGGTGACCCGATGTTGTTGTCGGATGGCTCTACGCTTGGCGGGTGGTTGTTGGGGTCCTCCTGTGCGTGCCGTGCCTTCGCGATCTCCTTCAGGGAGTAGCAGTCGGCGGTCGTGTGTGTGGCGGGCTTCCCCTCCCTGCTATAGAACACACTGGGCTGGTTAAGGAGAGCCGTGGGGTCAAATTTCGGCCTCGACTTGTAGTTTCCACTGTTGTGGTGTTGGCCTCCGTCGCGGGGAAGCTCTTGGAGTCACGTGGCGTGTAGCCAGCGTTGGCGACGAAGTTGACTCGCCCGTCACCGCGGCGCTTGCCGGTGAGGCGAGTGTTGCTGTAGCGTAGCTCAGGTCGCCTCCCGTTGTCGTGGCCGCTTGGGCAGCGATTTGCACCAGACTCGTCGTCGGTTTTGGCGATCTCGAGGAGGTCTAGAATGTTGTCGAGTGTTTTGAACACCCGCTTGAGTTTGGAGACCAGTGGTTCATAGTGGCATGATGTCTTGAACAGTGGTCACCGTCTCCGGGGGGATACCGGACGCGTTGAACCACGGGTCTTGCCACCTTTGGATCCACTTGCCGGTCGACTCGTGGGGCCCCTATACGCATTGCTCCAGGTCCTCGATGCTGGTGGTGTGGGTGTAGGAACCCTCGAATTGCTTGACGAAGGCGTCGCGCATGTCGTCCCAGGAATCGATGCTATCCACTGGGGGTGTTGATCCATTGCCGAGTCGATCCCTCCATCATCAAGGGGAGGTAGCGAGCGGTGAGTAGGTCGGTGTGTCCGGCGATTCCCATCACCATGAGGTACATGTCCAGCCACACGGACAAGTGTACGAGGGATCGTAATTTTCAATCTCCTTTGGCGCTTTGACGTTTGCCGGATATTTTTTACCTCGGATGATTGGTCCTAAGCACTGGGGGCTGACTCGGATGAGCGTTCCCCTTGGCTCGTCGTCACGGCGGTTGGTGAGGGTGTGCCTCAGGTCATCGGGCTGGCGTGCGCGCCATCTTTGGTTGTTGATGATGTGGGTCGGCGGGTCGACTGGCTACCCGTTGGCTGCGACCATGTTGTTCTCTGGTCGCGGGTCGTTGGTGGAAAGTGTCGCGTGCACGGTTCGTGGTTGGAGCTGCAGGGGCTCAGGTGGTGGGCAATTAAGATTGGTTTCCATCGTTGGGCGGCCGCTCGAGGCTGCCCTGCTTCCTGAGGAGCTAGAGTACATGCACCCCTGGGAGTCGGCTCTTGCGACTTGCTGCTCGACGACATTGGCGAGTAGGGCCTTGGCGTACTGGATCTACAGCGCGCCTTCCCCCATCATGTTGAGGTTGGCGACCGCGGCTCGACTCGCAATGACATTTTCCATCAGAGTGGAGAACATCAAGAGGCCGTTTGCGTCCCGCTCTTGCATGGAGATCATGATCCTTGGCTGGTCTGGAGGGGGGCATGTGACCGACCGGTGGTGGGGGAGCATCGTTCTCCCTGTGCCAGTCGGTGGCCGGGCGCTTCCTCTCGGTGGCGCATTCTCGCAGACCGCGCGATCGGCCATGTGGGCCGGGTCATTCTCATGGTCGAAGTTCAGGGCACGGCCCTGAACAGTGGGGTTCAGGCGCGACCTAATGCGGCGCTGGTGGTAGAGCGAGAGCTCCTGCGTGGTCGCCTGCTCGAGGCAAAAAATTTCACGCTCGGATTGTTCCTTGTGAACCGCCTCCTCCAGGCACAGGCCCCGAGTTCCTCGACCTCCGCCGCCGTCGCGGTCGGTGGGATCGGCGTAGAGAAGGGTTCTAGCGGGGCGCTCGTGCCGCTCACCCTTTAGGTCACGACAAAGCGACCGGATCCGGCGTAGAGGTCACCGAAGTTCTCCGATCTGGAATCAGAGTCGAAGATCCCGAGGATGGAAGGATCCTCGAAGTCCCTCGTGTCGAAGACTTGGGTGATGGAGCCTGCAGGTGACGTGGCGACAATGGATCCGACGATTGACGCCAGGGTCACTGAGTCGGCGTCATCGTTGAGGGCCGTGTCATCCGCGACCACGCTGGTCTCATCCACGTTGCTGTTGGCCGAGACGTAATCGGAGGCGAGGCGCTGGATGGTGTGGACCTGACTCTCAAAGAACCGATCGCACGGTGGCGACTCGCGGATGCGGGCCGAGTCCTCCGAGACGATGATGTCGGTGAAGCCGACGAAGAGGCTGATCGTGATGACCGGCATAATCACGTTGTGTGTGACCGGGCGCGCCGCCGGGACGTAGCTGCTCGGCAAGATCTGGAGGATTCCGCCGATGGCGATCATGCGGTCGGTGGCGATCATCTGGTTGATTAGCAAGTAGGGTCTCCCCATAGAACACAGGCCTGACCGGCCAGGCCCCACGGTGGGCGCCACTGTCATGGGAATGGCCACGGCAAATGCTGCAATTGGCAGCGAGTAGAAGAACAAGGGGAAAGGGCGGCCAGCCATCTTCGGTGCGAGATGAGGGCAAAGACACAGGGTTTTACCCAGGTTCGTCCCCCAGAAGGTAAAGACCTACTCCTGCTAGATTGTATTGATGAGAGAGTACAATGGGCGATCTCGGCGGATAGGCGGCGACTCGAAGGGGTGTATGATGGAACGTAAGTTCTATGTGTGCCATAGGGAGGTTTATATAGAGTCACCTCGCTAGGGTTTACAGATCTAAAACCGAGTTGGATAAGGACTCAGGGGCTTTTGACCTATTCTGACTGGGCCTAGCTATGCTTCTTGTCCATCAACATCTAGTCACCTGGTTTCCTCTTGGGTCACGGTCCAGTCGCCGTCCTGCAGGCCCACTCGCTGGGAGTATGAACCAGTAAGGAATGTCCTGCTGGGTATACCTCACTCGGCATATCATTAAAAACCCTAGTTTTATTAAATGTTAATTAAGGTATGATTGTGCATAGCATGAGCATCATATAGTGTAATCTAAATAAAATGCAATAAAAAGAAACCAAAAACCCTCAACCCTAATTCCCTCCCTCTATTTGAAATCTTTCAAATGGTTCTGAAATATTTGAAAACCCCAAAACCCATGGATCCCAAATTGTTATAACGGCCCCTGCAATATTTTGAAAGGTTTATAAAAGTTTTTGTATTTTCAAAATAATCAAAACAGATTACAAATGAAAATACAAAAGAAAATCAGAAAACGGAAAAAGAAAAAATGTTTTCTAGAAAAAAAAAGTGAACGTAGCTACTGGGCTGAGCCCATCTCCCTTCTCTCCTCTCCTCTCTATGCCACCTGCAAAGAAAACCATGGCACACCCCGAGCCCGTGCCAGCCCAACAGAGGCACATACCCCTTCGTTCTTTTTCCCTTTCATAATCCTATGCTAGAAGGACCGAGCCGAAGCTCCTGCGTGCCCTGCCGCCGGCCGTCGATCCCGCGCGCGTTATGATGCTCGTCGCCGCCCGTGGAGTCGAGGATAAGAACTCCGACACTCCCCTCTCTCTCCCCATACCCTTATCCTTTTATCTCTCTCTATCTCGCTCGCGAGCAGAAGTCGAAGCCTAGCTCCGGCCAGAACCTTCCATCGCCACCGATCCTCGCCTCCTCTCGTTGTTCTGAGCTTGCGAGGGTGACCGCCTTCGTTGACTCGGTCGATTTCCCCCACTTGTTTGAGCCGGCGTGCTCCCAGAAGCCCCAATCGAGGCCTACTTCCCGAGCTCCGGCCGCCGTTCTTGCCATTGATTCCGGCCACCCTATGCCTCGCCGTTACCTCCGTTCGCTTCCTAGTGAGCTCCTGGTCGTCATGCACCTCTCCACTATCCCCCTCTCGCTCTCTGTCATCGGCGCCGCAACCACCTGCAAGCCCCGTCGCCGCGTGCCGCCGTGTATTGTGCTCCGGTGACCCAATCAGAGCGGCGCCACCACCCTTTGGCTCGGCTTGGCTTTCTCCATCCAACACGCACACGCACGCAGCCCCGCACGCCATCTATCACCGTTCCCGCCACCGATCTGCCACCTACCGCCGCGGTGACGTCACTCCAGCATCACCATGGCGTCAGCGCGCGATCTGACCCGGTCAAACCCAGCCCAGGACCTACCCTACATGCGTGGCAGCTGAGGTGGCCATGGGGCCCTTATGTCAGCCTCTGTGGCTAGGGTTGGCCCCGGTGTAAAAAGTAATTCCCTTTAGATTTAATTAATTTCATAAATAAATAAAGTATTATAAAATCAATAACTTATTATCTATAATTTAGAAAAATATGAATAATATATCAAAATGTTCAGAAAAATGAGATCTACCTAATTAAACTATAATCATGCATTGTTAAACAACTTCAATTGTTAGTTTAATTAGAAGAACTAAGTGAACCCTCTCATATGCCTCTGAGGTTTTTCCGAATTAGGGTTTACACCCCTCGGAACCCCGATTAAAATGTCGAGCATGTCTTGGGGTTTCAATTTCAATACAATTCAACTTGTCATATCATCATCCTTGATTGAGCATTACATCGATGCCATATGTTGATTGTTTCCCTCTCTTTCCGGTGTTTGGTTCTTCTCCGGTGGAATACAATATCGGAGTCAAGATTGATATTGAAGACCGAGATCAACACCGTCCAAGCTCGAAGGCCAATACTTTACCAACTGTAATCAAGTCAAGTACCAGATGTCCAAAGCTCTATTTCTGGATATCAACTGGCAAAGGCAAGCGAAGCCCCACACATACATATGAATCCTATGCTTTCAAAGTATTTCAATTCTTGACATTTGCATGTGATTCTAAAGTCTTTTATCGATAGTTAGAGTAATCCTATCTTATGCATGTTACCTTTCAATACTATAGTACCCGATCCACATCTCCTAGCGTAACTAGGGTTTGGGTTGTGTAGTGTTGCTAGAGCTGTTACGCTTGTTGTGCTTAGCCTTGCTTAGTTGTTACTGCTGGTCCATCCGGTTGATGAATCAGAGCTGCGAATGAACCTAGTTTGACAGAATGGCGTGGTAAGATCAGAGATGAAAGTTAAACATGTTAAGGCTTGTATGGGAGGCCATGGTGGGTTGTGGTTTTTGCAGTCCCATACTTGCCACTACTAGGACCTGAGTTCTTGCCTCTTGAACCGAGACGAGCGTACATCCACACGGGGGCCTGGAAACACCCTCGACCAACTAACTTTTCAAATAGATTCCATGAGTCACATAGTTCGGGTGTTCTATTCGACATACGCATTCTGGCTCTTCTCTAAGGAGGTGTATTCATACAGGTAGGTAAGTGTGGCAGGGAAAAAGAGATGCCCGGCATCCGTAATCTTGAATCCTGTTCACATCATTAGGGACCGAATTTAGGACTCGACCCATTACGGCGACATCTCCCTAGGGCGTGACTCATGGTCTCAGTGAAAGCAAGGTAAAGGTCATGTCTAACCACCCTCTGCCAGCCTTCCAAGGAAGAGGGATAATGTACAGGCATTAAGAGAAGGTTAGTACGTGTGGGTAAAGTTGTACACCCCTGCAGGGTTATTAATCTTTTCGAAAAGCCGCGTCCGTGGTTATGGATGACTTGGGAACGGACATGATGATCATAAAGAACTTCAACCTAATAGTAAAACTTGGCAAGTTAAGTAATGTGTGCTTAAGGATGCTTACTCGGGGATCGAGGGGGTGATCCTAGATAGGTTCAGCTGATGATGATTCGGTGGATATAAAAAAACATGATCAAAGTTAGTGATACCGCTCTCTTATCCCCTTTTAAAATATTCTGATTAGTCGAGATTCTTCTCCCTATTGTTTTACAAAGCAAAGATGGATTAATGCAAAATAACTCCACCAGCCATACGCCTTGCGGACTACACCCTATAATCACCCTTGCTTCGCTGACACTTTTGCAGCAGGGTAAGTGTTAACATAGAAGATGAGTTCTTCACGGCATCGACATCGACGAGTAGTTTGGTGTTCCTAGTCGGCAGTCTAGGATCTATGGATTGGACGTCATCGTTATGGTTGCTATACTTAATAGCATAATTTGCCTTCCATTGTTTGATATTTGTGGTCAGTGACCTATGCTTGTAATATTTTGGTTCTTCGCTCACTTATGAGCTTGCTGTAATAAAAATTTTGTAGTAGGGTCACTGTTTTGTTATCAATTCTACCTCTATACGCTTTCGAGATTTAGTATAAGCTTATATCAGACAGAGGTCTAGGATTTGTCTAGCCCTAATCCTGGGGGTGTCACAGTTTTTGGTTTCAGAGCAGTACCGACTGTAGGAAACCTTTCTACTGGTCGATATTGAGTCTAGTGCTTGTGAAAACTATTTTCAAAGATGAAAATTATGTGCGAAAACTCTGGTATGCTTCTTTTTATTCTTATCCAGTTTCGCTCTAGCTCTGGGTTACCTTATCTTGTGTTGATTTGGAAATTTTTTGTTATCGTCTCCTCCTTCAAACTTAGGTGCCTTTATAGGCATGTCGTTTCTCAACCATTTGACCTAGTGTTAATTTATCTAGAGTTTTATGTGTGTGTTCCTTTCTCCCCTTGTTCCGTTTCACTTGAGATATTTCTTTCCATCATGATCTCTCTGTTCTATGGGTCCACAACATCGTGTTGATGGTTCCACAGTGACCTGTTCTAGGTCTCGAGGTTTCCTTTCGCCTCGTGTGCTTCCTTTTCATTTGTTTGGGCACTTCAGAAGTTGTTTCTTCTTTTGGAAGATACCTTGTGGTTACTATCTTGTAGTGTACGCTTTGTCACTCAAGTAGTAGTTATTCCTTTCTCTGGGTTTTAATCCTCGGGCTTGAACCTAAGATCCCTGATCGTGCTAGATTCTAGTGTTGTGAATCTTGTACATGAAGCTAAACTTTAATCCAAGATCCACTTTATTGACCCCTGTTGTTAATGTTCAAACATTACCCCAGGATGGCTAGTACCTTCTAGTATAGCCTTCAAGCTTGTGGATATTGTTTCTATTGAACATCGATGATAAAGGACTTCCCCTACCACTAGCTATGGCAGATGTTCCTAATGGAACCAAATAGATCACAACAAGAGCACTCTACGTGAGTCTCACATCTGTGCTCGTGACTCTGCCACACCTTCCCTTTTCTGCATCGGTCTTCGGAAGATTGCTGACTTATGCATCCACATCTTGGGATTCTATCCTAAGCATGTTCTTCCTTTCTCTTATTGTTTCCCGACCTTTGTCTACTAGTTTGTAGCCAAGTAGTAGATGTGCATTGGTGTCTTCCGACGCAAGCTACTCATGTGGTTCGTCATGACAAACCATTTTGGGATGTCAGGAGAAACAAACTCCAGTACCTCGTCATTTCTAGGACCAGGTCAAAGTGTTGTAATCCACATATCAATAAGCGTTGATTAGCTTCTGATCTGTTCTACCTTAAAGTATCACACCCTTTCTATATTAAGAGGTCATGCTAAGATTCATGACCCTCTTAATGAAGTGATGCTTTTACACATATTTACCCACCTTTCCTGTGAGTTGTTCGCACTCATGAGCATTGTGCGTGCGTAATAATATGTTCATCTAAGATTATTAGCAATTGTCATTGCTTTGAACTCTAAGGACATTTGTGTCATTCCTAGTGTGATGGTTAATCCTATCACTAAGCTAAGAATGATTGCGCTACCAAGTCCACTATTCTAGTGCACCTTCTTTGGTCAAAGAGTTAGGCTTGTGCCGAAGATTTTAGACTACGTCTTCTTGCCTTATAAAGCAATTTTTACCTCAAGCTAAGTGACATATCGGTGGTTCGTCATATTCTAGATGTCTACTAGAAGTATAACCATGTTGCCACATGACCGTGTTGTCAGGTTCTTGAGTAAGTTGTTTATTTAAACCGCTTCTTTCTTCAAGGATCTGTACTATACCCCTGAACTAGTTGGTTGAGGTTAAACAACAACTTGGAGAGTTGTAAGACAAAAGTTATATCCAACTCTGTTCCTCCTTAAAGGGATAGTTCTGTTCGTGTTGAATCAAGATAGTATGTCCTTCGTGGATATGTTATCTTTCCACGCCTTTGATTTGATTTGGGCAATCATCAAATCAAACCCAGTTCCAAGGGAAATCTTGATGGTGTATCTACCTCTGATGTTTCACCTAGGTACATATTCATGTCTTTGTTTTGACTAGTATTTCTGCCTTGTTCATACAACATATGACTCCATCTTCTTGGAGTGTATAGATAAGTTTTTTATTAACCCCATCGATGACATCCTTAACTTCTCCATATTATAACAGATTCATATGAAACATTTGGCATTAATGTTGGAAAACTTTTGAGGACCATATTGGAGTCATCTTGAAGTATGTGTTCTAGATGTTAGAAGTAACCTTCTCCGGTTCACGTGCAAATGTTTGAAAGATGTCGCCGTGGATTTGGGTAGCGTGTCCTTGTTTCCTCGGGAATCATTCCAAGTTAGTCAAGCATGTTTAAAGAATTATTGATATGGTAGGTTGATACCTTCACATATTGAGAAGATCCTCCAAGCACACCAAGCCACTGATTAATTCGTTCACGGAAGATAAGAGGTCCAACAAAGCTTTGATATCCTCCTAAATGTTTCCCAACAAGGATTCAGTTGTGTTTCATTGTAGATAATTCATGTAGGTGCAATTATCTTTGATAATTTGCTAACACATGGCTTTTGCAATCTAGATCATTCTTTTGGAGCTTGACACTGAAGTACATGTCTTGATAATTCAGTGACTTTACCTCTGTGTAAATGTTGCACCCTTTCTATTCGGACATGTTGAGACTGAAGTATCTCTCCACCTAACCAAAGATGAATCTCAAGCAGCAATGATGGTTGGTGTCCCTCAAGGTTCTGACATAGGTTCCTTTGTAACTCTGGCAAGATTATTGTAGTGGTTGACACAATTAGTCGGAAGACCTTTTGCAATATTCTCTTGATTCAGCAATAACAACCACTATTCATGAGGAATTTTCTATGATCTATCATGGGAATTGAGCTTATGGTTTCCTTTGCATCCGAAGTCCAATCTTTACCTGATGACTGGTTAAAGGCCTATCAGTAGCCTGATATCAGTGTTTCAAACATCAAGGAGAGCATTTAAAGTAGAGTTGCTAAATGTTTCTCGGTCAACCCTCCAGACCCTTTTATGATGGCAAGCGTCTTGTTATGCCAAGTACTTGGAGTTTGAGAATGAAGTTTCTTTCTTCTCGTGTCATGAGGAATCTTCTAAACTATTCATCTTTGTGATGTAAAGTGATATAAAAATCGTTGGCAAAGACTTTGATAGCCTTGGATGAATAAAGAGTTTCCTTCCTGCTTTCTTAAACATGTTCGAAGAGCGACCATGATTTTGGTAATCAATAGTTTATCTTGTTACATGTTCCTTGTGACTCTTATGAGTCCTCTCCACCAAAACACCTTTCTATCTTGGCCTTCTGTTGAACCAAAGAATGACCCTTCTGTGTCAAAAGTAGTTCAACAACTTGGTTTTGTTGGTACCTATCTTTTCCACCTGTAAAGCTCTATTAATTTGTTTAGTAGAGTTTTACCTCTCGAAGTCTGTGTTCATGTTCTTTCTATCCGAAGTCTATGTTTCTTATCTATTATGGTGGAAGTCTTCTTCCCTCCAAAGTTAAAATTCTTTCATAAAATTCTATGGTCTCAATCCTTATGAAGACCAACTATCTGCTACCTTGAAAACCATCACTTTTTGTTTCCTCCATTACCTTGACATGTTTCATGTCTGTTAGCCTTAGAGATGTTCGCGAAACATCTATCCATGAGTTGACCATGAGATACTCAGTTTCTGGTTCCGTGTCATTCCCTCTCTTCCTTAGTGTGAGTAGCCACCTCGAAGATTATGAAGCTCTTTGTCCATTCGTCCTGGTGGCATGGATCAACTTCTTCAAGAAGATCGTCGAACATTAGTATAATCCTGTTCCTTCTATGTTCCTACCTAGAAGGGGATAGAATTGTAACAACCCTAGTTTTATTAATTGTTAATTAAGGTTTGATTGTGCATAGCATGAGCATCATATAGTGTAATCTAAAGAAAATGCAAGAAAAAGAAACCAAAAACCCTAAACTTTAATTCCCTCCTAGTATTTGAAATCTTTCAAATGGTTCTGAAATATTTGAAAACCCCAAAACCCATGGAGCCCAAATTGTTATAGGGGCCCCTACAACATTTTGAAAGGTTTATAAAAGTTTTTTGTATTTTGAAAATAATCAAAATATATTACAAATCAAAATACAAAACAAAATCAGAAAACAGAAAAAGAAAAACAGTTTTCTAGAAAAAAGTGAACCTAGCTATTGGGCCGAGCCCATCTCCCTTCTCTCCTCTCCATGCCTCATGTGCAGCAAACCACGGCCCACCCCGAGACAGCGCTAGACCACTAGAGGACCGTCCCCTTCATTCTTTTTCCGTTTCTTCTTCCTCTGCCAGAAGGACTGAGCCGAAGCTCCTGCATGCCCTGCCGCCGGCCGTCGATCCTGTGCGCATTGTGATGCTCACCGCCGCCCTGGAGTCGAGGATAGCTCTCTCTCCCCATACCCTTATCCCTTTCTCTCTCGATCTATGTCGCTCGCGAGAAGAAGCCGAAGCCTAGCTCCGGCCAGAGCCTTCCATCACCGCCATTCCTCGCCTCCTCTCGTTGTTCTGAGCTTGCGAGGGTGACCGCCTTAGTCGACTCGGTCGATTTCCCCCACTCGTTTGAGACGGCGTTCTCCTAGAAGATCCAATCGAGGTCTCCTTCCCAATCTCTGGCGGCCGTTCTTGCCATCGATTCCACCCACCCCGCGCCTCTCTGTCACCTCCGTTCGCTTCCTGGTGAGCTCCTAGTCGTCATGGACCTCTCCACTCACCCCCTCACGCTCTCTGTCATCGGCGCCACAACCACCTGCAAGCCCCGCCGCCGCGCGGCGCCGTGTATCATGCTCCGATGACCCAATCAGAGTGGCGCCACCACCCTTTGGCTCTCCTTGGCTTTCTCCATCCAACACGCACGCGCATGCAGCACCGCACGCCTTCTGTCGCTGTTCCCGCCGCCTATCTACCGCCCACCGCTGCGGTGATGTCACACCAGCGTCACCATGGCGTCAGCATGCGGTCTGACCCGGTCAAACCCAGCCCAGGACCCACCCTACACGCGTGGCAGCTGAGGTAGCCATGGGGCCCCTCTATCAGCCTCTTTGGCCAGGGTTGGCCCCGGTATAAAAAGTAATTCCCTTTAGATCTAACTAATTTCATAAATCAATAAAATCTTGTAAAATGAATAACTTATTATCTATAATTTAGAAAATATGAATAATATATCAAAATGTTCAGAAAAATGAGATCGAACTAATTAAACTATAATTATGCATTGTTAAAAAACTTCAATTGTTAGTTTAATTATAAGAACTAAGTGAACCTCTCATATGCCTCCGAGGTTTTTCCGAATTAGGGTTTACACCCCTCGGAACCGTGATTAAACTTTCGAGCATTTCTTAGGGGATCAATTTCAATACAATTCAAATTGTCATATCATCATCCTTGATTGAGCATTGCATCGTGCCATGCGTTGATTGTTTCCCTCTCTTTCCGGTGTTTTGTTCTTTTCTGGTAGAATACGTTATCGGAGTCAGGTTTGAGATTGAAGACCGAGATCAACACCATCGAATCTCAAAGACCAATACTTGACCAACTGTAATCCAGTCAAGTACCAGATGTCCGAAGCTCTGTTTTCTGGATATCAACAGGCAAAGGCAAGCGAAGCCCCACACATACATATAAATCCTATGCTTTCAAAGTATTTCAATCCTATCTTATGCATGTTACCTTTGAAGACTATAATACCTGATCCACTTCTCCTAGCATAACTAGGGTTTGGATTGTGTAGCGTTGCTAGATCTGTTACACTTGTTGTGCTTAGCCATGCTTAGTTGTTACTGCTGGTCCATCTGGTTGATGAATCAGAGCTGCGAATGAAACTAGTTTGACAGAATGGTGTGGTAAGATCAGAGATGAAAGTTAAACATGTTAAGGATTGTATGGGAGGACACAGTGGGTTGTGGTTTTTGCAGTCCCATAATTGCCACTACTATGACATGAGTTCTTGCCTCTTGAACCAGGACGAGCGTACAGCCACACGGGGGCATGGAAACCCCCTCGACCAACTAACTTGCCGAGTAGATTCCATGAGTCACACAGTTTGTGTGTTCCATTCAACATACGCATTCTGGCTCTTCTCGAAGGAGGTGAAGGAGGTGCATTCATATAGGTAGGTAAGCGTGGCAGGGAACAAGAGATGCCCGGCATCCGTAATCTTGAACCCTGTTCACATCATTAGGGACCGACTTCGGGACTCGACCCATTACGGCGGCATCTCCCTAATGCGTGACTCATGGTCTCGGCGACAACAAGGTAAAGGTTGTGTCTAACCACCCTCTGTCGGCCTTCTAAGGAAGAGGGCTAATGTACTGGCATTAAGAGAAGGTTAGTGCATGTGGGTAAATTTGTACACCCCTGCAGGGTTATCAATCCTTTAGAAAAGCCACGTCCGCGGTTATGGATGACTTGGGAACGGACGTGATGATCATAGAGAACTTGAACCTAATCGTAAAACTTGGCAAGGTAAGTAATGTGTGCTTAAGCTTGCTTCCTCAGGGATTGAGGGGGTGATCCTAGATAGGTTCAGATGATGATGATTCGGTGGATACCAAAAAAAGATGATCAAAGTTATTGATACCGCTCTCTTATCCCCTTTTAAAATATTCTGATTAGTCGAGATTATTCTCCCTCTTGTTTTACAAAACAAAGATGGATTTATGCAAAATAATTCCACCAGCCATAACTCTTGCGGAGTACACCCTGTACTCACCTTTTCTTTGTTGAAACTTTTGCAGCAGGGTAAGTGTTACCATAGAAGATGAGTTCTTCACGACATCGACATCGACGAGTAGTTTGGAGTTCCTAGTCGGCAGTCTGGGATCTATGGATTCGACGCCATCGTTATGCTTCTGGACTCTTAGGCCCTTTTTTAAGTTTGCTATACTTAATAGCATAATTTGTCTTCTGTTGTTTGATGTTTGTGGTCAGTGACCTATGCTTGTAATATTTTGGTTCTTCGCTCAGTTATGAGCTTGCTGTAATAATTTTTGTGTAGTAGGGTCACGGTTTTGTTATCAATTCTCCCTCTGTACGCTTTCGAGATTTAGCTTAGGCTTATATCAGACAGAGGTCTGGGATTTGTCTAGCCCTAATCCCGGGGGTGTCACAATATCCCCATCAGGGGGCATTGGTTAATCCAAAAGACATGACATTGTACTCATACAATCCATATTGGGTGGTGCAGGCAGTCTTTGTAATATCCTCTGCGCGAAACTTGAGTTGATGATAACCAGTTCTAAGATCAATCTTAGAAAACACTTTGGCACCGGTCAACTGGTCAAACAGGTCTTCTATCTTTGGCAGTGGGTACTTTTTCTTGATGGTGACATCATTTAGCTTCCGATAATCCGTGCACAAATGGTTACCTCCATCTTTCTTATCCACAAAAAAACCAGGTGATCTCCATGGCGACGCACTTGGTTGAATCAATCATATGTCCAGCAGAGCATCCAGTTGCTTCTTTAGCACCGCTAATTCCGACAGGTTCATACTATATGGTCTCTGAGCTATGGGTCCAGTTCCAGGGATTAGTTCAATGATAAACTTGATATCCTAATCTGTGGGCATTACCGGGAAATATATCTGGGAATACGTTGGGGTATTCACAGACTACTCTGACTTGGTCAATGGTTGGTTGGGCTAGACTCTTGTTGCACTTGAATTGACGGGGCAAAGTTTCAGATACATGCTCTACTGATACTCCAGCGGTACTAGTCATGGTTATGGCTTTCTTGGCATAGTCGGTTAATCCTTTATGTTTCGACATCCAATCCATTCCTAGTACTACTTCCAAACCTTGGTTCCAAGTAGTATGTAATTAGCATAAAAATCTATTCCATGGATTCTGATAGGTACGGCCTTGCAAATTTGTCTAGCTTTGGTGGTTGAACCAGGTATTTGAATTATCATAACATGCTTCAATTTGGTTGGTTGAATCTTACTAGTGCATGCAAATTCTTCTGTAGCAAACGAGTGTGATGCTCCAGAATCAAACAACACTCTTGCAAGTACTAAGTTAACAGAAAACATACCCAACACGACATCTGGCGCTTCCTGAGCTTTTCAGCATTCATGTGAAACAGACGGCTGTTGCGGTTGAGTGAGTTCCCTGGGGAAAATCTCACGTCAGGCTGAACACGGCGCTGCTGGTGAGCTGGGGCATTCACATTGGGGGCTGCGACAAAGTTCGTGGGGCACTCATTGGAGTAGTGACCCTTGGTTCCGCATTCATAACAAGTAACCTGAGACTTGTCCTTTCCTGCAACAGGAACAACATTGTTTCTAGTTCTTGGGGCAGTATTGGTGTTGTTGGCGTTGTTGTTGTTGTTGAACTTGGGCGGTGCATGGTTGAAATTGTTTTAGTTGCCAGGTTTTTTTTTGTGGTTTCTTCCGGGCCTTTTGTTTCCTACTCCATGGTTGGGATAGTTCGGACGGGTCATCGGGGGTCTATTGTTTCCCAAGGCATATCCTGCTGACGGGTTGGGGCGATACTTTGGGGTATGGTGGGTTCCTGGTTGATGCATTATCTGACGCTTGCGGTTCTCATTGGCTTGGTTGATCTTGCCTTCCATATGGATTGCCGAATCCACTAAGTCTTCAATGTCCGTGAACGGAATATTGACTAATACCATCTGCATCTCATCATGCAGAACATTCAAGAATCTCTCCTTCTTCTTGGCTTCAGTGTCAATTTCATCTGGTGCATACCTAGCTAATGACAGAAAATTGTCACGGTACTCAACTACTGTCATCATCCCTTGCTTCAATTCTCTGAATTCATCTCTCATCCTCTTGATTAAACCCAGTGGCACATGGGTTCTACTAAACTTGAGTTTGAATTCATCCCAAGTCATCATCTGTCCTCCATTCATGGTGTGAATGCTATTCCACCAAGCTCTTGCATCTCCTGCTAGATAATGGGTGGCAAACAGTACTTTCTCATTGGCCTCCACTCCTGCGACTTCTAAGTTGTTCTCCAAGGTCTGCAGCCAGTCATCAGCATCTAATGGCTCTTCAGACTTACTAAAAATGGGTGGATTGGTGTTCTGGAAGTTCTTGATCTTGGATCCATGGTTTTCCTGGTTTCCATTGCCTTGATTGTTGTTGGCCATTTGAGATATGTGTTGAAGGGTGGCTAAGTTGGCTTGACGTTCGGCTCTTTCAGCTTCATGGTCAGAAACCAACATTTGCAAGATCTGCAGCATTGGGTCCGGGGATGAACTGCTTCCTCCGCGAGGCATCTGAAGATTGAGATAGATCATGAGACAAGAGGGATATTTCTACGGTTCATGGCTTGGTTTTTGAAAAGTTTTTAAACTTTAATTTTGACTCAGGTTTTTCCTACTAGCAACTTGATTTTCATTCATTCATAGCACACAATACAAACACACACCACACAAGGTAACAGATGGTTTTAAGAACCATTATATGAAATTACGATATAGTAGGACCAGATACAACTCACACCTACGATAGTGCTCAAGTTCTACTACTCATCAGAATCAGTGTCTTCATCTTCATCATCAATGAAGGCGCAATCATCATCAGTGTGGAAGTCCAGGGCTTGGTCCTCCAGGTAGTTATCATCATCACTGAGGTAGGAGTAAGGGTCTCCACAAATATCTTCCCCTGCATTCTTCCTCTCCTCAAGCTGCATGTCCCTCTCATGGATGGTCTCCTCCAAGTCTGACACTCTGTGACGAAGGCGGGCAATGATGCGATCCTTCTTGTCATGTGTACAGCGAAATGACTTGCGCTCATTTGCAAGGATGGCGAGGGTCTGGTCCTTCTTTACTGCAATGGCATAGTTGTGGTTAGCATAGGCATGGGCATTGTCCAACTCCTTCTGCCTATCATATAGCATGAAGCTGAGATGATCCACTTGATGCTTCAGCTTCGGTTGGCCTGTTACCTCCAATGGCTATCCCATAGCATCATGCCTTGCGTAATACTCAAAGCTAGTGCACTTGATCTGATTGATGCTTTGCCAACACAGACGGACAAGAGCTTCCTGCATGGCCCTAGCGAGTCCGTCTAGCCAGTTGTTCTCTCTTAAGGTGAATTGGATCCCCTCTTAGGTGGGTTCCTCCATCTTTCCTCTGAGATTGGAAACAATCAGCCACTACAATTCTCCTCCTTGCTGATCGTTGAGCTGTGCTTCAAAGAACTCGGGGTGCGGCCGCTGAAGAAGTTCCGATAGTTGGCCCAAATCGCACTCAAAGATGAGCTGTACTCCATTGGCCAACTGGTAGAACTTGCTATACTTGGCGTCCATCTACAAGAATGTAGGATGAGTAAGTTAGTAGAGTGATCAAGTGTGTCAAATTTTATGTAAGATTTGCACGAATTTTGGAGGAACATGAATTTTCTTGACAGACTCTCAGTGATAAGAATGAGAATAAGTTTTCATAAATACTCACTTCTTTTGTTTTTAAACTAAGTTTTTGATTCAAGCATCCATTCTAACTAGGGTCTCCTATGGTCAGGATGGCTCTGATACCAACTTGTCAACACTAGGATTTTTAATCCCAGATGCGTGTTATTCCTACAACGCAATCCCAGGATTACCATTTTTGCGAGACATAACAGATTGGTACCATAGTTCATCATCCATTACAACCATAATAAAGGTCTTACAAATAAAGTATCCCATAATCCATTCTTAATACAATCAAGGCAGCGGAATAATATAATAAGAGTAGCATGGTCAAAGCTTCATCTTCAGGGTCACAGGCAATGCTGACGATGGGAGATGATCCTAGTTTTCATAGACTTCCCTCTGTCCATCATCCTGGTAGTCCTCCTCATAGTCTGGCCATAGGAATAGCCAGGGACAAAGCCATGAGTACTCTTTAAGTACTCGCAAACTATCACTAACAAGTAAGTAGTTCGAGTAGGAATCCTAAGCTCTAGGTTTATTTGCAAAAACCCAGGTTTATCTCTAACTGAGTTTAGAAGTAAAGAAAACTAACTTAAAGTTTTACAAAACCTAAGTGGGAACTTATTTTTCATGTTCATAGCCCTGTTGTGGTCAAGTGAAAGTCATAGTTCATTTCACAAGTCATTTTGAAAACATATGACGACGGAACAATATGGCCACTCCAACTGTCCATAACCGTGGACGCGGCTATTCGAATAGTTTGACACTCTTCAGAGATTGTACACTTTCACCACAACATTCGATACATCTGTCAGGAACAATCCTGAATCACCATACTCAATATGCGGATAATCAATCCTAACCTTTCAATTACACACCCTAGTATAGGCACCTCCCCTATGAGTTTATCCTCCCAACAATGACCATCTGTCATCTTGGGAACTGCATAGGTGGACATTCATCATGAGATAGCCTCAGCTCAAACGTCTTCTGCAAGGGAACACATACTAAGATATATAAACTTCTAGTCAAGCCCTACCCAAATTCGGGTATTGCGGTTATACGGTAAAATTGGAATGGTATCGCATCCAAACCCAACCATCATTTTTATAAAGGGATCAGGCTCATGCCTCAACATTTTCATCATCAAAACATCTGGTGTTCATAACACATGTCAAAACATTTCATTAGATGACTCATCATTGTAAGGTTTTCATAATCATTTTCACCAAGTATTCCCATCTAATTGGGGGAAATCACTAATGAGGGGTGATAATCATTTTCACCAAGTATTCCCATCATTTTCACCAATTAATCAAGTTTATGCTTAGCACTAGCCACTTAATTGGGGGTAATCACTAATGAGGGGTGTTAATCAAGTGTGACTTAGCCAAGTCTAATATCATGCCTCAGTATGACATCTAGTTCTAACTAACTTAGGCCAAGTTTATGCTCTTTATGCTACCCATAACATCTTTCCAAAATTCACAAGTCACTAAGTAAAAGAAATAAGGAAATTATGATAAAGAAATTAAATAATAAGCTTGCAAGTAAAATTGGGATTTGGTATAATAAAGGGGTATAACCAAATATACCTAAGGAATTGCATATGTTAATTGGTATTGTGGGGCTTGCAAGTATTATCTTGCATAGTTTAGCTTGCTAAGATGGCTTGCAAAGTTGCAAGTGTGAGCTTGACTTGAGTAGTCCAGTGGTTGAAGTTATCCTCTTCTTCCTCTTCGTAGTAGTGCCCTTCCTCCTCGTATGCTTGGTCGGTACTATCGTGTATAAAAAATACGCGGTACACAATTAGCAAACAATACTTAACTACTTCTATCTAGCACACAAAGGTTCACACTAGATGATCTATCATCATCATAAAGATTAAAGCCTTAGTCTTATTTATTTTATTTTGGAAAAGTAATTTGTACTCATTGAAAAACTACTTAAGATTTAATATTCTACAAGTAAAATGGGATCATGTTGACACATGTCATCACCACATATTTTAATACTTGGGAATGCGATTTAAAGTGGTGTCACAATTTAATAAGGTTTAACATTATAATTTTAATTAATTAAAGTGACTAGAAATGCCTATGGGGCATTCTTTTAATACTTGTCCATTATTACTGCAAGTAAACCTAGATCTTTTTACATATTTATAAATATCTTTTCAAATGTGAATTTTGAGAGTTGGAATCAACTCAAAAGCATTTATGGTTGATTTTTGAAAAATGTTTGAATGCATAAAAGTCTCTTCCTTGTTATTTTTACTATAGGTGATCTATAATTCCAAATTGCTTCAATCCAACGGGATTGGATTAATAATGTCCATACCTTTTTGCCAAATTAGTTTCATGCAATTTGGTTTAGTGAATCTCTCTGAATTGATTTTTAAATCTACTGATAGAACTAGAGTATGAATTAAAAGAAAAATCTATATTTGAATCTACTGGTTTGCGTGGGAACTAAATGGGTCAGCCCACTGCGCATAGCGCAGCACGCGGGCGGACTTAATGGGGGTGTCCCATGTATCAGCAACTCTGGCTACGCGAAGCGGTAAGTGGTAATCTAGACCATGCGATTAGAATAGGATCCTACGGCTGAGGTGCATCATCGACGACGGATAGCTCCGGCGAGGTCTAAACCCTAACGCGGCGGTGGGGTCGTGTGCGGCTCACCAAATGTTTAATGAAATGGCCGCAAGAATTTAAGTTTGATATTTTGAATGAAATTTGGTGGATGCTCTGGTCACATGCTTGGTAGTTTCTAGTTGCTTGGGTTTGTCAAGGTGAACTGGTTTGATTGGGTTTTGAGAAATGGTGATCTTAGTACCTACACTTGATTCAATTTTGAATTGTCATTTAAATAGATTTCCAATCTGTTTCTGTAGGTTTGCAAAGTGGGCTTGGGTTCACTTTTACTTGGTATAGCAAGGGGTGAAAATAATTGGATTTGTTTCTATTAGAAATCTTGGACTAGGAACACTCAAAGTGGTCTAGTGGTTAACTTTGGTCAAAATGACCATTTGCTTATAATGTTTATATTTTAATTTCTCTTCATTTTATTCTGCTTGGAAATGATTTAGATGATGTTGTTTTCATATTTAAAACAATCCTTGCCATTCATAACAATCAAACATGGTATTGCAAGAATTCATGCATTCATCACACACATCACATGCTTTCAAGCCAGTCGGCACCTCTTGCTGCAGCATGGCAACATTGCGCATCATCTCGGGCTTCTCTTCGGCGATGAGAAGGGCCTCCGCTATCTTCGCGCCTTCCTTCGCGCAAGCCATGGACCGCCTGAAGCAGCCAGCCACAGTGATCACACCATTCGTCCATGGCAACATCATCTTGAGGTATGCATAGTGGGGGACCGCCATGAATTTGCGAGGGCGAGGCACCCAAGAAGGACATGGTATGTGCTAGAAAGGTTGACCACCTCGAACCAGATTGGCTGGCGCCGGAAATTCTCCTCTGAGCCGAATATGACATCTAGTCGGATCTTCCCCAATAGGACGCACGATGGCCTAGGCGTGACACCGTGGAATGCAGTGGTCGAGGGTTGAAGGTCACACTCCCGGATACACAGCTTCTCCATGGAAGACCGGTAGAGTAGGTTGAGGCTGCTCCCATCGTCTACCAGCATGCACGAGAACCGACAGGTGCACACCTCAGAGATGAGAAGAGGGTCTAGCACCATCGCGTAACCCCTGGGATTTGGGAGCAGATCTGGCTGATCCTCTTGGCTCTTGGTGATGGGAGTCTCGGACCAGTTTAGGTGCAGTGTGAACAGGAGAATGACAGCGTTCACCTCCATGGTGTGCTGCTTCCGGCCGTGGTTGTCCATCGGCTCGGCCTCGAAGATGTGGTAGTTCTCGTGCTGTTGATGGTAGGCCCCGTTGCCGTGGTTCTTGCCGGCTGCCCTAGCCGATGGTGGGGGTCCGTCGGGAGGGGTGGGGGAGAGGAGGCAAGCTAGCCTGCTCCTTGATCTGTCGGGTCCAGCTCCACTATCGAGTGGTGTGCGTAACCGGCTTGAACGCAGCGCTGTGGTACTTGCACGGCCCATCAAACATTTGCTCGAAGGTGAAAGCGTTCTTCTGCCTCTTGTCGTTGCTAGCCGGTGCACCCTGCACCATGTTGAATTGCCGCTAGTGGTAGCGCGGGTTTCACTGCTCAACCGTACACTTGCCTTGGTAGTGGTTGTTGCTGTCGTGCCGCCTGGACGACCCGGCATCTCCGCCTTGGCCAGTTTGCTTCTCTCGGGCCGGCTCGGTTTGAACCGGCTGACCCTCCGCATTTACCCAGAGGGGCTTCTTCATTGCCGCGTCTGCGTTGGCGTACTGGTCCGCGATGATCATGAGATCTACCATAGTCTTGGGGTCATCGCAGAGCAGTCGGTGGCACAACATCTTGCCTTCTCGGCACCCCTCGCTGAAGAAACCGATGGCCATGTTCTCAACCACCCCTTTGCAGGAGTTGCGCAGTTCGGTCCAACAGGCGAGATACACGCGATACGACGCGTGGTCTCCCTGGACACACAGAGAGAGATAGCGGGGTATGCCCGGGCGCTTGAAGGTGCCGTTGAAGTTCTGGATAAAGACCTTCTCGAAATCAGGCCAAGCGTTGATGATGTTGGGCGTGAGGCTGTTGAGCCATGTTCTTGCCGAGCCGTTCAGCATGAGGGGCATGTAACGGACCGCCACGTTCTTTTTTCCGTGGGCGATTCCGACTGCGGTGACATAGTCGGTCAGCCAGTCCTCCGTCTTCATGCTGCTGTCGTACTTGGGGGTGTCCCGTGGCAGGGAGAACTTGTCGGGGAAAGGCTCCTTCTGGATGCGCGGCCCAAAGCACACTGGGCCGGTTGCGTCTTCCTCCTCCATGAGGCGAGCTTGCGTTAGGAGGTCGATACGGTTGCGCACATCCGACTCAACCGGATTGGGCACTCCCACCCGGCCAGTGAGGCGGGATGGGGGAGGGGTGGGGGTTGGTTCTGGCCAACGGGAGGCGGATGGCTCGTGGCACCTTGGTCACATTGGGGTTGGCTACTGCCAGACGGGCAACGCTTGGAGCACGGGGGGTGCTGGCCTGGAGACGCGGAGCACTCGGTCTGACGAGGTCCTCCCCGGATGCTTCCACCCGGGTGGTTCCCTCAAGAGCCGACTCCTTCCTCGAATGCAATCCGGGCGGCCTCGGCCTGCTCGTTAGCCACGCATAGCAGGTGCTGCATCCGCTGGAATTGCCGCACCTTGTCCTCTCCCTCCAGGTGCGGTAAATCCTCCGCGACGGCTCGCGCCACCCGGACATTGTTGACCACGGTGTCATACACAGGCGGTGGGAAGTACGTGTGGGCACCCAACTCGACATCTTGCTCGAAACAGGCGCCCAGCTCTCCCCCGCGGTGCTGCACGGAGCCTAGCCGGCTAGGATCTTGATTAGCCAGGGTGAGGCCATGGGCGTGGTGATACTCGCGGATGTTGCTCTTCATCTGGTACTTGGTAGAGGCCAAACCCTTAGCCTGCTGAAGCAAGCGCTCTCGCATCGCCTTGATCTTGGCCGTCGCTGACATGGACATACCCCACGGGTACACGCGATTGGTATACCTGGTCCAGCCCAAGGATGGCCCACGTCAAGACACGTGGCCCATGAAGACTTCAGGTGACCCAAGACCATGACATTTTTGACTCCTTGGAGGACAAGTCTAGATTAGACAGAATTTCAAAGGGTCCCAACCTTAATTTGTAACCGACTCAACCTAATCCTGGGACCTGCCTATCTATATAAAGTCTAGGAGGGTACGGCGAGAAGGATCTCTTGCACCATCGCATATACACCTCCATGCCAGATTGCATCTGCGCACCCCTGTAACTTTTGGTTCCGCCATAATCAAGAGCATACAAGCAGGAGTAGGGATTTCCCTCCGGGGTCCTGAACCTGGGTAAATTTCGTGTCCCGCTTTGCTTGTTCGTTAACCATTCCGCGACTTCCAGCATCCCCATCTTCTCCAAAACCCAAGTCCATAACAATGGGCATTGACGAAATCAACCCTCGTCAATTGGCGCCGACTATGGGAAGCGGGGACACTGATCGTGCGGTCATGAAGGTTCCACCGGATCGATCTACATCTCATCGGCAATGGAGAGTCACCTCCTCTTCATCGCCTTCGACTTCACCGCCCACTCGCCAGCCACCCTTAGGGATTTCGAGCCCGTCGGCGACGGGCTAGATATGCTGTTCGGAAGCTTCTGCTTCCAGGTGGGGCAGACCGGCACCCTCCACCTCCCAGAGCAGGTTCCACCACCGTCCATCAAGCCCGCTTCATGGGTCCCACCCACCCATCGGTGCGTTACACGTGTCGACACTGACAGACGAGTGAGATGACAGCAGCAGCTGCAACTCAAATCTGTGCGGCCCTCCCTCAGATGAACGAACCTATGGTTCTGGATCCGAAAGCTATGGCAGCAGCGATGCAATTCGCGGGCGCTACCTATGGGCCGTCGTCATCCACAACAAAACGGAACTGCCGCTAGGTTCGAGTGTGCAGCAAACACCCAACCCCCCTCTCAACCCACAAGCTGAGAACCGAGGAAATGAGGGAAATCCACCTAACAGGCCCAACGAAGGAGATGCTCATGCCTACAACAACATCAACCTCAACGAGGAAGGCTAGCGCCAATTACGCGAAGCCGTGGCAGGCAACATCATCCTACCTGTGAATTCTTCACGGGATCTACTGATAGCCTACCACCTCCTCCTCATCGACGATAACAACCGACATGTGAAGCTGACGGAGGAGCTCAATAAGCGCAAGAAGGTAGCTGTGGAATCCAGCTCGCGGCAAGCTGCGCTCTCCGTCGTTGGTAGCTCCATCTCGCATGGCAAACAACGCCAACAAGTACCACTCCCGCACGGAACACATGGACTCCGCCGTGCGAAGCAAGGCCACCCGGGCCCTCAACACGTCCTTCATGTCGATGGACTCCCACGACAACGTCATACCAAAAACACCGCAGGCTGCGATCATGGCAGCCAATACATATCTCGCGTCCCGTCCACCTCTGGTGGGTGACCCGAAGAGTGCCATGCACAAGTCGGCGCTCCACGAAGAGGCTCCTGCATAGCCAAAGAAAACAGCTGCGGTCAAGTTCAACCGCATCCCTACGCCCTCATCCGAAGACGATGAGCACGACCTGCCTCGACGCCGCAAGAGCCCACGGTGCCATAGTAGCAACTACGACACTCGCAAAGATCTCACCCAGCGCAAGATCCACAAGGCACGCGCCAAGCGCGCGTGCTCAACTGAGTCCGACGAGGAAGACAACGGAGAGATGTGCGGCGCCATGTGCTTCAGCAGATCTGTTTGATGAACGAGGATGCCGAAAAATTTCAAGCTCCCTACGGATAACCCGAAGTTCGATGGCACGTAGGAACCAAAGGCCTAGCTCGACGATCACATGTCGTCAGTCAAGCTACATGGCGGAAACAAGATCATCGCCCTACAATGCCTTCAACTGCAGCTGACAGGCGTGGCCAGAGTCTGACTCAGCAGCCTATCCTCTGGATCGATCCAAAGTTGGGAATAGCTAGCATACAGCTTCATCCGCAACTTCAAGGACACCAGCAAGAAGCCAACTTCGACCGAAGAGCTACGGTCCTACACCCAACGGTCCAACGAATCCATCCACTCGTAAATACTCCACTGGTCCCACATCAAGAACTTCGTCGCACATATCTTCGAGGAATGGGAAATCGACGCCTTCAAGGACGGTGCCAGACGCCCAGATTTCAAGGAGGATCTTGGGCATTTCAAGCCCAAGATGCTCAACCACCTCATGGACATCGCCAACCGGTGGGCAGATGGTGAGGATTCCGTCACCCGAACACATTCAAATGACGAAGACGACTATGGCCGTAGAGGCAAACGCCATAGCAAAAGAAGATCGCGAGTCAACATGGTCGCGGCTGGATACGCCGATCGACGCAAAGATGGAAACCGCATCAGCGGATACCGCGGAGGCAACTACCACGATAGCAGGCGAACCACGCAAACATGGCAAAGTCGCAGCCGCGATGACGAGCCTTCGTCATACGAAAAGTTGTCTGGTCCCTGCACCATCGACAAACAAGATGGTAAGAAGAAGGCCAGCCACATGCTCAAGGACTGTCGCGAGTTCCAGAAACTCAGCGAGGGTCTCACCCAAATGCGGCGCACCATGAACCCTGGATTCGGTCCCGCACCCGTACCAGGCGACATCGCCCATGGAGATCCTCCACCACCACACGCTGGACCGTCGAATCCAGCGATCGCACTAGCACCAAATAATGGTGCAGGAGGATACCCGATGCCAAAAGGGTCCCTGATGATCCAGAATGGGCTCCCAACCAATAGGTTGCAAAAGAAGATCACCCGCCAAGTCAGCCTGGCCGTGACCTCCCCACCAGCCATCCCTAAGTACCTCAGTGGCTCAGAGTCCTGCATCACGTTCGATTGTTCAGATCACCCACGCCTGATCCCTCGCCTAGGTAATGCTGCCATGGTGCTCGAGGCACATATCAGAGGGTTCGAGATGAGCCGCGTCTTCATGAACATTGGCAGCGACATCAACCTGATGTTCTCCAACACACTCATAGCGATGCAGATTCTGCTGTGCAGCCTGGATCTATCAAACACGACATTCCACGACATATTCCCAGGGAAGGGCATATATCCCCTGGGGAAGATATGGCTCGACGTCATGTTCGGCCAGCTAGAAAACTTTAGTCGTGAGCGGATGAAGTTCGAAGTGGTGGACTGGCCATCACAGTACCCCGCCATCCTCGGGCGCGTGGCATTCGAAAGATTCTTGGCAGTACCGCACTATGCGTACCTGCTATTGAAGATGCCAGGACCTAGGGGCGTCATCACCATCCAGGGAAACTTCACCCGATCCGACCACTTTGATAGAGACTTCAACAGAATCTCCCAATCGTTCGGTATGCAGGAGGAGCTCACCAGGCTCAGAGAGGTAACAGACAATGGGGCAACGCCATTCACCAGACAAAACGCACCTGACATGTCGTTCGACTCCACGGTCAACACAAAAACGTGCAAGTCCACCCGACGGACGCCTCCAAGACGGCGTTGATCGCTAACGACCTCAGTCCCTCATAGGAAAGCACGCTCATCGAATTCCTCCGTGAGCGTTGGGAAATTTTCGCCTGGTGTCCTACAAACATGCCAGGAGTTCCTAGGGAATTCGCCGAGCACGCACTTAATGTGTTTCTGCACACGAAGCCCGTCAAGCAGTCAATCCGACGACTGTCCAAATCAAGATGTGAAGCCACTGGAATCAAAGTCAATAGACTACTCGACGCCAACTTCATCAGGGAAATCAAGGAGAGCGAGTGGCTGGCCAACACCGTGCTGGTCCCCAAAAAGGACATGGACATCCTGCGGATCTGCGTGGATTTCACATCGCTCAACAAGTACTGACCCAAGGACCACTTCCCTCTACTGCAAATCGATCAAATCATCAATTCTACTGCAGGATGCGAGAAACTCTCCTTCCTTGATGCCTACTCAGGCTACAACCAGATTCGGCTGAAGGTCGAAGATGAGGAGAAAACAGCATTCATTACGCCGTTCGGAGTGTTCTGCTACTACACTATGCGAGAAAGCAGGTGCCACGTATCAGAGGTGCATGTAGGCGTGCTTGAAAAGCCAGATCGATCATAACATCCAGGTCTATGTCGACGACATAGTGATCAAGACCAGGGAGGCCAAGACGCTGATCGACGATCTCTGCGAGACGTTTGATAACCTTGATCACTACAAGATCAAGCTAAACCCAGAAAAGTGCACCTTCGGCGTCCTATCTGGCCAGTTACTCGGCTACTTCATCTCCCAGCGTGGGATTGAGGCGAATCCGAAGAAAATCAGGGCCATACTGGCCATGGAGAGGCTAAAGAACCTCAAAGGTGTCCATCAGCTGGCTGGGCGGATCGCGACGCTGAGCAGATTCATCAGCCGCATGGGCGAGAAGTCCCTACCCTTTTACCAACTGATGCGCAAGGCGGACAAATTCGAGTGGACACCTGAAGCAGACAACGCGTTCGAGGACCTCAAGCGGCTGCTCTCCACCTCGCATGTCCTGGTCACGCCGAAGGAATGAGAGCATTTGCTGTTATACATCGCAGCCACAATCAGGTGGTAAGCACCATACTCGTGGTTGAACGGCCCGAAGATGGCAAGACCAATGGGGTCCAACGCCCAATCTACTACCTCAGCGAGGTACTAACTCCAACAAAGCAGAGGTACACTCACTACCAGAAGCTCTCCTATGGCGTATTCATGATGGCTCATCGGCTAAGCCACTACTTCCAAGAGCATCAGATCATGGTCGTCAACGACGCCCCGCTATCAAACATCCTGAACAACCCCGAGGCCACAGGGCACGTAGCCTTGTGGGGTATCGAACTGTCTCCTTTGGATATAATCTATGAGCAGCGCACCGCTATCATGTCTCGGGTCCTCCTTGACTTTCTCGTCCATTGGATGGAACTCTAGATGCCGGATACTCCAGACATGTCGCAATCATGGACGATGCACTTCGATGGCTCAAAACATGAGGCTAGAGGAGGAGCTAGTGTCATATTAACATCCCCTCAGGGAGATAAGATGAAATACGTCCATCAGATGAAATTCTGCGCCTCCAACAACGAGGCCGAATACGAGGCCCTCATCCATAGCATGAGGATGGCCAAGATCTATGACGCAACACGACTCGTCATCTAAGGTGACTCGAACTTTGTCATCCATCAGACAATGCACGAGTGCGACGCTCACATTGCCAACATGATCGTGTACCGCGCACTTTACAACTCACTCGAAGGAGACTTTGACGGCAGTGAGCTTCGGCACGTCGGAAGGGAAAGAAATAAAGAAGATGACATGCTCGCCAACATCGGCTCCACCTGTGCATGGGTACCACCAGGTGTGTTCCTCGAACAAATCTGCGTACCCTCTATCAAGAGAAAATTCCCAAAAGGCTCAGCCGAAGAAGCAGAGCACTCATGGGCTACGCCACCCAAAGGACATGAAGGACCCGAAAATCTCGACACCGAGGACGAGCTAGTCAGCCTCATGTAGGTCATGGCGATCAAAGAAACATGGACGCAGCCGTACCTTCGGTACCTGATAAACAATGAACTTCCTGATGACCCGACAAGTATAGGAGATCACAACAGTCTTTGTGGGTAGTATTACCCAATTTATTGATTCGACACAAGGGGAGCCAAAGAATACTTGCAAGCCTTAACAACTGAGTTGTCAATTAAGATGCACCTGGAAATAGTTCTTGCTCACAGAAGTTTATTAGTAGCAATAATTTGGTAGTAGCAACAGTAGCAGCAAAACATGAGCAATAGTAACAATAACATCAAATAGTAGGATATGAGCGCGGTAGGCATAGGGATGGATGAATGGGTGTTGCATGGACAAGTCTTAACATGTAACTTCGAGATCTAGGGCATTGCAGATAAATAAGAACAAGCATCCAAGTACTAAACAATCATAGGCATGTGCTCTAAATATAGTCATGTGTGCTCGCAATGAGAACTTGCACAACATCTTTTGTCTAGCCAGCCCGTGGCAGCGGCGCCTCAAGGGAACTACTGGCAATTAAGGTGCTCCTTTTAATAGAGCACCGGAGCAAAGCATTAACGCTCCGTGAACACATGTGATCCTCACACCACAGCCATCCCCTCCGGTTGTCCCAATTTCTGTCACTTCAGGGCCTTTGGATCCGGACAATGATATGTGTACACAACTTGTAGATAAGATCACAAACAATACTATCATAATGATTCAATAATAAGTTCAGATCTGAGATCATGGCACTCGGGCCCTAGTGACAATCATTAAGCACAACAAGTTGCAACAAAGTCGAATAGCACTCATAGAGATACTAGGCACTATTCCCTAACAATCTTATTCGATTACATGATATAACTCATCCAATCCCTACCATCCCCATAGCCTACAGCGGGGGATTACTCACTAATGGATGAGGGAAACATCGAAGGTTGATGGATAGGAGTTGGTGATGACGATGGCGATGATCCTCTCCAAATTCCCCGTCCCGGCAGGGTGCCATAACGGAGTTTCTGGATCCGAATCTTGGTTTCTGGTGATGGCGACGCAGCGGAACTCTTTCTAGAAAAACATCGAACCCCCCTCTTTTTTTAGGTCAAGGGGTAACTTATAGGCGAAGAGGGAGGCCGAGGAAGTGCCTGGGCTGGCCACACCCTCCCAGGCGCGGGATGGGCCCACCCGCGCGGCAGGGGGTGTGGGCCACCTAGGGCTCCCCTCCGTCTCATCTTCTGTCTCCGTGGATCTTCTGGTGAAATAGGATTTTTGGCATATTTTTCGAGATTTTTCCTTATAGTTGATTTTCTGCACAAAAACTAGACACCAAGGTAATTCTGCTGAAAACAGCGTTAGTCCGTGTTAGTTGTATCCAAATCACACAAGTTTAGAGGAGAAACAATAGCAAAAGTGTTCGGTAAAGTAGATACGTTTTGGACGTATCGACTCCCCGAAGCTTAGCTTATTGCTTGTCCTCAAGCAATTCAGTTGAAAACTGAGTGCTATAAAAGAACTTTCATGAAGACATGTGCTTCATATGAAGTATATATTCTCAGCACAGAAGTAGATACTTAAACCATTCATAATAAGAAGTATGCAACTAAGTCTACTCAATAGTCATTGCAAGCTATGAAGAGAAACCAACTCAATAATAATAAGTAGCATGAAACATAAACATAAGCAACATTGCAATGCTCATAATAAGTTATGATAGAGTGGTATCTCGCTTGCCTTTGTTTTTAGAGCACAATATAAATGCCAAGGCACCTCTGAAGTTCACATGGAGACTAGAGGTAAAAATATTAGAGATACAAGCATCAAAGTCATGACATAATTAACCAAGTTTTGAGACAAACACAAGAATGACAATTATGCTCTCAAGAAGGTGCTCATTGAATAAGTGGTGAATCAATAAGGGAGTGAAAAAGGTTTTGAAAGGCTTCCTAATGCTGAAAGTAAGGTACTCACTAGCTTTGTGCTCTCATTGCCCCTATCATAGGAATCTTCATATGGTGAAGGTGAAAGTGAGGTCCAATATGAGTAATATGCTGACAGACCATAAACTAGAAACCCAAGTCCCTTGAGTATGAGGGCCGCTCCTCATGCTACTCAAATTTGGTTACCTGTAAGTTCTTGTCATTGTAAATACATGCATATCATAAAGAACTGCCAACGGGGTACCCCTTGCACATGATACAGGAGCTATCCCATAATCAAAATGACAAGGCAAGTAGGCAATGAGCATCTCAGCGATATTTTTATTTACTATGTGCATAGCTTTTTATTGAGGATGCTTCATAGAATGCTCATTATGGTGATGCTACAAGTTTCCACCATGATTAGGCATGGCTTAGGCTAGCGTCCAGGCGTTTTTCTAACACATCTATATACTCCATGAACTCACAAGCTCCCCTTTTATTTCACACCGACGACATCCTCAAACAAAAGAGCAAGGTATCAACTAGATATGTATCCATAAGTGTTCAAAGTGTTCCCCGTGACAGCACGGTTCCGTAACTCCCAGCCTTTAATTTGCAAGCATATAACTTTCATGGACAGGTCACCATGGTTCAGGATTATTAAGCGCAAGGAATGAAGTGTTCCATCAAGTTCGTGAGAGCTTTACTAACTAACTTTCTCAAAACAGTCAAACATTTTATTTGGAAGAAAACAAGGGATATAGAATATGCACTGAAATAGAAAATGATGCTAATATGTAGGTATGGTGGACACTGTTGGCAATATTGGTTTTGGGGAGTTTGGAAGCACAAGTAGAGCTCATACTCAGTGCAAGTGAAGGCTAGCAACAAAGAGGGAGCAACAAACGAGAGAGCAATAATTGTCATAATCATGCTTGCAACAAAACAGGACTAATTATGGCATGAAAGTGATACAAGAGCTCTGAGGCAAAATAAATTATCGAGGCTTACTAACTATTGTTTAGTCATATGCATGTATGAGCATGTGCCGAGTCGATTCATATGAAAATTTTGGAGGAGGATACCACAATTTCATTCCAAAATATGAATAAAACAATGCAAGCAAACATTCATATGACATGCTACAAACTATTATCAAGCTGGAGCTAATCATAGACAAGCAAGAACTACTAAGAATCCATCAGTAACATACTCCTTACATGAATAGACTAAGCATGCTCACAATGATGAGTATATGTACAAAAATGAAAACAAATAGAGTTTGTTACTAGCTTCTTACCACACCTCAAGTTGTCTTAATCTTCATTATTGCCCTTCACTTGTGTGACTTGAATAATAACATGAAACCAAAATCCAATGAGGACGGCTAAACTCTGCAAAGAACTCACAAAACCAAAGAAGAACAACAAATATTTTTGGTGTTTTCGATTTTTTTAAAACAAGAAAACAAAGGAAAAAACAAACCAAAATCTTTTTGGATTGTTCTTTAAGGCAAACCAAAGCTAAAAAGCAAAGAAACAAACCAAGAGAAACAACAAAAATATTTTTCGTATTTTTGTGTTTTGAGAAAGCAGGAACAAAAACCAAAAAGAAAGTGAAACAATGGATATACAAAGAACTGACCGAACATGATACATAGGTGAGTGTGATGTCGGTATACCTCCCCCAAGCTTAGGCTTTTGGCCTAAGTGGATCTCAATAGCGCGGGTAGTAACCCCAAGCTGGGGGGTCATCATATAAATGATCATAGTCAGGCGCTTGCGATGAAGAAGACGACGCGCCCCAATCAGAGGAGGGTTGCTGGTATGAAGACTCCCCCAAGTTGGAGGGCTGTACCGAATCATGTTCGGCATCCTCTCCAACATTCTCCTCTTGCTGGGAGATCTCTGCCACGTATGTGTCAAAGTCCTCCTCCGTGAATGACCATCCTTGCATGTTATCAAAATTAAACAACATAGGTGCAGGCAAATAAACTACTTTCTCAGTCCTACCCCCTCTCCAACCACGCTTGGCAAAAGATAGTTCATACGGTAAACTTCTCACAGTAGCCCCTAAGGAAGCAAAATTATGCTGAACCATGGATTCAAGATCAAGTCTCTCTATGGGGAACCGATAATCTGAATGGTGAGGCTCTAAACCATGGAAATCTAGCAACCTACAGGCAATGGGACCTCCACAAATTCCACCCTTCTAGCCGTTAGTGGTGATACGGTAAGCTATCAAAGCACCCAGGTTATAAGATCTATTCCTATTCAAAGCAGTTGCGATAAAAGATAGATCAAAAGAAGATAACTTTCTAGCAATCTTTCTAGCAAGAACACACTTTGTAATAAAGTAGGCAAAATATCTAATGGTTGGGAACCGAATGTTCTAAATTTTACCAATTTCCTTTGATAAGTTGAAACCTTGGAAAATCTCAGCATATAAATCCATGAGTGTCTTGGGCCTCTCCTTGATCTTCTCACAAGATCCCCACTGAGGTACTCTAATTGCTGAACAGAAATCAGCAAAAGGCAGGTCGACAACTATATTGTATATTTTATAATGGAACATGGGGTTAGATGAAGACCAAGTAAATCGGAAGTCCTGCACAATAGCCATGGTTAGCTTAACATATTGAAGTGGTTCACCTTCAACAAAGTGTTCCAACCCTGCACTGGTTATCATAGTTTGGAAATCCTGGAGGATTCCCGCGGTTCTCATAAATTCCTGGCATGGATAAATGGAAGGGAAGACCCCTTCCTCACGACGAACTTTCATTATCTCAGGTACCATCAAAGCATATTGATTCAGTGGATATGCACTCATCTTCCTTTCTAAAAATTTTAGACAAACATCAACCCAAGTGATTTCCAAGTTGATAAATGATGAGAAACTACAATAGAAACTTGCTAGAGGGCTACACATGCATCAAAATGAAATATCTAAGCATAGAACAAGCATGCAAGCTCACACAACCTGTCACCTATAGCAGCAAAATACTCAAGATACAATCTACCAATCACAAATCTAATTGGACAAGTGGAGGAGGCACATACCAAGGAGAAATCCCTCCAAAAATCAGCAACAAAGATGGGTTGGGCAAGGAGATCGAAATTCGGGAGCAAGAACAGCAGGAACTCGATCTTGAGAAATTTTTCCGGTGTTTTTTGGGAGAGAGAAAGAAGATGGCTGGGAGGAGGCACCTTGGAGGGCCCCAAGTGAGCCACACCCCACCTAGGCGCCACCTAGGGGGTGCCCGCTCCCACCAGGGATGTGGTGGCCTCGGGTGGCCCCCTGGGTCACTCCAGGTGTCCCTCTGCCCCTTTTTTCGAGGAAAAATTTATTTTGAATTTTTTGGGATTTTTCGGGAAACTTTATTTTTGGCCAATTTTCATGGTATGAAAATTGATTTTCTTGCAGAAACAGTTTTTTACAAGAAGCAAAAGCAAACAAAAACCAAACTACAGAAGTTCTAAGACACTCTAACAAGCAAACAACTAACAAAACCAAGGCTAGCAAAACAAAAAGGCAAAGACTAGGAAGGAGAAAAGTAAAAGAAAGCAAGTATAACCACAGTGAAAACATTATTTTGTTCATTAAAATCTTTTTGTTAACAAGTTTGATCAAGTCTTGTTACCCAAACAATCTTGTATGAAACAAAACTTTGCATTCCACAAGGTGATTATGTTACCTCATACTTGATAGAAATGGTCCTAATCATAATAGTTTCAAAATTTTCTTGTGGAATGGGACAATATATTTCTCCAACCTTGATGCTCTCAATATTTTCAATGGAATTTAGGCAATATCTTTTAGCAACCTTCTTGGGGAAATAGACAGTATGCTCTTTGTCATTAATATTGAATGTTACTTTTCCTTGAGTACAATTGATGACAGCACCTGCACTATTAAGAAAAGGTTTCCCAAGAACAATAGACATATTATCATCTTCAGGCATCTCAAGCACAACAAAATCAGTTAAAATGAAGCAATTATGAGCCACTTGAACAGGAACATCCTCACATATACCAACAGGAATAGTAGTTGACTTATCAGGCATTTGAAAAGATATATCAGTTGGTATCAACTCTTCTAACTGGAGTTTCTTGGAGAGATAAAAAGGCATAACACTAACTTGAGCTCCCAAATCACATAAAGCAGTTCTAACATAATTATTCTTAATAGAGCAAAGAATAGTTGGTACACCTAGATCACCAAGTTTCTTTGGAACCTTATCATTGACGGAATAATTAGCAAGCAAAGTTGAAATCTCCTCAATAGGAATCTTCCTTTTATTAGAGATAATATCCTTCATATACTTTGAATAAGAAGGCAACTTAATAGCATCAGTCAAAGGAATTTGCAAAAATAAAGGCTTCATCCACTCACAAAACTTGCTATAGTGTTCTTCCTCCTTTGACTTGTGTTTCTTACCTAGAAAAGGCATAGGTTTCTGCACCCAAGGTTCTCTCTCACTACCATATTTATTAGCAATAAAATCTTCCTTAGTGTACCTAGTGTTCTTAGTGTGCTTCTCGGGTTCTTCCTGAACTTCTTCCTTCTCAGGAGCATCAATTTTATCATTACCACTCTCAGTTTCAGCATCAGAGACTGATATACTATTAGGATCTACAACAGGTTCAAGTGGTTCCTCATCTACTTTATGTTTCTTTTTCTTTCTCATACGAGGACTACCACTACTTTCACCTTGTTGAGAATCCTGCTCAATTCTTTTAGGGTTTCCTTCAGGATATAAAGGATCTTGAGTAGCTATACCACTCCTAGTTCTAATTCCATAAGCATGTTTATCTCTTGAGGCATTAACTAGCATATATTTTTGTACCTTAGCAAGTTGATCAAATTGGGTTTGAACCATTTGAAAGTGTTTAAAAAGCATTTTAATATCATTAGAAGTTCTTTCCACAATATCTTTCAACTCTTTAATAGCTCTAGAGTTTTCAATAAATGATTCTGAACTTGTTTATTAAAATTACCTTTCTTAACAATAAAAATGTCAAGTTCATCTAAACATTGATCAGGAGGCTTGCCATAAGGAATATCACCTTCATCAAAGTGTTGGAGAGAGCATACATCAATAGTGGATGAGTGGGGAGTTGTCTTACATATTTCTTCTATATGAGGTAGATTCTTCACATCTTTAGCTCTAATACCTTTCTCCTTTAGACATTTCTTAGCTTCCTTCATACTTCATCATTTAATGCAATAACTCCCATCTTCTTTGGTGTTGGTATTGGAACTGGTTCAGGCACAATAATAGGCTCAGCTATATTTAGCTCAGTTGAAGTCCAATCATCATAATTCTTACTTATTTTAGCCATTAATTCTTCAGCATCTGTAGGAGTTCTTTTCCTGAAAACACAATCAGCAAAGTTATCTAGGTATGTCCTAGAATTATAGTTAGTCCATTATAATAAATATCAAGAAGCTCATTTTTAGGTAATGGACATCCAGGATGTGCATGACTCAAGGCACAGAACCTTGTCCATGACTCAGGCAATTTCTCTTCTTCTCCCTGTTTAAAATGAAAAAAACTCTACAAAGCAGAATGTCTAGCACTAGGAGGAAAATATTTCTGGAAGAAAGAAGCAATCAAACAATCAGGGCTATCAATGGAACCAGGATGTAATCTATTAAACCAAGCCTTAGCTTCTCCTTTTAGTGAACAAGGGAAGATATTTGTAACAAAGTACTTGCGCATCTTAAAATCATCAGAGAATAAAGCACTCATAGTAGAAAGCTCATTCATATGAGCCACAACACTCTCATTTTCAGTCCCACAAAAAGGGTTTTTCTCAACAATGTCTAAATAGGATAAATCATGAGAGAAATCATAATATTTATCTTTAATATCTATGGGAGAGGTGGCAAACTTAGGATCAGAGGATAGTTTAGGAATAATGGTACATCTAGCAAGGAGACTCTTAATAGCACTAGCACCATGTGTGTTTCGGCACTCTTCAGCAAATTCATTAGTGAACTCAATGTAACCATCATTAATATCATAACTCTCTCTAGACTCAGGTGAGCTAACAGGTGTAACAGTGTGTTCACTAGGAGTTTTGGTATTTCCTAGACTATCCATAGTAGCATCTAGGAAAGGACCTAATGAACTACTCGCATCAAGCAAAGTAGAAGTAACATCATGAGTATCAAAATCAGTTTCAGACTCAGCAGTAGTAGAAGTGTGTGTAGCATGTGTATGTGGTGGTGGTATAACAAGCTTACTTATAACAGACAGTGAATCAAGAGAAATAGAGGTGTTTAGGACTATACCTCTTCTTGTAGTGGATGGTAAAATAGGAAACTTTCAATCACGAGACTTACCCATGATGAAAGGAGTAGCAGTGAACAATAGTAGATCCAAGTGAACTTACAGATAAAGCTATGCTCCCCGACAACGGCACCAGAAAATAGTCTTGATAACCCACAAGTATAGGGGATCGCAACAGTCTTCGCGGGTAGTATTACCCAATTTATTGATTCAACACAAGGGGAGCCAAAGAATTCTTGCAAGCCTTAACAACTGAGTTGTCAATTCAACTGCACCTAGAAATAGTTCTTGCTCACAGAAGTTTATCAGTAGCAACAATTTGGTAGTAGCAACAGCAGCAGCAAAACAGGAGCAATAGTAACAGTAGCAGCAAATAGTAGGATATGATCCCGGTAGGAATAGGGCTGGATGGACGGGCGTTGCATGAACGAATCTAAACATGTAACTTCGAGATCTAGGGCATTGCAGATAAATAAAAACAAGCATCCAAGTACTAAAAAATCATAGGCATGTGCTCCATATATAGTCATGCGTGCTCGCAATGAGAACTTGCACAACATCTTTTGTCCAGCCAGCCCGTGGTAGCGGGGCCTCTAGGGAACTACTGGCAATTAAGGTGCTCCTTTTAATAGAGAACCGGAGCAAAGCATTAACACTCCATCAACACATGTGATCCTCACACCACAGCCATCCCCTCCGGTTGTCCCAATTTCTATCACTTTGAGGCCTTTGGATTCGGACAATGATATGTGTACACAACTTACACAATAATATCATAATGATTCAATAATAAGTTTAGATCTGAGATCATGGAACTCGGGCCCTGGTGACAAGCATTAAGCACAACAAGTTGCAACGAAGTCAAATAGCACTAATAGAGATACTAGGCACTATGCCCTAACAATATTACTTGATTACATGATAGAACTCATCCAATCCCTAGCATCCCCATAGCCTACAGCGAGGGATTACTCACTAATGGACGAGGGAAACATCGATGGTTGATGGAGAGGCGTTGGTGATGATGATGGCGATGATCCTCTCCAAATTCCCCGTCCTGGCAGGGTGCCAGAACGGAGTTTCTGGATCCGAATCGTGTTTTCTGGTGATGGCGGTGCAGCGGAACTCTTTCTGGAAAAACGTTGAACCCCCCTCGGTTTTTAACTCAAGCGGTAACTTATAGGCGAAGAGGGAGGCCGAGGAGGTGCCTAGGCTGGCCACACCCCTCCCAGGTGCGGGGTGGGCCCACCCGCGCGACAGGGGGGTGCGGGCCACCCAGGGCTCCCCTCCGTCTCGTCTTCTGGCTCCGTGGATCTTCTGGTGAAATAGGATTTTTGGCATATTTTCCAGGATTTTTCCTAATAGATGATTTTCTACACAAAAACTAGACACCAAGGTAATTCTGTTGAAAAGAGCGTCGGTCCGTGTTTGTTGTATCCAAATCACACAAGTTTAGAGGAGAAACAATAGCAAAAGTGTTCGGGAAAGTAGATACGTTTTGGACGTATCACTCGACGGTCAAAATATTTCACCATCCTGAATGGCGAATTGTACAAGCACAGCATTTTGGGTGTGCTCCAAAGTTGCGTCACCATCGGTGACGTCAAAAGCATCCTCCAAGACATCCACAAGGGCATCTGCGGTCATCATGCAGGCAGCCGCGCCCTAGTCTCCAAATCTCTACGAGCTGGGTTCTACTAGCCAACGGCCATGAACTACGCCAAAGACATAGTCCAAAGGTGCAATGCCTGTTAGAGTTACGTGGACAAGCCACACGCACCAGGATCCGAGATGAGGTCCATACCGCTGGCCTGGCCCTTTGCCCAATGGGGCCTCGACATGATCGGCAAACTACCAAGGTCCTCGAAAGGAGGCCACGTCTTCCTCCTGGTCATAGTCGAAAATTTCACCAAGTGGATCGAGGCCATGCCCGTCACCAACCAAAGCGACAAAACTGCCGTCAAGTTTTTCAAGTCCATTGTCTACAGGTTCGGCGTGCCACACAGCATCATCATGGACAACGGCTCGAACTTCATCTCGAAGGAATTCCAATACTTTTGCGAGAACCTTGGCAACAACATATCATACGCCTCCGTGGCGCACCCGCAAACCAACGGAGAGGTCAAAAAGGCCAACGGCCTCATAGGCAACGGCATCAAGAACTACCCTCCGTCCTCTAGAGCCTACTTATAACACCGAACAGTTCAACCAGCTACACATCCTTCTTCATCGTGCACGGAGCCAAAGCCGTGCTACCCGCCTAAGTATGCCACAAGTCCCCAAGGGTCATCGCTTACAGCAAAGCCAAATCATCGGCAGCACTCGAAGACGACGTCGAAACACTGGATGAGGCACGTGACATCGCCGCGGCTCGCTCAACCGTCTATCAGCAGAGCCTCCGCAACTACCACAGCCGTCGGCTGCGCCCAAGGTCCTTCACGACGGCTCGTGCCGCGCGGACATTCTTGACCACGGTGTCACACACAGACGGTGGGAAGTACGTGTGGGGACCCGGCTCGACATCTTGCTCGAAACAGGCGCCCAGCTCTCCCCCGCGGCGCTGCACGGAGCCGAGCTGGCTAGGATCATGATTATCCAGGGTGAGGCCATGGGATCGGTGATACTCGCGGATGTTTCTCTCCATCTGGTACTTGGTGGAGGCCAAGCCCTGAGCCTGCTGAAGCAAGTGCTCTCGCGTCGCCTCGATCTTGGCCGCTGCCTCTTCCGGGTTCTCTCCGAGATTAACCGGCTCGAGGAGCTCCTCGGTGACATCTTCCACCACGCCCTTCCCATGCCGAGGAGTGGACGAGCCGGCTGTGCCACTGTCGCGCTCGAGAGGGGGACGGCGGCCATGCCTGGAGCCGGCCATCATCACCTCTGCGCAGCGGGGCGCGGAGAGTACGCTGCCGGCTGCGGGCAGCGACTTGACGATGGAGACGATCTCCCGAGGCAAGCTCTCCGGCATGGTGGCGATGTAGACGGGAAGGTCACTGAACAGCAGGACGGATCCGCCTGTCGAGAAACTAGAGCCGGCGAAGCAGCGAGAATTGTCGATGATATAGTCGAATTTTCCCAACATGAGGACGAGGCCGGAAGCCATGCGCTCGCCGGAAGAAGTACGGGGTCCCGTGCTGAACGTCACTCCGGTCGCCTCCATATTTGCCCCATGGTGGGCGCCAACTGTCATTGTTATGGAAACGGCAGTGCCTAAGCAGGCTAGTTCGTGGTACGGGAGCGAGCAGGGAAGCGAGCAACAGCGTCCGTAGGTGGTATTGGGCACAAGAAAGCGTCAGGGACACAAGAAGTACCTAGGTTCGGGGCCCTCGTGGTGAGGTAACACCCCTACTCTTTCCAATCTGACTATCTGGATGAACACGATGAACTACAAGGGATCCTTGAGCTGTATCTACCCTAGCTAGAAGAGAATGAGGGACCAACCCTTGCTATGATGCCCCTGCCGCCCATTATATAGCCGAGGTGGCATGGGCAAAGACTCAGCCGACTGGCAGGTCCCATAGGCGGGCCCAGCTGACTATTCCAGTACAGCGTTCTGCCTCTCTAACGTTTGGTACAGTGTCACGCCCCCCGGCCGGCACAGAAACAGTGGAGGCCGCCTAGGCCTACACAGGAGGCGACCCTTGTTCCCGCCTGACACGGGTATGGGCCGTCTCCTCCGGCGTCGGCGCCGCTGCATCCGCCCTTTTTCTGCCAGGGTTGCAGGATACTGCGCCCTACATCATCCGTCTGCCTTGAAGGTCCGGCTAGGTTTCCCTATCCGGCTACTCTGTCTTGACCGGATGGTCGGACCCATCCGTCTAAGCGTCTACACCTGCTGCCTCATCCGGCTGGTGGTTCTGCCGGCTCGCTCTTGACTCGTCTTGCCTTATCCAGCTAGCATGATCCAGCCAGCTAGTTTCCTTTGGAATGCTTCTTATCCAGATGACTAGTTTGCTAGCTTGCTCTTTCTCTGGCCTTCTTTCTGATCTATCTTTGGGTTTTTACATCCGGCTGGGTCAGCCGGCTGGCAGTTACATTTCCCCTGCATATTTTCCAGTTAGCCTACCCGGGGTGATCCCCCAACAGTCATGTTCTATGTGGGGTCGCGATAAAGGGAAGTGATTGGCTTGGATCATCTATTGGGATCCACACCATAGGAAGTGTGGACGATAAATATCGCCCGGTTGTGCAACAAGGATTTGATCTCTCATCGGTAAAGTAACGCACCTCTACAGAGTGTAAGAATTGTAACTCGTTACTTCCTGTTCCGGGAAGGAGCTACGAACGCGGCAGGAAAGGAACTCCATGAAAGTTCTGGTAAACCTGTGAAGGCTGACGGACATAACATTTCAGAATAAAAGCAACCTTTGAAGAAATGTTTACGAAAACCTGCATTGCCTATGACCTATGGTCTATGGATGTAGATATAGTGCATCAAACACTCCTTTTTAGTGAACTTGCTGAGTATGCTCGTACTCAACGTATCTTCTTAACCCTTGCTAGATTCTGAAGCCAATACAAACGACGTCTACATCAACTTATGCTCTAGGAATCATCATCAAAAGCTAAAGCTCTTCAATGAAGTCAAGAAAGTAAACATATACATCAACTCAAGTGAAGACGAAGTTGTTGATTAGATAGGAATATAATATCTAGCCATATAACCTACTTCTGTAGAGTATTCCAATAGCAGCAAAGCAAGCCCCAATAGTTCAGATACTAGTCTATTAGTATATTAGTTATGAGTTGATTATTCCTGATTCTTCATTGTAAGAAGTTTCTTTCTCTCTCTTTAACCTAGAGTGTTCTCTCGATCTTTTGTAAAGAGTTGAGTTGTAACCTATAGTCATGTCTTGGACCTATTGTGTTTCTGTTGTACCACTCTGAGGGATGTAATACTAGTGAACGGTGTTTCATTGGTGTTATGTCAACGACTATAGTGTACTACATCATGTAGTGGTATGATGTCTCACCGCAGCTGGTATCAGAGCATATGCTTTGACCTTAGGTGTAAGACCCCACCTATATAACTTAAAGGTCCCTGTGATTGCAATGCTAGTCCCGGGATCAAATTCTAGCATCCATAGTTTAAGATGAAGTACACAGATATGAAGGTCTTTATTACATCGTCATTCCAGAGATAAACATAGTCTTTTACAGCTCCATAGCCAAAGGCTAGTACAAGAGTTCATAACATAAGTAAAATAAAGTAAACTCTTCATCTTCATGTGCCACAGGCAAGCATGTTGAGTGTAGACTCATAACCCAAATCCTCATCAGAGTAACCTGCAACATCATAAGATACAGCCACAGTGGGTCAATACATTTGGAATTGAATTGGAAAGTGATACCATAGTAGAATAGTAGTTTCTAACATCTATATGAATTTAGCTAAGTGTAGCTTAGGCTTGCTTTGCTCGAAATAGGTTTATCCTATCAGTTGAAAACACTAAGTTTTTGTTTGACAAAAAAACTCCCAAGGAACCACCAATAGACATTGAGGAACCTTTAACCCTTGTTCAACCACAAGTTTTTATCTTATAAATTGGGATAAGGAGATCCTTGATAGCTTCAATGTCTTGATGCTCAAATTGTCCGTTGCCGGGGACACAGCCAAGTACTTAGATTTTTCCTTCTCGAGAGGTGGTGCACTTTCCCCATAAGACTCGACATGCATCGAGACTACATCTTTCAGAAGTCTTCCATTATACCAAATGGATGTGTTCCATCCTATCACCCTACCACCATCTGTCCATCTGGCTAAGTTATTGCAACCTATATGATCAAGGCAGAGCCTATATGCCATGTGGTTGCATTAGAAGCTTCTAAACACTAAGTATCTCAAATCCCTTTGTTCCTGGGTGGCTTTCCACAAGTGTGATACACAAGGTTCACCAGTTCACCGGCCTTGTGTAAACACTCAATATTACCCATTCTCACGATTCCACCCACGTATTCACTTAGTTGTTTTATTAAGAAAAACATAAGTCAAAAGACTTAGTAAAATTTCCATAGCATGTGTATAAAATCCACCCTTATTTGCTACTAGATAGGCTAAGCATGATATCAACAAGTATTTTAACTTAGAGAATAATTCTACCAAGACTAAAACTACTAGGATTTCCCAAGGCATAGCATATAGATACTTAGCAAAAATTTCATGCAAGCCCTATACAAAATATCACTAGTGCATAGTCAAAATAATGGGACAAATACATGAAGCACCACTTTCCTTGTTAGTTGGGGGAGTATCAACAATCCTCACAATCACAATCACCACTAGCACCAAAATCTACACATAAAATAATATCACCAAATTTACATTCCAATATTCAAGCAAAAATATTATGAAAGCATGCAAATACCATGTGATGATTTTTATAACTAAACAAGACAAGTCAAACAGTACTAAAACAAAACCAACTATTTATAGTCTAAATAAACTCAAATTGGCCTTAAAAACATTTTCTAAATAATTTATATAGTCAAAATAAGCCTATATTTGTCTCTGTATAAAATTCCATTTTTACACAATAAATATACAAAATTAATCCCGCATTAGTGTAGTATTTATTTTTCTGAATCCAATTATATCTTATTTTCATTTTTTGGATAAACAAAACAAAATATATGAATTTTACAAGTTTGAATCTCTAATAGATACAAAATCAGATTTTAAATCGAAACCCTAGCCACGTGGATGTGTCTGATTGGCTGATACTATTTCGGTTGGATCGGTCATCCAGAGCTGTAGGATCTAAGTGATACTGTGTGGCTCAAATCTAAAGAAAACGTTTTGTTAAGTGATCTATCGTGGCCACTGGATCTAGATCTGATGGTTGCGAAGCAAGCGACCTTAGCCTGGTGGCGCTGGCGACGGCGGCGCGGCGACAGCGCACTTCCAGTGAAGTTCCGGCGGCTACAGAGGGGGCTGGGGTTTGCGGAAATGCTTACCAGACTCGCGAGGTCACGCTGATGCTCAACGGCTCACTGGTGGGGATGGGGGCGTCCTGTGATGGCCAGAGGAGCTCGTCGGAAAGCTTGCATGCGTCGGGCATGGCTTGACGGAGATGATGGCGACGCTCTGGGCCTCCCTAGGAAAAATAAACCGCATAAGTGGCTGAGCAAAGACGCGGCGCACACGGGCGTTTGATCTAGAAGTCAAGGAGCTCTCAATTTCTTACCGAATTTCTCGCCGGAGATGAGAGGGGCGTCGGGCACTTGCGGTGGTTGACGAATCCGTCGACCTAGGTCACGAGAAGACAAAATAGAGGCATGAGATGAAGCACACGAGCAAGGGAAGAATGACAGTATGCAACAGATGGAAAGGGCGGCCGGAGTTAGTCGGAATAGCTCACCAGAGCGGGTCGGGAAGCGGCGTTGCAAGCCGAAATTCTGGCAGCCTGGTGGCGGAGAGGGGTTGCTGTGTTGGGGGAAATGGTCGTGGGGCGTAGGGGTTTAAGTAGGCAGAGGCTCGGCGAGAAACACTCGCAGAATCAAGGGCATTTACACCGTGCCATCAATGGAGAAACGGCAGCGGCGACGAGGTCTGCAGGGCGTGATTTGGGGAAGATGGTGACATGGCGTGCGGGGCCAGTGTGTCAGCGACTGCGAGTAGGGATGCGCGCGTGGGAGAGATGGGAGAGGAGAGATGCATGGGTGGGTTTCATGGGCTGCTTCTGTTGCTGGGCTGAAATGGTGGTGCTGGCCCTTTTCTATTTCCTTTACCTTTTTCTTTTTCTATTTTTATTTTTCAGGAACCAAATTCAAACCAAATCAAATGGGTTTGAATTCAAATCACTCCTAGATTTTTGTAGTGCAAACCTGGAACTTATTTGTACACAAAACACTACTGATAAAACAAATGCACTTTGATACTTTGAAAAATAAAAATAAACCATGCCTTATTTTCATATAGATAATAGGCATAGAATGGTTTTTATTTGGAATTTTGTTTGGAAAATTTTGTGCAAACAAAGAATGTTATGAATGCATGAATGATATGATAGCTTTTGTAATTCATAATTTTTGGGATGTTACAAATCTAACTCCCTTAAGATGAATCTCGCCCTCGAGATTCAAATTGGCTAGCAAATAGGTGAGGGTGATCTTTTCAAAGGTCATCTTCTCTTTCCCAAGTTGCTTCCTCTTTGGAATGATGGTTCCACAGAACCTTGCAGAATTTGATAGTCTTGGTTCGAGTAACTCTTTCTGCAGTCTCAAGAATCTTGATAGGTTTCTCCTCATAGGTGAGATCACTCTCCAACTGAACCTCTTCCAAAGGTATAGTATCCTTCAAAGAAGTTTCTTCCATCTCCGGATGGAATTTCTTCAACTGACTTACGTGAAACACATTGTGAACAACAGACAGTGATTCAGGTAACTCAATCTCATAAGCCACTTCTCATTTGTGACTTAAGATTTTGGATGGTCCAATATATCTTGGAGCCAACTTTCCTTTGATTCCAAATATCTTCACACCACGGAGTGGTGAGACTCTAAGATAGGCTCTATCACCCACCTCATAGGTTACCTCTCTACGCTTTCAATCTGCATAGCTTTTCTGTCGGGACTGCGCTATATTCAATCTGTCCCTTACTAATCTGACTTTCTCTTCAGCTTCCTTAATCATTTCTGGTACGAATAAATTTCTTTCTCCTACCAATCCATAGCAATGGCATAGTACACTTCCTTCCATAGAGAAATTCAAATGGCGCCATCTCAATGATGACTTGATAGCTGTTATTGTAAGAGAATTCTGCGTAAGGCAGACTTTCATCCCAACTAGAACCATACTCTAGGGCAAAAGCCCTCAACATATCCTCCAGAATCTGATTGATTCTTTTTGTCTGTCCATCGGTTTGGGGGTGAAAAGTTGTGCTGAACTCCAATCTCGTTCCCAATTACTCATGCAATTGTCGCCAAAAATGCAAAGTGAATTGAGTTCCTCTATCAGACACAATACTCTTGGGTACTCCATGGAGACATATAATCCTGTTCATATAGATTTTGGTTAACTGAGCACTTGTATAAGTGGTCTTTACGGGTATGAAATGAGCCACCTTAGTTAGGCGATCTACAACAACCCAGATAGAATCATATCCTGATCTAGTCCTTGGCAGTCCGGTGATGAAATCCATTCCAATCTTGTCCCACTTCCAATTAGGAATAGGTAGTGGTTGCAGTAATCCTGCTGGTTTCTGATGTTCCGCTTTCACTCGACTACAAACATCACACAATGCAATATGTTATGCGATGTCCCTCTTGAGATTATTCCACCAGATTCTTTCCTTCACGTCCATGTACATTTTGGTGTTACCCTGATGAATGGAATATGGTGAGTCGTGTGCTTCTTGCAGAATCAGTTTCTGAAGTTCCGGATCTTGCAGAATGCAGATACGTTTTCCATATCATAAAGTACCCTATTCGTCTTCATGGAAACCTTTAGCTTTCCCCTTTTTCATTATTCCTTTGATCTCATCAATTTCCTTGTCCATCTTTTGGGCTTCCTTGATCCTGTCCAACAACATGGGTTGAACATCCAATGACATGAGATGTCCTTCCGGCACTATTTCCAGTCTGAGATCTTTGAATTGGGCACAGTGATCATCTAGCAACCCTCCCTTAGTAAGGCCATTCACATAAACCTTACGTCTTAAAGCATCCTCTACAACATTTTCTTTACCGGGATGGTATTGCAAACTCAATTCATAGTCCTTGATGAGCTCAAGCCATCTTCTTTGTCTCATATTGATTTCTTTTTGAGTGAAGATATACTTCAAACTTTTGTGATATGTGAACACTTCACATCGTTTCCCAAAAGATAATTTCTCTGTATTTTGAGTGCATGGATAACAGAGGTTAACTCTAAGTCATGAGTAGGATAATTCACTTCATGAGTTTTGAGTTGTCTCGAGGCATAAGCGACAACTTTCCCGTCTTGCATCAAAACTCCACCCAATCCTTGGTGAGATGCATCACAATAAACTTGGAAATCCTTCTCCAAATCTGGCAGACATAAGACTGGTGTTGTTACTAGTCTCTTCTTCAATTCTTGGAAACTGAGTTCACATCCTTCAGTCCAATCAAACTTCTTTTCTTTCTTGAGTAACTCTGTGATTGGTTTTGCTACCTTTGAGAAATTTTCAAAGAATCTTCTATAGTATCCTGCCAAGACGAGGAAACTACGAACTTATTTCACTGACATAGGAGATTCCCACTCATCAACTGACATCTTGTAGGGTCTCTTTGCTATTGGTCCAGATCCTGGCAGTAAGTCTATTAGAAACTCTACATCTCTATCTGGTGACATACCAGGCAATTCTTCCGGAAACACATCCGGATACTCCTTCACAATTAGCACACTGTCTATGCTAACCCCTTAAGAGAATTTAGCTTACTCCCTTTAGATTCAAAATTAGAATTGAACTTAATCCATTTCTTATCCGGGGTTGTGAGTGTTTGTAACATCCCAGATTTTATATTAGGATGTTATTAGTTCCATGCATCATCCTTGCATCATTGCATTCTACAAATGAATTTTTACAACAAATCCTAAACACCTAAACCTAGTAAAACCCTAATAGTGTTTGCCATGTGTAAGCATTACTGTAGTGGCAAAGTATTGACCCTTCTAAAAAACCTTGTGAAACATTAAACTATGGCCCTATGTTGACCACCTTAATTTTATAAAAATTTAGAAACAATTTTCATCAAGTTTGGGCTTGGTAGGCAAAAGTTATTTATGTTTTATTAAAACAGAAAAAGGAAAATGATAAAAGGGAAAAAAAGTGGGAAACCTACCTAACTGGGCCGCAGCGCCAGCCCAACCGCGCCCACGCGGCAGCCAGCTTGCCCGCGCCAGCCTCCGTAGCCCGCCACCAGCCCACCAGCGCAGCCGCCACCTGCCCGCACCCGCTGACCGCCCGGACCCACACGTTAGCGCCCTCGCCGACTCCAGGACGAACACGGCGACCGTCGCGCAACCGACTAGGAATATCGGCCGAATTCGGATCAAATCCGTGCCCCCACCGCCAAGGCAAGAGGCCTAAAATATCCCCCGTCCCATGCTAGCCAGAACCCTAGTTTGATTCGAGAAATCGCGGCAGGGTTGTCGATCAGTTGATCTCGCCGGAGGCCGAGACGGTCGGCCGCCATCTGACGCGGCTTGAGAACGAGATAGGCGACGCCGAGGACGCGAGTGTGACCGCGAAGGCCAGCTGCACCCCGTCTACCACGCCACCACCGCGGGGAGCCACCGGAGTGCCGCCAGCCATCATCGCCGACGCCACCGCCGCCCCACGCCGCTGTCACACCCTGTAAGTCGCCGCCGCCTCTCCTGTCCGTCGGATCGAGATTGAACGCGTTAGATTAGAAGTTGTATCGAAGGGGTATCGGAAAGTCACGGCGTGCCACGTGGCCACACGCGTCAGCAGCCGCGCCAGCGCCGCGGCTTCCCAGCTGGACCAACCAGGCGCTGCCACCTGGCGCTTCTTGATTTGGGGTTACACTAGTTTAGTTCAATTTTGCAGATTTGAGCTAATTATTGCGAAAATCATAGAAAAATAACTACTTGGCCAATTTTAGCTTATAATATACCGTTGGATTCGTAATTTTATGTAGAATCCAGATCTGCAATAATATTCCAGGTTTACAGTAAAGTTTTAGGTGTAGATTTTAATCACTAGATTAGAGTGTTTATTCTATAGAAAAATAATTAAAATTCTGTTTTAATTGATTCTTGTTGCAATAACTTTGTTTCCACAATACCTACTGATCCAAATCATTAAACTTTGCTTAGGATCATTAGGTCTAGCTTGGGGATAATTAGATGGTTTGATCTCCCTATAATCCTAGGAATTGTTTTAGTGATTCAATTAGATCTAAACCTTTGGGAAATCAATCGTAGTGACACCCTTACACTATTGCGACCCAATCTTGCTACCTTGGTCAATTTACAAGAACCAACCTTGCATAAATTACCATGTGCATGCATGCATGATTACCTCTGTGATATGTTTTGAGCAAGTTGTGATCAGATCTATGTTTGTGATTCGTTAGATTGTTCGGAGTACGCTAAGGAGTGCTATTGTGTAGAGTGCTGCTCGGATCAAGGCAAGTTACACCACTTGTTCATAACTTTTGTCCCATTTTTGATTCTATGCACGTGGTCTTCAAAATTTTGTAGTATGCATGTGTAGGATGTTCTAGTAGAATTTTTCCTTAGTACTATTTTGCAAGTGCGATGATTTTTGTAGTATGCCATGAGTAGCTCTATACTTAGGATTTTTCCACTCCTGTTAGGTTCCCCTGTTTTTGCTAAGTATTGCTTGCTATGCTGTATATACAAAGTACCGTTGGGGAGTTCGAAAGACAAATAATTTTCTAAGTATAAAGGCTCTCTAGAGCAAACTTTTCTTCTCAAATCTACTTCAAAATAAAACTAAGTTTTCTTCTGGGCGGAATGGTTGTCGGGACAACGAGTGAGATTTTGGTGGAGGACGGCCGCCCAGGAATCAAAGAAGTCTGCCATGTTTTAGAATTCAGAAGCTTCTAGTGCAACCACAATACATTATGGGCTCTGTCTTGGCCTAGTACATAGTGGGAAACCTCACCTGGGTACCAACATTTGGAGGTTCTTGGCACGGTTGGATCCAGAAGGTAGAGGGGCTACTAAGGGAAAGCCTCACCATGGTCTTGTCTGTAAAAGGACTTGATCGTGGATTGTGGGTAAAGTGCACAAACTCTCGAGAGTATTGCAATCTAATCGATCAGCCGTGTTCACGGTAACAGAACAACAATGAGCGTCTGAAAGATGAAGCCTCTGAAGGATCTTCCTCTCTCTTTTCTAAAACAAAGTTTTGAAACCCCATGGCGTGCGTAATATTGCCAATGGGTGGGATTTTGGGGAACTTGGTGTGTAATATCCAAGTGTCACTTGGTGTGTAATATCCAAGTGTTTGGTTGGTTGGACACTTGGTGCGTAATATCCTCGTGTGTCACTCGACCTTATGTTATCTAAGCAAATGTTTACAAAGTAGGACAATCCTCTCTTCTTATCTCTACTTAAGAAAACTAGCTTTGAGCAAATGAACTCTACAGCCTATACCAGCCTTGCATGTAGAGATAGTCTTTTCTCTGCTTGGTGTAATCTGCCAATACATTCAAAGTATTGACCCAACTTGTTGGCTGCACGTCTTATGTGCAGAATCCTAAGATTGAAAGGTGCGTAGGGATCGCGGGACTACACTCGACAAGCCTGAGGCATTCACTCATGCTGCTTTTATGTTTCCGCTGTTATTTGAGCTAGCATAATGCTAAGCAATTTTGTAATAAATTCATACTCTGGATTCTCCGTGTAATAAAGGCTTTGTGTTTTACATGATATTTCATCGACTGTGAGTGCTAGCTATTGATCCAGGGACTAGCATGTTAATCATAGGGACTTAGGATCCTTATCGATCCGAGGTCACTACAGATGGTATCAGAGCACATCGTTGTCTGTAGGACGTGACCCTAGGATTGGAACCACCTCTAACTTTTGTGCCTTACCTGTTTTTTCTACTAAGTTATTTTCCGCACTTCTAGTATCTGCCTTCCTCTACTTGTTTAAGTATCTAACCTTCATTCTTCTAAATTAAAGATGACAAGCTTCCTCTACGACACCGTCGCGGACATCGAGCCCCTTCGCTTTGGTGGATTCCTCATGGGCCTACTCACACGTTTGGACCTTCCTCTCCCAACAATCCAGGGGAGCACAATGAAGAAACTCCACGGCTGTTGGGGAGTCAAGGTCACACGGCTGTTGGGGAGTCAAGGTCACACGGCTGTTGGGGAGTCAAGGTCACCCAGCCAGGAAAAGAGCGAGGCAAGAACCCGGAGGAAGACATAGCAATCCACATTGTTAGCGATTCCAAGGAGAAGGCCCTTAGCATCAGCTTGCAGCAACTCATTGGTCGCCTATGTGGACGTCATCATGAAGCTCTCCAAGGTCACTGCGGCGGCCTCTTTGGAAGACGAGATGAGGAAGGAATTCCCATGGAGTTAACCTTTGAGGAAAGAACTTCTACCAAGCGCCGAAGAACACAATATCAAGACTTGGAGTGCCACATCCATGACCTTGAAAAGGGTACCTTCCTCGAGATGTTGAAGAACGACGAGCTATGCGCCCTCATCAAGGAGAAGGAGGAAATGATCAAGCAGTGGGAGGAGGCAATGAAGCTCCAAGAGATAAAATTCCAGGACCAAGAGAAAAAGTTCGCTAACCAAGATAAGAGGGTGATAAATAAAAACAAAAGAATTAGGGAACTCAACCAGCAGATCGATGGAGCTGAAGTGCAAACAGAAGGCCTTTGCAAGATAATCAATGATGTGCGTGCCTCCAAGAGGGACTTGGCAAAGCAACTTGAAGCCGCAAAGAAGTCAAGTTTAGTAGAGGAACTACAAAGCGAGAAGGAGGGACTACAGGAGCAGCTGGAAGCCACTACCAAGAAGCTGCAGGATGAGATAAAGGACCTCCAAGAGAAGCTTGAAGCCACCACGAAGGAGATGGAGTTGTACAAGACAACCTTAGAGTAGGAAGGCTACTCATTCGAGGACGAGGAAGAGGAAGGCGTGGAAGATGTGTAATAGTTGGACCACCTTTAATTCTATAGTAGAACGTTATTCGCTATTGTAATAAATACCAAGACAAGTCTGGTTTAGTTAAACTTGGTTGTTTTCTGTGTTAAGCTGTGTTGTTATGTCTTGTGTGCCTTGTGTGCTTGGTGTGTTTTCATAAGGGTAGGAGTTTACTACTTAGTCTTTCTGTCTATTTGTTAACTATTCTCTTAAACCCCACAGATGCCGCAAAGACGAGCGAACTCCGAAATTCCGCCAGAAATAGCACAACTTTTGTCCACTCAGAACCAGCTGATCCAACTGCTCACTCAGAACATGCAAAACAACAACAACAACCCGCCACCACCACCACCTCCGCCACCTCCTCAATAGGATCGCTTGACTCGGTTTTTGAGGCTGAACCCACCTACCTTCACTAGCAGTACTGAACCAATCATCGCTGATGACTGGTTGCGTACGATCAACAAGAAGCTAGACACCGTGCAAGCTGTCGGAGCCGACAGGGTGCGTTATGCCACACACCATCTTGAAGGACCTGCTGCAGAATGGTGGGATAACTACCAAGTCACCCACCCGGATATTGATGTTATCACTTGGGAGCAGTTTGAGTTAGATTTTCGCACTCATCATGTGGCTGCTGGTGTCATGAATCTGAAGAGGCGCGAGTTTCACGACCTACACCAGCTGCACCGTTCTGTCACCGAGTATGGTGAGCATTTCAATAAGCTAGCCCGTTATGCACCCGATGATGTTTCCACTGATGCCAAGAGACAGGAGGAGTTCTTAAGAGGTCTCAATGATGAGATATCCATTCATCTTGTGGCTCAGAAATTTGACAACTTTCAGGAACTCCTGGATAGAGCCATTGTTCTTGAGTCAAAAAGGAAGAGCATAGAAAACCGCAAGAGGAAATCTAACCCTCACAAACACTTTGTTCCATACCAGAAGCAACGCAATTCCTCACCACCACCTTATAACAATAATGGCCACAACCATAACGGTCATAACCATGGTGGGCACAAACACAATGGGCATAAGAACCGCAATGGGAGTGGTAGTAATGGAAAGGATCTCAGTGAGGTGACATGCTTTAAGTGCAACAGGACAGGGCACTATGCAACATCTTGCCCCGAGAAGAAGAATGGCAATGGCAATGTCAATGGGAATGGAAATGGACACAACCATGGCAATGGAAATGGGAAGAAGCCAAATCCGTTTGTCAAAGCCACGGTGAATCATGTTTCTATGGAGGATGCTTGTGATGCGCCAGACTCTGTGATTGGTAAGTTCAAACTCAATTCTATTCCCGCAGTTGTTCTTTTTGATACCGGTGCATCGCATTCATTCATATCAAGGGTATTTGTGGATAGAGGCAAGATACCAACGGAGACTATAAACTTTCCTCTAAGGGTAAGTTCTCCTGGGGGAGAAATAGTGGCAAACTCCGGTTGCCGGGAATTAGAACTAAGGATTGGGACACACATTTTTCCCACAAGTCTAGTAGTTCTAGAATCACAAGGATTAGACATAATCTTGGGCATGAATTGGATGACCGAATATGAAGGAGTCATAGATTGTGCCAAAAGAACTGTCATGCTCACAACACCGGAAGGGAAGAGGATTCGTATCAAGTCGAATTTCGCACTTAAAGAAGTCATGGTGAACTCTCTTAAGGGGGTTAGCTTGGAGGAGGTACCTATTGTAAAAGAATACCCGTATGTTTTCCCAGAAGAGCTACCCGGAATGCCACCCGACCGTGATATCGAGTTCCTCATTGACTTAATGCTAGGCACGGGGCCGATAGCTAAGAGACCATACAAGATGGATATGGACGAGTTAAAGGAACTCAAGAAACAGCTTAGGGAACAATTGGACAAGGGGTTCATTCAACCCAGCGCGTCATCTTGGGGAGCACCCGTCCTATTTGTGGATAAGAAGGATAAAACCAAGAGGCTGGTTGTGGATTACCGCTCGTTAAACGAGGTGATGATCAAGAATAAGTATCCTCTACCCAACATCAATGACCTGTTTGACCAATTAAAAGGAGCCAGTGTGTTCTCAAAGATCGATCTGCGATCGGGCTATTTTCAGCTGAAGATTCGAGAACAAGATGTGCCCAAAACAGCATTCACCACAAGATACGGATTGTATGAGTACACCGTGATGTCTTTTGGTCTAACCAATGCCCCAGCATACTTCATGACCATGATGAACAAGGTGTTCATGGAATATTTGGACAAGTTTATCGTGGTATTCATAGATGATATACTCATATACTCTAAGGATGAGAAGGAACATGAGAAACATCTGCGCCTTATCATGGAGAAGCTAAGAGAACACAAGTTGTATGCCAAATTCAGCAAGTGCGAGTTCTGGTTAAAGGAAGTGGGATTCCTTGGTCATGTTGGGTCAGCTAAAGGAGTTGCCGTAGATCCTAGTAAGGTAGCTTCCGTGACGGAATGGGAGTCACCCAAGAATGTGGGGGATATTAGGAGTTTCTTGGGCCTCGCAGGATACTACCGGAGGTTCATTGAAAACTTTTCCAAGATAGCAAAACCCATGACAGAACTATTAAAGAAGGAAAAGAAATTCCTATGGACCAGGCATGTGAAGCAAGTTTTCAAGAGTTGAAGAAACGCCTTGTAACGACACCAGTTCTGTGTCTGCCTGATATCCAGAAGGATTTTCAAGTCTATTGTGACGCTTCTCGACAAGGACTTGGAAGTGTATTGATGCAGGATGGGAAAGTGGTATCCTATGCCTCCCGACAACTTAAGAACCACGAACACAATTATCCCACACATGATTTGGAACTTGCATCTGTGGTTCATGCACTCAAGGTATGGAGACACTACCTCATGGGCAAACATTGTGATGTGTTCACAGATCATAAAAGTTTGAAGTACATCTTCACCCAAAAGGAGTTGAATATGAGACAAAGAAGATGGCTTGAGCTAATTAAGGATTATGACTTGGATTTACAGTACCATCCCGGAAAGGCAAATGTGGTGGCTGATGCCTTAAGTCGTAAGGTGTATGTGAATGGACTTACCGCAGGGGAACTTCCAGAGGATTTATGCAAACAATTTAGAGATCTCAGGCTAGAGATAGTCCCGAAAGGGCACATAGCGACTATGGAAATAGTGTCCACTTTCCAAGAGAGAATGAAAGAAGCGCAGAAGGGAGATAAAGAGTTGGAAGAAATAAGAATCAGGATAAGTGAAGGAAAGACTAAAGAATTTCGTCTGGATGAACAAGGAACCCTCTGGTATGGGAAGCGTTTGTGCGTTCCCAACGACCCCGATATCAGGAAGATGATTTTACAAGAAGATCATGATTCTCCATACTCAATTCATCCAGGTAACACAAAGATGTACATGGATGTGAAGGATAGATTCTGGTGGAATAACCTAAAGAGAGATATTGCAGAGTATATTTCTCTGTGTGATGTATGCAATAGAGTTAAAGCCGAGCATCAGAAACCGGCAGGACTACTTCAACCACTACCTATACCCAACTAGAAGTGGGACAAAGTAGGCATGGATTTCATCACGGGATTGCCCCGGACTCGTTCTGGATTTGATTCCATCTGGGTAGTGGTGGACCACTTTACCAAGGTGGCTCACTTCATCCCCGTAAAGACCACATATACAAGTGCTAAGCTTGCTAAGATATACATGTCAAGGATTGTAAGCCTACATGGTGTTCCCAAGGGAATTGTGTCAGACAGAGGCACCCAGTTTACTTCAAAGTTTTGGCGACAACTACATGAGTCTCTTGGGACCCGACTAGAATTCAGTACTGCCTTCCACCCTCAGACAGATGGCCAAACAGAAAGGCTGAATCAAATTTTGGAAGATATGTTGAGAGCTTGCGCACTAGACTATGGGTCTAGTTGGGACGATAACCTTCCGTATTCTGAGTTCTCATACAACAACAGCTACCAGACAAGTATCAAGATGGCTCCATTTGAAGTTCTATATGGCAGGAAGTGTAGGACTTCATTGCTATGGAATGGAGTTGGTGAACGCAGTCTTTTTGGACCTGACTTGATAAAGGATGCCGAAGAAAAGGTACGACAGATTCAGGATAGGCTAAAGGTAGCCCAATCCCGACAGAAGAGTTACACTGATTCCAAGCGCAGAGACGTGGCCTATGAAATAGGGGACCGTGCGTAACTCCGAGTTTCACCCCTACGAGGAGTTAAGAGGTTTGGAATCATGGGCAAGTTAGCCCCACGATTCATAGGACCGTATAAGGTTCTGGCCCGTAAAGGGGAAGTTGCCTATCAGTTGGAGATGCTGGAAGGACTAACTGTTCATGATGTGTTTCATGTGTCGCAACTAAAGAAGTGTCACCCGGAGATGGCCGAAACACCGCTAAGAGACACCGTTCCCCTAGATGAGGTTTAACTGGAGAATGACCTTACCTATGAGGAAAAACCCATCAAAATACTAGAAACAGCCGAAAGGGTTACCCGCACCAAGACTATAAGATTCTGCAAGGTACAATGGAACCACCACTCCGAGCAAGAAGCTACGTGGGAGCGTGAAGAAGACTTGAAGGCAGAACACCCACACCTATTTGCTAGCCAGCTCGAATCTCGGGGACGAGATTCCTCTTAAGGGGGGTAGGTTTGTAACATCCCAGATTTTATATTAGGATGTTATTAGTTCCATGCATCATCCTTGCATCATTGCATTCTACAAATGAATTTTTACAACAAATCCTAAACACCTAAACCTAGTAAAACCCTAATAGTGTTTGCCATGTGTAAGCATTACTGTAGTGGCAAAGTATTGAACCTTCTAAAAAACCTTGTAAAACATTAAACTATGGCCCTATGTTGACCACCTTAATTTTATAAAAATTTAGAAACAATTTTCATCAAGTTTGGGCTTGGTAGGCAAAAGTTATTTAGGTTTTATTAAAACAGAAAAAGGAAAATGATAAAAGGGAAAAAAAGTGGGCAACCTACCTAACTGAGCCGCAGCGCCAGCCCACCCGCGCCCACGTGGCAGCCAGCTTGCCCGCACCAGCCTTCGTAGCCCGCCACCAGCCCACCAGCACAGCCGCCACCTTCCCGCAACCGCTGACCGCCCGGACCCACACGTTAGCGCCCTCGTCGACTCTAGGACGAACACGGCGACCGTCGCGCAACCGACTAGGAATATCGGCCGAATTCGGATCGAATCCGTGCCCCCACCGCCAAGGCAAGAGGCCTAAAATATCCCCCGTCCCTCGCCAGCCAGAACCCTAGTTTGATTCGAGAAATCGTGGCAGGGTTGTCGATCGGTTGATCTCGCCGGAGGCCGAGACGGTCGGCCGCCATCTGACGCGGCTTGAGAACGAGATAGGCGACGCCGAGCACGCGAGCGTGACCGTGAAGGCCAGCTGCACCCCGTCGACCACGCCACCACTGTCGGCAGCCACCGGAGCGCCGCCAGCCATCATCGCCGATGCCACCGCCGCCCCACGCCGCCGTTACACTCTGTAAGTCGCCGCCGCCTCTCCTGTCCGTCGGATCGAGATTGAACGCGTTAGATTAGAAGTTGTATCGAAGGGGTATCAGAAAGTCACGGCGTGCCACGTGGCCGCACGCGTCAGCAGCCGCGCCAGCGCCATGGCTTCCCAGCTGGACCAACCAGGCGCTGCCACATGGCGCGTCTTGATTTGGGGTTAGACTAGTTTAGTTCAATTTTGCAGATTTGAGCTAATTATTGCGAAAATCATAGAAAAATAACTACTTGGCCAATTTTAGCTTATAATATACCGTTGGATTCCTAATTTTATGTAGAATCCAGATCTGATATAATATTCCAGGTTTATAGTAAAGTTTTAGGTGTAGATTTTAATCACTAGATTAGAGTGTTTATTCTATAGAAAAATAATTAAAATTCTATTTTAATTGATTCTTGTTGCAATAACTTTGTTTCCACAATACCTACTGATCCAAATCATTAAACTTTGCTTAGGATCATTAGGTCTAGCTTGGGGATAATTAGATGGTTTGATCTCCCTATAATCCTAGGAATTGTTTTAGTGATTCAATTAGATCTAAACCTTTGGGAAATCAATCGTAGTGACACCCTTACACTATTGCGACCCAATCTTGCTACCTTGGTCAATTTAGAAGAACCAACCTTGCATAAATTACCATGTGCATGCATGCATGATTACCTCTGTGATATGTTTTGAGCAAGTTGTGATCAGATCTATGTTTGTGATTCGTTAGATTGTTCGGAGTGCGCTAAGGAGTGCTATTGTGTAGAGTGCTGCTCGGATCAAGGCAAGTTAAACCACTTGTTCATAACTTTTGTCCCAGTTTTGATTCTATGCATGTGGTCTTCAAAATTCTGTAGTATGCATGTGTAGGATGTTCTAGTAGAATTTTTCCTTAGTATTATTTTGCAAGTGCGATGATTTTGTAGTATGCCATGAGTAGTTTATACTTAGGATTTTTCCACTCCTATTAGGTTCCCCTGTTTTTGCTAAGTATTGCTTGCTATGCTATATATACAAAGTACCGTTGGGGGGTTCGAAAGACAAAGAATTTTCTAAGTATAAAGGCTCTCTAGAGCAAACTTTTCTTCTCAAATCCACTTCAAAATAAAACTAAGTTTTCTTCTGGGCGGAATGGTTATCGGGACAACGAGTGAGATTTTGGTGGAGGACGGCCGCCCAGGAATCAAAGAAGTCTGCCATGTTTCAGAATTCAGAAGCTTCCAATGCAACCACAATACATTATGGGCTCTGTCTTGGCCTAGTACTTAGTGGGAAACCTCACCTGGGTACCAACATTTGGAGGTTCTTGGCACGGTTGGATCCAGAAGGTAGAGGGGCTACTAAGGGAAAGCCTCGCCAAGGTCTTGTATGTAAAAGGACTTGATCGTGGATTGTGGGTAAAGTGCACAAACTCTCGAGAGTATTGCAATCTGATCGATCAGCCGTGTTCACGGTAACAGAACAACAATGAGCGCCTGAAAGATGAAGCCTCTGAAGGATCTTCCTATCTCTTTTATAAAACAAAGTTTTGAAACCCCATGGCGTGCGTAATATCGCCAATGGGTGGGATTTTGGGGAACTTGGTGTGTAATATCCAAGTGTCACTTGGTGCGTAATATCCAAGTGTTTGGTTTGTTGGACACTTGGTGCGTAATATCCTCGTGTGTCACTCGACCTTATGTTATCTAAGCAAATGTTTACAAAGTAGGACAATCCTCTCTTCTTCTCTCTACTTAAGAAAACTAGCTTTGAGCAAATGAACTCTACAGCCTATACCAGCCTTGCCTGTAGAGATAATCTTTTCTCTCCTTGGTGTAATTTGCCAATACATTCAAAGTATTGACCCAACTTGTTGGCTGCACGTCTTATGTGCAGAATCCGAAGATTGAAAGGTGCGTAGGGATCGCGGGACTGCACTCGACAAGTCTGGGGCGTTGATGGACTCATGCTGCTTTTATGTTTCCGCTGTTATTTGAGCTAGCATAATGCTAATCAATTTTGTAATAAATTCATACTCTGGATTCTCCGTGTAATAAAGACTTTGTGTTTTACATGATATTTCATCGACTATGAGTGCTAGCTATTGATCCAGGTACTAGCATGTTAATCACAGGTACTTAGGATCCTTATCGATCCGAGGTCACTACAGTGTGACAGTACGAATGGAAAAATCTAGTACTCCTTCATACTTGGGAATATAAGATTATCAGACTAACTGGAAACTTGTACTTCCCAAATTCTATCACTAGATCATGACATCCAAAGTTCACTATCATCTATCCACCAGGAGAGCTTACTTTTATAGGACACCCAATAGTTTTAGTTGGAAGTCCATTTTTATCAACAAATTCTCTTGATATGAATGAATGCGATGCGCCAGTATAAAAAATAACAAGTGCTGGAAATGAATTGAGCTTGAACTTACCAACCACAGCATCAGACTCTTCATATATTTCTTCCACATTGATGTGGTTCACTTGTCCATTCTGGAAAGGGTTGGGCTTGTTGGCTCCTTCAAATTTATTTTTTGGGCACTCATTTTCATAGTGCCCCATCTTCTTACACTTGAAACACTCAACCTTACCGAGATCTTTCTTTATAGGCTGACTCCCATTACCACTTCCACTGCGGTGGCTCTTGTGTCCACTTTTCTGGTTCTTGTACTTGTCACTATCATGACTGCGATGATGCTTGTTGTCATGGTGACGGTTGTAGTTGTGGTGGATGTTGTATTTCCCATGCTTGTGGAATCCAGAACTTCCACTATCATCGTTATGGGAACGCTTGTGAGACGAACCAGAGTTGTGCTTATCAAAGTTATGCTTCCTCTTCCTGTAACATCGCAAAAATCATGTTTTCGAAGTTTACATATCATACATGCATTCATAATCATTTACGGATCATTTTCAAAGTCATTACAAAAATAGAAGCATTTGAATGCTTATTATTTTATGTAAACAAAGCATTGGCCCAATGCTACTCTTTAATGTGAGATTGATTGTTCTAAAACCAACTATATTTGATACTATGGTTGAATGTTGTATTCCAAAGCTTGGATAAAAATTTCAAAAATAAATATGATTTTAAAACCATTTTTAGATCTTTATTTAAACATGTGTAAAGGCACTGTTTTCTTTGAAAACTCCAAAGGACCAAGCAGGTTTGATGAAACAACATGGTTTTATACTTAAATATGTGCAGGTTTCACTTTATAAAAATCCAGAAAGAATTTGAAATTAAACACATTTGAATTCATATGAAACTGTTTCCTGAAAATCGAAATGGAAAAAGAAAAAGATTAAGGAAAGCAGAAAAGGCCGACGCTGCAAATTCGGCCCAACGACGAACCCAGCCCACCCGGAGCCATTTCCCTCTGGCCTTTTCTCACCCGCGCCGAACCAACCTAACTAGTCGCTGACTAGTGGCCCCATCGCCACGTCGTCATCGTCCTCCCAGAAACCGCGCGATGAACACGTCGTCGCCGCCGTTACCTCGCGCAATCAAGCCGAATCAATTCATTTGATTCTCCAGTAATTCGCCCAGCCTTCACCTGCTACTTAATCCCCTCCCCACCACGGTCATTTCCCCTCACACCACTCGCTCGCCCCGCCACCAGGCTACCTCTATTTCGCGTTGCATCACCGTAGACAGAACCAGCTCCGGCGACTGATTCCGGTAAGTTCTGAGCGCCCCTCCCCTTCAGCTTGACCCTGTCGAGTTCTCCATGTCTCTGTCCTTCTCCTTATGCCTTTGGTTTGCCCGCGCATGACACAGGTCGTCGTCCCCGACCACCTCTGCAAACGACAGAACCGCCGCCTATCTCCGGTGAACGATTTAGGTAATACCAGACCGCCCCTTGCCTTCTCTCTGACCCTATCTTGATCGCCAGATTGTTGTGCACACCCTGACACCTTTGGTTTGTGTTAGGGCGGTCCACATCATCGGAAACGTCGTCGTCTGCAGGAACCCGACGTCGCCCGCAACTCCGACGAGCCCTAGTGACCTCCACAACACGCCCCCGCCCACGCCAGCAAGTAGTTGAGCATCAGCGCGACCTTGCGAGTCCGGTAAGCACCTCTGCCAACCCCAGCCCACTCCGTAGGCGCAGGAACACCACTGACAGAGCGCCGCCTCCGCGCCGCCGTCGCTGGCGCCGCCCATCCATGGTCGCTTGCTTGGCAGCCGTCGGATCTAGATCCAGCGCATAGGAATAGATCACTTATCGAAGGGGTACAATTTAGATCTGGCCGTGCGTTATCACTTAGATCGTGCGGCCCATGTTGATCGATCCGGCCAAACCGGTACGGGCCAATCAGAACACGCCGCGTGGCCTGAGTTTAGTTTTAAAAACAGAAATTAGATCTATTAGTTGTTCAAACTTGCAAAATTCATAACTTTTGATCCACACGTTCAAATATTGCAAATTTTATATCATTGGAATCAGGAGAAAGAATGCTATCCATTTATGCAATGTGTTTAATGTTTTGCTTCTATAAAATTGGTTATTTTTGTAGATACATTTATAGGCTTATTTTGAGTAAAGAAATGATTTAAAGATCTAATAAAGTTCATTTAGTGTGTCTTGGTCTTGTTTATGATTCAGTACTGTATACTTGTCTCGTTTGGTGTAGAAATCATCACATGGCATTTGCATGCATTCATATATTTTTGCTTGTATATTTTTGATATGTGATTTTGGTGCCATTATTTTATGTGTAGATTTTGGTGCTAATAGTGATTGTGGTTGTGAAGATTGTTGCTACTCCCCAAACTACCAAGGCAAGTGGTGCTTCATGTTTTTGTTCCAATATTTTATACCTATGCATTAGCAATATTTTGTATAGGACTTGCATGATTATTTTGCTAAGTATCTATATGCTATTCTTGGGAAATTCTAGTAGTTGTAGAATTGTTAGAATTTCCTCTATGTTAAGATGCTTACTATTGCCAAGTTTAGCCTAGCTAGTAGAAACCAAGGGTGGATTATATATTCATGCTATGATAAATATTTCTAAGTCTTTGACTTATGTTTTGCTTAATCAAAACAACTAAGTGAATGAAACACCTGGGTGGAATGGAAAGATTGGTTTGTGTTGAGTGGTTACATAAGGCCCATTTCTATGGTTTACCTTGTGTATCTCACTTGTGGAAATCCACCCAGGAACAAGGGGATTTGAGATGCCAAATGTTAAGAAGCTTCTAGTGCAGCCACATGGCATTATGGGCTCTGCCTGGACCATATAGGTTGCAATACTTAGCCAAATGGACAGTTGGTGGTAGAGGAATGATAGGTTTGGAGCGCGTCCATTTTGGTCTAAGGGAAGGCTTCTGAAAGGTCCTGTCTTGGTGAAGATCAAGTCTTGTGGGGAAAGTGCACAACCTCTGTAGATGGAAGAATCTAAGTACTTAGCCACGTCCCTGGTATTGGAAAATTTGAGCATCAAGACATGGAAGCTATCAAGAATCTCCTCATTGACCCACTGTGGCTGTAACTTGTGATGTTGCAGGTTACTCTGATGATGATTAGGGGTTATGAGTCTACACTCAACATGATTGCTTGTGGATCATGAAGATGAAGACTTTACTTATATTGTTATGTTGAAATCTTGTATTAGGCCTATGGCCATGGAGTTGTAAAAGACTATGTTATCTCTGGAATGATGATGTAATAATGACCTTTGTTTCTATGTACTTCATCTTAAACTGTGGATGCTAGCATTTGATCCAGGGACTAGCATTGCAATCAAAGGGATCCTGACCTTTAAAAGGGAGGGATCTTACATATGGTATCAGAGCACTGTGTTGCCTGTAGGATTATAACCCTAGGATTGGATTAGAAAGCACTAAGGAAAATTTCAACACTTTGAAAATTTTTCTACACTTGTCTTTTCTTCTCGTAAACTTTTCTAATCTTCTTTCTCATCTCTATTTGTAGATGAACTCCATCAACGAAGCCGTAAGGAAAGGACCACTCATGACCATGACTTTGGAGTGTGAGACTGAATTTCCAAAAGCCCTCAAGAACCTTATGGTTACCATGGGGATACATGGTGTAGCTGTGTACAAAGGTTTCCCTGTGATGGATGAAGGAGAGGAGTATTGGTGGGTGCAACTTCACTTGTACAAAAACAAGGAAGACAACCACAAAGAATCAAGGTTCTGCATGGTCACCAACTCAGTGATGCACACCACATTCTTTGACTCTGCAAGGGATGCAGCTTGGAAGGCCATTAAAGAGCTTGGTGATAGGCTCAAGTGCAGAATGCTTAACACCAAAAATGACCTTAGGGAAGAAAATAAGCATACCCAAGAGTTGGAGGCTACCAACCAACAACTAAGGGAATACATCATACACTTGATTTGGGAATCTTGTGAACAGGATAGACAGATGCCTACTAAGGATGGTTTGATAGCCATTTTGTCTAGTGAGTGAGAGTTGTAACGTACATCGTTAGTTGGACCACCACACTTATTGTTTTTATTTCCCAAAAATGTTGTCTAAGTTATGTTGACCCTTGGATGCTTGTAATGGATTTATGTAAGCCATGGCTTGTGTGTTTGATTTTTAATGATATGCCTGTGATGCTTTGTCTTTTGATTTTCTCTATTGATGTTAATTCTAACTTTTCTCTATCTTATAAAATAGATGCCTAATGTAACTATTAGCACGGCTGAAGAGTTCAAGGGAACTCGTTTTGGCACTCGTCTTATTAAGCTCACTAGTGTGCTCAACCTTCCGCTCCCTAGCATCATGATGCTTCCGCTCACCGAGTTTGAGAGGAAGGACCTTTAGGGATTCAAGGTTACTCAGCCAGGACGTCAGACTGAGCCAGCCACGGAGGCTATCACCTTCAAGCTTATGCATGACGACAGGGAGAGAGGCCTAGAGGTAGTCATGCAGGATTTACTCGGGTGTCTGTTAGGGAGGCACTCTCGGGAGCTTAGAGGTATTCACTTTCACGCCTTCGGAAGAAGCGACGAGTATGGTGTGGCTATTGAGCTCGAGGATGCTGCTAGAGAGACGGAAGAGCCGATTTGTTTGTACCTTCAAGACCTAGAGGTTCTACTTAGGCACCTAGATACTGATAGGACCAACGTCATGCCTAGCAATGACGAGCTCCAGGTGCAGCTTCGTGAGAAGGACAAGCTCTTCGTGGAGCAAGACGAGATATTCAAGGAAATGGAGGCCAAGTTTGAGAGCCAGGACAGGAAGTTCAAAAGCCAAAAGAAAAGAGTCCAAGACAGGAACAAGAGGATTCGAGAGATGACTGCAGAACTAGAGGCCAAGGACTTCGAGCTCGAGCATTAGCAGGGTGTGATTGAGATACTTTGTTCATAGAAGAGGGCTCTTAAGTCCAAGATAGAGGCCTTGACTACTAATGTCGAGGAATACAAGACCGCTATGGAGAATGCAGGTCTTACACTTGTTGATGATGAGGTTGATGCAGAGGAGTAGTGATGACTACTCATTTATCTATCATTGACCATGCTTATGATTATTGAGTCGCAATGACCATACAACATGTGGATGGCTTGATATTGGTGTGTTTGCTTTTCAAACTTGTTGTTTATGTCGTTGAACTTTATGTTATTTTGATGCTTGTTTGGTGATTGTCTATGTGATGTATTGTGCATGTTAAGCATCTATGGGTATCTCATTCTTATCCTTATTTGAAAACCACAGATGCCTCCTCGACGTGCCAACCCCAACCCAAACAACAACAATGTCACCCCCGAGATGCAGCAGCTGATGACAGCACAGACACAGCTGATGCAGATGATGACCACTTTCATGCAGAATCAGAATAACAAAAACAACAACAACAACAACAACAACAATAATAATAACAACAACAACAACAACAACAACAACAACAACAACAACAACAACAACAATAACAACAACAACAATCAGAACAATCCACCAGGATTTGACATGCTCACCAGATTCCTAAGGCTGAGGCCTGCATAGTTTTCAGGAACCACTGATCCTATGGTGGCCAATGATTGGCTACGTGCAGTGAACAAGGATTTGGTGATTGTCGGCTGTACCGACGAGGAGAAAGTCAGGTTTGCAGCACACTTGTTGTAAGGACCAGCAGCTACTTGGTGGGATAACTTCCAGATCACCACTCCCATTGAGGATGTGACATGGGCTATCTTTGAAGATGGTTTCCGTACAGCTCACATATCATCCGGAGTGATGAGTTTGAAGAAGAAGGAGTTCCATAATCTGAAGCAGCGTGGCTGAATATATTGAGGAGTTCAACAATCTGGCGTGTTATGAACCGGATGAAGTGGATACCGATGCCAAGAGGAAAGAGAAGTTCCTCGAAGGACAGAACGATGAACTGAATCTGTAGTTATCTGTGGCCTATGTCCCCACTTACCAATCCCTTTGTGACAAGGCTACCATCTTGGAGAACAAGATGAAACAGGTTGAAAGCAGAAAGAGGAAGCACAACTCTGACAAGCACAGCTCGGGATCGTCTCACAAGCATTCCCATTATGATGATAGTGGGAGTTCTGGATTCCACAAGCATGGAAAGTACAACAGCCACCACAACCACAACCGTCATCATGACAACAAGCATCACCGTAGTCATGACAATGACAAGTACAAGAACCACAAGGGTGGATACAAGAGCCACCACAATGGAAGTGGATGTGGTAGTGGAAGCCAGCGTGTCAAGAAGGATCTCAGTCAGGTTGAATGCTTCAAGTGTAAGAAGATGGGGCATTATGCAAATGAATGCCCAGAAAAGAAAGTTGAAGGACCCAACAAGCCCAACCCTTTCCAGAAGGGACAAGTGAACCACATCAATGTGAAAGAGATTTATGAGGAGTCCGATGCTATGGCTGGTAAGTTCAAACTCAATTCTATTCCAGCAATTGTTCTTTTTGATACTGGTGCATCACATTCATTCATATCAAAAGAATTTATTGATAGAAATGGGTTTCCAACTAAAAACATTGGATGTCCAATAAAAGTAAGTTCACCAGGTGGAGATATGATAGTAAGTCTTGGATGCCGTGATCTAGTGATAGAGTTTGGAAAGCATAAGTTTCCAGCGAGTCTGATAATCCTAGATTCCCAAGGACTGGATGTAATTTTGGGGATGGACTGGATGACCAAGTATGAAGGAGTACTAGATTGTGCTAATCGAACTGTCGCACTCACAACGCCGGAAAAGAAACGGATAAGATTCAAGTCTAACTTTGAATCAAAAGGAAGTAAGCTAAATTATCTTAAGGGGGTTAGCATAGACAGTGTGCCAATTGTGAGTGAATATCCGGATGTGTTTCCGGAAGAATTGCCGGGAATGCCACCAAATAGAGATGCGGAATTTCTGATTGACTTGCTGCCAGGATCAAGACCAATAGCAAAGAGACCTTACAAGATGTCAGTTGATGAGTTGAAAGAACTCAAGAAACAACTTGGAGAACAGTTGCAGAAAGGATTTATTCAACCAAGTTCTTCATCTTGGGGAGCACCTGTCTTGTTTGTGGAAAAGAAAGATAGAAGTCAAAGGTTATGCATAGATTATCGTTCACTCAATGAGATGACTATCAAGAACAAATATCCTTTGCCTAGAATGAATGATTTGTTTGATCAGCTAGAAGGAGCCTATGTGTTCTCAAAGATTCCGGTCAGGTTATTTTCAGCTTAAGATAAGAGAACAAGACATACCTAAGACAGCTTCCACCACGAGGTATGGATTGTATGAGTACACCGTGATGCCATTTGGTTTGACCAATGCACCAGCTTACTTCATGAATATGATGAACAAGGTGTTCATGGAGTTCCTTGACAAGTTTGTTGTCGTTTTCATCGATGACATTTTTATCTACTCCAAGAGCAAAGAGGAGCATGAAGGACATTTGCGGTTGATACTTGAGAAGCTTAGAGAGCATAAGTTGTATGCCAAATTCAGCAAGTGTAAATTCTGGTTAAATGAAGTTGGATTTCTTGGACACGTTGTGTCAGGAGATGGTGTAGCAGTTGATCCCGCAAAAGTGTCAGCTGTAACTAAATGGGAATCTCCTTAGTCTGTGAAGGAAGTTCGTAGTTTCCTTGGCTTGGCAGGATACTAGAGAAGATTCATTGAGAATTTCTCCAAGGTAGCTAGGCCAATGACGGAGTTACTAAAGAAAGACAAGAAATTTGCTTGGACTGAAGGATGTGAACTCAGTTTCCAAGAATTGAAGAAGAGACTAGTGACAACACTAGTTCTATGTCTGCCAGATTTGGAGAAAGATTTCCAAGTGTGTTGTGATGCATCTCATCATGGATTAGGTGCAGTTCTAATGCAAGAAGGGAAAGTTGTGGATTATGCCTCGAGAAAACTCAAAACTCATGAGGTAAATTACCCTACTCATGATTTGGAGTTAGCCTCTGTTGTCCATGCACTCAAAACATGGAGACATTATTTTTTGGGAAAACGATGTGAAGTGTTCACAGATCACAAAAGTTTGAAGTATATCTTCACCCAGAAAGAAATCAATATGAGACAAAGAAGATGGCTAGAACTCTATGACTTGAGTTTGAAATACCACCCCGGTAAAGCAAATGTTGTAGCAGATGCTTTAAGCCGTAAGGTATTTGTGAATGGCCTTACTAAGGGAGAGTTGCCAGATGATCTGTGTGCCCAATTTAGAGACCTTAGATTGGAGATTGTGCCTGAGGGACATCTCATGTCATTGGATGTTCAACCCACATTGTTGTATAAGATCAAAGAAGCCCAAAAGACGGAGAAGGAAATAGAAGAGATAAAGGAAAAGATTGGCAAGGGAAAAGCCAAAGGATTCCATGAAGACGAACAGGGTACTTTATGGTATGGAAAACGTATCTGGGTTCTGCAATATCCGGAGCTTCGGAAAATGATTTTACAAGAAGCACACAACTCACCATATTCCATTCATCCGGGTAACACCAAAATGTACATGGATATGACGGGAAGATTTTGGTGGAATAATCTCAAGAAGGACATCGCCGAACACATTGCTTTGTGTGATGTATGTAGTAGGGTAAAAGCGGAACATCAGAAACCAGCAGGATTGCTACAACCACTACCTATTCCTGATTGGAAGTGGGACAAGATTTGCATGGATTTCATCACCGGATTGCCAAGGACCAGGTCAGGGTATGACTCTATTTGGGTAGTAGTGGATCGCCTCACTAAAATGGCTCATTTCATACCCGTGAAGACAACTTATACAAGTGCTAAGTTAGCCAAGATCTACATGAGTAGGATTGTATGTCTGCATGGAGTACCCAAGAGTATTGTGTCTGATAGGGGAACTCAGTTAACTTCTCATTTTTGGAGGCAACTACATGAGTAATTGGGAACGAGATTGGAATTCAGCACAACTTTTCATCCTCAGACTGATGGACAGACAGAAAGGACCAGCCAGATTCTAGAAGATATGTTGAGGGCATGTGCCCTAGACTATGGAGCCAGTTGGGATGAAAGTCTGCCTTACGCAGAGTTCTCTTACAATAACAGCTATCAAGCCAGTATTGAGATGACACCATTTGAGTTTCTCTATGGGAGAAAGTGTACCACCCCATTGCTATGGAATGGTGTGGGAGAAAGAAATTTATTCGGGCCAGAACTAATCAAAGAGGCTGAAGAGAAATTCAAGTTGGTAAAAGACAGATTGAAGATAGCACAGTCCCGGCAGAAAAGCTACGCAGATCCTAAGCATAGAGAAGTCACCTATGAAGTGGGTGATAGAGCTTATCTTAGAGTGTCACCACTTCGTGGAGTGAAGAGATTTGGAGTCAAAGGAAAATTGGCCCCAAGATATGTTGGACCATTCGAGATTCTGAGTCATAAAGGAGAAGTAGCTTATGAGATTGAATTGCTAGAGTCATTGTCAGCCGTTCACAATGTGTTTCATGTGAGTCAGCTAAAGAAATGCCATCCAGAGATGGAAGAGACTTCTTTGAAGGATACTATATCTTTGGAGGAGGTCCAATTGGAGAGTGATCTCACTTATGAGGAAAAACCCATCAAGATTCTTGAGACTGCAGAAAGAGTTACTCGGACTAATACTATCAAATTCTGCAAAGTTCAATGTAACCATCATTCCGAAGAAGAAGCAACATGGGAAAGAGAAGATGATCTTCGGAAAGACCACCCTCACCTATTTGCTAGCCAATCTGAATCTCGAGGGCGAGATTCACCTTAAGGGGGTTATATTTGTAACATCCCAAAAATCATGTTTTCAAAGTTTGCATATCATCCATGCATTCATAATCATTTAGGGATCATTTTCAAAGTCATTACAAAAACAGAAGCATTTTGAATGCTTATTATTTTATGTAAAGAAAGCATTGGCCCAATGCTACTCTTTAATGTGAGATTGATTGTTCTAAAACCAAATATATTTGATACTATGGTTGAATGTTGTATTCCAAAGCTTGGATAAGAATTTTAAAAATAAATATGATTTTAAAACCATTTTTAGATCTTTATTTAAACATGTGTAAAGGCACTGTTTTCTTTGAAAACTCCAAAGGACCAAGCAGGTTTGATGAAACAACATGGTTTTATACTTAATTATGTGCAGGTTTCACTTTATAAAAATCCAGAAAGAATTTGAAATCAAACACATTTGAATTCATATGAAAATGTTTCCTGAAAATCGAAATGGAAAAAGAAAAAGATTAAGGAAAGTAGAAAAGGCCAGCGCTGCAAATTCGGCCCAACAACGAACCCAGCCCACCCGGAGCCATTTCCCTCTGGCCTTTTCTCACCCGCGCCGAACCAACCTAACCAATCGCTGACTAGTGGCCCCATCGCCACATCGTCATCGTCCTCCCCAGAAACTGCGCGATGAACACGTCGTCGCCGCCGTTACCTCGCGCAATCAAGCCGAATCAATTCATTTGATTCTCCAGTAATTCGCCCAGCCTTCACCTGCTACTTAATCGCCTCCCCACCACGGTCATTTCCCCTCACACCACTCGCTCGCCCCGCCACTAGGCTACCTCTATTTCGCGTTGCATCGCCGTAGACAGAACCAGCTCCGGCGACTGATTCCGGTAAGTTCTGAGCGCCCCTCCCCTTCAGCTTGACCCTGTCGATTTCTCCATGTCTCTTTCCTTCTCCTTATGCCTTTGGTTTGCCCGCGCATGACACAGGTCGCCGTCCCCGACCACCTCTGCAAACAACAGAACCGCCGCCTAACTCCGGTGAACGATTTAGGTAATACCAGACCGCCCCTTGCCTTCTCTCTGACCCTATCTTGATCGCCAGATTGTTGTGCACACCCTGACACCTTTGGTTTGTGTTAGGGCGGTCCACATCATCGGCAACGTCATCGTCTGCAGGAACCCGACGTCGCCCGCAACTCCGACGAGCCCTAGTGACCTCCACAGCACGCCCCCGCCCACGCCAGCAAGTAGTTGAGCATCAGCGCGACCTTGCGAGTCCGGTAAGCACCTCTGCCAACCCCAGCCCCCTCCGTAGCCGCCGGAACACCACTGACAGAGCGTCGCCGCCGCGCCGCCGTCGCTGGCGCCGCCCATCCATGGTCGCTTGCTTGGCAACCGTCGGATCTAGATCCACCGCATAGGAATAGATCACTTATCGAAGGTGTACGTTTTAGATCTGGCCGTGCGTTATCACTTAGATTGTGCGGCCCACGTTGATCGAACCGGCCGAACCGGTAGGGGCCAATCAGAACACGCCGCGTGGCCAGACTTTAGTTTTAAAAATAGAAATTAGATCTATTAGTTGTTCAAACTTGCAAAATTCATAACTTTTGATCCACACGTTCAAATTTTGCAAATTTTATATCATTGGAATCAGGAGAAAGAATGCTATCCATTTATGCAACGTGTTTAATGTTTTGCTTCTGTAAAATTAGTTATTTTTGTAGATACATTTATAGGCTTATTTTGACAAAGAAATGATTTGAAAATTATTTAAAGATCTAATAAAGTTTATTTAGTGTGTCTTGGTCTTGTTTATGATTCAGTACTATATACTTGTCTTGTTTGGTGTAGAAATCATCACATGGCATTTGCATGTATTCATATATTTTTTCTTGTATATTTTTGATATGTGATTTTGGTGCCATTATTTTATGTGTAGATTTTGGTGCTAATAGTGATTGTGGTTGTGAAGATTGTTGCTACTCCCCAAACTACCAAGGCAAGTGGTGCTTCATGTTTTTGTCCCTATATTTTATACCTATGCATTAGAAATATTTTGTATAGGACTTGCATGATTATTTTGCTAAGTATCTATATGCTATGCTTGGGAAATCCTAGTAGTTGTAGAATTGTTAGAATTTCCTCTAAGTTAAGATGCTTACTATTTCCATGCTTAGCCTAGCTAGTAGCAACCAAGGGTGGATTATATATTCATGCTATGAGAAATATTTCTAAGTCTTTGACTTATGTTTTGCTTAATAAAAACAACTAAGTGAATGAAACACCTGGGTGGAATGGAAAGATTGGTTTGTGTTGAGTGGTTACACAAGGCCCATTTCTATGGTTTACCTTGTGTATCTCACTTGTGGAAAGCCACCCAGGAATAAAGGGATTTGAGATGCCAAATGTTAAGAAGCTTCTAGTGCAGCCACATGGCATTATGGGCTCTGCCTGGACCATATAAGTTGCAATAACTTATCCAAATGGACAGTTGGTGGTAGGGGAATGATAGGTTTGGAGTGCGTCCATTTTGGTCTAAGGGAAGGCTTCTGAAAGGTCCTGTCTTGGTGAAAATCAAGTCTTGTGGGGAAAGTGCACAACCTCTGCAGATGGAAGAATCTAAGTACTTAGACATGTCCCTGGTATTGGACAATTTGAGCATCAAGACATGGAAGCTATCAAGATCTCCTCATCCCAATTTTCTAAGTTAAAACTTGTGGTTGAACAAGGGTGGAGGTTCACTAATTTCTATTGGTGGTTCCTTGGGAAAGTTTTGTCAAAGAAAAACTTAGTGTTTTCAACTAATAGGTAAAACCTATTTTGAGCAAAGCAAGCCTAAGCTACACTTAGCCAAATTCATGTAGTGACTAGATGTTAATATTTTACTAAGGTATCACTTGCCAATACTATTCCAATGTATTGACCCACTGTGGCTGTAACTTGTGATGTTGCAGGTTACTCTGATGATGATTAGGGGTTATGAGTCTACACTCAACATGATTTCCTGTGGCACATGAAGATGAAGACTTTACTTATATTGTTATGTTGAACTCTTGTATTAGGCCTATGGCCATGGAGTTGTAAAATACTATGTTATCTCTGGAATGATGATGTAATAATGACCTTTGTTTCTGTGTAATTCATCTTAAGTTGTGGATGCTAGCAATTGATCCATGGACTAGCATTGCAATCACAGGGATTCTTATCTTTAAAAGGGAGGGATCTTACACTTCCTGCCCTCAACCTGTTTCATCTTGTTTTCCAAGATGTGGCCTTGTCACAAAGTGATTGATATGTTGGGACATATGAAACAGATAGCTGTAGGTTCAACTCATCATTAAGTCCCTCAAGGAACTTCTCCTTCCTTTTGGCATCTGTATCAACCTCATCCGGTGCATAGCGCGCCAGATTATTGAACTCCTCAATGTACTCAGCCACACTGCGGTGACGCTACTTCAGATTGTGGAACTCTTTCTTCTTCAAGTTCATCACTCTAGATGAGATTTGAGCTGTACGGAAACCATCCTCAAAAATAGCCCAAGTCACATCCTCAAGGGGAGTGGTGATCTGAAAGTTGTCCCACCATGTTGCTGCTAGTCCTTCGAGCAGATGTGCTGCAAAACTGACTTTTTCCTCATCGGTGCAGCCAACAGTGACTAGGTTCTTGTTCACTAAACGTAACCAGTCATTGGCTAACATTGGATCAGTGGTTCCTGAGAACTTGGCTGGCCTCAAACTCAAAAATCTAGTAAGCATGTCAAATCCTGGAGGGTTTTTCTGATTGTTGTTGTTGTTATTTTTGTTGTTATTGTTATTCTGATTCTGATTTTGCATGAACAGTGTCATCATCTACATCAGTTGAGCTTGAGCTGTCATCAACTGCTGCATCTCGGGAGTGACATTATTGTTGTTGTTTTGGTTGGGATTGGCACGACGGGGAGGCATCTGTGGTTTCAATAAGGATAAGAATGAGATACCCATAGATGCAATGCACAATACATCATATAGAAACAAACACCAATAACAAACACAATAAGGATAAAACATAGAGTTTGAACAAAGTAAACAACGAGTTTTAGGAAAAGTAAACACACAATAGAAAGCCATCCACATGTTAGATGGTCATTGCGACTCAATAATCAAAGTATGATAGATAAAAGATAGTCGATTAGTCTATACTACTCTTCCATGTCAACCTCCACGTCAATAAGAGCAAGACCTACATTCTCCATGGCGGCCTTGTACTCCTCTACACTAGTGGTCAAGGCCTCGACCTTTGCATGGAGAGCTCTCTTCTGTGAGCACAGCCTCTCAATCACTCGCTGCTGGGTCTCGAGCTCGAAGTCCTTGGCCTCTACCTTAGCCTTCATGTCCTTGATATTCTTGTTTCTGTCTTGGACCCTTTTCTCCTGATTCTTGAACATCTTGTCCTGGCTCTCGAATCTGGCCTCCATCTCCTTGACGATCTCGTCTTGCTCCACGAAGATCTTGTCCTTCTCCCTTAACTGAACCTGGAGCTCGTCATTGCTAAGCATGACGTTGGTCCTATCAGTGTCGACATGTCTAATAAGGCCCACGAGGTCCTGGAGGTACATACGAATTGGCTCTATCGTGTCTCTAGTCTCACCCTCATACACCAATGCCTCTCCCTCCTTGTCACGTCTCCTGAACGGGTGGAAGTAGAGGCCTCTAATCTCGGTGGAGTGGCGTCCGCAGAGGCGTCCGTGTAGCTCCTGCATGACTACATCTTGATCGTTCTCCTTATCATCGTGATCAGCTTGAAGGAAATCTCCTCCGTGAGTGGCTTCCACCTAGCGTCCCGGCTGTGAGATTCTAAAGCCCCAAAGGTCCTTCCTCTCGAACTTGGTGAGCTGCAGTGCCTTGATACTAGGAAGTGGGAGGTTGAGCACACTATTGAAATGCATGATACGTGCACCAAAACGAGTCTCATTGAACTCCTCGGCAGTGCTGATCACAAAGCTAGGCATCTAATGTATAAGATACAAAATATTAGAAACAGTTCAAGTAAGGATAAAACACAAGTGAAACAAAACCAAAAACATACATTATCCATAAAACATACAAGTCATGGCATACCAAGTCTACCACAAACACTAAGGTTCAAACATAACTTAGACAATTTTTTGTGAGAAAACGACAAGTGTGGTGGTCCAACTAGCGGAGTACGTTACAATTCATATGCTAAGTCTATGATATCCTCCCTTAGACGTTTTATGGTGGTTTCTAAGTCTTGGGTATACTTCTTCTCCTCTTCAAGGTCATTTTTAGTATTGATCATTCTACACTTGAGTCTTTCACCAAGCTCCTTGATAGCATTCCAATATGCATTTATTGCAGAGTCAAAGAATGTTTTATACATTTCTGAGTTGGTGCCCATGTAAAATCCCGACTCTTTGTGGTTGTCTCCCTTGTTTTTGTATAAGTGAAGTTGCACCCACCAATACTCTTCTCCTTCGTCCATTACTAGAAATCCTTTGTACACGGCCTCACCATGTATCCCCAAGCTAACTGGTCTCACATTCTATAGTCATGGTCATGAGTGGTCCCTTCTTGATGGATTTGTTGATGGCGGCCATCTACAAATAGAGATGAGAAAGAATATTAGAAAAGGTTTATGAGAAGAAAAATACAAGTGTGGATTTTGCAAAGAGTTGCATTTTTACTTAGTGGTTTTCTTAGTCTAATCCAACCTAGGGTAATAATCCTACTGTAACATCCCAATTTCAGCAACCCTGATTCAATGTCCAAAAGGCAAAAACCAGGGGGAACAAAAACTTTTTCTTGCAATGAGTGCATGTTTGTTTGCTTGTGCTCAAGCAACTACTTTTGTATTAGTTGTGTACTCCTCATCTCAACACTAGATTACAAAAACTATTTCACAAAAGAGATGTCTTGGCTCATCTTTCATATTCTCAAATGTTCTGGCATTTCAAAACCCTGAGCCAAGATGACTTTGACCCAACAAAATACTATACTATTTTCCTTTGACAAACTATGGAGACCTATATATTATCTCCTTATGTTTTCAAGACAGAACCTTCAACTACCCTTATCTCTAGGTTTTTCCAAAAGCCTTCGTTAAAACCCTTTTCATCTCAAATCTTGGTAGAGATACCAAGATGGTACTTATCTTACTTCAAAGCACAACCCCTTTAAACTTACACATCCTTACCTCAAGCTAGGCTTGATGTTAACCCTAGTACTAGTTGTATAAGTAATAAGATGAATTGCCTTGATCTGATGTCTGATGAATTGCCTTGATCTGCTGATTGCCTTGTTTGCTTAGGAACTAGAGTGAGGTAATCTAGTAGCTCATCCCTTAGGACCCAATCCTTGTTTGTCATCATCAATCTCAAGAAAGCAACCAAGTCTAGATCTATCCTAAGCCACTCAAGTGCCCCTCTCATCTCCTACTCAGATCAATCCCAGGATAATCCCTCTGAATGGTTTCCAACTCAGTGGAGACCCAATCTGAGAATGAATATTATCTACCTAGTTATTACCTCAACATCCTCCATATGATCATGAGTTTGGAACCTAGCATCCTCTCAAAATCATCTACCCTTGAACTCTAGTCAAAATCCCCAAATCTGCCAAAATGCCTAAGTCTTGATTTCTTATCTAGATTCAATCTTTGGAGCTCTACCATTTCCAACCTATGGGCATTCTTGAGAATGTACCTGAACCATCTCGTATTACATCTTTATTACTACCAAAGACCACTCTTACCCTTGTCTAAGAAAATTTATTTCCCACTCATCCATGATGGTTTTGTAGTCAAGATAATAATCTTTTCTGCAAATCTTATCATCTTGCCTACTTTGGCAGAAGCCCACATCTATATGCCACCTCCCCTTGACCAACTCCTTGTTTGGTTATGACCTACTAATCATGTAATATCAACTCACACTTCACTTGTTTCCATTGGAGCCTTGTGCCTCTTAAACCCACATGGTTTAGGAGCTACCAAATGTATCTGTTGTGGCAGCCTTATTTTCAACAAAGTTTGCCATCTCCTCTACACCACCACAAATCCAACCAAGACCAACTCTTGCTTCCAAGATCATCTATATGACTTGGTATATCCATACATATACCCCTTGTACCTAGGTGAGCTCTGACCTCCCAAATCCAACCATGTCTAGGTGGCATCATAATAACCAAACCCTAGATCCTCCAAGAATCTAGTTTCCACCCTTTTCATCACTTTTCTTCAAAACAAAGGTTGACCTTGATTCCCACATCAAGTTTACATCATCTACCTTGGATATAAGCATCCCCAAATAATTCCCACAATTATTTGGATTATTAAACTATTTAAATTCCCCTATTTACCAATTTCTCAAAATCTGTGTCTATTAAGGCAAGTTTGTTTTTATCCAAATAACTTTGCCAAATCAATGTATTTGAGTTCTCCATGTCATATCACATCTCTCAAACTCAAAAATAAATATTTTTGAGATGTTTATTATTTCTTTTTGCCCTTTTTCTTAAATGGTAGAAACAAGAAATAATCCTCTAAAAATACTTTTCCACCTCAATAAATCCCAATAAAATTCTCCAATGTGTGTTATGGTATTTAGGACCATATCACATAAAAAACCAAGCTTGTCCAATATAAAAATATCATCTAAGCTTCCATAATCTATTTCTGCATGTTTTGAGGAAGTGCATTTAAATAGGATTATAATCATCAGAAAAAACCCATTTAAATCATGGAGAGATTATTTGACCTATACCACCTACCAATAAAATTTCCACTCTTTTCTCAATGCAAAATTTCCAACTTCCTTCACAAGCATCAAAGTGAACAACACTTTGCAAAACGACCAAACATAATTCAAACCAAAGCCAAACCATCTCAAATCTTATCAAGTACCACCCCCCCAGCACCAGCACTCTCTCCCCTGGTCGACCTAGCACTGTAGCATCTTGACCATTTGTCCCCTAGTGCTTGTAAGAGAGAGAGAGCATCCTATCTTGCCAAAATCTTTGTAATAATGAGGCAGCAGCTACCCCACTCCCTGTCCTCTCTGTGATCGAGATGTAGACCCCACACCACCCTCAGAACCGCCTCCCTTGCCCAATAACTGGCCATCACCCTCCTCCCAAGCTTCCCCATGCACCTAGTGCACCATGGACCATTTAGATCGGTTTATAATGCCCAAAGGCCACCCCAGCACAGCTCTCGCCCTCATTTTCCCCCAGCAGCCTCCCTAGAGCTCCCCCTCTCCCTCCTTCCCCTCTCCACTAGCCACAAGAACAAGAAGTAGCCACTTCGGCCATGGCCTAGAGCAAGCTCTAAATCACCTTCCTCTTCCTCCCCTCCACCTTCATGCCACCTCCAAACCACCCTCTACCCATGACCTACCCTCCCCAAGCTCCCTAGCTCCTCCCTGGCCTTGCATGCTCCTAGAAAGGAAGATCTCTCCCTCACGGCCAAATCCAAAACTCGAGCAAGGCCCCATCTCTGATCCCCTCCTCCACTGCATGTCACACCCCCCGTCTTCCCCTCATCAGTCTGGTGCTAACAGTGTTATCCTTCCTCCATGCATGCAGCCTCCGGAGCAGCACCGGCGAGCCCCGAGCCAGCGTCGTCGGGCTTCCCCTTGCGCGACCACCCCGGCATCTACCCCGACCTTCCGCTCGTCCCCGGGGCCCTCGTCGTCAGACGCGTCACCCCCGCACCTCGTCGACGCCCCGCCGTCTCCCGGTGAGCCCCCTCCCCGCGCCTCCCGCGCCCTAGCTAAGGTTTCCTCTCCTTGCTCCGAAGCCAGAGGTAGAGGATGGCCCGCGATCGTCGGATGTGCCCCTAATCCGACGGCCAGTGCTGGCGCTTACCCCTTCACGAGTGGGCGGCCAAGCTAGGCCGCCACTTCTCCCCGCATGCCCACTGCGGAAAGGAACCGGCCCATCTCCCCCTAGCCTCTTTCTTTTTCTTTAAAACAAATCTCAGATCTATTATTGGCTGTTTTGGATTAATTAGAAATAAAAATGTAAAACTCTTCAAAATATCTAGATCAAAAATTCCTCAAGTGCCTGGATGTTTTCCCCAACATGCAGACCAGGATTTACACCAAAATATTGTCTAAAATAAAAATGATAAATCCTCTATCAAGAGATAACCATTTCACTAATAAAATAATCCAGAAAGTTTTGTAACTCCAAATGACCTAAGTCCAATTAATGATGAAAGGGACTGACCCTACCTTTCATGTACCACTGGCCCCGACCTATTTAGCGTCATAGTTTACCCCTGGTGAAAATAATAAAAAGAAGACTTTTCTTCCTTCAATAAATTTCCTAGGTCAAACCAACTAAGGTTTTGACCTAATTCCAACTCCCGAAGATCACACATAACCATATACTCCTAAATCCAAGAGCTCATAATTTTATTCGTCTCTTTTAAATTTTGGTGAATTAAACTCTTCTATGCATGGTTTATTCACTAATAAAAACATTACAGTAGCTCTGCAAATCCAAACAGGTTGATTCCAATTTCTGCAGAAAGGTACTATCAGTACCTAACATTTTTCATTGGAATCAACTACAAATCTTCTGTATAATAAATCTGATGAAAAAGACAAATCATGTCCAGTATTTCCTTTAAGAATTTGTCAATGGCATTCTGGTAATTGTTTTGAGGTGATTCCAACTCCTCTTGAATCAGTCCATCAAATACTACCTTTTCAACCAAGGAAATAATTTTTGGAACTCCAGAGAAGTTCTGATGAATTATTTCCTTAAACTAGAGTTTTATCCACTATAAAATCCATTATAAATCAAGGGAAATTGATGAAATTGTAAAACCACTTTTGTTGGTTTTATTTTATCAATACCTATCCGATGGTATCATCTTTATACAATGGTACCATACCAGATCAAGTCCTTGATCAAAAACCCCTCTCTTAAGTAGTTCCAAAACTAGAAATCAAAAGGGATCCTTTTCTTATGCCTCCAAATCTTCTTCCAATCCAACCAAATCAAACCTCCAACATCCTACTGATGTTTATCATGTAATTAACTTTTGCTTGCTGTATGGTTTGATGCTTGTATGTTTGTATTGATTGGTGTATTGTTTGCTTGCATGTATTCCCGATAACGGCGATAATTGCGATTGTGTGAGGCCGAGAAGAAGGAAGCATCGGGGTTATCTTATCATTGTTATTATTGGTTATCTATCTAACGCCATCAAGGGACTTCTCGCTGGTCACAGTCAAGCCACCATTCCTGAACTCCTGTATTTACCTACTCCCATTTATCAACTGTTTTATATCTTGTTTATAAATTGCATGATTAAAGGCATGTTTTGTATTCAAATAAACAGACGTGAGTAACTTGGCTCCTCCAAGTTATGAATGAGTTCCCCTTGGACACCTACCCTATTTACACCTACTTTTACCCCTTTGAACGAGGCTAAGATGATTAGCATATTCCTTCTTGGAACCCACGGATTTTCAACGATAAAACTATTTTGGGTTATACCCTACTGCAAAGTTTTCAAAATAAAACCCTTGGAAAGAGGCATCCTTTCCAAGTTAAAGTTTTACTAAAAGAAGATATGAGGTGGATGAAGAGAAAGTTAAGTAAGATAAAGGAAGGGATGTTCTAAGCCAATGTCTAGAACAATTTATCCGTGCAACCACATTACCCCAGACACTGGGGCTTAGCTCTTAGTTTGTGATCTTTAGCTGGGGCTGCTCTTACTCACTAAAGGGGAGAAATCCCCTGAAATCCGGGCTACCTATAGGGTAAGGCACTGGTGCAACAATTGGGTCTCTCGCGGACGGTATGCTTTTAGGTAGTATGGATGGAGGATTGTCACTATTGCTACCGGTAAGGCTTTGGTCTGAAGGTAGGGGTCAGTACGGGAGGAAGGACCAGGGTCGTCGTACCCTATACTCGTACCGGAGAGATAAACCCAAAAGGTAAAGCCGCGTTGCTAGGGATGGACAAATGAAAAGCGTAAGTTTGACTATCTGAGCCCCTGTCTACCGTATGTAGCAGGGACCTGGTTTTATCCCGGCGGATGTATTGATTCTGGTGGGTAAAGTGCATAAACTCTGTAGAGTGTAATCTATTCGAATAGCCGTGTCCACGAACAAGGATGGTTGGAATGGCAAGTGCTAGGAGGACCCTTCGGATAAGTTAAGATGAACTAAAGAAAGTGACTTGGTCACGAGAAATTATAAAGAATAAGTTGGTTTTGACCAGAGATGGTCGATAAGGTTCTAACACAGGTTTTACAACACAAAGTTTTCTAAATCTTTTTAACAAGTATGTGGAGAAGTCCAGATTTTCAAAAAGGAGGCATGTTTCCAAAAACTCTTTTTCAACAAAGATGTAGAGATGCCCATGTTAGGTTTTTAAAAGCAACTTTAGTGTATAGCTACCTCGCCGCAGCCAAATATGCATTATCTTTGTGACCCTGTCCCGGTGGTTTGCAAGTACATTCAAATTACTCACCGGCATTGCCCCTGGCTATTTACTTGGCCAGATTGCAGATGTTTAAAAGGTTCGAAGGTGCTGACGTCTATGCGAGCTAGGACGTCTTCCCAGTCAGTTGCCTGTAGGTTAAGGCACGGGCTCTGCGCTGAATACTTCCACTACTTGTATTGTAATCGCCATAATGGCCATCTTGTAAGTTTGTACTCGATATTGTATGGATGATGTAATGATACTAGTCGGTTATGCTCACGGCTCACTGATCATGGGAACGTGAATTGCATGCATAACGGGTATTCTCGGACCATAAATCTGGGGAGCCACAGACATGGTATCAGAGCCATCCTGACTATAGGAGACCTTAGTTAGCATGGACGTTAGACATGACAACCCCTATTTATGAAAACCCCGGTTTTCGCAAATTATTTTCTCAAAAGATTTTTGAAAGATTTCTTATCTCATCTTCTCTAACTTGAACAACTTGAAAGTGGATTACTCTACATCTCGTCTACTTCAAATCTTCCGTTTTACAAAACAAAGTCCGACTTCGAGAACTATGAAGACGGAGATCCCGGAATGAAGAGTTCCCCAACACAAGTAAGACCAAGGAACTACCAACGACGTCAGACACTACAAGATCGCCCTACCAACAGAGTCCTTCACCATCCCCAAATAAATCAAGTACGGCACCAACGACAAAAGACGGCAAGACAGAAGTTAAGACCTCCGCAACGTCCGTACTTAGGATTATCATCCCTAAAATAGGATTCCCTCTATGGCGAGTAGTCCCCTCCTTAGTACTCATGGTATGCCTTGTTTGCTTTTCATATGAGTGTTTGATGCTTGGAATGTGTTGATTGTCTGCCGGGAATCATCCGATACTTTAGTCCTGACCACCCAGTTGGTAGATCCCAATACTAACTCTCGCAAACCCCTTAACCGGAAATCTCTCCTCAGCAGGATGGCCACCTAAGAAAAACCTCGACCACCCTCAAGTAAATCCCTAAGGTGGAAATACTACGTCTTTCCACTCAACTCCAACGATCCGTCCACCCTCGACTTTGAGAGTCGTCCGAAGAAAACCAAGCCATGACGTCGTTTAGGAATAACGGTGTATCCGGATATATCTGCACCTATATGTTGTATCTCACCCCTGAACCCCAAACCCTCCCTTGTGCAGATGGAACCCATTGACGAAGCATGGCTAAGCGCAGGATTCCCCGTCCTCCTATGCGATTCCCTGCAGCTTTGCGGATACACCCAACCTCCCATCTACAACCTCCACAAAGGACTAGAAACCGGACTATATCTGGGACAAGTTATCATTCATCTAAAGTCTGGAGTACACGGAGAACTCATTGGTGCCACGGGTTTCCGAATGCCAACCCTAGAGATGGCCCTGCAAATGGCAGCAAGAGAAGCACTGTTCTGCATTCGGAATGTCCTTCCCGAGATGAGGCAACCCACGACCTTCTTTCTGCCCATCAAAGGAAGCATGGATTCATCCGGTCAATCCCAAGATCCTCGCTTGACCTACCCCGCCCTGCAGCTGCAAGCCCTTTATAGCTATGCTAGAAATGAGCTCCTCACCGCAGTTGTCGATGAATACCACCGCACACAGATGGAACTTCATCACGTGCAAGCTATCCTGGATCGCAAAGAAGCTCTAGAAGTCCAGCAAAGGAATCAAGCCATAATCAAGAACCTAGAACAAGCCTCTGGAAGCCGCATCCTCACCGGAAGAAAGAAGTGTGTTACCGCTCGGTAGTATCTCATAAAGTTCAAGCCACCCCAAGATATCCAAGGATTCTCCACCCACCTCCCTGAAGGCGAAGATGAAGCCAAAGAGGATTCTCCTGGATCTTCCACAAGCGGCAATTAGCCTAGCGTAGTACCGATGGATCGTAGTACCTATGTATCGCCCTAGAACCTGTTTTGTAAAACTCCAAGTGCCTTGTTTCCCCGCGGCATAGACCCGTTTAGTAACCCCCTTAGGTACCTCCACCACCGACCGGTTTGAACCTGCTTAATGTATGGATGTTATGCAAGCATGATATCCTTCTTTTCATGTTTCACCCACGACGTTGCATCAGACCAACCCAGAACGGCCCCCTTTCCAAAGGACCTTGTTACCTAGACCGCCAAAACCCCAACGACATCCTCCAACGCGTCGGTCCCGTACCCCGCTCAGAACTAACTACCCTGAAGCTAGTAGGCGCCCTTTCCGATAGACCTTCCATCTTATGGAGAAGTTCCAACGACATCGATAGAATATAACTACGACTCCAATCAAGAAAGTCGGTGACTCCACCCAGAACCCCTAGTTTTTCTCTAAGGGGGAAAGACTGCTTCTTTCCCGCCCAAAAACCATATAGACCCCTGGAATCAACCACTACTTAGCACTAAGCGAGAACCAGCCCTCAAAATCCAAATCATCGACCCTGCGAGAGGACGACAACCGACACTTCTCGAGAGTCAGAAGGACTTCGTGAAGATCCTCTGCTCCAAGGTCGACTGCCCCAGCCAACCTTCCGGTGTATCCAGTCCATGAAGAAAGAAAGGCGACCCCTAGGCAAAAGAATAAAGAAGATTCAACTCGCCGCCTCGACTCAAGAAGGAAATACCCCGTTGAAGCTAAATCTACCTAGACATGTCCTAATGGGTAAAAGACTACGTCTTTCCCATTGGTTTAAAACTAAACCACCAGATCCGAAGTCACTCAGCTCCAACCCGTTACTAACCGCGTTGGATTTCTGCAAAACCTATTAGAGCCTAATAATTTCCACCGCTGAAATTGTTAAGCGGATGTTATCACCCCAACCCTACTCCTCCAAAATCTCGGGACAAGATTATTTTAAGGGGGAAAGGTCTGTAACATCCCAATTTCAGCAACCCTGAATCAATGTCCAAAAGTCAAAAACCAGGGGGAACAAAAACTTTTTCTTGCAATGAGAACTTGTTTGTTCGCTTGAGCTCAAGCAACTGCTTGTTTATTAGTTGTGTACTCCTCATATCAACACTAGATTACAAAAACTATTTCACAAAAGAGATGTCTTGTCTCATCTTTCATATTCTCAAATGTTCTGGCATTTCAAAAACCTGAGCCAAGATGACTTTGAACCAACAAAATACTTTACTAGTTTCCTTTGACAAACTATGGAGACCTATATATTATCTCCTTATGTTTTCAAGATAGAACCATCAACTACCCTTATCTCTAGGTTTTCCAAAAGCCTTTATTAAAAACCTTTTCATCTCAAATCTTGGTAGAGATACCAAGATGGTACTTATATTACTTCAAAGCACAACCCCTTTCAACATACCCATCCTTACCTCAATCTAGGCTTGATGTTAACCCTAGTACTAGTTGGATAAGTAATAAGATGAATTGCCTTGATCTGTTGATTGCTTTGTTTGCTTAGGAACTAGAGTGAGATAATCTAGTAGCTCATCCCTTAGGACCCAATCCTTGTTTTTGATCATCAATCTAAACCAAGCACCCAAGTTTGGATCTATCCTAAGCCACTCAAGTGCCCCTCTCATCTCCTGCTCAGATCAATCCCAGGATAATCCCTCTGGATGGTTTCCAACTCAGTGGAGACCCAATCTAAGCATGAATCTTATCTACCTAGTTATTGCCTCAACATCCTCCATATGATCATGAGTTTGGAACCTAGCATCCTCTCAAAATCATCTCCCCTTGCACTCTAGTCAAAATCCCCAAATCTGCCAAAATAGCAAAGTCTGGATTTCTTATCTAGATTCAATCTTTGGAGATCTACCATTTCCATCCTATGGGAATTATTGAGAATGTACCTGAACCATATTGTAGTAAATCTTTAGTACTAACAAATCCCACTCTTACCCTTGGCTAAGCCAATTTATTTCCCACTCATCCATGATGGTTTTGTAGTCAAGATAATAATCTTTTCTGCAAATCATATCATCTTTCCTACTTTGGTAGAAGCCCACATCTATATGCCACCTCCCCTTGACCAACTCCATGTTTGGTTATGACCTACTAATCATGTAATATCAACTCCCACGTCACTTGTTTCCATTGGAGCCTTGTGCCTCCTAAACCCACATGGTTTAGGAGATACCTAATGTATCTGTTGTGGCAGCCTTATTTTCAACAAAGTTTGCCATCTCCTCTACACCACCACAAATCCAACCAATACCAACTCTCGCTACCAAGATTATATATATGACTTGGTCTATCCATCCATATATCCCTTATACCTATGTGAGCTCTGAGCTTCCAAATCCAACCCTGTTTAGGTGGCATCATAATAACCAAACCCTAGATCCTCCATGAATCTAGTTTCCACCCTTTTCATAAATTTTCTTCAAAACCAAGGTTGACCTTGATTACCACATCAAGTTTACATCATCTACCTTGGATATAAGCATCCCCAAATAATTCCCACAATTATTTGGATTATTAAACTATTTAAATTCTCGTATTTACCAATTTCTCAAAATCCTTGTCTATTAAGGAAAGTTTGTTTTTCTCCAAATCACTTTGCAAAATCAATGTATATTTGATCTCTCCATATCATATCCAATCTCTCAAACTCAAAAATAAATATTTTTGAGATCCTTTATTATTTCTTTTTGCCCTTTTTCTTAAATGGCAGAAACAAGAAATAATCCTCTAAAAATACGTTTACACCTCAATAAATCCCAATAAAATTATTCAATGTGTGTTATGGTATTTAGGACCATATCACATAAAAAACCAAGCTTGTCCAATATAAAAATATGATCTCATCTTCCATAATCTATTTTTGCACTTTTTGAAGAAGTGCATTTAAATAGTATTATAATCATTAGAAAAATCGAGATATTATTTGACCTATACAACCTACCAGTACCATTTCCACTCTTTTGTCAATGCAACATTTCCATCTTCCTTCACAAGCATCAAAGTGACCAACACTTTGCAAAACAACCAAACATAATTCAAACCAAAGCCAAACCATCTCAAATCTTGTCAAGTACTACTCCCCTAGCACCAGCACTCTCTCCCTTGGTCGACCTAGCACTATAGCATCTTGACCATTTGTCCCCTAGTGCTTGTAAGAGAGAGAGAGCATCCTATCTTGCCAAAATATTTGTAATAATGAGGCAGCAGCTAGCCCTCTCCCCTCTCCCCTCTCTGGTAGAGCTGTAGACCCCACACCACCCCCAGAACCACCTCCCTTGCCTAATGACTAGCCAGCACCCTCCTCCCAAGCTTCCCTATGCACCTAGTGCACCATGGACCATCTATCTCGGTTTATAATGCCCAAAGGCCACCCCAGCACACCTCTCGCCCTCATTTGCCCCTAGAAGCTTCCCTAGAGCTCCCCCTCTCCCTCCTTCCCCTCTCCTTTGGCCACAAGAAAAAGAAGTAGCCACTTCGTCCATGGCCTAGAGCAAGCTCTAAATCACCTTTCTCTTCCTCCCCTCCACCTGCATGCCACCTCCAGACCACCCTCTACCCATGACCTACCCTTCCCAAGCTCCCTAGCTCCTCCCTGGCCTTGCATGCTCCTGGAGAGGAAGATCTCTCCCTCTCGGCCAACACCAAAACTCGAGCAAGGCCCCCATATATGAGCCCCTCTTCCGCTGCATGTCACACCCCCGTCTTCCCCTCATCAGTCTGGTGCTAATGGTCTTCTTCTTCCTCCGTGCATGCAGCCTCTAGAGCAGCGCCGGCGAGCCCTGAGCAAGCGCCGTCGGGCTTCCCCTTGCGCGACCACCACAGCATCTAACCCAACCTTCCGCTCGTCCCCAGGGCCCTCGTTGTCAGACGCGTCACCCCCGCACCTTGCCGAAGCCCCTCCATCGCCCGGTAGGGGAGGTAGCGGATGGCCCACGACCGTCGGATCTTCCCCTAATCCGACGGCCAGCGCTAGCCCTTTGTAACACCCTCAGAATCGACCCTATGCAAGTTTCAGCGATTCCCGGCAAACCCGCATAGAAACGATTCAAAGGTGCCCACCAGGCACTTTTGTGCGGGTGGAAAACGAAGTAATAACATTACACAATAGTCCTCGATGGGACCCACAGAACAGATATATATACAGCAGCGACTCAATGAGTCAAGAATAAAGATATAATATACAAAGATCCAAATCACCTTGAAAATGATAGAGCGTTCGTGTACGGACAAGATGCAAATGGGGCTAAGAGCCCTGAAGAATAACCAATGGCGTCCATAACCCTGCCCAGGCCAAGCCGGAAGGGTAACCCTGCTAACGACGTCGAAACCTGCTAAAACAAAAGGGGTGCCGACAAAAGGGCAAAGGAAAAAGAGAGAGCGGTCAGTACTGAGGCCAGTACATGGCGAGACTAGAATTCAGCGGTCCTCGCCTACATAGGTATGGTGGACTGAGCGGCAGCGCAGCATGCACTAAACAACCTATAGAGACTCGATACAACTGTCGGCTATCAGAGAGGGATAAGAAAGGCCTATCCGGAACCAACCTGATGCTACCATCAATCAAACCCTTCCTGGTGTTTCCCCCTCGAGACCAAACGAGGAAGTCAACCGAGGAACTCACACAGTTGGCAGTTTTATTTATTCAGTTATCGTTGCAGCAATTACTAGTCAGGTGTAGATAATCATCCTGATAAAGTAAGCAGTGGGCCGTTTTAGTTAACCATTCCGTTGTAGTTGCAACACTTACTAGTCAGATACAATTAGCATGAGATATCCCAAAACCCAGCAGTTGTTGGTACTTTTATTTGGCATTCCGTTATAGTTGCAATACTTACTAGTCAGATACCATAGTAGCAAGCGACAACCCAAACAAGCAATTGTTGGAAGTTTTATTTAGCCATTCCATTATAGTGAAGCTGATTACTAGTCATTATAAAGTAAAATTTATAGCACTACTTTAGTTATAGTTGTCTATGATCGAGATACTGTGCTCCAAGTCGTCCATAACCGCGGACACGGCTTTCAGAAAGTTTTACCATGCAGGGGTGCACAAATAGCAACACACACTCGATCAACCTCGGAAAAACCAAATCAAAACCCAACGAGGCCTTCATGACAAAGCAATCACAGGATTCAGAAATATTTCAGGGGGCCACCCCATTGAGTAGACCCGCAACCAAGTTAGCGGACTCCGAGACGGACTCAAGGTTTGCGACAATGGCTGTAAACGACTGGGAACCCAAAACTGGGCTTGTCGATACCGCGAAAACACTCCGCTTACCTAAACAGTACAGTGTGCTCCTCGCACAATCGTAATAAAGCAGTAAAGCATGACATAGGTACAGGATAGTAAATAAAACCTCAAACTAGTTTGTGGCCCCAAGAAATAAGAATGAATCAAGCTCTGGCTCAGGGGGGTCCCATAATCCTCCCGGATGTGGATAGCGCGAATATTCAAGGAACAGGTATCAAGTACTCGGGGTCCTACGGGACACAAGTGGACGGTTAACAACCAAATAACATCTATTGCCCACTTGTGCCTCTGCTTACCTACTTCAAGTTTAGTTATTATACAATAATTAAAGTGAACGATAATTAAAGCCATGATCATCTCCAACATTAAACAGGCGGCAATTCTCCAACAACTGTGGTACTTGACGACACGCAACAGCACTTGAGCAAGCGACTACGATGCGCAAGTCCAGCTATCTACCAAACAACAGGTAATAGGATGTGTCCAAGGCAATATACGGCTGCAAGGGATTTCACGGGTACGGAAACTAGAGCATCGCAACACAGATAGCAATAGATCAACAGGAGGGAATAAATACTATAAAAGTAAGATAGGTAGAAAGGGGGAGGTGCTCGCCTGAAAAACATTGCCGAAGGTTCAACCGAAGATCGGGGCGAAGCTCACATCAACTCAACGGCCTTATCCGCGAAGAACCAAAACACTAGAATAAACACCGGATGCAATATTTAATACTACGGCAAAAAGATCGGGCATGATGCATGTATGATGTATGACATGGAAAAGGTGCAGTGCAATTAGGTCATATTAAGCGGAACCGGGGGTCCCGACAATTACATATATGGTTCTAGTTGTTTAGATACCCCGCAATTTAAATGTTGTCTTAACATGGCAAAAGATAGCACCGATTCGCTATACAATTTAAATGAGGCCAATATAAGACTAGATTTGCCCGCATATGGGCCCCATATTTAATTATGAGGTGAATCGGCATAAGGCCCCCAAACCACACAAATATGCATGCGAGATGAATGATTAATATGCAACAGGTTTTATATTTAGCATTTATAAAATAGGGGCTCGGGAAAAGGTTCACACATTAGGGTTCGGGAGATCTTGGGGTTCGCCGAGGGTTGGGGGTTGGTCTCAGGGTTTGACGGGATCGGCGAGGTTCGGATGCAAGATGGGGAACTTGGGTGCCAAGCGGTCGATCTTGCCGCTCTCGACGAACTTGTGCGGATCGGGTACTGGGGGTCTTGGGGTCCGTGGAGTAGATCTTGTCGCACGGGCGTCAATGCTTCCGGGAAGGAGAACTTGTCGTTCAGGGTCTCGGTGTCCAGGGTGAAGTACTCGGCGTTCCGCGGTGAAGTGCTTGACGTCATTTGGTTTCATGTCGACGGTCTTGGTGTCCTCGATGGAGAACTCGGTGTATCTGTGTCGGCGGCCTTGGCGGTTATCAGGTCCATGTCGGAGAGCTTGGTGGTCTTAGGTCCGTGTAGGGGTGCTTGATGGTCCGTGATGACGATATTTGTGTTCATGTCGAAGGACTGGGCTTTCCATGTCGGTGACCTTCGGGTTTGGTTTTGTTAATGGTGGACTTAGTTCTAGTACCAAGTACTCGTGTCCATCTTCAAGCACCGGGGATCTTGGCATGTTCGACCTTTTCGACACGGTCATCTCGTCGCTCGGGTCGTGGCACTCGCTCCGCAGCCACAACAGGGACCCTGGGCGACAGAAACTATAGACGCCTAGCAGAGACCACACGGGCACGGGGCCGCGGTGGCCGACGAGGGAGGCTAGGAAGGCGGGGTCGGTGAGCTTGGGAGGCGCATAGACGAGGGGGCGGGGCAGAGGAGAGCGGCGTTGGGTGGGCGAGGTCGACGGCAGCTGGTGGCAGCGACCGAGCTTGACGAGGCGAGGAGGGGGGCCCTTGGCGAGCCGGCGGTGATGGAGTGGAGGGCGGGGGAGCCGGTGGCCGCGGGCGGAGGGACGCGAGCGGCGGGGCGGGGAGGAACGGAGGAGGTCGGCGGTCGGTTGGAGTGGCGACGAGGATGGCTCGGGGAGGCGGCCTTCGGCGGAGCAGAGAGAGAAGGCCGGTGAGGCGGGGAGGCGACGGACGCGGGACGGTGGAGAGGGGCGAGCTCGAGGGGGAGGCCGGCGGCGGACGGGGCCAAGGCGGGGTCGGCGGAGCTCTCGGGGACGGCGAGTCGGAGGAGGGCGAGCTGGCGGCCCGACGGAGAGGAGGGCACGGCGGTGTCCCGCGGTGGCCGGAGACGGCGCAGACGAGGCCGGGCCGGGCGGCGAAGAGAGGAGCGGAGAGGAGGGAGAAGCAGCGGCGGTTGCTGCGGGACAGGGAGAGAGGGGGCGGCCCGGAGAGGAGGGCGCGGCGGCGAGGTGGTCGTCGGGGAGAGGAGAGGAGGCGGGAGGTGGGAGAGGACCAGGGAGGGGCGGTGGCTCGGTGCGGGAGCGTGAGGGAGAGAGAGGGTAGGTGGGGGGAGGACGGTGTGGGACCCGTGGGGTGGGGCGCTGGCTAGTGGGGCCCGGGGGACAGGGAGAGGAGGGGAGGGAGTGTGCGTGTGTTTGCTGTGTGTGTTTGCTGTGTGTGTGTGTCCAGGAGAGAGAGAGGGCAGGGAGTTGGGGTTAGGATTGATGAGGTGGCAAGGTGGGTGGGGATTGGGGGTCCAGGGGGTGAGGTGGACTGGGAGGTGAGGTGGAGGGCTGGGAGTGGCTGGGTAGAATAGGACTAGGTAGGAAAGATTTGGGGTAGGGTTTAAGGTGGACCGATTGTACTGGGGGTGGCCGACTGGGTCGGATCGGCCCGGTTTGGCTGCCCCCACTAAAATAATTAAACTATTTATTTATTTCAAACAGGCTTTTGCAAACCGTTGGCCGACAAAACAAAATAATCCGGAGACCCGGGTTTTGCGTTTGAACAAAGACGGGGCGTTTATAAAACAAAAACAGGTTTTTCCGAAATAGTTTTATGCAAGCCAATGCAAGATGATGACGATGCTCAAATGCAATGTGGCATGATGACATGAGCATGCGGTCATGATGATGCAATGCACAAAAACAACGCGATTTTCTAGTAGTGGTTTTGCGGGATGCCACAATTCGACACCACTAACAATGGATCTCGCCCTCGAGATCGGCCTCATGGTACCGGGAAGAAGGGCGGCGATCTGGATCTTCTCGCATCGTGTAGATCCTCGCGACACCACTAACAAGAGGTCATTGTCCGTGATCGTCGAGAGAACACTCCGGAAACAAAAGGCGAAGGCAGAGGTATCAACAAATAAAGCCACCTCTAGCTTCGATAGAAAGAGAGAACCGATGCATTCTCATCCACTTCAATGTACAAAAGCGAATAGAAAGGGTAGTCGGCATGGGGGCCAATCCATCACGCACCCAAACTATTACTCCGCACAATCGGTAGAAAAGAGTGCAACCATTCTCGGAATCAGACTGAAGATCTCGACAAACGAGGGTCGGAACAAAGGAGTGATGCAGACTCTGCATCGGATCTGGCATAGATGATGTCGTCGCGTCGGAAAACACCGGAAGGTACAACAGAAATCGTATGAAAGACACAATGATTAGGTTCCGCGATGGTTCCATTGGCATGAACAACATATGCTCAAGGTATACTCCAACTTCACCAATGCTCGTCCTTCTCATATGTTTTTCAACGATACGGATATCCAGCAAGGTACACATATAGATAAAGAGTTCAAGAACAAAAGATTGGATGAAGGGTACAACAGACAAGTTGCAGATTTGATGATCGTAGCACCGCCGTTATAAAAGGGAGAAAGCGAAACCCTAAAGGTACGACGGAAACCCAACCGCGAGAAATCCTGGACTCGAAGAGAGAGAAGAGAGCGGATTCAAAACACGCAGAGGTGAGAGGAGAGCAGCAGAGGGGTAAGGAGTAAAATCAGACCTAATCAGAACTATCCAACCGATTTTGCAAAAATAGTTTTGACACTCTACTTCGGCCGTTAGCTAGGTTATCCTACAGGCTGGACTTGTGGGGTATCGCAACTGCTGGGCTCTGATACCACTCTGTAACACCTTCAGAATCGACCCTATGCAAGTTTCAGCGATTCCCGCCAAACCCGCATAGAAACGATTCAAAGGTGCCCACCAGGCACTTTCGTGCGGGTGGAAAACGAAGTAATAACATTACACAACAGTCCTCGATGGGACCCACATAACAGATATATATACAGCAGCGACTCAATGAGTCAAGAATACAGATATAATATACAAAGATCCAAATCACCTTGAAAATGATAGAGCGTCCGTCTACGGACAAGATGCAAATGGGGCTAAGAGCCCTGAAGAATAACCAATGGCGTCCATAACCCTACCCAGGCCAAGCCGGAAGGGTAACCCTGCTAACGACGTCGAAACCTGCTAAAACAAAAGGGGTGCCGACAAAAGGGCAAAGGAAAAAGAGAGAGCGGTCAGTACTGAGGCCAGTACACGGCGAGACTAGAATTCGGCGGTCCTCGCCTACATAGGTATGGTGGACTGAGCGGCAGCGCAGCATGCACTAAACAACCTATAGAGACTCGATACAACTGTCGGCTATCAGAGAGGGATAAGAAAGGCCTATCCGGAACCAACCTGATGCTACCATCAATCAAACCCTTCCTGGTGTTTCCCCCTCGAGACCAAACGAGGAAGTCAACCGAGGAACTCACACAGTTGGCAGTTTTATTTATTCAGTTATCGTTGCAGCAATTACTAGTCAGGTGTAGATAATCATCCTGATAAAGTAAGCAGTGGGCCGTTTTAGTTAACCATTCCGTTGTAGTTGCAACACTTACTAGTCAGATACAATTAGCATGAGATATCCCAAAACCCAGCAGTTGTTGGTACTTTTATTTGGCATTCCATTATAGTTGCAATACTTACTAGTCAGATACCATAATAGCAAGAGACAACCCAAACAAGCAATTGTTGGAAGTTTTATTTAGCCATTCCATTATAGTGAAGCTGATTACTAGTCATTATAAAGTAAAATTTATAGCACTACTTTAGTTATAGTTGTCTATGATCGAGATACTGTGCTCCAAGTCGTCCATAACCGCGGACATGGCTTTCAGAAAGTTTTACCCTGCAGGGGTGCACAAATAGCAACACACACTCGATCAACCTCGGAAAAAACAAATCAAAACCCAACGAGGCCTTCATGACAAAGCAATCACAGGATTCAGAAATATTTCAGGGGGCCACCCCATTGAGTAGACCCGCAACCAAGTTAGCTGACTCCGAGACGGACTCAAGGTTTGCGACAATGGCTGTAAACGACTGGGAACCCAAAACTGGGCTTGTCGATACCGCGAAAACACTCCGCTTACCTAAACAGTACAGTGTGCTCCTCGCACAATCGTAATAAAGCAGTAAAGCATGGCATAGGTACAGGATAGTAAATAAAACCTCAAACTAGTTTGTGGCCCCAAGAAATAAGAATGAATCAAGCTCTGGCTCAGGGGGGTCCCATAATCCTCCCGGATGTGGATAGCGCGAATATTCAAGGAACAGGTATCAAGTACTCGGGATCCTACGGGACACAAGTGGACGGTTAACAACCAAATAACATCTATTGCCCACTTGTGCCTCTGCTTACCTACTTCAAGTTTAGTTATTATACAATAATTAAAGTGAACGATAATTAAAGCCATGATCATCTCCAACATTAAACAGGCGGCAATTCTCCAACAACTGTGGTACTTGACGACACGCAACAGCACTTGAGCAAGCGACTACGATGCGCAAGTCCAGCTATCTACCAAACAACAGGTAATAGGATGTGTCCAAGGCAATATACGGCTGCAAGGGATTTCACGGGTACGGAAACTAGAGCATCACAACACAGATAGCAATAGATCAACAGGAGGGAATAAATACTATAAAAGTAAGATAGGTAGAAAGGGGGAGGTGCTCGCCTGAAAAACATTGCCGAAGGTTCAACCGAAGATCGGGGCGAAGCTCACATCAACTCAACGGCCTTATCCGCGAAGAACCAAAACACTAGAATAAACACCGGATGCAATATTTAATACTACGGCAAAAGATCGGGCATGATGCATGTATGATGTATGACATGGCAAAGGTGCAGTGCAATTAGGTCATATTAAGCGGAACCGGGGGTCCCGACAATTACATATATGGTTCTAGTTGTTTAGATACCCCGCAATTTAAATGTTGTCTTAACATGGCAAAAGATAGCACCGATTTGCTATACAATTTAAATGAGGCCAATATAAGACTAGATTTGCCCGCATATGGGCCCCATATTTAATTATGAGGTGAATCGGCATAAGGCCCCCAAACCACACAAATATGCATGCGAGATGAATGATTAATATGCAACAGGTTTTATATTTAGCATTTATAAAATAGGGGCTCGGGAAAAGGTTCACACATTAGGGTTCGGGAGATCTTGGGGTTCGCCGAGGGTTGGGGGTTGGTCTCAGGGTTTGACGGGATCGGCGAGGTTCGGATGCAAGATGGGGAACTTGGGTGCCAAGCGGTCGATCTTGCCGCTCTCGACGAACTTGTGCGGATCGGGTACTGGGGGTCTTGGGGTCCGTGGAGTAGATCTTGTCGCACGGGCGTCAATGCTTCCGGGAAGGAGAACTTGTCGTCCAGGGTCTCGGTGTCCAGGGTGAAGTACTCGGCGTTCCGCGGTGAAGTGCTTGACGTCATTTGGTTTCATGTCGACGGTCTTGGTGTCCTCGATGGAGAACTCGGTGTATCCGTGTCGGCGGCCTTGGTGGTTATCAGGTCCATGTCGGAGAGCTTGGTGGTCTTAGGTCCGTGTAGGGGTGCTTGATGGTCCGTGATGACGATATTTGTGTTCATGTCGAAGGACTGGGCTTTCCATGTCGGTGACCTTCGGGTTTGGTTTTGTTAATGGTGGACTTAGTTCTAGTACCAAGTACTCGTGTCCATCTTCAAGCACCGGGGATCTTGGCATGTTCGACCTTTTCGACACGGTCATCTCGTCGCTCGGGTCGTGGCACTCGCTCCGCAGCCACAACAGGGACCCTGGGCGACAGAAACTATAGACGCCTAGCAGAGACCACACGGGCACGGGGCCGCGTTGGCCGACGAGGGAGGCTAGGAAGTCGGGGTCGGTGAGCTTGGGAGGCGCACAGACGAGGGGGCGGGGCAGAGGAGAGCGGCGTTGGGTGGGCGAGGTCGACGGCAGCTGGTGGCAGCGACCGAGCTTGACGAGGCGAGGAGGGGGGCCCTTGGCGAGCCGGCGGTGATGGAGTGGAGGGCGGGGGAGCCGGTGGCCGCGGGCGGAGGGACGCGAGCGGCGGGGCGGGGAGGAACGGAGGAGGTCGGCGGTCGGTTGGAGTGGCGACGAGGATGGCTCGGGGAGGCGGCCTTCGGCGGAGCAGAGAGAGAAGGCCGGTGAGGCGGGGAGGCGACGGACGCGGGACGGTGGAGAGGGGCGAGCTCGAGGGGGAGGCCGGCGGCGGACGGGGCCAAGGCGGGGTCGGCGGAGCTCTCGGGGACGGCGAGTCGGAGGAGGGCGAGCTGGCGGCCCGACGGAGAGGAGGGCACGGCGGTGTCCCGCGGTGGCCGGAGACGGCGCAGACGAGGCCGGGCCGGGCGGCGAAGAGAGGAGCGGAGAGGAGGGAGAAGCAGCGGCGGTTGCTGCGGGACAGGGAGAGAGGGGGCGGCCCGGAGAGGAGGGCGCGGCGGCGAGGTGGTCGTCGGGGAGAGGAGAGGAGGCGGGAGGTGGGAGAGGACCAGGGAGGGGCGGTGGCTCGGTGCGGGAGCGTGAGGGAGAGAGAGGGTAGGTGGGGGGAGGACGGTGTGGGACCCGTGGTGTGGGGCGCTGGCTAGTGGGGCCCGGGGGACAGGGAGAGGAGGGGAGGGAGTGTGCGTGTGTTTGCTGTGTGTGTTTGCTGTGTGTGTGTGTCCAGGAGAGAGAGAGGGCAGGGAGTTGGGGTTAGGATTGATGAGGTGGCAAGGTGGGTGGGGATTGGGGGTCCAGGGGGTGAGGTGGACTGGGAGGTGAGGTGGAGGGCTGGGAGTGGCTGGGTAGAATAGGACTAGGTAGGAAAGATTTGGGGTAGGGTTTAAGGTGGACCGATTGTACTGGGGGTGGCCGACTGGGTCGGATCGGCCCGGTTTGGCTGCCCCCACTAAAATAATTAAACTATTTATTTATTTCAAACAGGCTTTTGCAAACCGTTGGCCGACAAAACAAAATAATCCGGAGACCCGGGTTTTGCGTTTGAACAAAGACGGGGCGTTTATAAAACAAAAACAGGTTTTTCCGAAATAGTTTTATGCAAGCCAATGCAAGATGATGACGATGCTCAAATGCAATGTGGCATGATGACATGAGCATGCGGTCATGATGATGCAATGCACAAAAACAACGCGATTTTCTAGTAGTGGTTTTGCGGGATGCCACAATTCGACACCACTAACAATGGATCTCGCCCTCGAGATCGGCCTCATGGTACCGGGAAGAAGGGCGGCGATCTGGATCTTCTCGCATCGTGTAGATCCTCGCGACACCACTAACAAGAGGTCATTGTCCGTGATCGTCGAGAGAACACTCCGGAAACAAAAGGCGAAGGCAGAGGTATCAACAAATAAAGCCACCTCTAGCTTCGATAGAAAGAGAGAACCGATGCATTCTCATCCACTTCAATGTACAAAAGCGAATAGAAAGGGTAGTCGGCATGGGGGCCAATCCATCACGCACCCAAACTATTACTCCGCACAATCGGTAGAAAAGAGTGCAACCATTCTCGGAATCAGACTGAAGATCTCGACAAACGAGGGTCGGAACAAAGGAGTGATGCAGACTCTGCATCGGATCTGGCATAGATGATGTCGTCGCGTCGGAAAACACCGGAAGGTACAACAGAAATCGTATGAAAGACACAATGATTAGGTTCCGCGATGGTTCCATTGGCATGAACAACATATGCTCAAGGTATACTCCAACTTCACCAATGCTCGTCCTTCTCATATGTTTTTCAACGATACGGATATCCAGCAAGGTACACATATAGATAAAGAGTTCAAGAACAAAAGATTGGATGAAGGGTACAACAGACAAGTTGCAGATTTGATGATCGTAGCACCGCCGTTATAAAAGGGAGAAAGCGAAACCCTAAAGGTACGACGGAAACCCAACCGCGAGAAATCCTGGACTCGAAGAGAGAGAAGAGAGCGGATTCAAAACACGCAGAGGTGAGAGGAGAGCAGCAGAGGGGTAAGGAGTAAAATCAGACCTAATCAGAACTATCCAACCGATTTTGCAAAAATAGTTTTGACACTCTACTTCGGCCGTTAGCTAGGTTATCCTACAGGCTGGACTTGTGGGGTATCGCAACTGCTGGGCTCTGATACCAAATCTGTAACACCTTCAGAATCGACCCTATGCAAGTTTCAGCGATTCCCGCCAAACCCGCATAGAAACGATTCAAAGGTGCCCACCAGGCACTTTCGTGCGGGTGGAAAACGAAGTAATAACATTACACAACAGTCCTCGATGGGACCCACATAACAGATATATATACAGCAGCGACTCAATGAGTCAAGAATACAGATATAATATACAAAGATCCAAATCACCTTGAAAATGATAGAGCGTCCGTCTACGGACAAGATGCAAATGGGGCTAAGAGCCCTGAAGAATAACCAATGGCGTCCATAACCCTACCCAGGCCAAGCCGGAAGGGTAACCCTGCTAACGACGTCGAAACCTGCTAAAACAAAAGGGGTGCCGACAAAAGGGCAAAGGAAAAAGAGAGAGCGGTCAGTACTGAGGCCAGTACACGGCGAGACTAGAATTCGGCGGTCCTCGCCTACATAGGTATGGTGGACTGAGCGGCAGCGCAGCATGCACTAAACAACCTATAGAGACTCGATACAACTGTCGGCTATCAGAGAGGGATAAGAAGGGCCTATCCGGAACCAACCTGATGCTACCATCAATCAAACCCTTACTGGTGTTTCCCCCTCGAGACCAAACGAGGAAGTCAACCGAGGAACTCACACAGTTGGCAGTTTTATTTATTCAGTTATCGTTGCAGCAATTACTAGTCAGGTGTAGATAATCATCCTGATAAAGTAAGCAGTGGGCCGTTTTAGTTAACCATTCCGTTGTAGTTGCAACACTTACTAGTCAGATACAATTAGCATGAGATATCCCAAAACCCAGCAGTTGTTGGTACTTTTATTTGGCATTCCATTATAGTTGCAATACTTACTAGTCAGATACCATAATAGCAAGAGACAACCCAAACAAGCAATTGTTGGAAGTTTTATTTAGCCATTCCATTATAGTGAAGCTGATTACTAGTCATTATAAAGTCAAATTTATAGCACTACTTTAGTTATAGTTGTCTATGATCGAGATACTGTGCTCCAAGTCGTCCATAACCGCGGACACGGCTTTCAGAAAGTTTTACCCTGCAGGGGTGCACAAATAGCAACACACACTCGATCAACCTCGGAAAAACCAAATCAAAACCCAACGAGGCCTTCACGACAAAGCAATCATAGGATTCAGAAATATTTCAGGGGGCCACCCCATTGAGTAGACCCGCAACGAAGTTAGCTGACTCCGAGACAGACTCAAGGTTTGCGACAATGGCTGTAAACGACCGGGAACCCAAAACTGGGCTTGTCGATACCGCGAAAACACTCCGCTTACCTAAACAGTACAGCGTGCTCCTCGCAGAATCGTAATAAAGCAGTAAAGCATGGCATAGGTACAGGATAGTAAATAAAACCTCAAACTAGTTTGTGGCCCCAAGAAATAAGAATGAATCAAGCTCTGGCGCAGGGGGGTCCCATAATCCTCCCGGATGTGGATAGCGCGAATATTCAAGGAACAGGTATCAAGTACTCGGGGTCCTACGGGACACAAGTGGACGGTTAACAACCAAATAAAATCTATTGCCCACCTGTGCCTCTGCTTACCTACTTATAATTAAAGTGAACGATAATTAAAGCCATGATCATCTCCAACATTAAACAGGCGGCAATTCTCCAACAACTCTGGTACTTGACGACACGCAACAGCACTTGAGCAAGCGACTACGACGCGCAAGTCCAGCTATCTACCAAACAACAGGTAATAGGATGTGTCCAAGGCAATATACGGCTGCAAGGGATTTCACGGGTACGGAAACTAGAGCATCGCAACACAGATAGCAATAGATCAACAGGAGGGAATAAATACTATAAAAGTAAGATAGGTAGAAAGGGGGAGGTGCTCGCCTGAAAAACATTGCCGAAGGTTCAACCGAAGATCGGGGCGAAGCTCACATCAACTCAACGGCCTTATCCGCGAAGAACCAAAACACTAGAATAAACACCGGATGCAATATTTAATACTACGGCAAAATATCGGGCATGATGCATGTATGATGTATGACATGGCAAAGGTGCAGTGCAATTAGGTCATATTAAGCGGAACCGGGGGTCCCGACAATTACATATATGGTTCTAGTTGTTTAGATACCCCGCAATTTAAATGTTGTCTTAACATGGAAAAAGATAGCACCGGTTCGCTATACAATTTAAATGAGGCCAATATAAGACTAGATTTGCCCGCATATGGGCCCCATATTTAATTATGAGGTGAATCGGCATAAGGCCCCCAAACCACACAAATATGCATGCGAGATGAATGATTAATATGCAACAGGTTTTATATTTAGCGTTTATAAAATAGGGGCTCGGGAAAAGGTTCACACATTAGGGTTCGGGAGATCTTGGGGTTCGCCGAAGGTTCGGGGTTGGTCTCAGGGTTTGACGGGATCGGCGAGGTTCGGATGCAAGATGGGGAACTTGGGTGCCAAGCGGTCGATCTTGCCGCTCTCGACGAACTTGAGCGGATCGGGTACTGGGGGTCTTGGGGTCCGTGGAGTAGATCTTGTCGCACGGGCGTCAATGCTTCCGGGAAGGAGAACTTGTCGTCCAGGGTCTCGGTGTCCGGGGTGAAGTACTCGGCGTTCCGCGGCGAAGTGCTTGACATCATTTGGTTTCATGTCGACGGTCTTGGTGTCCTCGATGGAGAACTCGGTGTATCCATGTCGGCGGCCTTAGCGGTTATCAGGTCCATGTCGGAGAGCTTGGTGGTCTTAGGTCCGTTTAGGGGTGCTTGATGGTCCGTGACGACGATATTTGTGTTCATGTCGAAGGACTAGGCTTTCCATGTCGGCGACCTTCGGGTTTGGTTTTGTTAATGGTGGACTTAGTTCTAGTACCAAGTACTCGTGTCCATCTTCAAGCATCGGGGATCTTGGCATGTTCGACCTTTTCGACACGGTCATCTCGTCGCTCGGGTCGTGGCACTCGCTCCGCAGCCACAACAGGGACCCTGGGCGACAGAAACTGTAGACGCCTAGCAGAGACCACACGGGCAGGGGGCCGCGGTGGCCGACGAGGGAGGCGAGGAAGGCGGGGTCGGTGAGCTTGGGAGGCGCACAGACGAGGGGGCGGGGCAGAGGAGAGCGGCGTTGGGTGGGCGAGGTCGATGGCTGGTGGCGGCGACCGAGCTTGACGAGGCGAGGAGGGGGGCCCTTGGCGAGCCGGCGGTGATGGAGTGGAGGGCGTTGGTGCCGGTGGCCGCGGGCGGAGGGACGCGAGCGGCAGGGCGGGGAGGAACGGAGGAGGGCGGCGGTCGGTTGGAGTGGCGACGAGGATGGCTCGGGGAGGCGGCCTTCAGCGGAGCAGAGAGAGAAGGCCGGCGAGGCGGGGAGGCGACGGACGCGGGCCGGTGGAGAGGGGCAAGCTCGAGGGGGAGGCCGGTGGCGGACGGGGCCAAGGCGGGGTCGGCGGAGCTCGCGGGGACGGCGAGCCGGAGGAGGGCGAGCTGGCGGCCCGACGGAGAGGAGGGCACGGCGGTGTCCCGCGGTGGCCGGAGACGGCGCACACGAGGCCTGGCCGGGCGGCGAAGCGAGGAGCGGAGAGGAGGGAGAAGCGGAGGCGGTTGCTGCGGGACAGGGAGAGAGGGGGCGGCCCGGAGAGGAGGGCGCGGCGGCGAGGTGGTCGTCGGGGAGAGGAGAGGAGGCGGGAGGTGGGAGAGGACCAGGGAGGGGCGGTGGCTCGGTGCGGGAGCGTGAGGGAGAGAGAGGGTAGGTGGGGGGAGGACGGTGTGGGACCCGTGGGGTGGGGCGCTGGCTAGTGGGGCCCGGGGGACAGGGAGAGGAGGGGAGGGAGTGTGCGTGTGTTTGCTGTGTGTGTGTCCAGGAGAGAGAGAGGGAAGGGAGTTGGGGTTAGGATTGATGAGGTGGAAAGGTGGGTGGGGATTGGGGGTCCAGGGGGTGAGGTGGACTGGGAGGTGAGGTGGAGGGCTGGGAGTGGCTGGGTAGAATAGGACTAGGTAGGAAAGATTTGGGGTAGGGTTTAAGGTGGACCGATTGTACTGGGGGTGGCCGACTGGGTCGGATCGGCCCGGTTTGGCTGCCCCCACAAAAATAATTAAACTATTTATTTATTTCAAACAGGCTTTTGCAAACCGTTGGCCGACAAAACAAAATAATCCGGAGACCCGGGTTTTGCGTTTGAACAAAGACGGGGCGTTTATAAAACAAAAACAGGTTTTTCCGAAATAGTTTTATGCAAGCCAATGCAAGATGATGACGATGCTCAAATGCAATGTGGCATGATGACATGAGCATGCGGTCATGATGATGCAATGCACAAAAACAACGCGATTTTCTAGTAGTGGTTTTGCGGGATGCCACACCCTTACCCCTTCGCGGGCGGGCGACCAAGGTGGGCCGCCACTGCTCCCCGCATGCCCACTGGAGAAAGGAACCGGCTCGTCTCCCCCTATCCTCTTTATTTTTCTTTAAAACAAATCCGAGATCTGTTATTGGCAGTTTTGGATTAATTCGAAATAAAAATGTAAAACTCTTCAAAATATCTAGATCTAAAATTCCTCACGTGCCTGGATGTTTTCCCCAACATGCAGACCAGGATTTACACAAAAATATTGTCTAAAATAAAAATGATAAATCCACTATCAAGAGATAACAATTTCACTAATAAAATCATCTAGAAAGTTTTGTAACTCCAAATGACCTAAGTCTAATTGGTGATGAAAGGTACTGACCCTCCCTTTCATGTCCCACTGGACCAACCTATTTAGCTTCCTAGTTTACCCCTGGTGAAAATAATAAAAACAAGCCTTTTCTACCTTCAATAAATTTCCTAGGTTAAACCAACTCAGGTTTTGACCTAATTACAACTCCCAAAGATCACACATAACCATATCCTCCTAAATCCAATAGCTCATAAATTTTGGTGAATTAAACTCTTCTGTCCATGGTTTATTCACTAATAAAAACATTACAGTAGCTCTGCAAATCCAAACAGGTCGATTCTAATTTCTACAGAAAGGTATTATCAGTACCTAACATGTTTCACTGTAATCAAATAAAAATCTTATGTAGAATAAATCTGATGAAAAAGACAAATCTTGTCCAGTATTGCCTTTGGGAATTTCTCAAGGGCATTCTGATAATTGATTTGAGGTGATTCCAACTCCTCTTGAATCAGTCCATAAAATACTACCTTTTCACCCAAGGAAATATTCTTTTGAACTCCAGAGAATTTCTGGTGAATTATTTCCTTTAACTAGAGTTTTATCCATTATAAAATCCATTATAAATCAAGGGAAATTGATAAAATAGTGAAACCACTTTTGTTGGTTTCATTTTATCAATAACTATCTGATGGTATCATCTTTATACAATGGTATCATACCAGATCAAGTCCTTGATCAAAAACCCCTCTCTTAGGTAGTTACAAAACTAGAAATCAAAAGGGATCCTTTTCTTATGCCTCCAAATCTTCTTCCAATCCAACCAAATCAAACCTCCAACATCCTACTGATGTTTATCATGTAATTACCTTTTGCTTGATGTATGGTTTGATGCTTGTATGTTTGTATTGATTGGTGTATTGTTTGCTTGCATGTATTCCCGATAACAGCGATAGTTGCGACTGTGTGACACCGAGAAGAAGGAAGCATCGGGGTTATCTTATCATTGTTATTATTGGTTATCTGGTTATCTAACGCCATCAAGGGACTTCTCGCTGGTCACAGGCAAGCCACCATTCCTGAACTCCTGTATTTACCTAGTCCCGTTTATCGGTTGTTTTATATCTCGTTTATAAATTGCATGATTAAAGGCATGTTTTGTATTCAAATAAACAGATGTGAGTAACTTGGCTCCTCCAAGTTATGAATGAGTGCCCCTTGGACACCTACCCTATTTACACCTACTTGTACCCCTTAGAATGAGGCTAAGATGATTAGCATCTTCCCTCTTGGAACCCACTGATTTTCAACAATAAAACTATTTTGGGTTATACCCTACTGCAAAGTTTTCAAAATAAAACCCTTGGAAAGAGACATCCTTTCCAAGTGAAAGTTTTACTAAAAGAAGATATGAGGTGGATGAAGAGAAAGTTAAGTAAGATAAAGGAAGGGATGTTCTAAGCCAATATCCGAAACAATTTATCTGTGCAACCACATTACCCCAAACGCTGGGGCTTAGCTCTTAGATTGTGATCTTTAGCCGAGGTTTCTCTTACTCGCTAAAGTGGAGCAATCCCCTGAAATCCGGGCTACTTGTAGGGTAAGGGACTGGTGCAACAATTGGGTCTCTCGCGGACGGTAAGCTTTTAGGTAGTACGGATGGAAGATTGTCACTATTGCTACCGGTCAGGCTTCAGTCTGGAGGTAGGGGTCAGTACGGGAGGAAGGACCAGGGTCGTCGTACCCCATACTCGTACTGGAGAGATAAACCCAAAAGGAAAATCCGTCGTTGCTAGGGATGGACAAATGAAAAGTGTAAGTTTGATTATCTGAGCCCCTGTCTACAGTATGTAGAAGGCCATGGTTTTATCCCGGCAGATGTATTGATTCTTGTGGGTAAAGTGCACAAACTCTACAGAGTGTAATCTATTCGAATAGCCGTGTCCACGGACAAGGACGGTTGGAATGGCAAGTGCTAGGAGGACCCTTCGGATAAGTTGAGATGAACTAAAGAAAGTGACTTAGTCACGAGAAAAGATAAAGAATAAGTTGGTTTTGACCAAAGATGGTGGATAAGGTTCTAGCACGAGTTTTACAACAAAAATTTTTCTAAATGTTTTTAACAAGGATGTGGAGAAGTCCAGATTTTCAAAAAGGAGGGTGTTTCCAAAAAATCTTTTGCAACAAAGATGTAGAGATGCCCATGTTAGGTTTTAAAAAGAAACTTTAGTGTAGAGCTACCTCGCCACAGCCAAATATGCATTATCTTTGTTACCTTGTCCCGGTGGTTTGCGAGTACATTCAAAGTACTCACCAGCATTGCCCCTGGCTATTTACTTGGCCAGATTACAGATGTTTAAAAGGTTCGAAGGTGCTGACGTCTATACGAGCTATGCCGTCTTCCCAGTCAGTTGCCTGTAGGTTAAGGCATGGGATCTGCGCTGAAGACTTCCGCTACTTGTATTGTAATCGCCATAATGGCCATATTGTAAGTTTGTACACGATATCGTATGGATGATGTAATGATACTAGTCGGTTATGCTCTCGGCTCACTGATCATGGGAACGTGGATTGCATGCATAACGGGTATTCTCGGACCATAAATCTGGGGTGCCACACCTACAGGAAACACAGTGCTCTGATACCATCTGTAAGACCCCACCTTTATAAGTTAAAGGTCCCTATGATTGCAATGCTAGTCCCTGGATCAAATGCTAGCATCCATATTTTAAGATGAAGTACACAGATACAAAGGTCTTTATTGCATCGTCATTCTAGAGATAAACATAGTCTTTTAAAACTCCACAGCCAAAGGCTAGTACAAGAGTTCATAACATAAGTAAAATAAAGTAAAGTCTTCATCTTCATGTGCCACGGGCAAGCATGTTGAGTGTAGACTCATAACCCTAATCCTCACCAAAGTAACCTGCAACATCATAAGTTACAGCCATAGTGGGTCAATACATTTGGAATTGTATTGGCAAGTGATACCATAGTCGAATAGTAGTTTCTAAAATCTATATGAATTTGGCTAAGTGTAGTTTAGGCTTGCTTTGCTCAAAATAGGTTTTTCCTATCAGTTGAAAACACTAAGTTTTTGTTTGACAAAAAAAACTCCGAAGGAACCACCAATAGACATTGAGGAACCTTTAACCCTTTTGTTCAACCACAAGTTTTTAACTTAGAAATTGGGATGAGCAGATCCTTGATAGCTTCAATGTCTTGATTCTCAAATTGTCTGTTGCCGGGGACACGGCTAAGTACTTAGATTTTTCCTTCTCGGGAGGTGGTGCACTTTCCCCACAAGACACGACATGCATCGAGACGAGATCTTTTAGAAGCCTTCCCTTAGACCAAATGGACGCATTCCATCTTATCACCCTACCACCATTTGTCCATCTGGCTAAGTTATTGCAACCTATATGATCAAGGCAGAGCCCATATGTCATGTGGTTGCACTAGAAGCTTCTAAACACTAAGTATCTCAAATCCCTTTGTTCTTGGGTGGCTTTCCACAAGTGTGATACACAAGGTTCACCAGTTCACTAGCCTTGTGTAACCACTCAACATAACCCATTCTCACTATTCCACCCAGGTGATTCATTCACTTAGTTGTTTTACTAAGAAAAACATAAGTCAAAAGACTTAGTAAATTTCTATAGCATGTGTATAAAATCCACCCTTGTTTGATACTAGCTAGGATAGGCATGATATCAACAAGTATTTTAACTTAGAGAATAATTCTACCAAGACTACAACTACTAGGATTTCCCAAGGCATGGCATATATATATTTAGCAAAAAGATGATGCAAGCCCTATACAAAATATAACTAGTGGATAGTCCAAATAATGGGACAAATAGATGAAGCACTAGCACCAAAATCTACACATAAAATAATAGAACCAAATTTACATTCCAATATTCAAGCAAAAATATTATGAATGCATGCAAATGCCATGTGATGATTTTTCTAACTAAACAAGACAATTCAAACAGTACTGAAAACAAGACCAACTATTTATAGTATAAATAAACTCAAATTGGCCTTAAAAACATTTTCTAAATAATTTATATAGTCAAAATAAGCCTATATTTGTCTCTGCATAAAATTCCATTTTTACAAAAGCAAAATAGAAAATTAAGCCCACAATATTGTAGGATTTATTTTTGTGAATCCAATGATGTCTTATTTGCATTTTTTGGATAAACAAAACAAAAGATATGAATTTTACAAGTTTGAATCTCTAATAGATACAAAATCAGATTTTATATCGAAACCCTAGCCACGTGGCTGTGTCTAATTGGCTGATAACGTAGGATCTAAGTGATACTGTAGGATCTAAGTGATACTATAGGATCTAAGATTTTTTGGTTGGATCGATCATCCAGAGCCGTAGGATCTAAATGATACTGTGCGGCTCAGATCTAAAGAAAACGTTTCGTTAAGTGATCTATTGTGGCCACTGGATCTAGATCTGACGGTTGCGAAGCAAGCGACCATAGCCTGGAGGCGCGGAGGCGGCGCGCTGCCAGTGAAGTTCCGGCGGCTACAAAGGGGGCTGAGGTTTCAGGAGATGCTTACAGACTCGCGAGGTCACGCTGCTTCTCAACGTCTCGCTGAGGGGGATGGGGGCGTGCTGTGGTGGCCGGAGGAGCTCTTTGGAAAGCTTGCAGGCGTCGGGCACGGCTTGATGGAGACGGCGGCGATGCTCTAGGCCTCCCTAGGACAAATAAACCGCATCAGCGGCTGCGCAAAGACGCGGCGCAAACGGGCGTTTGATCTAGAAGTCAAGAGGCGCTCAATTTCTTACCGAATTTCTCGCTGGAGATGAGAGGGGCGTCGGGCACTTGCGTTGGTTGATGAATACGTCGACCTAGGTCACGAGCAGACAAAATAGAGGCATGAGATGAAGCACATGAGAAAGGGGACTATGACAGTATGCAACAGAGGGCAAGGGGCGGCTGGGGTTAGTCAGAATAGCTTACCGGAGCGGGTCGGGCAGCGCGTTGCAAGGAGAAATTCTGGCAGCCTGGTGGCGGAGAGGGGTTGCTATGTTGGGGGAAATGGTCGTGGGGAGTAGGGGTTTAAGTAGGCAGAGGCTCAGTGAGAAACGCTTGCAGAATCAAGGGCATTTACGCCGCGCCATCAGCGGAGCAACGACAGCGGCGACGAGGTCTGCGGGGCGTGATTTGGGAAAGATGGTGACATGCCGTGCGAGGCTAGCGTGTCAGCTACTTCGGGTAGGGCTGCGCGCGTGAGAGAGAGAGAGAGGAGAGGGGGAGATGGCCGCGTGGGTTTCGTGGGCTGCTTCTGTTGCTGGGCTAAAATGGTGGCGCCGACCGTTTTCTATTTCCTTTCCCTTTTTCTTTTTCTATTTTGATTTTTCAGGAACCAAATTCAAACCAAATCAAATGGGTTTGAATTCAAGTCACTCCTAGATTTTTGTAGTGCAAACCTGGCACTCATTTGTACACAAAACACAAGTGATCAAACAAATGCACTTTGATACTTTGAAAAATAAAAATAAACCATGCCTTATTTTCATATAGATAATAGGCATAGAATGGTTTTTATTTGGAATTTTGTTTGGAAAATTTTGTGCAAACCAAGAATGCTATGAATGCATGAATGATATGATAGCTTTTGTAATTCATAATTTTTGGGATGTTAAATTAGGATTAAAACCCTTTTAGGAAGATCTGTAGGTTGGATAGTGACTATAGAAGCCATCTTACCTAAACCAAATATTCTTATGAATTGTGATGAGTATCCACTGGAGGATAACTTTGTCACAAGATGCTAAAGTAATTCTTTCTTAGGAGTAGTTATCTATCTTCTCTTAGCAAAGTGCTATTTAGTGTCTTCCAAAAGAGATATAACCACCAAGATACTTTAGGAAAGCCAATTGATCATAGTAGAGTTGGATCAAGTCTAGTATGTCGATTGGAGTAGTTTAAATAGTGTATCTAATTATAGAATTCAAGTAAGGAAGTAAACATTTTATTGTTAATTGGTAACAATACACCACATAATGAAGACCATTAGAACATTGATGGTTGTAATGGGAAGTAAATCATGTGGGATTAACTTGAGAATTCTACGTGAAGGAGTGAAATTATGTAAAGATCAATGATAGTAAATTGAGAATTAAAGTCATCATGGTGAGATTAGCTTTTAAATCATGATGAATAGGTAAAACATAATGAGATCATGGTGAGATTAGCTCCGAAAGCATGATGTGTCACATCCCAAGATTTTCCAAATCTTGTTATGTGAAAAATAAATGAATGAAATAAAGCTTTGTTGATTTTCAGGGCCAGAAGAAACTTCTTGAAATCCAATGAGAATCTTCAAACCTATTTTGAACAAATAAATCCTAAAGGGATTAAAAAAAACTTAATAAAAAGAAAATAAAAATATTTTATTACTATTTTGAAAATCTTTTTATAAAAGGATTTGGTTCTCAAAATGAAAAGAAATATTTTAAATAAGGATTATTTTATAAAGCCAAATTAAACCTTGGCCAAAACTTTAAAATAAAACATTTTGTTTTGATAAAAATAGTAAAGGTTTATTTAAATAAAGTAATAAGGATTTAATATCCAAGTTTTTATTAATAAAGGTTTTATTATTTCTAAACCATAAAAACTTGCTTATTTGTTTAAAAGAAGTTTTCCAAATATTTTATATTCTCAAAGAAAACCTACTGAAGTGTTTTGATTTTATTTTAGATTCCAAAATAAAGAATTTAAATAAACAAATCCTATTTGAATTATTAACTAAGGTCCATTTTATTTAATTATTAATGGACCCTAAAGCAAAAATGTTATTTTGTTTTAAACAAGCTTTCCAAGTATTCTTTACTTTCAATTAATACCTACTGATTTGGTTTTGAAAGTATTTGGATTTCAAAAGAAGATTTTATTAAATACATCAAACCCTATTTGATTAAATAATTAAAGATCCATTTTATTTAATTAATGAATGGATCCTAAAAATGAATAAGAGTATTATTTTTATTATGGAATTTTGGATTATGCTACTGAACAGAACCAAGTTCAAAAGTTGTGAAGTGTGGTGTTTGTTTGAATTGATTTGGTTGATTGGATTGTTTGTTTGAAATTCAAATCAGTAAATAGAAATGGAAAAAGATAAATCAATCAGACAGAAAAAAATAAGAACAAGTCGACCCAGCCCAACTCAGCCCAACAACCCAGCAGCCCAGCTCTTCCCCCCCCCCCCCCCCCGAACCATTTTCTCTTCACCGCAGAAGCAACCCGCGAGGACACTGACAAGTGGACCCCTCCCCCTCACCTCCTTTCTCGCTGGCAAGCAGACCCCACATCCCCAGCCATCGTCTTCAACGACACCCCGTCGCCCTGCCGTTGCAGTGAGATTACTCTGGCGTTGATTACGCATGAAGGAGGCTTTGATTCCTCGCAATAACCATGCCCCTTTAAACGCCAGTGACTCCTCTCCACTTCCCCTCTATTTCCCCATCTCAACACGCCCCCAGGCCGCGGAATTTTGCCCTACACTCCCTCTGCTCCGACGACGCTCCGGTGAAAATTCCGACGACCCAACGCCGCCCCTTGCCTCGTCGACCTCGCACACATACTCCACGCATCCAGGCGCATCTCCCCGTGCCATTCATTCATCCGCGAGTGCCCTGTAACCTCGGCTTCGTCGACACTAAGCGTGCGCCGCCGTCTGCCATTACTCCGTCAAGCACCCCAGGTGAACTCTGACCGCCCTAAGATCTCTCAAGGATGCACGCATCTTCCCCAGGTCATTCCGCGTCTAACCATGCCTCCACTTTGTCTTAGCCCAGTCCTAAACAACGCCAGCAGCGACGCCTGAACGCATCTGACGCCAGGAGCAACTCCGACGAGCCATTACTCTCACCTCCGTGCGCCCCTTCGCCAGCCAGTGCCTCCTTGAGCTTCCCAGGCATCTGCGAACACGGTGAGCACATTATTTTCCTCCCTCGCTTCCTGTAGCATCGACCCCGCCGTCGTCTGACCGTCGCCGCCGCGCGCAGCTGTCAAGCGTCGCCCGTCCTTGGCCTAGTTGCTTTGAACGGTAGGATGAGAAACATCTGGCTAGGATTAGATCTGATCGAAACGGTACGCGTCCATTTGTGCCGCACGTTTCCAGTTAGATCCAACGCACCCCGTAGCCGATCCAAGCGAACCGTTATTGCCCAATCAGGGACAGCCACGTGGCCAGTTTCTGTTTAAAATAGAATTTGAAATCAGATTGAGATGCCATTTTGAAACCTTTGTAACTTTCAAACCACACGTCCAAATTTTGCAAACTTTATATCGTTGAATTCAGGAGAACAAACCCTAGCCAACCATGCCCTTAGTTTAGCAAATAGTATCTGTTAGCTTGTTTGAATTTGAAGAAACATTTGTATGCTTGTTAAGAATGTAAAAATTGTTTAAAAATGAATTTGGGGTTAATATCTTTTGCAATTGGATTGCTTTGAACCTACTGACCATAGGAAACACTTTGTGGATTCAAAAATGTATTTGGTAAAACAAAATAATGATTCTTTGATTTAAAACCATTTATAGTCAAATAGAAATGTGGTTTACTTATTAAAAAAATGGTTTTTGAAGAAAACCTTTGGAAAATGTTTTGTTTTAAACTCTCTGACCCTAAAAACAAGATTTTGTGGTTTGAAAATATATTTGGTGAACCCTATAGATTAATTCCTTAGTAAAAATATTTTTACACCACATAAAATGATACTTTGTTTTGAAAATGGTTTTTTAAGTGAAACCTTTTGCAAATGACTTTGCCACTTTACAAAATGACCATTAGGTGTTTTCAAATGTTTATGACCCATTAGGAACCACTTTTTCAAAATTAAACAAAGCTTGGCATGCTTGCATGCATTACTTTGACTTTGTCATTTTATGTGTTGATTTGCTTGATTGGTAGATTGAGTATGTGCCTTGCTTCGTTGATTTGTAGTGACTTGAAGAGTGTAATTGTTGCAAGGACAAGGAGTGAACCCATAATCTACCAAAAAGGCAAGTGATGCTTCATACTTTCTATCCCATTACTTTCACTATGCATTAGTGATTTTGCTAAGTAAAACTTGCATGGATTTTGCTAAGTATAAACCTTGCTATAGGAATACCTAGTAGATGAATCCTTAGTAGGATTTTCCTAAGTTAAGATTCCTACTACTATCAAGCTTAGCCTAGCTAATAGAAAACATGGGTGGAATATATATTCACACTATGGAAAAATATACTAAGTCTGAGGACTTGTGTTTTTGTTTAATAAAACAACTAAGTTAATGAATCACCTGGGTGGAATGGTAATTGCTTGGTGGTTTTGGTTGAGTGGTTACACAAGACCAGGGGACTGGTGAACCTTGTGTATCTCACTTGTGGATGGCCACCCAGGAACAAAGAGATTTGAGATGTCAAATGTTGAGAAGCTTCAAGTGCAACCACTTGGCAATATGGGCTCTGCCATGATCATATAGGTTGCAAGAACTTAGCCATATGGACAGTTGGTGGTAGTGTTTGATAGGTTGGAGAGCGTCCATTTTGGTCTAAGGGAAAGCTTCTGAAAGATCTTGTCTTGGGAAACCAAGTCTTGTGGGGAAGGTGCACCACCTCTGCAGAGTGTAATCTAAGTACTTAGCCATGTCCCTGGTAAAGGATAATTTGAGCATCAAGACATGGAAGCAATCAAGAATCTCATCATTCAAATTTCTAAGTTAATACTTGTGGTTTGAACAAGGTTTGTTTGAAATCTTCAATCTTTGATTGAGAGATGCCTTGGTTAAAGGATCTTCAATCTTTGATTGAAAAAAAAATGATTTTGTCAAGCTAAAACTTAGTATTTTCAAAATGATAAGGAAAATCTATTTTGAGCAATGCAAGCCTCAACTCCACTTAGCCAAATGCATATAGATGATAGACTCCACTATACTACCATAGTATCACTTGCCAATACAATTCAAATGTATTGACCCTTGTGGCTGTAACTTGTGATGTTGCATGTTGATTGATTTTTAGTGAAGATTGTTTGATTAGGATTACAAAGTCTACAACCAACATCTGCCTGTGGAACTTTGAAGATGAAGGACCCATGACTATAGTTATTCCGCTGCAATGTAATGTAATAGCCAAATGAGCTATGTATGATGTAATAAAATTATGTTTTTCCTGGTTATAAAGTTATATTATGACCTTTGTTTCTTGATATTACATCTATACTGTGGATGCTAGCTATTGATCCAGGGACTAGCATTGTAAACACAGGGGGCTCTATCTTATTAAAGATTGCAACCTCTACAGATGGTATCAGAGCATTGTGTTGCCTGTAGGATTTGTAAACCTAGGATTGGACAAAAAATTAGGAGTTATACTTGTTCCAAAAACTTATTTACAAAATCTTGTAAACTCTTTCCTCAACCATTTTTGTTTTCAACTCTACATCTCTTCTACTTCAACTTGATGGAAAAACCTACCCCATGGCCAAGACTACACCATGTGCAAAGGACTACTTCAACTTCTTCAACTCTAATGACTTCAACATGTTCAGCATATTCACCAAGGAATTCCAACTTTGGATATCACTAAGGACTACAAGTGAGACAAGGAAATCTTACTCAAGATTTAGAGACTAAGGGAATGCAAAAGTTAGAAGAACCCTTATCACCTTTGAAGTTTTGTGAACAAAGTTTTTATCCCAAGAAACCATGATCTCAAGTAAGAAGAAGCAACCAAAGAAGGATGGAAAGATCACAAGTGAACCATATAGATGGACCACCATATTTTAGTTAAGTCAAACACACCAACTTATGTGGTGTAACAAAAATATTGTGTTGCCTAAGTATGTGCTTGAACTTTGTGGTTTGAGTGAAATGTTTGTTTGTGAATGCTTGCACATTGTTTGTGTGAATTGTGATGTGTGTGATTAGAAATATTTCCTTAGAAATTTTGTTGCCTATTCTAATCCCAATCCAACCCAAACAGATGACTACTTCAAGAGACTCCAACATCAAGGTTGATGACAACAACAACAACCAAGAGGACAACATGAGAGAACTTATAGCAACCCAAAACCAGTTGAGCCAAGAGACAACTCAGCTTTTAGCCAACAACAATGGATTAGACCCAGCCATACAAGGGATTTTGAAACTTCAATCCCAATTGCTGCAAGGATTAGTTACTCAAATGATCAACATGAGAGAAAACTTTTCCCAAGGATCTAATGACAACAAGGATGACAAGGATATTATTCTAGAGAGAACCCAAGCTTGCATTATCTATGAAGTCAAGGATCATGCACCCAAGGAACATGAAGATCAATGCCCCAAGAAGAGAGAAAGATCTCCCACTCATGAAGAACATGAACTAGAAGAACTCCTAGCTTTGGAGAGACCCAAAAAGAAGAAGAAGAAATGCCCCAACACTAGCAAGAAGGATATTACACAAGTGCAATGTTTCAAATGCAAAGAGATGGGACACTATGCCAATGAGTGCCCAGAAAAGAAGAAGAACCAAGGAAACAAACAAGAGGCAATAATATCAAAGAAAAAGAAAGATATCAGCCAAGTGATATGTTTCAAATGCAAGGAACTAGGACACTATGTAAACAATTGTCCGGAAAGGATGAGGAACAAGTCAAACCATCCCATGAAGGATCTCAACCTTGTCACATGTTTCAAGTGTGAAAACAAAGGACACTATGCAGATGTTTGCCCAGAGAAGATTTCCCCAGGATCCCAAGCAAACCAAAGATGTAATTTAGTTTGAAAATTTTTAAGGGTGGTAGTACCCTAGTTGTTTTGAGCCTACTTGTAACCCTAACCTTCCCAAATCTCGGGATGAGATTTATTTTAAGGGTGGTAGCCTGTCATATCCCAAGATTTTCCAAATCTTGTTATGTGAAAAATAAATGAATGAAATAAAGCTTTGTTGATTTTCAGGGCCAGAAGAAACTTCTTGAAATCCAATGAGAATCTTCAAACCTATTTTGAACAAATAAATCCTAAAGGGATTAAAAAAAATTTAATAAAAAGAAAATAAAAATATTTTATTACTATTTTGAAAATCTTTTTATAAAAGGATTTGGTTCTCAAAATGAAAAGAAATATTTTAAATAAAGATTATTTTATAAAGCCAAATTAAACCTTGGCCAAAACTTTAAAATAAAACATTTTGTTTTGATAAAAATAGTAAAGGTTTATTTAAATAAAGTAATAAGGATTTAATATCCAAGTTTTTATTAATAAAGGTTTTATTATTTCTAAACCATAAAAACTTGTTTATTTGTTTAAAAGAAGTTCTCCAAATATTTTATATTCTCAAAGAAAACCTACTGAAGTGTTTTGATTTTATTTTAGATTCCAAAATAAAGAATTTAAATAAACAAATCCTATTTGAATTATTAACTAAGGTCCATTTTATTTAATTATTAATGGACCCTAAAGCAAAAATGTTATTTTGTTTTAAACAAGCTTTCCAAGTATTCTTTACTTTCAATTAATACCTACTGATTTGGTTTTGAAAGTATTTGGATTTCAAAAGAAGATTTTATTAAATAAATCAAACCCTATTTGATTAAATAATTAAAGATCCATTTTATTTAATTAATGAATGGATCCTAAAAATGAATAAAAATATTATTTTTATTATGGAATTTTGGATTATGCTACTGAACAGAACCAAGTTCAAAAGTTGTGAAGTGTGGTGTTTGTTTGAATTGATTTGGTTGATTGGATTGTTTGTTTGAAATTCAAATCAGTAAATAGAAATGGAAAAAGATAAATCAATCAGACAGAAAAAAATAAGAACAAGTCGACCCAGCCCAACTCAGCCCAACAGCCCAGCAGCCCAGCTCTTCCCCCCCCCCCCGAACCATTTTCTCTACACCGCAGAAGCAACACGCGAGGACGCTGACAAGTGGACCCCTCCCCCTCACCTCCTTTCTCGCTGGCAAGCAGACCCCACATCCCCAGCCATCGTCTTCAACGAGACCCCGTCGCCCTGCCGTTGCAGTGAGATTACTCCGGCGTTGATTACGAATGAAGGAGGCTTTGATTCCTCGCAATAACCATGCCCCTTTAAACGCCAGTGACTCCTCTCCACTTCCCCTCTGTTTCCCCATCTCAACACGCCCCCAGGCCGCGGAATTTTGCCCTACACTCCCTCTGCTCCGACGACGCTCCGGTAAAAATTCTGACGACCCAACGCCGCCCCTTGCCTCGTCGACCTCGCACACATACTCCACGCATCCAGGAGCATCTCCCCGTGCCATTCATTCATCCGCGAGTGCCCTGTAACCTCGGCTTCGTCGACACTAAGCGTGCGTCGCCGTCTGCCATTACTCCGTCAAGCACCCCAGGTGAACTCCGACCGCCCTAAGCTCTCTCAAGGATGCACGCATCTTCTCCAGGTCATTCCGCGTCTATCCATGCCTCCACTTTGTCTTAGCCCAGTCCTAAACAACGCCAGCAGCGACGCCTGAACGCATCCGACGCCAGGAGCAACTCCGGCGAGCCATTACTCTCACCTCCGTGCGCCCCTTCGCCAGCCAGTGCCTCCTTGAGCTTCCCCAGGCGTCTGTGAACACGGTGAGCACATTCTTTTCCTCCCTCGCTTCCTGTAGCATCGACCTCGCCGTCGTCTGACCGTCGTCGCCGCGCGCAGCTGTCAAGCGCCGCCCGTCCTTGGCCTAGTTGCTTTGAACCGTAGGATGAGAAACATCTGGCTAGGATTAGATCTGATCGAAACGGTACGCGTCCATCTGTGCCGCACGTTTCCAGTTAGATCCAACGCACCCCGTAGCCGATCCAAGCGAACCGTTATTGCCCAATCAGGGACAGCCACGTGGCCAGTTTCTGTTTAAAATAGAATTTGAAATCAGATTGAGATGCCATTTTGAAACCTTTGTAACTTTCAAACCACACGTCCAAATTTTGCAAACTTTATATCGTTGAATTCAGGAGAACAAACCCTAGCCAACCATGCCCTTAGTTTAGCAAATAGTATCTGTTAGCTTGTTTGAATTTGCAGAAACATTTGTATGCTTGTTAAGAATGTAAAAATTGTTTAAAAATGAATTTGGGGTTAAAATCTTTTGCAATTGGATTGCTTTGAACCTACTGACCATAGGAAACACTTTTTGGATTCAAAAATGTATTTGGTAAAACAAAATAATGATTCTTTGATTTAAAACCATTTCTAGTCAAATAGAAATGGGGTTTACTTATTAAAAAAATGGTTTTGGAAGAAAACCTTTGGAAAATGTTTTGTTTTAAACTCTCTGACCCTAAAAACAAGATTTTGTGGTTTGAAAATATATTTGGTGAACCCTATAGATTAATGCCTTAGTAAAAATATTTTTACACCACATAAAATGATACTTTGTTTTGAAAATGGTTTTTGAAGTGAAACCTTTTGCAAATGACTTTGCCACTTTACAAAATAACCATTAGGTGTTTTCAAATGTTTATGACCCATTAGGAACCACTTTTTCAAAATTAAACAAAGCTTGGCATGCTTGCATGCATTACTTTGACTTTGTCATTTTATGTGTTGATTTGCTTGATTGGTAGATTGAGTATGTGCCTTGCTTGGTTGATTTGTAGTGACTTGAAGAGTTTAATTGTTTCAAGGACAAGGAGTGAACCCATAATCTACCAAAAAGGCAAGTGATGCTTCATACTTTCTATCCCATTGCTTTCACTATGCATTAGTGATTTTGCTAAGTAAAACTTGCATGGATTTTGCTAAGTATAAACCTTGCTATAGGAATACCTAGTAGATGAATCCTTAGTAGGATTTTCCTAAGTTAAGATTCCTACTACTATCAAGCTTAGCCTAGCTAATAGAAAACATGGGTGGAATATATATTCACACTATGGAAAAATATACTAAGTCTGAGGACTTGTGTTTTTGTTTAATAAAACAACTAAGTTAATGAATAACCTGGGTGGAATGGTAATTGCTTGGTGGTTTTGGTTGAGTGGTTACACAAGGCCAGGGGACTGGTGAACCTTGTGTATCTCACTTGTGGATGGCCACCCAGGAACAAAGAGATTTGAGATGTCAAATGTTGAGAAGCTTCAAGTGCAACCACTTGGCAATATGGGCTCTGCCATGATCATATAGGTTGCAAGAACTTAGCCATATGGACAGTTGGTGGTAGTGTTTGATAGGTTGGAGCGCGTCCATTTTGGTCTAAGGGAAAGCTTCTGAAAGATCTTGTCTTGGGAAACCATGTCTTGTGGGGAAAGTGCACCACCTCTGCAGAGTGTAAAATCTAAGTACTTAGCCATGTCCCTGGTAAAGGACAATTTGAGCATCAAGACATGGAAGCAATCAAGAATCTCATCATTCAAATTTCTAAGTTAAAACTTGTGGTTTGAACAAGGGTTGTTTGAAATCTTCAATCTTTGATTGAGAGATGCCTTGGTTAAAGGATCTGCAATCTTTGATTGAAAAAAATGATTTTGTCAAGTTAAAACTTAGTATTTTCAAAATGATAAGGAAAATCTATTTTGAGCAATGCAAGCCTCAACTCCACTTAGCCAAATGCATATAGATGATAGACTCCACTATACTACCATAGTATCACTTGCCAATACAATTCAAATGTATTGACCCTTGTGGCTGTAACTTGTGATGTTGCAGGTTGATTGATTTTTAGTGAAGATTGTTTGATTAGGATTACAAAGTCTACAACCAAGATCTGCCTGTGGCACTTTGAAGATGAAGGACCCATGACTATAGTTATTTCGCTGCAATGTAATGTAATAGCCAAATGAGCTATGTATGATGTAATAAAATTATGTTTTTCCTGGTTATAAAGTTATATTATGACCTTTGTTTCTTGATATTACATCTATACTGTGGATGCTAGCTATTGATCCAGGGACTAGCATTGTAAACACAGGGGGCTCTATCTTATTAAAGATTGCTACCTCTACATGATGAGAGTATAAACATGATAAGTAATTAGTGAATCATCTTGTAGTAGAAGTAAGAAAATCGTATGGTAGAACTATCATAGAAGTCATAGGTGCTAGAAAATTCTAATAGTCTCTGGTCTCAGTTAGTATAGAATCTGATTAGTCTTTTTGAGAAATCATGTGAGGTTAGTTACTAAATAAGAAAGGTTGGTTATAGTTAATCATTCCAAAAGTGAGACAAAAGGTTAGTCAAAACCAAATTAAGTGCACTTTTCTTAAATATCCTGTTGCAATTGAGCAATTGGGTAAATACTGAGACAAAGCATAGTTTGAACCTAAGTGCTAAGTATCAAAATGTAAATCTATACGAGGAGGTGTCATATAATACACAACTAAGCCTGAATGGTAGAGATGCAATACTCAACTACTATTTTCCGGGCTTAGAATATTGTGTGTTATATGTACCACATTTGGATTTGTTGGTTTTTTCTTGGATCTTTTTGATTGACTAGATATGTACATGAAGTTTGACTTGGTGTGCAAATGCATGTTGCAACATCCAGTTACTACTTGATGTTATAGACCTAGATAAAAAAAGGAATTCGTGTAAGGAAGTGACGAGTTCCAAAGATCAAGATGAAGGCTTACATGAAGAATGAAGCAAAGTATAAGAAGTATCAACACAATTTGAAGGATGGATCAAGTTCAGATCTTACTAGCCAGCAATAAGAAGGAAGATTAGTGTAGAAGATGTGTGGAGCAACAAGAAGTGATGAAATTAATTACACCCAAAATACGTAGTGTTGCTAAGAAGTTAATGAAGTAGTTGTACCAAGTTCATGGAAGTATCATGAATAAGTGCAAAGAATTTTTGGAACCAAAGTGGTATTCAAGATCTGACAATTTAGAGAGATGCCAGTAGTATGTCAAAAACCGTAGGGTAATTCATACATCCTAGGATGGTTCGCAGCTGGTATTTGGTCAGTAGCTGGTATTTGGTCAGCTAATATTCCATAAAGAGCATAAAACTTGGCCTAAGTTAAGTAAGGCATAAAGGAGTATGCAAATTAAAGCGACCGTCTTTCGAGACACTTCGCGAAAACATACCTACCAAAAAAAGAATGTCCAAACATCTAGGAAGACAAATAATGTTGGAAGATTCATTCCGGAGATCCACAATTGTGTGGATATACCGTAAGTTCTTTCATGAAACCTTAAATAGGTTAAGTATAAGCTGAACAGAGACCATAAAGACAATGTTTATTGTATATGTAGTTTAGAGACCATTAGGATGTTCGAGATATGCCCAACAGGCAATAATAAAGTGGTTATTATCATATCTTCATGCTTATGATAAATGTTTACATACCATGCTATAATTGTATTAACCGGAAAAATTAATACTTGTGTGATTTGTAAACATAAAAGAGTCCCTAGTAAAGCCTCTTGTTAAACTAGCTTGTTGGTTAATATATGATCATGGTTTCCTGATCATGAACATAGAGATGTTATTAACAACAGGGTCATATCATTAGGAGAATGATATGATGGACATACTCCTATAGTTCAGCATAGCATAAATATCAAGTCATTTAATATAGTTCATTTGCCATAAGATTTCTGATACATAGTAACCTAATTCCTTCGACCATGAGATCATGCTAATCACCATCACCGGAAGGATGCTTTGATGACATCAAACACCACACTGTAACTAGGTGGCTATAAAGGTGGCATTGAGTGTTCGGAAAGTATGTGTTGAGGTACATGGATCAAGAGTGCGATTTGTCCAACCATATGACTGTAGATATATTCTGGGCCCTCTCGGTGGAATGTCATCCAATTAGCTTGCAAGCATGTGAATGGCTCAGAAGTGATCACATATCACGAGAACGAGAAAAGGATAGTTATTGGTAACGAGGTTGAACTAGGTATGCAGAGATACCGACAATCAGACCTCGGATAAGTAAAATATCGTGAGACAAAGGGAAATTGGTTCCGTATGTAAATGGTTCATTCGATTGCAAATTAATTGTAGAAATATGTGGGAGCCATATGAATTTCCAGATTCCTCTATTGGTTATTGATCGGAGAAGAGTCTCAATCATGTCTGCATAATTCACGAACCGTAGGGAGACACACTTAAGGATCCGATGTTATGGAATGTGAGTAAAGAGACCTAATGTTGTTCGGAGTCTCGGATGGGATCCGGGATTTCATGAGGAGATCCGTAATGGTCCAGAGAATAAGATTCATATAAGGAGAGTCCAATTTCGGAGTTCGGTAATGATCCCGGTGTTTTCACCGGAATGTTTTAGAAGGGTCTAGAAGGTTAATCTATCCGGAAGGGGAAGGGTACATCGATGTGTCATGAAAAATTTTAATGGTTGCATCATGTCCTAGGTCACTTGGCTGGACACTTGGAAGAGAGAAATCAAACTCTAATTTGAGAGTCAAAAAGGCAGTTTGAAAAAGTCAGATCCCAACTTTGTTTCCGAGTTAGGGAGGGTTTCCACCTGTGTTGCGAACACCCTTGTACGCCCCCACCTATATAAGGAGGGGTGGGGGCGCACCCCAAGGTATCCCCCTTGCCCTAGGCGCCCGAGAAACCCTAGGTTGGCCGTCGCCCCCCTCTCTAGTTGCGACCAATCTAGATCTACCTCTAAACCTCGGCCCTCTAAACCCTAGATCGTAGAGGCTCCCTCTACACCACCATACTCACTCCGGCTTAGGCGAAGCCCTGCGGGATCTCCCTATACTTGCGACACCACGTCGTCGTGCTGCCGGAATCGCGAGAAGAGAGCTACAACCTCCGCTGCCTGCTGGAATAAGGGAGAGGAAGGTTTTCATCGAGTACCGTACGTGTGACCGACTATGGGAGCGCTGCCGGAACGCGGCATCGGAAGGATATTCTATGCGATCTTGAGATCGGCAAGTGAACGACTACATCACCCACGAGAATCTGCTCTCGTTAACCGCTTTGGATCTTCGAGGGTTAGTACTCTATCAACTTGTTGCACCGATCTAGTATATAGATCTTGGCTTGATCATAGATTAGACCTTGATTGTGTGTTCATGCGGTTGTTTTCCATGGTACAAACCCCTACATTGCTATCAGAGCCATGTCTATATGTAGATCTGTTGCGCGAGTAGAACACAATAGTCATTGTGGGCATTGATGCTTTTGTTGTCGATTGCTTCTTGTGTACTTTGCATCTTGCAGGATGGTGGGATGAAGCGGCCCGGGCTAACCTTACGTGACATCGTTCATGAGACTTGCTCGACGCTTGATACGCAACTTTTATTGCATAAGTGGCTCTGCGGGTGCCTGTTTCTCCCAACATAGTGAAGATTCAATTTACAGCGGGTGATTGACAATACTAGTATCAACGTTGTGATTCTTGTTCATAAGTTAGAATGACACTTATTGAAAGCCCCAAACCACGTAAAACATGCAAAGAAAATTAGAGGCGTCTAACTTTGTTTTGCAGGGGTGTGCTGTGATGTGATATGGACATGATTGTGATTATATATGATGTATCCAATGTTACTTATTGTAAGTCGGCAACCGGCAGGAGCCATATGGTTGTCTTTTAATTCCGTCTAGACCTGCGTGTCTATTATTCAAAGTAGTTGTAATAGTTGATGCTGGTGGACGACAACCATGGAGCGGCGCCATTGACCTTGACGCCACGCCGGTGATGATGGAGATCGTGTTCGTGCTTGAAGATGGAGATCGGAAGCACAAGAAGAAAGGCCATATCATATCACATATTTTGAATTGCATGTGATGTTAATCCTTTTATGCATCTTGTATTGCTTAGATCGCGACGGTAGCATTATAAGATGATCCCTCTCACAAAATATCAAGTTATAAAGTGTTTGTCCTTAGTAGGCACCATTACCAAAGCTCGTTGTTTTGAAGCACCACGTGATGATCGGGTGTGTTAGATTTTGCGAGTGTATACAACGGGAGCAAGCTAGATTTTCTCATGCGGAAGCTAAGGTTACATCTTGACGGGCCTAGCATGTACAGACATGGTCTCGGAACACGGAATACCGAAAGGTAAATAATGAGTCATATAGATGATATGATGAACATGATGATTGTTCGCCTTTGAAACTACATCATGTCATGTGATGATCAGACTTGGTGTAGTGGATTTGGTTCATGTAATCACAAAAACAATGTGAGGGATATTGTTTTGAGTGGGAGTTCAACAGCAATATGATTAAAAGTTGAACACTATTTATCATAAATTAAATCAAAGTGAATTTGCATAGTTGTTGTAGTCATTGGCATCCGTTTACCACCTTGCGCTTAGTTATAATTGAGATAATAGAACTATAGAATTCTGGTTAGTTACTTTACGAACTGGTATCGTATTGTTTGAAGTTTTAATCTAACATTTAAAAGTCCTATTGCAAACTTTTAGTAAGTTCCGGTCTCCTGAAGTTTAATAATTGGTATTAAATCAAGAGTAAAAATTCTAGTGTTAGTATATAAGTATCATGTTTACCTCCATGATTCTTGATATTCAAAAGATTGTTTTAATATCAAGGTTATCTAGGAAAATCATATGTGGAAGATATTGCGATATATGAAATGATTTTTTGATTATAACATGATAGAGTATAATATGGAAAATTTTATGTTCTCATATTTGATGGGAATTTTCAAAAGGTTGGAGACGCTAGTCGTCCTAATCCTCCAAAAGGTTTTGGAGAATAACGTTATACTCGCGATTCAGCGTTATAAGCTAAAGAAGATTGATCATGAATAATTCCATGATAAGGATGAATATTTGATGTAGGTAAAATGTTTACTACACCAAGAGATTACTAAAGAATGGAATTTAAAAGAACACCAAACATTTGATGATGGTGATCTACTTCAAAGTGCAAGTCCAAAGACATTGGTATTTAACTATACATGCTTTGGACTATGTGTCATGTGTATGGCTCCACTATTGATGTTAATAGATTCTTTCAAACAGAAAAGGAAATACTGAAAGAGAATCTCATAAATATATGGCAGAAAAGAAAAGACCGAAATTGTTCAACTTAGGTATATAGAGGATATACGTGTTATGGTTGTATTCTTTGCTTGTTAAATAATGTGGTTCTTAAGTATTAGATACTGAATTTGTTGGTGTGAATCGTCATATGAATCGACACATTTAATGAACTACAATGGCCTAAGTAACCAGCAAAAGAATATGTGATGATGTTCATCTTGAAAAAATAAAGGGTTGTTTTGTTGCTCGTTAATATCAAAGCTTGCCTTCAAGATTTGTTTTATCAGGTATTATAAGAATAAAAGGGTTGTTCAAATAATTCCATAATCCATAAAAGATGGATGATTTACAAATCTCGTTGGATAAATCACATCCATAAAACCAGTGCTAAAAATGTTGAAAGACAATTGATTGAAAGATCACTTAAGAAGTGACATTGCCGTTTAAATTATATTGAAAAGAAAACATGAAGAAACTCCATGTGGATGGAATTTTTGAGTCTTTTGATTTTTGATCAAATGACGCTTGTGAAACTTTCCTAGAGATAATTAAAACTCCATTCATAGGCCAAAAGGGAACAAATGACTAGATTATTGGAATTTGTATATATTTGATGTATGAAGTCCATTACGTATAGTCAAGAGCGATGGATTTCAACTTCATGTGCTTTCTCCGAATGAGTGAATATATGAATATTTACTTAATGAGGATGAAGTGTGAAACATTTGAAAAGTTCAAAAACTTTCAAGATGAAGTGCAAAATCAATGTAACAAGAAAATAAAGAATTTATGATAGGATCATAAAGGAAGATATTTGAGTTACAAGTTTAGCATAACACCTAAGATTTGAGGAATCATTCCATGGATTTGCGTTTCTCGAAACACCATAAGAGTATGGAATAATCAAGATATGAAATGAAACCTTGTTTGACATGGTAAGATCAAAGGTGTAATTCATAAACTGCCATTATATTTTAAATATTAAAAGCTTTAAAGACTACCGGATTTCCACTAAAAAGAGCTCCATCATGATCTGTTGAAATGACACCATATAAAGTTATGGTTTGGGATAGAACCCAAGTTGTCCTTTCTTAAAAATTAGTATGCTATGCATAAGTGAGATGTTTACAACCAAAGTCGGATGAACATGTATTTGTATGTTATTTCGAATAACCGTTGAGTATTCCTCCATAATACCAAAGACAAAAATGTTTGTCGCTTGGAACGTCAAGTTTCTTTCAGAAGGAATTTTTCGTGCAAAGTTAATTGGGAGGACAATAGAACTTTGATAAGGTTAAATGAACCTTAGATATATGTGCAAAGTTGCACAGCACCGAAAAGGGTTCCGGAGGCATCAACAATGCTCATGACTCACGTGCCTCAAAGGTTGTGGTTACGGAGGTCTAAGTTCCTATTAAACCAAGTAGGTCGGGTAAACAATCAAATACCAAGATTTGAGGGTTGAATCATTATTTGACAATAATGAACGGACTACATGCAAAGAAGCAATGATGGGACCTGACTCTGTCAAATGGCTTGAAGCCATACAATCCGTGATAGTTCAACACACGATAAATCAAGCTTTGAACTTGAAAGACCCTCTGGAAAGGTGTAAGACCTTACAGTCGTGTTTGGATCTATAAAGAAATAGACATGTATGTTTCGCATCTATGAAATATTCGACATGTTGGTAAAGACTTCACAACAATGCTCAAAGGTTGACTATGACTAGATTTGATGTTTCATAGCGATATTTAGTCTAGACGGATTAATGTAGCAACCACTACATATATTGGTATATGATGGTTGAATAAACAAAACAAAGTTCTTATAATAGAATTGTTACCTAGGACGTGTGCATAACACGATCCAAAGGGTTTTGTTAATTCAAAGGATGCTAAAAGTGTATGCAAACTTCAATGGTTGAAGTGAGCATCGCGGAGTTGGAATCTTCACCATTATGAAACTGTTAAAAGAGTTTAAATTCATCAGAGACGATGAAGATGCTTGCATTTGCAAGAAATTAAGTGGGAGCGCTAAAACATATTTCTAATACATTATGTGGAAGACCTATTGTTGATTATAAATGATGTATCTTTTATTAACACATGTTAAGAATTTCATCTCGATGAAAGACTTAGGAAAAAGCCGAATATTTGGCATAAATATCTATATAGATAGATTGAGACGCTAATATGGTTGTGTCAAATATACATAGATGAGATATTGAATGAGTTCAATATGGAAATGACAAGAAAGGTTCTCGCCACACATAAAGGATTAAATCAAAATTGAAGTGTATCGACACTTGGTAAGTGAAACAAAGATTCAAGTATAATTGATATTTTATGTATGAAATCACAAAGAGTATTTATATCAATCATACTGTGATATGTACAAATCCAGATAAGTCCTATGCTCTAAATGTTATGAGCATATACTAGAATGATTCATAAGATGATCATTGGACGATAGTAAGGATATTCTTATGATATTTTGGAAGAACTAAGAATATATTATTTTTGTAGATGTGACAAATAGATGATTAGTTTATTGTAAAAGTACTACATTGATACTAGTTTTGTCACAAAGTACAAATTAAGTTTATCTCAATCTAAACTAAGGGTGGCACAATATGATGGAAAATAAGTTCCATAATGGATTTGGATGAGTTCCAAAGTGAAGACATTGTGACAGATACTACAACAAAAGGCTAAGTATATGACTGCTATTATAGCAGCAAAAGAGGGCATTTGTGTCAAATAATTTGTTATCAAACTAGGTGTCGTTCACAGCGGGATAGTGCTATGAATACATATTGTACGACAATATTATCAACATGTTTTAACCCCAAGGAACTAAAGGTCTCACCAAAGGACCAAATTTATACTAATGATATGATGGACATACTCCTACAGTTAAGCATAGCATAAAGATCAAGTCATTTAATATAGTTCATTTGCTATAAGCTTTCTGATACATAGTAACCTAATTCCTTCGACCATGAGAGCATGCTAATCACCATCACCGAAAGGATGCTTTGATGACATCAAACACCACACCGTAACTGGGTGGCTATAAAGGTGACATTGAATGTTCGGAAAGTATGTGTTGCGGCACATGGATCAAGAGTGGGATTTGTCCATCCATATGACGGTAGATATATTCTGGGCCTTCTCAGTGGAATGTCATCCAATTAGCTTGCAAGCATGTGAATGGCTCACAAGGTATCACATATCACGGGAACGAGAAAAGGATACTTATTGGTAACGAGGTTGAACTAGGTATGCAGAGATACCGACGATCAGACCTTGGATAAGTAAAATATCACGAGACAAAGGGAAATTGGTTCCGTATGTAAATGGTTCATTTGATCACAAAGTAATTGTAGAAATATGTGGGAGCCATATGAATTTCCAGATTCCTCTATTGTTTATTGATCAAAGAAGAGTCTCGATCATGTCTGCATAATTCACGAACCGTAGGGAGACACACTTAAGGATCCAATGTTGTTTAGTAGATATGGAATATGAGTAAAGAGACCAAATGTTGTTCGGAGTCTCGGATGAGATCCGGGATATCACGAGGAGATCCGGAATGGTCCGGAGAATAAGATTCATATAAGGAAAGTCCAATTTCAGAGTTCGGGAATGATCCCGGTGTTTTCACCGGAATGTTCTAGAAGGGTCTAGAAGGTTCACCGATCCAGAAGGGGAAGGGTACATGTATGTTTCATGAGAAAGTGTAATGGTTGCATCATGTCCTAGGTCACTTGGCTGGAAACTTGGAAGAGAGAAATCAAACTCTAATTTGAAAGTCAAAAAGGCAGTTTGAAAAACTCAAATCCCAACATGGTTTCCGAGTTAGGGAGGGTTTCTAAGTTAGGGAGGGTTTCCACCTGTGTTTGGAACACCCTTGTACGCCCCCACCTATATAAGGAGGGGTGGGAGCGCACCCCGAGGTATACCCCTTGCCCTAGGCGCCCAAGAAACCCTAGTTTGGCCACCGCCCCCCTCTCTAGTTGCGACCAATCTAGATCTACCTCTAAACATCGGCCCTCTAAACCCTAGATCGTCGGGGCTCCCTCTACTCCACCATACTCGCTCCGGCTTAGACGAAGCCCTGCGGGATCTCCCCTCTACCTCCGACACCATGCCTTCGTGCTGCCGGAGTCGCGAGGAGAGAGCTACAACCTCCGCTGCCTGCTAGAACAAGGGAGAGGAAGGTCTTCATCGAGTACCGTACGTGTGACCGACTGCGGGAGCGCTGCCGGAACGCGGCACCGGAAGGATTGTCTATGCAATCTTGAGATCGTCAAGTGAACGACTACATCACCCACGAGAATCTGCTCTCGTCAACCGCTTTGGTTCTTCAAGGGTTAGTACTCTATCAACTTGTTGCACCGATCTAGTATATAGATCTTGGCTTGATCATAGATTAGACCTTTATTGTGTGTTCATGTGGTAGAGAATTTTTGTTTTCCATGCTACAAACCCCTAGATAGGAAACCCTAAGGGGGAGAGTAAATAATAGAAATGGAAGTATTGTATCTGACTTTCCAAGTTAAGGTTGGAGAAGAAGTACTAGATTGTGAGAACATTAAGCCTTATTTTCATAAGGTTAAAAGAAGTCATTATTGTAAAAGAACTTTTAGAAGTATGTGTGGATGAAAGATCAAAGTTTATTTCAAGAAAGTAGTGCTTAGACCTGAAGGTAATTAATAGATGAAGTTGAAGAAGTACTTAAGGTAATAAAGATTATCTAAAAGCTTGATAAGGTAAAAGCTTGAAGGTGGTAGAATAGATTAATCCTAACAAACTAATTCTAGAGGAAACAACTCTTAAATGATCATTAAGAAGGAATAAAACACATCCAATTGGACATGTGTAGTAAAATAAGAAATTCCGATAGGAATGGATTAAATGTGTTCAACACCAATCTTCGGAAAGACTCTAAATATAAACCATTCGAAGACAAACAAAATATAGTCTTTTGGCCACAACTATTGTCCAACAAAATTTAAAAACCCTGTTGTAGTAAGACTCCCTAGACCTTACATAATATAGTAAAGAAGATCGATGATCAAGTAAAGGAGTTGGATTAGGATACCTAATCAGGGTAAGGAACTAAAGAAGAGACCCCAAATTAAGGAGTTTATAATAAGGACATATCCTTGAAGGAGGATAGTAAAAGTAACTTTGGAGTATTAAAGACAACAAGTTGGATATTGCTAGGAATCATAAGAATTCAAGGAAAAGATATGGATATGGGATACTACAATTATTCCCATTAAGGTAACCATGGAGCTGAGACGTATTGTAACCAATACAGGACAATTCCTCATTCCGAAACGTGAGAGTATACGAACTTCGAGGACAAAGTTTATTTTAAGGGGGAGAGTCTATAACATCCCATCATTAGATCTTCGAAATAAGCTAAACTCAGATGTGTGTATTGCATTCATGCATAGAAAATTCGAATAATTTTGCACTTTTAAATAAAAAATTGTCAAAGTGATTGAAGCTTCTCTTAACTTGATGGAATTGAAGTAGATCATCAAGTTGATTGCGATAAGTATCAATATGATCTTTGCTAAAACCTTATTTTTAGGGAAAGATGATTTGATCTAAGGTAGATCTAAGGGTAGATCAAATGTAATAAAACTAAACCACAATAATTGCTTAATGATTAATATTATATCCTTAAGTGATCATCCCATATTCATCCTTAAGTGATCTAAGGGTTAGTCACGCTTGCTGCGGCGCCGTAGATTGTCGCCGGCGACCATCCACTAGCGGTGGAGGCAGTGTTGTCGTCATCATGACGTCACGCCTAAGCCAGCCTTGACCGGTTCAACCTGTTTGACTAGTCCACTACTCGCGTGGCAGATGACGTAGCGACTAGCCCACTAGTCAGTGACTAGGGTAAGTTTAGCCTCGGCATAAAAAGTTAGTGTCTATTTAGTAAATAGATTAAACATTATAAGTTCAAATATAAATATTTTCCAGAAATTAATAAAATGATTAAATCTTGTTAAATCACTAACTTTTTTTTTACAATTCAAAAAAATATGTTTAATATATGAAAATGTTTTAAAAAGTAAAATCTACAATCTAAATTTATTATCATACATTGTTGTAATAATTAAGACTAATCTAAATGTTTTTATTATTATCATAACAATCTAAATGTTTAAATAATTATTATATAATAAAGGTTTTATAATTAATAAAACTTAGATAATTCATAATTTAATAATAGTAAATGATAAAAATATAAATAATATACCAAATTTTTTAGAAAAGTAAGAACTATAATTTAATACTATAATCATGTATTATTATTTCACTAATTAAATATCTATTATTTATTAAGTGTTTATAAAGTAATAAATCTTATAAAAATCATATCTTTTTATTTATAAATCACAAAAATAAATGTAATATACCAAAATGATCACAGAAATAATATCTACATATTAAAAATATATCATACCATTTTTGAAGTAAGTAAAATCTAATACTCTAATAAATTGAATTTAAACATATTCCCTTAATTGATAATTCATATAAAGAAAGTATAAATTAATAATATTACTAAAAGTTATTCCTTTGAGGTCTAAAAATAATATTAGTCCTAAGTTTTGATAATGTGAAGTCAAAATAAGTTTAACATATTTTAAAGTATACTTTTGTTGAATTATTATTCAACAATAAGTGTATACTATTTTCCAAAAGGAGTAATCAAATATTAAATTATCAAAATTATTATTTTGGCCTAATAATAGAATTTGACTTAAATATTGATAGCATGAAATTCATATAATCCAAAACATCTTAATTATAATTTTTTTAGAATTATCATTCATCTATAAGTAGTAAATAATATTGTTTACTTATTCACAAACCATAACCACACCTTTATAAGGAGATAAATGATTCTATTCCCTTATAGTATTAAGAAACCACTACTCAAAAAGAAGTATTACCACTCTCGAGTAACTTTAAGAAAACATTATGAAGTGAACAAAGTACAAATATCATAAGTATTACACCTTAAGTTCATCTATGTCCTTAAAGTTAAACTTTAGCCTACAAGACTATAAACACCATGTTAAAGGTATTATTATGTATTTTATAGTTTACTTTGGTCTATTTCAATTAATACCTAGATCATCTCAAGACCAAACTAACCGAGAAAACATCAAAAGACATCGACCACATTCTGTTAACCATAAAGATTGTTTAAACCTCAAGAAAGAAACCTTTTCTTCGAAGGTTATCTTTTTTGCCACTTCAAACAAAAAAAATTGTAATAATATCTCTAACCCTTAACAACTAAACTCAAGGACTTTTATCATAGTCAACAGATGGCAATTAATCATAATAACATTACTTTATACTTTACTTGTATATTCAGGATTGTTGACACTTAAGTTCCTTATAAATGACATTACTTGTAAAGTAAAATTTGAAGATAAAACAATTATTGTATAAGAAATATTTGAGCAGCATTCCACATTTTTGTATCTCATTGTTGTATGATATTATAATTACATGTTGTTTCACACACACTCACGAGCCTTGATAAGAATCACAAGTGTGAAGTTTATGTAAAAGAACAACACATTCTAAAGGAACCATTTTCAGTTTCCAAACCCTAGATCAACTCTTATTCCGAGGATTCGAGTTTATCAAATTGCATTACATTACTTATGCAAAATAGCATCTTGCTTCTTTAAACATTAATCATTACCGGACCAATGATGATGTTTTCAGATATTGGATCTTATATTGTCTCGAAGACCATCAGTGCATAATCTTGCAATCACAAAAAGCAAGTTCACACTTGCTCATGTCCTTTGATTATTTTATGTAAAGTATTTTGCAAATCCAGTGTTGTCATCACCTGCATTTCAAAAAGGTTAGAAAACACTATTTTCATAATAATATGATTATAGGTTATTTACCATGAGGTAATAACCTATTATGAAAGTTCCGGTTGTAAAGGAACATATTATCTAGGACTTAATAACCAATGTCGCCAGTGATTATTGCACCGTATATTACGCCTTAACCATGAGATTTGGAACAGGACGAAGAACTCAGCTGGATCATCCTCCTTTCACATGAACAAGATGTGCATCTCGTGATGTTGATGTAATTACGAGACTCAGCATGGGTGGGACCCCTTAGTTACCCTCAATATTGGTGTCTATACTATCCCTACGCAATCGTCATAGGTATGTCCTCATATTGATGGGGGCGACCAGGTTCCTTTCTTCTCACTGGAGTCCTCAAGGAGTCAACCATAGTTATATCCTCTATGTGGAATAATAGAGGTAGTTCTGCTTGGGGGGTTGTGTTCTATGTGGGGTCACGAGAAAGTGTAGTGATTATCTTGGATCATCTACTGGGCCCCACACCATAGGAAGTATGGACGGGAAAGATCGCCCGGTTGTGCAACAAGGATTTGATCTCTCATGGGTAAAGTAACGCACCTCTGCTTTGGTTCTTCAAGGGTTAGTACTCTATCAACTTGTTGCACCGATCTAGTATATAGATCTTGGCTTGATCATAGATTAGACCTTTATTGTGTGTTCATGTGGTAGAGAATTTTTGTTTTCCATGCTACAAACCCCTAGATAGGAAACCCTAAGGGGGAGAGTAAATAATAGAAATGGAAGTATTGTATCTGACTTTCCAAGTTAAGGTTGGAGAAGAAGTACTAGATTGTGAGAACATTAAGCCTTATTTTCATAAGGTTAAAAGAAGTCATTATTGTAAAAGAACTTTTAGAAGTATGTGTGGATGAAAGATCAAAGTTTATTTCAAGAAAGTAGTGCTTAGACCTGAAGGTAATTAATAGATGAAGTTGAAGAAGTACTTAAGGTAATAAAGATTATCTAAAAGCTTGATAAGGTAAAAGCTTGAAGGTGGTAGAATAGATTAATCCTAACAAACTAATTCTAGAGGAAACAACTCTTAAATGATCATTAAGAAGGAATAAAACACATCCAATTGGACATGTGTAGTAAAATAAGAAATTCCGATAGGAATGGATTAAATGTGTTCAACACCAATCTTCGGAAAGACTCTAAATATAAACCATTCGAAGACAAACAAAATATAGTCTTTTGGCCACAACTATTGTCCAACAAAATTTAAAAACCCTGTTGTAGTAAGACTCCCTAGACCTTACATAATATAGTAAAGAAGATCGATGATCAAGTAAAGGAGTTGGATTAGGATACCTAATCAGGGTAAGGAACTAAAGAAGAGACCCCAAATTAAGGAGTTTATAATAAGGACATATCCTTGAAGGAGGATAGTAAAAGTAACTTTGGAGTATTAAAGACAACAAGTTGGATATTGCTAGGAATCATAAGAATTCAAGGAAAAGATATGGATATGGGATACTACAATTATTCCCATTAAGGTAACCATGGAGCTGAGACGTATTGTAACCAATACAGGACAATTCCTCATTCCGAAACGTGAGAGTATACGAACTTCGAGGACAAAGTTTATTTTAAGGGGGAGAGTCTATAACATCCCATCATTAGATCTTCGAAATAAGCTAAACTCAGATGTGTGTATTGCATTCATGCATAGAAAATTCGAATAATTTTGCACTTTTAAATAAAAAATTGTCAAAGTGATTGAAGCTTCTCTTAACTTGATGGAATTGAAGTAGATCATCAAGTTGATTGCGATAAGTATCAATATGATCTTTGCTAAAACCTTATTTTTAGGGAAAGATGATTTGATCTAAGGTAGATCTAAGGGTAGATCAAATGTAATAAAACTAAACCACAATAATTGCTTAATGATTAATATTATATCCTTAAGTGATCATCCCATATTCATCCTTAAGTGATCTAAGGGTTAGTCACGCTTGCTGCGGCGCCGTAGATTGTCGCCGGCGATCATCCACTAGCGGTGGAGGCAGTGTTGTCGTCATCATGACGTCACGCCTAAGCCAGCCTTGACCGGTTCAACCTGTTTGACTAGTCCACTACTCGCGTGGCAGATGACGTAGCGACTAGCCCACTAGTCAGTGACTAGGGTAAGTTTAGCCTCGGCATAAAAAGTTAGTGTCTATTTAGTAAATAGATTAAACATTATAAGTTCAAATATAAATATTTTCCAGAAATTAATAAAATGATTAAATCTTGTTAAATCACTAACTTTTTTTTTACAATTCAAAAAAATATGTTTAATATATGAAAATGTTTTAAAAAGTAAAATCTACAATCTAAATTTATTATCATACATTGTTGTAATAATTAAGACTAATCTAAATGTTTTTATTATTATCATAACAATCTAAATGTTTAAATAATTATTATATAATAAAGGTTTTATAATTAATAAAACTTAGATAATTCATAATTTAATAATAGTAAATGATAAAAATATAAATAATATACCAAATTTTTTAGAAAAGTAAGAACTATAATTTAATACTATAATCATGTATTATTATTTCACTAATTAAATATCTATTATTTATTAAGTGTTTATAAAGTAATAAATCTTATAAAAATCATATCTTTTTATTTATAAATCACAAAAATAAATGTAATATACCAAAATGATCACAGAAATAATATCTACATATTAAAAATATATCATACCATTTTTGAAGTAAGTAAAAATCTAATACTCTAATAAATTGAATTTAAACCTATTCCCTTAATTGATAATTCATATAAAGAAAGTATAAATTAATAATATTACTAAAAGTTATTCCTTTGAGGTCTAAAAATAATATTAGTCCTAAGTTTTGATAATGTGAAGTCAAAATAAGTTTAACATATTTTAAAGTATACTTTTGTTGAATTATTATTCAACAATAAGTGTATACTATTTTCCAAAAGGAGTAATCAAATATTAAATTATCAAAATTATTATTTTGGCCTAATAATAGAATTTGACTTAAATATTGATAGCATGAAATTCATATAATCCAAAACATCTTAATTATAATTTTTTTAGAATTATCATTCATCTATAAGTAGTAAATAATATTGTTTACTTATTCACAAACCATAACCACACCTTTATAAGGAGATAAATGATTCTATTCCCTTATAGTATTAAGAAACCACTACTCAAAAAGAAGTATTACCACTCTCGAGTAACTTTAAGAAAACATTATGAAGTGAACAAAGTACAAATATCATAAGTATTACACCTTAAGTTCATCTATGTCCTTAAAGTTAAACTTTAGCCTACAAGACTATAAACACCATGTTAAAGGTATTATTATGTATTTTATAGTTTACTTTGGTCTATTTCAATTAAGACCTAGATCATCTCAAGACCAAACTAACCGAGAAAACATCAAAAGACATCGACCACATTCTGTTAAGCATAAAGATTGTTTAAACCTCAAGAAAGAAACCTTTTCTTCGAAGGTTATCTTTTTTGCCACTTCAAACAAAAAAAATTGTAATAATATCTCTAACCCTTAACAACTAAACTCAAGGACTTTTATCATAGTCAACAGATGGCAATTAATCATAATAACATTACTTTATACTTTACTTGTATATTCAGGATTGTTGACACTTAAGTTCCTTATAAATGACATTACTTGTAAAGTAAAATTTGAAGATAAAAGAATTATTGTATAAGAAATATTTGAGCAGCATTCCACATTTTTGTATCTCATTGTTGTATGATATTATAATTACATGTTGTTTCACACACACTCACGAGCCTTGATAAGAATCACAAGTGTGAAGTTTATGTAAAAGAACAACACATTCTAAAGGAACCATTTTCAGTTTCCAAACCCTAGATCAACTCTTATTCCGAGGATTCGAGTTTATCAAATTGCATTACATTACTTATGCAAAATAGCATCTTGCTTCTTTAAACATTAATCATTACCGGACCAATGATGATGTTTTCAGATATTGGATCTTATATTGTCTCGAAGACCATCAGTGCATAATCTTGCAATCACAAAAAGCAAGTTCACACTTGCTCATGTCCTTTGATTATTTTATGTAAAGTATTTTGCAAATCCAGTGTTGTCATCACCTGCATTTCAAAAAGGTTAGAAAACACTATTTTCATAATAATATGATTATAGGTTATTTACCATGAGGTAATAACCTATTATGAAAGTTCCGGTTGTAAAGGAACATATTATCTAGGACTTAATAACCAATGTCGCCAGTGATTATTGCACCGTATATTACGCCTTAACCATGAGATTTGGAACAGGACGAAGAACTCAGCTGGATCATCCTCCTTTCACATGAACAAGATGTGCATCTCGTGATGTTGATGTAATTACGAGACTCAGCATGGGTGGGACCCCTTAGTTACCCTCAATATTGGTGTCTATACTATCCCTACGCAATCGTCATAGGTATGTCCTCATATTGATGGGGGCGACCAGGTTCCTTTCTTCTCACTGGAGTCCTCAAGGAGTCAACCATAGTTATATCCTCTATGTGGAATAATAGAGGTAGTTCTGCTTGGGGGGTTGTGTTCTATGTGGGGTCACGAGAAAGTGTAGTGATTATCTTGGATCATCTACTGGGCCCCACACCATAGGAAGTATGGACGGGAAAGATCGCCCGGTTGTGCAACAAGGATTTGATCTCTCATGGGTAAAGTAACGCACCTCTGCAGAGTGTAAGAACTATAACTTGTTACTCCATGTTCCAGGAAGGAGCTACGAACGCGGCAGGAAAGGAACTCCATGAAAGTTCTGGTAAACCTGTGAAGGCTGACGCACATATCTTTTCAGAATAAAATCAACCTTTGAAGAAATGTTTACGAAAACCTGCATTGCCTACGACCTATGGTCTGTGGCTGTAGATATAGTGCATCAAACACTCCTTTTTAGTGAACTTGCTGAGTACGCTCGTACTCAACTTATCTTCTTAACCCTTGTTAGATTCTGAAGCCAATACAGGCGACGTTTACATCAACTTAGGCTCCAGGAATCATCATCAAAAGCTAAAGCTCTTCAATGAAGTCAAGAAAGTCAACATATACATCAACTCAAATGAAGACAAAGTTTCTAATTAGATAGGAATATAATATCTAGCCATAGAACCTACTTCTGTAGAGTATTGCAATAGCAGCAATGCAAGCCCTAATAGTTCAGATACTAAAGCCCCAATAGTTCAGATACTAGTCTATTAGAATATTAGTTATGAGTTGATTATTCCTGATTCTTCATTTTAAGAAGTTCCTTTCTCTCTCTTTAACCTAGAGTGTTCTCTGGATCTTTTGTAAAGAGTTGAGTTGTAACCTATAGTCATGTCTTGGACCTGCTGTGTTTCTGTTGTACCACTCTAAGGGATGTAATACTAGTGAACGGTGTTTCATTGGTGTTATTATGTCAACGACTATAGTGTACTACATCATGTAGTGGTATGCTGGGTAACCGCACATCCCGAAACTTGACAAAGCCTCGCACGTCAGATTCTACCTTGGCGAAGAACTCCCATCTAGTGGTCATGTGATGGTTGGTACCGGTGTCAAGGCACCACCCATCAGTCTTGTCATTGCCGGAGCCATCGCTGAGGAGAGTGTGTTCTTTTCACTCGTCAAGGTGGAGGAGAGCCACGGCGGCTGGTGTCACTAGATTTAGCATGATGCTTCCATGTTCCATGAACAAAGTCGGCTCCTCCACCGCCTGTGATACATGGGCCTGGCCACGTCGTGGCTATCGACTGTCCTTGGCACAATGTCCAAACTGGACGTAGTTATGGCAGGTGTCATCTCGTGTCGGCTGGTGCTTGCCGACGGCGCCGCCATGGGAGCCTACACGGGCATCACCCTCGGCACGTCCTTGCGCCCCGTCCTGGGCGTCTGTGCGCGCCTTGAACGGCTTGCCAATCTTGTGGCCGCCTGTCATGGAAGAAGACTCACCCTTCTTCCTGTCACCTTGGCAGGCATCCCACTCCTCCCCGAGTGGGAAGTAACTTCCCACCAGTGGTGATGGGCCCCGAGAGAGGTTGTGGATCATCAGTGTCGTTGACCTTGAGCTGACATATTGCCTCCTTGATCGACATCGTGGAGAGGTCCAGTAGTGACTCAATCGAGCAAGCCATCTTCTGTGAGGACCGGAATTTAATCTCTATACCTCCTGTGCATCTCGTCTATCCCAAGATCAAGTTGACGACACAGCGAAATGAATACCATTGCATGACGTTCAAAAAGTAATTATTACAAGGTTTGAATAGTAATAGCCACACAGTATAATGTCTTGTGACATTTATTACAACCAGAAACACAGCGGAAATAAAATGCGCAGCGACTCCATGTCAGCCACAGGCAGTCGATGTAATCCACGAGGCCTCACTCATCAGCGTTATCGTAGTAGTCATAGTCCTCCCCTTCATAGTACTGTGAATTTCAACAAAAGTATTGCCATGAGTACATAGATTACTCAACATACCCCTTATGCAAAACCTGATATAACTACATGTTACTTTATGTGGAGGTCATATGGTTCTTTTGAATAAAAGCCAATTTTATTTGCAATTGATAGTGGTTTTGATAAAAGCAAGTTTTGGCGAAAATATGTTTTATCATCAATGTGGTGTTTCTCATCATTGTGGTTGTCCTCGACAACTCATCTACTTCATCAGATTCCAAGAAAAGGATAGAGGCAAAGAGGAAAGTAGAAAGACAGGTTCCTGTATGTCAAGAAGGATTAATGTGTCGTCCATGACCGTGGACACGGCTATTCGAATAGTTTTAACTCTGCAGAGGTTATACACTTTCCCACATGACACAACCCCATCTTGTTGCCCACCAGTGGCCGCTGGTTTAGTACACACCATTTGGTGTACCGGCAGATCGGAATCGTGACAAGGTCTTTTAGTTAGATCCCCCAAAGTTGTGACGAGCCCACCGGGTCTGGCGCAGGGAACTGATAGTATGTCCCCAAACCGGTCCCCCCATCTGTGCCGAAGGCTCCCCCGTAGGCAGACACGTCATCAGTGGTACGGCGACATCGACACCTAAGGCTGACTAACCTACTTAACCAAGCCAGTGTCCATTATAGCATGTGGTTGTACGGTGGTCACAATCTTCAAATCCAAGACTTATTAGGCCCTCATGCGGGACGGACGACGGATTGCTCCCTCCATCTAGTGAAGGGCAGCCAATCGCTCCTTCCTTTGATCCAGCTGTCGCCTGCGCCAGTGTTTAGATGGTAAGTTTCACCCAGAGTAGAATAGAGTAGAGGGGAGTAACATCGGCTAGCTCAGCGAGCTCAGCAAGTTTCAAAAGTGTATATGCGACCCGAGGGTCATCCAATTACTCTGAAGAAGGAAGAACAAGGATCCTAAATATGATTGAGGATGGCTAAGCAATCTACTCTAACAGGATTACTACATAATCTCTACTCAGGGTAGTATATGCCGACAGATGTATCAAGGTATGTGTGTAACCAAAATAGCAGTAATATTTATAAAACAATAAGTAAGATGCACTTGTAAAACATGGGATAGTTATGAAACGGGCATGCCTTCGTGGTTGTTGTTGTTATGCTCTTCCTTGTAGTCTTGATTCTGATCGAACTCGTCACTCCCGACTCGTCATAACGATAAACCACACATAAATACAAACCTCAAATAACCACAAATAAGACCAAAATAATAAGATCCAGATAACAAGATCCAAATAGGTTTGCGACGTTTGGACGGTCGGGGTATAAAGGTCGGTCTATCGTCATCGACTAATAATAATACAAGAAAAATAATATAGTTTTAATATAGCCAATACTGACGGTTTAGATATAATAATACCATGTACAACTATACTGCATGCTAGTTAGACATACTACCAGGCACACACAAGTGCATAACATCAAGAAAAAGGGCTATTGTAACCAGCCATGCAATAATAAGCCCAAATACCTAAGCTAGAATTAACATACAACAACATGGTCCTATGAATATCTAGCAAAGCTAGCGTAGCCGAGGCAAAAATACTATTCTATATTTACCAACAACCTGACACTAGCTACATAGTACAAGACGTGCAGAACAACTGTTTAAACCGAGCAATTACATGTATAGCAAATCAGTCTAGAAACATATAATTCTACTAAATAAACCTATAACCAGACATGCATGTGTAATGGATTTTACAACAGCTACTACCGAACTAGCAGAAGCCAACGAGCAAAGCACAACTGAGACAACGTGAAGTACAGAAGCTAACTAGACAAAGACGAAATACTCAATTATCTAGCAATAGCTCACTACGACCTATAATCCTAGCAATGGTATAAGAGCTACAGACTTACTCCGTCTATAAGGGAAAAATATCTGATGTTGGTATGATTATACTAATCAACACCTAGCAGAACACAATAAAATAGTGCATCCATGCATATACACGATCTACACATATAGAGCAACCAACAATCGATCGTGGAAGCTACTCTTGAATTTGAGGTAAAAACACGAGTACATCAAAATAGTTTTATGTACACTAGGTACTTTACAAAATATGATGCCATTGCTGGGTTCCTAAGGATCCTTGGAGTGTTTTCCATGTTGGGATCGAAGTCATCAAACAAGTGCAAGGTGGTCTAATATGTTCATGCCATAGATGGCGTTCGGTTCACCGGCAACCGCGCAAACTACAAAACTAAGAGCGGCGGCCATGTCTAGGAGGTAGGTCGTATCTAGACTAACGCTTGTATGCAAGGATTTCCGCTGGAGCTTACCGAGCGCGACACAATCGTCCGTGGAAGTCGGTGAACCGAGCTGGAACGGCGGGCGAGTATGTCGTAGATGATCCGCGGCTTGTCCTTCTGGTTCCACGAATCAGCCCTCCTCTTGTTCCTTGCGGCGCAGCAGCTCCTTCTCCCGTGGCCGGATTCGTCGGGAACGCGAGCGGCGTTCGGCGGTGGCGTCCGCGAGATCAGATTGGTTTTTGAGTTAGGGTTTGAGACGGCGGCGGCGGGGTGAAAAAGAGAAGAGGGCGACGATCTCGGGCTTTTCTAGACGGACTGGAAGGCGGTGTGCGACGACTAGAGAAAGGATCGGAACCCCCCGTACGAGGCGATGTCGTACGTGCTATGCTCGGACTCCTGGCGTGTGGGAACGACCGAGCGCTGGTATTAAGCTTCCTTTTGCTGTGATGTTGGCTGTCTAAGCTGGCTTGATTGGGCCTTTGGACTAGGTCGATAGTTTGCATCAAGAAAAGGTAAGAAAAATAGAGCTGCAACCCGATACGTACACCCAAAGGAAATAAGAGGAGAGGAACGGCCATGTTCGTGCATGAACGCTTTAAGCCATGCACGTGCATGCGCATGTACATGAGAAAATCCATTTTCAAAATAGAAATTCAAAGGACCGCTTTAGAAATGAATTGGAAATCAAATCTAGATCCAAATATTAAATCAATTCCAAATAGTTTGGAATAAATTTCTAGAAACTCGGAATAAATTATACTTTTATTTTATTACACTCCAACATCCTTCGTTTTAAAAAAAACTAAACACATAAAAATCAGGATGTTACAATTCTACCCCCTTACAAGGAATCTCGACCCCGAGATTCAGCCTAAGAGAATAGATTTGGGAATTCCTCGTGGAGAGCATCTTCTCGTTCCCATGTCGCTTCCTCCTCGGTGTGATTACTCTACTGAACTTTGCAGAACTTGATCACATTCCTTCTAGTTGTTCTTAGCTGCTCATCGAGAATTTTGACTGGATACTCTTCATAAGTTAAGTCATCTTGGACATCTATGACATCTAAATAAGTTTTCCGAGCCTCTTCCTCCGGCTTAGCAAAGAATTTCTACAACTTGGACATATGGAATACGTTATGCACCTTGGATAATTTCTCCGGTAAATCCAAGTCATATGCGACCTCACCAGGATGGGCAGTGATTGTAAAGGGTCTAATATATCGTGGTGCCAACTTTCCCTTTAGTCCGAAACGACGCATTCCGCGAAGTGGGGATACCTTCAAGTACACATCATCACCCTTCTTAAATGCCAAATCATGACGACGTTTATCGGCATATATTTTCTGTCTACATTGGGCAGCTCGTAGCCTTTCTTGAATCATCCTTACTTGTTTATCTGCCTCTTCCAGGGTATCAATTACAAATACCTGGTTCTCTCCCACATCATGCCAATTGAGTGGAGTGTGACACTTCTGTCCATACAAAAATTCAAATGGAGACATTTCCAAACTTGCCTGAAAGCTGTTGTTATAAGAGAACTCTGCATACGGCAAACTCTTGTCACAAGTGCGCTGACAAGTCAATGCGCATGCCCTAAGCATGTCTTCCAAGATCTGGTTCACTCGTTCAGTCTGTCCATCCATCTGCAGGTGATAAGCCGTGCTAAAATTCAATTGTGTCCCCAAGACCTCATGTACCTTCTTCGAAAACCTGGAGGTAAATTGGGTACCACGATCAGACACTATATTTTTAGGAACTCAGTGTAGGCAAACAATTCTGGCCATGTATAATTCGGCCAATTTCTCACCCTTATATGTAGTCTTCACTGGAATAAAATGAGCTGACTTAGTCAACCGATCTACGATGACCCAAATAGAATCATATCCTGACGATGTCCTAGGAAGTCCTGTAATGAAATCCATCCCGATTTCTTCCCATTTTGACTCAGGAATCTTGAGTGGTTGAAGTAATCCCGCAGGCTTCTAATGCTCAGCCTTGACTCTTCGACATACATCACACTAAGAGACATATTCCGCAATCTCCCGCTTCATGCTATACCACCAGAAACTGTCTCGAAGATTATGGTACATTTTCGTACTCCCTAGGTGTATGGAGTATGCTGATTCGTGTGCCTCCTTCATAATCGAACCCTTAAGATCCTTTTGTCTGGTACCAATAGATGATTCCGAAACCAAATGCCTTGTCATTTTTCTGAGCTTCTCTAACTTGATCTGCTAGAGTGAAATTCACTTCTAGCACCTCTTCATTCTTAGCGAGGCTAACATTCAGGTTCAACTTTATGAATTCCTCATGCAACTTTGGTTGAGCTTTCTGAATCGTCAAGTTATTGCAATAAACCTTTCTACTCAATGCATCCGCTACGACATTAGCTTTACTAGGGTGGTAATTCACGCCAATGTTATAGTCCTTGATTAATTCCAACCATCTCCTTTGTCTCAGATTCAAATCAGGCTGAGTGAAAATATAATTTTAGCTCTTGTGATCTGTATATATCTCGCAACGATTACCAATAAGGTAATCTCTCCAAATCTTTAGGGCATGCACCACGGCAGCCAATTCCAGATCATGGGTAGGGTAGTTCACCTCATGTGGGCGTAATTGCCTCGATGCGTAGGCCACCACTTTGCCCTGTTGCATGAGTACACAACCCAAACCTTGTTTGGAAGCATCTCACTAAACTTCAAAATCCTTCTGGATATCAGGAAAGATTAGAACTGGAGCAGATGTCAATCTTCTCTTGAGTTCTTGGAAACTAGTCTCGCAAGATGGCGTCCACTCAAACTTTTTCTCCTTCTTGATCAGCTGTGTCATTGGTCTTGCAATCCTTGAGAAATCTTCTATGAATCATCGATAGTATTCGGCAAGTCCGAGGAAACTATGTATCTCTGTCACATTCTTTGCTTGCTCCCAATTAAGTACCGATTCCACTTTAGCTGGGTCAACTACTACTCCTTCAGATGAGATGACATGACCAAGAAAGTCCACTTGCTTCAACCAAAACTCGCACTTGCTAAACTTGGCATAGAGTTGATGTTCTCTAAGCCTTTCGAGAACAATCTGAAGGTGTTTCTCATGTTCTTCTTCATTATGAGAGTAAATCAACACATCATCAATGAACACCACAACGAACTTATCCAAGGAGTCCATAAACACTTTATTCATCAGGTTCATGAAGTAAGCTGGTGCATTTGTGAGCCCAAATGACATAACTAGAAACTCATATAGACCATACCGAGTCACAAAGGCTGTCTTAGGTATGTCTTGTGGTCGGATCTTTAGTTGATGATATCCTGACCTGAGATCTATCTTAGAGAACACTGAAGCTCCCTTCAACTGATCGAATAGATCATCAATCCTTGGCAAAGGGTATTTATTTTTTATGGTTACTTAATTCAGGGCACGGTAATCCACACACATGCGCATGGTACCATCTTTCTTTTTCACAAACAACATCGGTGCTCCCCAAGGTGAGGTGCTCGGTCTAACATATCCCTTCTCCACGAGCTCCTGAATTTGCTTCTTCATCTCAGCTAGCTCATTTGCCGGCATTCTTTATGGTCTCTTTGCAATAGGTGCGGTGCCTGGAACTAACTCAATAGCAAACTCTATCTCACGGTCTGGTGGAAGACCTGGTAAATCCTCCGGAAAAACATCTGGGTATTCCCTGACCACTCTAACATCAGACACATCCATCTCCTTCAAGCTGTTCAGTATACTATCCACTGCGGTTTGGGATGCTAAATCCGGTTTATAGTCCACCATAGTTCCATTAGGACTGGTCAGTGTTACCGCTCTAAGGCCACAATCTACATTAGCCTTGTGTCTTGTTAACCAGTTCATGCCTAGAATTACATCTAACCCTTTAGAGTCTAACACTATGAGGTTTGCTAGAAACTCTACTCCATCGATCGTTATGATCACTTTAGGACACCTTAAACATGTCCTAAGAATTCCCCCAGGTGATTGTACTGCCATCTCCCAACTCATACCCTCAGTTTTCAAATGATGTTTTTCAATAAATTGCTTGGAAACAAACGAATCGGAAGCTCCAGAATCAAAAAGTACTGAACCATATCATGAGTTGATTGGGAAGATACCAAGAACAACATCTGAGGCTTCATGAGCTTGTTCGGCCATGACATGGTTAACTTGACCACGCCCTGGCTGTCCTGACGCGTGAGTTGCGCCTCCTAGGGTAGGCAGTATGCCTCATCCATGTCCCGCCGCGGGTGTCTTGGCTGTAGACCCCAAATTGAACTTCACTGGTGTTGTCCCCGTGTTCTTCTTGCTCGGGCATGCTGCAGCAAAGTGTCCCTCTACACCACAGTTGTAGCATGCTTTTCCAGCAGTGTTGGCATGGTTTCCTCCGACTTCATCTCTCGGAGTACGATATGCATTCTGTGAATAGTTGTGATTAGTATTCGCCGGCTTGGGAGCTGGTTCACGATAACCTGGGTTGTTATTGTTCTTCTGGCGCGAGCTCCCTGCCCCATGACCCTGTGGTGCCTTGCGCTTGCGGTGTTCCTCTAGTTCCCTCTTGGAGTTCTCTTGCAGAATTGCCTTGTTGACCAAACTCTGGAAGTTGGGGAAATCATGAGACACCAACCTATCCTTCAGACCTGGGTTCAATCCCCTAAGAAACCTTGCAGTCTTGTCCGCTTCAGTAGGGATATCCGCCTTCCCATAGAGAGATAACTGTGTGAATTTGTCCCAGTATTCAGAAACTGACATCTTTCCCTGAACTAGAGCTCGGAATTCATCCTGCTTCAGTTCCATGAGACCAGCAGGAATGTGTGTAGTGCGGAAGGCTTCTGCAAACTCATTCCAGGTGATCCCCTCAGCATCATCATGTGCATCATAATAGTTCTCCCACCAATCTGCGGCTACACCTTTGATTTGGTGCGCAGCAAACCTCACACGGTCCTAAGCATTAACATTCACCAAATTGAGCTTCCGACGAATGTCCTTCAGCCAATCATCCGCCTCAATAGGGTCAACCGACCCCCCAAAAGTAGGTGGCTTTATCCTCATGAACTCAGCTAGCTTGGACTATGGCGGCGGCTGGTTCTGGTTATGATTCTGGTTGAGGTTCTGATTCTAGTTCTGGTTCGCCAGATTAGCGGCCATCTGCTGCAATAACTGGGTCTGCATCAGCATCACTTGCGCCATGTCCGGTGGCGGCGGCGGTGGTGGCGGCTGGTTTCCCTTATCCTCGGTGTCCGTATCAGTGTCATGGGCTTCACCTTCAGGGATGTTCCCTTGGAAAGCTGGTCCACGACCGAGTCCACGTCCACATCCTCCGCGACCACGACCTCTGTTGGCATTCATCCTGTTGTCGTTCACATTAGGATTAGATAAGAGGGAATATTGACTGTGGCATCCCGCAAAACCACTACTAGAAAATCGCGTTGTTTTTGTGCATTGCATCATCATGACATCTTTATGCATCTCATTGACTAAAACTATTTTGTTCAAACCTACTTTTGCTTTCTACAAAGATCCCTCTCTATTTCAAAATAACCCCCGGACCCTTCCGGATATTTTGTTTGTCTAAAAATAAATTGCACAAGTCTTTTAAACAATACTTAAAATTTTATATTATTTTTAGTGGGGGCAGCCAAACCGGGCCGATCCGACCCAGTCGGCCACCCCCAGAATAACACCAGCCCACCCGAATTCCTAAAACTACCTAGTCCTAATCTACCCACCAATCACAGCTCGCCACCTCACTCCTGGACCCAATCCCCACCCACCTTGCCACCTCATCAATCCACCCTGCAGCACCCCACTCCTTCTCTCACCCCAACCGACCCCACCCGCCTGGCCCTCTCTCCCTTACACCTCGGTCCCACGCCCCACCTGGCCCCACCCGCAGTAGCACACAACACAACACACCCACCCTCTCCCTGGTCCCACCCCTCCCTCTCTCAGCGCCACACACACGCACACAGATCCACACACGCACACCACGCAGCAACCACCCCACGCCCTGGCCCACCTCCACCTGCCCCTGGGTCCCACCACACCAGCCCCCCCCACGCGTCTCCTCCCTCCTCTGGCCTCCCACCTCTCTCCCCGTCCTCCTCACCGTCCTGGCCGCGACCTCCCCGCCGCCAGACGCTTCTGCCACCGCGTCCTCCTGCGCTCACCGGCCGCCTCCTCCCGCCGCTCATCCCCCCCTCCGCTCACCGGCCCTCCTTCCTCGTCTGCGGACCAGCCGCCTCGCTTCCCCCCGCGGCCTCCTACCGCGCCGCCGCCCTCCTCCGTTCCCCCCTCCGTCGCCGGAACCGCGCTCGCCCCGGCCCCGCCTCCTCCTCCCGCGCACGCCACCGCCAGCTCGCCGCCGTCCTCCGCCTCCCTTGGCAAGCTCGCCGCCCCCACCGCAAGCCTCGCCCGCCGGCCCGAGCCACCCCTCTGCCTCGCCCGGTCCCCCGCCTCCTCTCCGGCTCGCCGTCCCCGCAAGCTCGCCCCCGAGCGCCTCCCCTCTCGCCGCCATTCTCCCTCCTCGGCAGCCGCCGCTCGCCCCGAGCGCCGCCGCGCCCGACCCTCCGCTCGCCGGCCTCCCTCCGCTCGCCGGCCTTCCTCCGCTCGCTGCCAGGCTCCGCCGTCCGGCCCCGCTCGTCCGTGCCTCGTCTCTCCCCGAGGCCGCGGCCGCCTCCTCCTTGCCTCTGCGAGCCGGCGTCGACCGTGGGCAGGGCCTCGCCGTCGCCTCCTGCCGGTGTTTCCTTGCGCGGTACACATCACGGTGCTACCCTCGTGGCCTAAGTGCAAGTTGTCTGTCTCTTCGCCATCAAGCTATCACCCGAAGGACGACGCCAAGACCTACTTCCGTTGGTATAGAAGACCAATTCCAAGGCCACACTCGCCAAGAACAACCTGGTACATCTTCGACGAGACCTCCGTCACGGGTTTGGAGCACTTTGACATGGACACCGAAGGCCTTCGACAAGGACACCAAGAGCGCCTTCCCGGGTCCCAAGACCGAACCCGAACGCCAAGACCGCCGACAAGGAACCGAAGAACGCCGAACCCCAAGTTCTACTTCCCGCACGCCAAGATTTTCCCCTCGGAATGCCAAGACCATCTACACGGGTCCGAAGCCCAATCCTAGCGCCCGAAGCCGAGAACCCCAACAAGAACCACGACACGGATACACCGAGTTCTCTAACGAGGACACCAAGGCCGTCGACATGACCCGAAGACCACGGAACACCAAGATCTACCCCGTTATCTGAGAACGCTCCCGCCGAGACCGAACCCCAGATCCGAACCCTGAGACCGACCCCGAACCCCCGGACAAAGATCTTCGACCCCTAATGTGTGAACCTTTTTCCCGAGCCCTATTTTATAAATGATATATCTGATGCATATTAAATTGTTCATGCATGCATACTTGTCTGTGGTTTGGGGGCATTAGGCCGATTCACTTCATAATTAAATATGGGGCCCATATGCGGACAAATCTAGTCTCATAATTGGACTCATTTAAATTTGTGTAGCGAACCGGTAACTTATCTTGCCCTGTTATTACAATATTTAATTTGCGGGGTAGATAAATAACTTGAACCGTTTAATTAATTGTCGGGACCCCGGTTCCGCTTAATATGACCTAATTGCATCGTATCTTTGCCATGTCATACATCATACATGCATCATGCCCGATCTTCTGCCATAGTATTAAATAGTGCATCCGGTGTTTATTCTAGTGTTTTGCTTCTTCGCGGATAAGGCCGTTGAGTTGATGTGAGCTTCGCCCCGATCTTCGGTTGAACCTTCGACAATGTTTCCAGGCGAGCATCTCCCCCTTTCTACCTATCTTACTTTTATAGTATTTATTCCCTCCTGTTGATCTATTGCTATCTGTGTTGCGATGCTCTAGTTTCCGTACCCGTGATATCCCGTGCAGCCTTATATTGCCCTGGACACATCCTATTACCTGTTGTTTGGTAGATAGTTGGACTTGCGCGTCGTAGTCGCTTGCTCAAGTGCCGTTGCGTGTCGTCAAGTACCTCAGTGTTGGAAGACTGCCATATTCTTTATGTTGGAGATGATCATGGCTTTAATTATCGTTTAATTTAATTATTGTTTAATAACTAAAATTGAAGTAGGTAAATGCAGAGGCACCGGTGGGTGATAGATAATATTGGTTTCCGACCGCCCACTTGTGTCCCGTAGGACCCCGAGTTCTTGACACCTGTTCCGAGATCGAGCGCGCTAACCACAGGTGGGGAGATATGGGCCCCCCATTGATTAGTACCTGATTTCAAAGTATTGTACTGGGGGCCACAAACTAGTTTGAGGTTTTATTTACTATCCTGTACTTATGCCATGCCTTACCGCTTTATTTAAATTGTGCCATGGATAGCACACTGTACTGTTTAGGAATGGGACACGTTTTCGCGGTGTCGACAAGCCCAGTTTTGGGTCCCCAGTCGTTCACAGCCGTCTACCCAAACCCTGAGTCCGTCTCGGAGACCGGCCGACTTCGTTGCGGGTGTACTTAGTGGGGTGGCCCCCGTGCTTGCTTTGGGTCTGGGAAACGTCATGACTTAGGCCCCGCCGACATACCGATGGGTGTATGTTAACTGATCTGGCAAAAAGGGTCGAAGTGCTTGTGGATACTTTGGTGCACCCCTGCAGGGTTTAATCTTTTCGAGAAGCCGTGTCCGCGGTTATGGACGACTTGGAGCATAGTGCTTGATCATAGACAACTATAACTAAAGTTTACTGTTATAAATTGACTTATATCCGATATGACTAGTAATCAGCTCCACTGCAACGGAATGGCTAAATAAAAGTATCAACAACTGCTGGGTTTTGGGATATCTCACGCTAATCGTATATTTGACTAGTAAGTGCTGCAACTACAACGGAATGGTTAACTAAAATTGCCCACTGCTTCTTATATCAGGACGATTATCTATACTTGACTAGTAATTGCTGCAACGATAACTGCACAAATAAAACTGCCAACTGTGTGAGTTCCGCGGTTGACTTCCTCGTTTGGTCTCGAGGGGGAAATGCCAGGATGGGTTTGTCTGATGGTAGAATCAGGTTGGTTCTGGATAGGTCTTTCTTACCCCTCTCTGATAGCCAACAGTTATATCGAGTCTCTATAGGTTGTTTAGTGCATGCTGCGCTGCCGCTGCAGTCCACCATACCTATGTAGGCGAGGACCGCCGAATTCTAGTCTCGCCGTGTACTGGCCTCAGTACTGACGCTCCTCTTTTTCCTTTGCCCTTTGTCGGCACCCCTTTTGTTTAAGCAGGTTTTGAGATCAACGTCGTTAGCAGGGTTACCCTTCCGGCTTGGCCTGGGCAGGGTTATGGACGCCATTGGTTATTCTTCAGGGCTCTTAGCCCCATTTGCATCTTGTCCGTAGCGGGACACTCTATCGTTTTCAAGGTGATTTGGATCTTTGTATTGTATATCTGTATTCTTGACTCATTGAGTCGCTGTTATATATATCTGTTCTGTGGGTCCCATCGAGGACTGTTGTGTAATGTTATTACTTCGTTTTCCACCCGCACGAAAGTGCCTGGTGGGCACCTTTGAATCGTTTCTATGCGGGTTTGGCGGGTTTCGCTAAAACTTGCATAGGGCCGATTCTGAGGGTGCTACAGAGTGGTATCAGAGCTCAGCAGTTGCGATACCCCACAAGTCCAGCCTGTAGGATAACCTAGCTAACGGCCGAAGTAGAGTGTCAAAACTATTTTTGCAAAATCGGTTGGATAGTTCTGATTAGGTCTGATTTTGCTCCTTACCCCTCTGCTGCTCTCCTCTCACCTCTACGTGTTTTGAATCCGCTCTCTTCTCTCTCTTCGAGTCCAGGAATTCTCGTGGTTGGGTTTCCGTCGTACCTTCAGGGTTTCGCTTCCTCCTTTGATAACGGTGTTGCTACATCTGGTCTTCATGCTATCCGAGGAATCCTTCGTCTGTGGTACCATTCTTTGTTCCTTGTTTGTGCCTTCCGGTGTTTTCCGACGTGACGACATCATCTACGCCAGATCCGATGCAGAGTCTGCATCACTCCTTTGTTTCTGAACCTCGTTTGTCGAGATCTTCAGTCTGAATTCTGAGAGATGGTTGCATAATTTCCTATTCATGTGCAGAGTAATGCTTTGGGTGCGCGATGGACTGATCACCATCCGACTACTCTTATCATTCGCTCTTGCACATTGAATGGTGAATCATTGCAGTTATACTCCTTCCGCGGAAGTTAGAGGTGGCTTTACCCTTTTGAGACCTTTACCTTCATCTTTGTTTCTCCGGAGTGATCTCTCGACGAATGGGGAACAATCCTTGTTAGTGGTGTCGCGAGGATCTACACGAAGCGCGAAGGATCAGATCGTCGGCCTTCTCCCCTGTACTAGGAGGCGGATCTCGAGGGCGAGATCCATTGTTAGTGGTGTCGAATTGTGGCATCCCGCAAAACCACTACTAGAAAATCGCGTTGTTTTTGTGCATTGCATCATCATGACATCTTTATGCATCTCATTGACTAAAACTATTTTGTTCAAACCTACTTTTGCTTTCTACAAAGATCCCTCTCTATTTCAAAATAACCCCCGGACCCTTCCGGATATTTTGTTTGTCTAAAAATAAATTGCACAAGTCTTTTAAACAATACTTAAAATTTTATATTATTTTTAGTGGGGGCAGCCAAACCGGGCCGATCCGACCCAGTCGGCCACCCCCAGAATAACACCAGCCCACCCGAATTCCTAAAACTACCTAGTCCTAATCTACCCACCAATCACAGCTCGCCACCTCACCCCTGGACCCAATCCCCACCCACCTTGCCACCTCATCAATCCACCCTACAGCACCCCACTCCTTCTCTCACCCCAACTGACCCCACCCGCCTGGCCCTCTCTCCCTTACACCTCGGTCCCACGCCCCACCTGGCCCCACCCGCAGCAGCACACAACACAACACACCCACCCTCTCCCTGGTCCCACCCCTCCCTCTCTCAGCGCCACACACACGCACATAGACCCACACACGCACACCACGCAGCAACCACCCCACGCGCTGGCCCACCGCCACCTGCCCCTAGGTCCCACCACACCAGCCCCCCCCACGCGTCACCTCCCTCCTCTGGCCTCCCACCTCTCTCCCCGTCCTCCTCACCGTCCTGGCCGCGACCTCCCCGCCGCCAGACGCTTCTGCCACCACGTCCTCCTGCGCTCACCGGCCGCCTCCTCCCTCCGCTCATCCCCCCCTCCGCTCACCGGCCCTCCTTCCTCGTCTGCGGCCCCGCCGCCTCGCTTCCTCCCGCGGCCTCCTACCGCGTCGCCGCCCTCCTCCATTCCCCCCTCCGTCGCCGGACCCGCGCTCGCCCCGGCCCTGCCTCCTCCTCCCGCGCACGCCACCGCCAGCTCGCCGCCGTCCTCCGCCTCCCTTGGCAAGCTCGCCGCCCCCACCGCAAGCCTCGCCCGCCGGCCCGAGCCACCCCTCTGCCTCGCCCGGTCCCCCGCCACCTCTCCGGCTCGCCGTCCCCGCGAGCTCGCCCTCGAGCGCATCCCCTCTCGCCGCCGTTCTCCCTCCTCGGCAGCCGCCGCTCGCCCCGAGCGCCGCCACGCCCGACCCTCCGCTCGCCGGCCTCCCTCCGCTCGCCGGCCTTCCTCCGCTCGCCGCCAGGCTCCGCCGTCCGGCCCCGCTCGTCCGTGCCTCGTCTCTCCCCGAGGCCGCGGCCGCCTCCTCCTTGCCTCTGCGAGCCGGCGTCGACCGTGGGCAGGGCCTCGCCGTCGCCTCCTGCCGGTGTTTCCTTGCGCGGTACACATCACGGTGCTACCCACGTGGCCTAAGTGCAAGTTGTCTGTCTCTTCGCCATCAAGCTATCACCCGAAGGACGACGCCAAGACCTACTTCCATTGGTATAGAAGACCAATTCCAAGGCCACACTCGCCAAGAACAACCTGGTACATCTTCGACGAGACCTCCGTCACGGGTTTGGAGCACTTTGACATGGACACCGAAGGCCTTCGACAAGGACACCAAGAGCGCCTTCCCGGGTCCCAAGACCGAACCCGAACGCCAAGACCGCCGACAAGGAACCGAAGAACGCCGAACGCCAAGTTCTACTTCCCGCACGCCAAGATTTTCCCCTCGGAATGCCAAGACCATCTACACGGGTCCGAAGCCCGATCCTGGCGCCCGAAGCCGAGAACCCCAACAAGAACCACGACACGGATACACCGAGTTCTCCAACGAGGACACCAAGGCCGTCGACATGACCCGAAGACCACGGAACGCCAAGATCTACCCCGTTATCTGAGAACGCTCCCGCCGAGACCGAACCCCAGATCCGAACCCTGAGACCGACCCCGAACCCCCGGACCAAGATCTTCGACCCCTAATGTGTGAACCTTTTTCCCGAGCCCTATTTTATAAATGATATATCTGATGCATATTAAATTGTTCATGCATGCATACTTGTCTGTGGTTTGGGGGCATTAGGCCGATTCACTTCATAATTAAATATGGGGCCCATATGCGGACAAATCTAGTCTCATAATTGGCCTCATTTAAATTTGTGTAGCGAACCGGTAACTTATCTTGCCCTGTTATTACAACATTTAATTTGCAGGGTAGATAAATAACTTGAACCGTTTAATTAATTTTCGGGACCCCGGTTCCGCTTAATATGACCTAATTGCATCGTATCTTTGCCATGTCATACATCATACATGCATCATGCCCGATCTTCTGCCATAGTATTAAATAGTGCATCCGGTGTTTATTCTAGTGTTTTGCTTCTTCGCGGATAAGGCCGTTGAGTTGATGTGAGCTTCGCCCCAATCTTCGGTTGAACCTTCGACAATGTTTCCAGGCGAGCATCTCCCCCTTTCTACCTATCTTACTTTTATAGTATTTATTCCCTCCTGTTGATCTATTGCTATCTGTGTTGCGATGCTCTAGTTTCCGTACCCGTGATATTCCGTGCAGCCTTATATTGCCTTGGACACATTCTATTACCTGTTGTTTGGTAGATAGTTGGACTTGCGCGTCGTAGTCGCTTGCTCAAGTGCCGTTGCGTGTCGTCAAGTACCTCAGTGTTGGAAGACTGCCATATGCTTTATGTTGGAGATGATCATGGCTTTAATTATCGTTTAATTTAATTATTGTTTAATAACTAAAATTGAAGTAGGTAAATGCAGAGGCACCGGTGGGTGATAGATAATATTGGTTTCCGACCGCCCACTTGTGTCCCGTAGGACCCCGAGTTCTTGACACCTGTTCCGAGATCGAGCGCGCTAACCACAGGTGGGGAGATATGGGCCCCCCATTGATTAGTACCTGATTTCAAAGTATTGTACTGGGGGCCACAAACTAGTTTGAGGTTTTATTTACTATCCTGTACTTATGCCATGCCTTACCGCTTTATTTAAATTGTGCCATGGATAGCACACTGTACTGTTTAGGAACGGGACACGTTTTCGCGGTGTCGACAAGCCCAGTTTTGGGTCCCCAGTCGTTCACAGCCGTCTACCCAAACCCTGAGTCCGTCTCGGAGACCGGCCGACTTCGTTGCGGGTGTACTTAGTGGGGTGGCCCCCGTGCTTGCTTTGGGTCTGGGAAACGTCATGACTTAGGCCCCGCCGACATACGGATGGGTGTATGTTAACTGATTTGGCAAAAAGGGTCAAAGTGCTTGTGGATACTTTGGTGCACCCCTGCAGGGTTTAATCTTTTCGAGAAGCCGTGTCCGCGGTTATGGACGACTTGGAGCACAGTGCTTGATCATAGACAACTATAACTAAAGTTTACTGTTATAAATTGACTTGTATCCGATATGACTAGTAATCAGCTCCACTGCAACGGAATGGCTAAATAAAAGTATCAACAACTGCTGGGTTTTGGGATATCTCACGCTAATCGTATATTTGACTAGTAAGTGCTGCAACTACAACGGAATGGTTAACTAAAATTGCCCACTGCTTCTTATATCAGGACGATTATCTATACTTGACTAGTAATTGCTGCAACGATAACTGCACAAATAAAACTGCGGTTGACTTCCTCGTTTGGTCTCGAGGGGGAAATGCCAGGATGGGTTTGTCTGATGGTAGAATCAGGTTGGTTCCGGATAGGTCTTTCTTACCCCTCTCTGATAGCCGACAGTTATATCGAGTCTCTATAGGTTGTTTAGTGCATGCTGCGCTGCCGCTGCAGTCCACCATACCTATGTAGGCGAGGACCGCCGAATTCTAGTGTCGCCGTGTACTGGCCTCAGTACTGACGCTCCTCTTTTTCCTTTGCCCTTTGTCGGCACCCCTTTTGTTTAAGCAGGTTTTGAGATCAACGTCGTTAGCAGGGTTACCCTTCCGGCTTGGCCTGGGCAGGGTTATGGACGCCATTGGTTATTCTTCAGGGCTCTTAGCCCCATTTGCATCTTGTCCGTAGTGGGACGCTCTATCGTTTTCAAGGTGATTTGGATCTTTGTATTGTATATCTGTATTCTTGACTCATTGAGTCGCTGTTATATATATCTGTTCTGTGGGTCCCATCGAGGACTGTTGTGTAATGTTATTACTTCGTTTTCCACCCGCACGAAAGTGCCTGGTGGGCACCTTTGAATCGTTTCTATGCGGGTTTGGCGGGTTTCGCTAAAACTTGCATAGGACCGATTCTGAGGGTGCTACATTGACTAACCCAACACCAATAATTTCAAACATGCTAGTGAAATAGAACCACAAAAACTCCAATCCAAAAGCAATAATTTTATAGCTCACACGATGGTTCAAACAAGCAAGAGAATTTGCTACACCACATGCGTCATGCATAGATCGGTAGTATACTAGCACACACTACGTATATAGATAAAATAGCTAACGAGTTCTCACACTTATTTAATAATAACTCAACAAAGGTCTTCTCTCATGGTCCCTAGATTAATACTCGTCCGTGTAGGCACTCTGGATATCACATGTGACTGTTCCGTTGCTTGCATGGCTATAGGTCGAAAGGTTCATCTGTGGACTCCTCCTCCGAGCTAGCGGGAATTCGCTTTTCTGGCTCCGTCTCTTCTTGCGAACTATCAGCTGAACCTTGTTGCACAGACGGCGGTGCCGGCAAAGTGAGAAACGGCGCCACGATAGGCCAACCCTTGATGCAACGCTTCTATGCACGCAGACTCTTCTTCGTCCGAGTGACCATCATGCGAGGATGGTTTCGAATTCTGCGCTGCGGTGCCTGAGGCGCAGGTTGCTGTAGTTTCGGTCCCTGTCCTTCGCCGCCATGGACTGTCAACGCAGTCGTCGTAGAGGCCTCGGCCTCCTGCACTACCATGATGGCATCCTCCGTGGTAGCTTCAGCAATGTCACGAGCAACTTCAGCAGCATCACGAGCAGCATTAGCCGTGTCCAAAGCTGTGTTGCCATCCGCGACATGCTCCCGTAGAGTGTCAATTCGATCGTGGTAGCGGTGGCCACGGAGAATTTCTTCATCTAGCATCCTTGTGGGGATAACCAACTGGCATTCGAGTTTAGTGATGCCATGTGAATGATCATGGGATCATCCTCCTCCTGACGGTACCTCTCGTCTTGGCGTAGCTGTCCTACATCGTTTCGATAGGCGAAGTAACGGAACGGAGTGTCACGGAGCTTCTCCTTATAATCCCATGCCAGCTTATGTAGTGCCTCGCGAATGGTGCCAATGGTGCCCTCTGCGAAATCCTCTCCGATCGCATTGAACATGTACCCCCTAAGTCTCTCACGACGTCCAGGCGAGGTTATACTAGGGTACACCACTAGAGTCACCCTCATGTATTCCTCATTCCAAAGTGACTGTCTGGTACGTCCAGTAGCCTCCGGGTCACGCTCATAGCCCAAATGGGTGAGCATGTCACGAAACTCCCGTCCTAGGTTGCCGAACTCTTCAATCCCGCGGGTTGATAAAATGGCCATCTACGAATATTTGAATAAGACAAGTATGATCAGTGTCAAAATTTTGTAGAAGCCAAAATAAGGTAGACAAGTTATAGCAAGAAACATATTTTTATTTGTAACATATAGCTTTAATATAAAGTAGGATACTAGGGCTTTCCATTCTAACTAAGGCCACGCGACTAGGTCAACGTATGCTCTGATACCACTTTTGTGAGGACCTAAATTTAACCTCCAGACCTCCTGTGCATCTTGTCAATCCCAAGATCAAGTTGACGATACAGCGAAATGAATACCATTGCATGACGTTTAAAAAGTAATTATTACAGGGTTTGAATAGTAATAGCCACATAGTATAATGTATTGTGACATTTATTACAACCAGAAATACAGCGGAAATAAAATGTGCAGCGACTCCATCTCAGCCACATGCAGTCGATGTAATCCACGAGGCCTCACTCATCAGCTTCATCGTAGTAGTCGTAGTCCTCTCCTTTATAGTATTCTGAATTTCAATAAAAGTATTGCCATGAGTACATAGATTACTCAACATACCCCTTATGCCAAACCTGATATAACTACATGTGCCTTTATGTGGAGGTCATATGGTTCTTTTGCATAAAAGCCAATTTTATTTGCAATTGATAGTGGTTTTGATAAAAGCAAGTTCTGACGAAAACATGTTTTATCGTCAATGTGGTGTTTCTCATCATTGTGGTTGTCCTCGACAACTCACCTACTTCATCAGATTCCAAGAAAAGGATAGAGGCAAAGAGGGAAATAGCAAGACAGGTTCCTGTACGTCAAGAAGGATTCATGTGTCGTCCATGATCGTGGACACGACTATTCGAATGGTTTTAACTCTGCAGAGTTTGTACACTTTTCCCACACGACACAACCCCGTCTTGTTGCCCACCAGTGGCCGCTGGTTTAGTACACACCATTTGGTGTACTGGCAGATCGGAATCGTGACAAGGTCTTTTCGTTAGATCCCCCAAAGATGTGACGAGCCCACTGTGTATGCCGCACGGAACTGAGAGTATGTCCCCACACCGGTTCCCCCATCTGTGCCTAAGGCTCCCCCGTAGGCAGACACCTCATCAGCGGTACGGCGACATCGACACCTAAGGCTGACTAACCTACTTAACCAAGTCAGTGCCCATTATAGCATGTAGTTGTACGGTGGTCATAATCTTTAAATCCAAGAGTTATTAGGACCTCATGTGGCACGGACGACGGATTGCTCCCTCCATCTAGTGAATGGCAGCCAATCGCTTCTTCCTTTGATCCAGCTATCACCCGCGCAAGTGTTTAGATGGTAAGTTTCACCCAGAGTAGAATAGAGTAGAGGGGAGTAACATCGGCTAGCTCAGTGAGCTCAGCAAGTTTCAAAAGTGTATATGCGACCCAAGGGTCATCCAATTCCTCTGAAGAGGGAAGAACAAGGATCCTAAATATTATTGAGCATGGCTAAGCAATCTACTCTAACAAGATTACTACATAATCTCTACTCAGGGTAGTATATGGCGACAGATGTATCGAGGTATGTGTGTAACCAAAATAGCAGTAATATTTATAAAACAATAAGTAAGATGCACTTGTAAAACATGGATAGTTATGAAAGGGGCATGCCTCCGTTGTTGTTGTTGTTGTTGTTGTTGTTGTTCTGCTCTTCCTCGTAGTCTTGATTCTGATCGAACTCGTCACTCCCTACTCGTCATAACGATAAACCACTCATAAATACAAACCTCAAATAACCACAAATAAGAACCAAATAATAAGATCCATATAAAAAGATCCAAATAGGTTTGCGACGTTTGGACGGTCAGGGTATAAATAGTCGGTCTATCATCATCGACTAATAATAATACAAGAAAAATAATATAGTTTTAATATAGACAATATAGATGGTATAGATATAATAATTCCATGTATACAGCATGCTAGTTAGACATATTACCAGGCACACACAAGTGCATAACATCAAGAAAAAGGGCTAGTGTAACCAGCCATGCAATAATAGGCCCAAATACCTAAGCAAGAATTACGTACAGCAACATGGTCCTATGAATATCTGGCAAAGCTGGTGTAGCCGAGGCAACAATACTTTTCTATATTTACCAACAACCTGACACTAGCTAACAATAGTTTAAACCTAGCAATTGCATGTATAGCAAAACAGTCCAGAAATATCTAATTCTACTAAATAAACCTATAACCAGACATGCATGTGTAATGGATTTTACAACAGCTACTACGGAACTAGCAGAAGCCAACGAGCAAAGCATAACTAAGACAACGTGAAGTAGAGAAGCTAACTAGACAAAAACGAAATACTCAATTAGCTAGCAATAGCTCACTATCCTATAATCCTAGCAATGGTATAAGAGCTATAGACTTACTCCGTCTATAAGGGAAAAATATCTGATGTTGGTATAATTATACTAATCGACACCTAGAAGAACACAGTGCATCCATGTATACATACGATCTACACATATAGAGTAACCTGCAATCGATCGTGGAAGCTACTCTTAAACTTGAGGTAAAAACACGAGTACATCAAAATAGTTTTATGTACACTAGGTACTTTATAAAATGCGATACCACTGCTGGGTTCCTAAGAATCCTTGGAGTGTTTTTCATGTTAGGATCGAAGTCATCAAACAAGTGCAAGGTGGTCTAATATGTTCATGCCATAGATGGCGTTCGGTTCACCGGCAACCGCGCAAACTACAAAACTAAGAGGGGTGGACATGTCTAGGAGGTAGGTCGTATCTAGACTAACGCGTGTATGCAAGGATTTCCGCTGGAGCTTACCGAGCGCGACACAATCGTCCATGAAAGTCGGCGAACCGAGCTGGAACGGCGGGCGAGTATGTCGTAGATGATCCGCGGCTTGTCCTTCTGGTTCCACGAATCAGCCCTCCTCCTCCTCTTATTCCTTGCGACGTAGCAGCTCCTCTTATTCGGGAATGCGAGCGGCGTTCGGCGGCGGTGTCCACGAGATCAGATTGGTTTTTTTTAGTTAGGGTTTGAGATGGCGGCGGCGGGGTGAAAAAGAGAAGAGGGCGACGATCCGGGGATTTTCTAGACGGACTGGAAGGCGGTGTGCAACGACTAGAGAAAGGATCGGAACCCCCCGTGCGAGGCGATGTCGTACGTGCTATGCTTGGACTCCTGGTGTGTGGAAACGACCGAGCGCTGGTACTAAGCTGCTTGTTGCTGTGATGTTGGGCTATCTAAGCTGGCTTGATTGGGCCTTTGGGCTAGGTCGATAGTTTGCATCAAGAAAAGGTAAGAAAAATAGAGCTGCAACCCGATACGTACACCCAAAGGAAATAAGAGGAGAGGACACGTGCATGCACGTTTTAAGCCATGCACGTGCATGTGCATGTACATGAAAAAATTCATATTCAAAATATAAATTCAAAGGACCGCTTTAGAAATGAATTGGGAATCAAATCTAGATCCAAATATTTTCTTGATTAAATCAATTCTTTGGAATAAATTTCTAGAAACTCGGAATAAATTATTATTTTATTTTATTACACTGCAACATCCTTCGTTTAAAAAAAACTAAACCCGTAAAAATCAGGAAGTTACATCTGCTTATATTTCTCGGGGATGCAGCGAAAGAGCTTCTCGTCAGCTCTCTCTTCCCCATAGGTGTTGTCTCCGAACTGCACCATCTTCTGTAGCAGAGTGTTGAGACGGATAGCAAAGTCATCAATGTCCTCACCTAGCTTGAAGGCTAGGTTATCCCACTTCTTGTGAAGAGCCTGCAGTGTGGACTTACGGGCCGATCGTTGCCGATGCATATCGCACCGATGGTGTCTCAAGCCTCCTTGGTAGTTCGCTTATTGGAAAGAGAGAACTGCATCTCAGGCAGTACTGCAGCGATCAGGGCATCCAGCGTCTGTTGATCCTCATGGTGGTCGACATTGGCATATTGGACCGCCTCCCACATGTGCTGCACCTAGAGCCTGATCCTCATGACTGTATGGGCCACGTAGAGATAAAACAAAAAAATTCCTCTAACGTGGTGATCCCAGGATCTAGCCGAGGTAGAAGGCCACAAGGTTTACCACTAGACACGCAGTTGCAGATTACTGATGAAGCGCGTCAGTTGATGCAGTGCAGTCCTTTGCGATCCGATCGTCCTGGTGCTGATCGTACAGCCTCTCTGCTGGTATCCACACGTACAAGGGGGAGAGCCGGCGACGAACTGCTAGATTCGTTACGGCGGTGGCAGGACTGTTGTGGAGCTAGGGTTTCCAACACATGAAATGACCTAACCGAACAACGATTAACCCTTCAGGGTTAGCGTGCTCCATTATATATAGGGAGTGAACGCGGGCTCTGCTCGCGCGGCCCATTCACTATAACCCATATAATGTTAGTCCCTGTGAGTCCAACTCATTGACTCAGTCCAAATCAGGCTCAGGTCCAACCCAAACAGATTTTCAGTTCAGATCCAATCCAAACTTGCTCCCGCTATTAAGTGTGTGACCCCGCAGGCTCATGGCTACTTGAACACGATTGGAGTCCGACTCTCAATCGATCAGTCGGTAGCGGCTCCTAGCAGAACGTGCCCACTCCCAAGTACCAAAGAGTCATGACGACTTGCCTTTCCAATGTGACTTGCGTCCGAGTCCCTTTTGCCTCACGATATAACTTGTCAAACTATAGGCGAATACTTGTCATCCCTTAAATAGTCCGACTCTGTTCTCGATTCGAGATAAGTGATTCACCCGACTAACTCTTAGTCGATCGCCTCGGTTAACACTTAACCGAGTCGTGCATGGACATGCTTTCCGAATCATATCTCACGAGGGGGCCTAGAGAATATCTCTCCAAGTGGAGGGGCAAAATCCCATCTTGGTTATTCACATCACGCAGCTTGATTCTCAGCCGACCCGAACTCTGCCTTTATAACTGCCCAGTTACGGATCAACGTTTGACAGAACCTAAGTCGGTGATCCTCAACTCGGATTATGCAATAACCTCAGGTCTAAGGATTACATTGATTGAGATATACAAATGACAACTTGTTCGTTGTACCTCAATATGGGTCAATCCGACTCGCTAAACTCTTTAGACGAATCTGTGTAAGTTGGAATAGCATCTCCATGCCCATGATAAGTGGAACCGAGTCATCAAGTCAACTTTCACATTGGTATAAGTTGTGTGTCCAGCACAACCTCAATGACCAAGGATATTTAGTAAAAACAACATGAATGTATAGTTCCATAACCGAACCACATATTCAATGATACACATCAGATGTTTATACAAGGACTACTTAATATCTTTATGAATAGAATGGAAAATATCATCATACATGAATGCCTCTAGGGCATATTCCCAACAGTCTCCCACTTGAAATAGAGTCAATCTTCTGACATCACATGTCGAAGCATCTAATGCCCATGGCTCTCATGTGCACCTCATGCTTTGGCTGTGGTAACGGATTTGTCAACGGATCCGCAATATTTGCATCTGTGTGTACCTTGCATAACTTGATATCACCCTGATCCACGAACTGGCGAATCAGGTGGTACCGCATGAGTATGTGCTTGTTCTTCTTGTGTTGTCTAGGTTCCTTGGCTTATGCAATAGCACCATTGTTGTCACAATACACGTCTAACGGATTGGATGAGCCCTGAACCACACCAAGATCCATGAGGAAATTCCTCATCCAAACAACTTCCTTTGTTGCCTCCGAGGCGGCAATATACTCAGCCTCTGTTGTAGATGCAGACACAGTCTCTTGCTTGGAACTCTTCCAGCTCACAGCACCTCCGTTTAAAATATACACGTATCCGGATTGCAAACGAGAATCATCATAGTCGGTAAGACAACTCTCATCCGTGTAACCCTTTACACTGAGTTCATCTTCACCACCATAAACCAGAAACATATCCTTAGTCCTTCTCAAGTACTTTAGGATATATTTAGCCGCTGTCCAGTGGATTTCTCCAGGATCAGCCTGGTATCTGCTCACAACACTTAGAGCATATGAAACATCCGGCCTAGTACAAATCATGGCGTACATGATGGATCCGACTGCAGAAGTATATGGAATCGCACTCATCCGATTTTGCTCATCATTTGTCGAATGACACTGAGTCTTGCTAAGTTTTACACCATGGGACATCGGTAAGAACCCCTTCTTAGACGAATCCATGTTGAACTTCTTCAACACTTTGTCCAAATAAGTACTCTTACTCAATCCAATGAGCCTCCTTGATCTATCTCTATAGATCCGGATTCCGAGGATGTATGTTGCCTCACCCAAGTCTTTCATTGAGAAACTCCTTTCCAATGATTCCTTGGTTTCTTGCAACATCTGGACATCATTTCCAATCAGTAATATGTCATCCACATATAATATTAGAAAGTTTACTTTGCTCCCACTAAACTTCTTGTATAAACAAAAATCATGATCACTCTTGATGAAGCCAAACGATTTGACTACCTCATCAAAGCGAATATTCCAACTCCGAGATGCTTGCTTCAACCCATAAATGGATTTCTGAAGTTTACATACTTTTTCAGCATTAGCCGGATCAACAAAACCCTCGGGCTGTATCATATACACGTCCTCGATTAAATTTCCGTTAAGGAAAGCCGTTTTGACATCCATCTGCCATATCTCATAGTCGAAATAGGCTGCTATAGCTAACATGATCCGAACTGATTTAAGCATTGCTACAGGCGAGAAAGTCTCGTCGTAATCAACTCCCTGAATTTGTCGGAACCCCTTCGCGACAAGACGTGCTTTATAGACGGAAACATTTCCATCCATATCAGTTTTCTTCTTAAAGACCCATTTGCACTCGACGGGTCTTGCACCGTCTGGCAGATCAACCAAGTTCCAAACTTGATTTTCATCCATGGACTCTAACTCGGATCTCATGGCTCCAAGCCATGACTCGGAATCAGATCCCATCATCGCTTTCGAATAATTTGCTGGCTCATCACTGTCTAACAGTAACACATCACGAACATTTCGTAATCTCGCCGATCTTCGTAGTGCAGGTGCTGCTGCCGGCTTAGCTACCACGGCCGGCTCAACCTCCAAAGTTTTTTCCAACTCACTACTAGCCAGTTCCTCTCGAATTTCTTTGAGCTGCACCGTTCTCCCACTTACTCCCCGACTGAGAAACTCTTTCTCAAGGAAGACACCGTTCCGAGCGACAAACACTTTGCCCTCTTCTCGGCTGTAGAAGTAGTAACCCAAGGTTTCCCTCGGATACCCCACGAAAATACACTTATCCGACTTGGCTGTAAGCTTGTCCGACTGAAGTCTCTTGACAAATGCTTCACAACGCCAAATCTTAAGAAAAGACAAACTCGGCTTTTTGCCTGTCCACATCTCATGCGGTGTCTTCTCTACCGATTTTGATGGTACTTTGTTTAGTGTGAACGCCGCTGTTTCTAGACAATAACCCCAAAATGATAAAGGTAGATCTGTCTGATTCATCATTGATCGTACCATGTCCAACAAGGTTCGATTTCGCCTTTCCGAAACACCATTCCTTTGTGGCGTTGCTGGTGGAGTAAGTGGAGGAACTATTCCACAACTTTTCAGATGGTCATCAAACTCATGGCTCATGTACTCGCCTCCTCGGTCCGACCGAAGAAACTTTATTTTCTTGCCGAGTTGATTCTATGCTTCAGTCTGGAATTCTTTGAACTTTTCAAAGGCTTTCGACTTATGTTTCATCAAGTAGATATATCCATACCTACTCAAATCATCAGTGAAGGTAATGAAGTACTCATAACCACCCCTGGATGTCGTGCTCATTGGTCCACATACATCACTATGTACTAGACCCAACAAGTCGGACGCCCTTTCACAACTCTTTGCAAAAGGTGTCTTGGTCATTTTGCCGAGTAGGCAAGATTCGCATGTCTCGAAAGATTCCAAGTCGAACGAAGTTAGGAGTCCATCATCATGGAGCTTCTTGAACTATTCCACAACTTTTCAGATGGTCATCAAACTCATGGCTCATGTACTCGCCTCCTCGGTCCGACCGAAGAAACTTTATTTTCTTGCCGAGTTGATTCTATGCTTCAGTCTGGAATTCTTTGAACTTTTCAAAGGCTTTCGACTTATGTTTCATCAAGTAGATATATCCATACCTACTCAAATCATCAGTGAAGGTAATGAAGTACTCATAACCACCCCTGGATGTCGTGCTCATTGGTCCACATACATCACTATGTACTAGACCCAACAAGTCGGACGCCCTTTCACAACTCTTTGCAAAAGGTGTCTTGGTCATTTTGCCGAGTAGGCAAGATTCGCATGTCTCGAAAGATTCCAAGTCGAACGAAGTTAGGAGTCCATCATCATGGAGCTTCTTCATGCGTTTACAACTTATATGACCAAGCCGACAGTGCCAAAAGTAAGTCATATTCAGATCATTTGGTTTCAATCTTTTAACATTTATGTTATAAACCAAATCACCATCAAGATTCAAAATAAATAACCCGTCCTGGACGGGTGCAAAGCCATGAAACATATCATTCAAATACAAAGAACAACCATTATTTTTGATATTCGACTCATAGCCTTGCCTCATCAAACATGAAGAAAAAATAATATTTCGACTGAGCACTGGAATGTAATAACAATTATTCAGTTCCATAATGAATTAGGAAGGTAAATGAAGTTGCAGCGTGCCGACTTCCAACGCAGCAACTCTTGCTTTGTTGCCGACTCGAATATCAACCTCGCCTCTTGCTACGCTCCTAGTTCTTACTAGTCCCTGCAACGAGTTGCAAATGTGAATAACTGATCCGGTATCATATACCCAAGATAGGTGTATCAGCAAGATATATGTCTATAACATTGCAAACAAGTGTACCTGAGTCGGAAGTCATACCTCCACTCTTGGATTTCTCGGCCAAGTACTTGCTGCAGTTCCTCTTCTAGTGGCCATCCGCCTTGCAATAGAAGCAAGTGGATCCGGCTGAAGGAGATGGCTTAGTCTGTGAGGAAGCACTTGGGACCGGGTCCTGAGCCTGCTTTCCTCCTGACTTAGCCTTCTTCTTAGTCCAAGAACTCTTCTTGAACTTAGCCTTATTCTGCACCATCAACACTTGACTGGCGCCCTTCTTGAGATCCGCCTATGCCTGCTTGAGCATCCCATGCAATTCAGTGAGCTTCTTATCCATACCATGCATGTGGTAGTTCGAAATGAACTGCCCATATGAACTAGGAAGAGATTTCATAATTATATCCATAGCGAACTCTTCGCTCATGGGGTAGCCAAGCCTCTCTAGAGACTACACGTAACCAACCATCTTGATCACATGCGGACTCAGTGGATCACCATCCTTAAGCTTGCAACTCAGCAAAGCCTGAGAGACTTGATACCTCTCAGTCTTCGCCTGAGCCTGGAACATACTTTTGAGGCTTTCAATCATATTGTAGGCCTCAACATGCTCGAACTACTTTTGCAAGTCCGGTTCCATGTGAGCAAGCATAAGACAGCTAATATCCATGGACTCATCCTTAGCCCGACGGTAGGCATTGGTGGCAGGTCGCATTCTCATTCGGCTCATCTGGAAGTGGGTTGTCTAGGACATGGTCCTTCTTTTCTTGTTTGAGAACAATTCTCAGATTTCGATACCTGTTGGTAAAATTAGTGTCATTCAGTTTATCTTTCTCAAGGATAGTTCTCAACGCAAAACCGGATATCTGAGAGTGACTGCTACTTGGTGCCATGATCTACAACAGAAAATATGCAAAACACTTAAGACATGTATTCATAAAAGAGCAAGAATATTAAACATTTTAATATTTTATGCTCCCACTAGAACCAACACCCCTCCGATGGTTACTAAGTGATTCAGGATCCTAAATAAGCAAGTCGGCTAGTGAGCTTTAGCATCACCGCTAGCCGCCAAGTGATCTAGGTAGACAACTCATTGTCAATCGTATCTCATACGACTCCTGTTGGACAGGTGGAATCACATGCCGTGGCTCCCATCCGACTTTTCCCCGAGCCACACAACCATTGTGATAGACCCGTCTAGCTTACCGAGTGTTTCTGTAGTAAGAGTCCGACTCGAACCCACCTAGTCAGAAAGAATTGGCAGCACCTCAATTTTATGAGCCCACTACCAAAAATGTTCGACTTGTGATGGTGCAAACACTGGCGGGAAAACCGACTAGACCTTCTTTGAGGGATTAAATTTTACCGACTATCTAACAGAGGTAAAACAGAGACATAACAATAACACAAAATAAAACAATTATAATGTGAAATGGTATGGCTCTCTTCATGGCGATCTCCATCTCCACAAAGCCTGTAATCCAACTCGTGCCAACTCTTGTCACTTGCCGTCTTACCCCATGTCGCCGACATGTAGATCGCCTTGCATGCCATCCGGATTCTCTAAATAGGTACACAAGCTAAGTAAAGTAAATTACATAGAGAATCTTACACGCAGGTCGTTATACAATAATATGATAGCACCTAGGATTCAGCCGGCTGACAAAACCATGATTCGCAGATCACGTATGGATTACTGTCACATCCCAAAATTTTCCAAATTTTGTAATGTGAAAAAAATAAATAAACAAAATAAATAATTGTTGAAATTTAGGGTGAAAAGAAACTTTTTGTATCTAAATGGAAACTTAAAATCCCATCATGAATAAACTTTGGTTAAAGGTTTGAAACCAACTAAATTCAAATCAAGTGAAATGCATTCTTCATAATTGCATCTGGAAATTTAAACACTTGGAAAATAAACCAAAATCCTTAAACCCTATTGGAAGAAAATCATTTCAAAACATATCTCTAACCTATGGATTTGAACCATATAAAAATTGGTCAAACAAACATTCCAAAATGATCAAGAATGACAATTAGAAATATTATAAAACCATATGAATTGGTTTCACTTAATTTGGAGCCATAGATAAAATCTTATGAAATTAATAAGATAAGGAAAAGTAATTTCCAAAGCTAATAAAGCACTTATCTAAAATCCATACCAAATGGTGAGCAAATAAACCTAAAGAGATTTAAAAGGATAAAAAAATATTAAATAAGATTTTACCAATTGGAATCACCAAGTTTGGATCTTTAAATAAAAAGATATGGATTTTATAAGATAAAGAAAGAAATATTAAATGAGGAATATTTAAAGACCAAATTAAGTCTTGGCCTAATCCATAAGCAAATGGAATAAATATAATCCAAATCCAAATAAAATAAAGGATAAAGAATTTTCAAATTAAATAAAATGGCATTAACCAAATTCTATTTCCTATTTGAATAAAGACAAATCCTTAATAAGAATGATTATTTTAAATCATGGGAAAATAGTATTTGGAATTTACCCAAGTGGAATAAAAGTTATTTAATTAACTTAAATAAGATCAAAGAAATCTTCTAAATAAAAATTATGGAATTAAACCCATATTTAATTTCATTGAAATAAAAACAAATACCCAATTTAAATGATTTATAATCATATTAAAAATATTCCAAATAAATTCAAGGTGAGTTAATTGATACCCTAATAAATAAATAAAACTTACTGAAAAGATTTGGAAAGATTTAGATTTCAAATGGAGTTTTTGAAACAATAATAAAATATTATTTGAATTAATACAAGAGCCCATTTTAATTAATTAATATGCCCAAAAAAGAATAAATATATTATTCTAAATTTGAATATAAAATGAACTATTAAACAGTATTTGAATATACATAAAGTTTGGTTGAAGTTTGAAATCAAATTGTTGTTTGAATTGACTAAACAAAATCAAAACAGAATAAAAGAATTGGAAAAAGAAAAATAAACAGGAGAGGAAAAAACAGAGCAGCCCAACCAGACCTGGCCCACTAAACCCAACATCAGCCCACTCCCTCTCTCCCACGATAAAACGATTCGCACTCGCAGTTGAACCCACTCGGTCGCTGACTGCTAGGTCCCACTCCCCCTTCCTCTCACTCGTTGTCAAACAGGCCCCACTTGCCAATCTTCTTCCTCCCCGCGAAGACCACGCCCTCGTCGCCGTTTCTGCCGATTGATTGCGCGTTTGATTCCTCATTAACCACGTGTTGATTCAGCCCCGCGATCACGCATACTAAATCGCCTGCGCCCCCTCTCTCTTTCCCCTCACTCGCCAGACTCTCCTCGCCCCCAGGCTGCCACGAATTGAGCTCGCACCCTCACTGCTCCGATGAGCTGCCCGGCCAATTCCGGCGCTGTCTAACCCTCTCTCGCCTCCTAGTTCACGCGAGCGTGATCCCCAGACTCTGGCGCATCTCCCAGTACTCCCAGCTCAGCCACGCAAGCTCCCTAGCATCGGCAACCTCAACGCCGCTCGCCACCGTCTTCGGCTTGAACTCCGACGAGTTTCCCAGGTAGCGTTTGACCGCCCCTCTCCTCCTCCTTCACACGCGTGTACTCGCCACTCTCCCGCGCATCTAACCATGCTCCCCTTTTTCTCTGGCATGCTCTGAAGCCTCGTCTTCAACAACATCTGAGCGCACCCGACGGTCCCGCGAACTCCGGCGAGGGATTCGAGCCAGCTCTGCGCGCCCATGTCCATCCTGCGGCCACCTTGAGCATCACTGCAGCCCCGCGAACCCGGTAAGCCCCTCCATTCCTCTTCTCGCTTCCTAGATTCACCGAACCACCACCACCAGACACGCCGCTGCCGCGCGCCACCGTCGTCGCGCCGCCAGTTCTTGGCAAGGCGTTAGGAGCCGTCCGATCTAGATCCGAGAGACGCGATAGATTGACTTATCGAAGAGTTATGGGCAGATCTGTGCCGCACGATTTTCATTAGATCCAATGCACCAGAGAGGCTGATCCAACCGAAGCGGTACCAGCCTATCAGAACACGATGCGTGGCCAGCCTATTTGAATAAAAACCAGAACAGAATCTATTAGATGTTTGACTTTGAAAAATGCATAACTTTTGATCCACACGTCCAAATTTTGCAAATTTTATATCAATGGAATCAGAAAGACAATCACTTTCTAACCGTGCACTTTGTTTAGTAAATTGCTTCTGTTAAATTGATTGTTTTTGCAGAAACTTGTGTAGGCTTATTTTGAATATAAAATTCATTCTAAAATTAATTTTGTGATAAAACATTTGGGAAATTGGATTGTGTGAACCTACTGACCATCTAAACCAACTTGTGGTTTCAAAAACATATTTTGTGAAGCAAAAGAATAAATCTTTGAATTAAAGCATTTCTAGTCAAATAAAAATATTGTTTATTTGTTAAAATTCTTTTTGGAGAAAAACCTTTGAGAAATGTTTTGATTTAAACTCTCTGACCCTAAACACAAAGTTTTATGATTTAAAAATATATTTTGTGAACCCTATAAAAGTTGTTGCTTTGCTAAAGGCATTTTCAACCACATAAAATATCGATTTGGTTTAAAAATGGTCCATAAGTAAAAATCTTTTGCAAATGATTTTTCCACTTTATAAAATGACCAATAGGTGTTTTAAAATGTTTATAACCCATTATAAACACTTTTTCAAATAAAACCATCTTTAGCATGCTTGCATGCATTGTTTTGTTTCTATTATTTTTTTTTGATGTTTGCTTGAATGGTGGATTGAAATTGTGCCTTGCTTGATTGAATTGTAGTGATTTGAAGAGTGTGAATATTGCAAGGTCAAGGAGTGAACTTATATTCTCTACCAAAAAGGCAAGTGATGCATCATACTTTTGTCCCATTATTTTTCACTATGCATTAGTGATATTTCTAAAGTAGGACTTGCATGGAATTTTTGCTAAGTATAAACTATGCCATGGGAAATCCTAGTAGATGAAACCTTAGTAGAAATTTCCTAAGTTAAGATTCCTACTACTATCATGCTTAGCTTAGCTAGTAGAAAACAAGGGTGGAATATATTCATACTATGGAATATTACTAAGTCAAGGACTTGTGTTTTGTTTAATAAAACAACTAAGTGAATGAATCACCTGGGTGGAATGGAAGGAATGGTTTGTGTTGAGTGGTTACACAAGGCCCATTTCTATGGTTTACCTTGTGTATCTCACTTGTGGATGACCACCTAGGAACAAAGAGATTTGAGATGTCAAATGTTGAGAAGCTTCAAGTGCAGCCACTTGGCATTATTGGCTCTGCCTGGATCATATAGGTTGCAATAACTTAGCCAAATGGACAGCTGGTGGTAGGGGATGATAGGTTGGAACGCGTCCATTCTGGTCTAAGGGAAGGCTTTTGAAAGATCTTGTCTTGGTGAAACCAAGTCTTGTGGGGAAAGTGCACCACCTATGTAGAGTGTAAAATCTAAGTACTTAGCCATGTCCCTGGCAAAGGACAATTTGAGCATCAAGACATGGAAGCTATCAAGAATCTCCTCATCCAAATTTCTAAGTTAAAAACTTGTGGTTGAACAAGGGTTGAAGGATCACCAATTTCTATTGGGAGATGCCTTGGGTGATTTTGTCAAGCAAAAACTTAGCCAAGCAAGCCTAAGCTCCACTTAGCCAAATGCATATAGATGACAGACTCCACTATACTACCATAGTATCACTTGCCAATACAATTCAAATGTATTGACCCTTGTGGCTGTAACTTATTATGTTGTAGGTTTGTTTGATGTTAGTGAAGTTTATTGATTAGGATTACAAGTCTACAACCAACATGACTGTCTGTGGCACTTTGAAGATGAAGGACCCCATGCTATTGTTATATTATGCTGCATTGTAATGAGATAGCCAAATGAGCTATGTAAGATGTAATAAATTATTTTATTCCTGGTTATAAAGTTGTATTATGACCTTTGTTCTTGATATTACATCTTAATTGTCGATGCTAGCTATTGATCCAGGGACTAGCATTGTAAAAACAGGGATCTCTACCTTATTGAAGGTTGGGACCTCTACAATTACACACATACATCACATGCACATGAACCATACCATTCACAACTTCCTATAAAAACAAGTTATGCATAAATACGATATCTACCGGCGTTGAGAAACTCGCAATGACATCTAAGACGCTACGACAGGGCGAAGCCAGCGGTCCCGCCATTTTTCTGAAAACGTAGATCTCATCTACGATCCGGACATGGATTCCGACCATTGTTCCGATTCGATCAAAACTTTTGATCTTGAATCACCGCCTCTGGATTTACGTGTCACAGTCTACCCCGATGGCAGAACCCAACCGGTAGGGGTATGTCGTTCCACGATCTCAGCAGTATGATCACGGAAATCAGATCTACCATTCCCCGAGTACAGTTGATCCAATCAACCTCATACAAAGTAGATTGACCACCAAAACAGCATATAGATCTTATCTACAGCCTACCGCATATCACATATGCAAGATCTCGAGCCTAAAACTAGAAGCTATCACTCTGATACCACTGTATGGGCCACGTAGAGATAAAACAAAAATTCTCCACTAACGTGGTGATCCCAAGATCTAGCCAAGGTAGAAGGCCACGAGGTTTACCACTAGACGCGCAGTTGCGGATTACTGATGAAGCACGTCCGTTGATGCAGTGCAGTCCTTTGCGATCCGATCGTCCTGGTGCTGATCGTACATACCCTCTGCTGGTATCCACACATACAAGGGGGAGCGCCGGCGGCGAACTGCTAGATTCGTTACGGCGGCGGCAGGACAGTTGTGGAGCTAGGGTTTCCAACACATGGAATGACCTAACCGGACAACGATTAACCCTTCAGGGTTGGTGTGCTCCATTATATATAGGGAGTGAACGTGGGCTCTGGTTGCGCGGCCCATTCACTAAGGCCCATATAATGTTAGTCCCTGTGAGTCCAACTCATTGTCTCAGTCCAAATCAGGCTCGGGTCCAACCCAAACAGATTTCCAGTTCAGATCCAATCCAAACTTGCTCTCGCTCTTAAGTGTGTGACCCCGCAGGCTCATGGCTACTTGGACACTGTAACATCCCAAAAATATTGAACTTGGATCATCAAATTCTAATCATCAAAATTAGGGTTAACAAAAACTTTTCTAAATAAAATTATGAATACATGCATATGAGTATGCATTGAATTTGAAATTCTTTTGAACCACCTTTTTTGTATGTTTCCTTGCTTGTAAAATGTTTCTTAGGTGAAATAAACATCATCTAAAACATTTCCCACACTTTTCCCAAAGACAAATAAAGCAAAACAAATAAAATAAAGGAATGGTCATTTTGACCAATTTAACTCCCATGCCTACTTTGGCTGTCTCAAACTTTCAGAACCTAACAAAAACTTTTCTAGATCTTTGCACCCCTTGAATGTACTCATAACAAAGTATCAAGGACCACTTTGTGATCATCCAGAAACTTTCAAATGCATAGTTTAAATGACAATTCAAAATTGAATCTTCATCATATGGGAAGATCCCACTTTTTCAAAAACCACTCAAACAAGCTCAACTTTCAAAACCCAAGCATCTGCAGACTCACCAGCACCAATCTAGCACACCCACCAAAAATCTTTTCAAAATTCAAAACTTGATTTCATGCGGCCATTTCATCAAACACATTGCAGACACAAATCAAACAAAATCAAAACACTATAGTGTGTAGTGTTTTGAGCCTAACTTGTTCCCTCTCTGGGCACCACTAGCCTTAGTAGATCATCTAACAACCTTAACTAATCACTAGCACCACTGTAAGCTTGGCAATGCCATCAATGGTGAGCAGGCCGAATGCACCATTGTCACCCCCATGTCGACAGCAAGCTAGGAGGAGAAACAAGCCTAGCCAGCATGTCTGGGAGGCAGCCCACCGTCCACCACCACTCCCTGTTCACCGCTCGAACCTTGCCAACCCCTGAACCACACGCACGGACCGCGCCAGACCGCCAGCGACCATGCCGAGCGTGCGCCAGAGTGCCACCCTCGACCGAAGCCCACAGACCACGCGCCGCCCTCACCGCGCACATACATGATCGCCACCGACCCAGGAGACCGCTAGACATCCTCGTTCGCCGCCCTGTGTTGCACAGCCACCGCTCGCCGTCGAAGACGCCGCCTCTCCCGCGCAGAGCATCGCATGTTCCAGACCAAGCCGCACCGCCCCACTCCTCGAAACCATGTCGTTGAGCATCGCCGGGGAACACCGCACCGCCCCCTACCTTCGCCCATGCCAATAGCCGTCTGTACCATCGCCCCCGACGAGCTCACCGTGCGCCCCGTCGGTCCCCTCGCTCGACTATAAATAGAGGCCACCCCCGCTCGAATTCTTCACACCATTCTACTCCCCTCCCATCACTAATGGTGCCACACCATTCCCGGAGCAAGGCGAGCAACACTTCGCCGGAATTTCAACGGAGCCCGCCGCCTCTGGAGAAGAAGGGAGCCATCGATTGAATCCGCCCTAGGAGGAGCCACCACTACCAGGAGATTCGCCGTCGTCGACTTCGTCGTTCGCCCGCCTCGCCGACCCTCGCTTGCAACCCGGTGCCCCCGGCAACCCCCACTGGCCGCGCTAGGTTTCTTTCTCGCCGGAGTTGCCCTGCGTCGACGATGACTCCCAGCCGTTGGATTAGAACTAGATCGCACGATCCACATCGCCCCATACCTCTTCACACCTCCCTGTCTCACTGACGAGTGGGGACACCCACTTAAACATCCCGCGGAAGCGCTACGCTTAGCAGGCCGGCCCAGTATCGTTGCCCGCGGAGCCCAGTTATTTGAATTAAACCTTTTCCATTTTATTTCAAACCCACTTCTGTACCCAATTTCAAAAATCAATCTAGATCGATTAATTTCACCAAATTGAATGAAACTAATTTTGTTAGAAAGGTCTGGGAATGCTGAATCCAAGCCCGTTGGATTCAAGTCATTTGGATCTATAGATCACCCATGGTAAAAATAACAAGACAGAAGCTTTTCTGCATTCAAACATTTTTCAAATTTAAACCATAATAGCTTTTGAGTTGATTCCAACTCTCAAAAATCACATTTAACCATACCTTTCAGAATATATAAAAATATATAGGTTTACTTGTAGAAATAATGTTCAAGTAATAAAAGAAGTCTACATAGGCATTTCTAGCTACTTTAATTAATTAAAATAAAAGGGTAAAACCTTATTAAATTGTGACACCACTTTAAATCACATTCCCATGGACTACAATATGTGGTGATGACATGTGTCAACATGATCCCATATTTGGTTTGGAGAATATTAAATCTTAAGTAGTTTTTCAATGAGTAGAAATTACTTTTCTAAAAATAAAAGGAATTAAACCAAGCCTTAATCTGGTAATGATTAGAGATGATGTTAGATCATCTATAGGACCCTTGTGTGTGATGATTGCAAGTAGTTAAGTATTGTTTGGTGATTGTGTACCTCGTATTTATTCATAGACGCTAGTACCGACCAAGGATACGAGGAGGAAGGAGGATACTACGAAGAAGAAGCCAAGGAGAACTTCAACCACTGCTCTGCACAAGGCAAGCTTTACTAACCAAGTGGACCAATGCAAGCCTAATATACTAGTGAATGTGCAAGCTAACACTTGCAATTTAGCAAGTCTTTCTACATCAATTGACCTATGCAAGCTATTAACTTAGCAAGCTTATACCACTTGATAAACCAATCCTAATTTTTACTTGCAAGCTTCTTACTTTATTTATTTATCAAAGCTAGTACTTAGAGCTTAGTTAAGTGAATTATAGATTCTAGAGAGATACTTGAAGGTTGCATAAAGAGCATAAAATTTTGCCTAAGCTAGATAATCTTGATGTCATCCTAAGGCATGAGATTGAACTTAGCTAAAACTCCACTAGTTTACCACCCCTCATCAGTGCTTACCCCCACTTGTAGATGCTAGTGCTAAGCATAAAACTTGATCAACTTTAAATGGGAATACTTGGTGGAAAAATGGTTATGAAAACCTTGGAATGATGGATCATTCTATTGAAATGTTTTGGACATGTGTTTCCGAACACCTGATGATTTTAGTGATGAAAATGTTGAGGCATGAGCCTTAGCCCTTTATAAAACTGATGGTTGTCTGGATGCGATACCATTCCAATTTTATCGTACAACCACAATACCCGAATATTGGGTAGGGCTTGACTGGAAACTTATGTACCTTAGTATTAGTTCCCTCACGGCCAAGGTCTGAGCTGAGGCTACCTTGTGAAGATTGTCCACCTGTGCAGTACCCAAGATGACAGTTGGTCATAGTTGGGAGGCCAAACTCACAGGAGAGGTGCTTATACTAGGGCGTCCAATTGAAAGGTTAGGATTGATTATCCGCATACTGAGTATGGTGAATTCAGGATTTGTTCCTGACGGATGTATCGAATGTTGTGGTGAAAGTATACAGTCTCTGCAGAGTGTCAAACTATTCGAATAGCCGCGTCCGCGGTTATGGACAGTTGGAGTGGCCATACTGTTCCCCCGTCAGACTTTTCAAAATGACTTGTGAAATGAAGTGAGACTTTGACTTGACCCCAACAGGGTTGTGACATGAAATACAAGTTACCACTTAGGAGTTAATAAATTTTGACTAGCATTCATTGCTTCTAGACTTAGTAGAGATAAATCTGGATTTTGCAAAATAACCCTAGAGCCTAGTGTCCTATTACCAAAAACCCCTTTTACTATTTAGTATTAGTTTGCGAGTACTTAAAGAGTACTCATGGCTTTGTCCCTGGCTATTCCCATGGCCAGACTATGAAGAGGAGTACCTGGAGGATGGACCCCAGGAAGGTTACGATAACTAGGATCATCTCCCGTCGTCAGCATTGCCTGTGACCCCGAAGATGGAGCTTCGCCTACGCTACCGTTATTATTACGTATTCCGCTGCTTGATGTTGTATTAAGAACTGGATCATGAGATCCCTATTTATGTAAGAACTTATGTACGGTTTGTAATGGATGATGTACTATGGTATCCAATTCTGTTATGTCTCGCAAAAATGGTAATCCTGGGATTGCGAGGTATCGCATAACAGGCATCTGGGATTAAAAATCCGGGTGTTGACAGACACAATTGGAGTCTGACTCTCAATCGATCAGTCGGTAGCGGCTCCTAGCAGAACGTGCCCACTCCCAAGTACCAAAGAGTCATGAAGACCTGCCTTTCCAATGTGACTTGCGTCCGAGTCCCTTTTGCCTCACGATATACCTTGTCAGACTATAGGTGAATACTTGTCATCCCTTAAATAGTCCGACTCTCTTCTCGATCCGAGATAAGTGATTCACCCGACTAACTCTTAGTCGATCGCCTCAGCTAACACTTAACCGAGTCGTGCATGGACATGCTTTCCGAATCATATCTCACGAGAGGGCCCAGAGAATATCTCTCCGAGTTTAGGGGAAAAATCCCATCTTGGTTATTCACATCACGCAGCTTGATTCTCAGTCGACCCGAACTCTGCCATTATAACTGCCCAGTTACGGATCAGCGTTTGACAGAACCTAAGTCGGTGATCCTCAATTCGGATTATGCAATAACCTCAGGTCTAAGGATTACATTGATTGAGATATACAAATGACAACTTGTTCGTTGTACCTCAATATGGGTCAATCCGACTCGCTAAACTCTTTAGACGAATCTGTGTAAGTTGGAATAACATCTCCATGCCCATGACAAGTGGAACCGAGTCATCAAGCCAACTTTCACATTGGTCTAAGTTGTGTGTCCAGCACAACCTCAATGACCAAGGATATTTAGTACAAACAACATGAATGTATAGTTCCACAACCGAATCACATATTCAATGATACACATCAGATGTTTATACAAGGACTACTTAATATCTTTATGAATACAATGGGAAATATCATCATACATGATTGCCTCTAGGGCATAGTCCCAACAATGACCACGGCCCACTCGACATAGTTGGTTTTTGGTGCGGGTAGGCCACCCGGCACTGGGACCAACGCCCATGAACATGGTCCGGACCCCTCATGCGGCTCAAATCACTTTAGAGCTTTGTTGGGAAACCCCAAGAGGAAGGTATGATGAGCACAGCAGTAAGTCTTCGCTCAGTATGAAACCAAGGTTATTGAACCAGTAGGAGGAATGTAACGACTCCAAGGTGTTTCTAACAACTTAGAACCTGCACAACACAAACTCAAGACTTTGCCCCAACAAACAGTGAGGTTGCCAATCTCACCTGTTTGCTAAAAACAAAGGATTAAACGTATGGTGTGGAAGGGAATGATTGCTTGCAGAAAGTAAACAGTAATAGTGGATGATGTAACAATGGAAAAGATTGGACCGGGGTCCACAGTTCACTAGAGGTGTTCTCTTTAAGATAAATAACATAGCATGTTGGGTAAACAAATTACAGCGGGGCAATTGATAGGACTGAGCGGGCCACCCTGTGTCTCCCCTCCGGTCGCCCTTCGTTCTATGTGTTCATCTTGATGAAATATTGACTTTTTCTTTTGTCCCGTCCAATTCCGAGAATATTTGCTTAGTAGCCTTTCTAAAACCAAAAACAGCAGAAACAGGCAACCGGCACTGTGGCATATTGTTAATAGGTTAGTCTCAGAAAATGTATAAAAATACCTCAAAGTATAGAAAAAGCATAGAAAAGTGGATACTAAACAAGCATGGAACATAAAAAATTATAGATACGTTTATGACGTATCAACCCCGTAGAGGTTGTGGTCTTCGTCATCCGAGTCGTCGCTAACGTGCCCGCCTCCCTTGGGAGCGCCACCGTCATACGCACCTCCTCTGGGAGCGCCACCATCGGGAGCATCGCCGTCGTGCGCGCCTCCTCTGGGAGCGCCACCGTCGTACATGCCTCCTTCGGGAGCGCCACCTTTGTATGCACCTCCTCCGGGAGCACCATTGCCTGGCGCGAGGGAGTGCTCGGCTGCCCACTGCGTCGCTCACTCTCGTTATGTGTCCCTTGCCAGCAGCTCGAGGTTTGTGTCGGCGCTGTCGTCAGCATAAATGGAACTGTCGGTGATGTCGCGCAATACCTCGGCCTTTGCTGCTGCCTCAAGTGTTGCATCCACCACCGTTGCTGCTTCCACCTCCGCTCTGGCTGCTGCCAGCTCCGTTGATGCCAGCCTTGATGCCCTTGTTGCCGCCACAGCATTTTCTACTGCCACTCGCTCATGCTCCTATGTTTCGGTGAGCTCGGCCTTCTGTCGATATTGCGTGCTCGAGGTGATCGAGTGCTAAGGGTGACCTACGAACATGGATTTCCGCTAGGGGGATCCTGCATGGAGAGAGACGGCTGCTGCTGCTACTGGCTAGGGCTGCTGCTGCTCGTATACACATAGAGAGAGAGAGAGAGAGAGGAGTGTGAAGAGGCGGTGAAAGCTGCTGCTGCTACTGGCTAGGGCTACTATGAGTCCGGGGAAGGAGATGAGCAGGATGTGCTTAGGCTACAGGACAACCTGGCTCTGATACCACTTGTTATTCGCTGAATTCTTACTCTCATCAAAGGAGAGGATGGAACTAGGAGTTGGTGCAATTTTCTAGTTTATTTCTCACACAATGCCATGACAACCAGAGGGGTTGGGATACATATTTATAGGTTGCTAGGCAGCCAAGCATATGCTAAGATGTTGTTGAGGTGCTAGTCTAAGATGTTAAGATGCTACCCTAACCACCAGTCAAGGATGTTGTCCTTGATGGGCAGCGAAGCAAAACCACCATGCAGCCATAAGGACACAAGGACCATGTGCTACAACCCCACAAATGCCATAGTACAGAGACTTATCCATCATGATGTACCCATTTCCTCCACTGGCAGCATTACTAAGATATCTGAAACTGGTGATCTTGTTGAACCTAATACTGAAGATAATATCGTCTCTGACCTGGAGCAAGATGTCAGCAACCTTCTGCCCAATGCCAAGCGCAAATTCATCACTCCCAACGATGTTGCCTCTATCAGACGTAACAATAGAATTGCTAATCAATCTACTAGTTTCAAGAACAAGGCTGATGCTGACAAAGCCTAGGAAAAGGAGACTGCCAAGAATGCTCTGAAGACATGATAAGGAAAATCAAGAAAAGTGACTAAAAGCAAAGATCACTCCCATGAAGTTGTGATTATTGACCAAGAAGCTCCTCCTCCACCTTCCTTCCCTATTGACACCATCCAGTCGATAGGTGTCAACCATTGCTAGATTCCTCCTAGTGAGGTTTCTGTGGACAAGCTCTCATCCAAAATTGGCTAATGTGTAGCTATCTCTTAGTTTGTAATAATATATGTCAACTATTATGGCATATAGCACCTAGCTTATTTTACCTTCTGTTGAACCTTTTCGATGCTATATGGGATGTAATAGGTATTATCTTGATGCTCTGGATGAGCAGACTGTCAGCTCTTTTTATCTGTCTTTCACATGACAGTACCAAGGGAGCTATAAATCTTAGTTTCTCTATCATGCGTTCCCAAATAGTGTCTTCCTGGGTTAATGTTGTCTGATCAACTCCATGTCATATGTTCTCTCATTGTCAGATATTTTTTTATCAGCTTGATAACTTGACTAATTATGTTAGCAGGTCCAAACAAACCTATACCCATCTTTATAATGAATAGAAACTAGATAATATTAGATTGGAATATTAGAGGGATTAATTTTGAGGTAATACATGATAAAATTCGTGAAAAGGTGGACTCTAGCAATTGTGGTATTATTTGCTACCAAGAAACAAAAAGAGAGGAATTTGAGCACTCTTATCTGAGGAAAATCTATCCCAAAAGATTCTCTCACTTGGAAACTCTATTGGTTTGACCATAATTTGGAATGGTAACTTATTTAAGGGGAATATGGTCAGCTAATCAAGATTTCATACTTTAGTGGAATTCACCTGCAATTTTTCTGGTATCAATTGGATACTGACTAACATTTATGGGCCAGCGCACAATGAGTTTAGAGCTGATTTTTTAACTTGGTTTCATAGTTTGGACCCAGCTAATAATCTATTATGGATGCTTATGGGGCACTTTAATCTCATCATAAGTCCAACAAACATAAACAGACATGGTGGTGATGCTAATAATATTATGTTATTTAATAATGCTATTCAATTCCATGATCTGGTTGAAATCCCTGTGAAAGGTAGAGCTTTTACATGGAGTAATATGCAAGATTAACCCCTTCTTGAAAAATTGGACTAGATTTTTACCTTCCCCCAGTGGACTATCACCTTTTCTAACACCATGGCTACACCACTGTCTAGACTTGGCTCTAATCATATTCCTATTTGTATAAAGTTGGGAACAACTATTCCAAAAGCTTTTTTATTCAGATTTGAGAACTTATGGTTGGATTTTGAGGGTTTCAATGACACTGTCAAGAAACATTGGCAACAAGCCCCTTAAATATTGATGTTGCCATGCCTATCACTTCCAAATTTAAATGTCCTAGAGAAGGTTTAAAAAATGGAGGAAGAAACTTTCAAACCTCATCAACTTGACTATTGGTAATTGCACATATGTGCTAACATTACTTGATGGCATTGAAGACCAGAGACAACTTGCACTACATGAGAAGAATTTCAAAAGGATACTACAGGAACACAATAACTATTGGAAGCCAAAAGAGTTTATTAGAGAAGTAGAGCCAAAATTAAATAGGCCCAATTAGGGGCTGAAAACACAAAAAAATCCATGATGTGGCCACTCAGAACTATAGAAGAAATCTTATTACTTCTATTGAAATTGACAATGATCTAGTGGTGACAGACCATGACCAGAAGGCTATTGTCATATGGAAATCTTACAAACTTAGGTTGGGTAGAAGTGAGAATCCCATTATGGATATTAATCTAGACAATTTAGTGTAGTCTCATGATCTCCTTCATATGGATGATCCTTTCACAATGGAGTATATTGAGTGTGTTATTAAAGAAATTCCTTATGACAAGGCCCCTGGAACAGATGGTTTTACTGAAAAAATGTTGGCCTATCATTAAAGATGATTTTGTTAGATTGCTTTACCACTTTTTTGATTAAAATATCAACATGGAAGCTATCAATACATCCTATATTACTCTCATACCCAAGATCAAAGATCCATAAACTATGAATGACTACATGCCTATTTATCTGGCCAGCCTTCCACTCAAGTTTATTACCAAGATTATGGCCAACAAAATGCAAATCGTTATTAGCTCCATTCTTCAAATCAATATGACTTCATCAAGGGGAAAAATATTCATGATTGTCTTGGATGGGCTTTTGAATACCTGCATTTATGTCACTTATAAAAGAATCCCATTGTAATTCTCAAGATTGATTATGAGAAGCTTTTGACAAGATTGAATATAGTTCCATTATTAGTATGCTTCAAGCTAAAGGATTTGGGCCCAAATGGATTTCACTGGTCAGTTCTGTACTGTATACTGCTTCTACTGCTATTCTCCTAAATGGTGTTCCAGGGAAAAAATATTTTCAAAAGAGGTGTAAGACAAGGGGACCCACTACACTACAAGAATTCGGGTGTATTGCAACAACAAGGTTGGTGGCAATAAGTACTAAATTGTGGCAATAGGTACCTATTGCCACGACATGACTTCCGTTGCCAAGCATTGTGACAGGACGCATGGTAATAGGTTATTGCCACGAAAACCAAATGGTGGCAAGAAAGTGTCCTATTGCAACGGCCATGTGAAAAGTTGCCACATTTTTTCTCGTGGCGGCACAATGCTTAATGCCACAATTTGGTTCGTGGGGATAGCTTAATACAACAACCATCAAAACCATGGCGATTGGCGGTTTGTGGCAATAGGCATTTGTGGCGACAACCTATTCCAACAACACTTGTTTGTTGCAATAGCCAATTGTTCCATTAGATCCAAAACCTATAGCAACAACTCTTGTGTTTGTGGGTACACCTCTTTCGCCATATTGAGCCTGTATGGCCCTAGTATGGCATTCATTTTCATCTTGGCTAGGCAGTTATGGGTTACATAAAGCAATCCAAACTTCAAAGGATACTCACCATGTAAGAATCTATTTATTTCCTCCCACCAATAAATCTTGGCTTGACGGTGACAGGTTACATGAAAATTGTGTAGAAATGTTTACCTTCTTAATCAAGTCTAAGACATCTAGATTGAAAACAAAAAATTATATAACTCCACTTTATCTCCTCCCTGGTATATTCCTATTGCTCCATTTTAAATACATGATGCAAGACAACATCACAAGTTAAATCCAAGGTTAGAAATATCTACTTTTGTGTTCTAGTTTATAACTTTGTGTCTTGTCAGCACACTTCTTATACTATAGAATGATGTGCAATATGATACGTGTTCAAGAAATAAGAAATATCTAAGAATAAAGGCGTGGTAGAAACCAAATCCATTAAATAACTAGTTAAAATGTTGCTGCAGCTTTTCATTTATATAATTGATGCATAACCATTCAAAACGGTTCACAGGAATGCAACCACTTGTTTTAGCAAATTCTATGAAATGGATTGTCATAAAATTCAGAAAACATGGAAAATACTATTGGAAAATACTAACCTGTTAATTTTGAAATTCTTCAACCCATGGATATCAACAACTCCAATGAATTGTTTGGAATTTGGGCCCTGTCGAATGGAGACATTATTTTTTTCCAGAATCCAGTACAAGGTCACAATAACAATGCAAAATGTCAAGATCCGATCAAAAATAAATAAAAATCTAATCGGAGTTTTCTGCGATTTTATTATTACCAATCAAACAATCGGGAATATACTATTCTGCATCAACTATTTCTTCGGCAACAATACAGCTTGACTGACTGAGGTAACAAAAAGATCTAGCATCAACCAACTTATACCTCTGAGTATCATGCAAGTTACAAGAATACATTTGTAAGGAGTGGACCTTTTAGACTATATTGAATTATATATCCAAGAATTGGATAGTCAGATAGTAATAGTCGTACATCAGGTGGTGTAGCATGGAGAAAATAAAGCAATGATAATTCCTTTCCGGATATGGCATGTACGGATCGTTCCAGCAAGTAAACTTTGATAGCAGCTCCTAAGATTCATCCAGTCTTTGTCAAACTGAAGAGCACGGTCCACGTCCTTTCGACAAGCTGAAGAGCACTGTCCAGCTTCAATCTCTTGATGTACCCATCAATCAATGTGTCGAAGATGAACACGTCAGGAAGATACCCTTTCAGAATGACATTGTTCATGTCAACCAACAACTATGAGCATGAAAAGAAACTGGAAGTAAATGAACCGGACTGCAATTCTGCATCCCTTGCCAAAAATGCAACAACATGCTACTTTTACCGCTTAATTACTTCCGGTGAGAATGAATGGGCACCCTTTGGCTATGTTTGTTATTATGTTATTCCTAAGAAACATTCAGTTTTCTTGTGGCTGGCTTTCCGAGATAGACTGAATATACTCGTCACAGTATGATCAGGAAACGGTGGACTACTACTTCACATGCCGGGTGTGAGATCTGTCATGCAAATGAAACTGCTAGTTATATCTTGCTGAGATGCAAAGAAGAATAACTAATTTGGAGACATCTCCACCTTGAAGATCTTGCTACCACGAGGACCACCATCCTTGATTTTGTTTCTGATGCTGAAGAAACAACAGATCGGATGTGGAACATTGCGTTTGCAGGATGTGCAGTTACTTGGCTCCTAGTATCGCCCGACCTACAGACATGAGCCAGTGATAGCGGCCTCTCTGCATGTTGGTGCCGTTAGTGAAATTGGAAATTGTTCATCTGTTGTGGATTAGAACCTACTTTAAAGCACGTTGGTCATTACACGGAGATGGACTACAATTCTAATACCGATCAAACTTGAACAAATTAGTTCACAACACTGTAATCTTGAAATCAGATAACATAAATAACATAGCAGTACATTTACCTTCAAGGGAAGCCAGGCCATGCGGTGCAAAGGTAGGCCTCGCATTGCGGCGGCAGGGTCAGGCAGTGCACTAAACGTGCAGCGCCTCTGCGGCGTCGACCAAATAGCAGGGGGCGGCGTGGGGGCGTGCGCGGCGATGTGGGCGGCGTTAGTCGGAGTGGCAGCGTCAGGTGGAGCGGCGCCGGCGTGCGCGTAGGTGGCGACGTGCGGAGTGGCGGCGAGCGTGGAGGCGTAAATGGGGGTGTTGGGCGGAGTGGCTGTGTTGGAGGATTATTTTTTACCTGGCGGTTTGAGTAGAGGTGGGTTTCGAATAGACGTGGGATTGTGTTAGACGTAATCTGAGCCATTGGATTGGATGACTAGAGGGTTCAGATTGTTTGGATCTGTGTCTTTTTATATTAGTTTTTTTTAGGTTGGTGTCTTTTTATATTAGTGAAGATATTATTATGCCAAGTCTAAATTATTTTTACATACATAAATATTTATTTATTTATTTCTGTATTTATAGGTAAAATATATTATATTTCTAGATACATATATTTTCGTGACAAGTATCATGGATCCGAGGGAGTATTAAAAAACCAGTCGATGCACCAGTGGTCCGACCGGTAAATACCTGAACCGATAGGCTTACCGGTTCGATCACCGTGTTGCAATAGCTTGCTATTTATTGCTATAGTAAAGGGTTGTTGCAATATCCTCTACATATTTCCACCAATGCACAACCTATTATAGTAAATAATGGTTATTGCGACACTATGAAATTGAGACGAAAAATATACACATTTACGACAAACACGTATTATGTTGTAATAGATAGACATTATTTGCAACAACATTGGTACTTATCACAATATGATACAGTTGTCGCGATATCTTTATGAATATTACCACGGATAACCTTTTTGTTGCGAGACCTAGTTTCTATTGCATCAAAATGACTAATTCGTGCAACAAAATTTGGTTGTCGCAATATCTGAGCCATATTGTCACGACCATTCTGATTGTTGTGATATGGAGCCTATATTGCAAACAAAAGAGTATTTATTGCGATAAAAATCATTTGTGGCAATATGAACATTCTAATACCACAAACGGGGAATTCGTCGCAATATTGCATTTTATTGCAATAGAATATGATTGTAGCAATAAATATTGTTGCAATAGACCGGTTTTCCTATAGTGCTATCTCCACTACTGTTTGTATGCACTGCAGAACTTCTTCAAGGCATTGTGGATTATGCACAGAGATGAGATAAAACTTCCTTTGGATGAGGATTATGCAAAGAAATATCCCATTCTTTAGTATGCCAATGACACCTTTCTCATCATGCCTGCTGATCATATACAATTGGCCAATCTCAAGATCAGACTGCAACAATTCAGTAATGTTACTGGTCTTAAAGTAAACTATGATAAGTCCACTCTAGTTCCCATAAATGTTCAAACTGATCATGGCAGTCACCTTTCCTCTGCCTTTGGCTGTAAATTGTAAAGCTTGCCATTCACATATTTAGGTCTTCCACTTGGTACTACTAGGCCATTTGTGGATGATCTGATGCCCCTGGTTTCTAAATTCGATAGGAAAATGTCTGGATTGTTATCACTTATTTCCTACACTAGGAGACTAACTCTTCTGAACTCTGTTTTGAATTCTATGCTTATCCATGCCATGTGCCCCTTCAAGGTTACCATTACTATTTTCATCCATTCTGAAAAAGGAGGTAGGCAATTCTTATGGGCTATAAAATACATAAACAAGCAAGGAACTGCCTGGCCAAACGGTATATGGTTTGTAGACCAAAGGAACAAGGTGGACTGGGAGTTATGAATCTCATAGTTCAAAATCAGGCCTTCTTGATGAAAACTATACACAAGTTCTGAATCTCTGGATGAGTTTTGCGGCGGTTGTGTTATCTTTTTTGTCCTCTCCCCTTTACGAAAGTTGCCTCTATTGATATACGGAGCCGATGGCGTTCATTACGGGCGGACGGTATGGGTGCATCCCAACCGTACCACAGGTTGCTACACGCATTGTGCGCTTCCAATGAAAGGGGATCTAATTGGGAATTTGCTTCTTTAGGTGTAATTAGCTCGTAAATGCCATTAGACCTTTAATAAATGTTTATTACCTGAAAACCATCAGAAGAAACCAAGGATTTGCTAATTGCGACAATAACGTTAGGCATCCCTCTCTACTTTAGGAGGGCCTGATCCATTCCCACACCCGTCTAGTTGCATCGTTCGACGACGCCGTTCTGCTGCAGGTTTAACAACACGGAGTAGTGGCACTGAATGCCCTCATCAGTGCAGTACAACATGAATTCAGTCATTGTGAATTCGCCGCCATTATGGTGCGCAGCATGCGCAGCTTGCAACCGCACTCCACCTTCATACCAGCCTGCACGCGCTTGATGGTGTCTGCGCCTCTCCCTTGCTGCCGAGGACCATCACCCACATGTAGCGGGCGAGGTCGTCGACGAGCAGCAGGAAGTAGCATCGTCCTCCCGGTGTGGCCGGTGTCACCGGGCCGCACAATTCCCCGTGCACGAGGTCGAGCCTCTCCTTGGCTCAAAAGCTCGCCCACTGGGGAAAGGGGAGTCGCCTCTACTTCGTCAACACGCAAACGTCACAAAACTAGTCCACATGGTCGAGGCACGTCATGCCTCGCACCATGTCCATGGCACTGAGCCATTTCAAGGCCTCGAACTGAAGGTGCCCGAAGCGCTCATGCCACTGCCTAGCCTCGTCGTCCCGACGAGCATCAAGACAGGGGGGTTCTGCCACCTGCACGCTAAGGACGTAGAGCCGATTTGCACCTCTGGTTACCTTGGCAAGAAGGCTATGATGGCGATCCCAGATGCGTAGGATCCCACCCTTAATTTTCACCAATGAGCCGTTCTGATCCAGCTATCCCAAGCTGATGATGGAGTTCCTCAGCACGGGGATGTAGTAGACACCATGAGCAGCTGATGCTCTCTAGTCTTGGCGGTGAAGATGACGGATCCGACACCCTTATTCTCCACGAAGGAGGCATCCCGAAACATGACAGAGCCTCGCACGTCAGAGTCGATCTTGGCGAAGAACTCCCGTCGACTGGTCATGTGATGGTTGGCACCGGTGTCGAGGCACCACCCATCAGTCTTGTCGTTGCCAGAGCCCTCGCTGAGGAGAGCGTGTGCTTTTGGCTCGTCAAGGTGGAGAAGAGCCACGACGGCTGGTGTCACTAGATGTAGCGCGGCTTCCATGTTCCATGAACAAAGTCTGCTCCTCCACCGCCTGTGAGACATGGGCCTGACCACGTCGTGGCTATCGACTGTCCTTGGCCCAATGTACAAGATGGGCGTTGAAAGTACCGACTTTGAAACGACTAGAGGGGGGTGAATAGGTGACTACCAATTTTTAGTTCGTTACTCAATTTTAGGCTTGGGAAGAAGATAAGTTCTCTAGATATGTAACTAGGTGAACAACCTATATGCTAGAGAACTAACAACAAGCACAAGAACTGTAAAGAGCAAGTAGTAAAGGTAAGGAACGAGATAACCGGAGCAGGGACACAGAGATGTAATTCCCGTAGTTCACTTACAAGGAAGTTGCGTCTATGTTAGAGAGGTGTTGGGGCCACACATCCCGAGCGCCACAAAGGCCTCACCTTCTTCTCCGTTGAGCTCCCCCACAAATGAGGCCTCACAATCCACTAACCGGTGACCTTGAAGATGCCAACCAAAACCTTTACAACCAGGTTGAGGGGGAAGATCCACAACTCAATTGGAGGCCCTCAACGACACCATGGAGCTTTACAACACATGCCCTTAGCTCCGAGGATGCCCTACACTATCTAGGGTTCCAAGAAACCCAAGAGTAATAAGATCCACAAAGGATAGGTGGGGGGAATCAAATCTTCTTTGGTGGAAGTGTATATCTAGGTCACCTCTCCCACCTCTCAAAAGATCAAGTGATTTGAGTGGCTAGGGAGAGAGATGTAGTCAGGTGAAGCTCTAATATTAATGAAGGAGAGAGAAAATTGAAGAGTTAGGTAGGAGGAAGAAGGAGGGCGCCTTAAATAGGCCTCCTCCAAACTGAACCATTGGGCAGTTCGCAACCTCACCGGAAGTTCCGCCCAGCACAGCTCAAACGGTACGAAGACCGTTGACGCATGATCCAAAGATTGACCAGAAGTTCAGGTCAGAATGACTGGATGTTTCGGTGAAACTTCCGGTGCAAGTTCCAGGCCAAGTTCCGTCAAATAGAACACCTGCAAACATAAGTATTCTAAACCTAAGCAGAACTTGGAGCAAAACAAGGGGCAGAACAACTGGGTCGCAAAACATGCATGACCGGAAGTTCCGATGCCTGGGAAGAAGTTCCGCTCAGGGTCCTCAGCGGAAAAAGCAAAGGAAGTTCCTAATCGGAACTTCCGGTGCTACTTTCGGTGGAAGTTCTGTCAAATAGAACACTACCATACAGTAAGTTCTGAACTCTGGCCGGAACTTCCATCGGAAGTTGGACCGGAAATAGTCCCAGTTCCATCCCACAGAGCACCCTGAGTGGAACTTTCGGCTCCTGGCTGGAAGTTCTGATCAGAGGAAAAACGACCAACTGATTAGAAACTCGCTCTCTCGCTGAAGAATAGGATGGCTGTGGCGGTGCAAATATGGTTTGTGCAAGAACAGATGATTCCCTAAAGCCTTCCGAGGTGGACCCCCTCTTGATAGTACAATGATCTAAAACAATAAAATGAGAGAAAGAGAAAAACGAAAGACCGCCGTCTTCACGAGATCCCAAGAATAGCATCCACACACTCCATAAGCTCCATCAAAAACAATTAACCTGAAACTCAAGCACAAGGTTAGATCACAAGTGGGATTGTCATCATCACCAAAATAGCAAGGGAAAACATAGTCCTTTCAATCTCCCCCTTTTTGGTGTTTGATGACAATCCCAAACAATTTGCATTAGAAGGAGAAGTTTTGCAATGAACGGGACAAGCTCCCCCTATATGTGTGCAAGGTAGAGATAAAGTTCTAAGGACAAGACTAGCACACATATAAGGAGGCTCACCCTTTCTATTGCAAAAACAGCACATGTGCAAGGGAAAACAAGATAGGGGACATACCGTTGCACCAATCCTATGTGGTGGAGACAATAGATGAAATAATATCAATGTAGATTCCACCACCATATACAAACAGCCATAAGCCAACAACATGCATACCATACAACATGCATAACAAATCACATAGTCTCATACAGAAATAAGACGCAGAAATAACAAGGTCCACAAATAGCACACACATAAACTAGAGAGTTCACGATCAAGAAAAGATCAAAGATAAAACGAACTCGTGACTCAGCCCATGCAAATCCCGTGAACAGCCTAATAGATATCTTTCTCCCCCTTTGGCATCATAACACCAAAAAGGGAGAAAAGACCACTCTAATCGCCCCAACCATGGAAAGGAGGAGGAGAAGGCTCGAGGTCCGAAGAGGCATTGTTCCACACAGGCAGGGGACCGGTGACTTCCTCCTTAGAATCAGACCACTTGCAGTTGTCACGAATCCACTCATCCTTCGGCGCGGCGAAGGAGCTAGTCTCTGGAGAGCAAGGAAGACTGAGCGCTTTCATAATAGCCTTTTGACGCTGAGCACTGTGGCGCTGATCAACATAAGCCTGGTACTCACGATTCTGCAAGAAGCAAAGCGTCTTCTTCACCTTCCCTAGCAATTTCTTGGCCCAAGACGACTGCCTCTCAAGAGTGTAAACACCAGCACTAGAACCAGCAGGTGCCGAAGAGGGACCACTAGACTTCCATATGGCTTCTTCCTTCTCATCTTGGGTTCTAGGCTTCTCATGCTTACTCACACGCAGCTTCTTCTCCTCATGAATAGTGATGCCATCCTGAGGGAAGTGGGTACCAATTGCTTCGAACCACTTGGCGTTGATAAGAGTCTTAATGTATGGATCATAGGAGCACGAGCGCTTGTCAATAATAGATTGCCAGATCTCATTGTACAGAAAGTGCATAACATCCATCTTCCGGTCAGAGTCGCGGCGACGGTGAGTCTGAAACATAAGGTCAATTTTATAAGCATGAAACTGATCAAAGTTGCCTGCCTTTGTAAATATGGTGTTCAAGAAGACCCTGCGCATGATGTCATAGACTGGCTAGAGATAATTCACATAACCACAGGTACCCCAACCCTCAATATAGAGTGGCTCCAGGACCTTGGGAGCAGAATCCTGGGCGCCATGAACACGCCAACCATTTGCACCCTTTCCAAGCAAGATGGGATAGCCAAGGAGTGCCCCAAACTCAGAACATGTGGCGGATAACTGTAGATCCTTAGTCATCCACTTCAAGGTGCCATCAATAGGATTCATATCGATATGACGAGTGAAGTAGAATTGATCAATAGCGGGATCATCAAAGTTCTCATGGTGCTCCATGATAGGAATCAACCCAAACTTCCTGCATATCTCAAGAGCTTCTCCAAAGTACTCAATATTGCTTTCCATATGAGCCACATTGATATATTCTGTGGAGCTACAACAAACTTGAACTTGGTGGCATAAATCTCTGCAAAATTCTGTTCTTGGCGACAATTGTGGAAGAGAGGATCCAAGCAAAGATGGTCACGCGGGAAAAGATAGGGATCCACATGGTGAAACACTGAATAGGCCTTCTGAGGCCACTTGGAGATCTTGTTCTTGGAGGAGTCAAGCCTAGCAGTAGTGGCCTTTTGAGAAGCAAGAATAGGACGCTTCCCTTCAGTAGTAGCAGCACGGCGAGCAGTAGCAGACCTCTGACGGGCAGTCTGAGTAGAAGGTTGCACAACCTCAAGATCTTCTTCATGAATTTTGGGAGGAGGACCGGTAGGAATACGGGTGTGCTTTCCTCTACGGGTACCACCTTTCCCTGAGATGAAAGAAAAGAATAGGGAGGGATGATGGGGTAAGTGCACAAGTTTGAAGGAAGAAACAAAATACAAGAAGTGAATCAAATATAGTGCACCGGAACTTCCGCTGAACCATCGGAACTTCCGGTGAAAAAGTCACCACCGGAATTTCAGGTCGTGACTAACCGGAAGTTCCAGTGACTCCACGAATAGAACGATTCAATAGGAAAATCGCATGGATCCAAGATCTAGGGTGCACACACACGGATTCACACAAATGTATTGGCTAAATCTACCCTAGAAAGTTTCCCTAGGCCTACCAAGACCTCCCAACAAGTTCTAGCCAAAGAACTAGCCTAGACATGGTGAGCCCTAACTCAAGCAATGGAGTGAGCAAGATCTCCATTAATGGAGGGAGTTAAGGGAAAATACCGTAGTACATGGCGGGAGATCGAGGTGGGGAAGGTTCCCACAGATCAGATATGAGAATGGTTGGCCAGAGACGGAGGGGCTGGAGCACCTCCATGGAGAAGATGTCGCCGGCGGATGCTCCAAATAAAAGGTGGGTCTTGGGGAAAACTCGGAGAAGATCCCGTTTTTTCCAGGGCCCACTTTATATAGGACAAAGAGCCTCACCGGAAGTTTCGGTGAAACACCGAAAGTTCCGATCACAGGTGGAAGTAGCCAGTTCAGCAAGCATTTCCAAAGAACTACACACTGACCGGTACTTCCGGCAGCTGGCCGGAAGTTCCGGTGCTGCCAGAAACACTTCTCAGGATAGGAAGAAACCAAGGGAGAACTTGTGCATGGAATAGAAGGGGCTTGAGGAAAGTAAAGGGTTGGGATAGAGAGCTCAAACTGAGAAGAACCAAACCAACAAAAGACACCAAGAAAACACAAGAACAACCAAGTACAAAAACACAAGGAAAACTACAAAATTAAAACAAAAGGGTCGGTGGCTGAGGCCACCTTATATAAGAGTAAATGTCTTGACACCACGAAGATATATCTTGGGTTCATTACGAACACTCATCATGAATATCAAATGGTCTCCTTAAGAGACTATAGAGTATGAAAACTTTAATGTGCGCATAATAGGGACAGTGTTTGTTCATAAGAGGAACTACACTCCCCCTAAATCCATGCCTACATCCAAACAAAGATACACATTGAGACATGGGTAGGTTTGCAAGGTACTCAAGCCACATTGCTCGAATCTATGATATTTAGCTCATGCCTTAACTATCGGAACCTTGCTTCATCTACAGGCTTCGTGAAAAAATCCGCAAGATTTTCCTTGGTGGGAACATACTCCAAAGAAATGTCTCCTCTTGCAACATGGTCCCGAATGAAATGATGATGAATCTCTATGTGCTTAGTACGGTTGTGTTGCACGGGGTTGTGAGCAATGGAAATGGCACTCTCATTGTCACAAAGAAGAGGAAATTTGTCAAAAGAAAGTCCAAGATCCTTCAAGGTTTGCTTCATCCATAGCAATTGATCACAACAACTTGCGGAGGAGATGTACTCGGCTTCGTAAGTGGACATAGACACACAGTTTTGCTTCTTTGAGGACCAACGTACTAAGGATCTTCCAAGAAATTGACAAGATCTGGAGGTTGACTTCCTTCCCACTTTGTCTCCTGCCCAATCCGAGTCCGTGTATCCAATGAGGTCAAAGGTGGCTCCCTTGGGGTACCACAACCCAAAGTTTGGGGTATCAACCAAATATCGAAAGATTCTCTTGACCGCCACCATGTGGCTTTCTTTTGGTGCAGCTTGGAATCTTGCACACATACCCACACTCAACATAATATCCGATCAGGATGCACAAAGATAGAGCAAAGAACCAACCATAGAGCGATAAAGTTTTTGATCCACATCCTTACCCTTAGGATCGAGATCAAGATTAACCTTAGTTGGCATGGGAGTCTTAGCACCTTTGACTTGATCAAACTTGAACTTCTTGAGCATGTCTTGAATGTATTTGGCTTGGTTGAAGAAAGTCCCCTTCGTCAATTGCTTGAGTTCAAATCCAAGGAAGAACTCCAACTCTCCCATCATGGAGATCTTGAAGCGATCGGTCATAAGCTTGCAAAATCCTCATTAAAAGCTTTGTTAATAGACCCAAATATAATGTCATCAACATAGATTTGGCAAACGAACAAGTGGCCTCTGACTTTCTTAGTAAAAAAGAGTGGGATCAATGAGGCCCACTTCGAAGCCACAGTATAACAAGAGCTCTCTAAGGCAATCATACCACACACGTGGGGCTTGTTTGAGACCATAGAGTTCTTTATTGAGCTTGTAGACAGTGTTCGGTAAAAGTGGATCCTCAAACCATGGAGGTTGCTTGACGTATACCAACTCTTTCAAAGGGCCATTAAGGAACGCACTTTTAACATCCATTTGATGCAACTTGAAGTTATGATGACTAGAAAAAGCAAGAAGCATACGAATGGATTCAAGGCAAGCAACGGGGGCATAAGTCTCACCGTAGTCGATGACCTCAACTTGTGAGTATCCTTGGTAAACTAACCTTGCCTTGTTGCGCACGACTATCCCATTTGCATCACATTTGTTCTTGAAGACCCACTTGGTTACGATGACATTTTGACAATCTTTAGGCCACTCAACCAAAGTCCATACTTTGTTCCTCTTGAAGTTGTGAAGTTCTTCATTCATATCATCAAGCTTCATTCATAGCGACGAGCCAATCATCATCTTCAAGAGCCTCGAAGACTTTCTGTGGTTCCACATGAGAGATAAAATCATGGTGAGAGCTAAAGGGGGCTAATTGCCTCCTAGTAGTGGAACCTCTATTGAAATCTCCATAAACATTACCAAGGATATGGCCATCTCGGACGAGCTTGGCGATACGATAGGCTTGACGACGGGCTTGAGCTTCAATACGAGATTCTTGAGCAAACACGTGGTCATTGCCACCATTTGAGTCCCCACCTTGACTATAAGCACAAACACGAGGATCATCTTCATCAATCTCCACTTTAGGAGAGTCATCATTTGGAGTAGAGCCTTGATCAACATTAGATTTCCCTTGTTCTTTATGGGATTGACTTGTTCATGACTAGCTTGACCTTGGGAGATGTCTTGAGAAGGAGCCCCATCATGGGGAGGTAGATGTTGTTGATGAAGAGCTTGAGTATCGGGGCTAGAAGAGTCATGAGCATGAGGAGCTTCGGGAGAGCTTGAGGGAGCTTGTGCCAAAATAGTGGGTCCTTGAGGGGCAAGATGATCTTGGGAAAGTGAGGGCTCCACTTGAGTAGAGCTTGGTCCTTCTCCTTCGGCCACAAGGGGATCCTCAATGGGGAGGTGGAAACCCACACCCATTCTTATTATGGCCTTAGGAGGAATTTCATCACTTGGATCACGAACACCATCTTGCCTAACAAGGGACTCATGGTCTTCATCAAACTTCACATTGCTCATCTCTTCAACTCTTCCATTGGCTTTGTTGTAGAATCTATAAGCATGGGACTGATTTGATTATCCAACAAAAATTCCTTCTTGTGCCTTGGATTCAAACTTGGAAAACGAACTCCTTTCTTTAGAATATAGCACTTGCAACTAAACACTCGAAAGTAGCTAACATTGGGCTTTTTCTCGGTGAGCAGCTCATAAGGGGTATTATTCTTTTTCTTGCGAAGGTAGATCCGGTTGGTTGCATGACAAGCGGTAGAGATGGCATCGGCCCAAAAGTTCTATGGAGACTTGAATTCAGCTAGCATAGACCGAGCCACATGCATCAAAGAGCAATTCTTCCTTTCGGCAACACCATTTTGTTTAGGGGTATAAGGAGTGGAGTATTGATGCTTGATGCCTTCATCACTAAGAAACTCATCCAAGGTATAGTTTTTGAACTCGGTGCCATTGTCAATTTGGATGGAGAGAATGGCTGCATTGTGTTTCCATTGAACTTCATTTGCAAAATCGATGACGGTTTGTTGAGTCTCACTCTTGTACTTGAAGAAGAACACCCAAGGCTATCTTGAGAAATCATCCACAATGACCAAACAATACTTCTTACCTCCAAGACTATCATGAGAAGGAGGTCCAAAGAGGTCCATGTGCAAGATCTCCAAGCATCTTTCCATGGTGATTTGACTGAGAACTTTGTGAGGAGTTTCATGCATCTTTCCTTCAATACAAGCCCTACACACGAGCTTTGGCAAAAGAAACATCGTTAAGACCAAGGATGTGGCCCTCGGAATGAAGTCTTTGCAAAGTTCTCATGTTAACATGGGCTAGGCAGTGATGCCACAACTAGCCCTTGTTGGCTTTAGCATAGAGACATAGAGCATGAGGAGTGGTGGTCCCCAAAAAGTCCACCACATAAAATTCATGCTTTATATACCCTACGAAAGCCAACTTGAGAGACTTGATCCACATGAGGACCACAGAATGCTCATTGAAGAAAGAAGAGAGACCCATAATGGCAAGAGAACAAACTGAAAGTAAATTGTAACCAAGGGTTTTGACAAGCATGATGTCAACCAAGGATACATCTGGGGTTACCACCACTTTGCCAAAACCCAATACCTGAGAACTTGTGTTATCACCGTAGGAGACCATAGTGTTGGCAATATTTGGCCCTATATCCGTCATGATAGACTTGCTTCCGGTCATATGACTTGTGGCGCCGCTATCAAGCACCCATTTTTCTCCACCGGAAGCATAGTCCTACAAGAAAATCAAGCTTTGGTTTTAGGTACCCATTTTGCAATGGGTCCCCTTTTGTTAGTAACAAGAGTCTTTGGCACCCAAATGGCCCAATGATAATCATGCGTGTAAGAAGTTCCAACATATCTAGCATATACATGAACATCATAGGACTTGCAAAGAATATAAGAGGGATTGTTCTTTCCGGCAAAGTTGTCACTTTATAAGATGGTTGGACCATTAGAAGGTCCTTGAGCCATTCCCTTGTTCTTTCTCTTCTTCTTGTTCTTCTTCTTATTCTTAGCCTTGGCAAGTTGATCCTTCAACACCCTGTTCTCCTCAATGATATGATCATGATTGCAACAAGGGTTATAAGGACTAGACAAATATATAATTTGCACAGCGGAAGACTTAGCAAGTTCACAAGTTAGTTGAGTTTGAAGTTGTTCATGGGCTTCAAAAAGACTTGAGAATTTTCTCTCCAAGGCTTTGTGTTCCTCTTTCAGTTTCTCAAGGTCTTCTCGAGTCCTATCATGACCAACACCAAACTCAACTTTCTCTTTCTTAAGGACCTTCACCAAAGCTAGAGCATGATCACGTTCTTTAGTGAGAGAGCACATGGTGTTTTTATGGTCATCTACAAGATTAGACACATTTTCTTCAATATTAATTCTCATATTTTGTTCATCCACAAGACTTTGAGTGAGAGAAGCAATTTCGTCAGCGGCATCCCTTTCATTTTTACTAAGAAAGTCAAGAAGTTCTTCCTTTTCATCTAAAGCATCCCTAGCATTGTCAAGTTGTGCATGCAAGGAATCAAAGAAAGTTTTAGTTTCTTAATCCAAGATAGCAATAAACTCACACATGTCTATCATCTCGTTCTTTATCTCTTGACATTCAAGATCAAGAGAAGAAGGCTCGTAGAGATGGGTTGAGGAGTGGGTTTAGATGTTACCTCGGTGGACTTGGCCATGAGACACTTTTGGTTAGAGGATATCATGTTCTCATTTGGTGAGTAGAAGAGGGACAATCGTGGAGTAGAGGTAGTGGCAATAGCAGCAACTCCCACAATCTCTCTGCCTTGGACTTCATCATCATCTTCATTCGTGCCCGAAAGGTTTTCTTCATGGAACACAATATCCCTTTCGTTGTTGGCGACATTCTTGACGGCGTAGTTCGTGTTCAAAGGATGAGGAGGCCTTGACTTTATCTTGCGAATGAGACGACCACCATTGTCTTCACAGCTCTCAAAGGGACACTTGGCCACAAAGTGACTCTTGCCATTGCAATTGTAGCATGATCTCCCCTTGGGAGACTTATTGGATGAGTTGAATCTTGGGTTGTCCCTTGACCTTGACTTGATGTCGGGATTGTTCCAAAAGGCTCTTCAAGCGAGAGAAAGATGTTCGTTGAAGGCACACTTGAGGTCCTCTTGAGACCACTCACTTGATGTATCATCATCATCGACTTCAATAGCCTTGACCTTCAACGCAAGATTCACTTTTGTTGATCCAATCGCCCTAGGACGAGCGTACTCCACGTTCTTCTTGCCAATGGTCATGGAAATCACTTCACTCAAGACTTCTTGGGTTGTCATCAAGTGAAAGTTAGTTCTTCTCTTAATGGAGTTGAGATTTTGTTCTTCAAATGGAAGGAGAGCTTGAATGAACTTCCTCTTCATTAACTTGTCATCAACATAGGTGGCACCAAGATCCCTCATAGTGCAACAAAGGACCTTGATCTGCCTATACATGTCTTCGGGAGTCTCATCATCTTGCATAGCAAAACCATCACACGCATTGTTGACTTCATCAAACTTGGAGCTTTGAATGCTTGCATTCACAACAAATAGCTCGGTGAGCTGATCCCATGCTTCCTTGGCGGTGTTGAATTGGCGAATGTGAGCAAAGTCCTTGGGAGTCAAAGCCTTTTGAATCATGCCCAAAGCCATGACATTGAGTTGCTTGTCCACCACTTCACCTCGAGTCAACTTCTTTGGGTCATATGGAGATAAACCATCCTCTACAATCCTCATTAACTCAATAGAAGAGCTGGAAATATGTGAGCGCATTAGAAATTGCCAATTGTTGAAATTTGAAGTATCTAACATAGGTGGTGCTCCTTGAGGAATGATGTGTGGCATGGGAATGGGTGGATCCGGAGTATACTTCGGCGGTGGGGGCATCTCCGAGTAGTCCTTTACTCCACTTTCCTCTTTGGAAGTTGAGTCTTCGAGCCCATAGGTGTTCTCGCTTGGAACCTTGTTAGATGTTTGAGCAACAAAACCAAGTCCCAAGTGAGTGGTGACGGCCGCGGGATTCACCCTGGGGGCGGTCACGGGAATGGTGTGAGGAAGCTCGGTGGTTTGGGGTGTGGAAAGTGGAACCATGGGGTTTGGCTTGAGAGACTACAAAATAGTCATCATTTCCTCAAACTTAGACATCATGGATGACTCCAATAGCTTGAGGTCATCCATGGTCGCCAAGTTCTGGGAGTTGTCATTTTCACTACCCCCTTCGTCGGGCATCATATCTTAGGCGGTAAAGCCCGTAATAAGAGCCTTGGCTCTGATACCAATTGAAAGTACTGACTTTGAAACGACTAGAGGGGGGTGAATAGGTGACTACCAATTTTTAATTTGTTACTCAATTTTAGGCTTGGCAAGAAGATAAGTTCTCTAGATATGCAACTAGGTGAACAACCTATATGCTAGAGAACTAACAACAAGCACAAGAACGGTAAAGAGAAAGTAGTAAAGGTAAGGAACGAGATAACCGGAGAAGGGACACGGAGATGTAATTCTCATAGTTCACTTACAAGGAAGCTGCGTCTATGTTAGAGAGGTGTCGGGGCCACACAAGGTCACCCGAGTGCCACAAAGGCCTCACCTTCTTCTCCGTTGAGCTCCCACACAAAGGAGGCCTCACAATCTACTAACTGGTGACCTTGAAGGTGCCAACCGAAACCTATACAAAAAGGTTGAGGGGGAAGATCCACAACTCAATTGGAGGCCCTCAACGACACCATGGAGCTTTACAACACATGCCCTTAGCTCTGAGGATGCCCTACACCATCTAGGGTTCCAAGAAACCCAAGAGTAACAAGATCCACAAAGGATAGGTGGGGGAATCAAATCTTCTTTGGTGGAAGTGTAGATCTAGGTCACCTCTCCCACCTCTCAAAAGATCAAGTGATTTGAGTGGCTAGGGAGAGAGATCTAGTGAGGTGAAGCTCTAGTATTAATGGAGGAGAGAGAAAATTGAAGAGTTAGGTAGGAGGAAGAAGGAGGGCGCCTTAAATAGCCCCCCTCCAAACTGAACCGTTGGGCAGTTCGCGACCTCACCGGAGAACCGAAAGTTCCGCCCATCGCAACTCCAATGGTACGAAGACCATTGACTGATACGTCCAAAACGTATCTACTTTCTCGAACATGTTGCTATTGTTTATCCTCTAAATTTGTGTGATTTGGATACAACTACCACAGACTGACGCTGTTTTCAGCAGAATTACCTTGGTGTCTTGTTTTTGTGCAGAAAATCAACTATCAAGAAAAATCCCAAAAAATATGCCAAAAATTATATTTCACCAGAAGATCCATGGAGCTAGAAGACGAGACAGAAAGGAGGCCTGGGGCCCACACCTAACCCAGGCACGGGCCCATCACTAGCCACGCCTGGAGGGGGTGCAGCCACCCCAGGCACCCCCTCGGCCTCCCTCTGTGCCTATAAGTTGCCTTTCGGCCTAAAAACAAAGGGGGTTCAATAGTTTTCCAGAAAGAGTTCCGCTCTGCCGCCACTAGAAACCATGATTCAGATCCGGAAACTCCATTCTGGCACCCTGCCGGGACAGGGAATTTGGAGAGGATCATCGCCATCATCATCACTAACGCATCTCCATCAACCACCGATGTTTCCCTCATCCATGAGTGAGTAATCCCCCTCTACAGGCTTGGGGATGGTAGGGATTGGATGAGTTCTATCATGTAATCAAATAAGATCTGTTAGGGCATAGTGCCTAGTATCTCTATTAGTTCTATTTGAGTTTGTTGCAATTTGTTGTGCTTAATGTTTGTCACTAGGGCCCGAGTGCCATGATCTCAGATTTGAACTTATTATTGAATCATTCTGATAGTATTTTTTGTGATCTTATCTGCAAGTTATGTACACATATCATTGTCCGGATCCAAAGGCCCCAAAGTGACAATAATTGGGACAACCGGAGGGGATGGCTATGGTGTGAGGATCACATGTGTTCATGGAGTGTTAATGCTTTGCTTCGGTGATCTATTAAAAGGAGCACCTTAATTGCCAGTAGTTCCCTAGAGGCCCCGCTGCCACGGGATGGCTGGAAAAAGATGTTGTGCAAGTTCTCATTGCGAGCACGTATGACTATATATGGAGCACATGCCTAGGATTGTTTTGTACTTGGATGATTGTTATTATTTATCCGCAATTCCCTAGATCTTTAAGTTACATGTTTAGACTCGTCCATGCACCGCCCGTCCATCCATCCCTATGCCTACCGCACTCGAATCCCACTATTACCGTTACTGTTACTATTGCTACTGTTTCACTGTCTCTGTTGCTTACTGTTGCTACTACCAAGCTGTTGCTAGTGATAAACTTCTGTGAGCAAGAACTATTTCCAAGTGCAGCTTAACTGACAACTCGGTTTTTAAGGCTTGCAAGTATTCTTTGGCTCCCCTTGTGTCAAATCAATAAATTGGGCAATACTACCCGCGAAGACTGTTGCGATCCCCTACACTTGTGGGTCATCAAGACTATTTTCTGGCGCTGTTGCCGGGGAGCATAGCTTTATTTGTAAGTTCACTTGGATCTATTATTGTTCACTGCTACTCCTTTAATCATGGGGAAGTCTCGTGATGGAAATTTCCCTATTTTACCATCCACTACAAGAAGAGGTACAGTCCTAAACACTTCTGCTGCTCTTGATTCACCGTCTATTATAAGTAAGCTTGTTACACCACCACCACATACACATGCTACACACACTGCTACTACTGCTGAGTCTGAAACTGATTTTAATGCTCATGATGTTACTTCTACTATGCTTGATACGAGTGGTTCATTAGGTCCTTTTCTAAATGCTACTATGGCTAGTCTTGGAAATACCAAAACTCCTAGCGAAGACACTGTTACACCTGTTAGCTCACCTAAGTCTAGTGAGAGTTATGATATTAATGATGGTTACATTGAGTTCACTGATGATTTTGTCGAAGAGTGCCGAAACACACATGGTACTAGTGCTATTAAGAGTCTCCTTGCTACACGTACTATCATGCCTAAGTTGTCCTCTGATCCTAAGTTTGCCACTTATCCCATAGATATTAAAGATGAGGATTATGATTTCTCTCTTGATTTATCTTATTTAGATATTGTTGAGAAAGAACCTTTTTGTGGGACTGAAAATGAGAGTGTTGTGGCTCATATGAATGAGCTTTCTACTATGAGTGCTTTGTTCTCTAATGATTTTAAGATGCGCAAGTACTTTTTACTAAGATCTTCCCTTTTCACTAAAAGGAGAAGCTAGGGCTTGGTTTAATAGATTATCTACTGGTTCCATTGATAACCCTAATTGCTTGATTGCTTCTTTCTTATAGAAATATTTTCCTCCCAGTGCTAGACATGCTGCTTTGCAGAGACTTTTTGATTTTAAACAGGGAGAAGAAGAGAAATTTCCTAAGTCATGGACAAGGTTTTGTGCCTTGATTCATGCACATCCTGGATGTCCACTACCTAAGAATGAGCTTCTTGATATTTATTATAATGGACTAACTGATGATTCTAGGACCTACCTAGATAGCTTTGCTGATTGTGTTTTAAGGAAAAGAACTCCTACAGATGTTGAAGAATTAATGACTAAAATAAGAAAGAATTATGATGATTGGACTTCAACTGAGCTAAATACACCTGAGCCTATTACTCCTGAACCAGTTGTTCCTGAACCAATTCCAGCACCAACAACAAAGAAGAGGGGAGTTATTGCATTAAATGATGAAGTGATGAAGGAAGCTAAGAAGTGTCTAAAGGAGAAAGGTATTAGAGATGAAGATGTGAAGAATCTACCTCCTATAGAAGAATTATGTAAGCCAATTCCCCACTCATCTACTATTGAGGTACACTCTCTCCAACACTTTGATGAAGGTGATATTCCTTATGGTAAGCCTCCTGATCAATGTTTAGAGGAACTTGAAACATTTATTGTTAAGCAAGGGTATTTTAATAAACAAGTTCAGAATCATTTATTGGAAAACTCTAGAGCTATCCATGAGTTGAAAGATATTGTGGAAAGAACTTCTAATGATATTAAAATGCTTTGTAAACACTTTCAAATGGTTCAAACTCAACTTGATCAACTTGCTAAGGTGCAAAAGGATATGCTAGTTAATGATTTAGGAGATAAACATGCTTATGTAATTACAACTAGGAGTGGTATAGCTACTCAAGACCCTTTATATCCTGAAGGACACCTTAAAAGAATAGAGCAGGATTCTCAACAAGGTGAAGATAGTGGTAGTCCTCGTAAGAGGAAAAAAAGAAACATAAGATAGTTGATGAACCACTTGAACCTGCTGTAGATCCTAATAGTATATATGTCTCTGATGCTGAAATTGAGAGTGGTAATGATAAAAATTTGTCTTCTGATAAGGAGAAAGGTGATGAAGAACCTGAGAAGGACACTAAGAACACTAGGTACACAAAGGAAGATTTTATTGCTAATAAACATGGTAAAGAGAGAGAACCTTGGGTGCAGAAACCTATGCCTTTTCCAGGTAAGAAACACAAGTCGAAGGAGGAGGAACACTACAACAAGTTTTGTGAGTGGATGAAACCTTTATTCTTGCAAATTCCTTTGACTGATGCTATTAAGTTTCCTCCTTATTCAAAGTATATGTAGGATATTGTCTCTAATAAAACAAAGATTCCTAATGAGGAGATTTCTACTTTGCTTGCTAATTACTCCTTTAATGATAAGGTTCCAAAGAAACTTGGTGATCCAGGTATACCAACTATTCCTTGCTCCATTAAAAATAATTATGTTAGAACTGCTTTGTGTGATTTGGGAGCTGGAGTTGGTGTTATGCCTTTTTCTCTCTATAAGAGACTCCAGCTAGAAAAGTTGATACCAACTGATATTTCTTTGCAAATGGCTGATAAGTCAACTACTATTCCTGTTGGTATATGTGAGGATGTTCCTGTTCAAGTTGCTCATAATTGCATGGTTTTAACTGATTTTGTTGTGCTTGAAATGCCTGAAGATGATAATATGTCTATTATTCTTGGGAGACCTTTTCTTAATACTGCAGATGTTGTCATCAATTGTAATCAAGGAAAAGTAACATTCAATATTAATGATAAAAAGCATACTGTCTATTCCCCAAGAAGGTTGTTAAGAGATATTGCCTAAATTCCATTGAAACTATTGAGAGCATCAAGGTTGGAGAAATATATTGTCCCATTCCAAAAGAAAATTTTGAAACTATTATGATTGGGACCATTGCTATCAAGTTTGAGGTAACATAATCACCTTGTGGAATGCAAAGTTTTGTTTCATATAAGATTGTTTTGGTAACAAGAATAGATCAACCTTGTTAACAAAAGGATTTTAATGAACAAAATAATGTTTTCACTATGGTTATACTTGCTCATTTTTATTTTTCTCCTTTCCAATCTTTGCTCTTTGTCATGCCTAACATAAATTCGTTAAAGAAAAGTACTTGTTGGGAGATAACCCAAGAGTTTCCATGAGTCTTGGAAGTTATTACTTCAGTAATGACCTCTCCTTATCTTTTTAGTTTGATTTTTGTGCCAAGAATGACCTCTAAAGAGAGGGAAGTAAGATTTGGGGAGTTGCTGTCCCGAAACAGATTTCTGTTTTCGACCAAAAACATTCGTGGGGAGTCTCTGTAACTCGGATTGAGCTGAAAATTTCCGAATAAATCCCCTAGTATGTTAGCTAACTTTCGTTAGTTCAACACTTTTTGATTTGAGCAACATAAGATGTTCGACAAAAATCGGTTTCTACCTGCTAGTCTCTTTTGACAGATTTCTGTCATTATTTGCATTTGCTTCTTATTGATTCATTTTTAGGTTCTTTTTGGGAAATTGAGCTTTTTAAGAGAATTGATACAGTAGATTGTGTCTTTAGTGAAAGTTTTGCTGTTTTAAAACTAAACCCCAAAGGTCTATTATCTTTTGAATGCACTAATGTTGCTAATGAATATTGTGTGATGTTCTGTATGAAGGAAAATTGTCTGGTGTAAGGAAAGAATGATGTAATGAGATGAAGAATGGACAAAAGCTCAATCTTGGGGGGAGCCACCCCGTTTCACCCCAAGAAATATTCAAGAGGTACAAGCGTCAAAGCTTGGGGGTGCCCAAGGCATCCCCTTCATCAATAAAAATCTCAGGTCTTTCTAGACACTTCATTTTTATTGTTTCATGCACAATTGTGTTCTTCTTGGAGCGTCTTAGTTTTTGTTTTTGGTTTTGCTTTGTTTGGTTTGTTTTTGCTTTGCTTGTTTTTGCTTTGTTGGCTTCTTTGAAAAATCTAAAACACCAAAACTATTTGTTGTTCTTCTTTGGTTTTGTGAGTTCTTTGTAGGATTCAGCCGTCCTCAGTGGATTTTGGTTTCATGTTATTATTCAAGTCACACAATTGAAGGGCAATAATGAAGATTAAGACAACTCGACGTATGGTAAGAGGCTGATAACGAACTCTATTTGTTTCATTTTTGTACATATACTCATCATTGTGAGCATGCTTAGCCTGTTTGTGTAAGGTGTATGTCATTATGGATGCTTAGTAGTTCTTGCTTGTCTATGATTAGCTCCAGCTTGCTAATAGTTTGTAGCATGTCATATGAATGTTTGCTTGCATTGTTTTACTCATATTTTGGTATGATATTGTGGTATCCTCCTCTGACTGTTCATATGAATCGACTTGGCACATGCTCACGCATGCATATGACTAATCAATAGTCAGTACGCCTCGATGATTTATTTTGCCTCAGAGTTCTTGTATCACTTTCATGCCATAATTAGTCATGTTTTGTTGCAAGCATGATTATGACAATTATTGCTCTCTCGTTTGTCGCTCTCTCTCTTTTGCTAGCCTTCACTTGCACTGAGTATGAGCTCTACATGTGCGTCCAACTCCCCAAAACCAATATTGCCAGTTGTTTCCACCATACCTACCTATTAGCATTGTTTGCTATTTTAGTGCATATTCAATATGCCTTGTTTTGTTCCAAATAAAATGTTTGTCTATTTTGAGAAAGTTAGTTAGTAAAGCTCTCACGAACTTGATGGCACACTTTATTCCTTGCACTTAATAATCCTGAACCATTGTGACTAGTCCATGAAAGTTATATGCTTGCAAATTATATTCTGGGAGTAAGCAGAACCGTGTTGTCACGGGGAACGCTTTCAACACCTTTTGGTTATCCTATCCAGTTGATACTTTGCTCTTTTGTTTACGGATTTAGACGATGTGAAATAAAAGGGGAGCTTGTGAGTTAATGGAGTTTATACATTGTGTTAGAGAAACGCCTGGGCCGCTAGCCTAAGCCATGCCTAATCATGGTCGAAACTTGCAGCATCAGCATAATGAGCATGTATGAAGCATCCTCAATAAAAAGATATGCATATGGTAAATAAAAAGATTGTTGAGATGCTCATTGTCTGCTTGCCTTGTCATTTTGGTTATGGGAAAGCTCATGTACCACGTGCAAGTGATACCCCGCTGGGGGTTCCCTATGATATGCATGTGTTTACAATGATAAGAACTTACAGGTAACTAAACTTGAGTAGCATGCGGAGCGGCCCTCGTACTCAAGGGACTTGGGATTTCCATTCTATGGTCTGTCAAGCATATAATTCAGAGTGGATCTCACTTTTACCTTAACCATATGAAGATGCCTATGATAGGTGAAATGAGATCTCATAGCTAATGAGTACCTTCCTTTCAGCATTACGAAGCCTTTCAAACTTTTCAAAACCGTTTTCACAACCTTGGTGAGTCACCACTTATTCTATGAGCACATTCTTGAGAGTATAGTTGTCATTCTTGTGTTTGTTCCAAAACTTGGTTCATTATTTTATGACTTTGATGCTTGTATCTCTGATATCTTTACCTGTAGTCTTCACTTGAAATTTAGAGGTGCATTGGCATTTATATTGTGCTCTACAAACAAGGGCAAGCGAGATACCACTCTATCATACCTTACTATGAGCATTGCAATGTTTCTTATGTTTATGTTTCATGATACTAACTATTATTGAGTTGGTTTCTCTTCATAGCTTGCAATGACTATTGTCTAAGCATCTACTCCTGTGGTGAGAATATTTAAATCATATGAAGCAAAGTGTTCGTGAAAGTTTTCAACTAAATTGCTTGAGGACAAGCAATAAGCTAAGCTTGGGGGGAGTTGATACGTCCAAAATGTATCTACTTTCTCGAACACATTGCTATTGTTGTGTCACATCCCAAGATTTTCCAAATCTTGTAATGTGAAAATAAATTAATAAAATAAAACTTTGTTTGATTTTCAGAGCCAGAAGAAACTTTTTGAATTTAAATGGAACCTCAAACCCATTTGAATCAAATAAAATCCTAAAAAGATTTATAAAGTTAAACATTTATTAAAGGAAATTAAAATGTCTTAAATTTGTTATTTTGAATCTTTGAATAAAAATATTTGGTTTTCAAAAGAAAATATAGATTTATAAATAAAGATTATTTTGTAAAGACAAATTAAACCTTGGCCAAGCTTTGGATTTAAAACATTTTGATTTGAATAAAATAGCAAAAGTTTGTTTAAAAATAATAAAGGATTGCTAAATAAAATAATAAGGAATTAATATCCAAACTTTATTTTAAATAAAAGGTTTTACCAATTTGAGTGAAACATCAAAACTTGTTAAATTATTTAAAGTAAGTTTTCCAAATAATTGATATTCCAAATAAAACCTACTGAATTGGTTTTGAAAAATATTGGAGTTTTAAATGAAGATCTTATTAATAAACCAAACCCTATTTTATTAATAAACCATGATCCATTTATTTAAATTATAAATGGAACCTTTAACAAAATTGTTATTTATTTTAAACAAAGCTTTTTAAATATACCTTATTTCAAATACAACCCACTATTTTGGTTTTGGAAAATATATGGATTTAAATTGAGGTTGAAATAAATCAAACCCAAAGTTGATAATTAGCAATGGTCATTTATTATAACTAATAATGGACTTTATTATTTAAAAATTATGGAGTTTAGATTTAGGTTCAGACTACTGAACAGAACCAAATCAAATTTACAAAGTATGGGTGTTGTTTGAATTTATTTGAACCATGTTTGTTTGATAGAGAATTCAAACAGAAATTCAGAAATAGAAAAGAAAAAGAACACAGAGTAAAAAAAAAGGAAAAGGGCCAACCCAACCCAGGCAGCCCACTAAGCCCACCAACCAGCCCAGCTTCTTTCCCCGCAGAAAACGATTCGCACAAATTAACTTACCCACCGAGGGACTGACTACTGGCCCCATCTCCACTCCCTTTTTCTCACTGCCAGAGGACCCCACTCCACACCCCTTCTTCCCCACCCGCGAACCACGCCTCTTCCCCCTCGCTGCCGTTGCAGGCCTTGATTCCGCGCGTTTAATTCGCCTTAACGCCGCGTTAATTCCTCGTCGCGGCCACGTCCATTTAACCGCCTGCTCCTCCTCCTCTTTTCCCCTCACTCGCCACTCCCTCTCTGCCCCGAGGCTGCTACAATTTGAGCTCGCACCGCTGCCGTCTCCGAAGAGTTGTCGCAGCAATTCCGGCAGCCCCTCACCGCCCCTTGCCTCCTCGACCATCCTCTCGTGATCCCCACCTCCTGGCGATCATCCCCGTAACACCAGCTTGCCCCCGAGCGATCCAGAGCGTCGACAACCACGACGACCAGCGTCGCCACCGTCTGCCTCTTTCTCCGACGAGCCCCACAGGTAGATTCTGTTTGCCCCTCTCCTCCCCGAGAACACAATGATGATCTCCAAGCACATACGAACCTAACGGCACTTCCTGTTTGTCTTAGGGCTCCCCCAATCCTCGCCATCGTCAAGCACAGAGCGCCGCCGTGTCTGCTTCTTCTCCGGCGACGTCTCCCAGGTGAACCAGACCACCCCGCGCCTTCTCGTTCACGCACACACCTTCGCCGTGTCCTTGCGCTCCTGACTATGTGTTTTGTTTACCTCCTGGTGATCTGCAACATCGTCCTCGACAGCAACCCGAGAGCACCGCCGCCCGCAGCTTCTCCGACGAGCAATTAGCAGCAACCCCTTGCGCCCCTCGAGTAGCCAACCCCACCTCGAGCATCAGCAGGTCTCTGCGAGCCTGGTAAGCCCTGCCAGCCTCTCCCTCGCTTCCTGCAACGCCAGCTCCGCTGCTAGCAGAGCGTCGTCGCCGCACGCTGCCGCTAAGCGCCGCCAGAATTAGGTCAGGCCATCCACAGCCGTCAGATCTAGTTTGAACGAGCGAGATTAGATCACTTACCGCGAAGAGGTACGCGTTCTGTGCCGCACGATCCAACTTAAATCCAACGCTCCGCAGCACACGATCCACCCGAACCGGTATCGTCCAGTTAAAACACGCCGCGTGTCACCTAATTCGTTTTAAAAAGAAATTTGAAAACAGATTTATTTGCAAACTTCAAACCCTTGTAACTTTCAAACCACACGTCCAAAAATTGCAAATTTTATGTCATTGGATTCAGGAGAACAAGCCCTAGCTAACCATGGCCTTAGTTTTGAAAATAGTATCTGTTAGCTTGATTGAATTTGCAGAAACATTTGTGTACTTGTTTAGAGTATAAAAAATGTTTAAAATTGATTTAAGGATTAAATCTTTTGCAAAATGGATTTGTGTGACCTTACTGACCCTAGGAACCAACCCATAGTGATAAAAATGATTTTGGTGAAATTCAAGTTGAATTATTTAACCTAGCCATTTTCTAGCCAAATAAACTCATTGATTTTATTATGGAAATGTTTTTGCAAAGAAAACTTTGGAAAAATGTTATGGACCAAATTTACTGATCCAAAACACCAAGCCTTGCTAAAGGCAACTTACTTGGTGAAAAACATAAAGTTTTGCTTTGAAAAGAATAATTTTCACCACATAAAATGTTGAATGGATTTTAAAATATACTTTGAGCAAAACCCTCTAACCAATGACTTTGCCATTTTGGTAAATGACCAATGTGGACCTTACAAAGTTTATAAACCTAGTAGAGACCAACCTTGCAATAGAACCCTCTTCTGCATGAGATAGGATCCATTGCTTTGTGTATGTGAAATAATGTTTGAATGTTGTTATGGAATGCTACTTGATACCATGCTTGTTTGATTGTAGTGAAATTAGCACAGTGAGAGACTAGCAAGATCAAGGAGTGACTATCATTCCCTAACAAAAAGGCAAGTTACACTATCATACAAAAGTCCTACTATTTTTATTATACTTAGTGGATTTTGAAAATATGCATGAAAAGATATTTCTGTACTTATGCTATGCTAAAATCCTAATAGGATTCCCTATACACTCCTTAGTGAAAATATTTAAGTTGTACATGCTTAGCCATGCTATATGCTATAATTTGAAAAGAGATACATGTTGAGATTTTACAAAGGTTGAGAAAAGAACTTGTGTTTTACATAATAAAACAAGGACTCAATGAACCACCTAGGTGGAGGATACTTTAAGTTTTGGAGAAGGTGGCAACAAAAGGGAACCATGTCTATGGCAATCACTTTGTGTTGTGCTCCAAAAGAAAACCACCTAGGAAACTTAGAGATCAAACATGCTTCTCCAATTGTGGCTTTCGTGTGCAACCACATGCTATTATGGCTCTGGCTTAGTCAATTACATTAGGAAGACCCATACATTGTCTTTAGTTACTGGACATGGGGATCTGGAATGCTTCATGGGGGCTGAAGACAAAGCTAGCAATGATGTATGGGAGGACCTTTTGGAAAGACTTCGTCACATTCTCAATCTGCCAGTACTCCATCTTGGTGAGCACTAATCCAGTAGGCCACTGGTGGCAAAAGGATGGGATTGTGACATGTGGGTAAAGTGTACTCCTTCTGCAGAAGTTATTAAAATCTAAGTACTTAGCCGTGTCCCCGGTTATGGACAATACTGAGCAACTAAAGTTTGAACTATGGGAGATCTCGACATTCCAACTTCTAATATAAAAACTTGATGCCCTTGTGTGTCTACCAAGGAATTCAAAGAGATTTTGTAAAACTTGTTGCACTTGGGGTTACCAAGGTGCTCAAGAGCATGATGTACTTGGGGTTACCAAGGAACTCATGAGATTTCATAAAACTTGTTGCACTTGGGGTTACCAAGTAGCTCAAGGGATTTTTTTTTGACAAGGACTTGAACACTTGAGTTTCTACCAAGGAGTTCAAGGAACTTGGAAAAGAAATTTGACAAAGGACTTTAAAACCCTTTTGAAAAGATAGGATAAAATATTGCTTTATGCAAATAAGCCTTAAACTCTACTTAGCCAAATATGCATATAATGATAGGATCCACTCTTATATATAAAAGTGAAGCTTGCCAATACAATTCAAAATGTATTGACCCTTGTGGCTGTAACTTGTAATGTTGCAGGATGATTGTTTTTGAATGAAGATTGTTTGATTGACTAGGACTACAAAGTCTACAACCAACACCTGCCTGTGGCACCTTGAAGATGAAGGACCCATGACTATAATTATTCCGCTGCAATGTATTGTAATAGCCAAATGAGCTATGTTTGATGTAATAAACTTATGTTATTCCTGGTTATAAAGTTATATTATGACCTTTGTTTCCTGATATTACATCTTAACTGTGGATGCTAGCTATTGATCCAGGGACTAGCATTGTAAAACATAGGAGGGATCAACCTTATTAGGTTGGGACCCCTACAGATGGTATCAGAGCATTGTGTTGCCTGTAGGATTTGTAAACCCTAGGATTGGACAAAAACCCTTAGAAAAATAGGAGTTTTACTTGCTCCAAAAACTTATTTACAAAAACACTTGTAAACTCTTTCCTCAATCATTTTGGTTTTAACACTACACCTCTTCTACTTCAACTTGATGTAAAACCTACCCCAAGACCAAAGACTTCATCATATGCAAAGGCCTTCTTCAACATCTTCAACTCTAATGACTTCAACGTCTTCAACTCTAAAGACTTCAACATCTTCAGCTCTAATGACTTCAACATCTTCAGCATGTTCACCAAGGACTTCCAACTTGGAAACTACTAAGAACCACAAGTGAAACAAGGAAATCTTACTCAAGATTTAGAGACTGAGGGAATGGAAAATAAGAAGGAACCATCAACAACTTTGAAGTATTACAACCAAGAGTTTTTCTCAAGGAAACCAAGATCTCAAGTAAGAAGAATCATGAAGGAAGGAAAGATCACAAGTGAACCATGTAGATGGACCACCATTTATAGTTAAGTCAAACACACCAACTTATGTGGTGTAACAAAAATATTTTGTTGCCTAATAAAGTGCTTGAACCTTGTTGTTTGAGTGCAAAAGTTGATTGTGAATGTTTGGTTTGTGATTGCATGCACATTGTTTGTGTGATTTGTGATGTGTGTGTTTAGAAATAATTCCTTAGAAATATCTTGCCTATTCTAAACTCCCTTCAACCCAAACAGATGACTACTCCAAAAGACTCCAAGGTTGATGACACCAACACCAACCAAGCTGATAGCATGAAAGAACTCATAGCAACCCAACACCAGTTGAACCAACTAACAGATCAGTTCCTAGTCAACAATAGTGATAAGGATCCAGCACTGCAAAGGTTTTTGGAAGAGCAGTCTCAACTGATGCTTAAGGTGACTAATCAAATGATTAGCATGGAAGAAAACTATCCAAAGAGAATGTATGATAACAAGGAAGAAAAGAATATTGTTCTAGATGGAGCCCCAGCTTTCATTATTTGTGGAGACAAGGATCATACCTCCAAGGAGCATGAAGGACAATGCCCCAATTGTGAAGAAGATCATCCTGTTGGACAATGTCCTACCTCTCAAGCTACTTGCTACCTTTGTGAAGGAAGTGATCATACTCCAGGCCTATGTCCTATCTATGCCATGGTGGAACAAAGGAAACAAGAAGGATCCAAGTCTACCAAAGGAAAAGGACCACTCCTACATCCAAACAAGACAACCCAATTCAAAGGATCAAAGAAAATCAAGAAGCCCAAGCAAGACATGAGCCTTGTGCAATGTCGTAAATGTAAAGAAATGGGACACTACTCCAGTGGATGCCCAGAGAACAAGAAGAATAAAGATATTGACCAAGTGTGGTGCAACAACTGCAAAGAACCAGGCCATTATGTAGCAACTTGTCCACAAGAACAACGCAAAGAACTCAAGGACATTCATTGCTTCAACTGCAAGAATCCAGGACACTATGCAAGCAACTGTCCAGAAAGGATGAAAAACAAGTTGAACAAGCCTATGGAGAAACTCAACCTTGGCCCATGAGTCAAGTGTGGAAATAAAACAAAAGATTGCTTAGAGAAGTTTTCCAGGACCCAAGAAGACCAAAATGTAATTTTGTTTGAAAATTTTTAAGGGTGGTAGTACCCTAGTTGTTTTGAACTTGCTTGTAACCCCAGCCTTCCCAAATCTCGGGACGAGATTTATTTTAAGGGTGGTAGCCTGTCACATCCCAAGATTTTCCAAATCTTGTAATGTGAAAATAAATTAATAAAATAAAACTTTGTTTGATTTTCAGAGCCAGAAGAAACTTTTTGAATTTAAATGGAACCTCAAACCCATTTGAATCAAATAAAATCCTAAAAAGATTTATAAAATTAAACATTTATTAAAGGAAATTAAAATGTCTTAAATTTGTTATTTTGAATCTTTGAATAAAAATATTTGGTTTTCAAAAGAAAAGATAGATTTATAAATAAAGATTATTTTGTAAAGACAAATTAAACCTTGGCCAAGCTTTGGATTTAAAACATTTTGATTTGAATAAAATAGCAAAAGTTTGTTTAAAAATAATAAAGGATTGCTAAATAAAATAATAAGGAATTAATATCCAAACTTTATTTTAAATAAAAGGTTTTACCAATTTGAGTGAAACATCAAAACTTGTTAAATTATTTAAAGTAAGTTTTCCAAATAATTGATATTCCAAATAAAACCTACTGAATTGGTTTTGAAAAATATTGGAGTTTTAAATGAAGATCTTATTAATAAACCAAACCCTATTTTATTAATAAACCATGATCCATTTATTTAAATTATAAATGGAACCTTTAACAAAATTGTTATTTATTTTAAACAAAGCTTTTTAAATATACCTTATTTCAAATACAACCCACTATTTTGGTTTTGGAAAATATATGGATTTAAATTGAGGTTGAAATAAATCAAACCCAAAGTTGATAATTAGCAATGGTCATTTATTATAACTAATAATGGACTTTATTATTTAAAAATTATGGAGTTTAGATTTAGGTTCAGACTACTGAACAGAACCAAATCAAATTTACAAAGTATGGGTGTTGTTTGAATTTATTTGAACCATGTTTGTTTGATAGAGAATTCAAACAGAAATTCAGAAACAGAAATTTATTTGAACCATGTTTGTTTGAGGTTTTATTTACAATCCTGTACTTATGCCATGCCTTACCGCTTTATTTAAATTGTGCGATGGATAGCACACTGTACTGTTTAGGAACGGGACACGTTTTCGCGGTGTCGACAAGCCCAGTTTTGGGTCCCCAGTCGTTCACAGCCGTCTACCCAAACCCTGAGTCCGTCTCGGAGACCGGCCGACTTCGTTGCGGGTGTACTTAGTGGGGTGGCCCCCGTGCTTGCTTTGGATCTGGGAAACGTCATGACTTAGGCCCCGCCGACATACGGATGGGTGTATGTTAACTGATCTGGCAAAAAGGGTCGAAGTGCTTGTGGATACTTTGGTGCACCCCTGCAGGGTTTAATCTTTTCGAGAAGCCGTATCCGCGGTTATGGACGACTTGGAGCACAGTGCTTGATCATAGACAACTATAACTAAAGTTTACTGTTATAAATTGACTTGTATCCGATATGACTAGTAATCAGCTCCACTGCAACGGAATGGCTAAATAAAAGTATCAACAAGTGCTGGGTTTTGGGATATCTCACGCTAATCGTATATTTGACTAGTAAGTGCTGCAACTACAACGGAATGGTTAACTAAAATTGCCCACTGCTTCTTATATCAGGACGATTATCTATACTTGACTAGTAATTGCTGCAATGATAACTGAACAAATAAAACTGTCAACTGTGTGAGTTCCGCGGTTGACTTCCTCGTTTCGTCTCGAGGGGGAAATGCCAGGATGGGTTTGTCTGATGGTAGAATCAGGTTGGTTCCGGATAGGTCTTTCTTACCCCTCTCTGATAGCCGACAGTTATATCGAGTATCTATAGGTTGTTTAGTGCATGCTGCGCTGCCGCTGCAGTCCACCATACCTATGTAGGCGAGGACCGCCGAATTCTAGTGTCGCCGTGTACTGGCCTCAGTACTGACGCTCCTCTTTTTCCTTTGCCCTTTGTCGGCACCCCTTTTGTTTAAGCAGGTTTTGAGATCAACGTCGTTAGCAGGGTTACCCTTCCGGCTTGGCCTGGGCAGGGTTATGGACGCCATTGGTTATTCTTCAGGGCTCTTAGCCCCATTTGCATCTTGTCCGTAGCGGGACGCTCTATCGTTTTCAAGGTGATTTGGATCTTTGTATTGTATATCTGTATTCTTGACTCATTGAGTCGCTGTTATATATATCTGTTCTGTGGGTCCCATCGAGGAGTATTGTGTAATGTTATTACTTCGTTTTTCACCCGCACGAAAGTGCCTGGTGGGCACCTTTGAATCGTTTCTATGCGGGTTTGGCGGGTTTCGCTAAAACTTGCATAGGGCCGATTCTGAGGGTGCTACATTGACTAACCCAACACCAATAATTTCAAACATGCTAGTGAAATAGAACCACAAAAACTCCAATCCAAAAGCAATAATTTTATAGCTCACACGATGGTTCAAACAAGCAAGAGAATTTGCTACACCACATGCGTCATGCATAGATCGGTAGTATACTAGCACACACTACGTATATAGATAAAATAGCTAACGAGTTCTCACACTTATTTAATAATAACTCAACAAAGGTCTTCTCTCATGGTCCCTAGATTAATACTCGTCCGTGTAGGCACTCTGGATATCACATGTGACTGTTCCGTTGCTTGCATGGCTATAGGTCGAAAGGTTCATCTGTGGACTCCTCCTCCGAGCTAGCGGGAATTCGCTTTTCTGGCTCCGTCTCTTCCTGTGAACGATCAGCTGAACCTTGTTGCACAGACGGCGGTGCCGGCAAAGTGAGAAACGGCGCCACGATAGGCCAACCCTTGATGCAACGCTTCTATGCACGCAGACTCTTCTTCGTCCGAGTGACCATCATGCGAGGATGGTTTCGAATTCTGCGCTGCGGTGCCTGAGGCGCAGGTTGCTGTAGTTTCGGTCCCTGTCCTTCGCCGCCATGGACTGTCAACGCAGTCGTCGTAGAGGCCTCGGCCTCCTGCACTACCATGATGGCATCCTCCGTGGTAGCTTCAGCAATGTCACGAGCAACTTCAGCAGCATCACGAGCAGCATTAGCCGTGTCCAAAGCTGTGTTGCCATCCGATGCTCCCGTAGAGTGTCAATTCGATCGTGGTAGCGGTGGCCACGAAGAATTTCTTCATCTAGCATCCTTGTGGGGATAACCAACTGGCATTCGAGTTTAGTGATGCCATGTGAATGATCATGGGATCATCCTCCTCCTGACGGTACCTCTCGTCTTGGCGTAGCTGTCCTACATCGTTTCGATAGGCGAAGTAACGGAACGGAGTGTCACGGAGCTTCTCCTTATAATCCCATGCCAGCTTATGTAGTGCCTCGCGAATGGTGCCAATGGTGCCCTCTGCGAAATCCTCTCCGATCGCATTGAACATGTACCCCCTAAGTCTCTCACGACGTCCAGGCGAGGTTATACTAGGGTACACCACTAGAGTCACCCTCATGTATTCCTCATTCCAAAGTGACTGTCTGGTACGTCCAGTAGCCTCCGGGTCACGCTCATAGCCCAAATGGGTGAGCATGTCACGAAACTCCCGTCCTAGGTTGCCGAACTCTTCAATCCCGCGGGTTGATAAAATGGCCATCTACGAATATTTGAATAAGACAAGTATGATCAGTGTCAAAATTTTGTAGAAGCCAAAATAAGGTAGACAAGTTATAGCAAGAAACATATTTTTATTTGTAACATATAGCTTTAATATAAAGTAGGATACTAGGGCTTTCCATTCTAACTAAGGCCACGCGACTAGGTCAACGTATGCTCTGATACCACTTTTGTGAGGACCTAAATTTAACCTCCAGACCTCCTGTGCATCTTGTCAATCCCAAGATCAAGTTGACGATACAACGAAATGAATACCATTGCATGACGTTTAAAAAGTAATTATTACAGGGTTTGAATAGTAATAGCCACATAGTATAATGTATTGTGACATTTATTACAACCAGAAATACAGCGGAAATAAAATGCGCAGCGACTCCATCTCAGCCACATGCAGTCGATGTAATCCACGAGGCCTCACTCATCAGCTTCATCGTAGTAGTCGTAGTCCTCTCCTTTATAGTATTCTGAATTTCAACAAAAGTATTGCCATGAGTACATAGATTACTCAACATACCCCTTATGCCAAACCTGATATAACTACATGTGCCTTTATGTGGAGGTCATATGGTTCTTTTGCATAAAAGCCAATTTTATTTGCAATTGATAGTGGTTTTGATAAAAGCAAGTTCTGACGAAAACATGTTTTATCGTCAATGTGGTGTTTCTCATCATTGTGGTTGTCCTCGACAACTCACCTACTTCATCAGATTCCAAGAAAAGGATAGAGGCAAAGAGGGAAATAGCAAGACAGGTTCCTGTACGTCAAGAAGGATTCATGTGTCGTCCATGATCGTGGACACGACTATTCGAATGGTTTTAACTCTGCAGAGTTTGTACACTTTTCCCACACGACACAACCCCGTCTTGTTGCCCACCAGTGGCCGCTGGTTTAGTACACACCATTTGGTGTACTGGCAGATCGGAATCGTGACAAGGTCTTTTCGTTAGATCCCCCAAAGATGTGACGAGCCCACTGTGTATGCCGCACGGAACTGAGAGTATGTCCCCAAACCGGTTCCCCCATCTGTGCCTAAGGCTCCCCCGTAGGCAGACACCTCATCAGCGGTACGGCGACATCGACACCTAAGGCTGACTAACCTACTTAACCAAGTCAGTGCCCATTATAGCATGTAGTTGTACGGTGGTCATAATCTTTAAATCCAAGAGTTATTAGGACCTCATGTGGCACGGACGACGGATTGCTCCCTCCATCTAGTGAATGGCAGCCAATCGCTTCTTCCTTTGATCCAGCTATCACCCGCGCAAGTGTTTAGATGGTAAGTTTCACCCAGAGTAGAATAGAGTAGAGGGGAGTAACATCGGCTAGCTCAGTGAGCTCAGCAAGTTTCAAAAGTGTATATGCGACCCAAGGGTCATCCAATTCCTCTGAAGAGGGAAGAACAAGGATCCTAAATATTATTGAGCATGGCTAAGCAATCTACTCTAACAAGATTACTACATAATCTCTACTCAGGGTAGTATATGGCGACAGATGTATCGAGGTATGTGTGTAACCAAAATAGCAGTAATATTTATAAAACAATAAGTAAGATGCACTTGTAAAACATGGGATAGTTATGAAAGTGGCATGCCTTCGTTGTTGTTGTTGTTGTTGTTGTTGTTGTTGTTGTTGTTGTTGTTCTGCTCTTCCTCGTAGTCTTTATTATGATCGAACTCGTCACTCCCTACTCGTCATAACGATAAACCACTCATAAATACAAACCTCAAATAACCACAAATAAGATCCAAATAATAAGATCCATATAAAAAGATCCAAATAGGTTTGCGACGTTTGGACGGTCAGGGTATAAATAGTCGGTCTATCGTCATCGACTAATAATAATACAAGAAAAATAATATAGTTTTAATATAGACAATATAGATGGTATAGATATAATAATTCCATGTATACAGCATGCTAGTTAGACATATTACCAGGCACACACAAGTGCATAACATCAAGAAAAAGGGCTAGTGTAACCAGCCATGCAATAATAGGCCCAAATACCTAAGCAAGAATTAACGTACATCAACATGGTCCTATGAATATCTAGCAAAGCTGGTGTAGCCGAGGCAACAATACTTTTCTATATTTACCAACAACCTGACACTAGCTAACAATAGTTTAAACCTAGCAATTGCATGTATAGCAAAACAGTCCAGAAATATCTAATTCTACTAAATAAACCTATAACCAGACATGCATGTGTAATGGATTTTACAACAGCTACTACGGAACTAGCAGAAGCCAACCAGCAAAGCATAACTAAGACAACGTGAAGTAGAGAAGCTAACTAGACAAAAACGAAATACTCAATTAGCTAGCAATAGCTCACTATCCTATAATCCTAGCAATGGTATAAGAGCTATAGACTTACTCCGTCTATAAGGGAAAAATATCTGATGTTGGTATAATTATACTAATCGACACCTAGAAGAACACAGTGCATCCATGTATACATACGATCTACACATATAGAGTAACCTGCAATCGATCGTGGAAGCTACTCTTAAACTTGAGGTAAAAACACGAGTACATCAAAATAGTTTTATGTACACTAGGTACTTTATAAAATGCGATACCACTGCTGGGTTCCTAAGAATCCTTGGAGTGTTTTTCATGTTAGGATCGAAGTCATCAAACAAGTGCAAGGTGGTCTAATATGTTCATGCCATAGATGGCGTTCGGTTCACCGGCAACCGCGCAAACTACAAAACTAAGAGGGGTGGACATGTCTAGGAGGTAGGTCGTATCTAGACTAACGCGTGTATGCAAGGATTTCCGCTGGAGCTTACCGAGCGCGACACAATCGTCCGTGAAAGTCGGCGAACCGAGCTGGAACGGCGGGCGAGTATGTCGTAGATGATCCGCGGCTTGTCCTTCTGGTTCCACGAATCAGCCCTCCTCCTCCTCTTATTCCTTGCGACGTAGCAGCTCCTCTTATTCGGGAATGCGAGCGGCGTTCGGCGGCGGTGTCCACGAGATCAGATTGGTTTTTTTTAGTTAGGGTTTGAGATGGCGGCGGCGGGGTGAAAAAGAGAAGAGGGCGACGATCTGGGGATTTTCTAGACGGACTGGAAGGCGGTGTGCAACGACTAGAGAAAGGATCGGAACCCCCCGTGCGAGGCGATGTCGTACGTGCTATGCTTGGACTCCTGGTGTGTGGAAACGACCGAGCGCTGGTACTAAGCTGCTTGTTGCTGTGATGTTGGGCTATCTAAGCTGGCTTGATTGGGCCTTTGGGCTAGGTTGATAGTTTGCATCAAGAAAAGGTAAGAAAAATAGAGCTGCAACCCGATACGTACACCCAAAGGAAATAAGAGGAGAGGACACGTGCATGCACGTTTTAAGCCATGCACGTGCATGTGCATGTACATGAAAAAATTCATATTCAAAATATAAATTCAAAGGACCGCTTTAGAAATGAATTGGGAATCAAATCTAGATCCAAATATTTTCTTGATTAAATCAATTCTTTGGAATAAATTTCTAGAAACTCGGAATAAATTATTATTTTATTTTATTACACTGCAACATCCTTCGTTTAAAAAAAACTAAACCCGTAAAAATCAGGAAGTTACATCTGCTTATATTTCTCGGGGATGCAGCGAAAGAGCTTCTCGTCAGCTCTCTCTTCCCCATAGGTGTTGTCTCCGAACTGCACCATCTTCTGTAGCAGAGTGTTGAGACGGATAGCAAAGTCATCAATGTCCTCACCTAGCTTGAAGGCTAGGTTATCCCACTTCTTGTGAAGAGCCTGCAGTGTGGACTTACGGGCCGATCGTTGCCGATGCATATCGCACCGATGGTGTCTCAAGCCTCCTTGGTAGTTCGCTTATTGGAATGAGAGAACTGAATCTCAGGCAGTACTGCAGCGATCAGGGCATCCAGCGTCTGTTGATCCTCATGGTGGTCGACATTGGCATATTGGACCGCCTCCCACATGTGCTGCACCTAGAGCCTGATCCTCATGACTGTATGGGCCACGTAGAGATAAAACAAAAAAATTCCTCTAACGTGGTGATCCCAGGATCTAGCCGAGGTAGAAGGCCACAAGGTTTACCACTAGACACGCAGTTGCAGATTACTGATGAAGCGCGTCAGTTGATGCAGTGTAGTCCTTTGCGATCCGATCGTCCTGGTGCTGATCGTACAGCCTCTCTGCTGGTATCCACACGTACAAGGGGGAGAGCCGGCGACGAACTGCTAGATTCGTTACGGCGGTGGCAGGACTGTTGTGGAGCTAGGGTTTTCAACACATGAAATGACCTAACCGAACAACGATTAATCCTTCAGGGTTGGCGTGCTCCATTATATATAGGGAGTGAACGCGGGCTCTGCTCGCGCGGCCCATTCACTATAACCCATATAATGTTAGTCCCTGTGAGTCCAACTCATTGACTCAGTCCAAATCAGGCTCAGGTCCAACCCAAACAGATTTCCAGTTCAGATCCAATCCAAACTTGCTCCCGCTATTAAGTGTGTGACCCCGCAGGCTCATGGCTACTTGGACACGATTGGAGTCCGACTCTCAATCGATCAGTCGGTAGCGGCTCCTAGCAGAACGTGCCCACTCCCAAGTACCAAAGAGTCATGACGACTTGCCTTTCCAATGTGACTTGCGTCCGAGTTCCTTTTGCCTCACAATATACCTTGTCAAACTATAGGCGAATACTTGTCATCCCTTAAATAGTCCGACTCTGTTCTCAATTCGAGATAAGTGATTCACTCGACTAACTCTTAGTCAATCGCCTCGGTTAACACTTAACCGAGTCGTGCATGGACATGCTTTCCGAATCATATCTCACGAGGGGGCCTAGAGAATATCTCTCCAAGTGGAGGGGCAAAATCCCATCTTGGTTATTCACATCACGCAGCTTGATTCTCAGCCGACCCGAACTCTGCCTTTATAACTGCCCAGTTACGGATCAACGTTTGACAGAACCTAAGTCGGTGATCCTCAACTCGGATTATGCAATAACCTCAGGTCTAAGGATTACATTGATTGAGATATACAAATGACAACTTGTTCGTTGTACCTCGATATGGGTCAATCCGACTCGCTAAACTCTTTAGACGAATCTGTGTAAGTTGGAATAGCATCTCCATGCCCATGATAAGTGGAACCGAGTCATCAAGTCAACTTTCACATTGGTCTAAGTTGTGTGTCCAGCACAACCTCAATGACCAAGGATATTTAGTAAAAACAACATGAATGTATAGTTCCATAACCGAACCACATATTCAATGATACACATCAGATGTTTATACAAGGACTACTTAATATCTTTATGAATAGAATGGAAAATATCATCATACATGAATGCCTCTAGGGCATATTCCCAACAGTCTCCCACTTGAAATAGAGTCAATCTTCTGACATCACATGTCTAAGCATCTAATGCCCATGGCTCTCATGTGCACCTCATGCTTTGGCTGTGGTAACGGATTTGTCAACGGATCCGCAATATTTGCATCTGTGTGTACCTTGCATAACTTGATATCACCCTGATCCACGAACTGGCGAATCAGGTGGTACCGCATGAGTATGTGCTTGTTCTTCTTGTGTTGTCTAGGTTCCTTGGCTTGTGCAATAGCACCATTGTTGTCACAATACACGTTTAACGGATTGGACGAGCCCTGAACCACACCAAGATCCATGAGGAAATTCCTCATCCAAACAGCTTCCTTTGCTTCCTCCGAGGCGACAATATACTCAGCCTCTGTTGTAGATGCAGACACAGTCTCTTGCTTGGAACTCTTCCAGCTCACAGCACCTCCGTTTTTAATAAACACGTATCCGGATTGCGAACGAGAATCATCAGAGTCGGTAAGATAACTCGCATCCGTGTAACCCTTTACACTGAGTTCATCTTCACCACCATAAACCAGAAACATATCCTTAGTCCTTCTCAAGTACTTTAGGATATATTTAGCCGCTGTCCAGTGGATTTCTCCAGGATCAGCCTGGTATCTGCTCACAACACTTAGAGCATATGAAACATCCGGCCTAGTACAAATCATGGCGTACATGATGGATCCGACTGCAGAAGTATATGGAATCGCACTCATCCGATTTCGCTCATCAGTTGTCGAAGGACACTGAGTCTTGCTAAGTTTTACACCATGGGACATCGGTAAGAACCCCTTCTTAGACGAATCCATGTTGAACTTCTTCAACACTTTGTCCAAATAAGTACTCTTACTCAATCCAATGAGCCTCCTTGATCTATCTCTATAGATCCGGATTCCGAGGATGTATGTTGCCTCACCCAAGTCTTTCATTGAGAAACTCCTTTCCAATGATTCCTTGGTTTCTTGCAACATCTGGACATCATTTCCAATCAGTAATATGTCATCCACATATAATATTAGAAAGTTTACTTTGCTCCCACTAAACTTCTTGTATAAACAAAAATCATGATCACTCTTGATGAAGCCAAACGATTTGACTACCTCATCAAAGCGAATATTCCAACTCCGAGATGCTTGCTTCAACCCATAAATGGATTTCTGAAGTTTACATACTTTTTCAGCATTAGCCGGATCAACAAAACCCTCGGGCTGTATCATATACACGTCCTCGATTAAATTTCCGTTAAGGAAAGCCGTTTTGACATCCATCTGCCATATCTCATAGTCGAAATAGGCTGCTATAGCTAACATGATCCGAACTGATTTAAGCATTGCTACAGGCGAGAAAGTCTCGTCGTAATCAACTCCCTGAATTTGTCGGAACCCCTTCGTGACAAGACGTGCTTTATAGACGGAAACATTTCCATCCATATCAGTTTTCTTCTTAAAGACCCATTTGCACTCGACGGGTCTTGCACCGTCTGGCAGATCAACCAAGTTCCAAACTTGATTTTCATCCATGGACTCTAACTCGGATCTCATGGCTCCAAGCCATGACTCGGAATCAGATCCCACCATCGCTTTCGAATAATTTGCTGGCTCATCACTGTCTAACAGTAACACATCACGAACATTTCGTAATCTCGCTGATCTTCGTAGTGCAGGTGCTGCTGCCGGCTTAGCTACCACGGCTGGCTCAACCTCCAAAGTTTTTTCCAACTCACTACTAGCCAGTTCCTCTCGAATTTCTTCGAGCTGCACCGTTCTCCCACTTACTCCCCGACTGAGAAACTCTTTCTCAAGGAAGACACCGTTCCGAGCGACAAACACTTTGCCCTCTTCTCGGTTGTAGAAGTAGTAACTCAAGGTTTCCCTCGGATACCCCACGAAAATACACTTATCCGACTTGGCTATAAGCTTGTCCGACTGAAGTCGCTTGACAAATGCTTCACAACGCCAAATCTTAAGAAAAGACAAACTCGGCTTTTTGCCTGTCCACATCTCATGCGGTGTCTTCTCTACCGATTTTGATGGTACTTTGTTTAGTGTGAACGCCGCTGTTTCTAGACAATAACCCCAAAATGATAAAGGTAGATCTGTCTGATTCATCATTGATCGTACCATGTCCAACAAGGTTCGATTTCGCCGTTCCGAAACACCATTCTTTTCTGGCGTTGCTGGCGGAGTAAGTGGAGGAACTATTCCACAACTTTTCAGATGGTCATCAAACTCATGGCTCATGTACTCGCCTCCTCGGTCCGACCGAAGAAACTTTATTTTCTTGCCGAGTTGATTCTATGCTTCAGTCTGGAATTCTTTGAACTTTTCAAAGGCTTTCGACTTATGTTTCATCAAGTAGATATATCCATACCTACTCAAATCATCAGTGAAGGTAATGAAGTACTCATAACCACCCCTGGATGTCGTGCTCATTGGTCCACATACATCACTATGTACTAGACCCAACAAGTCGGACACCCTTTCACAACTCTTTGCAAAAGGTGTCTTGGTCATTTTGCCGAGTAGGCAAGATTCACATGTCTCGAAAGACTCCAAGTCGAACGAAGTTAGGAGTCCATCATCATGGAGCTTCTTCATGCGTTTACAACTTATATGACCAAGCCGACAGTGCCAAAAGTAAGTCATATCCAGATCATTTGGTTTCAATCTTTTAACATTTATGTTATAAACCAAATCACCATCAAGATTCAAAATAAATAACCCGTCCTGGACGGGTTCAAAGCCATGAAACATATCATTCAAATACAAAGAACAACCATTATTCTTGATATTCGACTCATAGCCTTGCCTCATCAAACATGAAGAAAAAATAATATTTCGACTGAGCACTGGAATGTAATAACAATTATTCAGTTCCATAATGAATTAGGAAGGTAAATGAAGTTGCAGCGTGCCGACTTCCAGCGCAGCAACTCTTGCTTTGTTGTCGACTCGAATATCAACCTCGCCTCTTGCTACGCTCCTAGTTCTTACTAGTCCCTGCAACGAGTTGCAAATGTGAATAACTGATCCGGTATCATATACCCAAGATAGGTGTATCAGCAAGATATATGTCTATAACATTGCAAACAAGTGTACCTGAGTCGGAAGTCATACCTCCACTCTTGGATTTCTCGGCCAAGTACTTGCTGCAGTTCCTCTTCTAGTGGCCATCCGCCTTGCAATAGAAGCAAGTGGATCCGGCTGAAGGAGATGGCTTAGTCTGTGAGGAAGCGCTTGGGACCGGGTCCTGAGCCTGCTTTCCTCCTGACTTAGCCTTCTTCTTAGTCCAAGAACTCTTCTTGAACTTAGCCTTATTCTACACCATCAACACTTGACTGGCGCCCTTCTTGAGATCCGCCTCTGCCTGCTTGAGCATCCCATGCAATTCAGTGAGCTTCTTATCCATACCATGCATGTGGTAGTTCGAAATGAACTGCCCATATGAACTAGGAAGAGATTTCATAATTATATCCATAGCGAACTCTTCGCTCATGGGGTAGCCAAGCCTCTCTAGAGACTACACGTAACCAACCATCTTGATCACATGCGGACTCAGTGGATCACCATCCTTAAGCTTGCAACTCAGCAAAGCCTGAGAGACTTGATACCTCTCAGTCTTCGCCTGAGCCTGGAACATACTTTTGAGGCTTTCAATCATATTGTAGGCCTCAACATGCTCGAACTACTTTTGCAAGTCCGGTTCCATGTGAGCAAGCATAAGACAGCTAATATCCATGGACTCATCCTTAGCCCGACGGTAGGCATTGGTGGCAGGTCGCATTCTCATTCGGCTCATCTGGAAGTGGGTTGTCTAGGACATGGTCCTTCTTTTCTTGTTTGAGAACAATTCTCAGATTTCGATACCTGTTGGTAAAATTAGTGTCATTCAGTTTATCTTTCTCAAGGATAGTTCTCAACGCAAAACCGGATATCTGAGAGTGACTGCTACTTGGTGCCATGATCTACAACAGAAAATATGCAAAACACTTAAGACATGTATTCATAAAAGAGCAAGAATATTAAACATTTTAATATTTTATGCTCCCACTAGAACCAACACCCCTCCGATGGTTACTAAGTGATTCAGGATCCTAAATAAGCAAGTCGGCTAGTGAGCTTTAGCATCACCGCTAGCCTCCAAGTGATCTAGGTAGACAACTCATTGTCAATCGTATCTCATACGACTCCTGTTGGACAGGTGGAATCACATGCTGTGGCTCCCATCCGACTTTTCCCCGAGCCCCACAACCGTTGTGATAGACCCGTCTAGCTTACCGAGTGTTTCTGCAGTAAGAGTCCGACTCGAACCCACCTAGTCAGAAAGAATTGGCAGCACCTCAATTTTATGAGCCCACTACCAAAAATGTTCGACTTGTGATGGTGCAAACACTGGCGGGAAAACCAACTAGACCTTCTTTGAGGGATTAAATTTTACCGACTATCTAACAGAGGTAAAACAGAGACATAACAATAACACAAAATAAAACAATTATAATGTGAAATGGTATGGCTCTCTTCATGGCGATCTCCATCTCCACAAAGCCTGTAATCCAACTCGTGCCAACTCTTGTCACTTGCCGTCTTACCCCATGTCGCCGACATGTAGATCGCCTTGCATGCCATCCGGATTCTCCAAACAGGTACACAAGCTAAGTAAAGTAAATTACATAGAGAATCTTACACGCAGGTCGTTATACAATAATATGATAGCACCTAGGATCCAGCCGGCTGACAAAACCATGATTCGCAGATCACGTATGGATTACTGTCACATCCCAAAATTTTCCAAATTTTGTAATGTGAAAAAAATAAATAAACAAAATAAATAATTGTTGAAATTTAGGGTGAAAAGAAACTTTTTGTATCTAAATGGAAACTTAAAATCCCATCTTGAATAAACTTTGGTTAAAGGTTTGAAACCAACTAAATTCAAATCAAGTGAAATGCATTCTTCATAATTGCATCTGGAAATTTAAACACTTGGAAAATAAACCAAAATCCTTAAACCCTACTGGAAGAAAATCATTTCAAAACATATCTCTAACCTATGGATTTGAACCATATAAAAATTGGTCAAACAAACATTCCAAAATGATCAAGAATGACAATTAGAAATATTATAAAACCATATGAATTGGTTTCACTTAATTTGGAGCCATAGATAAAATCTTATGAAATTAATAAGATAAGGAAAAGTAATTTCCAAAGATAATAAAGCACTTATCTAAAATCCATACCAAATGGTGAGCAAATAAACCTAAAGAGATTTAAAAGGATAAACAAATATTAAATAAGATTTTACCACTTGGAATCACCAAGTTTGGATCTTTAAATAAAAAGATATGGATTTTATAAGATAAAGAAAGAAATATTAAATGAGGAATATTTAAAGACCAAATTAAGTCTTGGCCTAATCCATAAGAAAATGGAATAAATATAATCCAAATCCAAATAAAATAAAGGATAAAGAATTTTCAAATTAAATAAAATGGCATTAACCAAATTCTATTTCCTATTTGAATAAAGACAAATCCTTAATAAGAATGATTATTTTAAATCATGGGAAAATAGTATTTGGAATTTACCCAAGTGGAATAAAAGTTATTTAATTAACTTAAATAATATCAAAGAAATCTTCTAAATAAAAATTATGGAATTAAACCCATATTTAATTTCATTGAAATAAAAACAAATACCCAATTTAAATGATTTATAATCATATTAAAAATATTCCAAATAAATTCAAGGTGAGTTAATTGATACCCTAATAAATAAATAAAACTTACTGAAAAGATTTGGAAAGATTTAGATTTCAAATGGAGTTTTTGAAACAATAATAAAATATTATTTGAATTAATACAAGAGCCCATTTTAATTAATTAATATGCCCAAAAAAGAATAAATATATTATTCTAAATTTGACTCTAAAATGAACTATTAAACAGTATTTGAATATACATAAAGTTTGGGTGAAGTTTGAAATCAAATTGTTGTTTGAATTGACTAAACAAAATCAAAACAGAATAAAAGAATTGGAAAAAGAAAAATAAACAGGAGAGGAAAAAAACAGAGCAGCCCAACCAGACCTGGCCCACTAAGCCCAACATCAGCCCACTCCCTCTCTCCCACGATAAAACGATTCGCACTCGCAGTTGAACCCACTCGGTCGCTGACTGCTAGGTCCCACTCCCCCTCCCTCTCACTCGTTGTCAAACAGGCCCCACTTGCCAATCTTCTTCCTCCCCGCGAAGACCACGCCCTCGTCGCCGTTTCTGCCGATTGATTGCGCGTTTGATTCCTCATTAACCACGTGTTGATTCAGCCCCGCGATCACGCATACTAAATCGCCTGCGCCCCCTCTCTCTTTCCCCTCACTCGCCAGACTCTCCTCGCCCCCAGGCTGCCACGAATTGAGCTCGCACCCTCACTGCTCCGATGAGCTGCCCGGCCAATTCCGGCGCTGTCTAACCCTCTCTCGCCTCCTAGTTCACGCGAGCGTGATCCCCAGACTCTGGCGCATCTCCCATTACTCCCAGCTCAGCCACGCAAGCTCCCTAGCATCGGCAACCTCAACGCCGCTCGCCACCGTCTTCGGCTTGAACTCCGACGAGTTTCCCAGGTAGCGTTTGACCGCCCCTCTCCTCCTCCTTCACACGCGTGTACTCGCCACTCTCCCGCGCATCTAACCATGCTCCCCTTTTTCTCTGGCATGCTCTGAAGCCTCGTCTTCAACAACATCTGAGCGCACCCGACGGTCCCGCGAACTCCGGCGAGGGATTCGAGCCAGCTCTGCGCGCCCATGTCCATCCCGCGGCCACCTTGAGCATCACCGCAGCCCCGCGAACCCGGTAAGCCCCTCCATTCCTCTTCTCGCTTCCTAGATTCACCGAACCACCACCACCAGACACGCCACTGCCGCGCGCCACCGTCGTCGCGCCGCCAGTTCTTGGCAAGGCGTTAGGAGCCGTCCGATCTAGATCCGAGAGACGCGATAGATTGACTTATCGAAGAGTTATGGGCAGATCTGTGCCGCACGATTTTCATTAGATCCAACGCACCAGAGAGGCTGATCCAACCGAAGCGGTACCAGCCTATCAGAACACGACGCGTGGCCAGCCTATTTGAATAAAAACCAGAACAGAATCTATTAGATGTTTGACTTTGAAAAATGCATAACTTTTGATCCACACGTCCAAATTTTGCAAATTTTATATCAATGGAATCAGAAAGACAATCACTTTCTAACCATGCACTTTGTTTAGTAAATTGCTTCTGTTAAATTGATTGTTTTTGCAGAAACTTGTGTAGGCTTATTTTGAATATAAAATTCATTCTAAAATTAATTTTGTGATAAAACCTTTGGGAAATTGGATTGTTTGAACCTACTGACCATCTAAACCAAATTGTGGTTTCAAAAACATATTTTGTGAAGCAAAAGAATAAATCTTTGAATTAAAGCATTTCTAGTCAAATAAAAATATTGTTTATTTGTTAAAATGCTTTTTGGAGAAAAACCTTTGAGAAATGTTTTGATTTAAACTCTCTGACCCTAAACACAAAGTTTTATGATTTAAAAATATATTTTGTGAACCCTATAAAAGTTGTTGCTTTGCTAAAGGCATTTTCAACCACATAAAATATCGATTTGGTTTAAAAATGGTTCATAAGTAAAAATCTTTTGCAAATGATTTTTCCACTTTATAAAATGACCAATAGGTGTTTTAAAATGTTTATAACCCATTATAAACACTTTTTCAAATAAAACCATCTTTAGCATGCTTGCATGCATTGTTTTGTTTCTATTATTTTTTTTGATGTTTGCTTGAATGGTGGATTGAAATTGTGCCTTGCTTGATTGAATTGTAGTGATTTGAAGAGTGTGAATATTGCAAGGTCAAGGAGTGAACTTATATTCTCTACCAAAAAGGCAAGTGATGCATCATACTTTTGTCCCATTATTTTTCACTATGCATTAGTGATATTTCTAAAGTAGGACTTGCATGGAATTTTTGCTAAGTATAAACTATGCCATGGGAAATCCTAGTAGATGAAACCTTAGTAGAAATTTCCTAAGTTAAGATTCCTACTACTATCATGCTTAGCTTAGCTAGTAGAAAACAAGGGTGGAATATATTCATACTATGGAATATTACTAAGTCAAGGACTTGTGTTTTGTTTAATAAAACAACTAAGTGAATGAATCACCTGGGTGGAATGGAAGGAATGGTTTGTGTTGAGTGGTTACACAAGGCCCATTTCTATGGTTTACCTTGTGTATCTCACTTGTGGATGACCACCTAGGAACAAAGAGATTTGAGATGTCAAATGTTGAGAAGCTTCAAGTGCAGCCACTTGGCATTATTGGCTCTGCCTGGATCATATAGGTTGCAATAACTTAGCCAAATGGACAGCTGGTGGTAGGGGATGATAGGTTGGAACGCGTCCATTCTGGTCTAAGGGAAGGCTTTTGAAAGATCTTGTCTTGGTGAAACCAAGTCTTGTGGGGAAAGTGCACCACCTCTGTAGAGTGTAAAATCTAAGTACTTAGCCATGTCCCTGGCAAAGGACAATTTGAGCATCAAGACATGGAAGCTATCAAGAATCTCCTCATCCAAATTTCTAAGTTAAAAACTTGTGGTTGAACAAGGGTTGAAGGATCACCAATTTCTATTGGTAGATGCCTTGGGTGATTTTGTCAAGCAAAAACTTAGCCAAGCAAGCCTAAGCTCCACTTAGCCAAATGCATATAGATGACAGACTCCACTATACTACCATAGTATCACTTGCCAATACAATTCAAATGTATTGACCCTTGTGGCTGTAACTTATTATGTTGCAGGTTTGTTTGATGTTAGTGAAGTTTATTGATTAGGATTACAAGTCTACAACCAACATGACTGTCTGTGGCACTTTGAAGATGAAGGACCCCATGCTATTGTTATATTATGCTGCATTGTAATGAGATAGCCAAATGAGCTATGTAAGATGTAATAAATTATTTTATTCCTGGTTATAAAGTTGTATTATGACCTTTGTTCTTGATATTACATCTTAATTGTCGATGCTAGATATTGATCCAGGGACTAGCATTGTAAAAACAGGGATATCTACCTTATTGAAGGTTGGGACCTCTACAATTACACACATACATCACATGCACATGAACCATACCATTCACAACTTCCTACAAAAACAAGTTATGCATAAATACGATATCTACCGGCGTTGAGAAACTCGCAATGACATCTAAGACGCTACGACAGGGCGAAGCCAGCGGTCCCGCCATTTTTCTGAAAACGTAGATCTCATCTACGATCCGGACATGGATTCCGACCATTGTTCCGATTCGATCAAAACTTTTGATCTTCGAATCACCGCCTCTGGATTTACGTGTCACAGTCTACCCCGATGGCGGAACCCAACCGGTAGGGGTATGTCGTTCCACGATCTCAGCAGTATGCTCACGGAAATCAGATCTACCATTCCCCGAGTACAGTTGATCCAATCAACCTCATACAAAATAGATCGACCACCAAAACAGCATATAGATCTTATCTACAGCCTACCGCATATCACATATGCAAGATCTCGAGCCTAAAACCAGAAGCTATCACTCTGATACCACTGTATGGGCCACGTAGAGATAAAACAAAAATTCTCCACTAACGTGGTGATCCCAAGATCTAGCCAAGGTAGAAGGCCACGAGGTTTACCACTAGACGCGCAGTTGCGGATTACTGATGAAGCACGTCCGTTGATGCAGTGCAGTCCTTTGCGATCCGATCGTCCTGGTGCTGATTGTACAGACCCTCTGCTGGTATCCACACATACAAGGGGGAGCGCCGGCGGCGAACTGCTAGATTCGTTACGGCGGCGGCAGGACAGTTGTGGATCTAGGGTTTCCAACACATGGAATGACCTAACCGGACAACGATTAACCCTTCAGGGTTGGTGTGCTCCATTATATATAGGGAGTGAACGTGGGCTCTGGTTGTGCGGCCCATTCACTAAGGCCCATATAATGTTAGTCCCTGTGAGTCCAACTCATTGTCTCAGTCCAAATCAGGCTCGGGTCCAACCCAAACAGATTTCCAGTTCAGATCCAATCCAAACTTGCTCCCGCTCTTAAGTGTGTGACCCCGCAGGCTCATGGCTACTTGGACACTGTAACATCCCAAAAATATTGAACTTGGATCATCAAATTCTAATCATCAAAATTAGGGTTAACAAAAACTTTTCTAAATAAAATTATGAATACATGCATATGAGTATGCATTGAATTTGAAATTCTTTTGAACCACCTTTTTTGTATGTTTCCTTGCTTGTAAAATGTTTCTTAGGTGAAATAAACATCATCTAAAACATTTCCCACACTTTTCCCAAAGACAAATAAAGCAAAACAAATAAAATAAAGGAATGGTCATTTTGACCAATTTAACTCCCATGCCTACTTTGGCTGTCTCAAACTTTCAGAACCTAACAAAAACTTTTCTAGATCTTTGCACCCCTTGAATGTACTCATAACAAAGTATCAAGGACCACTTTGTGATCATCCAGAAACTTTCAAATGCATAGTTTAAATGACAATTCAAAATTGAATCTTCATCATATGGGAAGATCCCACTTTTTCAAAAACCACTCAAACAAGCTCAACTTTCAAAACCCAAGCATCTGCATACTCACCAGCACCAATCTAGCACACCCACCAAAAATCTTTTCAAAATTCAAAACTTGATTTCATGCGGCCATTTCATCAAACACATTGCAGACACAAATCAAACAAAATCAAAACACTATAGTGTGTAGTGTTTTGAGCCTAACTTGTTCCCTCTCTAGGCACCACTAGCCTTAGTAGATCATATAACAACCTTAACTAATCACTAGCACCACTGTAAGCTTGGCAATGCCATCAATGGTGAGCAGGCCGAATGCACCATTGTCACCCCCATGTCGATAGCAAGCTAGGAGGAGAAACAAGCCTAGCCAGCATGTCTGGGAGGCAGCCCACCGTCCACCGCCACTCCCTGTTCACCGCTCGAACCTTGCCAACCCCTGAACCACACGCACGGACCGCGCCAGACCGCCAGCGACCATGCCGAGCGTGCGCCAGAGTGCCACCCTCGACCGAAGCCCACAGACCGCGCGCCGCCCTCACCGCGCGCATACATGATCGCCACCGACCCAGGAGACCGCTAGACATCCTCGTTCGCCGCCCTGTGCCGCACAACCACCGCTCGCCGTCGAAGACGCCGCCTCTGCCGCGCAGAGCGTCGCATGTTCCAGACCAAGCCGCACCGCCCCACTCCTCGAAACCATGTCGTTGAGCATCGCCAGGGAACACCGCACCGCCCCCTACCTTCGCCCATGCCAATAGCCGTCTGTACCATCGCCCCCGACGAGCTCACCGTGCGCCCCGTCGGTCCCCTCGCTCGACTATAAATAGAGGCCACCCCCGCTCGAATTCTTCACACCATTCTACTCCCCTCCCATCACTGATGGTGCCACACCATTCCCGGAGCAAGGCGAGCAACACTTCGCCGGAATTTCAACGGAGCCCGCCGCCTCTGGAGAAGAAGGGAGCCATCGATTGAATCCGCCCTAGGAGGAGCCACCACTACCAGGAGATTCGCCGTCGTCGACTTCGTCGTTCGCCCGCCTCGCCGACCCTCGCTTGCAACCCGGTGCCCCCGGCAACCCCCACTGGCCGCGCTAGGTTTCTTTCTCGCCGGAGTTGCCCTGCGTCGACGATGACTCCCAGCCGTTGGATTAGAACTAGATCGCACGATCCACATCGCCCCATACCGCTTCGCACCTCCCTGTCTCACTGACGAGTGGGGACACCCACTTAAACATCCCGCGGAAGCGCTACGCTTAGCAGGCCGGCCCAGTATCGTTGCCCGTGGAGCCCAGTTATTTGAATTAAACCTTTTCTATTTTATTTCAAACCCACTTCTGTACCCAATTTCAAATATCAATCTAGATCGATTAATTTCACCAAATTGAATGAAACTAATTTTGTTAGAAAGGTCTGGGAATGCTGAATCCAAGACCGTTGGATTCAAGTCATTTGGATCTATAGATCACCCATGGTAAAAATAACAAGGCAGAAGCTTTTCTGCATTCAAACATTTTTCAAATTTAAACCATAATAGCTTTTGAGTTGATTCCAACTCTCAAAAATCACATTTAACCATACCTTTCAGAATATATAAAAATATATAGGTTTACTTGTAGAAATAATGTTCAAGTAATAAAAGAAGTCTACATAGGCATTTCTAGCTACTTTAATTAATTAAAATAAAAGGGTAAAACCTTATTAAATTGTGACACCACTTTAAATCACATTCCCATGGACTACAATATGTGGTGATGACATGTGTCAACATGATCCCATATTTGGTTTGGAGAATATTAAATCTTAAGTAGTTTTTCAATGAGTAGAAATTACTTTTCTAAAAATAAAAGGAATTAAACCAAGCCATAATCTGGTAATGATTAGAGATGATGTTAGATCATCTATAGGACCCTTGTGTGTGATGATTGCAAGTAGTTAAGTATTGTTTGGTGATTGTGTACCTCGTATTTATTCATAGACGCTAGTACCGACCAAGGATACGAGGAGGAAGGAGGATACTACGAAGAAGAAGCCAAGGAGAACTTCAACCACTGCTCTGCACAAGGCAAGCTTTACTAACCAAGTGGACCAATGCAAGCCTAATATACTAGTGAATGTGCAAGCTAACACTTGCAATTTAGCAAGTCTTGCTACATCAATTGACCTATGCAAGCTATTAACTTAGCAAGCTTATACCACTTGATAAACCAATCCTAATTTTTACTTGCAAGCTTCTTACTTTATTTATTTATCAAAGCTAGTACTTAGAGCTTAGTTAAGTGAATTATAGATTCTAGAGAGATACTTGAAGGTTGCATAAAGAGCATAAAATTTTGCCTAAGCTAGATAATCTTGATGTCATCCTAAGGCATGAGATTGAACTTAGCTAAAACTCCACTAGTTTACCACCCCTCATCAGTGCTTACCCCCACTTGTAGATGCTAGTGCTAAGCATAAAACTTGATCAACTTTAAATGGGAATACTTGGTGGAAAAATGGTTATGAAAACCTTGGAATGATGGATCATTCTATTGAAATGTTTTGGACATGTGTTTCCGAACACCTGATGATTTTAGTGATGAAAATGTTGAGGCATGAGCCTTAGCCCTTTATAAAACTGATGGTTGTCTGGATGCGATACCATTCCAATTTTATCGTACAACCACAATACCCGAATATTGGGTAGGGCTTGACTGGAAACTTATGTACCTTAGTATTAGTTCCCTCACGGCCAAGGTCTGAGCTGAGGCTACCTTGTGAAGATTGTCCACCTGTGCAGTACCCAAGATGACAGTTGGTCATGGTTGGGAGGCCAAACTCACAGGAGAGGTGCTTATACTAGGGCGTCCAATTGAAAGGTTAGGATTTATTATCCGCATACTGAGTATGGTGAATTCAGGATTTGTTCCTGACGGATGTATCGAATGTTGTGGTGAAAGTATACAGTCTCTGCAGAGTGTCAAACTATTCGAATAGCCGCGTCCGCGGTTATGGACAGTTGGAGTGGCCATACTGTTCCCCCGTCAGACTTTTCAAAATGACTTGTGAAATGAAGTGAGACTTTGACTTGACCCCAACAGGGTTGTGACATGAAATACAAGTTACCACTTAGGAGTTAATAAATTTTGACTAGCATTGATTGCTTCTAGACTTAGTAGAGATAAATCTGGATTTTGCAAAATAACCCTAGAGCCTAGTGTCCTATTACCAAAAACCCCTTTTACTATTTAGTATTAGTTTGCGAGTACTTAAAGAGTACTCATGGCTTTGTCCCTGGCTATTCCCATGGCCAGACTATGAAGAGGAGTACCTGGAGGATGGACCCCAGGAAGGTTACGATAACTAGGATCATCTCCCATCGTCAGCATTGCCTGTGACCCCGAAGATGGAGCTTCGCCTATGCTACCGTTATTATTACGTATTCCGCTGCTTGATGTTGTATTAAGAACTGGATCATGAGATCCCTATTTATGTAAGAACTTATGTACGGTTTGTAATGGATGATGTACTATGGTATCCAATTCTGTTATGTCTCGCAAAAATGGTAATCCTGGGATTGCGAGGTATCGCATAACAGGCATCTGGGATTAAAAATCCGGGTGTTGACAGACACAATTGGAGTCTGACTCTCAATCGATCAGTCGGTAGCGGCTCCTAGCAGAACGTGCCCACTCCCAAGTACCAAAGAGTCATGAAGACTTGCCTTTCCAATGTGACTTGCGTCCGAGTCCCTTTTGCCTCACGATATACCTTGTCATACTATAGGTGAATACTTGTCATCCCTTAAATAGTCCGACTCTCTTCTCGATCCGAGATAAGTGATTCACCCGACTAACTCTTAGTCGATCGCCTCAGTTAACACTTAACCGAGTCGTGCATGGACATGCTTTCCGAATCATATCTCACGAGAGGGCCCAGAGAATATCTCTCCGAGTTTAGGGGGAAAATCCCATCTTGGTTATTCACATCACGCAGCTTGATTCTCAGTCGACCCGAACTCTGCCTTTATAACTGCCTAGTTACGGATCAGCGTTTGACAGAACCTAAGTCGGTGATCCTCAACTCGGATTATGCAATAACCTCAGGTCTAAGGATTACATTGATTGAGATATACAAATGACAACTTGTTCGTTGTACCTCAATATGGGTCAATCCGACTCGCTAAACTCTTTAGACGAATCTGTGTAAGTTGGAATAACATCTCCATGCCCATGACAAGTGGAACCGAGTCATCAAGCCAACTTTCACATTGGTCTAAGTTGCGTGTCCAGCACAACCTCAATGACCAAGGATATTTAGTACAAACAACATGAATGTATAGTTCCACAACCGAATCACATATTCAATGATACACATCAGATGTTTATACAAGGACTACTTAATATCTTTATGAATACAATGGGAAATATCATCATACATGATTGCCTCTAGGGCATAGTCCCAACAATGACCACGACCCACTCGACATAGTTGGTTTTTGGTGCGGGTAGGCCACCTGGCACTGGGACCAACGCCCATGAACATGGTCCGGACCGCTCATGCGGCTCAAATCACTTTAGAGCTTTGTTGGGAAACCCCAAGAGGAAGGTATGATGAGCACAGCAGTAAGTCTTCGCTCAGTATGAAACCAAGGTTATTGAACCAGTAGGAGGAATGTAACGACTCCAAGGTGTTTCTAACAACTTGGAACCTGCACAACACAAACTCAAGACTTTGCCCCAACAAACAGTGAGGTTGCCAATCTCACCTGTTTGCTAAAAACAAAGGATTAAACGTATGGTGTGGAAGGGAATGATTGCTTGCAGAAAGTAAACAGTAATAGTGGATGATGTAACAATGGAAAAGATTGGACCGGGGTCCACAGTTCACTAGAGGTGTTCTCCTTAAGATAAATAACATAGCATGTTGGGTAAACAAATTACAGCGGGGCAATTGATAGGACTGAGCGAGCCACCCTGTGTCTCCCCTCCGGTCGCCCTTCGTTCTATGTGTTCGTCTCGATGAAATATTGACTTTTTCTTTTGTCCCGTCCAATTCCGAGAATATTTGCTTAGTAGCCTTTCTAAAACCAAAAACAGCAGAAACAGGCAACCGGCACTGTGGCATATTGTTAATAGGTTAGTCTCAGAAAATGTATAAAAATACCTCAAAGCATAGAAAAAGCATAGAAAAGTGGATACTAAACAAGCATGGAACATAAAAAATTATAGATACGTTTATGACGTATCAACCCCGTAGAGGTTGTGGTCTTCGTCATCCGAGTCGTCGCCAACGTGCCCGCCTCCCTTGGGAGCGCCACCGTCATACGCACCTCCTCTGGGAGCGCCACCATCGGGAGCATCGCCGTCGTGCACGCCTCCTCTAGGAGCGCCACCGTCGTACACGCCTCCTTCGGGAGCGCCACCTTTGTATGCACCTCCTCCGGGAGCACCATTGCCTGGCGCGAGGGAGTGCTCGGCTGCCCACTGCGTCGCTCACTCTCGTGATGTGTCCCTTGCCAGCAGCTCGAGGTTTGTGTCGGCGCTGTCGTCAGCATAAATGGAACTGTCGGTGATGTCGCGCAATACCTCGGCCTTTGCTGCTGCCTCAAGTGTTGCATCCACCACCGTTGCTGCTTCCACCTCCGCTCTGGCTGCTGCCAGCTCCGTTGATGCCAGCCTTGATGCCCTTGTTGCCGCCGCAGCATTTTCTATTGCCACTCGCTCATGCTCCTATGTTTCGGTGAGCTCGGCCTTCTGTCGATATTGCGTGCTCGAGGTGATTGAGTGCTAAGGGTGACCTACGAACATGGATTTCCGCTAGGGGGATCCTGCATGGAGAGAGACGGCTGCTGCTGCTACTGGCTAGGGCTGCTGCTGCTCGTATACACATAGAGAGAGAGAGAGAGAGAGGAGTGTGAAGAGGCGGTGAAAGCTGCTGCTGCTACTGGCTAGGGCTACTATGAGTCCGGGGAAGGAGATGAGCAGGATATGCTTAGGCTACAGGACAACCTGGCTCTGATACCACTTGTTATTCGCTGAATTCTTACTCTCATCAAAGGAGAGGATGGAACTAGGAGTTGGTGCAATTTTCTAGTTTATTTCTCACACAATGCCATGACAACCTGAGGGGTTGGGATACATATTTATAGGTTGCTAGGCAGCCAAGCATATGCTAAGATGTTGTTGAGGTGCTAGTCTAAGATGTTAAGATGCTACCCTAACCACCAGTCAAGGATGTTGTCCTTGATGGGCAGCGAAGCAAAACCACCATGCAGCCATAAGGACACAAGGACCATGTGCTACAACCCCACAAATGCCATAGTACAGAGACTTATCCATCATGATGTACCCATTTCCTCCACTGGCAGCATTACTAAGATATCTGAAACTGGTGATCTTGTTGAACCTAATACTGAAGATAATATCGTCTCTGACCTGGAGCAAGATGTCAGCAACCTTCTGCCCAATGCCAAGCGCAAATTCATCACTCCCAACGATGTTGCCTCTATCAGACGTAACAATAGAATTGCTAATCAATCTACTAGTTTCAAGAACAAGGCTGATGCTGACAAAGCCTAGGAAAAGGAGACTGCCAAGAATGCTCTGAAGACATGATAAGGAAAATCAAGAAAAGTGACTAAAAGCAAATATCACTCCCATGAAGTTGTGATTATTGACCAAGAAGCTCCTCCTCCACCTTCCTTCCCTATTGACACCATCCAGTCGATAGGTGTCAACCATTGCTAGATTCCTCCTAGTGAGGTTTCTGTGGACAAGCTCTCATCCAAAATTGGCTAATGTGTAGCTATCTCTTAGTTTGTAATAATATATGTCAACTATTATGGCATATAGCACCTAGCTTATTTTACCTTCTGTTGAACCTTTTCGATGCTATATGGGATGTAATAGGTATTATCTTGATGCTCTGGATGAGCAGACTGTCAGCTCTTTTTATCTGTCTTTCACATGACAGTACCAAGGGAGCTATAAATCTTAGTTTCTCTATCATGCGTTCCCAAATAGTGTCTTCCTGGGTTAATGTTGTCTGATCAACTCCATGTCATATGTTCTCTCATTGTCAGATATTTTTTTATCAGCTTGATAACTTGACTAATTATGTTAGCAGGTCCAAACAAACCTATACCCATCTTTATAATGAATAGAAACTAGATAATATTAGATTGGAATATTAGAGGGATTAATTTTGAGGTAATACATGATAAAATTCGTGAAAAGGTGGACTCTAGCAATTGTGGTATTATTTGCTACCAAGAAACAAAAAGAGAGGAATTTGAGCACTCTTATCTGAGGAAAATCTATCCCAAAAGATTCTCTCACTTGGAAACTCTATTGGTTTGACCATAATTTGGAATGGTAACTTATTTAAGGGGAATATGGTCAGCTAATCAAGATTTCATACTTTAGTGGAATTCACCTGCAATTTTTCTGGTATCAATTGGATACTGACTAACATTTATGGGCCAGCGCACAATGAGTTTAGAGCTGATTTTTTAACTTGGTTTCATAGTTTGGACCCAGCTAATAATCTATTATGGATGCTTATGGGGCACTTTAATCTCATCATAAGTCCAACAAACATAAACAGACATGGTGGTGATGCTAATAATATTATGTTATTTAATAATGCTATTCAATTCCATGATCTGGTTGAAATCCCTGTGAAAGGTAGAGCTTTTACATGGAGTAATATGCAAGATTAACCCCTTCTTGAAAAATTGGACTAGATTTTTACCTTCCCCCAGTGGACTATCACCTTTTCTAACACCATGGCTACACCACTGTCTAGACTTGGCTCTAATCATATTTCTATTTGTATAAAGTTGGGAACAACTATTCCAAAAGCTTTTTTATTCAGATTTGAGAACTTATGGTTGGATTTTGAGGGTTTCAATGACACTGTCAAGAAACATTGGCAACAAGCCCCTTAAATATTGATGTTGCCATGCCTATCACTTCCAAATTTAAATGTCCTAGAGAAGGTTTAAAAAATGGAGGAAGAAACTTTCAAACCTCATCAACTTGACTATTGGTAATTGCACATATGTGCTAACATTACTTGATGGCATTGAAGACCAGAGACAACTTGCACTACATGAGAAGAATTTCAAAAGGATACTACAGGAACACAATAACTATTGGAAGCCAAAAGAGTTTATTAGAGAAGTAGAGCCAAAATTAAATAGGCCCAATTAGGGGCTGAAAACACAAAAAAATCCATGATGTGGCCACTCAGAACTATAGAAGAAATCTTATTACTTCTATTGAAATTGACAATGATCTAGTGGTGACAGACCATGACTAGAAGGCTATTGTCATATGGAAACTTACAAACTTAGGTTGGGTAGAAGTGAGAATCCCATTATGGATATTAATCTAGACAATTTAGTGTAGTCTCATGATCTCCTTCATATGGATGATCCTTTCACAATGGAGTATATTGAGTGTGTTATTAAAGAAATTCCTTATGACAAGGCCCCTGGAACAGATGGTTTTACTGAAAAAATGTTGGCCTATCATTAAAGATGATTTTGTTAGATTGCTTTACCACTTTTTTGATTAAAATATCAACATGGAAGCTATCAATACATCCTATATTACTCTCATACCCAAGATCAAAGATCCATAAACTATGAATGACTACATGCCTATTTATCTGGCCAGCCTTCCACTCAAGTTTATTACCAAGATTATGGCCAACAAAATGCAAATCGTTATTAGCTCCATTCTTCAAATCAATATGACTTCATCAAGGGGAAAAATATTCATGATTGTCTTGGATGGGCTTTTGAATACCTGCATTTATGTCACTTATAAAAGAATCCCATTGTAATTCTCAAGATTGATTATGAGAAGCTTTTGACAAGATTGAATATAGTTCCATTATTAGTATGCTTCAAGCTAAAGGATTTGGGCCCAAATGGATTTCACTGGTCAGTTCTGTACTGTATACTGCTTCTACTGCTATTCTCCTAAATGGTGTTCCAGGGAAAAAAATATTTTCAAAAGAGGTGTAAGACAAGGGGACCCACTACACTACAAGAATTCGGGTGTATTGCAACAACAAGGTTGGTGGCAATAAGTACTAAATTGTGGCAATAGGTACCTATTGCCACGACATGACTTCCGTTGCCAAGCATTGTGACAGGACGCATGGTAATAGGTTATTGCCACGAAAACCAAATGGTGGCAAGAAAGTGTCCTATTGCAACGGCCATGTGAAAAGTTGCCACATTTTTTCTCGTGGCGGCACAATGCTTAATGCCACAATTTGGTTCGTGGGGATAGCTTAATACAACAACCATCAAAACCATGGCGATTGGCGGTTTGTGGCAATAGGCATTTGTGGCGACAACCTATTCCAACAACACTTGTTTGTTGCAATAGCCAATTGTTCCATTAGATCCAAAACCTATAGCAACAACTCTTGTGTTTGTGGGTACACCTCTTTCGCCATATTGAGCCTGTATGGCCCTAGTATGGCATTCATTTTCATCTTGGCTAGGCAGTTATGGGTTACATAAAGCAATCCAAACTTCAAAGGATACTCACCATGTAAGAATCTATTTATTTCCTCCCACCAATAAATCTTGGCTTGACGGTGACAGGTTACATGAAAATTGTGTAGAAATGTTTACCTTCTTAATCAAGTCTAAGACATCTAGATTGAAAACAAAAAATTATATAACTCCACTTTATCTCCTCCCTGGTATATTCCTATTGCTCCATTTTAAATACATGATGCAAGACAACATCACAAGTTAAATCCAAGGTTAGAAATATCTACTTTTGTGTTCTAGTTTATAACTTTGTGTCTTGTCAGCACTCTTCTTATACTATAGAATGATGTGCAATATGATACGTGTTCAAGAAATAAGAAATATCTAAGAATAAAGGCGTGGTAGAAACCAAATCCATTAAATAACTAGTTAAAATGTTGCTGCAGCTTTTCATTTATATAATTGATGCATAACCATTCAAAACGGTTCACAGGAATGCAACCACTTGTTTTAGCAAATTCTATGAAATGGATTGTCATAAAATTCAGAAAACATGGAAAATACTATTGGAAAATACTAACCTGTTAATTTTGAAATTCTTCAACCCATGGATATCAACAACTCCAATGAATTGTTTGGAATTTGGGCCCTGTCGAATGGAGACATTATTTTTTTCCAGAATCCAGTACAAGGTCACAATAACAATGCAAAATGTCAAGATCCGATCGAAAATAAATAAAAATCTAATCGGAGTTTTCTGCGATTTTATTATTACCAATCAAACAATCGGGAATATACTATTCTGCATCAACTATTTCTTCGGCAACAATACAGCTTGACTGACTGAGGTAACAAAAAGATCTAGCATCAACCAACTTATACCTCTGAGTATCATGCAAGTTACAAGAATACATTTGTAAGGAGTGGACCTTTTAGACTATATTGAATTATATATCCAAGAATTGGATAGTCAGATAGTAATAGTCGTACATCAGGTGGTGTAGCATGGAGAAAATAAAGCAATGATAATTCCTTTCCGGATATGGCATGTACGGATCGTTCCAGCAAGTAAACTTTGATAGCAGCTCCTAAGATTCATCCAGTCTTTGTCAAACTGAAGAGCACGGTCCACGTCCTTTCGACAAGCTGAAGAGCACTGTCCAGCTTCAATCTCTTGATGTACCCATCAATCAATGTGTCGAAGATGAACACGTCAGGAAGATACCCTTTCAGAATGACATTGTTCATGTCAACCAACAACTATGAGCATGAAAAGAAACTGGAAGTAAATGAACCGGACTGCAATTCTGCATCCCTTGCCAAAAATGCAACAACATGCTACTTTTACCGCTTAATTACTTCCGGTGAGAATGAATGGGCACCCTTTGGCTATGTTTGTTATTATGTTATTCCTAAGAAACATTCAGTTTTCTTGTGGCTGGCTTTCCGAGATAGACTGAATATACTCGTCACAGTATGATCAGGAAACGGTGGACTACTACTTCACATGCCGGGTGTGAGATCTGTCATGCAAATGAAACTGCTAGTTATATCTTGCTGAGATGCAAAGAAGAATAACTAATTTGGAGACATCTCCACCTTGAAGATCTTGCTACCACGAGGACCACCATCCTTGATTTTGTTTCTGATGCTGAAGAAACAACAGATCGGATGTGGAACATTGCGTTTGCAGGATGTGCAGTTACTTGGCTCCTAGTATCGCCCGACCTACAGACATGAGCCAGTGATAGCGGCCTCTCTGCATGTTGGTGCCGTTAGTGAAATTGGAAATTGTTCATCTGTTGTGGATTAGAACCTACTTTAAAGCACGTTGGTCATTACACGGAGATGGACTACAATTCTAATACCGATCAAACTTGAACAAATTAGTTCACAACACTGTAATCTTGAAATCAGATAACATAAATAACATAGCAGTACATTTACCTTCAAGGGAAGCCAGGCCATGCGGTGCAAAGGTAGGCCTCGCATTGCGGCGGCAGGGTCAGGCAGTGCACTAAACGTGCAGCGCCTCTGCGGCGTCGACCAAATAGCAGGGGGCGGCGTGGGGGCGTGCGCGGCGATGTGGGCGGCGTTAGGCGGAGTGGCAGCGTCAGGTGGAGCGGCGCCGGCGTGCGCGTAGGTGGCGACGTGCGGAGTGGCGGCGAGCGTGGAGGCGTAAATGGGGGTGTTGGGCGGAGTGGCGGTGTTGGAGGATTATTTTTTACCTGGCGGTTTGAGTAGAGGTGGGTTTCGAATAGACGTGGGATTGTGTTAGACGTAATCTGAGCCATTGGATTGGATGACTAGAGGGTTCAGATTGTTTGGATCTGTGTCTTTTTATATTAGTTTTTTTTAGGTTGGTGTCTTTTTATATTAGTGAAGATATTATTATGCCAAGTCTAAATTATTTTTACATACATAAATATTTATTTATTTATTTCTGTATTTATAGGTAAAATATATTATATTTCTAGATACATATATTTTCGTGACAAGTATCATGGATCCGAGGGAGTATTAAAAAACCAGTCGATGCACCAGTGGTCCGACCGGTAAATACCTGAACCGATAGGCTTACCGGTTCGATCACCGTGTTGCAATAGCTTGCTATTTATTGCTATAGTAAAGGGTTGTTGCAATATCCTCTACATATTTCCACCAATGCACAACCTATTATAGTAAATAATGGTTATTGCGACACTATGAAATTGAGACGAAAAATATACACATTTACGACAAACACGTATTATGTTGTAATAGATAGACATTATTTGCAACAACATTGGTACTTATCACAATATGATACAGTTGTCGCGATATCTTTATGAATATTACCACGGATAACCTTTTTGTTGCGAGACCTAGTTTCTATTGCATCAAAATGACTAATTCGTGCAACAGAATTTGGTTGTCGCAATATCTGAGCCATATTGCCACGACCATTCTGATTGTTGTGATATGGAGCCTATATTACAAACAAAAGAGTATTTATTGCGATAAAAATCATTTGTGGCAATATGAACATTCTAATACCACAAACGGGGAATTCGTCGCAATATTGCATTATATTGCAATAGAATATGATTGTAGCAATAAATATTGTTGCAATAGACCGGTTTTCCTATAGTGCTATCTCCACTACTGTTTGTATGCACTGCAGAACTTCTTCAAGGCATTGTGGATTATGCACAGAGATGAGATAAAACTTCCTTTGGATGAGGATTATGCAAAGAAATATCCCATTCTTTAGTATGCCAATGACACCTTTCTCATCATGCCTGCTGATCATATACAATTGGCCAATCTCAAGATCAGACTGCAACAATTCAGTAATGTTACTGGTCTTAAAGTAAACTATGATAAGTCCACTCTAGTTCCCATAAATGTTCAAACTGATCATGGCAGTCACCTTTCCTCTGCCTTTGGCTGTAAATTGTAAAGCTTGCCATTCACATATTTAGGTCTTCCACTTGGTACTACTAGGCCATTTGTGGATGATCTGATGCCCCTGGTTTCTAAATTCGATAGGAAAATGTCTGGATTGTTATCACTTATTTCCTACACTAGGAGACTAACTCTTCTGAACTCTGTTTTGAATTCTATGCTTATCCATGCCATGTGCCCCTTCAAGGTTACCATTACTATTTTCATCCATTCTGAAAAAGGAGGTAGGCAATTCTTATGGGCTGTAAAATACATAAACAAGCAAGGAACTGCCTGGCCAAACGGGATATGGTTTGTAGACCAAAGGAACAAGGTGGACTGGGAGTTCTGAATCTCATAGTTCAAAATCAGGCCTTCTTGATGAAAACTATACACAAGTTCTGAATCTCTGGATGAGTTTTGCGGCGGTTGTGTTATCTTTTTTGTCCTCTCCCCTTTACGAAAGTTGCCTCTATTGATATACGGAGCCGATGGCGTTCATTACGGGCGGACGGTATGGGTGCATCCCAACCGTACCACAGGTTGCTACACGCATTGTGCGCTTCCAATGAAAGGGGATCTAATTGGGAATTTGCTTCTTTAGGTGTAATTAGCTCGTAAATGCCATTAGACCTTTAATAAATGTTTATTACCTGAAAACCATCAGAAGAAACCAAGGATTTGCTAATTGCGACAATAACGTTAGGCATCCCTCTCTACTTTAGGAGGGCCTGATCCATTCCCACACCCGTCTAGTTGCATCGTTCGACGACGCCGTTCTGCTGCAGGTTTAACAACACGGAGTAGTGGCACTGAATGCCCTCATCAGTGCAGTACAACATGAATTCAGTCATTGTGAATTCGCCGCCATTATGGTGCGCAGCATGCGCAGCTTGCAACCGCACTCCACCTTCATACCAGCCTGCACGCGCTTGATGGTGTCTGCGCCTCTCCCTTGCTGCCGAGGACCATCACCCACATGTAGCGGGCGAGGTCGTCGACGAGCAGCAGGAAGTAGCATCGTCCTCCCGGTGTGGCCGGTGTCACCGGGCCGCACAATTCCCCGTGCACGAGGTCGAGCCTCTCCTTGGCTCAAAAGCTCGCCCACTAGGGAAAGGGGAGTCGCCTCTACTTCGTCAACACGCAAACGTCAAAAAACTAGTCCACATGGTCGAGGCACGTCATGCCTCGCACCATGTCCATGGCACTGAGCCGTTTCAAGGCCTCGAACTGAAGGTGCCCGAAGCGCTCATGCCACTGCCTAGCCTCGTCGTCCCGACGAGCATCAAGACAGGGGGGTTCTGCCACCTGCATGCTAAGGACGTAGAGTCGATTTGCACCTCTGGTTACCTTGGCAAGAAGGCTATGATGGCGATCCCAGATGCGTAGGATCCCACCCTTAATTTTCACCAATGAGCCGTTCTGATCCAGCTATCCCAAGCTGATGATGGAGTTCCTCAGCACGGGGATGTAGTAGACACCATGAGCAGCTGATGCTCTCTAGTCTTGGCGGTGAAGATGACGGATCCGACACCCTTATTCTCCACGAAGGAGGCATCCCGAAACATGACAGAGCCTCGCACGTCAGAGTCGATCTTGGCGAAGAACTCCCGTCGACTGGTCATGTGATGGTTGGCACCGGTGTCGAGGCACCACCCATCAGTCTTGTCGTTGCCGGAGCCCTCGCTGAGGAGAGCGTGTGCTTTTGGCTCGTCAAGGTGGAGAAGAGCCGCGGCGGCTGGTGTCACTAGATGTAGCGCGGCTTCCATGTTCCATGAACAAAGTCGGCTCCTCCACCGCCTGTGAGACATGGGCCTGACCACGTCGTGGCTATCGACTGTCCTTGGCCCAATGTACAAGATGGGCGTTGAAAGTACCGACTTTGAAACGACTAGAGGGAGGTGAATAGGTGACTACCAATTTTTAGTTCGTTACTCAATTTTAGGCTTGGGAAGAAGATAAGTTCTCTAGATATGTAACTAGGTGAACAACCTATATGCTAGAGAACTAACAACAAGCACAAGAACTGTAAAGAGCAAGTAGTAAAGGTAAGGAACGAGATAACCGGAGCAGGGACACAGAGATGTAATTCCCGTAGTTCACTTACAAGGAAGTTGCGTCTATGTTAGAGAGGTGTTGGGGCCACACATCCCGAGCGCCACAAAGGCCTCACCTTCTTCTCCGTTGAGCTCCCCCACAAATGAGGCCTCACAATCCACTAACCGGTGACCTTGAAGATGCCAACCAAAACCTTTACAACCAGGTTGAGGGGGAAGATCCACAACTCAATTGGAGGCCCTCAACGACACCATGGAGCTTTACAACACATGCCCTTCGCTCCGAGGATGCCCTACACTGTCTAGGGTTCCAAGAAACCCAAGAGTAATAAGATCCATAAAGGATAGGTGGGGGGAATCAAAGCTTCTTTGGTGGAAGTGTATATCTAGGTCACCTCTCCCACCTCTCAAAAGATCAAGTGATTTGAGTGGCTAGGGAGAGAGATGTAGTCAGGTGAAGCTCTAATATTAATGAAGGAGAGAGAAAATTGAAGAGTTAGGTAGGAGGAAGAAGGAGGGCGCCTTAAATAGGCCTCCTCCAAACTGAACCATTGGGCAGTTCGCAACCTCACCGGAAGTTCCGCCCAGCACAGCTCAAACGGTACGAAGACCGTTGACGCATGATCCAAAGATTGACCAGAAGTTCAGGTCAGAATGACTGGATGTTTCGGTGAAACTTCCGGTGCAAGTTCCGGGCCAAGTTCCGTCAAATAGAACACCTGCAAACAGAAGTATTCTAAACCTAAGCAGAACTTGGAGCAAAACAAGGGGCAGAACAACTGGGTCGCAAAACATGCATGACCGGAAGTTCCGATGCCTGGGAAGAAGTTCCGCTCAGGGTCCTCAGCGGAAAAATCAAAGGAAGTTCCTAACCGGAACTTCCGGTGCTACTTTCGGTGGAAGTTCTGTCAAATAGAACACTACCATACAGTAAGTTCTGAACTCTGGCCGGAACTTCCATCGGAAGTTGGACCGGAAATAGTCCTAGTTCCATCCCACAGAGCACCCTGAGTGGAACTTTCGGCTCCTGGCTGGAAGTTCTGATCAGAGGAAAAACGACCAACTGATTAGAAACTCGCTCTCTCGCTGAAGAATAGGATGGCGGTGGCGGTGCAAATATGGTTTGTGCAAGAACAGATGATTCCCTACAGCCTTCTGAGGTGGACCCCCTCTTGATAGTACAATGATCTAAAACAATAAAATGAGAGAAAGAGAAAAACGAAAGACCGCCGTCTTCACGAGATCCCAAGAATAGCATCCACACACTCCATAAGCTCCATCAAAAACAATTAACCTGAAACTCAAGCACAAGGTTAGATCACAAGTGGGATTGTCATCATCACCAAAATAGCAAGGGAAAACATAGTCCTTTCAATCTCCCCCTTTTTGGTGTTTGATGACAATCCCAAACAATTTGCATTAGAAGGAGAAGTTTTGCAATGAACGGGACAAGCTCCCCCTATATGTGTGCAAGGTAGAGATAAAGTTCTAAGGACAAGACTAGCACACATATAAGGAGGCTCACCCTTTCTATTGCAAAAACAGCACATGTGCAAGGGAAAACAAGATAGGGGACATACCGTTGCACCAATCCTATGTGGTGGAGACAATAGATGAAATAATATCAATGTAGATTCCACCACCATATACAAACAGCCATAAGCCAACAACATGCATACCATACAACATGCATAACAAATCACATAGTCTCATACAGAAATAAGACGCAGAAATAACAAGGTCCACAAATAGCACACACATAAACTAGAGAGTTCACGATCAAGAAAAGATCAAAGATAAAACGAACTCGTGACTCAGCCCATGCAAATCCCGTGAACAGCCTAATAGATATCTTTCTCCCCCTTTGGCATCATAACACCAAAAAGGGAGAAAAGACCACTCTAATCGCCCCAACCATGGAAAGGAGGAGGAGAAGGCTCGAGGTCCGAAGAGGCATTGTTCCACACAGGCAGGGGACCGGTGACTTCCTCCTTAGAATCAGACCACTTGCAGTTGTCACGAATCCACTCATCCTTCGGCGCGGCGAAGGAGCTAGTCTCTGGAGAGCAAGGAAGACTGAGCGCTTTCATAATAGCCTTTTGACGCCGAGCACTGTGGCGCTGATCAACATAAGCCTGGTACTCACGATTCTGCAAGAAGCAAAGCGTCTTCTTCACCTTCCCTAGCAATTTCTTGGCCCAAGACGGCTGCCTCTCAAGAGTGTAACCACCAGCACTAGAACCAACAGGTGCCGAAGAGGGACCACTAGACTTCCATATGGCTTCTTCCTTCTCATCTTGGGTTCTAGGCTTCTCATGCTTACTCACACGCAGCTTCTTCTCCTCATGAATAGTGATGCCATCCTGAGGGAAGTGGGTACCAATTGCTTCGAACCACTTGGCGTTGATAAGAGTCTTAATGTATGGATCATAGGAGCACGAGCGCTTGTCAATAATAGATTGCCAGATCTCATTGTACAGAAAGTGCATAACATCCATCTTCCGGTCAGAGTCGCGGCGACGGTGAGTCTGAAACATAAGGTCAATTTTATAAGCATGAAATTGATCAAAGTTGCCTGCCTTTGTAAATATGGTGTTCAAGAAGACCCTGCGCATGATGTCATAGACTGGCTAGAGATAATTCACATAACCACAGGTACCCGAACCCTCAATATAGAGTGGCTCCAGGACCTTGGGAGCAGAATCCTAGGCGCCATGAACACGCCAACCATTTGCACCCTTTCCAAGCAAGATGGGATAGCCAAGGAGTGCCCCAAACTCAGAACATGTGGCGGATAACTGTAGATCCTTAGTCATCCACTTCAAGGTGCCATCAATAGGATTCATATCGATATGACGAGTGAAGTAGAATTGATCAATAGCGGGATCATCAAAGTTCTCATGGTGCTCCATGATAGGAATCAGCCCAAACTTCCTGCATATCTCAAGAGCTTCTCCAAAGTACTCAATATTGCTTTCCATATGAGCCACATTGATATATTCTGTGGAGCTACAACAAACTTGAACTTGGTGGCATAAATCTCTGCAAAATTCTGTTCTTGGCGACAATTGTGGAAGAGAGGATCCAAGCAAAGATGGTCACGCGGGAAAAGATAGGGATCCACATGGTGAAACACTGAATAGGCCTTCTGAGGCCACTTGGAGATCTTGTTCTTGGAGGAGTCAAGCCTAGCAGTAGTGGCCTTTTGAGAAGCAAGAATAGGACGCTTCCCTTCAGTAGTAGCAGCACGGCGAGCAGTAGCAGACCTCTGACGGGCAGTCTGAGTAGAAGGTCGCACAGCCTCAAGATCTTCTTCATGAATTTTGGGAGGAGGACCGGTAGGAATACGGGTGTGCTTTCCTCTACGGGTACCACCTTTCCCTGAGATGAAAGAAAAGAATAGGGAGGGATGATGGGGTAAGTGCACAAGTTTGAAGGAAGAAACAAAGATAGATTGAAAAATACAAGAAGTGAATCAAATATAGTGCACCGGAACTTCCGCTGAACCATCGGAACTTCCGGTGAAAAAGTCACCACCGGAATTTCAGGTCGTGACTAACCGGAAGTTCCAGTGACTCCACGAATAGAACGGTTCAATAGGAAAATCGCATGGATCCAAGATCTAGGGTGCACACACACGGATTCACACAAATGTATTGGCTAAATCTACCCTAGAAAGTTTCCCTAGGCCTACCAAGACCTCCCAACAAGTTCTAGCCAAAGAACTAGCCTAGACATGGTGAGCCCTAACTCAAGCAATGGAGTGAGCAAGATCTCCATTAATGGAGGGAGTTGAGGTAAAATACCGTAGTACATGGCGGGAGATCGAGGTGGGGAAGGTTCCCACAGATCAGATATGAGAATGGTTGGCCAGAGACGGAGGGGCTGGAGCACCTCCATGGAGAAGATGTCGCCGGCGGATGCTCCAAATAAAAGGTGGGTCTTGGGGAAAACTCGGAGAAGATCCCGTTTTTTCCAGGGCCCACTTTATATAGGACAAAGAGCCTCACCGGAAGTTTCAGTGAAACACCGGAAGTTCCGATCACAGGTGGAAGTAGCCAGTTCAGCAAGCATTTCCAAAGAACTACACACTGACCGGTACTTCCGGCAGCTGGCCGGAAGTTCTGGTGCTGCCAGAAACACTTCTCAGGATAGGAAGAAACCAAGGGAGAACTTGTGCATGGAATAGAAGGGGCTTGAGGAAAGTAAAGGGTTGGGATAGAGAGCTCAAACTGAGAAGAACCAAAACAACAAAAGACACCAAGAAAACACAAGAACAACCAAGTACAAAAACACAAGGAAAACTACAAAATTAAAACAAAAGGGTCGGTGGCTGAGGCCACCTTATATAAGAGTAAATGTCTTGACACCACGAAGATATATCTTGGGTTCATTACGAACACTCATCATGAATCTCAAATGGTCTCCTTAAGAGACTATAGAGTATGAAAACTTTAATGTGCGCATAATAGGGACAGTATTTGTTCATAAGAGGAACTACACTCCCCCTAAATCCATGCCTACATCCAAACAAAGATACACATTGAGACATGGGTAGGTTTGCAAGGTACTCAAGCCACATTGCTCGAATCTATGATATTTAGCTCATGCCTTAACTGTCGAAACCTTGCTTCATCTACAGGCTTCGTGAAAAAATCCGCAAGATTTTCCTTGGTGGGAACATACTCCAAAGAAATGTCTCCTCTTGCAACATGGTCCCGAATGAAATGATGATGAATCTCTATGTGCTTAGTACGGTTGTGTTGCACGGGGTTGTGAGCAATGGAAATGGCACTCTCATTGTCACAAAGAAGAGGAAATTTGTCAAAAGAAAGTCCAAGATCCTTCAAGGTTTGCTTCATCCATAGCAATTGATCACAACAACTTGCGGAGGAGATGTACTCGGCTTCGTAAGTGGACATAGACACACAGTTTTGCTTCTTCGAGGACCAACGTACTAAGGATCTTCCAAGAAATTGACAAGATCTGGAGGTTGACTTCCTTCCCACTTTGTCTCCTGCCCAATCCGAGTCCGTGTATCCAATGAGGTCAAAGGTGGCTCCCTTGGGGTACCACAACCCAAAGTTTGGGGTATCAACCAAATATCGAAAGATTCTCTTGACCGCCACCATGTGGCTTTCTTTTGGTGCAGCTTGGAATCTTGCACACATACCCACACTCAACATAATATCCGATCGGGATGCACAAAGATAGAGCAAAGAACCAACCATAGAGCGATAAAGTTTTTGATCCACATCCTTACCCTTAGGATCGAGATCAAGATTAACCTTAGTTGGCATGGGAGTCTTAGCACCTTTGACTTGATCAAACTTGAACTTCTTGAGCATGTCTTGAATGTATTTGGCTTGGTTGAAGAAAGTCCCCTTCGTCAATTGCTTGAGTTCAAATCCAAGGAAGAACTCCAACTCTCCCATCATGGAGATATTGAAGCGATCGGTCATAAGCTTGCAAAATCCTCATTAAAAGCTTTGTTAATAGACCCAAATATAATGTCATCAACATAGATTTGGCAAACGAACAAGTGGCCTCTGACTTTCTTAGTAAAAAAGAGTGGGATCAATGAGGCCCACTTCGAAGCCACAGTATAACAAGAGCTCTCTAAGGCAATCATACCACACACGTGGGGCTTGTTTGAGACCATAGAGTTCTTTATTGAGCTTGTAGACAGTGTTCGGTAAAAGTGGATCCTCAAACCATGGAGGTTGCTTGACGTATACCAACTCTTTCAAAGGGCCATTAAGGAACGCACTTTTAACATCCATTTGATGCAACTTGAAGTTATGATGACTAGAAAAAGCAAGAAGCATACGAATGGATTCAAGGCAAGCAACGGGGGCATAAGTCTCACCGTAGTCGATGACCTCAACTTGTGAGTATCCTTGGTAAACTAACCTTGCCTTGTTGCGCACGACTATCCCATTTGCATCACATTTGTTCTTGAAGACCCACTTGGTTACGATGACATTTTGACAATCTTTAGGCCACTCAACCAAAGTCCATACTTTGTTCCTCTTGAAGTTGTGAAGTTCTTCATTCATATCATCAAGCTTCATTCATAGCGACGAGCCAATCATCATCTTCAAGAGCCTCGAAGACTTTCTGTGGTTCCACATGAGAGATAAAATCATGGTGAGAGCTAAAGGGGGCTAATTGCCTCCTAGTAGTGGAACCTCTATTGAAATCTCCATAAACATTACCAAGGATATGGCCATCTCGGACGAGCTTGGCGATACGATAGGCTTGACGACGGGCTTGAGCTTCAATACGAGATTCTTGAGCAAACACGTGGTCATTGCCACCATTTGAGTCCCCACCTTGACTATAAGCACAAACACGAGGATCATCTTCATCAATCTCCACTTTAGGAGAGTCATCATTTGGAGTAGAGCCTTGATCAACATTAGATTTCCCTTGTTCTTTATGGGATTGACTTGTTCATGACTAGCTTGACCTTGGGAGATGTCTTGAGAAGGAGCCCCATCATGGGGAGGTAGATGTTGTTGATGAAGAGCTTGAGTATCGGGGCTAGAAGAGTCATGAGCATGAGGAGCTTCGGGAGAGCTTGAGGGAGCTTGTGCCAAAATAGTGGGTCCTTGAGGGGCAAGATGATCTTGGGAAAGTGAGGGCTCCACTTGAGTAGAGCTTGGTCCTTCTCCTTCGGCCACAAGGGGATCCTCAATGGGGAGGTGGAAACCCACACCCATTCTTATTATGGCCTTAGGAGGAATTTCATCACTTGGATCACGAACACCATCTTGCCTAACAAGGGACTCATGGTCTTCATCAAACTTCACATTGCTCATCTCTTCAACTCTTCCATTGGCTTTGTTGTAGAATCTATAAGCATGGGACTGATTTGAGTATCCAACAAAAATTCCTTCTTGTGCCTTGGATTCAAACTTGGAAAACGAACTCCTTTCTTTAGAATATAGCACTTGCAACTAAACACTCGAAAGTAGCTAACATTGGGCTTTTTCTCGGTGAGCAGCTCATAAGGGGTATTATTCTTTTTCTTGCGAAGGTAGATCCGGTTGGTTGCATGACAAGCGGTAGAGATGGCATCGGCCCAAAAGTTCTATGGAGACTTGAATTCAGCTAGCATAGACCGAGCCACATGCATCAAAGAGCAATTCTTCCTTTCGGCAACACCATTTTGTTTAGGGGTATAAGGAGTGGAGTATTGATGCTTGATGCCTTCATCACTAAGAAACTCATCCAAGGTATAGTTTTTGAACTCGGTGCCATTGTCAATTTGGATGGAGAGAATGGCTGCATTGTGTTTCCATTGAACTTCATTTGCAAAATCGATGACGGTTTGTTGAGTCTCACTCTTGTACTTGAAGAAGAACACCCAAGGCTATCTTGAGAAATCATCCACAATGACCAAACAATACTTCTTACCTCCAAGACTATCATGAGAAGGAGGTCCAAGGAGGTCCATGTGCAAGATCTCCAAGCATCTTTCCATGGTGATTTGACTGAGAACTTTGTGAGGAGTTTCATGCATCTTTCCTTCAATACAAGCCCTACACACGAGCTTTGGCAAAAGAAACATCGTTAAGACCAAGGATGTGGCCCTCGGAATGAAGTCTTTGCAAAGTTCTCATGTTAATATGGGCTAGGCGGTGATGCCACAACTAGCCCTTGTTGGCTTTAGCATAGAGACATAGAGCATGAGGAGTGGCGGTCCCCAAAAAGTCCACCACATAAAAGTCATGCTTTATATACCCTACGAAAGCCAACTTGAGAGACTTGCTCCACATGAGGACCACAGAATGCTCATTGAAGAAAGAAGAGAGACCCATAATGGCAAGAGAACAAACTGAAAGTAAATTGTAACCAAGGGTTTTGACAAGCATGATGTCAACCAAGGATACATCTGGGGTTACCACCACTTTGCCAAAACCCAATACCTGAGAACTTGTGTTATCACCGTAGGTGACCATAGTGTTGGCAATATTTGGCCCTATATCCGTCATGATAGACTTGCTTCCGGTCATATGACTTGTGGCGCCGCTATCAAGCACCCATTTTTCTCCACCGGAAGCATAGTCCTACAAGAAAATCAAGCTTTGGTTTTAGGTACCCATTTTGCAATGGGTCCCCTTTTGTTAGTAACAAGAGTCTTTGGCACCCAAACGGCCCAATGATAATCATGCGTGTAAGAAGTTCCAACATATCTAGCATATACATGAACATCATAGGACTTGCAAAGAATATAAGAGGGATTGTTCTTTCCGGCAAAGTTGTCACTTTATAAGATGGTTGGACCATTAGAAGGTCCTTGAGCCATTCCCTTGTTCTTTCTCTTCTTCTTGTTCTTCTTCTTATTCTTAGCCTTGGCAAGTTGATCCTTCAACACCCTGTTCTCCTCAATGATATGATCATGATTGCAACAAGGGTTAGAAGGACTAGACAAATATATAATTTGCACAGCGGAAGACTTAGCAAGTTCACAAGTTAGTTGAGTTTGAAGTTGTTCATGGGCTTCAAAAAGACTTGAGAATTTTCTCTCCAAGGCTTTGTGTTCCTCTTTCAGTTTCTCAAGGTCTTCTCGAGTCCTATCATGACCAACACCAAACTCAACTTTCTCTTTCTTAAGGACCTTCACCAAAGCTAGAGCATGATCACGTTCTTTAGTGAGAGAGCACATGGTGTTTTTATGGTCATCTACAAGATTAGACACATTTTCTTCAAGATTAATTCTCATATTTTGTTCATCCACAAGACTTTGAGTGAGAGAAGCAATTTCGTCAGCGGCATCCCTTTCATTTTTACTAAGAAAGTCAAGAAGTTCTTCCTTTTCATCTAAAGCATCCCTAGCATTGTCAAGTTGTGCATGCAAGGAATCAAAGAAAGTTTTAGTTTCTTAATCCAAGATAGCAATAAACTCACACATGTCTATCATCTCGTTCTTTATCTCTTGACCTTCAAGATCAAGAGAAGAAGGCTCGTAGAGATGGGTTGAGGAGTGGGTTTAGATGTTACCTCGGTGGACTTGGCCATGAGACACTTTTGGTTAGAGGATATCATGTTCTCATTTGGTGAGTAGAAGAGGGACAATCGTGGAGTAGAGGTAGTGGCAATAGCAGCAACTCCCACAACCTCTCTGCCTTGGACTTCATCATCATCTTCATTCGTGCCCGAAAGGTTTTCTTCATGGAACACAATATCCCTTTCGTTGTTGGCGACATTCTTGACGGCGTAGTTCGTGTTCAAAGGATGAGGAGGCCTTGACTTTATCTTGCGAATGAGACGACCACCATTGTCTTCACAGCTCTCAAAGGGACACTTGGCCACAAAGTGACTCTTGCCATTGCAATTGTAGCATGATCTCCCCTTGGGAGACTTATTGGATGAGTTGAATCTTGGGTGTCCCTTGACCTTGACTTGATGTCGGGATTGTTCCAAAAGGCTCTTCAAGCGAGAGAAAGATGTTCGTAGAAGGCACACTTGAGGTCCTCTTGAGACCACTCACTTGATGTATCATCATCATCGACTTCAATAGCCTTGACCTTCAACGCAAGATTCACTTTTGTTGATCCAATCGCCCTAGCACGAGCGTACTCCACGTTCTTCTTGCGAATGGTCATGGAAATCACTTCACTCAAGACTTCTTGGGTTGTCATCAAGTGAAAGTTAGTTCTTCTCTTAATGGAGTTGAGCTTTTGTTCTTCAAATGGAAGGAGAGCTTGAATGAACTTCCTCTTCATTAACTTGTCATCAACATAGGTGGCACCAAGATCCCTCATAGTGCAACAAAGGACCTTGATCTGCCTATACATGTCTTCGGGAGTCTCATCATCTTGCATAGCAAAACCATCACACGCATTGTTGACTTCATCAAACTTGGAGCTTTGAATGCTTGCATTCACAACAAATAGCTCGGTGAGCTGATCCCATGCTTCCTTGGCGGTGTTGAATTGGCGAATGTGAGCAAAGTCCTTGGGAGTCAAAGCCTTTTGAATCATGCCCAAAGCCATGACATTGAGTTGCTTGTCCACCACTTCACCTCGAGTCAACTTCTTTGGGTCATATGGAGATAAACCATCCTCTACAATCCTCATTAACTCAATAGAAGAGCTGGAAATATGTGAGCGCATTAGATATTGCCAATTGTTGAAATTTGAAGTATCTAACATAGGTGGTGCTCCTTGAGGAATGATGTGTGGCATGGGAATGGGTGGATCCGGAGTATACTTCAGCGGTGGGGGCACCTCCGAGTAGTCCTTTACTCCACTTTCCTCTTTGGAAGTTGAGTCTTCGAGCCCATAGGTGTTCTCGCTTGGAACCTTGTTAGATGTTTGAGCAACAAAACCAAGTCCCAAGTGAGTGGTGACGGCCGCGGGATTCACACTCGGGCGGTCACGGGAATGGTGTGAGGAAGCTCGGTGGTTTGGGGTGTGGAAAGTGGAACCATGGGGTTTGGCTTGAGAGACTACAAAATAGTCATCATTTCCTCAAACTTAGACATCATGGATGACTCCAATAGCTTGAGGTCATCCATGGTCGCCAAGTTCTTGGAGTTGTCATTTTCACTACCCCCTTCGTCGGGCATCATATCTTAGGTGGTAAAGCCCGTAATAAGAGCCTTGGCTCTGATACCAATTGAAAGTACTGACTTTGAAACGACTAGAGGGGGGTGAATAGGTGACTACCAATTTTTAATTTGTTACTCAATTTTAGGCTTGGCAAGAAGATAAGTTCTCTAGATATGCAACTAGGTGAACAACCTATATGCTAGAGAACTAACAACAAGCACAAGAACGGTAAAGAGAAAGTAGTAAAGGTAAGGAACGAGATAACCGGAGAAGGGACACGGAGATGTAATTCTCATAGTTCACTTACAAGGAAGCTGCGTCTATGTTAGAGAGGTGTCGGGGCCACACAAGGTCACCCGAGTGCCACAAAGGCCTCACCTTCTTCTCCGTTGAGCTCCCACACAAAGGAGGCCTCACAATCTACTAACTGGTGACCTTGAAGGTGCCAATCGAAACCTATACAAAAAGGTTGAGGGGGAAGATCCACAACTCAATTGGAGGCCCTCAACGACACCATGGAGCTTTACAACACATGCCCTTAGCTCCGAGGATGCCCTACACCATCTAGGGTTCCAAGAAACCCAAGAGTAACAAGATCCACAAAGGATAGGTGGGGGAATCAAATCTTCTTTGGTGGAAGTGTAGATCTAGGTCACCTCTCCCACCTCTCAAAAGATCAAGTGATTTGAGTGGCTAGGGAGAGAGATCTAGTGAGGTGAAGCTCTAGTATTAATGGAGGAGAGAGAAAATTGAAGAGTTAGGTAGGAGGAAGAAGGAGGGCGCCTTAAATAGCCCCCCTCCAAACTGAACCGTTGGGCAGTTCGCGACCTCACCGGAGAACCGAAAGTTCCGCCCATCGCAGCTCCAATGGTACGAAGACCATTGACTGATACGTCCAAAACGTATCTACTTTCTCGAACATGTTGCTATTGTTTATCCTCTAAATTTGTGTGATTTGGATACAACTACCACAGACTGACGCTGTTTTCAGCAGAATTACCTTGGTGTCTTGTTTTTGTGCAGAAAATCAACTATCAAGAAAAATCCCAAAAAATATGCCAAAAATTATATTTCACCAGAAGATCCATGGAGCCAGAAGACGAGACAGAAAGGAGGCCTGGGGCCCACACCTAACCCAGGCACGGGCCCATCACTAGCCACGCCTGGAGGGGGTGCAGCCACCCCAGGCACCCCCTCGGCCTCCCTCTGTGCCTATAAGTTGCCTTTCGGCCTAAAAACAAAGGGGGTTCAATAGTTTTCCAGAAAGAGTTCCGCTCTGCCGCCACTAGAAACCATGATTCAGATCCGGAAACTCCATTCTGGCACCCTGCCGGGACAGGGAATTTGGAGAGGATCATCGCCATCATCATCACTAACGCATCTCCATCAACCACCGATGTTTCCCTCATCCATGAGTGAGTAATCCCCCTCTACAGGCTTGGGGATGGTAGGGATTGGATGAGTTCTATCATGTAATCAAATAAGATCTGTTAGGGCATAGTGCCTAGTATCTCTATTAGTTCTATTTGAGTTTGTTGCAATTTGTTGTGCTTAATGTTTGTCACTAGGGCCCGAGTGCCATGATCTCAGATTTGAACTTATTATTGAATCATTCTGATAGTATTGTTTGTGATCTTATCTACAAGTTATGTACACATATCATTGTCCGGATCCAAAGGCCCCAAAGTGACAATAATTGGGACAACCGGAGGGGATGGCTATGGTGTGAGGATCACATGTGTTCATGGAGTGTTAATGCTTTGCTTCGGTGATCTATTAAAAGGAGCACCTTAATTGCCAGTAGTTCCCTAGAGGCCCCGCTGCCACGGGATGGCTGGAAAAAGATGTTGTGCAAGTTCTCATTGCGAGCACGTATGACTATATATGGAGCACATGCCTAGGATTGTTTTGTACTTGGATGATTGTTATTATTTATCCGCAATTCCCTAGATCTTTAAGTTACATGTTTAGACTCGTCCATGCACCGCCCGTCCATCCATCCCTATGCCTACCGCACTCGAATCCCACTATTACCGTTACTGTTACTATTGCTACTGTTTCACTGTCTCTGTTGCTTACTGTTGCTACTACCAAGCTGTTGCTAGTGATAAACTTCTGTGAGCAAGAACTATTTCCAAGTGCAGCTTAACTGACAACTCGGTTTTTAAGGCTTGCAAGTATTCTTTGGCTCCCCTTGTGTCAAATCAATAAATTGGGCAATACTACCCGCGAAGACTGTTGCGATCCCCTACACTTGTGGGTCATCAAGACTATTTTCTGGCGCTGTTGCCGGGGAGCATAGCTTTATTTGTAAGTTCACTTGGATCTATTATTGTTCACTGCTACTCCTTTAATCATGGGGAAGTCTCGTGATGGAAATTTCCCTATTTTACCATCCACTACAAGAAGAGGTACAGTCCTAAACACTTCTGCTGCTCTTGATTCACCGTCTATTATAAGTAAGCTTGTTACACCACCACCACATACACATGCTACACACACTGCTACTACTGCTGAGTCTGAAACTGATTTTAATGCTCATGATGTTACTTCTACTATGCTTGATACGAGTGGTTCATTAGGTCCTTTTCTAAATGCTACTATGGCTAGTCTTGGAAATACCAAAACTCCTAGCGAAGACACTGTTACACCTGTTAGCTCACCTAAGTCTAGTGAGAGTTATGATATTAATGATGGTTACATTGAGTTCACTGATGATTTTGTCGAAGAGTGCCGAAACACACATGGTACTAGTGCTATTAAGAGTCTCCTTGCTACACGTACTATCATGCCTAAGTTGTCCTCTGATCCTAAGTTTGCCACTTATCCCATAGATATTAAAGATGAGGATTATGATTTCTCTCTTGATTTATCTTATTTAGATATTGTTGAGAAAGAACCTTTTTGTGGGACTGAAAATGAGAGTGTTGTGGCTCATATGAATGAGCTTTCTACTATGAGTGCTTTGTTCTCTAATGATTTTAAGATGCGCAAGTACTTTTTACTAAGATCTTCCCTTTTCACTAAAAGGAGAAGCTAGGGCTTGGTTTAATAGATTATCTACTGGTTCCATTGATAACCCTAATTGCTTGATTGCTTCTTTCTTATAGAAATATTTTCCTCCCAGTGCTAGACATGCTGCTTTGCAGAGACTTTTTGATTTTAAACAGGGAGAAGAAGAGAAATTTCCTAAGTCATGGACAAGGTTTTGTGCCTTGATTCATGCACATCCTGGATGTCCACTACCTAAGAATGAGCTTCTTGATATTTATTATAATGGACTAACTGATGATTCTAGGACCTACCTAGATAGCTTTGCTGATTGTGTTTTAAGGAAAAGAACTCCTACAGATGTTGAAGAATTAATGACTAAAATAAGAAAGAATTATGATGATTGGACTTCAACTGAGCTAAATACACCTGAGCCTATTACTCCTGAACCAGTTGTTCCTGAACCAATTCCAGCACCAACAACAAAGAAGAGGGGAGTTATTGCATTAAATGATGAAGTGATGAAGGAAGCTAAGAAGTGTCTAAAGGAGAAAGGTATTAGAGATGAAGATGTGAAGAATCTACCTCCTATAGAAGAATTATGTAAGCCAATTCCCCACTCATCTACTATTGAGGTACACTCTCTCCAACACTTTGATGAAGGTGATATTCCTTATGGTAAGCCTCCTGATCAATGTCTAGAGGAACTTGAAACATTTATTGTTAAGAAAGGGTATTTTAATAAACAAGTTCAGAATCATTTATTGGAAAACTCTAGAGCTATCCATGAGTTGAAAGATATTGTGGAAAGAATTTCTAATGATATTAAAATGCTTTGTAAACACTTTCAAATGGTTCAAACTCAACTTGATCAACTTGCTAAGGTGCAAAAGGATATGCTAGTTAATGATTTAGGAGATAAACATGCTTATGTAATTACAACTAGGAGTGGTATAGCTACTCAAGACCTTTTATATCCTGAAGGACACCTTAAAAGAATAGAGCAGGATTCTCAACAAGGTGAAGATAGTGGTAGTCCTCGTAAGAGGAAAAAAAGAAACATAAGATAGTTGATGAACCACTTGAACCTGCTGTAGATCCTAATAGTATATATGTCTCTGATGCTGAAATTGAGAGTGCTAATGATAAAAATTTGTCTTCTGATAAGGAGAAAGGTGATGAAGAACCTGAGAAGGACACTAAGAACACTAGGTACACAAAGGAAGATTTTATTGCTAATAAACATGGTAAAGAGAGAGAACCTTGGGTGCAGAAACCTATGCCTTTTCCAGGTAAGAAACACAAGTCAAAGGAGGAGGAACACTACAACAAGTTTTGTGAGTGGATGAAACCTTTATTCTTGCAAATTCCTTTGATTGATGCTATTAAGTTTCCTCCTTATTCAAAGTATATGTAGGATATTGTCTCTAATAAAACAAAGATTCCTAATGAGGAGATTTCTACTTTGCTTGCTAATTACTCCTTTAATGGTAAGGTTCCAAAGAAACTTGGTGATCCAGGTATACTAACTATTCCTTGCTCCATTAAAAATAATTATGTTAGAACTGCTTTGTGTGATTTGGGAGCTGGAGTTGGTGTTATGCCTTTTTCTCTCTATAAGAGACTCCAGCTAGAAAAGTTGATACCAACTGATATTTCTTTGCAAATGGCTGATAAGTCAACTACTATTCCTGTTGGTATATGTGAGGATGTTCCTGTTCAAGTTGCTCATAATTGCATGGTTTTAACTGATTTTGTTGTGCTTGAAATGCCTGAAGATGATAATATGTCTATTATTCTTGGGAGACCTTTTCTTAATACTGCAGATGTTGTCATCAATTGTAATCAAGGAAAAGTAACATTCAATATTAATGATAAAAAGCATACTGTCTATTCCCCAAGAAGGTTGTTAAGAGATATTGCCTAAATTCCATTGAAACTATTGAGAGCATCAAGGTTGGAGAAATATATTGTCCCATTCCAAAAGAAAATTTTGAAACTATTATGATTGGGACCATTGCTATCAAGTTTGAGGTAACATAATCACCTTGTGGAATGCAAAGTTTTGTTTCATATAAGATTGTTTTGGTAACAAGAATAGATCAACCTTGTTAACAAAAGGATTTTAATGAACAAAATAATGTTTTCACTATGGTTATACTTGCTCATTTTTATTTTTCTCCTTTCCAATCTTTGCTCTTTGTCATGCCTAACATAAAGGCGTTAAAGAAAAGTACTTGTTGGGAGATAACCCAAGAGTTTCCATGAGTCTTGGAAGTTATTACTTCAGTAATGACCTCTCCTTATCCTTTTAGTTTGATTTTTGTGCCAAGAATGACCTCTAATGAGAGGGAAGTAAGATTTGGGGAGTTGCTGTCCCGAAACAGATTTCTGTTTTCGACCAAAAACATTCGTGGGGAGTCTCTGTAACTCGGATTGAGCTAAAAATTTCCGAATAAATCCCCTAGTATGTTAGATAACTTTCGTTAGTTCAACACTTTTTGATTTGAGCAACATAAGATGTTCGACAAAAATCGGTTTCTACCTGCTAGTCTCTTTTGACAGATTTCTGCCATTATTTGCATTTGCTTCTTATTGATTCATTTTTAGGTTCTTTTTGGGAAATTGAGCTTTTTAAGAGAATTGCTACAGTAGCTTGTGTCTTTAGTGAAAGTTTTGCTGTTTTAAAACTAAACCCCAAAGGTCTATTATCTTTTGAATGCACTAATGTTGCTAATGAATATTGTGTGAAGTTCTGTATGAAGGAAAATTGTCTGGTGTAAGGAAAGAATGATGTAATGAGATGAAGAATGGACAAAAGCTCAATCTTGGGGGGAGCCACCCCGTTTCACCCCAAGAAATATTCAAGAGGTACAAGCGTCAAAGCTTGGGGGTGCCCAAGGCATCCCCTTCATCAATAAAAATCTCAGGTCTTTCTAGACACTTCATTTTTATTGTTTCATGCACAGTTGTGTTCTTCTTGGAGCGTCTTAGTTTTTGTTTTTGGTTTTGCTTTGTTTGGTTTGTTTTTGCTTTGCTTGTTTTTGCTTTGTTGGCTTCTTTGAAAAATCTAAAACACCAAAACTATTTGTTGTTCTTCTTTGGTTTTGTGAGTTCTTTGTAGGATTCAGCCGTCCTCAGTGGATTTTGGTTTCATGTTATTATTCAAGTCACACAATTGAAGGGAAATAATGAAGATTAAGACAACTCGAGGTATGGTAAGAGGCTGATAACGAACTCTATTTGTTTCATTTTTGTACATATACTCATCATTGTGAGCATGCTTAGCCTGTTTGTGTAAGGTGTATGTCATTATGTATGCTTAGTAGTTCTTGCTTGTCTATGATTAGCTCCAGCTTGCTAATAGTTTGTAGCATGTCATATGAATGTTTGCTTGCATTGTTTTACTCATATTTTGGTATGATATTGTGGTATCCTCCTCTGACTGTTCATATGAATCGACTTGGCACATGCTCACGCATGCATATGACTAATCAATAGTCAGTACGCCTCGATGATTTATTTTGCCTCAGAGTTCTTGTATCACTTTCATGCCATAATTAGTCATGTTTTGTTGCAAGCATGATTATGACAATTATTGCTCTCTCGTTTGTCGCTCTCTCTCTTTTGCTAGCCTTCACTTGCACTGAGTATGAGCTCTACATGTGCTTCCAACTCCCCAAACCAATATTGCCAGTTGTTTCCACCATACCTACCTATTAGCATTGTTTGCTATTTTAGTGCATATTCAATATGCCTTGTTTTGTTCCAAATAAAATGTTTGTCTGTTTTGAGAAAGTTAGTTAGTAAAGCTCTCACGAACTTGATGGCACACTTTATTCCTTGCACTTAATAATCCTGAACCATTGTGACTAGTCCATGAAAGTTATATGCTTGCAAATTATATTCTGGGAGTAAGCAGAACCGTGTTGTCACGGGGAACGCTTTCAACACCTTTTGGTTATCCTATCCAGTTGATACTTTGCTCTTTTGTTTACCGATTTAGACGATGTGAAATAAAAGGGGAGCTTGTGAGTTAATGGAGTTTATACATTGTGTTAGAGAAACGCCTGGGCCGCTAGCCTAAGCCATGCCTAATCATGGTCGAAACTTGCAGCATCAGCATAATGAGCATGTATGAAGCATCCTCAATAAAAAGCTATGCATATGGTAAATAAAAAGATTGTTGAGATGCTCATTGTCTGCTTGCCTTGTCATTTTGGTTATGGGAAAGCTCATGTACCACGTGCAAGTGATACCCCGCTGGGGGTTCCCTATGATATGCATGTATTTACAATGACAAGAACTTACAGGTAACTAAACTTGAGTAGCATGCGGAGCGGCCCTCGTACTCAAGGGACTTGGGATTTCCATTCTATGGTCTGTCAAGCATATAATTCAGAGTGGATCTCACTTTTACCTTAACCATATGAAGATGCCTATGATAGGTGAAATGAGATCTCATAGCTAATGAGTACCTTCCTTTTAGCATTACGAAGCCTTTCAAACTTTTCAAAACCGTTTTCACAACCTTGGTGAGTCACCACTTATTCTATGAGCACATTCTTGAGAGTATAGTTGTCATTCTTGTGTTTGTTCCAAAACTTGGTTCATTATGTCATGACTTTGATGCTTGTATCTCTGATATCTTTACCTGTAGTCTTCACTTGAAATTTAGAGGTGCATTGGCATTTATATTGTGCTCTACAAACAAGGGCAAGCGAGATACCACTCTATCATACCTTACTATGAGCATTGCAATGTTGCTTATGTTTATGTTTCATGATACTTACTATTATTAATTGGTTTCTCTTCATAGCTTGCAATGACTATTGTCTAAGCATCTACTCCTGTGGTGAGAATATTTAAATCATATGAAGCAAAGTGTTCGTGAAAGTTTTCAACTAAATTGCTTGAGGACAAGCAATAAGCTAAGCTTGGGGGGAGTTGATACGTCCAAAATGTATCTACTTTCTCGAACACATTGCTATTATTGTGTCACATCCCAAGATTTTCCAAATCTTGTAATGTGAAAATAAATTAATAAAATAAAACTTTGTTTGATTTTCAGAACCAGAAGAAACTTTTTGAATTTAACTGGAACCTCAAACCCATTTGAATCAAATAAAATCCTAAAAAGATTTATAAAGTTAAACATTTATTAAAGGAAATTAAAATGTCTTAAATTTGTTATTTTGAATCTTTGAATAAAAATATTTGGTTTTCAAAAGAAAAGATAGATTTATAAATAAAGATTATTTTGTAAAGACAAATTAAACCTTGGCCAAGCTTTGGATTTAAAACATTTTGATTTGAATAAAATAGCAAAAGTTTGTTTAAAAATAATAAAGGATTGCTAAATAAAATAATAAGGAATTAATATCCAAACTTTATTTTAAATAAAAGGTTTTACCAATTTGAGTGAAACATCAAAACTTGTTAAATTATTTAAAGTAAGTTTTCCAAATAATTGATATTCCAAATAAAACCTACTGAATTGGTTTTGAAAAATATTGGAGTTTTAAATGAAGATCTTATTAATAAACCAAACCCTATTTTATTAATAAACCATGATCCATTTATTTAAATTATAAATGGAACCTTTAACAAAATTGTTATTTATTTTAAACAAAGCTTTTTAAATATACCTTATTTCAAATACAACCCACTATTTTGGTTTTGGAAAATATATGGATTTAAATTGAGGTTGAAATAAATCAAACCCAAAGTTGATAATTAGCAATGGTCATTTATTAGAACTAATAAAGGACTTTATTATTTAAAAATTATGGAGTTTAGATTTAGGTTCAGACTACTGAACAGAACCAAATCAAATTTACAAAGTATGGGTGTTGTTTGAATTTATTTGAACCATGTTTGTTTGATAGAGAATTCAAACAGAAATTCAGAAATAGAAAAGAAAAAGAACACAGAGTAAAAAAAAGGAAAAGGGCCAACCCAACCCAGGCAGCCCACTAAGCCCACCAACCAGCCCAGCTTCTTTCCCCGCAGAAAACGATTCGCACAAATTAACTTACCCACCGAGGGACTGACTACTGGCCCCATCTCCACTCCCTTTTTCTCACTGCTAGAGGACCCCACTCCACACCCCTTCTTCCCCACCCGCGAACCACGCCTCTTCCCCTCGCTGCCGTTGCAGGCCTTGATTCCGCGCGTTTAATTCGCCTTAACGCCGCGTTAATTCCTCGTCGCGGCCACGTCCATTTGACCGCCTGCTCCTCCTCCTCTTTTCCCCTCACTCGCCACTCCCTCTCTGCCCCGAGGCTGCTACAATTTGAGCTCGCACCGCCGCCGTCTCCGAAGAGCTGTCGCAGCAATTCCGGCAGCCCCTCACCGCCCCTTGCCTCCTCGACCATCCTCTCGTGATCCCCACCTCCTGGCGATCATCCCCGTAACACCAGCTTGCCCCCGAGCGATCCAGAGCGTCGACAACCACGACGACCACCGTCGCCACCGTCTGCCTCTTTCTCCGACGAGCCCCACAGGTAGATTCTGTTCGCCCCTCTCCTCCCCGAGAACACAATGATGATCTCCAAGCACATACGAACCTAACGGCACTTCCCGTTTGTCTTAGGGCTCCCCCAATCCTCGCCATCGTCAAGCACAGAGCGCCGCCGTGTCTGCTTCTTCTCCGGCGACGTCTCCCAGGTGAACCAGACCGCCCCACGCCTTCTCGTTCACGCACACACCTTCGCCGTGTCCTTGCGCTCCTGACTATGTGTTTTGTTTACCTCCTGGTGATCTGCAGCATCGTCCTCGACAGCAACCCGAGAGCACCGCCGCCCGCAGCTTCTCCGACGAGCAATTAGCAGCAACCCCTTGCGCCCCTCAAGTAGCCAACCCCACCTCGAGCATCAGCAGGTCTCTGCGAGCCTGGTAAGCCCTGCCAGCCTCTCCCTCGCTTCCTGCAACGCCAGCTCCGCCGCTAGCAGAGCGTCGCCGCCGCACGCTGCCGCTAAGCGCCGCCAGAATTAGGTCAGGCCGTCCACAGCCGTCAGATCTAGTTTGAACGAGCGAGATTAGATCACTTACCGCGAAGAGGTACGTGTTCTGTGCCGCACGATCCAACTTAAATCCAACGCTCCGCAGCACACGATCCACCCGAACCGGTATCGTCCAGTTAAAACACGCCGCGTGTCACCTAATTCGTTTTAAAAAGAAATTTGAAAACAGATTTATTTGCAAACTTCAAACCCTTGTAACTTTCAAACCACACGTCCAAAAATTGCAAATTTTATGTCATTGGATTCAGGAGAACAAGCCCTAGCTAACCATGGCCTTAGTTTTGAAAATAGTATCTGTTAGCTTGATTGAATTTGCAGAAACATTTGTGTACTTGTTTAGAGTATAAAAATTGTTTAAAATTGATTTAAGGATTAAATCTTTTGCAAAATGGATTTGTGTGACCTTACTGACCCTAGGAACCAACCCATAGTGTTAAAAATGATTTTGGTGAAATTCAAGTTGAATTATTTAACCTAGCCATTTTCTAGCCAAATAAACTCATTGATTTTATTATGGAAATGTTTTTGCAAAGAAAACTTTGGAAAAATGTTATGGACCAAATTTACTGATCCAAAACACCAAGCCTTGCCAAAGGAAACTTACTTGGTGAAAAACATAAAGTTTTGCTTTGAAAAGAATAATTTTCACCACATAAAATGTTGAATGGATTTTAAAATATACTTTGAGCAAAACCCTCTAACCAATGACTTTGCCGTTTTGGTAAATGACCAATGTGGACCTTACAAAGTTTATAAACCTAGTAGAGACCAACCTTGCAATAGAACCCTCTTCTGCATGAGATAGGATCCATTGCTTTGTGTATGTGAAATAATGTTTGAATGTTGGTATGGAATGCTACTTGATACCATGCTTGTTTGATTGTAGTGAAATTAGCACAGTGAGAGACTAGCAAGATCAAGGAGTGACTATCATTCCCTAACAAAAAGGCAAGTTACACTATCATACAAAAGTCCTACTATTTTTATTATACTTAGTGGATTTTGAAAATATGCATGAAAAGATATTTCTGTACTTATGCTATGCTAAAATCCTAATAGGATTCCCTATACACTCCTTAGTGAAAATATTGAAGTTGTACATGCTTAGCCATGCTATATGCTATAATTTGAAAAGAGATACATGTTGAGATTTTACAAAGGTTGAGAAAAGAACTTGTGTTTTACATAATAAAACAAGGACTGAATGAACCACCTAGGTGGAGGATACTTTAAGTTTTGGAGAAGGTGGCAACAAAAGGGAACCATGTCTATGGCAATCACTTTGTGTTGTGCTCCAAAAGAAAACCACCTACGAAACTTAGAGATCAAACATGCTTCTCCAATTGTGGCTTTCGTGTGCAACCACATGCTATTATGGCTCTAGCTTAGTCAATTACATTAGGAAGACCCATACATTGTCTTTAGTTACTGGACATGGGGATCTGGAATGCTTCTTGGGGGCTGAAGACAAAGCTAGCAATGATGTATGGGAGGACCTTTTGGAAAGACTTCGTCACATTCTCAATCTACCAGTACTCCATCTTGGTGAGCACTAATCCAGTAGGCCACTGGTGGCAAAAGGATGGGATTGTGACATGTGGGTAAAGTGTACTCCTTCTGCAGAAGTTATTAAAATCTAAGTACTTAGCCGTGTCCCCGGTTATGGACAATACTGAGCAACTAAAGTTTGAACTATGGGAGATCTCGACATTCCAACTTCTAATATAAAAACTTGATGCCCTTGTGTGTCTACCAAGGAATTCAAAGAGATTTTGTAAAACTTGTTTCACTTGGGGTTACCAAGGTGCTCAAGAGCATGATGTACTTGGGGTTACCAAGGAACTCATGAGATTTCATAAAACTTGTTGCACTTGGGGTTACCAAGTAGCTCAAGGGATTTTTTTTTGACAAGGACTTGAAAACTTGAGTTTCTACCAAGGAGTTCAAGGAACTTGGAAAAGAAATTTGACAAAGGACTTTAAAACCCTTTTGAAAAGATAGGATAAAATATTGCTTTATGCAAATAAGCCTTAAACTCTACTTAGCCAAATATGCATATAATGATAGGATCCACTCTTATATATAAAAGTGAAGCTTGCCAATACAATTCAAAATGTATTGACCCTTGTGGCTGTAACTTGTAATGTTGCAGGATGATTGTTTTTGAATGAAGATTGTTTGATTGACTAGGACTACAAAGTCTACAACCAACACCTGCCTGTGGCACCTTGAAGATGAAGGACCCATGACTATAATTATTCCGCTGCAATGTATTGTAATAGCCAAATGAGCTATGTTTGATGTAATAAACTTATGTTATTCCTGGTTATAAAGTTATATTATGACCTTTGTTTCCTGATATTACATCTTAACTGTGGATGCTAGCTATTGATCCAGGGACTAGCATTGTAAAACACAGGAGGGATCAACCTTATTAGGTTGGGACCCCTACAGATGGTATCAGAGCATTGTGTTGCCTGTAGGATTTGTAAACCCTAGGATTGGACAAAAACCCTTAGAAAAATAGGAGTTTTACTTGTTCCAAAAACTTATTTACAAAAACACTTGTAAACTCTTTCCTCAATCATTTTGGTTTTAACACTACACCTCTTCTACTTCAACTTGATGGAAAACCTACCCCAAGACCAAAGACTTCATTATATGCAAAGGCCTTCTTCAACATCTTCAACTCTAATGACTTCAACGTCTTCAACTCTAAAGACTTCAACATCTTCAGCTCTAATGACTTCAACATCTTCAGCATGTTCACCAAGGACTTCCAACTTGGAAACTACTAAGAACCACAAGTGAAACAAGGAAATCTTACTCAAGATTTAGAGACTGAGGGAATGCAAAATAAGAAGGAACCATCAACAACTTTGAAGTATTACAACCAAGAGTTTTTCTCAAGGAAACCAAGATCTCAAGTAAGAAGAATCATGAAGGAAGGAAAGATCACAAGTGAACCATGTATATGGACCACCATTTATAGTTAAGTCAAACACACCAACTTATGTGGTGTAACAAAAATATTTTGTTGCCTAAGAAAGTGCTTGAACCTTGTTGTTTGAGTGCAAAAGTTGATTGTGAATGTTTGGTTTGTGATTGCATGCACATTGTTTGTGTGATTTGTGATGTGTGTGTTTAGAAATAATTCCTTAGAAATATCTTGCCTATTCTAAACTCCCTTCAACCCAAACAGATGACTACTCCAAAAGACTCCAAGGTTGATGACACCAACACCAACCAAGCTGATAGCATGAAAGAACTCATAGCAACCCAACACCAGTTGAACCAACTAACAGCTTAGTTCCTAGTCAACAATAGTGATAAGGATCCAGCACTGCAAAGGTTTTTGGAAGAGCAGTCTCAACTGATGCTTAAGGTGACTAATCAAATGATTAGCATGGAAGAAAACTATCCAAAGAGAATGTATGATAACAAGGATGAAAAGAATATTGTTCTAGATGGAGCCCCAGCTTGCATTATTTGTGGAGACAAGGATCATACCTCCAAGGAGCATGAAGGACAATGCCCCAATTGTGAAGAAGATCATCCTGTTGGACAATGTCCTACCTCTCAAGCTACTTGCTACCTTTGTGAAGGAAGTGATCATACTCCAGGCCTATGTCCTATCTATGCCATGGTGGAACAAAGGAAACAAGAAGGATCCAAGTCTACCAAAGGAAAAGGACCACTCCTACATCCAAACAAGACAACCCAATTCAAAGGATCAAAGAAAATCAAGAAGCCCAAGCAAGACATGAGCCTTGTGCAATGTCGTAAATGTAAAGAAATGGGACACTACTCCAGTGGATGCCCAGAGAACAAGAAGAATAAAGAGATTGACCAAGTGTGGTGCAACAACTGCAAAGAACCAGGCCATTATGTAGCAACTTGTCCACAAGAACAACGCAAAGAACTCAAGGACATTCATTGCTTCAACTGCAAGAATCCAGGACACTATGCAAGCAACTGTCCAGAAAGGATGAAAAACAAGTTGAACAAGCCTATGGAGAAACTCAACCTCGGCCCATGAGTCAAGTGTGGAAATAAAACAAAAGATTGCTTAGAGAAGTTTTCCAGGACCCAAGAAGACCAAAATGTAATTTTGTTTGAAAATTTTTAAGGGTGGTAGTACCCTAGTTGTTTTGAACTTGCTTGTAATCCCAGCCTTCCCAAATCTCGGGACGAGATTTATTTTAAGGGTGGTAGCCTGTCACATCCCAAGATTTTCCAAATCTTGTAATGTGAAAATAAATTAATAAAATAAAACTTTGTTTGATTTTTAGAGCCAGAAGAAACTTTTTGAATTTAAATAGAACCTCAAACCCATTTGAATCAAATAAAATCCTAAAAAGATTTATAAAGTTAAACATTTATTAAAGGAAATTAAAATGTCTTAAATTTGTTATTTTGAATCTTTGAATAAAAATATTTGGTTTTCAAAAGAAAAGATAGATTTATAAATAAAGATTATTTTGTAAAGACAAATTAAACCTTGGCCAAGCTTTGGATTTAAAACATTTTGATTTGAATAAAATAGCAAAAGTTTGTTTAAAAATAATAAAGGATTGCTAAATAAAATAATAAGGAATTAATATCCAAACTTTATTTTAAATAAAAGGTTTTACCAATTTGAGTGAAACATCAAAACTTGTTAAATTATTTAAAGTAAGTTTTCCAAATAATTGATATTCCAAATAAAACCTACTGAATTGGTTTTGAAAAATATTGGAGTTTTAAATGAAGATCTTATTAATAAACCAAACCCTATTTTATTAATAAACCATGATCCATTTATTTAAATTATAAATGGAACCTTTAACAAAATTGTTATTTATTTTAAACAAAGCTTTTTAAATATACCTTATTTCAAATACAACCCACTATTTTGGTTTTGGAAAATATATGGATTTAAATTGAGGTTGAAATAAATCAAACCCAAAGTTGATAATTAGCAATGGTCATTTATTATAACTAATAATGGACTTTATTATTTAAAAAATATGGAGTTTAGATTTAGGTTCAGACTACTGAACATAACCAAATCAAATTTACAAAGTATGGGTGTTGTTTGAATTTATTTGAACCATGTTTGTTTGATAGAGAATTCAAACAGAAATTCAGAAATAGAAAAGAAAAAGAACACAGAGTAAAAAAAAAGGAAAAGGGCCAACCCAACCCAGGCAGCCCACTAAGCCCACCAACCAGCCCAGCTTCTTTCCCCGCAGAAAACGATTCGCACAAATTAACTTACCCACCGAGGGACTGACTACTGGCCCCATCTCCACTCCCTTTTTCTCACTGCCAGAGGACCCCACTCCACACCCCTTCTTCCCCACCCGCGAACCACGCCTCTTCCCCCTCGCTGCCATTGCAGGCCTTGATTCCGCGCGTTTAATTCGCCTTAACGCCGCGTTAATTCCTCGTCGCGGCCACGTCCATTTAACCGCCTGCTCCTCCTCCTCTTTTCCCCTCACTCGCCACTCCCTCTCTGCCCCGAGGCTGCTACAATTTGAGCTCGCACCGCCGCCGTATCCGAAGAGCTGTCGCAGCAATTCCGGCAGCCCCTCACCGCCCCTTGCCTCCTCGACCATCCTCTCGTGATCCCCACCTCCTGGCGATCATCCCCGTAACACCAGCTTGCCCCCGAGCGATCCAGAGCGTCGACAACCACGACGACCACCGTCGCCACCGTCTGCCTCTTTCTCCGACGAGCCCCACAGGTAGATTCTGTTCGCCCCTCTCCTCCCCGAGAACACAATGATGATCTCCAAGCACATACGAACCTAACGGCACTTCCCGTTTGTCTTAGGGCGCCCCCAATCCTCGCCATCGTCAAGCACAGAGCGCCGCCGTGTCTGCTTCTTCTCCGGCGACATCTCCCAGGTGAACCAGACCGCCCCGCGCCTTCTCGTTCACTCACACACCTTCGCCGTGTCCTTGCGCTCCTGACTATGTGTTTTGTTTACCTCCTGGTGATCTGCAGCATCGTCCTCGACAGCAACCCGAGAGCACCGCCGCCCGCAGCTTCTCCGACGAGCAATTAGCAGCAACCCCTTGCGCCCCTCGAGTAGCCAACCCCACCTCGAGCATCAGCAGGTCTCTGCGAGCCTGGTAAGCCCTGCCAGCCTCTCCCTCGCTTCCTGCAACGCCAGCTCCGCCGCTAGCAGAGCGTCGCCACCGCACGCTGCCGCTAAGCGCCGCCAGAATTAGGTCAGGCCATCCACAGCCGTCAGATCTAGTTTGAACGAGCGAGATTAGATCACTTACCGCGAAGTGGTACGCGTTCTATGCCGCACGATCCAACTTAAATCCAATGCTCCGCAGCACACGATCCACCCGAACCGGTATCGTCCAGTTAAAACACGCCGCGTGTCACCTAATTCGTTTTAAAAAGAAATTTGAAAACAGATTTATTTGCAAACTTCAAACCCTTGTAACTTTCAAACCACACGTCCAAAAATTGCAAATTTTATGTCATTGGATTCAGGAGAACAAGCCCTAGCTAACCATGGCCTTAGTTTTGAAAATAGTATCTGTTAGCTTGATTGAATTTGCAGATACATTTGTGTACTTGTTTAGAGTATAAAAATTGTTTAAAATTGATTTAAGGATTAAATCTTTTGCAAAATGGATTTGTGTGACCTTACTGACCCTAGGAACCAACCCATAGTGTTAAAAATGATTTTGGTGAAATTCAAGTTGAATTATTTAACCTAGCCATTTTCTAGCCAAATAAACTCATTGATTTTATTATGGAAATGTTTTTGCAAAGAAAACTTTGGAAAAATGTTATGGACCAAATTTACTGATCCAAAACACCAAGCCTTGCCAAAGGCAACTTACTTGGTGAAAAACATAAAGTTTTGCTTTGAAAAGAATAATTTTCACCACATAAAATGTTGAATGGATTTTAAAATATACTTTGAGCAAAACCCTCTAACCAATGACTTTGCCATTTTGGTAAATGACCAATGTGGACCTTACAGAGTTTATAAACCTAGTAGAGACCAACCTTGCAATAGAACCCTCTTCTGCATGAGATAGGATCCATTGCTTTGTGTATGTGAAATAATGTTTGAATGTTGGTATGGAATGCTACTTGATACCATGCTTGTTTGATTGTAGTGAAATTAGCACAGTGAGAGACTAGCAAGATCAAGGAGTGACTATCATTCCCTAACAAAAAGGCAAGTTACACTATCATACAAAAGTCCTACTATTTTTATTATACTTAGTGGATTTTGAAAATATGCATGAAAATATATTTCTGTACTTATGCTATGCTAAAATCCTAATAGGATTCCCTATACACTCCTTAGTGAAAATATTGAAGTTGTACATGCTTAGCCATGCTATATGCTATAATTTGAAAAGAGATACATGTTGAGATTTTACAAAGGTTGAGAAAAGAACTTGTGTTTTACATAATAAAACAAGGACTCAATGAACCACCTAGGTGGAGGATACTTTAAGTTTTGGAGAAGGTGGCAACAAAAGGGAACCATGTCTATGGCAATCACTTTGTGTTGTGCTCCAAAAGAAAACCACCTAGGAAACTTAGAGATCAAACATGCTTCTCCAATTGTGGCTTTCGTGTGCAACCACATGCTATTATGGCTCTGGCTTAGTCAATTACATTAGGAAGACCCATACATTGTCTTTAGTTACTGGACATGGGGATCTGGAATGCTTCATGGGGGCTGAAGACAAAGCTAGCAATGATGTATGGGAGGACCTTTTGGAAAGACTTCGTCACATTCTCAATCTGCCAGTACTCCATCTTGGTGAGCACTAATCCAGTAGGCCACTGGTGGCAAAAGGATGGGATTGTGACATGTGGGTAAAGTGTACTCCTTCTGCAGAAGTTATTAAAATCTAAGTACTTAGCCGTGTCCCCGGTTATGGACAATACTGAGCAACTAAAGTTTGAACTATGGGAGATCTCGACATTCCAACTTCTAATATAAAAACTTGATGCCCTTGTGTGTCTACCAAGGAATTCAAAGAGATTTTGTAAAACTTGTTTCACTTGGGGTTACCAAGGTGCTCAAGAGCATGATGTACTTGGGGTTACCAAGGAACTCATGAGATTTCATAAAACTTGTTGCACTTGGGGTTACCAAGTAGCTCAAGGGATTTTTTTTGACAAGGACTTGAACACTTGAGTTTCTACCAAGGAGTTCAAGGAACTTGGAAAAGAAATTTGACAAAGGACTTTAAAACCCTTTTGAAAAGATAGGATAAAATATTGCTTTATGCAAATAAGCCTTAAACTCTACTTAGCCAAATATGCATATAATGATAGGATCCACTCTTATATATAAAAGTGAAGCTTGCCAATACAATTCAAAATGTATTGACCCTTGTGGCTGTAACTTGTAATGTTGCAGGATGATTGTTTTTGAATGAAGATTGTTTGATTGACTAGGACTACAAAGTCTACAACCAACACCTGCCTGTGGCACCTTGAAGATGAAGGACCCATGACTATAATTATTCCGCTGCAATGTATTGTAATAGCCAAATGAGCTATGTTTGATGTAATAAACTTATGTTATTCCTGGTTATAAAGTTATATTATGACCTTTGTTTCCTGATATTACATCTTAACTGTGGATGCTAGCTATTGATCCAGGGACTAGCATTGTAAAACACAGGAGGGATCAACCTTATTAGGTTGGGACCCCTACATGTTGCTCCTCTAAACTTGTGTGATTTGGATACAACTAACACGGACTAACGCTATTTTTAGCAGAATTACCTTGGTGTCTTGTTTTTGTGTATAAAATCAACTATCAGGAAAAATACCGGAAAATATGCCAAAAAATATATTTCACCAGAAGATCCACGGAGCCAGAAGACGAGACGGAGAGGAGGCCTGGGGGACCCACACCCACCCCAGGCGCGGGCCCACCACTGGTCGTGCCTAGAGGGGGTGCAGCCACCCCAGGCACCCCCTCGGCCTCCCTCTACGCCTATAATTTCCTTTCGACATAAAAACCGAGGGGGGTTTGATAGTTTTTGAGAAAGAGTTCCGCTCCGCCGCCACCACCAGAAACTCCATTCTGGCACCCTGCCGGGATGGGGAATTTGGAGAGGATCATCGCCATCGTCATCACCAACACATCTCCATCAACCACCGATGTTTCCCTCATCCATGAGTGAGTAATCCCTCGCTGTAGGCTTGGGGATGGTAGGGATTGGATGAGTTCTATCATGTAATCGAATAAGATCTGTTAGGGCATAGTGCCTAGTATCTCTATTAGTGATATTTGACTTTGTTGCAACTTGTTGTGCTTAATGCTTGTCACTAGGGCCCGAGTGCCATGATCTTAGATCTGAACTTATTATTGAATCATTATGATAGTATTGTTTGTGATCTTATCTGCAAGTTGTGTACACATATCATTGTCTGGATCCATAGGCCCCAAAGTGATAATAATTGGGACAACCGGAGGGGGTGACTGTGGTGTGAGGATCACATGTGTTCACGGAGTGTTAATGCTTTGCTCCGGTGCTCTATTAAAAGGAGCACCTTAATTGCCAGTAGTTCCCTAGAGGCCCCGCTGCCACGGGCTGGCTGGACAAAAGATGTTGTGCAAGTTCTCATTGCGAGCACATATGACTATATATGGAGCACATGCCTAGGATTTTTTAGTACTTGGATGCTTGTTATTATTTATGTGCAATGCCCTTGATCTTGAAGTTACATGTTTAGACTCGTCCATGCAACGCCCATCCATCCATCTCTATGCCTACCGCACTCGAATCACACTATTACCGTTACTGTTACTATTGCTACTATTTCACTGTTACTGTTGCTTACTGTTGCTACTACCAAGCTGTTACTACTGATAAACTTCTGTGAGCAAGAACTATTTCCAGGTGCAGCTGAACTGACAACTCAGTTGTTAAGGATTGCAAGTTTTCTTTGGCTCCCCTTTTGTCGAATAAATAAATTGGGTAATACTACCCGCGAAGACTGTTGCGATCCCCTACACTTGTGGGTCATCATTGACGCACGCTCCAAAGATTGACCGGAAGTTCTGGTGAAACTTCCAGAGCAAGTTCCGGGCCAAGTTCCGTCAAATAGAACACTTGCAAACAAAAGTATTTTGAACCAGAGCGGAACTTGGAGCGGAACAAGGGGCGGCACAACTGGGTCGCAAAACATGCCTGACTGGAAGTTTTGATGCCTGGGCGAAATTTCCGCTCAGCGTCTCAGCGGAAAAAGCAAAGGAAGTTCCTGACCAGAACTTCCGGTGCTACTTCCGGTGGAAGTTCCGCAAATAGAACACTACCATACAGTAGGTTCTGAACTCTGGTTGGAACTTCGACCGGAAGTTGGACCGGAAATAGTCCTAGATCCATCCCATAGAGCACCCTGAGCGGAACTTCCGACTCCTGGCCGGAAGTTCCGATCAGAAAAAAATGCACCAACTGATCAGAAACTCGCTCTCTCGCTGAAGAATAGGATGGTTGTGGCGGTACAAATATGGTTTGTGCAAGAACAGATGATTCCCCATAGACTTCCGAGGTGGACTCCCTCTTGATAGCACTGTGATCTAAAACAATAAAATGAGAGAAAGAGAAAACGAAAGACCGCCATCTTCACGAGATCCCAAGAATACCATCCACACACTCCATAAGCTCCATAAAAAACAATTAACCTAAACTCAAGAACAAGGTTAGATCACAAGTGGGATTGTCATCATCACCAAAATATCAAGGGAAAATATAGTCCTTCCAGCCATAGTTGCGGTAGGTGTTGTCTCGTGCCGGCTGGTGCTTGCCGATGGCGCCGCCCTAGGAGCCTACACGGGCATCACCCTTGGCATGTCCTCGCACCCCATCCTGGGCGTCTTTGCGCGCCTTGAATGGCTTGCCATGCTTGTGTCCACCTGTCATGGAAGAAGACTCACCCTTCTTCCTGTCACCTTAGCAGGCATCCCACTCCTCCCGAGTGAGAAGTACCTTCCCACCAGTGGTGATGGGCCTCGAGAGAGGCTGTGGATCATCGGTGTCGATGACCCTGAGCTGACATATTGCCTCCTTGATCGACATCATGGAGAGGTCCAGTAGAGACTCGATCGAGCGAGCCATCTGCTGGTATTTTCCGGGGATGCAGCGAAAGAAGTTTTCATCATCTCTCTCCTCCCCGTAGGTGTTGTCGTCGAACTGCACCATCTTCTGCAATAGTGTTGAGACGGGGAGCAAAGTCATCAATGTCCTCAAGCTTGAAGGATAGGTTCTCCCACTCCTTGCAAAGTTCCTGAAGTGTGGACTTGCGGGTGCGGTCGTTTCCGATGCATGCCGCACCGATGGTGTCCCAAGCCTCCTTGGCAGTTCACTTATTGGAAAAAGAGAACTGCATCTCGGGCAGTACTGCAGCGACCGGGGCATCCACCGTCTGTTGATCCTCATGGTGGTCTACATTGGCATATTGGACCGCCTCCCACATGTGCTGCACCTAGAGCCTAATCCTCATTACCGCGGCCCACTCGATGTAGTTGGTTTTTGGTGCGGGTGTGCCACCCGGCACTGGGACCAATGCCCCTGACCATGGTCCGGACCCCGTAGAGGTGAAGGGAATATGACCTTAGAGGCAATAATAAAGTTGTTATTATGTATATTCTAATTATATGATGGATGTTTATTTTGCATGCTATAATTGTATTAATAGGAAATGTTAATACATGTGTGTTTAATAAACAAACAGAAAGTTCTTAGTTATGCCTCTCTTATAAACTAGCTTGTTGATTAACAAGATGATCAAGGTTTCTTAATTATTAACACTTGATGTTGTTAATAACGAGGTCAGATCATTATTGGAATGGTGTGATGAACATTCATCCAAAGTATAGCATTACGATCAAAGTCATTGAGTTTATATTGCTATAACATCATACGAAGTAATCCTAATCCTTAGACCATGCGATCATGTCAATCACTAACACTGGAAGAGTGTCTTGATAACATCAAATGTCACAGTGTAACAGGGTGACTATAAAGATGGTGTCAGTACTACTAAGGTGTTATGTTGAGGCCCATGGATCAAGAGTAGAATTTTTCCATCCCGATGACGGATAGATATACTCTAGGCCCTCTCGGTGATATCACATTGGTTAGCTTGCAAGCAAGTGATTTGATCAATAGAATGTTATATCACGTGAACGAGAAAATAGTACATGTCACCAATGAGATCAAACTATGTATGAAGATATCGATGATCGAATATCGGACATGTAATATATTGCGAGATAAAGGGATTGAGATTCTAGCGTAAAAGGTTCTCACGATCACAAGAAAGTCATCATTGAATGTGTGGGAGTCAGTATGGATCTCTAGGTCCCTCTTATGATTATTGCTCCAAGAGGGGACTCGATCATGTCTTCATTATTCGCGAACCATGGGGTGACATACTTAAGAGACACCGACACCATTTGGAACAAATAGTTTCTGTCACATCCCAAGGTTTTCCAAATCTTGTAATGTGAAAAATAATTGAATAAAATAAAACTTTGTTGATTTTCAGAGTGAGAAGAAACTTTTTGAATTCAAATGGGAACCATCAAACCAATTTGGATCAAATAAATCCTAAAGGGATTTAAAAAGATAAACATTTAATAAAGGAAAATAAAATATTTTGGAATTACTATCTTGGATCTTTTAAATAAAAAGATTTGGTTTTCAAATGAAATAGAAGTTTTACAAATAAGGATTATTTTGTAAGCCAAATTAAAACTTGCCCAAGCCTTTGAAATAAAATATTTCTATTTGATAAAAATGGAAAAGGTTTATTTAAATAAAATAATAAGGATTTAATATCCAATTTTATTTAAGTAAAGGCTTCTCCCATTTTAAATAAACACTAAAACTTATTTATTTATTTCAAATAAGTTTTCCAAGTATTTTGTATTATCAAATAAAACCTACTGATTTGGTTTTGAAAATAGATTGTTTCAAATGGAGGTTTTTAATAAAACAAAATCTATTTTGATTATTAAACGAGGTCTATTTATTTAATTAATAATGGACCCTAAAATAAAAATATTATTTTGATCTTTGAGAGTTGGTTTATGTTGTTAAACAGAACCAAATTCAATTGTAATGTCTGGTGAATGTTTGAATTGAATTGAATGTTAATTTGTTGTTTGATTTTCAAAACAAGAAATAGAACTGGAAAAAGATAAAACAATCAGGAAGAAAAAAATGGAATCTGGACTCACCCCAAACTGGCCAAGCCCAACAAGCCCAACAAACAGCCCAGTTCCTCACTCCCGCAGAAAACGTTTCGCTCTCATTTTTGAACCCACAGAGACGCTGACGGGTGGCCCCTTCCTTCTCTCTCACTCTCTCGCTGACCAACCGACCCCACCCCTCCAGCTCACCTTCTTCCTCGCGCAGACGACGCCTGCCGTTTCCTGCCCTTAACGCCGGCGATCAATTCGCGATAACCACGGCCATTACTCTCCCTGCAACCACGTCCTATTAATTGCCTACGTCTTCTCCTCCTTTCCCCTCTGTCACCATAACCAACACGCCACCAGGCTACACAAATTAATCCAGAGACCACTCACTGCTCCGACGAGCCTTTGCTCAAATTCCGGCAAACCCACGTCACCACCTGCCTCCCCGAGCACACGAGCACACTCCCCACTCCCAGACGCTTCTCCCTGTACCTCCGGTTCAACCGCGGGCGCCCCAGAACGTCGTCTCCGACAACCTCTGACCGCGCCGCCGCATCTGCCTCTCTCCGGCGAAGTCCCCTGGTAAGCACAGACCGCCCCACGCCTTCTCTCTCACGCTCCCACACTCGCCACATCCTCCAGCATCTAACCATGTCCTCTTTTTGTTTCGGGGTGAACCACAGCACCGCCCTCGACAACAACCAGGACCACTCGATGTTGTTCTCCACTCCGGCGAGCAATCGCTGCTGTCCGAGAGCGCCCCTTGCCACGCCGACCACACGTCGAGCACCACCTCAACCTCGCGAACACGGTGAGCACCCCCCTGTCTTCTTTGCTTCCTAGAACCTCCGCTAGCCCATCGCCTGACCGTCGCCGCCATCTGCCGCCGCGCAGCGCCGCCCATCGTTGACCAAGCAGTAGCATCTGTAGGATCAAGATCGGACGCACACGATAGAAACTAGGCAAAGCGGTAAGAAGCGTCTCAGCGCCGTGCGATGAAACTTAATCCAACGGCCCGCATCGCTTGATCTGTGCGAACCGGTACCAGCCAGTCATATTACGCCACGTGGCCAGGCTTCGTTTTAAAAACAGATTTGAATCTGTTAGAGATCCAATTTTGAAACCTTTGTAACTTTTGATCCACACGTCCAAAAATTGCAAACTTTATATCATTGGAATCAGTGGAACAAGCCCTAGACAACTATGCAATTTTTTTAGTAAATAGTATCTGTTAGATTGTTTGTTTTTGCAGAAACATTTGTATGCTTGTTTAGATTAGAAAAATTGTTCAAAAATGTTTTTGAGGTTAAAATCTTTGCAAATTGGTTTGTGGTGAACTTACTGACCCTAGGAACCAACCCATGGTTTTGAAAATAGATTTGGTGAAGTTTAGGATGGATTAATTGATTTAGCCCATTTCTAGCCTAATAAAAATAATGTTTTTGTTATGAAAATGTTTTTGAAGTAAAAACCTTGGGAAAATGATTTGAAACAAACCTACTGACCCTAAACACCAAGTTTTGGGAAACAACAACTTATTTGGTGAACAACTTAAAGTTGTTGCTTTGATAAAAATATTTCCACCACATAAAATGATGAATGGATTTAAAAAAATGGTTTATGTATAAAACCCTTTTTGCAAATGACTTTGCCACTTTGAAATTTGTCCACTTTGAGCCTTACAATGTGTAGAGCCTAGTAAAAACCACCTTGGCAAATAAAACTATCTCTTGCATGCTTACATGCATGACTTAGATCCCATTGTTTTATATGTGTGAAATTGTTTGATTGATTATTGGTTTGGAATGCTAGTTGATATTGTGTTTGCTTGATTGATTGTAGTGAAGTTAGTAAAGTGTGAGACTAGCAAGATCAAGGAGTGAACCAACATTCCCTACCAAAAGAAAGGCAAGTGACACTATCATCTAAAGTCCTACTATTTTCATTATATTTAGTGGATTTTGAAAACATGCATGAAAAGAATTTCTATACTTATGCTATGCTAAATCCTAATAGGATTCCCTATAAATTCCTTAGTGAAAACAATGTAGTTGTTACATGCTTAGCCATGCTATGTTTTGAAAAGAGATACATGTTGATATTTTATGAAGTTGAGAAAAGGACTTGTGTTTGTATATAATAAAACAAGGACTCAATGAACCACCTGGGTGGACAAGGATAGTTTGAGTTTTGGAGAAGGTGGCAACAAAAGGAACCATGTCTATGGCAATCTCTTTGTGTTGTGCTCCAAAGGAAACCACCCAGGAAACTTAGAGATTGAACATGTTTCTCCAATTGTGGCTTTCGTGTGCAACCACATGCTATTTATGGCTCTGGCTTAGTCAACTACATTGGGAAGACCCATGCATTGTCTTCAAGTTACTGGACATGAGGACCTGGAATCCTACATGGGTACTGAAGACAAGCTAGCAATGGTGTATGGGAGGACCCTCTGGAAAGACTTCGTCACATTCTCAATCTACCGGTACTCCATCTTGGTGAGCACCAATCCAGTGGCCACTGGTGGCAACAAGATGGGATTGTGACATGTGGGTAAAGTGTACAACTTCTGCAGAAGATAATAAAAATCTAAGTACTTCGCCGTGTCCCCGGTTATGGACAATACTGAGCAACTAAAGTTTGAAGCTATGGGAAATATCGACATTCCAATTTCTAAAAGAAAAACTTTTAAATGACAGCAAAAGACTTGATGCACTTGGGGTTACCAAGGAGCTCAAGATATTTTGATGAAAACTTGATGTACTTGGGGGTACCAAGGAGTCAAGAGATTTTGATGAAAACTTGATGTACTTGGGGGTACCAAGGACTCAAGAGATTTTGGTGAAAACTTGAAGTACTTGGGGTTACCAAGGAGCTCAAGAGATTTTTGACAAGGACTTGAATACTTGGGGATACCAAGGAGTTCAAAGGATTTTGATAAAGATATTTGACAAAGGATCAAAACCATTTTGAAAAAGATAGGATAAAGTATTGCTTTCTGCAAATAAGCCTTAAACCCTACTTAGCCAAATATGCATGTAATGATAGGATCCACTTATATTCAACTTAGTAGTGAAACTTGCCAATACAATTCAAATGTATTGAACCTTGTGGCTGTAACTTTTCATGGTGCAGGTTTGATTGATTTTAGTGAAGATTGATTGATTAGGATTACAAAGTCTACAACCAACATGTCTGCCTGTGGCACTTTGAAGATGAAGGACCCCATGATTATAGTTATTCCGCTGCAATGTAATGTAATAGCCAAATGAGCTATGTAAGATGTAATAAAATTTATGTTATTCCTGGTTATAAAGTTGTATTATGACCTTTGTTTCTTGATATTACATCTTAACTGTGGATGCTAGCTATTGATCCAGGGACTAGCATTATAAACACAGGGGACTCTACCTTATTTAAAGGTTGGGACCCTTATAGATGGTATCAGAGCATTGTGTTGCCTGTAGGATTTGTAAACCTAGGATTGGACAAAAACCCTTAGAAAAATAGGAGTTGTATTTGTTCCAAAACTTATTTACAAAACAAACTTGTAAACACTTTCCTCAAACCACTTTGATTTTGATTCTATATCTCATCTATTTTCAACTTGATGGAAAAACCTACCCCATGGCCAAAGAGTTCACCATGTGCAAAGGACTTCATCAACTCTAATGACTTCAACATCTTCAGCATAATCACCAAGGACTTCCAACTTGGATACCACTAAGGACTACAAGTGAGACAAGGAAATCTTGCTCAAGATTTAGAGACTAAGGGAATGCAAAAGTTAGAAGGAGCCACATCACTAAGTTTTGTGACCAAGAATTTTTCCCAAGGAAACCATGATCTCATGCAAAAAGAATCAACCAAGAAGGATGGAAAGATCACAAGTGAACCATATAGATGGACCACCATATTTTGTTAAGTCAAACACACCAACTTATGTGGTGTAACAAAAATATTTTGTTGCCTAAGTATGTGTTTGGACTTTCTTACTGAGTGAAGTGTTTGGTTTGTGAATGCTTGCACATTGCTTGAGTGAATTGTGATGTGTGATTAGAATTGATTCCTTAGAAATATTTTGCCTATGCTAATTCCTATTCAACCCAAACTGATGACTACTCCAAAAGACTCCAACATCAAGGTTGATGACACCAACACCAACCAAGAGGACAGCATGAAAGAGCTCATAGCAACCCAACACCAGTTGAACCAGATGACAGCTCAGTTCATAGCTAACACCAGTGGGGAAGATCCAACACTACAAGGATTTCTGGAAACTCAAGCCCAATTGATGCTTAAGGTGACTGATCAAATGATCAATATGGAAGAAAGCTATTCCAAAAGAGTTTTTGACAACAAGGATGACAGAAATGTTATTCTAGATGGAGCCCCAGCTTGAATTATTTGTGGAGACAAGGGTCATACTTCCAAGGAGCATGGAGATCAATGCCCCAGCTGTGAAGAGAAACATCCAGTAGGCCAATGTCCCTCCTCTCAAGCTACTTGTTATCTATGTGAAGGAAACAATCATGTTCCTAACCAATGCCCCATCTTTTCCATTCTGGAACAAAGGAAACAAGGTGGAGTGCAACAAATGATTGCAAACCATCAAGAAGGATCCAAGTCTACCAAGAAGGTTGATGACAAAGGAAAAGGTCCACTTATACCTCCAAACAAAACAACCCAATTCAAAGGACCAAAGAAGAATTATCCAAAGAGCAATAGAAGGCCCAGGAAACATGTAGACATTCCTACCTACCAGATAACATATGAACAACATGAACTAGACGCACTCCTAGCTTTGGAGAAACCCAAGAAGCAAAAGAAGGACAAAAGCCATGTGCAATGTCATAAATGTAAAGAAATGGGACACTATTCCAGTGAATGCCCAGAGAACCAGAAGAATAAGGAAATTTGCCAAGTGATGTGCAACAACTGCAAAGAGCTAGGCCATTATGTGGCAACTTGTCCGCAAGAGACACGTAAAGAACTCAAAGACATCAACTGTTTCAATTGCAAGAACCCAGGACATTATGCAAGCAACTGTCCAGAAAAGATGAAGAACAAGTTGAACAAGCCTATGGAGAATCTCAACCTTGGCCCATGAGTCAAGTATGGAAACAAAGGACACAATACAGATGTTTGCCTAGAGAAGTTTCCCCAAGATTCCAAGCAAGCCAACATGTAATTTAGTTGGAAAATTTTTAAGGGTGGTAGTACCCTAGATGTTTTGAGCCTACTTGTAACCCTAGCCTTCCCAAATCTCGGGACGAGATTTATTTAAAGGGTGGTAGCCTGTCACATCCCAAGATTTTCCAAATATTGTAATGTGAAAAATAATTGAATAAAATAAAACTTTGTTGATTTTCAGAGTGAGAAGAAACTTTTTGAATTCAAATGGGAACCATCAAACCAATTTGGATCAAATAAATCCTAAAGGGATTTAAAAAGATAAACATTTAATAAAGGAAAATAAAATATTTTGGAATTACTATCTTGGATCTTTTAAATAAAAAGATTTGGTTTTCAAATGAAATAGAAGTTTTACAAATAAGGATTATTTGTAAGCCAAATTAAAACTTGGCCAAGCCTTTGAAATAAAATATTTCTATTTGATAAAAATGGTAAAGGTTTATTTAAATAAAATAATAAGGATTTAATATCCAATTTTATTTAAGTAAAGGCTTCTCCCATTTTAAATAAACACTAAAACTTATTTATTTATTTCAAATAAGTTTTCCAAGTATTTTGTATTATCAAATAAAACCTACTGATTTGGTTTTGAAAATAGATTGTTTCAAATGGAGGTTTTTAATAAAACAAAATCTATTTTGATTATTAAACGAGGTCTATTTATTTAATTAATAATGGACCCTAAAATAAAAATATTATTTTGATCTTTGAGAGTTGGTTTATGTTGTTAAACAGAACCAAATTCAATTGTAATGTTTGGTGAATGTTTGAATTGAATTGAATGTTGATTTGTTGTTTGATTTTCAAAACAGGAAATAGAACTGGAAAAAGATAAAACACTCAGGAAGAAAAAAATGGAATCTGGACTCAGCCCAACTGGCCAAGCCCAACAAGCCCAACAAACAGCCTAGTTCCTCACTCCCGCAGAAAACGTTTCGCACTCATTTTTGAACCCACAGAGACGCTATCGAGTGGCCCCTTCCTTCTCTCTCACTCTCTCGCTGACCAACCGACCCCACCCCTCCAGCTCACCTTCTTCCTCGCGCAGACGACGCCTGCCGTTTCCTGCCCTTAACGCCGACGATCAATTCGCGATAACCACGGCCATTACTCCCCCTGTGACCACGTCCTATTAATCGCCTGCGTCTTCTCCTCCTTTCCCCTCTGTCACCATAACCAACACGCCACCAGGCTACACAAATTACGCCAGAGACCACTCACTGCTCCGACGATCCTTTGCTCAAATTCCGGCAAACCCACGTCACCACCTGCCTCCCCGAGCACACGAGCACACTCCCCACTCCCATACGCTTCTCCCTGTACCTCCCGTTCAACCGCGGGCGCCCCAGAACGTCGTCTCCGACAACCTCTGACCGTGCCGCCGCATCTGCCTCTCTCCGGCGAAGTCCCCTGGTAAGCACAGACCGCCCCACTCCTTCTCGCTCACGCTCCCACACTCGCCACATCCTCCAGCATCTAACCATGTCCTCGTTTTGTTTCGGGGTGAACCACAGCACCGCCCTCGACAACAACCAGGACCACTCGACGTTGTTCTCCACTCCGGCGAGCAATCGTTGCTGTCCCAGAGCGCCCCTTGCCACGCCGACCACACGTCGAGCACCACCTCGACCTCGCGAACACGGTGAGCACCCCCCTGTCTTCTTTGCTTCCTAGAACCGCCGCTAGCCCATCGCCTGACTGTCGCCGCCGTCTGCCGCCGCGCAGCGCCGCCCATCGTTGACCAAGCAGTAGCATCCGTAGGATCAAGATCGGACGCACACGATAGAAACTAGGCGAAGCGGTAAGAAGCGTCTCAGCGCCGTGCGATGAAACTTAATCCAACGGCCCGCATCGCTCGATCCGTGCGAACCGGTACCACCCAGTCATATTACGCCACGTGGCCAGGCTTCGTTTTAAAAACAGATTTGAATCTGCTAGAGATCCAATTTTGAAACCTTTGTAACTTTTGATCCAGACGTCCAAAAATTGCAAACTTTATATCATTGGAATCAGTGGACCAAGCCCTAGCCAACTATGCAATTTGTTTAGTAAATAGTATCTGTTAGATTGTTTGTTTTTGCAGAAACATTTGTATGCTTGTTTAGATTAGAAAAATTGTTCAAAAATGTTTTTGAGGTTAAAATCTTTGCAAATTGGTTTGTGGTGAACTTACTGACCCTAGGAACCAATCCATGCTTTTGAAAATAGATTTGGTGAAGTTTAGGATGGATTAATTGATTTAGCCCATTTCTAGCCTAATAAAAATAATGTTTTTGTTATGAAAATGTTTTTGAAGTAAAAACCTCGGGAAAATGATTTGAAACAAACCTACTGACCCTAAACACCAAGTTTTGGGAAACAACAACTTATTTGGTGAACAACTTAAAGTTGTTGCTTTGATAAAAATATTTCCACCACATAAAATGATGAATGGATTTAAAAATGGTTTATGTATAAAACCCTTTTTGCAAATGACTTTGCCACTTTGGAAAATGTCCACTTTGAGCCTTACAATTTGTAGAGCCTAGTAGAGACCACCTTGGCAAATAAAACTATCTCTTGCATGCTTACATGCATGACTTAGATCCCATTGTTTTATATGTGTGAAATTGTTTGATTGATTATTGGTTTGGAATGCTAGTTGATATTGTGTTTGCTTGATTTATTGTAGTGAAGTTAGTAAAGTGTGAGACTAGCAAGATCAAGGAGTGAACCAACATTCCCTACCAAAAGAAAGGCAAGTGACACTATCATCTAAAGTCCTACTATTTTCATTATATTTAGTGGATTTTAAAAACATGCATGAAAAGATTTTCTATACTTATGCTATGCTAAATCCTAATAGGATTCCCTATACATTCCTTAGTGAAAACAATGTAGTTGTTACATGCTTAGCCATGCTATGTTTTGAAAAGAGATACATGTTGAGATTTTATGAAGTTGAGAAAAGGACTTGTGTTTTTATATAATAAAACAAGGACTCAATGAACCACCTGGGTGGACAAGGATACTTTGAGTTTTGGAGAAGGTGGCAACAAAAGGAACCATGTCTTTGGCAATCTCTTTGTGTTGTGCTCCAAAGGAAACCACCCAGGAAACTTAGAGATTGAACATGTTTCTCCAATTGTGGCTTTCGTGTGCAACCACATGCTATTTATGGCTCTGGCTTAGTCAACTACATTGGGAAGACCCATGCATTGTCTTCAAGTTACTGGACATGAGGACCTGGAATCCTACATGGGTACTGAAGACAAGCTAGAAATGGTGTATGGGAGGACCCTCTGGAAAGACTTCGTCACATTCTCAATCTGCTGGTACTCCATCTTGGTGAGCACCAATCCAGTGGCCACTGGTGGCAACAAGATGGGATTGTGACATGTGGGTAAAGTGTACAACTTCTGCAGAAGATAATAAAAATCTAAGTACTTAGCCGTGTCCCCGGTTATGGACAATACTGAGCAACTAAAGTTTGAAGCTATGGGAAATCTCGACATTCCAATTTCTAAAAGAAAAACTTTTAAATGACAACAAAAGACTTGATGCACTTGGGGTTACCAAGGAGCTCAAGAGATTTTGATGAAAACTTGATGTACTTGGGGGTACCAAGGACTCAAGAGATTTTGATGAAAACTTGATGTACTTGGGGGTACCAAGGACTCAAGAGATTTGGTGAAAACTTGAAGTACTTGGGGTTACCAAGGAGCTCAAGAGATTTTTGACAAGGACTTGAATACTTGGGGATACCAAGGAGTTCAAAGGATTTTGATAAAGATATTTGACAAAGGATCAAAACCATTTTGAAAAAGATAGGATAAAGTATTGCTTTCTGCAAATAAGCCTTAAACCCTACTTAGCCAAAATATGCATGTAATGATAGGATCCACTTATATTCAACTTAGTAGTGAAACTTGCCAACACAATTCAAATGTATTGACCCTTGTGGCTGTAACTTGTAATGTTGCAGGTTTGATTGATTTTAGTGAAGATTGATTGATTAGGATTACAAAGTCTACAACCAACATGTCTGCCTGTGGCACTTTGAAGATGAAGGACCCCATGATTATAGTTATTCCGCTGCAATGTAATGTAATAGCCAAATGAGCTATGTAAGATGTAATAAAATTTATGTTATTCCTGGTTATAAAGTTATATTATGACCTTTGTTTCTTGATATTACATCTTAACTGTGGATGCTAGCTATTGATCCAGGGACTATCATTGTAAACATAGGGGACTCTACCTTATATAAAGGTTGGGACCCTTATAGTTTCATGTCGAAAAGATTTACAAAGCCTAGGAATTTATTTCACTAGACACCGGAATTGTTTCGGGTCAATTTGCTGAAAGTGTTTCTGCATGTGAAATGAAATCCTAGCAAGGGGTTTTATGTGAATGTTTGTCCATTAAAGTAATTTACAAAATTCTGAATAAATAAAAGGAGTCTTATTTAAAGAGAGATTGCATTAAATTTGGTGGAAATTTAATGGGATTTTTTAGTGGGATTTTGAGTGGAGAAATGAAGGGGCTATTTTGTGAGTGGGAGCTCCACCCACATGAATGGAGGAGGGGCGGGGGTAGCCCCATGCGTCGGCCACCCCCTTGGGGTGCCCCCTCCCTCCTATATAAAGCCCCCATCTCCCTCTCTCTCACTTACACCTCCTCATGAAGGATCTCTCTCCCCTTCTAGTGTTTATCCCCCATGGTCTCGGACTAGCGAGATACATGTTCCCAGTGGCTTTTTGGAAAGAAAGAGTTGTTGCTTCCGCTGCATCGCTGGAGTGAGGAGGCAGAGGTTTCTCGGTAGCTTGGACATGTGTGCGAGCACGATGCGCTGCTGATTTGCGACGCTGGACTTCTTCTTGATCTTGAGATCAGAAAGCGTTTGTCTACATCATCCACGAGTACAACCTCATTAAACTTTGTCGGTATACATGGGTATGTTATCTATTGATGTATATCCACCAGTTTATTGTATCTAGTAGATAGATCTTTTGGTACATAGTTGTTCACAATGTAGGAAAAATTTTGTTTTCTATGCTGCGAACACTATAGTGGTATCAAAGCCGGATCTATGCGTAGATGCTTTGCACGGGTAGTACACATATGAGTATGTGGGCAATGATGATCATGTTATTGCTTCTTGGTCGTACTTCGGATATTAGTGGCATAGTGTGATGAAGCGGCCCGGACAAACTTTACATGTCCTCGCACATGGGACCTGTTCCTTGACATGCAACTAGTTTTGCATAAGTGGCTAGCAGGTGTCTGTCTCTCCTACTATAGTCAATATCTAATTCATAACGAGTTGTCAATAATTTGGTTATCCTCGTTGTGGTTCCATGTTCGTAGGTAAGAACGGTTCTATCTTCGAAATCCCTAATCCACGTAAAACTTGCAACGGATAAATTAGAAGTGTCTAGTTTAGATTGTTGCTGGGCGAGTGTCATGATATGGTAATGTTGTATGTAAAAGTATAGTCGATACTCTTACAACACACATAACATGTAATTTCCATAGACCTTGGCCTTACACATAAAGGAATGATAGAGATCATACCACGATGCACATGATGATGATCAAGTGCAAGAACGATATCATTTCACTTTTCACATATGATGTTTGTTGCATCTTATATTGCTTTTTGGTGTTTTATTAGCATAATAAGATGATCCATCATTTAGATATCAAGATAAAAATGTGTTCTCCCTTAAGTATGCACCGATTATGTTTTGCCGCTCCGAGACATCACGTGATGATCTGGTGTTCTTGGATCCACGATCATATTTTGGGTGTAAGATAGTTTTACACACGCGAATACTAAGGTTCTTACTTGGCGAGCCTAGCATGTACAGACATGGCCTCGGAACACAGACCGAAAGGTTAAGCATGAGTCATATGTAGATATGATGCCCATATAGATGCTCGCCTATGAAGCTACACCGACTCACGTGATGATCGGACTTGGTGTAGTGGATTTGGTTCATGTAATCACCGAAAAGGCACGAGGGATGTCATTTTTGAGTGTGATTTCATTCTTAATTTAGATTAGTTGAACTCAATCTATCATGAACTTAGTATAAACTTTACAAATTCTGTTGTATATGGCACCATCTGCTTTTAATTTCAATGTGTTCTTGGAGAAAGAGAAACTTGCAGCGAATGGTAGCAACTTTACCGAGTGGGATATGAATTTGAGGATTCTCCTCTCTGTTCCACAAAAGAAATATGTTCTAGAAGCGCCTCTAGGCTCCCCACCACTTGATGATGCCCCTGACAAAGAAAAGAATGTCTATTTGACTCGTCAGGAGGACCACAACTTAGTTCATTGCGGCATATTGTATGGGCTAGATCCAGAACTTCGAAATCATTTCGAAAACGGAAATGCGTTTGATAAAATGGGTGAGTTGAAAATGATTTTCGACACCCATGCTGCTGTAGAGAGTTATAATTCTTCATAAAAGTTCTTTAGCTGCATGATGGAAGAGAACATCTCCGTTAGTGAGCATGTACTCAAAATATCGGGGTACTCTGATAAGCTTGTGTCCTTGGGAATATCGATTCCCATTGACTTAGGCATACATCATGTTCTTCAATCTCTACCTCCTAGCTACAAGATCTTCGCGATGAACTATAACATGCAGGGCATGAAGAAGTCTCTCCCCGAGCTTCTGTTAATGCTTAAAACTGCAGAGGTGGAGATCAAGAAGGAACATCAAGTGTTGATTATCAATAAGACCACCGGTTTCAAGAAAGGCATGAAGGTTAAACAGAAGGGGAATAAGGGTGACAAATCGGTTGTCGTACCAGAAAATAAATCCCAAGTTGGCCCTAAGTCTGATACCGAGTGTTATTATTGCAAGGGGATTGGCCACTAGAAGCGCAACTACCCCAAATATTTGGCAGACAAGAAGGCCAGCAAGGCAAATAAAGCTATATTTGATATACATGTTATTGATATGTACTTGACTAGTACTCGTAGTAGCACCTGGGTATTTGATACCAGATCGGTTGCTAATATTTGTAACTCGAATCAGGGGCTTCGGAACAAGCGACCTCAAGCAAGGGGTGAGGTCAAGATGCGTGTCGGTGATACGTCGTAAACTTATCTATAATTTTTGATGTTCCATGCTTGTTTAGTATCTACTTTGCTTTGCTTTGTCTAAACTTTGAGGTATTTTTATATGTTTTCTAGGACTAACCTATTAACAAGATGCCACAGTGCCAATTGCATGTTTTCTATTGTTTTTGGTTCCAGAAAAGCCAGAAAATGAATATTATTGGAATTGGACTGGATAAAATCCAAAGTAAATATTTTACCGAGAAAACGGAGCCAGAAGACGAGACGGAGGAGGGACTCGAGGGGGCCACACCCCCTGGCCACACGGCCAGGCCTGGCCTGCGCCTGGGGGGGTGCAGCCACCTCGAGAACCCCCTCGGCCTCCCTCTTCGCCAATAAGAAGCCCCTGATACCTAAACCCTAAGGACCCGATCAATCTTCCACGAAACAGTCAGTAGCCGCCTCCACCATCTTACCTAGATCGGGGGGATCTTAAGATCTTCCCGGCACCCTAACTGAGGGGAGAGATCATCCCGGAGGCCTTCTTCATCACCATGCCAGCCTCCGGTATGATGCGTGAGTAGTTCCACCTTGGAGTATGGGTCCATACAGTAGTTAGATGGTTGTTTCTCCTCCTTTATGCTACCATGTTGAGATCTTGTGAGCTCCATTCATGATCAAGATCATTGTAACACCCTCAGAATCGGACCTATGCAAGTTTTAGCGATTCCCACCAAACCCGCATAGAAACGATTCAAAGGTGCCCACCAGGCACTTGCGTGCGGGTGGAAAACGAAGTAATACCATTACACAATAGTCCACGATGGAACCCACAAAACAGATATATACAACAGCGACTCAAAGAGTCAAGAATACAGATATACAATACAAAGATCCAAATCACCTTGAAAACGATACAGCGTCCGAGTACGGACAAGATGCAAATGGGGCTAAGAGCCCTGAAGAATAACCAGTGGCGTCCATAACCCTGCCCAGGCCAAGCCGGAAGGGTAACCCTGCTAACGACGTCGATCTCAAAACCTGCTTAAGAAAAAGGGGTGCCGACAAAGGGCAAAGGAAAAAGAGAGCGGTCAGTACTGAGGCCAGTACACGGCGAGACTAGAATTCGGCGGTCCTCGCCTACATAGGTATGGTGGACTGAAGCGGCAGCGTGGCATGCACTAAACAACCTATAGAGACACGATATAACTGTCGGCTATCAGAGAGGGATAAGAAAGACCTATTCGGAACCAACATAATACTACTACCAAACATACCCATCCTGGTATTTCCCCCTCGAGACCAAACGAGGAAGTCAACCAAGGAACTCACACAGTTGGCATTTTTATTTATTCAATTATCGTTGCAGCAATTACTAGACTGGTATAGATAGCATGAGTCATCCTGATATAATAAGCAGTGGGCAGTTTTAATTAACCATTCCGTTATAGTTGTAGTACTTACTAGTTAGATACATATAGCATGAGGCATCCCAAAACCCAGCAGTTGTTGGTACTTTTATTTAGTCATTCCGTTGTTGTTGCAATACTTACTAGTCAGATACAATGATAACAGGTGACAACTCAAACCAGCAATTGTTGGCACTTTTATTTAGCCATTCCATTATAGTGAAGCTGATTACTAGTCATTATAAAGTCAAATTTATAGAACTACTTTAGTTATAGTTGTCTATGATCGAGATACTGTGCTCCAAGTCGTCCATAACCGCGGACACACGATCAACCTCGAGAAAAACCAATAAAAACCCAACGAGGCATCACGACAGAGCAATTGCAAGATTCATATAAATTTCAGGGGGCCACCCCACCAAGCTACCCGCGACGAAGTTGGCCGGCTCCGGAACGGACCCAGAGGTTTGCGTCAATGGCTGTAAACGACTGGGAACCCGAAAGTGTGACTGGGCTTGTCGATACCGCGAAAACACTCCGCTTACCTAAACAGTACAGGCGCTCCACGCGCAATCATAAATAAAGCAGTAAGGCATGGCATAAGTACAGGATAGTAATAAAGCCCCAAACTACTTTGTGGCCCCAAGAAATAAATATGACTCAAGCTCTGGCTAGGGGGATTCATGGTCCCACATGCGGATAGTGCGAATATTCAAAGAACAGGTATCAAGTACTCGGGGTCCTACGGGACACAAGTGGACGGTTAAAAACCAAATAACATCTATTGCCCACCTGTTCCTCTGCATTATTTACCTACTTCAGTTTTTAGTTATTAAACGATAATTAAAGAAATGATCATCTCCAACATAAAGCATATGGTATTCTTCCAACAACTGTGGTACTTGACAACACGCAACAGCACTTGAGCAAGCGACTGCGACACGCAAGTCCAACTATCTACCAAACAACAGGTAATAGGATGTGTCCAAGCCAATTTAAGGCTGCAAGGGATATCACGGGTACGAAAACTAGAGCATCGCAACACAGGTAGCAATAGATCAACGGGAGGAAATAAAGACTATAAAAGTAAGATAGGTAGAAAGAGGGGGGGATGCTCGCCTGAAAACATTGTCGAAGATTTGTCCGAAGATCAGGTCGACTCTCGCATCAACTCATCGGTCTAATCCGTGAAGAAGCAAAGCACTAGCAGAAACACCGGATGCAATATTTAATACTACGGCAGAAGATCGGGCATGATGCATGTATGATGTATGACATGGCAAAGGTGCGATGTAATTAGGCCATATTAAGCGGAACCAGGGTCTCGGCAATTAAATAGAAGGTTCATATAGTTTAGGTACCCCACAATTTAAATGTTGTCTTAACAAGGTAAAATTATATTACCGATTCGATGCACAAATTTAAATGGGACCAATATTGGACTAGAAAAACCCGCATATGCGCTCCATATTTAATTATGAGGTGAAACGGCATAAGGCTCCCAAACCACTAAACATGTATACAAGCATGACAATATTATATGCAACAAGTGTATATAGCATTTAATAAAATAGGGGCTCGGATTTGGGGTCACACATTGAGGGGTATCGATGATCTTGGGGTTCTGGCTTCATTGCCGCGACGGCTAGGGTCGACAACGGTGTTCTTCGGACTATTGGTCTCGTTTCGACGGGGGGTGTACTTGATCCAAGCGAGAGGTGATTAGAAGCATGCCATGTGAACCTCTGGTCTTCTTACCAACTTGATACCCTTGCCTGAAGGGATCTGTGGTACCTAGTGGAACACAAGAAGGCACAGTTAAGGCTAGCTCAAAAACAACAGAGGCTTTTGCCTGCACAAACGCGGGCGAGAAAAAGGGGTCAGGCCCCATGCTGACAGTGGCGACCTAGGAGACGCACTAGGAGGGCGACGAGGACGGGCGGCTCCGCAGCGAGGCAGCGAGGGCAGGCCAGCCGGAGGGTAGACGAGGTAGGGGACGGCGGCTTGCGGCATGGCCATGGTGGCGGTGATGAAGGCAAACGGTGGTGGCTGGTGCTGCTCGCGGAGGAAGCTCGGGAAATGCCCAGGGGTGCTGGCTCGCGGACGGAGGCGTCGCTTGCTGGGGAAGGGCGACATGGCGGTGTAGGGGGGCACGGGGCTCACACGGGGAGGCGGAGCCCTGAGACGGTGATGCGGTGCTACGGGGTCGAGCTCGAACAGAGGAAGGCCCGGCCGGTGAGGGGCAGCGAGGCAGGCACGCGGAGACGGTGGGCGCGTCCCTGGCGGCGGCAGCCTGCGAGGGAGGTGCGGAGGGGCCGGGGTAGGCTCACGGAAAGAGGCCGACCGAGGTGGGTCGCGAGGGGGAGAGAGGAGGCCTTGACGGGGAGCCTGGGGATTGCAGGGAAGAGGACATGGGAGGGGATCGCGAGCGTGTCGAGGAGGAGAGAGACGCGGGGGCGATGGGAAAACGGGGTGGGGCCAGGCTGTCGGGGAGTGTGGTGAGAGGGGTCAGCTGGGGGAACGTGGGAGCGTGGTGGTTGGTTGGGTTGCATCCTGGGTTGGTGTGGGTCATGTGTGTGTGGAGCGTGTGTGCACAGGGAGGTGCACTGGGTGTGTGCGGCGGCAGGGTGAGGGAGTAGGGTAGGGCAGGTGGGGATTCTAGGGTTTGTCTAGGGTTAGGATTAGGGTTTGGTTGGAGGTGGCCGGCTGGGCTTTTTGGCCTGGCTGGCTGCCTCCCAAAAATAATATAATTTTTTTTATTTAATATTTAAAAGATGTTTGTAATTAGTTTTTAGACAAATAAAATATCCAAATAGATCTAGGGTTTGTATTTTGAAATAAAGAAGGGGAGTATTATAAAAAAACAAAATAGGATTTTGTATTATACTTTTATGACAAGGCATGCATGATGATGTCATGATGATGCACAAAACACAAACGCAGCGATTTTCTAGTAGTGGATTTGCCTGGGGTGCTACAATTCGACACCACTAACAATGGATCTCGCCCTCGAGATCCGCCTCCTGGTATGGGGAAGAAAGCCGACACTCTAAATCTTCTCGCTTAATGTAGATCTTCGCGACACCACTAACAAAGATTATTTCTCCATCTTGAAATTGGCGACACCACCAACGAGCGGTCATTGATCATGTGCGTCGAGGGAGTACTTCGGATAAACAAAAGACGAAAATAGAGGCATCAAAAGATAAGGCCACCTCTAACTTCGACAGAAGGAGAGAAAAGGTGCACTCTAATCCACCTCAATGTACAAGAGCGAATAGATTGAGTAGTCGGCATGGGGGCCAATCCATCACGCACCCAAACTATTACTTCGCACATGCAGTAGAAAATCACGCAACCCATTCTCGGAATTAGACTGAAGATCTCGACAAGCGACGTTCGGAATCAAAGGAGGGATGGAGATTCTCATCTGATCTAATGTAGATGACTTCATCGTATCGGAAAACATCGGAGGATAGAAAGAAAAAATTTAGTGAATTTTTGGTCCACTGAAAGGTACAACAGATGAAAGATTCATCAGATAGCGTGAAGGTCGGATGTTGAAGCACCGTTACAAGAGGAGGGAGTGAAACCCTGAAGGTACGATGGAAATCCAACCACGAGAATTCCTAGACTCGAAGAAAAGATAAGAGAGCAGATTCAAAACACGTCGAGGTAAGAGAAGTATAGCAAAGAGATAAGGAGTAAAAGCAGACCTAATCAGTTCTATCCAACCGATTTTTCAAAAATATTTTTGACACTCTACAACATTCGTTAGCTAGGTTATCCTATAGGCTGGACCAGTGGGGTATCGTAACTGCTGAGCTCTGATACCACTCTGTAACACCCTCAGAATCGGACCTATGCAAGTTTTAGCGATTCCCGCCAAACCCGCATAGAAACGATTCAAAGGTGCCCACCAGGCACTTGCGTGCGTGTGGAAAACGAAGTAATACCATTACACAATAGTCCACGATGGAACCCACAAAACAGATATATACAACAGTGACTCAAAGAGTCAAGAATACAGATATACAATACAAAGATCCAAATCACCTTGAAAATGATACAGCGTCCGAGTACGGACAAGATGCAAATGGGGTTAAGAGCCCTGAAGAATAACCAGTGGCGTCCATAACCCTGCCCAGGCCAAGCCGGAAGGGTAACCCTGCTAACGACGTCGATCTCAAAACCTGCTTAAGCAAAAGGGGTGCCGACAAAGGGCAAATGAAAAAGAGAGCGGTCAGTACTGAGGCCAGTACACGGCGAGACTAGAATTCGGCGGTCCTCGCCTACATAGGTATGGTGGACTGAAGTGGCAGCGCAGCATGCACTAAACAACCTATAGAGACTCGATATAACTGTCAGCTATCAGAGAGGGATAAGAAAGACCTATTCGGAACCAACATAATACTACTACCAAACATACCCATCCTGGTATTTCCCCCTCGAGACCAAACGAGGAAGTCAACCGAGGAACTCACACAGTTGGCAGTTCTATTTATTCAATTATCGTTGCAGCAATTACTAGTCAGGTATAGATAGCATGAGTCATCCTGATATAATAAGCAGTGGGCAGTTTTAATTAACCATTCTGTTATAGTTGTAGTACTTACTAGTCAGATACATATAGCATGAGGCATCCCAAAACCCAGCAGTTGTTGGTACTTTTATTTAGTCATTCCGTTGTTGTTGCAATACTTACTAGTCAGATACAATGATAACAGGTGACAACTCAAACCAGCAATTATTGGCACTTTTATTTATCCATTCCATTATAGTGAAGCTGATTACTAGTCATTATAAAGTCAAATTTATAGCACTACTTTAGTTATAGTTGTCTATGATCGAGATACTGTGCTCCAAGTCGTCCATAACCGCGGACACGGCTTTCAGAAAGTTTTACCCTATAGGGGGGCACAAATAGCAACACACGCACGATCAACCTCGAGAAAAACCAATAAAAACCCAACGAGGCATCACGACAGAGCAATTGCAAGATTCATATAAATTTCAGGGGGCCACCCCACCAAGCTACCCGCGACGAAGTTGGTCGGCTCCGGAACGGACTCAGAGGTTTACGTCAATGGCTGTAAACGACTGGGAACCCGAAAGTGTGACTGGGCTTGTCGATACCGCGAAAACACTCCGCTTACCTAAACAGTACAGGCGCTCCACGTGCAATCGTAAATAAAGCAGTAAGGCATGGCATAAGTATAGGATAGTAATAAAGCCCCAAACTACTTTGTGGCCCCAAGAAATAAATATGATTCAAGCTCTGGCTAGGGGGATTCATGGTCCCACATGCGGATAGTGCGAATATTCAAAGAACAGGTATCAAGTACTCGGGGTCCTACGGGACACAAGTGGACGGTTAAAAACCAAATAACATCTATTGCCCACATGTGCCTTTGCATTATTTACCTACTTCAGTTTTTAGTTATTAAACGATAATTAAAGCAATGATCATCTCCAATATAAAGCACATGGCATTCTTCCAACAACTGTGGTACTTGACAACATGCAACAGCACTTGAGCAAGCGACTGCGACACGCAAGTCCAACTATCTACCAAACAACAGGTAATAGGATGTGTCCAAGGCAATTTAAGGCTGCAAGGGATATCACGGGTACAAAAACTAGAGCATCGCAACACAGGTAGCAATACATAAACAGGAGGATATAAAGACTATAAAAGTAAGATAGGTAGAAAGAGGGGGGATGCTCGCCTGAAAACATTGTCAAAGATTTGTCCGAAGATCAGGTCGACTCTCGCATCAACTCATCGGTCTAATCCGTGAAGAAGCAAAGCACTAGCAGAAACACCGGTTGCAATATTTAATACTACGACAGAAGATCGGGCATGATGCATGTATGATGTATGACATGGAAAAGGTGCGATGTAATTAGGCCATATTAAGCGGAACCAGGGTCCCGGCAATTAAATAGAAGGATCATATTGTTTAGGTACCCCACAATTTAAATGTTGTCTTAACAAGGTAAAATTATATTACCGATTCGATGCACAAATTTAAATGGGACCAATATTGGACTAGAAAAACCTGCATATGTGCTCCATATTTAATTATGAGGTGAAACGGCATAAGGCTCCCAAACCACTAAACATGTATGCAAGCATGACAATATTATATGCAACAAGTGTATATAGCATTTAATAAAATAGGGGCTCGGATTTGGGGTCACACATTGAGGGGTATCGACGATCTTGGGGTTCTGGCTTCATTGTCGCGACGGCTAGGGTCGACAACGGTGTTCTTCGGACTATTGGTCTCGTTTCGACGGGGGGTGTACTTGATCCAAGCGAGAGGTGATTAGAAGCATGCCATGTGAACCTATGGTCTTCTTACCAACTTGATACCCTTGCCTGAAGGGATCTGTGGTACCTAGTGGAACACAAGAAGGCACAGTTAAGGATAGCTCAAAAACAACAGAGGCTTTTGCCTGCACAAACGCGGGCGAGAAAAAGGGGTCAGGCCCCATGCTGACCGTGGCGACCTAGGAGACGCACTAGGAGGGCGACGAGGACGGGCGGCTCCGCAGTGAGGCAGCGAGGGCAGGCCAGCCGGAGGGTGGACGAGGTCGGGGACGGCGGCTTGCGGCATGGCCATGGTGGCGGCGATGAAGGCAAACGGTGGTGGCTGGTGCTGCTCGCGGAGGAAGCTTGGGAAAGGCCCAGGGGTGCTGGCTCGCGGACGGAGGCGTCGCTTGCTGGGGAAGGGCGACATGGCGGTGTAGGGGGGCACGAGGCTCGCACGGGGAGGCGGAGCCCTGAGACGGTGATGCGGTGCTACGGGGTCGATCTCGAACAGAGGAAGGCCCGGCCGGTGAGGGGCAGCGAGGCAGGCACGCGGAGACGGTGGGCGCGTCCCTGGCGGTGGCAGCCTGCGAGGGAGGTGCGGAGGGGCCGCGGTAGGCTCGCGGAAAGAGGCCGACCGAGGTGGGTCGCGAGGGGGAGAGAGGAGGCCTTGACGACGAGCCTGGGGATTGCAGGGAAGATGTAAGATCCCTCCTTTGTAAAGGAAAAGGATCCCTGTTATTGCAATGCTAGTCCCTGGATCATTGCTAGCATCCAAAGTTTAAGATGAAGTACTCAGATACAAAGGTTATTTATTACATCCATTCCAGAGATAAAACATAGTCTTTTACAACTCAGGGCCACAAGCCTAATACAAGAGTTTTGGAATAAGTAAATAAACATAAGTCTTCATCTTCATGTGCCACAGGCAAGCATGTTGAGTGTAGACTCATGACACCTAATCATCATCGGAGTAACCTGCAACATCACAAGTTACAACCACAGTGGGTCAATACTTTGGAATAGTATTGGCAAGTGATACCTTAGTAAATTTTGAGTGGACTATATTACTATATGCATTTTGGCTAAGTGTAGCTTGGCTTGCTTTGCTCAAAATAGGTTTTTCCTATAAGTTGAAATCACTAAGTTTTTCTTTGTCAAAAACTTTCCCAAGAAACCACCAATAGACATTGGGGTCCTTCACCCTTGTTCACCAACAAATTTTTACTTAGAAGTTGGAGTGATGAGATTCTTGATAGCTTCTGTAACATCCCTAAATTCATATTCCAAAACTCATTCATATCATCCATGCATCCATCATCATTTAGGGTTTCAAAATCAAAACCATTTCAGAAAAACAGAAACTTGATGCTATGATTTCATGTGAGCAAATTTAATTCGAATGGCCATCACCCTTTGAAACTTGAATGTTTAGGAACTTGTTTGCTTGCCTCCATTGTTGGAAAGTTTAGGCGTAAAAGTTTGACCAAAGTTTTCAACTTGGAAATAAATTCAAAACCCTATTTTTAAACATTTGCAAACCAGAGGCAAAGTCTCTGATTGTTTTAAGTCCAAGCTTGACCAAGCCCTTGCAGGGTAACCACATGGTTAAATAACTGATTTTTGAAACCACAGTACCCTGCAAAAATCCCCAGAATTGTTTGAATTCAAAAAGGATTTGAATTCATATCTACATCATTCCTGAAAACAAAAATAGAAAAGGAAAAGGAATAAACAAAATAAAAAGGCCGCGCGCCAGGTTTCTGGCCCAGCATCGAATCGAGCACAACTAGCCCACCCGAGGGTTTTATTTTTCTCTCTCATGCGCGAGCGCACGCACTCAGTCGCTGACAGCCAGACCCCACGCTCCCTCCGATTATTTCACTACCAGCGGGCCCCGTCCACGTAGCCCTCGTCCTCCCCAAACCGCGCCCGCGACCACGTCGCTGCTGCAGTCAAGTCCGGTAATGGCGCGGTGTAATTGACCATTAATCAGCAGGCGTTTCCTGTCACACCTGAGCCTATTTAACCCTCTCTGCCTCGCGAGCATTCTTCCCCATTCACCTCGCTCACTCCGCCGCCAGGCTGCGCGCAATTGCCTTCGAAGCTCCGCAGAACCGAGAACTCCGGCGACTAAATACGGTGAGCCTCGACCACCCCTCCCTCTCTGGTTCAAACGAGGATGATCAGAATGTTCTTGCGCACCCTCTGATACTTTTATTTTGGCCGCTAGTGACCCAGGTTGTCATCTCCGTCCACAGCCGAAACCACTTGCGCCGCCGACAAACTTCGGCGACCAATTAAGGTAAATCCAGACCGCCCCTTGCCTCCTCCCTCACACGAGCCTGTTCGCCTGTGTCTTGCGCATGTACTGATGCCACTCGTTCGTGCTAGGGCGACGCCAAACCTCGGCAAGGACCACGTCTGCAAGCTACTGTCGCCGCCCGTAACTCCGACGAGCTCCAGAGACCGTCTCCGCGCGCCCCTTCGCAAGCCAGCACCATGTCGAGCTTCAGCACGCCACTGCGATTCCGGTAAGCATCTCCCTTCCTCCCCGGGCGACCTAGAACGCCGGCGCCACCGTAGTCAGACGCGCCGCCGCCAGTCAACGCCGCTAGCACCGCTAGTTTGTGGCTTGATGGTTGTGTCCGTTGGATCCAGATCGTAGGGCTAGGATAGATTGTAAATGAAGGGGTAAGCGCGCATCTGAGCCGCCAGATCCCACTTAGATCCTGCGGTCCGCAGAGCGCGATCCAACCGAAACGGTATGCGCCAGTGAGACTGCGAGACGTGGCTAGAGTTTAAATCAAAAACAGAATTTAAACCAGATTTAGATCCAAACTTCAAACAGCTATAACTTTTGATTGCCACGTTGGAATTTTGCAAACTTTATACCGTTGGATTCAGTGATTCAAGGCCTTTCTGATTATGCAAAGTGTTTAACAAATAGTAACCATTAAAATGACTTTGTTTGTAGAAACAAGTTTAGGCCCTTTTTGATTATAGTTTTTGTCTAGCAATTTGTTTTAGGGTTAAATAAGTTTAGTTGGCAAACTTGTGACTTGTTAAGTTTCTGTAAACATGTACATGCTTGGTAGAGTTTTCAAAATCACCACTTAGTAAATTCTTGCATGCATGCATTCATATTATTTTTGATTGTATATAAATTGTGTGTAATTGTATGCCACAAATCTTTGTGTAGATTTTGCTAGTGACTGTGAGGAGTGCTACTCTCCACATTACCAAGGCAAGTGATATTTTTCATGAATATTTCCATCCTATGTTTTGAACTAGCATTAGATATTTTGCTAAGTCTTGCATGCTACTTTTGTCAAATGATATGTTGGGAAATCCTATGTAGTTTAGAATGGTAGAATTGTTAGGGATTTTTTCCTAAGTTAAATTGCCATGCCATGCTTAGACTAGATATTAGCAAACAAAGGGTTGGTATAATCTATTCATGCTATATTGGATATATATTTCTAAGTCATGAGACTTAAGTTTTCTTAATAAAACCACTAAGTCAATGAATCTCCTGGGTGGAATGGAAAGATTGGGTTATGTTGAGTGGTTACACAAGGCCATGGATTTGGCTTGTGTATCACACTTGTGGTATGCCACCCAGGCACAAAGAGATTTGGAGGCCAAGTGTTGAGAAAGCTTACAGTGCAACCACTTGGCAATATGGGCTCTGCCATCATCACATAGGTTGCTAGAACTTAGTCACTTGGACAGTAGGTGGTAGTGGGAATGATAGGTTGGAGCGCGTCCATTTGACTAAGGAAAGGCTTCTGAAAGGTCCTGTCTTGGGAAACCAAGTCTGGTGGGGAAAGTGCACAACCTCTGCAGATGGAAAATCTAAGTACTTAGCCAAGTCCATGGCAATGGACAACATGAGCATCAAGACATGGAAGCTACAAGAATCTCATCACTCCAACTTCTAAGTTAAAACTTGTGGGTGAACAAGGGTGAAGGACCCCAATGTCTATTGGTGGATTCTTTGGGAAGCTTTTGACAAAGAAAAACTTAGTGATTTCAACTAATAGGAAAAACCTATTTTGAGCAAAGCAAGCCAAGCTACACTTAGCCAAAATGCATATAGTAATATAGTCCACTTAAATTAAACTAAGGTATCACTTGCCAATACTATTCCAAAGTATTGACCCTCTGTGGCTGTAACTTGTGATATTGCAGGTTACTCCGATGATGAATAGGAGTCATGAGTCTACACTCAACATGCTTGCCTGTGGCACATGAAGATGAGGACTTGTGTTTATTTACTTATTCCATAAACTCTTGTATTAGGCCTTTGGCCCTGAGTTGTAAAAGACTATGTTTTATCTCTTGAATGAATGTAATAAACGACCTTTGTATCTGTGTACTTCATCTTAAACTGTGGATGCTAGCATTGATCCAGGGACTAGCATTGCAATCACAGGGATCCTTTCCTTTACAAAGGAGGGGTCTAACAGATGGTATCAGAGCACTGTGTTGCCTGTAGGACTACGACCCTAGAATTGGAAACCACTAAGGAAATTTTTTAACTACTTCTACACTTGTCTATTCTTCTCGTAAACTTTTCTAATCTTCTCATTCTCATCTCTATTTGTAGATGAACTCCATCAATGAAGCCGTGAAGAAAGGGCCACTCATGACCATGACCTTGGAGTGTGAAACTGAGTTTCCCAAAATTCTCAAGGACCTCATGGTGGCAATGGAAGCACATGGTGAATCTGTGTACAAGGGCTTTCCAGTGATGGATGAAGGAGTGGAGTATTGGTGGGTGCAACTTCACTTCTACAAAAACAAGGAAGATAACCACAAAGAAAGGGGATTCTGCATGTGTACCAACACTGTGATGCACACCACATTCTTTGAGTCAGCAAGAGAAGCAGCTTGGAGGACTATCAAAGAACTAAGTGCTAGAGTCAAGTGCAGAATGCTCAACCTCCAAAAAGACTTAGAGAAAGAGAAGGAACTTACCCAAGAGTTGGAAGCCACCAACCAAGAATTAAGGGGAGATATTATAGACTTAGTGATGGAATCATGTGAACAAGATAGGTGGATTGCCTCTAGGAACATTGTGTTAGCCACCAGATCCAGCGAGATAGGATTGTGAATGCACTTCGTTAGTTGGACCACCACCTATCACCTTATTTTCCAAAATGATACCTTAAATAAGTTTGGACCTTGATTGATGTAATGGATTCATGTATGCATGACTTGTGTGATTTTGTGTTCCAAGGATGTGTATGTGATGTTTGTCTTTGTTTATCTTAAATAATGTTGTTCTAACTTTTTATCTTATAAATAGATGCCTATTACCATCAGCACTGTTGAGGAGTTCCAGGGTACCCGTTTCGGTCCACGTATCGTTGAGCTTACCACTTTGCTCGATCTCCCTCTTCCAACCATCATGGTGCACCCACTCACCAAGTTCGAGAGGAAGGACCTCTGGGGCTTCAAGGTGAACCAGCTCGGACGCCAGACGGAGCCTACTACAGAGGCCACAGTTTTCAAGCTGATGCACGACGACAGGGAGAGAGGCATGGAGGTAGTCATGCAGGACCTGATAGGACGTCTGTTAGGCCGTCACTCCCGACAGGTTAGGGGCACCCACTTTCACGTCTTCGGAAGACGTGATGTTGATGGAGAGTCCATCGACTTTGAGGACGACTCGAGGGACGTAGCAGAGCCGATACGTCTCTATCTCCAGGACTTAGAGTCTCTTATCCGGCACGTGGACACGGACATGACCAACGTCATGCTCAGCAATGACGAGCTCCAGGTGCAGCTTCACGAGAAGGACAAGCTTTTCGCACAGTAGGATGAGATAGTCAAGGAAATGGAGACGAAGTTCGAGGCCCAGGACCGCAAGTTCAAGAGTCAGGAGAAACGCGTCCAGGATAGGAACAAGAAGATCCGGGACATGACCGAGGAACTGAAGTCCAAGGATTTCGAGCTAGAGCAGCATCAGATGGTGATCGAGAGGCTTCGCTCCCAGAAGAGGGCTCTCAAGGCCAAGATCGATTCCTTGACCACTACGATTAAGGAGAACAAGACCGCGATGGAAAACGCAGGTCTTACCTTCGTCGAGGAGGAGGTTGATGCTGATGAGTAGACTTGACTACTCGTTTATCTTTCATATTCGTACTTGTTATTTGTGAACTTGTTATTGGACCATCCGACATGTGGATGGCTTGCCACTTGTGTGTTTTACTTCATGAACTTATTATCTGGTTGTTGAACTTTTATTCTTGTGTTGCTTGCTATGTGTTTTCTTGTGATGTATTGTGCATAAAACATCTATGGGTATCTCATTCTTATCTCTATTTGAACAAACCACAGATGCCTCCCCGTCGCGCAAACCCCAACCCCAACAACATCACTCCAGAAATTGAACAGATGATGAATGCTCAGACGCAGCTTATGCAGATGATGACAACATTCATCCAAAACAAGAATAACAACAACAACAACAACAACAACCCCTAAAACAACAACAATAACAACAACAACAACAACACTCCGGGTTTTGATATGCTCACCAGATTTCTGCGTTTGAGGCCGGCTAAGTTCTCGGGAACAACTGATCCCATGGTAGCCAATGATTGGCTACGTTCCGTGAACAAGGACTTAGTGACCGTGGGCTGCACGGATGCTGAAAAGGTCAGGTTCGCAGCGCATCTGTTGGAAGGACCAGCCGTCACATGGTGGGACAACTTCCAAATCACCACTCCTTTGGATGAGGTGACTTGGGCTATCTTTGAAGATGGCTTTCGCACTGCTCATATCTCATCAGGAATGATGAGTTTGAAAAAGAAGGAGTTTCACAACCTAAAGCAGCACCACCGCAGTGTGGCTGAATACATAGAAGAGTTCAACAATCTGGCGCGCTATGCACCGGATGAGGTTGACACAGATGCCAAAAGAAAGGAAAAGTTTCTGGAGGGCTTGAATGATGAGCTGAATCTGCAGCTGTCTGTGGCATATGTTCCAACTTATCAGTCTTTGTGTGACAAGGCTGCTATTTTGGAGAGTAAAATGAAGCAAGTCGAGAGTCAGAAGAGGAAACACTCCGACAAGCACAGCTCAGGATCGTCTCACAAACGATCTCACTATGATGACAGTGGAAGCTCAGGATCCCATAAGCATGGGAAATTCAACAAGCACCACAACCACAACCGTCATGACAACAAGCATCACCGCAGTCATGACAATGACAAGTACAAGAACCACAAGAGTGGACATAAGAGCCACCACAGTGGGAATGGTAGTGGAAGTGGAAGTCAGCCTGCAAAAAAGGACATCAGTCAGGTTGAGTGCTTCAAATGCAAGAAGCTGGGGCATTATGCTAATGAGTGCCCTGAGAAGAAGGTTGAAGGACCTAACAAGCCCAATCCTTTTTAGAAAGGACAGGTAAACCACATCAATGTGGAGGAGGTCTATGAGGAACCTGATGCTGTTGCTGGTAAGTTCAGACTCAATTCCATTCCAGCATTTGTACTCTTTGACACTGGTGCATCTCATTCATTCATATCAAAAGCATTCATTGATAGAAATGGGTTTGCATCGGAAAACATTGGGTGTCCAATAAAAGTTAGTTCTCCGGGTGGAGATATGATAGTGAGTCTTGGATGCCGGGATCTTGTCATAGAGTTTGGAAGCATAAGTTTCCAGTGAGCCTGATAATCCTAGATTCCCAAGGACTAGACGTAATATTGGGAATGGATTGGATGGCTAAGTATGAAGGAGTACTAGATTGTGCTAATCGTACTATTGCACTCACAACCCCAGAAGGAAAAAGAATAAAATTCAGGTCAAACTTTGAATCCATAGGAAGTAAGCTGAATTCTCTTAAGGGGGTTAGCATGGACAGTGTGCCAATTGTGTGGGAGTATCCAGATGTGTTCCCGGAAGAATTACCAGGAATGCCACCAGATAGAGATGTGGAGTTTCTGATAGATTTGCTACCAGGTTCTGGACCAATAGCTAAGAGACCATACAAAATGTCAGTGGACGAACTAAAGGAACTCAAGAAACAACTTGGAGAACAATTGCAGAAAGGATTCATCCAGCCAAGTTCTTCATCTTGGGGAGCTCCAGTTTTATTCGTGGAAAAGAAGGATAGAACACAAAGGTTATGCATAGATTACCGTTCTCTCAACGAGGTAACTATCAAAAACAAATATCCTTTGCCAAGAATCAACGACTTGTTTGATCAGCTAGAAGGAGCATGCGTGTTCTCAAAGATTGATCTTCGGTCAGGCTATTTTCAACTCAAGATAAGAGAGCAAGACATACCTAAAACAGCATTCACCACAAGGTATGGATTGTATGAGTACACTGTGATGCCTTTTGGTTTAACCAACGCTCCAGCATACTTCATGAATATGATGAACAAAGTGTTCATGGAATTCCTTGACAAGTTTGTGGTTGTTTTCCTTGACAAGATTTGTAACATCCCTAAATTCATATTCCAAAACTCATTCATATCATCCATGCATCCATCATCATTTAGGGTTTCAAAATCAAAACCATTTCAGAAAAACAGAAACTTGATGCTATGATTTCATGTGAGCAAATTTAATTCGAATGGCCATCACCCTTTGAAACTTGAATGTTTAGGAACTTGTTTGCTTGCCTCCATTGTTGGAAAGTTTAGGTGTAAAAGTTTGACCAAAGTTTTCAACTTGGAAATAAATTCAAAACCCTATTTTTAAACATTTGCAAACCAGAGGCAAAGTCTCTGATTGTTTTAAGTCCAAGCTTGACCAAGCCCTTGCAGGGTAACCACATGGTTAAATAACTGATTTTTGAAACCACAGTACCCTGCAAAAATCCCCAGAATTGTTCGAATTAAAAAAGGATTTGAATTCATATCTAAATCATTCTTGAAAACCAAAATAGAAAAGGAAAAGGAATAAACAAAATAAAAAGGCCGCGCGCCAGGTTTCTGGCCCAGCATCGAATAGAGCCCAACTAGCCCACCCGGGGGTTTTCTTTTTCGCTCTCACGTGCGAGCGCACGCACGCAGTCGCTGACAGCCAGACCGCACGCTCCCTCCGATTATTTCGCTGACCAGCGGGCCCCGTCCACGTAGCCCTCGTCCTCCCCAAACCGCGCCCGCGACCACGTCGCTGCTGCAGTCAAGTCCGGTAATGGCGTGGTGTAATTGACCATTAATCAGCAGGCGTTTCCTGTCGCACCTGAGCCTATTTAACCCTCTCTGCCTCGCGAGCATTCTTCCCCATTCACCTCGCTCACTCCGCCGCCAGGCTACGCGCAATTGCCTTCGAATCTCCGCAGAACCGAGAACTCCGGCGACCAAATACGGTGAGCCTCGACCACCCCTCCCTCTCTGGTTCAAACGAGGATGATCAGAATGTTCTTGCGCACCCTCTGATACTTTTATTTTGGCCGCTAGTGACCCAGGTTGTCATCTCCGTCCACAGCCGAAACCACCTGCGCCGCCGACAAACTTCGGCGACCAATTAAGGTAAATCCAGACCGCCCCTTGCCTCCTCCCTCACACGAGCCTGTTCGCCTGTGTCTTGCACATGTACTGATGCCACTCGTTCGTGCTAGGGCGACGCCAAACCTCGGCAAGGACCACGTCTGCAAGCTACTGTCGCCGCCCGTAACTCCGACGAGCTCCAGAGACCGTCTCCGCGCGCCCCTTCGCAAGCCAGCACCATGTCGAGCTTCAGCACGCCACTGCGATTCCGGTAAGCATCTCCCTTCCTCCCCGGGCGACCTAGAACGCCGGCGCCACCGTAGTCAGACGCGCCGCCGCCAGTCAACGCCGCTAGCACCGCTAGTTTGTGGCTTGATGGTTGTGTCCGTTGGATCCAGATCGTAGGGCTAGGATAGATTGTAAATGAAGGGGTAAGCGCGCATCTGAGCCGCCAGATCCCACTTAGATCCTGCGGTCCGCAGAGCGCGATCCAACCGAAACGATATGCGCCAGTGAGACTGCAACACGTGGCTAGAGTTTAAATCAAAAACAGAATTTAAACCAGATTTAGATCCAAACTTCAAACAGCTATAACTTTTGATTGCCACGTTGGAATTTTGCAAACTTTATACCGTTGGATTCAGTGATTCAAGGCCTTTCTGATTATGCAAAGTGTTTAACAAATAGTAACCATTAAAATGACTTTGTTTGTAGAAACAAGTTTAGGCCCTTTTTGATTATAGTTTTTGTCTAGCAATTTGTTTTAGGGTTAAATAAGTTTAGTTGGCAAACTTGTGACTTGTTAAGTTTCTGTAAACATGTACATGCTTGGTAGAATTTTCAAAATCACCACTTAGTAAATTCTTGCATGCATGCATTCATATTATTTTTGATTGTATATAAATTGTGTGTAATTGTATGCCACAAATCTTTGTGTAGATTTTGCTAGTGACTGTGAGGAGTGCTACTCTCCACATTACCAAGGCAAGTGATATTTTTCATGAATATTTCCATCCTATGTTTTGAACTAGCATTAGATATTTTGCTAAGTCTTGCATGCTACTTTTGTCAAATGATATGTTGGGAAATCCTATGTAGTTTAGAATGGTAGAATTGTTAGGGATTTTTTCCTAAGTTAAATTGCCATGCCATGCTTAGCCTAGCTATTAGAAAACAAAGGGTTGGTATAATCTATTCATGCTATATTGGCTATATATTTCTAAGTCACGAGACTTAAGTTTTCTTAATAAAACCACTAAGTCAATGAATCTCCTGGGTGGAATGGAAAGATTGGGTTATGTTGAGTGGTTACACAAGGCCATGGATTTGGCTTGTGTATCACACTTGTGGTATGCCACCCAGGCACAAAGAGATTTGGAGGCCAAGTGTTGAGAAAGCTTACAGTCCAACCACTAGGCAATATGGGCTCTGCCATCATCACATAGGTTGCTAGAACTTAGTCACTTGGACAGTAGGTGGTAGTGGGAAAGATAGGTTGGAGCGCCTCCATTTGACTAAGGAAAGGCTTCTGAAATGTCCTGTCTTGGGAAACCAAGTCTGGTGGGGAAAGTGCACAACCTCTGCAGATGGAAAATCTAAGTACTTAGCCAAGTCCATGGCAATGGACAACATGAGAATCAAGACATAGAAGCTACAAGAATCTCATCACTCCAACTTCTAAGTAAAAACTTGTGGGTGAACAAGGGTGAAGGACCCCAATGTCTATTGGTGGATTCTTTGGGAAGCTTTTGACAAAGAAAAACTTAGTGATTTCAACTAATAGGAAAAACCTATTTTGAGCAAAGCAAGCCAAGCTACACTTAGCCAAAATGCGTATAGTAATATAGTCCACTTAAATTAAACTAAGGTATCACTTGCTAATACTATTCCAAAGTATTGACCCTCTGTGGCTGTAACTTGTGATGTTGCAGGTTACTCCGATGATGAATAGGAGTCATGAGTCTACACTCAACATGCTTGCCTGTGGCACATGAAGATGAGGACTTGTGTTTATTTACTTATTCCATAAACTCTTGTATTAGGCCTTTGGCCCTGAGTTGTAAAAGACTATGTTTTATCTCTGGAATGAATGTAATAAACGACCTTTGTATCTGTGTACTTCATCTTAAACTGTGGATGCTAGCATTGATCCAGGGACTAGCATTGCAATCACAGGGATCCTTTCCTTTACAAAGGAGGGGTCTAACAGCTTCCATGTCTTGATGCTCAAGTTGTCCATTGCCATGGACTTGGCTAAGTACTTAGATTTTCCATCTGCAGAGGTTGTGCACTTTCCCCACCAGACTTGGTTTCCAAGGACAGGACCTTTCAGAAGCCTTCCCTTAGACCAAATGGACGCGCTCCAACCTATCATTCCCACTACCACCAACTGTCAAAATGGCTAAGTTCAAGCAACCTATATGATCAAGGCAGAGCCCATATTGCCAAGTGGTTGCACTGTAAGCTTCTCAACACTTGGCCTCCAAAATCCCTTTGTGCCTGGGTGGCATACCACAAGTGAGATACACAAGGTAAACCATGTCCATGGGCCTTGTGTAACCACTCAACCAAAAACCACCATTCAAGTCCCATTCCACCCATGAGGTTCATTGACTTAGTTGTTTTATTAAGAAAAACTTAAGTCCAAAGACTTAGAAATATTTTCATCATAGCATGTAGATACTTTACCAACCCTTGTTTACTACTAGCTAGGCTAAGCATGGCATAGTAACTTAACTTAGGAAAATTCCTAGCAATTCTACAATTCTACAACTACTTAGGATTTCCCAACATAGCATTTGGCAAAAAGTATCATGCAAGACTTAGCAAAATATTTCTAATGCTTATACAAAATATAGGGATGGAAATATTCATGAAGTACCACTTGCCTTGGTAATGGGGAGAGTAGCACTCTTCACAATCACAGTCACTAGCAAAATCTACACAAAAATTTGTAGCACAAAATTACACATAATTCATATACAAACAAAAATATGAATGCATGCATGCAAGAGAATGCTAAGTGATGATTTTTGAAAACTCCACTAAGCAAGTGCATGATACAGAAACATAACCAAGTCAAAAACTTGCTAACTAAACTTATTTAGCACTAAAACTATTTCCTAAACAAATTCTATACTCAAAATAGTCCTAAACAAGTTTCTGCATAAAAAGTCATTTTTAACAGAAACTTTTTGTTAAACACATTGCAGATTCAGAAAGGGCTTGTCTCCCTGATTCCAACGGTATAAAATTTTCAAAAATCTAACGTGGGAAACAAAAGTTATACCCATTTGAAATTTGGATCTAGATCTGATTTGAATTCTGTTTTTGATTTAAACTCTAGCCATGCGTCTTAATCCTATTGGCTGATACCGATTTGTTCAGGATCATCCTCCCGCGCCGTTGGATCTAATTAAAACCCACGGCTCAGATCTGCCCATAACGGTTCGCTAACTTATCTAATTCTACGCGTTGGATCTAGATCTGACTGCTACAAATCAACTAACCAAACTCGAGCGGCGCTACCGGCGGCGACTGGCGGCGGCGCGTCTGACAGCGGCGGCGCTAGCGTTCTAGGTCGCGCGGGAGTGGGGGAAGTGGCTTACCAGAACCGCAGGAGGCTGCTGATGCTCAAGGTGGCGATGATTCGGGAAGGGGCGCACTGGCACGGTCTCAGGGGCTCGTCGGAGTTGCGGGCGGCGTCTGTCGCTTGCAGTCATGGTTCTTGCCGAGGTTTGGCGTCGCCCTAGCACGAACCAGAGGGGTCAGGCGATGCACAAGACGCAGGCGAACAATCTCGTATGAAAGAGGGGGCAAGGGGCGCTCGGGTTTTACCTCAATTGGTCGCCGGAGTCAAGCGGCGACGCAGGTGGTTGCGGTCGTGAATGGGATCGACGACCTGGGTCACGAGCATGCAAAAGAAAAGTATCAGGAGGTGCACAAGATCATGCTGAGCATCACCGTTTGAACTAGAGAGAGGGGGGCGGTCGAGGCTCACCGGAATCGGTCGCCGGAGTCGTCGGTACTGCGGGGCTTCGAGGGCAAATGCGCGCAGCCTGGTGGCAGAGTGAGCGAGGAGAGTGGGGGGAAATGACCGCGGCGGGGTGTGGTTTATATAGGCTCAAGCGCGACAGGAAACGCCTGCGGCATCAAGGCTAATTATGCCGCGCCATTACCGGCATTGACAGCAGCGGCGACGCGGTCTGCGGGCGCGGTTTGGGGAAGACGAGGGCGACGTGGAGAGGAGCCGCTCGTCAGCGAAATGCGCAAAGAGGAGGTGGGGTCTGGTCGTCAGGGACTGCCTGGGTGCGCTTGTGCGTGTGAGAGAGATATGGAAAAGCCGGGTGGGCTAGTTGGGCCAGTTCTGCAGCTGGGCTAGAATCCTGGCGCCGGCCCTTTTCCAATTCTTTCTTCTTTTTCTGTTTCGATTTTCTGAATAGGTTTTCAAATGAATTCAAGTTCCATTTGAATTCAAATTACTTTGGGGTTTTTGCAGTGGTGCAATAGTCTCAAATACAGGCCTAAAACCATGTGGTTACTTTGCAAAGGTTGGTCAAATTTGGGGAAAAAAATATCTAAGACTTGGCACTTGATTTGCAAAGTTTGAAAAATGGTTTTTGAAACCATTTCCAATTTGTAAGTCTGGGTTTAAATTCTACACTCAAACCCTTCAACAAGGAAAGTAAACAATCAAGGTTCACAAACATTCAAACTTTCAAATGGTGATGGCCATTTTATTTAAGTTGCTCACATAAAATCATAGCACTATGTGCTTCTGTTTTTCTGAAATGAGTTTGAAATAGACCTCAATTCTATATGCATGCATGAGTGATATGCAAACTTTGAAATCATGATTTTAGGGATGTTACAAATCTAACCCCCTTAAGGTGAATCTCGCCCTCGAGATTCGGATTGGCTAGCAAATAGGTGAGGGTGGTCTTTCCGAAGATCATCTTCTCTTTCCCATGTTGCTTCCTCTTCGGAATGATGATTCCATTGCACTTTGCAAAACTTGATAGTCTTTTTCCTTGTGACTCTTTCTGCGGTCTCAAGAATCTTGATAGGCTTCTCCTCGTATGTGAGGTCATTTTCTAGTTGTACTTCCTCCAATGGCATGGTATCCTTCAAAGAAGTTTCTTCCATTTCTGGGTGACATTTCTTAAGCTGACTCACATGAAAGACATTATGGACTGCTGATAGAGATTCTGGTAGCTCAATTTCATAAGCAACTTCTCCTTTGCGACTTAGAATCTTGAATGGCCCAACATATCTTGGTGCCAACTTTCCTTTGACTCCGAATCTTTTCACTCCACGGAGTGGTGATACTCTAAGATAGGCTCTATCACCAACTTCGTAGGTGACTTCTCTATGCTTAGGATCTGCGTAGCTTTTCTGTCGGGACTGTGCTATCTTTAACCTGTCCTTAACCAATTTGACCTTCTCTTCGGCTTCTTTGATAAGATCTGGCCCGAATAAACTTCTTTCTCCCACACCATTCCATAACAATGGGGTGGTACACTTTCTTCCGTAGAGAAATTCAAACGGTGCCATCTCAATGCTGTCTTGATAGCTGTTGTTATAAGAAAATTCTGCGTAAGGCAGACTTTCATCCCAACTTGCTCCATAGTCTAGGGCACATGCCCTCAACATGTCTTCCAGAATTTGATTAGTCCTTTCCGTTTGTCCATCGGTTTGAGGATGAAAAGCAGTGCTGAATTCCAACCTCGTTCCCAATGACTCGTGTAGCTGTCTCCAAAAATGGGAAGTGAATTGAGTTCCCCTATCAGACACAATACTCTTGGGCACACCATGAAGACACACAATTCTACTCATGTAGATTTTGGCTAACTTGGCACTCGTATAAGTTGTCTTCACAGGTATGAAATGAGCCACTTTAGTTAGGCGATCCACTACTACCCATATGGAATCATATCCTGATCTGGTCCTTGGTAATCCGGTAATAAAATCCATACCAATCTTGTCCCACTTCCAATCAGGAATAGGTAGTGGTTGAAGCAAACCTGCTGGTTTCTGATGCTCCGCTTTTACTCTATTACACACATCACACAAAGCAATATGTTCGGCGATGTCTCTCTTGAGATTATTCCACCAAAATCTTTCTTTCATGTCCATGTACATTTTGGTGTTACCCGGATGAATAGAATACGGAGAGTTGTGTGCTTCCTACAAAATCAGTTTCCGTAACTCCGGATCTTGTGGAACACAGATACGTTTCCCATGCCATAAAGTACCCTGTTCATCTTCATGGAAATTTTTAGCTTTCCCTTGGCCAATCTTTTCCTTAATCTCTTCGATTTCCTTATCAGTCTTCTGAGCTTCTCGGATCTTGTCCAACAAAGTGGGTTGAACATCCAAAGACATGAGATGTCCTTCAGGCACAATCTCCAATCTGAGTTTTCTGAATTGGGTACACAAATCATCTGGCAATTCTCCTTTGGTAAGGCCATTCACAAATACCTTACGACTTAGAGCATCTGCTACAACATTTGCTTTACCGGGGTGGTATTGCAAACTTAAGTCATAATCCTTGATAAGCTCTAACCATCTTCTTTGTCTCATATTGATTTCCTTTTGGGTGAAGATATACTTCAAACTTTTATGGTCCGTGAACACTTCACAACGCTTTCCCAAAAGGTAATATCTCCATGTTTTGAGTGCATCGACGACAGAGGCTAACTCGAAATCATGAGTAGGGTAGTTTACTTCATGAGTTTTGAGTTGTCTCGAGGCATAAGCTACAACTTTACCGTCTTGCATAAGTACTGCACCCAAGCCTTGATGAGATGCATCACAATATACTTGGAAATCTTTTTCCAAGTCTGGCAGACACAAAACTGGTGCTGTCACCAGTCTCTTCTTCAACTCCTGAAAGCTGACTTCACAACCTTTAGACCAAGCAAACTTCTTGTCTTTCTTTAACAATTCAATCATGGGCTTAGCTACTTTAGAGAAATTCTCGATGAACCTTCTGTAGTATCCTGCTAAGCCAAGGAAACTGCGAACTTCTTTCACGTTCTTGGGAGATTCCCATTCAGTCACAGCTGAAACCTTAGCAGGGTCAACTGCTACACCATCTTTTGTCATAACATGACCAAGAAAACCAACTTCTTCTAACCAGAACTCACACTTGCTGAATTTGGCATAAAGTTTATGCTCTCTCAACTTCTCAAGTATCAAACGCAAGTGCCCTTCATGCTCTTCTTTGCTCTTGGAGTAGACTAAGATGTCATCAATAAAAATGACAACAAACTTGTCGAGGAATTCCATGAACACTTTGTTCAGCATATTCATGAAGTATGCTGGAGCATTGGTTAAACAAAAAGGCATTACGGTATACTCATACAATCCATACCTGGTGGTGAATGCTGTTTTAGGTATCTCTTGTTCTCTTATCTTAAGTTGAAAATAGCCTGACCGGAGATAAATTTTTGAGAACACACAGGCTCCTTCTAGTTGATCAAACAAGTCATTGATTCTTGGCAAAGGATATTTGTTCTTGATAGTTACCTCATTGAGTGAACGGTAATCTATGCATAACCTTTGACTTCTGTCTTTCTTCTCCACAAACAAAACTGGGGCTCCCCAAGATGAAGAACTTGGTTGTATAAATCCTTTCTGCAACTGTTCTCCTAGTTGCTTCTTGAGTTCTTTTAGTTCATCAACTGACATTTTGTATGGTCTCTTTGCTATTGGTCTAGAACCTGGTACCAAATCTATCAGAAACTCCACATCTCTATCTGGTGGCATTCCTGGAAATTCTTCCGAAAATACATCCGGATACTCACACACAATTGGCACACTGTCCATGCTAACCCCCTTAAGAAAATTAAGCTTACTTCCTTTGGACTCAAAGTTTGAATTGAATTTAATCATTTTTCTTTCCGGGGTTGTGAGTGCAACAGTACGATTAGCACAGTCTAGTACTCCTTCATACTTAGCCATCCAATCCATTCCCAATATTACGTCTAGTCCTTGGGAATCTAGGATTATCAGACTCACCGGAAACTTATGTTTTCCAAATTCTATTACTAGATCCCGGCATCCAAGACTTACTATCATTTCTCCATCCGGAGAACTAACTTTTATTGGACACCCAATGTTTTTAGACGCAAACCCATTTCTATCAACAAATGCTTTTGATATGAATGAATGCGATGCTCCAGTATCAAACAGAACAAATGCTGGAATGGAATTGAGTCTGAACTTACCAGCAACAGCATCAGGCTCTTCATAGACCTCCTCCACATTAATGTGGTTCACCTGTCCTTTCTGGAAAGGATTGGGCTTGACAGGTCCTTCAACTTTCTTTTCGGGGCACTCATTTGCATAGTGTCCCATCTTCTTGCATTTGAAGCACTCAACCTGACTGATGTCTCTCTTAGCAGGCTGACTTCCACTTCCACTTCCATTACCACCGTGGTGGCTCTTATGTCCACTCTTGTGGTTCTTGTATTTGTCATTGTCATGACTGCGGTGATGCTTGTTGTCATGACGATTGTGGTTGTGGTGCTTTTTGAATTTCCCATGCTTGTGGGGTCCTGAGCTTCCACTGTCATCATAGTGAGATCGTTTGTGAGACGATCCCGAGCTGTGCTTTCTCTTTCTACTCTCGACTTGCTTCATTTTATTCTCCAATATAGCAGCCTTGTCACAGAGCGACTGATAAGTGGGAACATATGCCACAGCCAGCTGCAGATTCAGCTCATCATTTAAGCCTTCCAGAAATTTTTCCTTTCTTTTGGCATCTGTGTCAACCTCGTCCGGTGCATAACGCGCCAGATTGTTGAACTCTTCAATGTATTCAGCCACGCTGCGGTGGTGCTGCTTCAGATTGTGGAATTCTTTCTTTTTCAGGCTCATTATTCCTGACGAGATATGAGCAGTGCGAAAGCCTTCCTCAAAGATAGCCCAAGTCACCTCATCTATAGGAGTGGTGATTTGGAAGTTGTCCCACCATGTGGCGGCTGACCATTCCAGCAAATGTGCTGCAAACCTGACCTTTTCAGCATCCGTGCAGCCCACGGTCACTAAGTCTTTGTTTACATAACGTAGCCAATCATTGGCCACCATGGGATTAGTCGTCCCCAAGAACTTAGCTGGCCTCAAACGCAGAAATCTGGTGAGCATATCAAAGCCCAGAGGGTTGTTGTTGTTATTGTTGTTGTTATTGGGGTTGTTGTTGTTGTTTTGGTTCTGAATGAATGTTGTCATCATCTGCATGAGCTGTGTTTGAGCATTCATCATTTGCTGCATTTCTGGAGTAATGTTGTTGTTGTTGGGGTTGGGGTTTGCGCGACGGGGAGGCATCTATGGTTTGTTCAAATAGAGATAAGAATGAGATACCCATAGATGTTTTCATGCACATTACATCACATAAGCAAACACAAGCATGCAACAGAAGATAAAAGTTCAACAACCAGATAACAAGTTCACAAAGTAAAACACACAAGTGGCAAGCCATCCACATGTCGGATGGTCCAATAATAAGTTCACAAATAACAAGTACGATAATGAAAGATAAACGAGTAGTCAAGTCTACTCATCAGCATCAATCTCCTCCTCGACAAAGGTAAGACCTGCGTTCTCCATCGCGGTCTTGTTCTCCTCAATAGTAGTGGTCAAGGACTCAATCTTGGCCTTGAGAGCCCTCTTCTGGGAACGAAGCCTCTCGATCACCATCTGCTGCTGCTCTAGCTCGAAATCCTTGGACTTCAGTTCTTCAGTCATGTCCCGGATCTTCTTGTTACTATCCTGGACACGTTTCTCCTGACTCTTGAACTTCCGGTCCTGGGTCTCGAACTTCGCCTCCATTTCCTTGACTATCTCGTCCTGCTGCGCGAAGAGCTTGTCCTTCTCGCGAAGCTGCACCTGGAGCTCGTCATTACTAAGCATGACATTGGTCCTGTCCGTATCCACGTGCCTAATGAGAGACTCTAAGTCCTGGAGATAGAGACGTATCGGCTCTGCTGCGTCCCTCGAGTCGTCCTCGAAGTCGATGGACTCTCCATCCTCATCACGTCTTCCGAAGAAGTGGAAGTGGGTGCCTCTAACCTGTCGGGAGTGACGGCCTAGCAGACGTCCTATCAGGTCCTGCATGACTACCTCCATGCCTCTCTCCCTGTCATCGTGCATAAGCTTGAAGACGATGGCCTCCGTAGTAGGCTCTTACTAGCGTCCGGGCTGGTTCACCTTGAAGCCCCAGAGGTCCTTCCTCTCGAACTTGGTGAGTGGATGCACCATGATGGTGGGAAGAGGGAGATTGAGCAAAGTGGTAAGCTCAACGATACGAGGACCAAAGCAGGTAACCTGGAACTCCTCAACAGTGCTGATGGTAATAGGCATCTATTTATAAGATAGAAAAGTTAGAACAACACTATTTAAGATAAAACAAAGACAAACATCACATACACATCCTTGGAACACAAAATCACACAAGTCATGCATACATGAATCCGTTACATCAACCAAGGTCCAAACTTATTTAAGGTATTATTTTGGAAAATAAGGTGATAGGTGGTGGTCCAACTAACGAAATACATTTACAATCCTATCTCTCTGGATCTGTTGGCTAACACAATGTTCCTAGAGGCAATCAGCCTATCGTGCTCACATGATTCCATCACTAAGTCTATAATATCTCCTCTTAAGGTTTGGTTGGTGGCTTCCAACTCTTGGGTATGTTCCTTCTCTTTCTCTAAGTCTCTTTGGAGGTTGAGTATTCTGCACTTGACTCTAGCACTGAGTTCTTTGATAGTCCTCCAAGCTGCTTCTCTTGCTGACTCAAAGAATGTGGTGTGCACCACAGTGTTGGTGTACATGCAAAATCCTCTTTCTTTGTGGTTGTCTTCCTTGCTTTTGTACAAGTGAAGTTGCACCCACCAGTACTCAACTCCTTCATCCATCACTGGAAAGCCTTTGTACACAGTTGCACCATGTAACTCCATTGCCACCATGAGGTCCTTGAGAATTTTGGGAAACTCAGTTTCGCACTCCAAGGTCATGGTCATGAGTGGTCCTTTCTTCACGGCTTCGTTGATGGAGTTCATCTACAAATAGAGATGAGAATGAGAAGATTAGAAAAGTTTACGAGAAGAATAGACAAGTGTAGAAGTAGTTGAAAATTTTTCCTTAGTGGTTTCCAATCCTAGGGTCATAATCCTACAGGCAACACAGTGCTCTGATACCATCTGTAAGATCCCTCCTAAAGGAAAAGGATCCCTATGATTGCAATTCTAGTCCCTGGATCATTGCTAGCATCCACAGTTTAAGATGAAGTACTCAGATACAAAGGTTATTTATTACATCCATTCCAGAGATAAAACATAGTCTTTTACAACTCAGGGCCACAGGCCTAATACAAGAGTTTTGGAATAAGTAAATAAACTTAAGTCTTCATCTTCATGTGCCACAGGCAAGCATGTTGAGTGTAGACTCATGACACCTAATCATCATCGGAGTAACCTGCAACATCACAAGTTACAGCCACAGTGGGTCAATACTTTGGAATAGTATTGACAAGTAATACCTTAGTAAATTTTGAGTGGACTATATTACTATATGCATTTTGGCTAAGTGTAGCTTGGCTTGCTTTGCTCAAAATAGGTTTTTCCTATAAGTTGAAATCACTAAGTTTTTCTTTGTCAAAAACTTTCCCAAGAAACCACCAATAGACATTGGGGTCCTTCACCCTTGTTCACCCACAAATTTTTACTTCGAAGTTGGAGTGATGAGATTCTTGATAGCTTCCATGTCTTGATGCTCAAGTTGTCCATTTCCATGGACTTGGCTAAGTACTTAGATTTTCCATCTGCAGAGGTTGTGCACTTTCCCCACCAGACTTGGTTTCCCAATACAGGACCTTTCAGAAGCCTTCCCTTAGACCAAATGGACGCGCTCCAACCTATCATTCCCACTACCACCAACTGTCCAAATGGCTAAGTTCAAGCAACCTATATGATCAAGGCAGAGCCCATATTGCCAAGTGGTTGCACTGTAAGCTTCTCAACACTTGGCCTCCAAAATCCCTTTGTGCCTGGGTGGCATACCACAAGTGAGATACACAAGGTAAACCATGTCCATGGGCCTTGTGTAACCACTCAACCAAAAACCACCATTCAAGTCCCATTCCACCCAGGAGGTTCATTGACTTAGTTGTTTTATTAAGAAAAACTTAAGTCCAAAGAATTAGCAATATTTTCATCATAGCATGTATATACTTTACCAACCCTTGTTTGCTACTAGCTAGGCTAAGCATGGCATAGTAACTTAACTTAGGAAAATTCCTAGCAATTCTACAACTACTTAGGATTTCCCAACATAGCATTTGGCAAAAAGTATCATGCAAGACTGAGCAAAATATTTCTAATGCTTATACAAAATATAGGGATGGAAATATTCATGAAGTACCACTTGCCTTGGTAATGGGGAGAGTAGCACTCTTCACAATCACAGTCACTAGCAAAATCTAGACAAAAATTTGTAGCACAAAATTACACATAATTCATATACAAACAAAAATATGAATGCATGCATGCAAGAGAATGCTAAGTGATGATTTTTGAAAACTCCACTAAGCAAGTGCATGATACAGAAACATAACCAAGTCAAAAACTTGCTAACTAAACTTATTTAGCACTAAAACTATTTCCTAAACAAATTCTATACTCAAAATAGTCCTAAACAAGTTTCTGCATAAAAAGTCATTTTTAACAGAAACTTTTTGTTAAACACATTGCAGATTCAGAAAGGGCTTGTCTCCCTGATTCCAACGGTATAAAATTTTCAAAAATCTAACGTGGGAAACAAAAGTTATACCCATTTGAAATTTGGATCTAGATCTGATTTGAATTCTGTTTTTGATTTAAACTCTAGCCATGTGTCTTAATCCTATTGGCTGATACCGATTCGTTCAGGATCACCCTCCCGCGCCGTTGGATCTAATTAAAACCCACAGCTCAGATCTGCCCATAATGGTTCGCTAACTTATCTAATTCTACGCGTTGGATCCAGATCTGACGGCTACAAATCAACTAACCAAACTCGAGCGGCGCTAGCGGCGGCGACTGGCGGCGGCGCGTCTGACAGCGGCGGCGCTAGCGTTCTAGGTCGCGCGGGAGTGGGGGAAGTGGCTTACCAGAACCGCAGGAGGCTGCTGATGCTGAAGGTGGCGATGATTCGGGAAGGGGCGCACTAGCACGGTCTCAGGGGCTCGTCGGAGTTGCGGGCGGCGTCTGTCGCTTGCAGTTGTGGTTCTTGCCGAGGTTTGGCGTTGCCCTAGCACGAACCAGAGGGGTCATGCGATGCACAAGACGCATGCGAACAATCTCGTATGAAAGAGGGGGCAAGGGGCGCTCGGGTTTTACCTCAATTGGTCGCCGGAGTCAAGCGGCGGCGCAGGTGGTTGCGGTCGTGAATGGGATCGACGACCTGGGTCACGAGCTGGCAAAAGAAAAGTATCAGGAGGTGCACAAGATCATGCTGAGCATCATCGTTTGAACCAGAGAGAGGGGGGCGGTCGAGGCTCACCGGAATCGGTCGCCGGAGTCGTCGGTACTGCGGGGCTTCGAGGGCAAATGCGCGCAGCCTGGTGGCGGAGTGAGCGAGGAGAGTGGGGGGAAATGACCGCGGCGGGGTGTGTTTTATATAGGCTCAAGCGCGACAGGAAACGCCTGCGGCATCAAGGCTAATTACGCCGTGCCATTACCGGCATTGACAGCAGCGGCGACGCAGTCTGCGGGCGCAGTTTGGGGAAGACGAGGGAGACGTGGAGAGGGCCCGCTCGTCAGCGAAACGCGCGAAGAGGAGGTGGGGTCTGGTCGTCAGCGACTGCCTGGGTGCGCTTGCGCGTGTGTGAGAGAGAGGGAAAAGCCAGGTGGGCTAGTTGGGCCAGTTCTGCAGCTGGGCTAGAATCCTGGCGCCGGCCCTTTTCCAATTCTTTCTCCTTTTCCTTTTTCTGTTTCGATTTTCTGAATTGGTTTTCAAATGAATTCAAGTTCCATTTGAATTCAAATTACTTTGGGGTTTTTGCAGTGGTGCAATAGTCTCAAATACAGGCCTAAAACCATGTGGTTACTTTGCAAAGGTTGGTCAAATTTGGGGAAAAAAATATCTGAGACTTGGCACTTGATTTGCAAAGTTTGAAAAATGGTTTTTGAAACCATTTCCAATTTGTAAGTCTGGGTTTAAATTCTACACTCAAACCCTTCAACAAGGAAAGTAAACAATCAAGGTTCACAAACATTCAAACTTTGAAATGGTGATGGCCATTTGATTTAAGTTGCTCACATAAAATCATAGCACTATGTGCTTCTATTTTTCTGAAATGAGTTTGAAATAGACCTCAATTCTATATGCATGCATGAGTGATATGCAAACTTTGAAATCATGATTTTAGGGATGTTACAGAAGAGGACATGGGAGGGGATCGCGAGCGTGTCGAGGAGGAGAGAGACGCTGGGGCGATGGGGAAAACGGGGTGGGGCCAGGCTGTCGGGAAGTGTGGTGAGAGGGGTCAGCTGGGGGAACGTGGGAGCGTGGTGGTTGGTTTGGTTGCATCCTGGGTTGGTGTGGGTCATGTGTGTGTGGAGCGTGTGTGCACAGGGAGGTGCACTGGGTGTGTGCGGCGGCGGGGTGAGGGAGTAGGGTAGGGCAGGTGGGGATTCTAGGGTTTGTCTAGGGTTAAGATTAGGGTTTGGTTGGAGGTGGCCAGCTGGGCTTTTGGGCCTGGCTGGCTGCCTCCCAAAAATAATATAAACTTTTTTATTTAATATTTAAAAGATGTTTGTAATTAGTTTTTAGACAAATAAAATATCCAGATAGATCTAGGGTTTGTATTTTGAAATAAAGAATGGGAGTATTATAAAAAAAACAAAATAGGATTTTGTATTATACTTTTATGACAAGGCATGCATGATGATGTCATGATGATGCACAAAACACAAACGCGGCGATTTTCTAGTAGTGGATTTGCCCGGGGTGCTACAATCATCTATTTGTAATCATGCATGTTGTGTTTGTGAGGATCCGATGGATATTGAGATTACTATGTCAGATTGGTTAATGATTCTATCATGTCTGTGTTGTTTGAGATCTTGCATGATCTCTGTTTCTAGTAGCTATCTTGGCCAAGTAGATGCTAGTGACTCCAAGAGGGAGTATTTATGCTCGATAGTGGGTTCATGCCTCTATTGAATCTGGGAAAGTGACAAAATTCTCTAAGGTTGTAGATGTGTTGTTGCTACTAGGGAGAAAATAACGATCTCTTGTTCATGGAACAAGTGTATTGTTTACTTTACACACATTGCTTAAATAGTTATCTGTTGCTTGCAACTTAATACTGGAGGGGGTTCGGATGATAACCTGAAGGTGGATTACTAGTCATATATGCAGTTGTATGGTGGTCTTTGTATATTGTTGTAATGCCCAATCAAATCTCATAAGATCATGAATGTCTAGTATTGCATTGTTATGCCTTGCTCTATCCTGTCAATTGCCCCGCTGTAATTTGTTTACCCAGCATGTTATGTCATTTATCTTAAAGAGAACACCTCTAGTGAACTGTGTACCCCGGTCCAATCTTTACCATTGATACATCTTCTACTATTACTGTTTACTTTCTGCAAGCCACCATTACCTTCCACACCATACAGTTAATCCTTTGTTTTCAGCAAACCAGTGAGATTAACAACCTCACTGTTCATTGGGGAAAAGTCCTGAGTTTGTGTTGTGCAGGTTTCCATGTTGCTAGCAACACCTTTGAGTCACTTCCTTCCTCCTACTGGTTCGATAACCTTGGTTTCTACTGAGGGAGGAACTTATTGTTGTACTCATCACACCTTCCTCTTAGGGTCTCCCAACGAAGCTCTATAGTGATCTGAGCTGCAATCAAGCTTCTATGGCACCATTGTCGGGGAGGCTAAGGATGGCTTCACAAGGGGAGTCCTTCACAACCTTTCTATTTACTTTGTTTTTGTTTTTCTTAGTTTCTTTTGCCTTGTTTTGCTTGGTTCTTTTTATCAAAAATTCTAGAAAAATAGTTTCGTTTGGTTTGCTTTTTCTTATAAAAAACACACAAAAAAATTAGTTCTTCGTCTAGTTGTCACCTTGCTTTTGCTCACCATGTTGATCCCTAAGTTCACCGTGAAAGACCTTTCAATAGGCAGTGGCTCTATAATTGGGAATAAAAATATTGAAGAATTTTTTAACCATATTAGCAAACATGAGGATATTGAGGATAGATCCTTAGCAGAACTTGCTCCCAATTATGAAATAGCTGCAGCTTATTTATTTCACATGTTGGAGGCTAGGTTTGTTAACCTTAACCCCATGATGCAATTCATGTTTCTCAAACTAAAAGAAATTCAGGATGCTGAAAAGAGAGATTTTATTCTAGAAACTTTGCTAAAGGATTTTAATGATGTTGCTAAGGAAGCCAAAAAGGTCTTTAATCATTTTGATATGCTAGGCTAATGTGTAGATGTTATGGGTACATTAGAAAAGTTGGATAAAACTAAAACCAATGGAGAGGAAATTAAAATACACATACCTTTTAAACTTGTAGATGAAGCCCTAGAAAAGAATTTTGATTAGATTCTTCCTGAAAACCCATTTGATGAAAGTAGTGAACCCAAGAGAGATGAGAAAGGATCCTCTAAAACTCATTTGAATGAGATACCTTTCCTAGTTGAAGAAATTTGGAGTATTGATATTAATGCTTCTTCATTTAAAAATACTTGATTCTTACTTCTCGTGCCTAACTAAAAGGCGTTAAAGAAAAGTACTTCTTGGGAGATAACCCAATAGTTATCTTGAGTCTTGGAAGTTATTAATTATTTAATAACCTACCCTTATCCTTTTTGTTTGATTTTTGTGCCAAGAATAACCTCTAATGAGAGGGAAGTAAGATTTGGGGAGTTGCTGTCCCAAAACAGATTTTTGTGCTCCACTGTAAATATTCATGTAAAATATCTGTATGTAGGATTGATCTATAATTTTGTGAATAAATCCCCCAGGTTGTTAGATAACTTTAGTTAGTTCAACACTTTTTAATTTGAGCAACAGAAGGGCCTCTAAAAATCGGTTTATACCTGCTGGTATGTTTTGACAGATTTCTGTCATTATTTGCATTTTCTTCTTATTGATTCCTTTTTGGGTTCTTTTTGGGAAATTGAGATTTTTAAGGGAATTTATATAGTAAATTGTGTCTTTAGTGAAAGTTTTGCTGTTTTTTAACTAAACCCAAAGGTCTATTATATTTTGAATGCACTAATGTTTCTAATGAAGATTGTGTGAAGTTTTATATGAAGGAAAATTTGCAGGTGTAAGGAAAGAATGATGTATTGATATGAAGAATGGACAAAATCTCAAGCTTTGGGATGCCACCCCGTGTCACCCCAAGAAATATTCAAGAGGTACACGTGCCAAAGCTTGGGGATGCCCAAGGCATCCCCTTCTTCATCAATAAAAATCTCAGGTCTTTCTACACACTTCGTTTTTATTGTTTCATGCATAGTTTTGTTGTTCTTGGAGCATCTTAGCTTTTGTTTTTTGTTTTTGTTTGCTTAGTTTTCTTGAATGAAGTAGTTTGACCCCCGCTTTCGCCGTGTTGTTTCAAATAATTTGATTGGTGTTGGAAAGGAGTAGAAAGTTCTTTCTTTAGTAGTAGAAGAGGAGCTTGCTTTGATTGTGGCTTAGAATTTATCATGTCATGCTAGATGTTGTTTTGACCTTATGCTAAGTGATTATTTCTGTATTATGACTTGTTCCAAAAAATTAGGATTGCTTAATGTGCCTTGAAAGAAAAATGCGTTGTTTTAGCATACAAAAGCATAGTATTGTGGTATTCTCCTTTGATGCTTTGTTTGGGTTGACTTGGCACATGCTCACACCATGTTATGACTATGAACCAATCACCTTAGCCTCTATGATCATTTATTTTTTGACTTGTGCTACCACTTTATGATTTGATTAGTAATGTTTTGTCGCTCTGCATGATTATGGCCATTATTGCTCTCTTAGTTGGTCGCTCCCAGTATTTTGCTAGCCTCCACTTGTATGAGTAAGCTATACTCATTCATACAACTCCAAAGAAACCAAGTTATTCCAAAGTGTCCACTATAAATTCCTATGCATGGTGTGTTACACCATTCCAAGTATATTCTTTTTTTATCTATCTTCCAAATTAAACTTGTTATGTGAAATTTAGTGATTAAAGCTCTCACAAACTTGATGGCACACTTTATTTTCTTGCCCCTAATAAACTTGAACCATTGTGTCATCTATGTTGTATATGCTTGCACTTATACGTTGGAATTAGCAGAACCATGTTTTCATGGGGAACGCTTTCAACATTGCACCTATACATTGTACCCAGTTGATATCATGCTCTTTTGTTTGTGGATGTCGACAATGTGAAATAAAAGGGGAGCTTGTAAGTCCATGGAGTTATGTATGTGTGTTAGAGAAACGCTTGGGATGCTAGCCTAAGCAAAGCCTAATCAAAGTGGAAACTTGCAGCATCACCATAATGAGCAATCTATGAAGCATTATTCTTATAAAAAAGAGATAGAGATTGAGAAAAAGAAAAAAAAGATGAGAAAAGAGGAAACAAAGAAAAAAGCACCATTTTCCCATGGTAAATAAGAAGATTACTGAGATGCTCATTGTCTGCTTGCCTTGTCATTTTGATATGGGATAGCTCCTGTATCATGTGCAAGGGGTACCCCGTTGGCGGTTCTCTATGATACACATGTACTTACTATGACAAGAACTTACCGGTGACTAAAGTGAGTAGCATGAGGAGCGGACCTCGTACTCAAGGGACATGAGATTGCCAACTTATATTTTGTCCAGCAAATACTTAATAGTTTGTTCACTTTAACCTTAATCACTTCAAGATGCTTATGATAGGGGAAATGAGAGCTGAAAGCTAACAAGTACCATAATTTTTGGAAGCTCTTTATGAGACTTGAAGTCCCTACTTCCCTTTATGAAGGGTCTTTCTTCCACTATTATATTAAGTCTCCACCTTCTATCCTTATGCTACAATTAAGAGAGCATAGTTGCCATTCTTAGTTCTATGTGCATTATCCCAAAACTTATTGATTGATTCATGAGGGACAAGCATTTATATCTAGTCACTCTTATGAACTATTTGTATCTAGTCACTCTTATGAACTTTGAAGGTGTCCTATGCATTTATTTCTACTCCATGAGGGACAAGCTGAATGCCACTATGCTATGTTTTCTATATGTGAAACAAACAAACATCTTTCAATGCATTTCTATTCATGAATATTTGTTTGTATCCTTTCATGTTGCATGCATAGTTACTTTGTCTTATTGTTAGAACTTCTTCTTTCATGCTCATGTTTAGATTACTTTGATCCCAGCTTTCAATACTTGCAAATGGTTTGATCTTGATTTTGATGGTGCATGTCACCTCAAAAATTATTCTTTTTATCACTTACCTACTCGAGGACGAGCAGGAGTTAAGCTTGGGGATGCTTGATACGTCGTAAACGTATCTATAATTTTTGATGTTCCATGCTTGTTTAGTATCTACTTTGTTTTTATTTGTCTACACTTTGAGGTATTTTTATATGTCTTCTGAGACTAACCTATTAACAAGATGCCACAGTGTGAGTTTCCTATTTTCTGTTGTTTTTGGTTCCAGAAAAGCTATAAAATGAATATTCTCGGAATTGGACGGGATAAAAGACAAAGTCAATATTTTACCGAGGAGAACACGGAGCCAGAAGACGAGACGGAGGAGGGCCTCGCGAGGGCCACACCCCCTGGCCACACGGCCAGGACTGGCCCGCGCTTAGAGGGTGCAGCCGCTTCGGGCACCCCCTCGTCCTCCCTGTTTGCCTATAAGAAGCCCCCGATACCTAAACCCTAAGGACCCAATCAATCTTCCACGAAATAGTTCATAGACGCCGCCACCATCGTCCCTAGATTTGGGGGATCTAAAGCTCTTCCCATCACCCTGCCGGAGGGGAGAGATCATCCTCAAGGCCTTCTTCATCACCATGCCAGCCTCCGGTATGATGCGCGAGTTGGTCCACCTTGGACTATGGGTCCATACATTAGCTAGATGGTTGTTTCTCCTCCTTTGTGATACCATGTTTAGATCTTGTTAGCTTCGTTCATGATCAAGATCATCTACTTGTAATCATGCATGTTGTGTTTGTGGGGATCCAATGGATATTGAGATTACTATGTCAGATTGGTTAATGATTCTATCTTATTGATTCTATCATGTCTGTGTTGTTTGAGATATTGCATGCTCTCCGTTTCTAGTAGCTATCTTGGCCAAGTAGATGCTAGTAACTCCAAGAGGGAGTATTTATGCTCGATAGTGGGTTCATGCCTCTTTTGAATCTGGGGAAGTGACAGAAATCTCTAAGGTTGTAGATGTGTTGTTGCTACTAGGGATAAAATAATGATCTCTTGTTCATGGAACAAGTGTATTGTTTACTTTACACACATTGCTTAAAGCAGTTATCCGTTGCTTGCAACTTAATACTAGAGGAGGTTCGGATGATAACCTGAAGGTGGATTACTAGTCATAGATGCAGTTGGATGGCGGTCTATGTATATTGTTGTAATTCCCAATCAAATCTCATAGGATCATGAATGTCTAGTATTGCATTGTTATGCCTTGTCCTGTCCTGTCAATTGCCCCGCTGTAATTTGTTTACCCAGCATGTTATGTTGTTTATCTTAAGGAGAACACGTCTAGTGAACTGTCGACCCCGGTCCAATCTTTACCATCGATACATCTTTCATTGTTACTGTTTACTTTCTGCAAGCCACTGTTACCTTCCATACCATACAATTAATCCTTTGTTTTCAGAAAAACGGTGAGACTGACAACCTCACTATTCGTTGGGGCAAAGTCTTGAGTTTGTGTTGTGCAGGTTTCCAAGTTTCTAGAAACCCTTTGAGTCGTTTCCTTCCTCCTACTGGTTCAATGAATTTGGTTTCTACTGAGGGAAGAACTTATTGTTGTACGCATCACACCTTCCTCTTGGGGTCTCCCAACGAAGCTCTGTAGTGATCTGAGCTGCAATCAGTCGGCAACGGATCAAGCATTGATGTGATCACCGTCGGAACGCTGCCTCTCCACTTACCATCGAGATTATTTATAAACCTAAATAATTGTTATTTGGTGACTGCACTGAGCATGAACATTGTATCCGGATCATGTTTGATGCGCAGTGGTTATTCATTTAAATCCGAAAACAATGGTTATTCGATTTATATGAATGATATCTTTTATGGTCATGCACCTGTGATGAATGGTTTATTTCTGTTGGATCTTGATAATAGTGTTACACATATTCATAATGTTGATGCTAAAAGGATTAAACTTAATGATGATATATCCGCATATATGTGGCACTGCCGTCTAGGTCATATTGGTGTTAAACACATGAAGAAGCTCCATTCAGATGGACTTTTGGAATCACTTGATTTCGAATCATTTGATACATGTGAGACATGCCTTATGGGCAAGATGACTAGAACACCGTTTCCGGTTCAATGGAACGGGTGACAGATTTATTGGAAATCATACACTCTGATGTGTGTGGTCCAATGAGTGTTTTAGCGCAAGGTGGATATTATTATTTTGTTACTTTCATGGATGATTTGAGTAGATACGGTTATATCTACTTGATGAAACACAAGTCTAAGACCTTTGTAAAGTTCAAGGAATTTTAGAATGAAGTGGAAAATCATCGTAATAGAAAGATCAAATTTCTATGGTCTGGCCGTGGAGGTGAGTATCTAAGTTACAAGTTTAGCACACATATGAAAGAGTGAGGAATAGTTTCACAACTAACACCTGCCAGAACACCATAGCGAAATGGTGTGTCGGAACATCATAATTGTACTTTACAAGGTATGGTTCGATCTATGATGTCTCTGACTGACTTGCCACTGTCATTTTTGGGTTATGCACTAGAAACTGCTGCATTCACTTTAAATCGGCCACCATCTAAGTCCGTTGAAAAGACACCGTATGAATTGTGGTTTGGAAACAAACCTAAGCTATCATTTCTTAAAGTTTGGGGATGCGATGTTTATGTGAATAAACTTCAACTTGATAAACTCTAACCGAAAGCGGAAAAATGTGTCTTCATACGATACCCTAAGGAAACTATTGGGTATTCCTTCTATCACATATCTAAGGGCAAGGTTTTCGTTGCCAAGAATGGATCATTTTTCGAGAAAGAGTTTCTCGCGAAAGGTGTGTGTAGTCGGAAGGTAGAACTCGAAGATGTTGTTAAACCTTCTCTTCATAATATGGCGAGTAGCGCAGCACCAGAAGCTGTTCCGGAGTTGACTTCACCAAATGAAGAGGGAACTAATGATAACGATCATGAAGCTCCGAAAGAGAATACTACCAAACCTCACAGGTCTAGTAGGATGCGTGCAGCTCCCGAACTATACGGAAATCCTGTTATGAATTTCATGGTCGATGAAATTGATGACCCTGCGACATATGAAGAAGCGATGGTGAGCCTGGATTCCAACAAATGGCTAGAAGCCATGAAATCCGAGATGAAATCCATGTACAAAAACCAGGTTTAGACCTAGGTGAAGCGTCATACATATTAGGCATAAAGATCTATAGGGATAGATCAAGGAGCCTAATAGGGCTATCACAAAGTACATACCTTGATAAGATTTTAAAGAAGTTTAAAATGGAAGATAATAAGAAGGGGTTCTTACCTATGACACAAGGCACGACATTGAGTCAAAGTCCGGCTACGGCGGAAGAAAGAGAGAAAATGGACAAAGTCCCCTATGCTTCAGCCATAGGCTCTATAATGTATGCCATGCTATGTACAAGACCGGATGTGGCACATGCTATTACTTTTACTAGTAGATACCAATCTGATCCAGGATCAGAACACTGGATAGCGGTCAATAATATCCTTAAGTCCTTAAGAAGAACTAAGGATATGTTTCTCGTGTATGGAGGTGAAGAAGAATTCGTCGATAAGTGTTATGTCGACGCTAGCTTCGACACCGATCCGGATGACTCGATGTCTCAATCCGGATACGTATTTCTCATGAATGGTGGAGCGGTTAGTTGTAGGAGTTCCAAACAACCCGTGGTGGCAGTATCAACAATGGAGGCCGAATATGTTGCTGCTTCGGAAGCGGCTCAGGAAGCAGTTTGGATGAAGGAATTCATAACCAAACTAGGTGTGGTTGCTAGTGCATTGGACCCAATGGTGATCTATTGTGACAACAATGGAGCCATAGCCAATGCCAAAGAACCAAGGTCTCACAAGAATTCCAAGCATATTAAGTGTCAGTTTCACTCCATCTACGAGCATGTCAAGGATGGAGATATAAAGATTTGTAAAGTACACACAGATTGCAATGTAGCAGATCTGTTAACTAAAACTCTCCCTAGAGAAAAACATGATCAACATCAGAACTCCATGGGTGTTAGATTTATCAATATGTAACTAGATTGTCTCTAGTGCAAGTGGGAGACTGAAGGGAATATGCCCTGAGAGACAATAAAAAAGTTGTTATTATGTATATTCCAAGTATATGATAGATGTTTATTTTGCATGCTATAATTGTATTAATATGGAAATGGTAATACATGTGTGTTTAATAAACAAACAGAAAGTTCCTAGTTATGTCTCTCTAATAAACTAGCTCATTGATTAACAAGATGATCAAGGTTTCCTAATCATACACATTAGTTGTTGTTAATAACGAGGTCACAACGTTATTGGAATGGTGTGATGAACATTCATCCAAAGTATAGCATTACGATCAAAGTCATAGAGTTTATATTTCTATAACATCATATGAAGTAATCCTAATCCTTAGACCATGAGATCATGCCAATCACTAACACTAGAAGAGTGTCTTGATAACATCAAATGTCACACCGTAATAGGGTAACTATAAAGATGGGTTCAATACTACTAAGGTGTTATCTTGAGGCCCATGGATCAAGAGTGGAATTTGTCCATCCCGATGACGGATAGATATACTCTGGGCCCTCTCGGTGATATCACATTGGTTAGCTTGCAAGCAAGTGATTTGATCACTAGAATATTATATCATGGGAACAAGAAAAGAGTACATGTCGCATCGAGATCAAACTAGGTATGAAGATACTGATGATCGAATCTCGGACATGTAATATATCGTGAGACAAAGGGATTAAGATTCTAGCGTAGAAGGTTCTCACGATCACAAGAAAGTCATCATTGAATGTGTGGGAGTCAGTATGGATCTCCAGGTCAGGCTTCTGATTATTGATCCGAGAGGGGTCTCGATCATGTCTGCATTATTCACGAACCACAGGGTGACACACTTAAGAGACACCGACACCATTTGGAACAAATAGTTTCATGTCGAAAAGATTTACAAAGCGTAGGAATTTATTTCACTAGAGATCGTAATTGTTTCTGGTGAAATTGCTGAAAGTGTTTCAGCATGTGAAATAAAATACTAGTAAGGGGTTTTATGTGAATGTTTGTCCATTAAAGTAATTGACAAATTTCTGAATAAATAAAATGAGTTTTATTTAAAGAGACATTGCATTAAAATTTGGTCGAAATTTAATGGGATTTTGAGTGGAGAAATGAAGGGGCTATTTTGTGAGTGGGAGGTCCACCCACATGAATGTAGGAGGGGAGGGGGAAGCCCCCATGTGCTGGCCACCCCCTTGGGGTGCCCCCATCCCTCCTATATAAATCCCCCTCTCGCTCTCTCTCACTTACACCACCTCATGAAGAATCAATATCCCCCTCTAGTTTTTATCTCCCGTGGTCTCGGACTAGCGAGATACATATTCGCGGTGGCTTTTTGGCAAGAAATAGTTGTTTCTTCCGCTGAATCGCGGGAGCAAGGAGGCGGAGGTTGCTCGATGGCTTGGACGTGTGTGCGAGCACGGATGCACTGCTGATTTGTAGCACTGGACTTCTTCTCGATCTTGAGATCGGCAAGCGTTCGTCTATATCATCCACGAGTACAACCTCGTTAACTTTGTCGGTCTACAAGGGTACGTTCTCTATGGATGTATATCCACCCGTTGCTTATATCTAGTAGATAGATCTTGGTACATAGTTGTTCCCATCGTAGGCAATTTTTTGTTTTCTATGCTGTGAACCCTACAAGAGGTTGCGGTCTTCGTCGTCCCAGCCGTCGCCGACGTGCACGCCTCCCTTGGAGCACCACTGTCATACACACCTCCTCTGGGAGTGCCACCATCGGGACCATTGCCGCCATGCGCGCCTCCTCTGTGAGAACCACCGTCGTACACGCCTCCTCCAGGAGCGCCACCGTCGTACACGCCTCCTCCGGGAGCGCCATCGCTGTGCACGAGGGCGTGCTCCGCTGCCCACTGCGTCGCCCACACTCATGATGTGTCCCTTGCCAGCAGCTCGAGGTCTGTGTCGGTGCTCCCGTCAGCATAAACGGAGTTGTTGGTGCTGCCGTGCAATACCTCGGCCTTTGTTGCCGCCTCAAGTGTTGCTTCCACCTCCGCTCTGGCTGCTTCTAGCTCTGTTGCGGCCAGCCTTGATGCCCTTGCTACCGCCGCAGCGGTTGCTACCGCCGCTCGCTCACGCTCCTATGTCGTGGTGAGCTCGGCCTTTTGTCACGCTCCACAGTACATAGACTTATCCATCATGATGTACCCATTTCCTCCACTGTTAGCATTACTGAGATATCTAAAACTGGTAATCTTGTTGAACCAAATACTGAAGATAATATCATCTCTGACCTGGAGCAAGATGACAACAACCTTCTGCCCAATGCCAAGCGCAAATTCATCACTCCCAAGGATGTTGCCTCTATCAGGCGTAGCAATAGAATTGCTAATCAATCTGCTAGTTTTAAGAACAAGGTTGTTGCTGACAAAGCCTAGGAAAAGGAGACTGCCAAGAATGCTCTAAAGACATGATAAGGAAAATCAAAAAAAGTGACTAAAAGAAAAGATCACCCCCATGAAGTGGTGATTATTGACCAAGAAGCTCCTCCTCCACTTGTCTTCCCTATTGACACCATCCAGTCGATTTGTGTCAACCATTGCTAGATTCCTCCTAGTGAGGTTTTTATGGACAAGCTCTCATCCAAAAGTGGTTAATGTGTAGCTATCTCTCAGTTTGTAATAATATATGTCAACTATTATGGCATATAGCACCTAGCTTATTTTACCTTCTGTTGAACCTTTTCGATGCTATATGGGATGTAATAAGTACTATCTTGATGCTCTGGATGAGCAGACTGTCAGTTATTTTTCGCTGTCTTTCACATGACAGTACTAAGGGAGCTATAAATCTTAGTTTCTCTATCATGCGTTCCCAACTAGTGTCTTCCTAGGATAATGTTTTCTGATCAACTCCATGTCATATGTTCTCTCATTGTTATATATCTTTTTATCAGCCTGATAACTTGACTAATTATGTTAGCAAGGCCAAACAAACCTATACCCAGCTTTATCATGACTAGAAACTAGATAATATTAAATTGGAATATTAGAGGCATTAATTTTGAGGTAATACATGATGAAATTTGTGAAAAAGTGGACTCTAGCAATTGTGGTATTATTTGCTTCCAAGAAACAAAAAGACAGGACTTTGAGCACACTTATCTGAGGAAAATCTGTCCCAAAAGATTCTCTCACTTTGCATTCACACCATCTATTGGAAACTCTGGTGGTTTGGCCATAATTTGGAATGGTAATTTATTTAAGGGGAATATGGTCAGCTAATCAAGATTTCATATTTCAGTGGAATTCACCTGCAATTTTTATGGTATCACTTGGATTCTGACTAACATTTATGGGCCAGCGCACAATGAGTTTAGAGCTAATTTTTTAACAGTATGCCGATGACACTATGCTCATCATGCCTGCTGATCATATACAATTGGCCAATCTCAAGATCATACTACAACAATTCAGTAATGTTACTAGTCTTAAAGTAAACTATGATAACTCCACTCTGGTTCCCATAAATGTTCAAGATGATCATGACAGTCATCTTTCCTTTGACTTTGGCTGTAAATTGTAAAGCTTGCCATTCACATATTTAGGTCTTCCTCTTGGTACTACTAGGATATTTGTGGATGAGCTGACGCCTCTGGTTTCTAAACTCGGTAGGAAAATGTCTGGATTGTCATCACTTATGCCCTACACTGGGAGACTAACTCTTTTGAACTCTATTCTGAATTATATGCTTATCCATTCCATGTGCTCTTTCAAGGTTCCCATTACTATTTTAATCCATTTTGAAAAAGGAGGTAGGCAATTCTTATGGGATGGCAGATACATAAACAAGCAAGGAACTGCCTGGCCAAACGGGATATGGTTTGTAGACCAAAGGAACAAGGTGGACTGGGAGTTCTGAATCTTAGAGTTCAAAATCAGGCCCTCTTGATGAAAACTATACACAAGTTCTACAATAAATTTGACATTCCCTGGATGAACCTCATTTGGCAAGCTTATTATCATAGCAACTCAGCCCCTCATGCACTGAACCAGATTGGATCATTTTGGTGGAAAGATTGTATGTCTAATGTTGACATTTACAAGGAATGACACATTGCAATATTGGTAATGGAAAAAAACAATGCTTCTATGGAAAGACTTATGGAATAATATTTGTTTGGAGGACAAATATCCTCATCTAATTTATTTCTTCCACAATGAAAACTTTTTTTGGGTGGTTCACAATGAAAACTTAACTATGGAAAAGTCTATCACTTCTATTAGCAATAATTTTTATGATCTATTCCAGCTCCCACTCTCCATTGTTGGTCATGAAGAATTTAATTCTTTGCTTGAGGCAGTGGAAAACATAATCCCCACGTCTGAACAAGAAACTTGGAGTTTCCCATGCGGTGATTAATTTAGCACTAAGAGAGTATACAAAGCACTGATTGGGAATCATCCAACACCCAAATTCCTTTTTACATATGGAAAACATGTAACCTACCACGACGTAGGTTTTTTGCCTAGCTACTGCTAAATAGAAGACTGAATACAAAGGATCTGATGACCAGTAAAAATTTCTTTGTTGAATTGCAAGATTGCATCTTATGTGACACTTGTCCATAGGAAACATTGCACCACCTTTTCTTTGAATGCAGTTTCAGCCAAAGCTTCTGGTGAGCTTTGGGCATGGAATATAATGTAATACTGTTATGGACATCCACCAAATAATTCAAGATGCAAACAATAGATATATTTCCAATTTCTTCATGGAAATCTTTATTACTGGATGCTGGAGCATTTGGGACCAAATAAATAGCTACATTTTCAGAGATGTAATCCCCTCCATTAGTAGATGTCTATCTTTCTTCAAATGAGCTTTTTCTCTTATAATGCATAGAGCTAGGCCTAGTCTAAATGAGGGAATGCAGGAATGGCTGGACACTTTGTAAAAAAATACTATGGACTCAAGTGTTCCACCATGTATAGTTCTAAAAATAATTTTAAATTGACACAGTAGGAGCCTTCCCTACTGTTTTTTTTCAAAAAAAAGTTTGTCAATACATGACTCGCACCATTGATCTCATGACTAATGGACTGAATTTGCATACCATTATGGGACAGTAGACGATGTTTTATCTTCTGAACCAGACCAGCATACAATGAGAGATCAGGGCCATTGGAGTATGCCATTTTCGCCACACGAGAGCATTCTGTATCAACTATGCACGATAGTTAGTTTTATTAGATTTATTACACAATATATTTTCATGATACATAGATTTTACGATGCATATTCTCACATCTTTTTACACTAAATTTGGCTGAAGTTATAAAAGTTTAACTTGGAGGAAATTTAGAACTTGAAATATATTGCAAGGGAGGAGATAACACATAAGTACTCCAGCTCCACTCATCTCGACAATTGTAAACTCGTTGCTACATCAACATAGTGCACTACCCTCCTCCTTGAGATTCACAAATCACAGCCATGGTTCCGAGCTTTTGGAATTTATTCTTTGGTTTCATATTCAGTTTTTATCCTACTTTAGACTTTATATTCTATGTGATTGCTACATGTATATTTATGAAACATGATTGCATTTGTTATGATTCAGAATGTGGTGCAGAATTATTCTTTGATGGAGAACAAAATATAAGACCTCCACACGTGTGGTGCTTTTTTGGCTAGAAATGTGTTCTTGATTACTGTTGTACAAACTCTCCTTTTTAGGCAAGCAACATGACTTTGCTGCGATCTTTATTAATTGTATAACATGAAAACTAGGAGGTTCATCAATCCAATAACTTTTTTTATCAATAAAACAAAATCTAGCAAACTCATGAGCCACTTGATTTGATGCCTTCGCAACAATGCTTAAAAGCAACACTCACAATTGGCGAAACCATGTCAACATAATCTGAAAAAATTGCACAAGCTTCTTCTTCCGTGCATGCCTCGATTGTTTCCATCGAATCAAATTCAACTTGAACTATATTGCGGCCCATTCTTCTTCATTGCCAACACTTTATGCCGTTAATGTCGATGATACATGTGAAAGAAAAGATTTGTTGTCACAATAAACCTACACTGATAAACACGTAGAACGGCACTGACAAAACCGACATGAATGCTATCATGATATGAGGCATCTACATTTAGTTTTACCTGTATAGGCGCCGATATGGTCCATTGCGTCAGTAGCATTATTCTGTTGCCTAAAATTGTTGTCCGCATTTGGTGCTATGGACAAAATTGAGATCTTGCACTTGTTCAGGGGTGGGATAGCCTTATTCTAAAGCCAAAACATATGTTCACGTACCGCAGAACCTACTTTGTCAACTTAGGTCGCCTCCTCGATCATTGCATGAAGGCCTAGCTCCCTCTACGTATCTTGAGACATAGAACACTGAAATAGAAGATGAAGCACGTCCTCGACTACTTGATTGCAAATAAGACATGCATTGCTAACACCAGTGTAACGATTTGCCAAAACACATTTCAGCGGTATGATTCCATGAAGAGCTCGCCACGTTTTTTTAACTTTACTCAGGATTTTTAATGTCAAAGTAGCATCCAAACATGATTATTAGCTAAAACTTCTTAGGAGAGGAAGTTGGCTTGCACTAGGGTCTAGGGCTTAATTGATGCCTCCAAGGTAGGGTGATATCTGGAGCGAAAATTATGTCGACCATGTTTAGTGAATCCCCACGCAATAAAATTCTGGGAAACCTTGATTTTTTAATGGGATCTGAAGGATCCGCCTGACATCCAGAAAGCTGAAAATTACTCACAAGAGATCTTCATCCTTTGTCAATATAGCTGCTCCCCTTGGTGAAATAATTCTTCTATTGGGACTAGAAAGAATCCAATGATCATGCCAAATGTTGACACTATCATCATTGCGTACGCTAATATGAGCCTGTTTTCGGTCCATCATTCAGTATAGTATTTAGCTTTTTTTATAGGTATAATATTTAGGTTGAAGTACCCGTACACAAAGCAAATATGGTTTATTGATAAATCTCCAAACTTGTTTGGCTAGCCGATAACTAGGTTCCTACACTAATAACCCTCTATGTCATTTTGTAAACCTTGCACGTATATCTAGGTCATCAATTTGACCAACTTAATAATAAGAGTTATATAATATAAAAAATATATCCTTACAAACTTCTAATTTTTTTTTCTAATGATATAATATTTATGTTAAATAATTTATTTATATAAGTCAAATTGACTATCTAGGTACATGTGCAAGACTTATAAACTGAGACGAAGGAGGGAGTACTTCTAGAGAAAATATTTATTAAGAAGTCCATTCCCATGAAAACTTTGCAAAATGGAAATTACGTAGCCCCGCAACTGCTTTGTCAGGTGCAACCATATTCATACCTAAACCATTATTTGAAAATAACATATTCTTTTTTTTGAGGTAGAAAATAACATATTCTATAAGCTACTAGAATAACAATAATTGAGAGATTATGAAATAACTACTTGAACATAATGTAAAGTAAACAAGAACTAAAAGTAAACTTGAGAGAATGTAATTATAGGATTGAATAGAATAAAGGCGGTGTCTAAGCTTTTGTCTCACTAGTACTAGAGAGGCAACTATGTGGAAATCTATTAGAATTACACAAGATACTTTTTTAGACAAATCAACGATCCTCTATGGTTACCGGTCTGTCACTAAGGTGTGTACTACATATAGCCTCCCATCAGTGTCAATCGCATAAGCCAATAATACACTCTGGACCAAACGATCACATAAACTCATCTATCTCCTCCACGTGAAGAAAGAGCAAAATAGTAGATAAATCCATAAAGTATAATATTGCATACTAGATCATACCTCAACCTAGTATCATATCAATTACTCAAACATACGTGAATAATAACACAAAGAATAATCCATTGAGGTCATCATCATGTTCAATCTTACAAATAATAAAAATAATATATATATATATACTTTGTGGCGAGAGAGAGAGAGATGGTAACGATGCCGCTGATGCGTGGTGGTAGTGGTGACGCCTCCTTATCCTCTTCCTACTTGGATGGTGTGAAGGTGTTGATGGAGAAGTAGGTATTAAGGACATGTGGCAATGGCAGGGCTCCATAGTGGAGGATTGTGGTGAGGCGTCCTTGACAACTAGGGTTCTCCCTCTTTAAATAGGCATCATGCAGGTCATGGGGTGGTTCTAGAGCGACCATGGTGAATATTCACTTTGGCCCTCCACAAAGGAGGTTTTGTTTGATGTTTCGTAGCCAGAAGAGGTATGTACGGTGGCTCGGTATGGTTGGCTCCACCGTACCGATGCCCGTTAAAACATCTGGACTTCATGGTATTTTGGTTGTTATTTTTTCATATGAACTCCAATTGAGGTGTTCTTGGGCTTGTTCGATTCGTATGGACGAGATATCAACACTATCGTATTGGATCTTTATTTTGTGTTGATGGAAAAATATCAATTTTTCTACTAACTCCATATTACATCCACTTGACTCCTTTCACCTTCTTTTTTCCATAAATCCTCAATAAACCTGCACACATCAAAGATAAGGAAAAGTAATAAAATCCTAATAAAAACTATAAAAAATAATAGTTGTGCAATACTCACATGGAAAAATATGGGAACACGTAATCATGCATAATAAGCATAATAATAACTAGATGAAGCATGATATGAGTGGTTTTATAAGAATAAAATATGCTTAAAAAGTGTATACTCATCACTAGTGAAAGTCCAACGGACGTCGGCTAGAGTGGGATGAATAGGCTTTTAAAAATATTACGGTTTAGGCTCTAATAAATGCAGAATAAAACTAGAATTTAATTTATAGAGCACACAACCTAACCACTAGGTTCAACTAAGTGCATCAACAACATATGCTAAGAAATACAAGAAACATGGTGATAGCAAGATGAAATACTTCAAGCACGATGGCTATCACAATGTAAAATGCATAAGTAAAGGGCTCGGTTGAGAGATAACAAATGGATTCGGAGACGATGATTTTTATCCTGAAGTTCACTTACAAAGAGGCTACATCTCCGTTGAAGAGGTGCGATAGTGCAATGCTCTCCGAGCGCCACAAGTGGCTCACTTGAGGTGTGGTGGATCGATGCTCACCAAACGCCACACAAGGCCTCACCCCAAAATGCGAAGGAACGCAACTCACCGATGCCACAAAAGGTTCACCCTATTCTCTCGAGTGTGCACCACAAAAGGTGGGAACTCGCTCCACTTGGTACACTTGAGGACGGTCACCGAACCTGTACAAAATTGGGGATAGCTCCACAACTCAATTGGAGACTCCCAAGAACAAAGCCAAAAAAGGCAACAAGCTTGAGGACACTCCACAACTCAATTGGATGCCTGAAGAAGTCAATACACCAACCACACAACCATCTAGGGTTTCAAAAACCCATGAGTAACAAGACCACAAGCTTGTACTTGCCGAATCTCTGGGGAGAACTCAAACCTATGCACCAAATGCAAGAGACAAGTCCTTCACTCTCAAATTCCACCAAAGCTACAAAATCTATTAGGGAAATAAGGGAGGAAAAACACAATAGGGGAACACAAAACTCTCCAAGATCTAGATTCCAAGGATTCCTTCACAAAGAAGGGATTTGGTTAGGTGGGGTTGTAGATCTAGATCACATATCTCATATCCCTCAAAGAGATGCAATAATCATGGGAGGGAGAAGGGGACAGGACAAGGTTTTGAAGGTAAACAATGGAGGAGAGAGAGAGTGGAAGAGCTAGCAAAAATAACCTCAAAAGTTGTGGAAACATTAGGGGAGAGGGGTCCCTTAAATAGGACAATAGAAATCTGCATGTTTGGGTAAGTTTCGCGCGCCACCGGAAGTAAATCGAAACACAAGTTGCTGAACAGAAACGAGCCTTCACCAGAAGTTGGGTCAGAATGTGGGCCGGAACTTACGCTCAAGCAACAACGTTGGACAACATTGCACGAAAACTTCAATAACTTTTGATTCTGGACTCTTTTTTTATGATCTTGGGCTCATTTTGAACAAAACAAGAAGCTCTACAAGATTATGCAAAGAAACATGATAGTACAACATGGAAGGGTAAAACCAAATAGACAAAGGTATGACCTCTCTAGAAGCAATGAACGGGTAAAACCTCCAAAACCCAAAACACAAGAAGTTGAGCTTGGAAACTCCGGTTGGGATGAAACCAATTTTGTTGGAAAGATAAAACCAAGCAGAATCCAACAAAAGGTGAAATACTGCATACCACTAGGACAGAAAATATCAAGTATATATATGTGAGATATCTCCCAAGGTGTGGAGCTAGAAAAACCCGCACAATCAAGAACGCAATAAGATATGTAGTGGAAATCTGATTTTAATGAACTAGAGCTTGTTATGATGATAACCACAAGCTCTAGATTCTCACATGGACAAGATCCAAATAACAACCGAGAAAGATGATGCAAGAAAACAAAGGTTTGAGCTCTCTCCAAAAGATGCGATCGAGTCACTCACTCGAGAGTCCCTCTTGATAGTACGACTATCTATCCTAAACCCGGTCTCCCAACTAACAACATCAGACAAGCAAAAGAGAAATCCAATCAAGATCATACCTTTGCCTTGAGCATTCCACTTGAGCTTGATGTATACCGTATTTTCCTTCTCAATATAGAACACCTTTCTTGATTGCTCTTGATGAAGACTTGTGAATTGCACCCCCATACTCCACGGGGAAACCTATTCTTTGAAGTTGTCTTCATCACTCCATGATCACCGAGGATGGCAAGCTCCAAGCATGAGATCTCCTAGAGATGATGCATCTTGATCTTGCACTTCTTCATTCCTTCTTGAGTATTGATCCATCTTTCAACCTTGAGACCAACACATGGCCCATGCGATGTCAATCGACAAACCTACAAGTGAAACTTAATTTGCACATTATTCCATAGGGATTGTCATTAATTACCAATACCACACATGGGGCATACATGCCCTTTCAACTAGCATAAAGGAATGAACATCCCTAAAACCCATTTCCATTTTTCCGGATAGCAGAGTTAGCACCCGGTGAACCAATGCATTTTATTACTTGATGCAGCTCAGATCACTGTAGAGCTTCATTGGGACACCCCAAGGTGGAACTACTCACGCATCATACCGGAGGCTGGCATGGTGATGAAGAAGGCCTCCGGGATGATCTCTCTCCTTCTGCAGGGTGCCAGGAAGAGCTTTAGACCCCTCCCCGATCTAGGGACGATGGTAGCGGCAGCTACACACTGTTTTGTGGAAGATTGATCGGGTACTTAGGGTTTTGGTATCGGGGGCTTCTAATAGGCGAAGAGGGAGGCCGAGGGGGTGCCCGAGGCGGCTGCATCCCCTAGGTGCGGTCCAGGACAGGCCGCGCGGCCAGGGGGCGTGGCCTCCTCGAGGCCCTTCTCCATCTCTTCTTATGGCTCCGTGTTCCCCACGGTAAAATATTGACTTTGGCTTTTGTCCCATCCAATTCCGAGAATATTCATTTTCTGACTTTTCTGGAACCAAAACAATAGAAAACATGCAATTGGCACTGTGGCATCTTGTTAATAGGTTAGTCCCAGAAAACATATAAAAATACCTCAAAGTCTAGACAAAGGAAAGCAAAGTAGATACTAAACAAGCATGCAACATCAAAAATTATAGATACGTTTATGACGTATCAAGCATCCCCGAGCTTAACTCCTGCTCGTCCTCGAGTAGGTAAGTGATAAAAATAATAAATTTTGAGGTGACATGCACCATCAAAATCAAGATCAAACCATTTGCAAGCATTGAAAGCTCAGATCAAAGAACTCTAAACATGAGCATGAAAGAAGAAGTTCTAAAAATAAGACAAAGTAACTATGCACGCAACATGAAAGGATACAAACAAAGATCATGAATAGCAATGCATTGAAAGACGTTTGTTTATTTCACATATAGAAAACATAGCATAGTGGCATTCATCTTGTCCCTCATGGAGTAGCAATAAATGCATAGGACACCTTCAAAGTTCATAAGAGTGACTAGAACAAATAGTTCAAGAACAAGCAATATCAACAATATGCATCAATCAATAAGTTTTGGGACAATGCACATAGAACTAAGAATGGCAGCTATGCTCTCTTAATTGGTGCCTAAGGATAGAAGGTGGAGACTCGATATAATAGTGGAAGAAAAGCCCTTCATAAAGGGAAGCATGGATTTCAAGTCGCATAAAGAGCTTCCATAAATTATGGTACTTGTTAGCTTTCAGGTCTAATTGCCCCTATCATAAGAATCTTGAAGTGATTAAGGTTAAAGTGAACAAATTATGGAGTATATGCTTGGCAAAGTATAACTTGGCAATCTCATGTCCCTTGAGTACGAGATCTGCTCCTCATGCTACTCAACTTTAGTCACCGGTAAGTTCTTGTCATAGTAAGTACATGTGTATCATAGAGAACCCCCAACGGGGTACCCCTTGCACATGATACAGGAGCTATCCCATAATCAAAATGACAAGGCAAGCAAACAATGAGCATCTCAGCAATCTTCTTATTTACCATGGGAAAATGGTGCTTTTTTCTCTCTTTCCTCTTTTCAATATGTCTCTTTTTTATAAGAAGAAAGCTTCATAGATTGCTCACTACGGTGATGCATCAAGTTTCCACCATGATTAGGCATGGCTTAGGCTAGCGGCCCAGGCGTTTCTCTAACACACATACATAACTCCATGGACTTACAAGCTCCCCTTTTATTTCACACCGACGACATCCGCAAACAAAAGAGCATGATATCAACTGTGTACAATGTACAAGTGCAATTCTGAAAGCGTTCCCCGTGACAGCACGGTTCTGCTAATTCCAACGTATAAGTGCAAGCATATACAACATAGATGACACAATGGTTCAAGTTTATTTAGGGGAAAGTGTTGGGGATATGCTAAATGGGTGTCACTATTGCATGTCTCTAATCCGGATAACTCGGGTGGCCCATAGTCGGTAGCAGGGCCTATGATCTGCTGGGTGGCCCAGATACATGGATCCAGAAGGGAGGCCCATGGCGGATAAAGGAAGGCTACGGAGGAGTCACCAGCGTAACCGGAGCCTTGGAGTGCAAGACACATTAGACTAGTTGTGTACCGTGTAGGACTCTGTAACCTGTCCAGCTAGGACTTTGCCTATAACCCTAGGATCTGGCGACTATATAAGCTGGACCTAGAGGATCCTTTAGGTCATAACTCAACACATATCGTGCACAGCGAACCAATCCATGTAACTCGGTGTATTGCCATTATAGTGATTTATAGCAGGAGTAGGATTCTGCCACCGTCGTGGAATCTGAACCTAGGTAAGCTGTGTTACCTCGTACCTGCCAAACTTCTGCCTTACCCCACGGCTCTAAACACGCACTGTGAGGACCCCTCCATGGCGTACTCATTGGCAATACCAGGACAGTTGACGCCCACCGTGGGGCAAGAGGCGCTTCAGGCTCTACAACGGGCGAGGTCCAAGCTCTTCGCAGGAATCGGCAAAACCGTAGCCATCGGCCATGTTCTCTTCTCCGGCAACATTCCGATCTTCCCTCCTGACAAGTTCTAGATCCTGGCGAAGACGAACCCCACCTGCTGCTCGATTGTACCAATCAGGGGCATCCACCTCTTCATTGGCGAAACCAACTCGGGCACTAGTTCCCTGGAAGTCGGAGGATCGTCAAGGCCCGCGCAGACCGCCTATGGGCAGGATACGTTCACGGAAGGATCGAAGTCGGATCTCTCTTTGGAGTTTGCCGGCTTAGATCATAAAAATTCAAGGCCCACCCAAACCGCCGCTGTGCAGGATATAACTGTGGAAAATCGCTGCAAATCCGCCGGCTTCGCCCATGCGTCTAGAAAGTAGAGATCCAATTTCATCAGCGTGATAACCATCTTTGATCTGGCGCGTTCAGAGAGAGGGTGAAAACCCCCGCAATTACCTAGCCAGGTGGCTCCATATACGGGTTGACCTGGAGAATTACCCCAATGATGATGCCATATATCACTTTGTGGAAGGGATGGACCGCGGTACACTTCTCCAGCATACGCTAAGGCGGCAGCAGGCCTCGGGATGCCTCACTTTTGAGGGCATGATTAACACCGTTAATAACTACGTGGCTGCTCAAGCAGAAGCTCAGGCAGTACTCGCAGCCGTACCCGGCACCCCTCCGCATCAGCCACCACCACCACCGCCTCCAGTCAATGTCCCTGCAGCCTCAGCATCTTCTTCCGTCATCGAGGAAGCCCCCGCACCCTCCGACTCCGTTTTGGACGCGCTCTATGCCGACATCAGAGTGGACTTGGAGGAGATGGATATCAACCCGGAGGAACTCGACTCTGCTATGCAGGAGATGGAGGAGGACATCAAGCGCGAGGAGCAGGCCAACAAGGCCATCACATCCCGAGAGGTGTTCATCGCCATTGGGAGTGTGATGGAAGAAGATCAACCCGAACAAGCTCCGCCTAAAGCGCTGGAAAAGGGGAAGGGACCACCTGATGCTACCGACAATGATCGCGCAAAGGCCATGCCCCCTCTACCTAACCTAGTGCAGCAGCCGCAGGAACTCAACATTGGTCCGAGTAACCTCAACACCGCAAACCCGCCGCCTCCGGCATCTACGTCTATGGCTTCCCAAATCACTCCAGCTGATAGAGTGATGTACGACAATTTTCTCGTCGAGCCCATGACTATGGCTCATATATGGAATGTAGTCCAGCTTGGCGAGAAGTTCCAGCAGCTGCTGGAGGAAGAGCAGGCCATCGCGGAGAAAGGCACAAAGCTAGATCAAGATCTGGCCAAGGCGCAGAAGTCAATCGAGAAAGCTAGAGCAATGGAGGCCGATTACAAGACTCTGCTCAAGCAGCAGAATGCTAGGAAAGCTCTGGCTCGTGTCATCAACGATCCTGGTGTACGGCGCAACCTAGGATGGGCTCCCCCGAAGCCGCCACAAGCCAAGCCTTACATTGACAGCGAGGGCAGGCAGGTCATGCCCACTCCTATTCTCAACTTAGTCGTCGCTAAGACCCTTCTAGAGCAAGATAGATCACCCACAGATGTGGAACAGGTCGATGACCTTGTAGCGAAGGCGGTTAAACAGCAGGAAAAGTCCACCTCTTAGAGACTTGAGTCTGACCCAGCATATTACTAGTCTAGCAATCCTAGGCCGCCAAGGGAGAGATCTCCTCATGATGTCAGGTCCCAGATGGGTTCATCAGAGGGAAGACGTAGGGATGCGCACAACAGGAAGGTTGCTATCCCCATATTCTTCGACCATGGAGGCAAGGATCATCCTCGTCACCCATCTCCATTGCCCCGATCTCCCCGACATCGCGAAGACCCAAAGGCTCACCACTGTGCAAGCATGCCTCCGCCAAAGCAACCCCGTCACGATGGATAGCGCAACCAAGGACACAAGAGCAGGTCACGCCATGACCCTCCACGTCCGACAAGCAACCACGACAGACGTGAGGCGTCGCATGAGGGTAACAACAAGAAGGCTAACCCACCGCCACCTCCGCCTCCATCGCCACCTAGCAGCCACCATTGCGGAGGAGGCCTGCGTCGTTCACACAGACCATTGATGTCTATGCACTTCTATTCTTGTAGATAGTTGTTGGCCTCCAAGTGCAGAGGTTTGTAGAACAGCAGCAAGTTTCCCTTAAGTGGATTACCCAAGGTTTATCAAACTCGGGGAGGAAGTGGTCAAAGGTATCCCTCTCAAGCAACCCTGCAATCAAGATACAGGAATTGGTAACGGTGCCAGAAAAGAGTTTTTGACTTGTTGTTGACGTGGGAGAGACTAAAGGAAAACTGAAATAAAGATGGAAGCAAGCAAACATGCAATAGATCTAGTTGCAAACGGTATTTTAATGCTTAGAAACAGGGCCTGTGGATCATACTTTCACTAGTGAACACTCTCAATAAATATATTCTCTTCATGATGCTACCCTGAACTACTCTCCGGTTGGACACTCTAATCCATGGTAGGGCTATAACACCACACCTCAAAGTCCGCCTTTCCCAATCTAGATAACCCCACACTGTCACCTTGAGCGCTAGATGCTTCCAACAAACACCACAATTTCATAGAGACAACCAACTCAAAATATAACTCATGATAAATATATATGTAACCTAGCTTAAGTGCCACACATGGTGTGCACCTGTCACTTTCACACATGTGGGGAAAAGCATAGATCTATTAAAGTACGATGAGTATTTATGTAGACTCTAGCCTAAGTGCCACCATGGCATGCATGCTGTCACTTTCACACACATGGGGAGAGCAGAGATCTATTGAAGCACTTGAGTAGCAAAGTAGATCTACTTGATTACAAAGCTCATGACCACAACAAGATCATGCATAGAGAGAGAGATGAACACATAGCTACCGGTAGATCCCTTAGCCTCGAGGAAGAACTACTCCCTCCTCATCATGGGAATCATCAATGGTGATGAAGATGGTGGTGGAGATTGATGGAGATGAATCTGGGGGCACTTCCCTGTCCCGTCAGGGTGCCGAAACAGAGACTTTCTGTCCCCCAAATCTCCCCTTCAGTGGCGGCGGCACTGTGGAACTTTTCATGGCTTTTTGGTCGACGATTTAGGGTTTCTGAGTTGGGGGATTCTTATAGGCGAAGGAGGCAAGGTCGGTGGAGGGCCAGGGGGCCCACACCCCCTATGGGCACGACCAGGGTGGGACCCGCGCCCACCTAGGGTGTGGCCACCTTAGTGTCCTCCTCCGTCTCGTCTTCGGTTTTCCCTATCGTTCAGGGAAAAATATGAACTTTGGCTTTTGTCCCGTCCAATTCCAAGAATATTGATTTTTTAGCTTTCTGAAACCAAAAACAGCAGAAAACATGCAACTGGCACTATGGCATCGTTTCAATAGGTTAGTTCCAGAAAGTTTATAAAAATACCTCAAAGTGTAGACAAAACATAGGAAAGTTGATACAAAACAAGCATGGAGCATAAAAAATTATAGATACGTTTCCGACGTATCAAGCATCCCCAAGCTTAACTCCTGCTCGTCCTCGAGTAGGTAAGTGACAAGAATAATAATTTTTGAGGTGACATGCACCATCAAAATCAAGATCAAACCATTTGCAAGCATTGAAAGCTGGTATTAAAGTACTCTCAACATGAGCATGAAAGAAGAAGTTCTAACAGTAAGACAAAGTAACTATGCATGCAACATGAAAGGTTACAAACAAAGATTCATGAATAACAATGCATTGAAAGACGTTTGTTTGTTTCGCATACAAAAAACATAGCATAGTGGCATTCAGCTTGTCCCTCACGGAGTAGCAAATAGATGCATAGAACACCTTCAAAGTTCATAAGGGTGACTAGATACAAATAGTTCAAGAACAAGCAATATCAACAATATGCATCAATCAATAAGTTTTGGGACAATGCACATAGAACTAAGAATGGCAGCTATGCTCTCTTAATTGGTGCCTAAGGATAGAAGGTGGAGACTCGATATAATAGTGGAAGAAAAGCCCTTCATAAAGGGAAGCATGGATTTCAAGTCGCATAAAGAGCTTCCATAAATTATGGTACTTGTTAGCTTTCAGGTCTAATTGCCCCTATCATAAGAATCTTGAAGTGATTAAGGTTAAAGTGAACAAATTATGGAGTATATGCTTGGCAAAGTATAACTTGGCAATCTCATGTCCCTTGAGTACGAGATCTGCACCTCATGCTACTCAACTTTATTCAAATGTATGTTCTTGTCATAGTAAGTACATGTGTATCATAGAGAACCGCCAACGGGGTACCCCTTGCACATGATACAGGAGCTATCCCATAATCGAAATGACAATGCAAGCAGACAATGAGAATCTCAGCAATCTTCTTATTTACCATGGGAAAATGGTGATTTTTTATCTCTTTCCTCTTTTCAATATGTCTCTTTTTTATAAGAACAAAGCTTCATAGATTAATCACTATGGTGATGCTGCAAGGTTCCACCATGATTAGGCATGGATTAGGCTAGCGGCCCAAACGTTTCTCTAACACACATACATAACTCCATGGACTTACAATATCCCCTTTTATTTCACACCGGCGACATCCATAGACAAAAGAGCATGATATCAACTGTGTACAAAGTACAAGTGCAATGTTGAAAGCGTTCCCTGTGACAGCACGGTTCTGCTAATTCCAACGTATAAGTGCAAGCATATACAACATAGATGACACAATGGTTCAAGTTTCTTAGGGACAATAAAAATAAGGTGTGCCATCAAGTTTGTGAGAGCTTTAATCACTAAGTTTTCACATAACAAAATACTTTTTAATTGGAAGATAGATGAAAACAAGAATATACTTGGAATGGTGTAACACACCATGCATAGGAATTTATAGTGGACACTTTGGAATAACTTGGTTTCATGGGAGTTGGATGCATGAGTAGAGCTTACTCAATACAAGTGGAGGCTAGCAAAAGACTGGGAGCGACCAACTAAGAGAGCAATAATGGCCATAATCATGCAGAGCGACAAAACATTATCAACTAAAGCATAAAGTGGTATCATAAGTCAAAAACTAAATGATTGTAAGACCCCACCTTTCTAAAGGTAAAGGTCCTTGTGATTGCAACGCTAGTCCTTGGATCAAATGCTAGCATCCACAGTTTAAGATGAAGTAGACAGAAACAAAGGTCATTATTACATTGTCATTCCAGAGATAACATAGTATTTTACAACTCCATAGCCATAGGCTAGTACAAGAGTTTAACTTAACAACATAAATAAAAGTCTTCATCTTCATGTGCCACAGGCAATCATGTTGAGTGTAGACTCATAACCCTAATCCTCATCAGAGTATCCTGCAACATCACAAGTTACAGCCACAGTGGGTCAATACATTGGAATAGTATTGGCAAGTGATACCTTAGTAGAATAATAGTTTCTAGCTTCTATATGAATTTGGCTAAGTGTAGGTTAGGCTTGCTTTGCACAAAATAGGTTTTACCTATCAGTTGAAAACACTAAGTTTTTGTTTGGCAAAAACCCCCAAGTAACCACCAATAGACATTGGTGAACCTTTTCGCCTGTTCAACCACAAGTTTTTAACTTAGAAATTGGGATGAGGAGATTCTTGATAGCTTCCATGTCTTGATGCTCAAATTGTCCATTTCCGGGGACACGGCTAAGTACTTAGATTCTTCCTTCTCGATAGTTGGTGCACTTTCCCCACAAGACTCGACATGCATCGAGACAAGACCTTTCTGAAGCCTTCCCTTAGACCAAAATGGACGCGTTCCCAAACCTATCACCCCCTACCACCAACTGTCCATTTGGCCCAGTTATTGCAACCTATATGATCCAGGCAGAGCCCATATTGCCATGTGGCTGCACTAGAAGCTTCTTAACATATGGCATCTCAAATCCCTTTGTTCCTAGGTGGCTTTCCACAAGTGTGATACACAAGGTAGACCATATATATGGGCCTTGTGTAACCACTCAACATAACCCAAACATACCATTCCACCCAGGTGATTCATTCACTTAGTTGTTTTATTAAGCAAAACACAAGTCAAGGACTTAGCAATATTTTCCATAGCATGTATATAATCCACCCTTGTTTGCTACTAGCTAGGCTAAGCATGGCAATAGCAAGTATCTTAACTTAGAGAAAATTTCTAACAATTCTACAACTACTAGGATTTCCCAAGCATAGCATATAGATACTTAGCAAAAATTATCATGCAAGCCCTATACAAAATACCACTAATGCATAGTCAAAATATTGGGACAAAAATATGAAGCAACACTTCCCTTGGTAGTTGGGGGAGTAGCAACAATCCTCACAATCACAATCACCACTAGCACCAAACTCTAAACATAAAATGATAGCACCAAATTCATATTTCAAATATTCAAGAAAAAATATATGAATGCATGCAAATGCCATGTGATGAATTTTTCTAAACTAAACAAGACAAGTAAACAATACTGAATCACCAAACTAAACAATTATACACTAAATAAACTTAGTTTGGCTTTTAAAACATTTTCCAAATAATTTTTATGCATAAAATATGCCTACAAATGTCTCTGCACATAATATCATATATTAACAGAGGCAAAATACAAAAACAAGCCTACATATGTGTAGGATATAATTTTGTGAATCCAGTGATATATTATTTGTATTTTTTGGATAAGAAGAACAAAAGTTATGAATTTTACAAGTTTAAACATTCAAAAATCATTTCTGGAATTTAAAACAAACATGCTAGGCCACGTGGAGTGTTTCTATTGGCTGATACCATTTCGCACGGATCGATCAACGAGAGCCGTTGGATTTAAGTGATAGTGCATGGGCCAGATCTAACCATACCCCTTCGATAAGAGATCTAATCTGACGCGCTGGATCTAGATCTAACGGCCCACGATGGCTTGGCCAAGAACTGGCGGCGCGCGAGGTTCCAGCGGCGGCAGCGCTAGTAGCGGTGATGGTCCGGCGAAACCAAAGGGGGTTAGGAGTTGTGGTTGGCCTTACCAGCGTCGCACGGCTGCGAGGAAGCTCAACATGGTCACGGTTGGGGCGGGGGCGTGCTTGAGCGGTGGCTAGGGCTCGTCGGAGTTGCGGGCGGCGTCGGGTTCTTGTGGATGAAGATGTTGCCGACATTCTGGATCGCCCTAGCACAAAACCTAATCGTATGCAGGAGAGGTCAAGGGGCGCTCGGTACTTACCGTGATTGCTCAACGAAGTTGGGCGGCGGCTCGGTCATTTGCAGAGGTGGACGGGGACGGCGACCTGGGTCACGAGCAGGAAAACTTGTAATATCCCTCCCTTTATAAAGGTAAGTATCCCTGTGATTGCAATGCTAGTCCCTGGATCAATGTTAGCATCCATAGTTTAAGATGAAGTACACAGAAACAAAGGTCATTATTACATATCATTCCAGAGACAAACATAGTCTTTTACAACTCCATGGCCATAGGCCTAATACAAGAGTTCAAATATATAATAAGATAAATAAGTCTTCATCTTCATGTGCCACAGGCAAGCATGTTTAGTGTAGACACATAACCCCTAATCATCATCAGAATAACCTGCAACATCACAAGTTACAGCCACAGTGGGTCAATACATTGGAATAGTATTGGCAAGTGATACCTTAGTAGAACATTAGTAGTCTAGATACTATATGAATTTTGGCTAAGTGTAGCTTAGGCTTGCTTTGCTCAAAATAGGTTTTGCCTATTAGTTGAAAACACTAAGTTTTTCTTTGATAAACTTTCCCAAGGAACTACCAATAGAAATTGGTGAACCTTTACCCTTGTTCAACCACAAGTTTTTAACTTAGAAATTGGGATGAGGAGATTCTTGATAGCTTCCATGTCTTGATGCTCAACTTTTCCAATACCAGGGACATGGCTAAGTACTTAGGTTCTTCCATCTGTAGAGGTTGTGCACTTTCCCCACAAGACTTGATTTTCACCAAGACAGGACCTTTCAGAAGCCTTCCCTTAGACCAAATGGACGCGCTCCAACCTATCATCCCACTACCACCAACTGTCCAAATGGCTAAGTTATTGCAACCTATATGATCCAGGCAGAGCCCATAATGCCATGTGGCTGCACTAGAAGCTTCTTAACATTTGGCCTCTCAAATCCCTTTGTTCCTGGGTGGCTTTCGACAAGTGAGATACACAAGGTAAACCATAGACATGGGCCTTGTGTAACCACTCAACACAAACCATTCTTTCCATTCCACCCAGGTGTTTCATTCACTTAGTTGTTTTATTAAGCAAAAACACAAGTCCAAAGACTTGGAAATATTTTTCATAGCATGAATATATAACCACCCTTGGTTGCTACTAGATAGGCTAATCATGGCATTGATAAGTATCTTAACTTAGAACTTTATAGCAATTATACAACTACTAGGATTTCCCAAGCATAGCATATAAATCAAAATATTCATGCAAGTCCTATACAAAATATTTCTAGTGCATAGTGGAAAAACATAGGAATAAAATCATGAAGCACCACTTGACTTGGTAGTTTGGGGAGTAGCAACAATCTTCACAATCACAATCACTATTTGCACCAAAATATACACATAAAATAATGGCACAAAATACATACACAATATATACAAGCAAAAAAATACATGAATGTATGCAAAAGGCCATGTGATGATTTTCTACACCAAATAAGAACAGTACTGAATCATAAACAAGTCCAAAATAAGCCAAATAAACTTTATTTGATTAGCATAACATTTTTCAAATAATTACTATACACAAATTATGCCTACAAATGTTTCTGTAAAAACAACCATTTTTACAGAGTCAAAACATTAAACACATTGCATAAACAGAAAGGATTTTCTCTCCTGATTCCAATGGTATAAAATTTGTCAAATTTGGACATGGGATTCAAAAGTTATGAATTTTACAAGTTTAAACATCTAATAGATCTAAATTCTGTTTTTAAAACAAAGGACTAGCCACGCGGCGCTCTCTGATTGGTTGATACCGATTCGCGCGGATCGACTAACGTGGACCGTCAGATCTAACTTAAATCGCACGGCCAGATCTGTTCCGTACCCCTTCGTTTAAGTGATCTATCTAACTCGTTTGATCTAGATCCAACGGTTCGCGATCAAGCGACCAAAGCCTAGCGACGCTAGCGGCGGCGAGTGGTGGCGGCGGCTCTGTAAGAGACGTTGCCAACGATTTAGGTCACGTGGGAGAGGGTGAGGTGGCTTACCGAGTTTGCCGTGTGCTGCTGATGCTCAAGGTAGGCTTCGTTGGCGAAGGGGCGCATCGGGGATGTCGCTGGAGCTTGTCGGAGTCATGCGCGGCGTCGGGTGCTTGCAGACGTCGACGTTGCCAAGGCTCTGCGTCGCCCTAGCACGAACAAAATGTATCAGGGGGTGCGCAAGGTCACAGTGGGAAAGATAGTTTCAAGGAGAAGACAAGGGGCGCTCGATTCATACCGCTATTGCTCGTCGGAGTTGAGCGGCGGCTCTGGTGGTTGCGGGCGTGAACGAAGACGGCGACCTGGGTCACGAGCAGGCAAACCAGGGGTGTTAGCAGATGCACAAGGACGTGGCGGTCACGCTCGTTTGAACCAGAAGCAGAGGGGCGGTCGGAGCTTACCGGAATCGCCCGCCGAAGTGGCTCGGTACAGCGGCGGCGCAAGCAAGATTATGGGCAGCCTGGTGGCGGAAATGGTGCGCCGAGTGAGGGGAAATGAGCGGAGAGGGGAGGGGATCTTATAGCCAGAGCAGGGGCGAGAATCTCGCGAGGAAACGCCGGCAATTAAGCCTGCTTCAATCGCGTCAGTGATGAGGTAACGGCAGCGTCGACGGGGTCGTGGGGGTGCGTGGCTCGGGGACGATGCTCGCGTGGCATTTGGGTCCACCAGTCAGTGAGCGCGGGGTAGGTCTGTGCCACGTGAGAGAAGGAGGTAAAAACCCCGGGTGGGCTTGCTGGGCTGCGTTTGATGATGGGATGAAAATGTGGCGCCTGGCCCAGTTGGGTTTTTAAACCCTTTTCCATTTCTAATTCGATTTTCTGGAATCCATTTCAAATGAAATTAAAAGTATTTGTATTTCAAATATTTCTGGCCTTTTGTAATGTGAATCCTATATAATTTTGAGTACAAAACCATGCTGCCTTGCTGGACTTGCATGGTCCTTCGAAGATTTTTAAAAATAACAATGCCTTAGCACATGGTTTGATGAAGATTTGAAAATGGTTTTAAAACTATATTTGTTTTGGTAATTTGTGTCCAAGATTTAACACTCAACCAAACCAACATAAGGGCAAACAAAACTTGGTTTAAAAAAATTATATTCTCATTTGAGAGTGGCATTAGATCAATGCTTGCTCACATAAAATAATATCACTTAGTGCTTCTGTTTTCTAGAAATGAGTTTTGAAATTGATCCCTAAATGATATGCATGCATGAATGATATGCAAATGTTGAAAACATGATTTTAGGGATGTTACAAAACTAGATACATCAGAAGGTGCACAAAGACACGAGGGTCACGCTCGTTTGAACCAGAAGTGAAGGGGTGGTCGAAGCTCACCGGAATCAGTCGCCGGAGTCGCTTGGTGCCGTGGCGGTGTGAGCTCCAATACGAACAACCTGGTGGCGCTTATGCAGTGGTGAGTGAGGGGAAGATGCGGGGCGGCGAGGTTGTTATGTATCCAGAGCGAGGGCGGAAATTACGTGATGTATCAATGGGAACTAAATGAGGAATCAATGTGGCGTCACTGCGAGGAAGAAACGGCGGAGCGGGTCATCGCGTGGAAATTTGGGGACGACGATGCTGACTGGGCATTGGGTCCACTCGCCAGTGAGAGAGGGGGTGCGCGCATGGGTGAGAAAACAGAGAGGGGAGGGGGTTTCCCGGGTGGGCTTGTTAGGCTGGCTTATTGGGCCGCGGGTGGGTTGGGTTAGTTAGGTTGCTTAGTTTATTTTTTTCTCCTCTTCTCTTTTTCTTTTTCTGTTTTTTTTCTAGTTTTATTTTGAATGACCAATTCAAATTTGTTTCAATTTGAATTTCCTCCAGACTTTTGCACTGTGTTACTTGTTTCCAAGGATGTGTAAAACATCTACTTACACTCAAAAACCATTTTGAGTTTGAAAATAAATATAAAACCATGCCCTTAATAAAATAATGATAATAGGCATAAAGATGGTTTTATATTTGAATTTGTTTTGAAAGAATTTTTTGTAGCTTTGTATCACTTCCCAATCCTTACTGATCAAACCTTAAACATATTTAGAAAGTAAAATATAAACCTTGCCTTACTTGAATAAAGTAATAGACAAAATATGGTTTTCTTATGTTGAAAATTCATTTGAAAGGATCAAATGCTTATGAATGCTATGCAAACTTTATAAATATGATTTTTGGGATGTTACAAATCTAACCCCCTTAAGGTGAATCTCGCCCTCGAGATTCGGATTGGCTAGCAAATAGGTGAGGGTTCCGAAGATCATCTTCTCTTTCCCAAGTTGCTTCCTCTTCGGAATGGTGGTTCCACTAAACTTTGCAGAATTTGATAGTCTTAGTCCAAGTAACTCTTTCCGCAATCTTAAGAATCTTGATAGGTTTCTCCTCATAAGTGAGATCACTTTCCAACTGGACCTCTTCCAAAGGTATAGTATCCTTCAAAGAAGTCTCTTCCATCTCCGGATGACATTTCTTCAGTTGAATCACGTGAAACACATTATGAACTGCAGACAATGATTCAGGCAATTCAATCTCATATGCCAATTGTCCTTTACGACTTAGAATCTTGAATGGCCCAACATATCTTGGTGCCAATTTTCCTTTGAGTCCAAACCTTTTCACTCCACGAAGAGGTGATACTCTAAGATAAGCTCTATCACCTATTTCATAGGTGACTTCTCTACGCTTTGGATCTGCGTAGCTCTTCTATCGGGACTGTGATACCTTCAATCTATCCTTTACCAATTTGACTTTCTCTTCAGCTTCCTTGATTAGTTCTGGCCTGAAAAAATTTCTTTCTCCAACACCACTCCATAACAATGGTGTAGTACACTTTCTTCCATAGAGAAATTCAAACGGTGCCATCTCAATACTGGCTTGATAGTTGTTGTTGTAAGAGAATTCTGCGTACGGCAGACTTTCATCCCAACTAGCACCATAATCTAGGGCACATGCCCTCAACATATCCTCTAGAATTTGGTTGTTCCTTTCTGTGTGACCATCAGTTTGGGGATGAAAAGCAGTGCTGAATTCCAATCTCGTTCCCAATGACTCATGCAGTTGCCTCCAAAAATGGGAAGTGAATTGAGTTCCTCTATCAGACACAATACTCTTGGGTACTCCATGCAGACACACAATCCTATTCATGTAAATCTTGGCTAACTTAGCACTTGTATAGGTTGTCTTCACGGGTATGAAATGAGCCACTTTAGTTAGGAGATCTACCACGACCCAAATAGAATCATATCCTGATCTAGTCCTTGGCAGTCTAGTGATGAAATCCATACCAATCTTATCCCACTTCCAATTAGGAATATGTAGTGGTTGTAAAAATCCTGTTGGTTTCTGATGTTCCGCTTTCACTCTACTACATACATCACACAAAGCAATATGTTCGGCGATGTCCTTCTTGAGATTATTCCACCAAAATCTTTCCTTCACATCCATGTACATTTTATTGTTACCCGGATGAATGGAATATGGTGAGTTGTGTGCTTCTTGTAAAATTAGTTTCCGAATCTTTGGATCTTGCGGAATGCAGATACGTTTTCCATGCCATAAAGTACCCTGTTCATCTTCATGGAATCCTTTGGCTTTCCCCTTGCTATTTTTTTCCTTAATCTCTTCAATTTCCTTGTCCATATTTTGGGCTTCCTTGATCCTGTCCAACAATGTGGATTTGAACATCCAATGACCTGAGATGTCCTTCAGGCACTATCTCGAATCTGAGATCTTTGAATTGGGCAAACAGATCATCTGGCAATTCTCCTTTAGTAAGGCCATTCACATAAACCTTACGGCTTAATGCATCCGCTACAAGATTTTCTTTACCGGGGTGGTATTGCAAACTCAAGTCATAGTCCTTGATGAGTTCTAGCCATCTTCTTTGTCTCATGTTGATTTCTTTCTGAGTGAAAATATACTTCAAACTTTTGTGATCTGTGAACACTTCACATCGCTTTCCCAAAAGATAATGTCTCCATGTTTTGAGTGCATGGACAACAGAGGCTAACTCCAGATCATGAGTAGGATAATTTACTTCATGAGTTTTGAGTTATCTCGAGGCATAAACCACAACTTTCCCTTCTTGCAACAGAACTGCACCTAATCCCTGGTGAGATGCATCACAATATACTTGGAAATCTTTCTCCAAATCTGGCAGACATAAGACTGGTGATGTCACTAGTATCTTCATCAATTCTTGGAAACTGAGTTCACATGCTTCAGTCCAATCAAATTTCTTGTCTTTCTTAAGTAACTCTGTCATTGGCTTAGCTACCTTTGAGAAATTCTCAATGAACCTTCTATAGTATCCTGCCAAGCCAAGGAAACTACGCACTTCTTTCACTGACTTAGGAGATTCCCATTCAGTTACCGCTGACACTTTTGCGGGATCAACTTCTACACCTTCTCCTGACACAATATGTCCAAGAAATCCGACTTCATTTAGCCAGAATTCACACTTGCTGAATTTGGCATACAGCTTATGCTCTCTAAGCTTCTCAAGTATCAAACGCAAATGCTCTTTGTGCTCTTCATTTCTCTTGGAATAGATCAAAATGTCATCGATGAAAACGACAACAAATTTATCAAGAAATTCCATGAACACCTTGTTCATCATATTCATGAAATAGGCTGGTGCATTGGTCAAACCAAATGGCATCACGATGTACTCATACAATCCATACCTAGTGGTGAAAGCAGTCTTAGGTATGTCTTGTTCCCTTATCTTTAGCTGAAAGTAGCCTGATCGGAGATCGATCTTTGAGAACACACGGGCTCCTTCTAACTGATCAAACAAATCATTGATTCTTGGCAAAGGATATTTGTTTTTGATGATTACCTCATTGAGAGAACGGTAATCTATGCATAACCTTTGACTTCTATCTTTCTTTTAAACAAACAAGACTGGTGCTCCCCATGACGAAGAACTTGGTTTAATAAATCGTTTCTGTAACTGTTCCCAAAGCTGTTTCTTAAGTTCCTTCAACTCATCAACTGACATCTTGTAAGGTCTCTTTGCTATTGGTCCAGATCCTGGTAGCAAGTCTATCAAAAACTCAACATCTCTATCTGGTGGCATTCCAGGTAATTCCTCCGGAAACACATCCGGGTATTCTCTGACAATTAGCACACTATCTATGTTAACCCCTTAAGAGAATTTAGCCTACTCCCTTTTGATTCAAAGTTAGACTTGAATCCAATCTGTTTCTTATCCGGGGTTGTGAGTGTGACAGTACGATTTGCACAATCTAGTACTCCTTCATACTTAGTCATCCAATCCATTCCCAAAATAACATCCAATCCTTGGGAATCTAGGATTATCAAACTAACAGGAAACTTATACTTCCCAAATTCTATCACTAGATCATGACATCCAGAGTTCACTATCATTTCTCCACAAGGAGAGCTTACTTTTATAGGACACCCAATAGTTTCAACTAGGAGTCCATTTTTATCAACAAATGCTCTTGATATGAATGAATGTGATGCGCCAATATCAAAAAGAACACGTGCTGGAATAGAATTGTGTTTGAACTTACCAGCCACAGCATCAGATTCCTCATATATTTCTTCCACATTTATGTGGTTCACTTGTCCCTTTTGGAAGGGATTATACCTGTTGGCACCTTCAAATTTCTTTTCTAGGCACTCATTAGCATAGTGCCCCATCTTCTAACACTTAAAGCATTCAACCTGATTAGGATCTTTCTTTACAAGATGACTCCCACTTCCACTTCCACCTCCACTGTGGGGGTTCTTGCGTCCACTTTTGTGGTTCTTATACTTGTCATTATCATGACCGCAGTGGTGCTTGTTTTCATGGTGACGGTTGTGGCTCTGGTGGTTGTTGTACTTTCCATGTTTGTGGGATCCAGAACTCCCACTATCATCATGATGGGAACACTTGTGAGACGATCCTGAGCTGTGCTTATCAAAGCTATGCTTCCTCTTCCTGCTCTCAACCTGTTTCGTCTTGTTTTCCAAGATGGTAGCCTTGTCACACAGTGATTGGTAGGTTGGGACATAGGCAATAGACAGTTGCAGGTTCAACTCATCATTAAGTCCTTTGAGGAATTTCTCCTTCCTCTTTGCATCTGTATCAACTTCATCCGGTGCATAGCGCGCCAGGTTGTTGAATTCCTCAATGTATTCAGCCACACGGCGGTGACGCTGCTTCAGATTGTGGAACTCCTTCTTCTTCAAATTCATCACACCGGATGAGATGTGAGCTGTACGGAATCCATCCTCAAAGATAGCCCAAGTCACATCCTCAAGGGGATTGGTGATCTGAAAGTTATCCCACCATGTTTCTGCTGGCCCTTCAAGCAAATGTGTTGCGCATCTGACCTTTTCCTCATCGGTGCAGCCAACAGTCACTAAGTCCTTGTTCACTGAACATAACCAGTCATTGGATACCATTGGTTCAGTGGTTCCTGAGAACTTTCCAGGCCTCAGTCTCAGAAATCTGGTGCATATCAAATCCTGGCGGATTATTCTGGTTGTTGTTATTGTTGTTATTCTGGTTCTGCATGAACTGTGTCATCATCTGCATCAGTTTAGCTTGTGCTTTCATCAAGTGCTGCATCTCGGGAGTGACGTTGTTGTTGTTGTTGTTGTTTTGGTTGGGGTTGGCACGTCGGGGAGGCATCTGTGGTTTTAATAAGGATAAGAATGAGATACCCATAGATGCTTAACATGCACAATACAACACATAGGAACAATCACAATAACCAAGCTCAAAATAACATAAGGTTTGAACGACATAACAACAAGTTATTAAAACTGCAAACACACCATAGCAAGCCATCCACATGTTGGATGGTCATTGCGACTCGATAATAAAAGTATGGTAGATGAAAGGTAGTCGAGTAGTCTACACTACTCCTCCGCATCGACCTCCACATCAACAAGGGTAAGACCTGCATTCTCCATGGCGGTCTTGTACTCATCAACAGTAGCAGTCAAGGCCTCAATCTTGGCCCTAAGAGCCCTCTGATGTGAACGAAGCCTCTCGATCACTCCCTGATGGTGCTCAAGCTCGAAGTCCTTGGTCTCTAACTCTTCCTTCATCTCCCTAATCTTCTTGTTCCTGTCTTGGACTATTTTCTCCTGGCTTTTGAACTTCTTGTCCTGGCTTTCAAATTTGGCCTCCATCTCTTTGACGATCTCGTCTTGCTCCACGAAGAGCTTGTCCTTCTCCCATAGCTGAACCTGGAGCTCGTCATTGCTAAGCATGACGTTGGTCCTATCAGTATCAAGGTGTCTAATAAGACCCTCTAGGTCCTAAAGGTACAGACGAATCGGCTCCATCGTCTCTCTAGTAGCATCATCGTACTCTATAGCCTCACCCTCCTTGTTGCGTCTCCCAAACGGGTGAAAGTAGAGACCTCTAAGCTCGGTGGAGTGCCTCCCAACTAGGCGTCCAAGTAACTCCTGCATGACTACATCTAAGCCTCTCTCCTTGTCATCATGCATCAGCTTGAAAGTGATAGTCTCCGTGGGTGGCTCTGCCCGGCGTCCTGGCTGTGTGACTCTGAAGCCCCATAGGTTCTTCCTCTCAAACTTGGTGAGCTGAAGTGTACTGATACTAGGAAGTGGAAGGTTTAGCACACTTGGGAGCTCAATGAGACGAGTACCAAAACGAGTTCCCTTGAACTCCTCCGTAGTGCTGATAACAACATTAGGCATCTATTTTTATAAGATAGAGAAAAGTTAGAACCAACACAAGTAGAGAAAATTCACAAGAAAAAATATCACAAGCACATTTTTTAGCAACAAACACACAAGTCATTGCATATGCAAATCCATTACAAACACCAAAGGTTCAACATAACATAGACAAATTTTGGAAGTAAACAATAAGTGTGGTGGTCCAACTAACGAGGTACATTACAATTCTCACTCACTAGACAAAATAGCTATCAGGGCATCCTTAGTGGCCATCTGTCTATCTTGTTCACAAGACTCCCATATTAAATCCGTGATGTCTCCCCTTAGTTGTTGGTTGGTGGTCTCTAATTCTTGGGTATGCTTCTTTTCTTCCTAGAGTTCATTTTGAGTGTTGAGCATTCTGCACTTGAGTCTATCACCAAGATCCTTGATGGCATTCCATGCAGCATTTCTTGCAGAGTCAAAGAATGTTGTGTGCATTCCAGAGTTGGTGACCATGCAGAATCCTGACTCCTTGTGGTTGTCTTCCTTGTTTTTGTACAAGTGAACTTGCACCCACCAATACTCTTCTCTTTCATCCATCACGGGGAATCCCTTGTACACAGTTGCACCATGTATCCCCATGGCAAACATAAGGTTCTTGAATGCCTTGGGAAATTCAGGCTCACACTCCAAAGTCATGGTCATGAGTGGTCCCTTCCTCATGGCTTCTTTGATGGAGTTCATCTACAAATAGAGATGAGAAAGAAGATTAGAAAAGTTTACGAGAAGAAAAGACAAGTGTGGAATTTTTTCAAAGTGTTGAAATTTTTCCTTAGTGGTTTCTTAGTCTAATCCAATCCTAGGGTCATAATCCTATAGGCAACACAGTGCTCTGATACCATCTGTAAGACCCCACCTTTATAAAGGTAAAGGTCCCTGTGATTGCAATGCTAGTCCCTAGATCAAATGCTAGCATCCACAGTTTAAGATGAAGTACACAGAAACAAAGGTCATTATTACATTGTCATTCCAGAGATAACATAGTCTTTTAGATCTCCATAGCCATAGGCTAGTACAAGAGTTTAACTTAACAACATAAATAAAAGTCGTCATCTTCATGTGCCACAGGCAAGCATGTTGAGTGTAGACTCATAACCCTAATCCTCATCAGAGTATCCTGCAACATCACAAGTTACAGCCACAGTGGGTCAATACATTGGAATAGTATTGGGAAGTGATACCTTAGTAGAATTTGGCTAAGTTTTACCTATCAGTTGAAAACACTAAGTTTTTGTTTGGCAAAAAACCCCAAGGAACCACCAATAGACATTGGTGAACCTTTTCCCCTGTTCAACCACAAGTTTTTAACTTAGAAATTGGGATGAGGAGATTCTTGATAGCTTCCATGTCTTGATGCTCAAATTGTCCATTTCCAGGGACACGGCTAAGTACTTAGATTCTTCCTTCTCGAGAGGTGGTGCACTTTCCCCACAAGACTCGACATGCATCGAGACAAGACCTTTGAGAAGCCTTCCCTTAGACCAAAATGGACGGGTTCCCAAACCTATCACCCCCTACCACCAACTGTCCACTTGGCTAAGTTATTGCAACCTATATGATCCAGGTAGAGCCCATATTGCCATGTGGCTGAACTAGAAGCTTCTTAACATATGGAATCTCAAATGCCTTAGTTCCTGGGTGGCTTTCCACAAGTGTGATACACAAGGTAAACCATAGATATAGGCCTTGTGTAACCACTCAATATAACCCAAACATACCATTCCACCCAGGTGATTCATTCACTTAGTTGTTTTATTAAGCAAAACACAAGTCAAGGACTTAGAAATATTTTCCATAGCATGTATATAATCCACCCTTGTTTGCTACTAGCTAGGATAAGCATGGCAATAGCAAGTATCTTAACTTAGAGAAAATTTCTAACAATTCTACAACTACTAGGATTTCCCAAGCATAGCATATAGATACTTAGCAAAAATTATCATGCAAGCCCTATACAAAATACCACTAATGCATAGTCAAAATATTGGGAAAAAAATATGAAGAACCACTTGCCTTGTTAGTTGGGGGAGTAGCAACAATCATCACAATCACAATCACCACTATCACCAAAATCTACACATAAAATGATAGCTCCAAATTCATATTTCAAATATTCAAGCAAAAATATATGAATGCATGCAAATGCCATGTGATGAATTTTTCTAATATAAACAAGACAAGTTAACAGTACTGAATCACCAAACAAAACAATTATACACTAAATAAACTTAGTTTGGCTTTTAAAACATTTTCCAAATAATTTTTATGCATAAAATAGGCCTATAAATGTCTCTGCACAAAATCTTATTTTAACAGAGGCAAAATACAAAAACAAGCCTACATATGTGTAGGATTTAATTTTGTGAATCCATTGATATATTATTTGTATTTTTTGGATAAGTAGAACAAAAGTTATGAATTTTACAAGTTTAAACATTCAAAAATCGTTTCTAGAATTTTAAACAGACAGGCACGTGGAGTGTTTTATTGGCTGATACCGTTTCGCACGGATCGATCAACGAGAGCCGTTGGATTTAAGTGACAGTGCATGGGCCAGATCTAACCATGCCCCTTCGATAAGTGATCTAATCTGACGCGCTGGATCTAACGACCCATGGTGGCTTGGCCAAGAACTGGCGGCGCGCAAGGTTCCAGCGGCGGCGGTGCTACTGGCGGTGATGGTCCGGCGAAACCAGAGGGGGATAGGGGTTGTGGTTGGCCTTACCAGCATCACACGGCTGCGAGGAAGGTCAACATGGTCACGGTTGGAGCGGGGCGCGTGCTGTAGCGGTTGCTAGGGCTCGTCGAAGTTGCTGGCGGCATCGGGTTCTTGCGGACGAAGACGTTGCCGACATTCTGGATCACCCTAGCACAAACCCAGAGCATCAGTAGCTACACAAGGACATGGCGAACCTATTCATATGCAGGAGAGGTCAAGGGGCGCTCGGTATTTACCATGATTGCTCAACGAAGTTGGGCGGCGGCTCGGTCGTTTGCAGAGGTGGACGGGGACGGCGACCTATGTCACGAGCAGGCAAACTAGATACATCAGAAGGTGCACAAGGACACGAGGGTCACGCTCGTTTGAACCAGAAGTGAAGGGGCGGTCGGAGCTCACCGAAATCAATCGTCGGAGTCGCTCGGTGCCGCGGCGGTGTGAGCTCCAATACGAACAGCCTGGTGGCGCTTAGGCAGTGGTGAGTGAGGGGAATGATGCGGGGTAGCGAGGTGGTTATGTATCCAGAGCGAGGGCGGAAATTACGCGCTGTATCAATGGGAATTAAACGAGGAATCAACGCGGCGTCACTGCGAGGAATAAACGGCGGAGTGGGTCATCGCGCGGAAATTTGGGGACGACAATGCTGACTGGGCATTGGGTCCACTCGCCAGTGAGAGAGGGGGTGCGCGCATCGGTGAGAAAACAGAGAGGGGAGGGGGTTTCCTGGGTGGTCTTGTTGGGCTAGCTTGTTGGGCCGCGGGTGGGTTGGGTTAGTTAGGTTGTTGAGTTTATTTTTTCTCCTCTTCTCTTTTTTTTATGTTTTGATTTTCTGGTTTGATTTTGAATGACCAATTCAAATCTGTTTCAATTTGAATTTCCTCCAGACTTTTGCACTGTGTTACTTGTGTCCAAGGATGTGTAAAACATCTACTTACACTCAAAAACCATTTTGAGTTTGAAAATAAATATAAAACCATGCCCTTAATAAAATAATGATAATAGGCATAAAGATGGTTTTATATTTGAATTTGTTTTGAAAGAATTTTGTGTAGCTTTGTATTCACTTCCCAATCCTTACTGATCAAACCTTAAACATATTTATAAAGTAAAATATAAACCTTGCCTTACTTGAATAAAGTAATAGACAAAATATGGTTTTCTTATGTTGGAAATTCATTTGAAAGGATCAAATGCTTATGAATGCATGAATGCTATACAAACTTTATAAATATGATTTTTGGGATGTTACAATGATCGTAGAGGCTAAGGTGACTGGTTCATAGTCATAACAAGGTGTGAGCATGTGCCAAGTCAACCCAAACAAAGCATCAAAGGAGAATACCACAATATTATTCTTTTGTATGCTAAAACAACGCATGATTCTTTCAAGGCACATTAAGCAATCTCAATTGTTTGGAACAAGTCATGCTACAACAATAATCACTAATCATAAGGTCAAAGCAACATCTAGCATGACATAATAAAATCTAAGCCACAATCAAAACAAGCTCCCTTTTGTACCAATATAAGCATGAAGCTTTTTACTCTTTTCCAACACCAATCAACTTATTTGAAACAACTCACAAAGATAATAATCCATAAAGATCAGTGAGCATGTCTCACAAATCCACAAAGAAGAACTAAAAAGTTCTAAGAATAAATCACAAGAAAACTAAGGCTAAACACGGTGCTGACAAAAGAGAACACTCACAAGACAGTAAGAGTGAAAACTAGAGTGTTCTAGGCAATGAAAACAGAGTGTGTCTCTCTCCAAAAGAAGTGTTCTGGGATCAACCAAATTTGATCAAGCAAACTAAGCAAACAAAAACCAAAAATGAAAACTAAGACGCTCCAAGAACAACACAACAGTGCATGAAACAATAAAAACAAAGTGTCTAGAAAGACCTGAGATTTTTATTGATAAAGAAGGGGATTCCTTGGGCATCCCCAAGATTTGACGCTTGTACCTCTTGAATATTTCTTGCGGTGACACAGGGTGGCATCCCCAAGCTTAATATTTTGTCCATTCTTCATCTTATTACATCATTCTTTCTCTCACCTGAAAATTTTCCTTCATACAAAACTTCACACAATCTTCATTAGAAACATTAGTGTATTCAAAAGATAATAGACCTTTGGTTTTAGCTTTAGAACAGCAAAACTTTCACTAAAACACAAGCTACTATAGAAATTCCCTCAAAAAGCTCAATTTCCCAAAAATAACTCCAAAAGAAATCAATAAGAAGCAAATGCAAATAATGGCAGAAATCTGTCAAAACAGACCAGTAGGTAGAAACCGATTTGTTCGAAGACCTTCTGTTGCTCAAATCAAAAAGTGTTGAACTAACGAAAGTTAGATAACATACTGGGGGATTTATTCAGAAAATATCATCACAATCCGACTTACAGAGATTCCTCAAGAATTTTTATGGTGGAGAACAAAAATCTGTTTTGGGACAGCAACTCCCCAAATCTTACTTCCCTCTCATTAGAGGTTATTCTTGGCACAAAAAGAAAATAAAAAGGATAAGGAGAGGTAATTACTGAAGTAATAACTTCCTAGACTCATGAAAATCTTGGGTTATCTCCCATCAAGTAATTTTCTTTAATGCCTTTAAGTTAGGCTTGATAGTTTGAGAAGATGCTCTCATAAGAAATATGAATTGAAATAAAAGAGATCATCAAGAAGAAAATTCAAAACACATTTAAGTCTAACCCACTTCCTATGCATAGGAATCTTGTAAAGAAACAAGTCATGAAATCACAAAGCAACAAGCATAGGAAACAAAACAAGTGCAACTTCAAGATTTTCAACATAAAGAGGGGAAACTTAATATTTTTTAGATGCATAAGACCATATTTCCCTCTCTCATAATAACTTTCAGTAGCATCATGAATAAAATTAACAATATAACTATCACATAAAACATTCTTATCATGAGTCACATGCATATAATAATTATTACTCTCCACATAAGCATAGTCACTTTTATTAATTGTAGTGGGAGCAAATTCAACAAAATATCTATCATTATTATTCTCATCACCATAATCATCAAATATAGGAGGCAGATTGTAATCACAATTAATTTTATCCTCAATAGTAGGTGGACTGGAAATATCATATTCATCATTGTAATCATCATATATTGGAGGTTTGGTATCATCATAAGCAACATAATAGCTATCTTCCAAAGCTGGGGAACTAAAAAGATCGTTTTCATAAGAACTAGCTTCCCCAAGCTTAGACGTTTCGATATCATTAGCAATGATGGTGTTCAAAGAATTCATACTAATAATATTGCTATTAGCATGCAAATAAAGCTCCATAGGTTTTTTGATTTTCTCTTCAAACACTTCATGTCCTAACTCAAGATAAATACTATAATGCTCTCTAATTTTGATGTTGTTTTCCATTAAGCCTAACTAGTGAAAACAAGAAACCAAAAGACAAAATTGCAGAATCTAAAGAAATAACTTCGAGCACTCACACCAGAGGATGTGAGTACCTTTTACCTTACCTCCCCGGCAACGGCGCCAGAAAAAATCTTGATGTCTACGCACTTCTATTTTGTAGACAGTTGTTGGGCCTCCAAGTGCAGAGGTTTGTAGAATAGCAACAAGTTTCCCTTAAGTGGTTTACACAAGGTTTATCGAACTCAGGGAGGAAGTGGTCAAAGGTATCCCTCTCAAGCAACCCTGCAATCAAGATACAATAAGTCTCTTGTGTCCCCAACACACCCAATACACTTTCGAGGTGTATAGGTGCACTAGTTCGGCGAAGAGATAGTGAAATACAAGTGATAACGGTGCCAAAAAAGAGTTTCTAACTTGTTGTTGATGTGGGAGAGACTAAAGGCAAACTGAAATAAAGATGGAAGCAAGCAAACATGCAATAGATCTAGTTGCAAATGGTGTTTCAATGCTTAGAAACAAGGCCTATGGATCATACTTTCACTAGTGAACACTCTCAATAAATATATCCTCTTCATGATGCTACCCTGAACTACTCTCCTGTTGGACACTCAAAGTCCGCCTTTCCCAATCTAGATAACCCTACACTGTCACCTTGAGCGCTAGATGGTTCCAACAAACTCCACAATTTCATAGAGACAACCAACTCAAAATATAACTCATGATATATATATATATATGTAACCTACCTTAAGTGCCACACACGGTGTGCACGCTGTCACTTTCACACACGTGGGGAAAAGCATAGATCTATTAAAGCACGATGAGTATTTATGTAGACTCTAGCCTAAGTGCCACCATGGCGTGCACGTTATCACTTTCACACACATGGGGAGAGCAGAGATCTATTGAAGCACTTGAGTAGCAAAGTAGATCTACTTGATTACAAAGCTCATGACCACAACAAGATCATGCATAGAGAGAGAGAGATGAACACATAGCTACCGGTAGATCCCTTAGCCTCGAGGAAGAACTACTCCCACCTCATCATGGGAATCAGCAACGGTGATGAAGATGGTGGTGGAGATCGATGGAGATGAATCCGAGGGCACTTCCCCATCCCGGCAGGGTGCCGAAACAGAGACTTTCTGTCCCCCGAATCTTCCCTTCGGTGGCGGAGGTGCTGCGGAACTTTTTGTGGCTTTTTTGTCGACGATTTAGGGTTTCTGAGTCGGGGGCTTCTTATAGGCGAAGGAGGCATGGTCGGTGGAGGGCCAGGGGGCCCACACCCCCTGTGGGCGCAGCTAGGCTGGGACCCGTGCCCACCTAGGGTGTGGCCACCCTGGTGTCCTCCTCCGTATCGTCTTTGATTTTCCATATCGTTCAGGGAAAAATTATGAACTTTGGCTTTTGTCCAGTCCCATTCCGAGAATATACATTTTTTCGCTTCCTGAAACCAAAAATAGCAGAAAACAAGCAATTGGCACTGTGGTATCTTGTCATTAGGTTAGTTCCAGAAAGTTTATAAAAATACCTCAAAGTGTAGACAAAACATAGCAAAGTTGATACAAAACAAGCATGGAGAATAAAAAATTATAGATAGTTTTCCGATGTATCACCCATCCCCTGGTGGCAAGAAGAACAGAACAAGCTCGGAGCCATACGATGGACGCTCACGCCTGGACAAGATTCACGAGGCCCAGGAAGGACAGTACCTGGGACCACGTTTCTTTGGACCTGTAGTATGGACCGCAACTTACCCCAAGGGTTTCTGGATTGACAAGACAATCAAGCCCTATGATGGCACCGCCAAACTAGCTACATGGTTGCAGGATTACGGCAACACGGTGGAGATCGCAGGGGAAACCCCAACGTTACCGTCAAGTACCTCCCACTGATGTTGACGGGCACGGCCCGCCAATGGATTGATGACTTGCCGGAAAATTCCATCTGTAGCTGGTTGGACATGCAAGAAGCATTCACCAAAAACTTCGAGGGTATGTATAAGCGTCCCTACACTGTTGGCAATCTACAATGGTCCGTGCAAGAGAAAGATGAGACATCTCGATCCTACCTCTCCCGCTGGCTGGATACGAAGAATTCCTGCGCTGGAGTGCATGATCAGACCACCATTGGTCGCCTTCATTGATGGGTTGGAAAAAGGTACGTTGCTCTAACATAAGTTGAAGCGCCCGCAGGACAATCACAGGCGTGATCTCAACCATATGATCCAGTTGGCTAGTGAGTTCGCGGTTACCGACGATGATGCTCGCGGATCCTTGACGGCAATATCCATTCCAACCCAAGCTAAGAGGAACAACAGCACCAAACGGAGGAGCCTGCTAGAAGAAAAGCAAACCTCCGACATGGTCGCGATGATGTTTGCAGGATGAGGTGATGGCAAACAGCGTGGCCGAGGACGGGGGCTGGTCATGGGCAGCAGCTGTCACATCCCAAAATTTTGGAAATTTTGAAATGTGATAAACAAACAAAACAAAGAAATGTTGAAATTTAGGGGGAAAACAAACTTTTTCTTCTAAATGGAAACATCAAAACCTTACATCAAAAACTTTTTCCAAATCTTGTAATGTGAAAATAAATTAATAAAATAAAACTTTGTTTGATTTTCAGAGCCAGAAGAAACTTTTTGAATTTAAATGGAACCTCAAACCCATTTGAATCAAATAAAATCCTAAAAAGATTTATAAAGTTAAACATTTATTAAAGGAAATTAAAATGTCTTAAATTTGTTATTTTGAATCTTTGAATAAAAATATTTGGTTTTCAAAAGAAAAGATAGATTTATAAATAAAGATTATTTTGTAAAGACAAATTAAACCTTGGCCAAGCTTTGGATTTAAAACATTTTGATTTGAATAAAATAGAAAAAGTTTGTTTAAAAATAATAAAGGATTGCTAAATAAAATAATAAGGAATTAATATCCAAACTTTATTTTAAATAAAAGGTTTTACCAATTTGAGTGAAACATGAAAACTTGTTAAATTATTTAAAGTAAGTTTTCCAAATAATTGATATTCCAAATAAAACCTACTGAATTGGTTTTGAAAAATATTGGAGTTTTAAATGAAGATCTTATTAATAAACCAAACCCTATTTTATTAATAAACCATGATCCATTTATTTAAATTATAAATGGAACCTTTAACAAAAATTTTATTTATTTTAAACAAAGCTTTTTAAATATACCTTATTTCAAATACAACCCACTATTTTGGTTTTGGAAAATATATGGATTTAAATTGAGGTTGAAATAAATCAAACCCAAAGTTGATAATTAGCAATGGTCCTTTATTATAACTAATAATGGACTTTATTATTTAAAAATTATGGAGTTTAGATTTAGGTTCAGACTACTGAACAGAACCAAATCAAATTTACAAAGTATGGGTGTTGTTTGAGTTTATTTGAACCATGTTTGTTTGATAGAGAATTCAAACAGAAATTCAGAAATAGAAAAGAAAAAGAACACAGAGTAAAAAAAAGGAAAAGGGCCAACCCAACCCAGGCAGCCCACTAAGCCCACCAACCAGCCCAGCTTCTTTCCCCGTAGAAAACGATTCGCACAAATTAACTTACCCACCGAGGGACTGACTACTGGCCCCATCTCCACTCCCTTTTTCTCACTGCCAGAGGACCCCACTCCACACCCCTTCTTCCCCACCCGCGAACCACGCCTCTTCCCCCTCGCTGCCGTTGCAGGCCTTGATTCCGCGCGTTTAATTCGCCTTAATGCCGCGTTAATTCCTCGTCGCGGCCACGTCCATTTAACCGCCTTCTCCTCCTCCTCTTTTCCCCTCACTCGCCACTCCCTCTCTGCCCCGAGGCTGCTACAATTTGAGCTCGCACCGCCGCCGTCTCCGAAGAGCTGTCGCAGCAATTCCGGCAGCCCCTCACCGCCCCTTGCCTCCTCGACCATCCTCTCGTGATCCCCACCTCCTGGCGATCATCCCCGTAACACCAGCTTGCCCCCGAGCGATCCAGAGCGTCGACAACCACGACGACCACCGTCGCCACCGTCTGCCTCTTTCTCCGACGAGCCCCTCAGGTAGATTCTGTTCGCCCCTCTCCTCCTCGAGAACACAATGATGATCTCCAAGCACATACGAACCTAACGGCACTTCCCGTTTGTCTTAGGGCGCCCCCAATCCTCGCCATCGTCAAGCACAGAGCGCCGCCGTGTCTGCTTCTTCTCCGGCGACGTCTCCCAGGTGAACCAGACCGCCCCGCGCCTTCTCGTTCACGCACACACCTTCGCCGTGTCCTTGCGCTCCTGACTATGTGTTTTGTTTACCTCCTGGTGATCTGCAGCATCGTCCTCGACAGCAACCCGAGAGCACCGCCGCCCGCAGCTTCTCCGACGAGCAATTAGCAGCAACCCCTTGCGCCCCTCGAGTAGCTAACCCCACCTCGAGCATCAGCAGGTCTCTACGAGCCTGGTAAGCCCTGCCAGCCTCTCCCTCGCTTCCTGCAACGCCAGCTCCGCCGCTAGCAGAGCGTCGCCGCCGCACGCTGCCGCTAAGCGCCGCCAGAATTAGGTCAGGCCATCCACAGCCGTCAGATCTAGTTTGAACGAGCGAGATTAGATCACTTACCGCGAAGAGGTACGCGTTCTGTGCCGCACAATCCAACTTAAATCCAACGCTCCGCAGCACACGATCCACCCGAACCGGTATCGTCCAGTTAAAACACGCCGCGTGTCACCTAATTCGTTTTAAAAAGAAATTTGAAAACAGATTTATTTGCAAACTTCAAACCCTTGTAACTTTCAAACCACACGTCCAAAAATTGCAAATTTTATGTCATTGGATTGAGGAGAACAAGCCCTAGCTAACCATGGCCTTAGTTTTGAAAATAGTATCTGTTAGCTTGATTGAATTTGCAGAAACATTTGTGTACTTGTTTAGAGTATAAAAATTGTTTAAAATTGATTTAAGGATTAAATCTTTTGCAAAATGGATTTGTGTGACCTTACTGACCCTAGGAACCAACCCATAGTGTTAAAAATGATTTTGGTGAAATTCAAGTTGAATTATTTAACCTAGCCATTTTCTAGCCAAATAAACTCATTGATTTTATTATGGAAATGTTTTTGCAAAGAAAACTTTGGAAAAATGTTATGGACCAAATTTACTGATCCAAAACGCCAAGCCTTGCCAAAGGCAACTTACTTGGTGAAAAACATAAAGTTTTGCTTTGAAAAGAATAATTTTCACCACATAAAATGTTGAATGGATTTTAAAATATACTTTGAGCAAAACCCTCTAACCAATGACTTTGCCATTTTGGTAAATTACCAATGTGGACCTTACAAAGTTTATAAACATAGTAGAGACCAACCTTGCAATAGAACCCTCTTCTGCATGAGATAGGATCCATTGCTTTGTGTATGTGAAATAATGTTTGAATGTTGGTATGGAATGCTACTTGATACCATGCTTGTTTGATTGTAGTGAAATTAGCACAGTGAGAGACTAGCAAGATCAAGGAGTGACTATCATTCCCTAACAAAAAGGCAAGTTACACTATCATACAAAAGTCCTACTATTTTTATTATACTTAGTGGATTTTGAAAATATGCATGAAAAGATATTTCTGTACTTATGCTATGCTAAAATCCTAATAGGATTCCCTATACACTCCTTAGTGAAAATATTGAAGTTGTACATGCTTAGCCATGCTATATGCTATAATTTGAAAAGAGATACATGTTGAGATTTTACAAAGGTTGAGAAAAGAACTTGTGTTTTACATAATAAAACAAGGACTCAATGAACCATCTAGGTGGAGGATACTTTAAGTTTTGGAGAAGGTGGCAACAAAAGGGAACCATGTCTATGGCAATCACTTTGTGTTGTGCTCCAAAAGAAAACCACCTAGGAAACTTAGAGATCAAACATGCTTCTCCAATTGTGGCTTTCGTGTGCAACCACATGCTATTATGGCTCTGGCTTAGTCAATTACATTAGGAAGACCCATACATTGTCTTTAGTTACTGGACATGGGGATCTGGAATGCTTCATGGGGGCTGAAGACAAAGCTAGCAATGATGTATGGGAGGACCTTTTGGAAAGACTTCGTCACATTCTCAATCTGCCAGTACTCCATCTTGGTGAGCACTAATCCAGTAGGCCACTGGTGGCAAAAGGATGGGATTGTGACATGTGGGTAAAGTGTATTCCTTCTGCAGAAGTTAATAAAATCTAAGTACTTAGCCGTGTCCCCGGTTATGGACAATACTGAGCAACTAAAGTTTGAACTATGGGAGATCTCGACATTCCAACTTCTAATATAAAAACTTGATGCCCTTGTGTGTCTACCAAGGAATTCAAAGAGATTTTGTAAAACTTGTTGCACTTGGGGTTACCAAGGTGCTCAAGAGAATGATGTACTTGGGGTTACCAAGGAACTCATGAGATTTCATAAAACTTGTTGCACTTGGGGTTACCAAGTAGCTCAAGGGATTTTTTTTTTGACAAGGACTTGAACACTTGAGTTTCTACCAAGGAGTTCAAGGAACTTGGAAAAGAAATTTGACAAAGGACTTTAAAACCCTTTTGAAAAGATAGGATAAAATATTGCTTTATGCAAATAATCCTTAAACTCTACTTAGCCAAATATGCATATAATGATAGGATCCACTCTTATATATAAAAGTGAAGCTTGCCAATACAATTCAAAATGTATTGACCCTTGTGGCTGTAACTTGTAATGTTGCAGGATGATTGTTTTTGAATGAAGATTGTTTGATTGACTAGGACTACAAAGTCTACAACCAACACCTGCCTGTGGCACCTTGAAGATGAAGGACCCATGACTATAATTATTCCGCTGCAATGTATTGTAATAGCCAAATGAGCTATGTTTGATGTAATAAACTTATGTTATTCCTAGTTATAAAGTTATATTATGACCTTTGTTTCCTGATATTACATCTTAACTGTGGATGCTAGCTATTGATCCAGGGACTAGCATTGTAAAACACAGGAGGGATCAACCTTATTAGGTTGGGACCCCTACAAATGTATCTTGATATTGAGCACATGGTAATGCTAAACCAAAAACCTAAACCCCAATAAGAGAAATCATCATCAAGATCACTCCAAGAATATGGCTTTGTTCCATATAAAAATTTAGCAACAAACATTCCTAAATAAAAAAATTGGTAAACAAAAATATTACAAAACCATGGGAATTGGTTTCACTCCATTTGGAGCCATGGATAAAAACTTATGTTTTTTTATAAGATAAAAGAAAGTATTCCAAGGTTAATAAAACTCCTAGCTAAAATCAATGCTTAATTATGAACAAATTAATCCTAAAAGGATTTAAAAAGATAAATAAGTATTAAATAAAATTATACAAATTGGAATCACTATTTTTGGAACTATAAATAAAAAGTTACGAATTTTATAAGACAAAAGAAAGAAATAAATAAATAAGAATTATTGCAAAGACAATTTAAATCATGGTTAAATCCATAAGTAAATGGAATAAAAGTAATTTAAATAATATAAAAGAATAAAAGTTTATTTAAATAAAATTATATGGGCTTATGAATCATATTCAAATTTTATTTAAGTAAATTTCAAAGAGCATCACTTAATTTTAAATGAATATTAATTGATAAAAATATTTGATTTGGACTAAATAATACACTAATAATTGGTATAAAACCTACTGAAAAGAATGGAGAAGATTTAAGTTCAAATGGATGTTTGAATCAAATGATTTGTTTAAAAATAGAAACAGAAAAAGTAAAGGAAAAACGTTTTAAAAAAGAGAAACTTACCTGCCCAAACCCCAGGCCCAGCACCCCCGCCCAACAGTAGCCCACCCGGGCCACACTCCCTCTCCCCTCCATATTCTTTCTCGTCGTGCCCCTCCCCGCACCCCATCACTGACGAACCGGCCCCACGCCATGTTAGCTTCGTCTTCAACCCTCGCGCGCAGGACTCGCTCCCCTCTGCCATTACTGGTCGATTTTACTCCGAGTAAATCCACTTGACTACGAGCTTAATTCCCGCCCCGACCTTGCCTTCTTATTCCCCTCTCCCTCCTCTCCATTTCCCCTCAACCCTCGCATCCAGAGAGCCCCCAGGCTGCTCGGATTTCCGCATGCACCGTCGCAGACCCCATCGAGCTCCGGTGATAATTATGGTGAACCTCGACCACCCCTTGCCCTCTGGTTCACCCTATTATTCTCTTCGTCTTCAGGCGCACCTACTGACACTTGTCATTTGTTTGCTAGTGGCCTAGGAGCTTGCCTCCGCCTTCGACTGCACGCACCCGACGGTGAGCACATCTCCAGCGAGAAATTTCCGGTGAGCCCCGACCACGCCTTGCCCTCTGCCTTGCACTACTGTGACCGCTACCCTCGGGCGCACTCACTGATGCCTTTATTTTTCTTTCTTGATCTTCAGACACTCGACAACGTCTCCATCTGCAAGCCACCGACGGCGAACGAACTCCGGCAACAAATTGCGACCAAACCCGTGCGCCCCTTCGTCAATGATGACCACCAGCTCGACCACCTTGACCCCATGACTCGGTAACGCCCCAGTGCCCCTCCCTTTACCCCCTAGTGCCACCAGACCGCCGTCTCCCGACGTGCCGCCACCGCAGCTTGCCAGCAGCGCCGCCAATTCCTAGCAGAACGGTTAGGACCGCTGAATCTTGATCTGAAGGCTAAGATTAGATCTTCTAGCGAACAGGTATCCATCATTCTGAGCCTTGCGACTCCACTTAGATCCAACGGCTCATGTTGCTGATCCGCGCGAAATGGTACCAGCCAGTCAGATAGAGCCACATGGCTAGGGTTTTCTATTTAAATCCAGATTTTGTTCTATTAGTTGTTTAAACTTGTAAAATCAATAACTTTTGATCTGTAATTCAAAAAAATTACAAATTAGGTGTCTATGGATTCAAAAGATGATATATTTGCATCTATGGCCTTACTTTGGTCATTTTCTTCTGAAAATTAGAATTTTAGGAAGAGACTTGTTTAGGGCCATTTTGGCTATATAAATTGTTCTAAAAATTATTTTCTGAGTAAATCCTTTTGCAAATAGTTTTTTTTGAACCCTCTGACCATAAACACTATCATTTGAAATTAAAAATATATTTTGTTGACACTAGAGATTATTCCTTTGAATACAAGCATTTCAAGTAAAACAAAAATGATTTAAATAACCAAATTTCACTAACTTGGTTCCAAATGAAATTCCACTTTTATAAAAGACTAGTAGGTGTTTTGAAATGTTTAGAACCTTGTTAGAAACCACATTTTTTAAATAAAATAACCTTTTGCATGCTTGCATGTATTTCTTTGTTTTCTTGTTTTGTTTTGTTATTTGGTGTGCTAGTTTTGAATGTGTGCTTTGCTTGATTGTGATGTAGTGAACTTTAAGGAGTGTGACAATTGCAATATCAAGGATAGTACCTAGATTTTCTACCAAAAAGGCAAGTGATACTTTGGTCATCAAAAGTCCTATCTTTTCAATATTGCATTAGTGATATTTTTGTAGTATGCATGAGAGGACTTTTATAAATATTCTATGTTATGAAAATCCCATAGTATCTACCTTGGTAGTATGTCCTAAAGATAGGAGACATGGTAAGTTTAGAATTCTTAGTCTAGATATAAATATTGTGGGTGGAAATCATGATATGATGTCTTATGAAAATACAATATTGTTTTGTACTAATGAAAACAACTGATGTTAATGAAACACTTGGGTGGAATGGGAGGTATGGTTTGTGTTGAGTGGTTACTCAGGGCCTATTTCTATGGTTTACCCTGGTGTATCTCACTTGTGGATGGCCACCCAGGAACAAAGAGATTGGAGACATTCTTGTCGTGAAAGCTTCCAGTGCAGCCACATGGCATATGGGCTCTGCCTTGACCAACTAAGTTGCAAGAACTCAGCTAGATGGACAAATGGTGGTAGTGTGGTTAGGATGGAACACGTCCATGGTGGTCTGATACGCCCAATTTGCAACACCTTTCTATATCATAATTTACCTCTATTCTTTGATATTTGTCTTATTATGAGGTATTACTTATGGCTTTTCATCTATTTATGCATGTTGGATGATTCCTGGAGGATGGACTGTTGGAGTCTGGATTCTGATGGAAAAGAAGGTGTTTCGGTGCAATTTCACAAAGACCAGAAAAATATGGAAACAAATTATTTTAACAGAAGACGAAAGAAGCCAGAAGGAGGGACGAAGTGGGGCCTCAGGGGGGCCACACCCCCCTAGGAGCGGGCCCACCTGACCCTGCACCTAGGGCGGGTGTGGCCCACCTGCCCGGCCTCTGACTCCGCCCCTTCGCCTATATCTTCACTACGAAACCCTAAGCCTAGGGGGTGACCACAGATAGATTTCCGCCTCCTCTAGGGGGCGGAAAACACCGATAGAGAAAGGTCTCTCTGGCAGACAGATTTCTACCGGGGTAATTCCTTCCCGGAGAGGGGAGATCATCGCCATCAACACCGTCATCAAGCTAGGCTTCAACAGGATCATCATCAACATCCACACCATCATCTCCACTAGCCCCATCATCACCACTCCGTCCCTATGTAACAATTGTGTTGGATATTGCTATAGTTCTTAGGGGAAACTTTCCCGGCGTTGATTACTATTGTAGTTGATGCTTGTGAGTGGAACCATCGGATTATTTTTTATGTTCAGATTGTTATCCATTATCATATCATCTTTGATCTTGATCCATATGATGTCTTGTGAGTAGTTCGTCTAGTTCTTGAGGATATGGGAGAAGTCATGTTGTTAGTAGTGAATCTGTGATGAGTTATTATTCAATGGTTTAGTATTTAAGTTGTGGTTCCATTCTTCTAGTGGTGTCATGTGAACGTCGACTACATGATACTTCACCATTTATGGGCCTAGGGGGATGCATTGTGTATTTTGCTACTAATCGTGGGGTTGCCGGAGTGATAGAAACCTTAACCCCTGTTAGGACACCTTTTCACAAGGGAGCGTAGGATCTCAGAGTTTAAGGTTGTAGTTAGATTTATATCTTAATTACTTTCCTGTAGTTACAGATGTTTGTAGGGGGTTTAATCACAAGTATGTATTAGCCCTAGGAAGGGAGGTATGTTAGCAAAGGTTCACCCACACAACACTTACAACACCAGCGAAGAGTACTTAGCTATGTGAAGCGAAAGCACTTGACAGAATTCCCATGTGTCCTCGAGAATGTTTGGTCCTTATAAGTATTTCCACCGGCTTATCCTTTGCTAAGAAAGGATTGGGCCACTTGCTTCGTTTGTTCATTGCCTTTGTTACTTGCACTTTGTTTTGTTGCCTTGTTAGAAAACCACTAAAAATTCGTTTGCTAAGTATTCACATGGATTTCCTGCTCTATACCACTGTTCAGCACCTTCTGCTCCTCGTTGGTATTGACACTCCTATTTATCGAAAATACTATGATACACCCCCTATAGTTGTGGGTCATCAAGACTATTTTCTGGCGCCGTTGCCGAGGAGTGAAGCGCTATTGAAGAGTGGAACTGGTAAGGGAAACTTTTACTATGAGTATTGCTTTTGTTACGGCTTGTTGCTCTATTTCCAATATGGATAACCCACTTGGTTTCCTGTTTGGGAAAACTACTACCACTTCTAGGGTAGTAGATGAACCACCTCTTGTTGAGATAGATCCTTTTAAGATACCTACAAGTATTGTTAATCGTGTTATGGATAATTATTATTTTGGGGATGGAACTATCCATCCTGGTGATCACTTGCTTTTTATCCATGAATTATGCGGGTTGTTTAAGTGTGCAGGTATCACAACTGAACAGGTGAAGAATAAGCTACTCTCCATATCCTTGAAAGGGAGAGCTGAAGAATGGTATAAGCTGCTGAAGAATGGAGAATCCATGGAATGGGAGGAGATGGCATCTCTCTTTTACTCTAAATTTTATCCTCCAAGTGAGATTCATAAGGATAGAAATCTTATATACAACTTTTGGCCTCTTGATGGAGAGAGTACAACTCAAGCTTGGGGGAGATTGAAGTTACTAATGCTCAAATGTCCTATTCATGGACTCCCTAACAATATTATTCTCAATAACTTTTATGCTAGGATTTCTCTTCATGATAAATATTTACTAGATGCTTCTTGTGCTGGATCATTCTAACTTATGAAGGAAGAGGCTAAATGGGATCTCTTAGACCGTATTCAAGATAACACTGAAGCTTGGGAGAATGACAAAGGAAGAAAGTCAGGTATAAATTATGATTATGAATGCATTAAATCTTTTATGGGAACTGATGACTTTCATGATATTATTAATGAGTTTGGTCTTGATTCCCAAAGTATTGCCAACTGTTTTAAGGCATTTGCCTCTTACATTGAAATTCCCAAGGAGAAGTGGAATAAGTACCATGCTCCTTATAAAGATGTTGTTAGTCATGCTCCGGTTAGAAGTACTCGAGTTTATACTACTAAACATATTGTGCCTGAACCTCATGTTGAGAAAATTCCTTTCCCAGCTAAGGTAAAGGAGTATTCTATGATTATTAGTGCAAATGACAAAGGTACAATGAAAACTGTGGAGCCTGGTAAGCAATTGAATGTTGAACCTGTGGTAGCTATTGTGAAAGACCCTATCACTAGAAATAGAGAGGATGAGCATATTGTCCTCTGTGAAGATGGTTCTAATATTATATCTCATCCTAGTAAGGCTAGAAAATCTAGTGTTCATGTGCTTTCTGTTAAAATGGGTGATCATTGCTACTATGGTTTATGTGATATTGGTGCTAGTTCTAGTGCTATTCCTTATGAGCTTTATAGGGAAATTATGCATGAGATTGGTCCTTGCTAATAAGAATACCATTTTCCCCATTGGCATTGTAAGAGATGTGGAGGTTCTCTGTGGTAAGATTAAATATCCTGCTGATTTTCTAGTGCTTAATTCAGCAGCCAGCAAAACGTGTCCTATCATTTTTGGTAGACCTTTCTTAAACACTTGTGGAGCTATTATTGATTGTAAGAAGGAAAAAGTTTTAACTAAGTTTGATGGAGAGTCTTATGTGTTTAACTTTTCCAAATTTGCTAAAGATCCTTTTGGAAATAGATTGCCTAATAAAGATTTCAGGATGGAACAACTTGCTTCTATTGATCCAGTCTATGACCTTGGACCTCTTTTTGGTGACAGTAAGTATGCTTACTTAGATGATAAAGTTGTTTCCTGTGATAGTTTTATTGTCAACTTTATTCAAAAGTGCTACTGAAAGTTATTTTGAGAGAGGGAAACATAGTTTTATGCATCTCAATGATGTTAAGTTTCCCTGTTTTATGTTGAAAGCTTTGAAGTTGCATCTGTTTTGTCTTCCGCTGCTAATGGATTTTTGTTTCAACAATTCGTTTTCTCATGATACCCCCATGCATAGGAAGTGGGTTAGACTCAAGTGTGTTGGTTATTTGCTTCTTGATGCTCTCTTTCACTTCAAATATATATATATCCTATGTGAGCATCTTTGGAAGTTTCGAGCCTAACTTAAAGGCATTAAAGAAAAGTACTTGTTGGGAGGAGTTTTGTCGAGTCTTGGAAGTTATTACTTCAGTAATAACCGCTCCTTATCTTTTTTGTTTTAGTTTTTGTGTCAAGTTCAACTACTTTTGTGAAGTAGAGGAGTTGTGATAAGTGGCTGTCCTGGAACAGATTTTTGTGCTGCATTGTAAAAATTTGTGAGGAAAATAAGTACATCGGATGGAGCTGAATTTTTCTGTTCTTGGTCTCCGGGCTGTTACCCAACTTTCATCAGTTCTGCACTTTTTGATTTCAGCAACAGAAGGTCTTCGAAAAAATCAATCTCTACCTGCTGGTCTGTTTTGATAGATTTCAGCCATCATTTGCATTTGCCTCTTACAGAAGCTTTTGTTTTGATGGGTTTTTAGTGAAAGTGTGTAACAAAGGTTTATTGTTTTTTCTTACACTAATGTTTTCATTGAGTTTGTAAAAGGGTTTTGTAAGAAGGAAATTTTCAGGAGAAAGAGAAAAGGAATCTGCAGAGTTCGTCTTTGAATAGGTAAAAGTGGTGAAAATAGAAGGTTCGTGAAACTCCAATATTTTTATATTTTTAATGTTTTTAATACATAAGGGAAGTTACAAGACGAAACTGAAGAGGAAACGGAGCCCGGGGTGGACGAACTCACCCCAGGCACGGGCCTAGCCTTGCCGCGCCTGAGGGGGGTGTCCCCCCCCCCCCCCACCTCGAACTCCGTCTCCGCCTCGTTTCCGTGTCAAAAACTTCCTTATGCATTGAAACTTCGTAATATATAACCCCCCGGATCCCCCGAGGTTCGTGCATCGTGTTCTCATCGTGTTTTCGTTCCGATCTGTTTTTGTCAGGAAATTTTCTCAAGTTTAGAGCACCATGGCCTCCGCCAACGACAAAAAGGCAAGAACAAACCACAGCAGGAACAAGGGGAAGGAAACCTACTGTTGTAGGATCCATTAACACTGCAGATGCTTTTTCTTGTCACATGCAGGGAATCATAGCCTTCAGTCCAGAACTCATATACTGCCCTGAGGCAACAGAAGCCCTTCGAACCACCAACGAGTTTTGTGAAAGATACCATGCTTTGAGGATAAAGGAGGATGAACTTCAAGAGGAGAACAACAAGCTTCATAAGATGCTGGAGGGTTTTCTTATTCTAAACAAGGGGGCAACACCACCACCACCAAGGGAGTAATTCATCATCAGGTTTGGCATCCCCTTGGCTTTTTCCAAGCTTGGGGGAGTGTCGCGGTATCACCACCATTATCTTTTATCTTTTACCTTTTTAGTGGATTCATATCTATGGTAGAGAGGTTATATTATAGTTTGGTTTACATGTGGAAGTATCTCTCCTTTAGTTGGTTATCTATGTATCCCTTGGTGTGAGTGCGTTTATTGGATTATTAATGAGAAGTCTCATCTCTTACTTTTTGCACTTCTTATTTTAGTTTGCAATCTCTATTATATGATGTATCTTGTTGATCAGTATTGGCACCACTTTGGGATCATCAAGTGGATCTAAATTGGTTTGGAAAACCGAGTTCTGGTCAGTACCATTACTATGAAGGAGAAAAAGAAAGAAAGAAAAAAATCTTACACGTATTTTGTATCATTTGTTTTCTTTCTTGTTGGCTCATAAGCTTAGTTATCTTTATTTAAGATTCTTTTGTGTCTTCAAGGAACATTGCATGTTTGGATTTATTACTTGTATGTTTGCTTGTTTCTTTCAACTCTCTTGCTTGCTACCCAGCCTTGCTAGCCAAAAACCTATTTTGAGAAGGCATACTTCTCATGTTTCCAAAATCCTTTGAACCAAAAACTTTTGCCACTTGTGTCCACCATATCTACCTAGTAGCTTTTGCTATTCCAAGAAAATTCTCAAGCTTCATCTACCTTTCGAATTAAAAAGTATTTTGTTATGAGAAAACTAGTTAGTAAATCTCTCACGAACTTGATGGCACACCTTATTTACTTGCCCCTAATAGACTTGAACCATTGTGAACATCGAAGTTGTATATGCTTGCATCTATACGTTGGAATTAGCAGAACCGTGCTATCACGGGAACGTTTTCAACATTGCACTTGTACTTTGTACATAGTTGATATCGTGCTCTTTTGTCTATGGATGTTAACGGTGTGAAATAAAGAGGGAACTTGTAAGTCCATGGATTTTGTATCCTGTGTTAGAGAAACGCATGGGCCGCTAGCCTAAGTCATGCTAAATCATGGTGGAAACTTGCAGCATCACCATAGTGAGTCATCTATGAAGCATCCTCAATAAAAAGCTATGCACATAGTAAATAAAAAGATTGCTGAGATGCTCATTGTCTGCTTGCCTTGTCATTTTTGTTATGGGAAAGCTCATGTACCATGTGCAAGTGGTACCCCGTTGGCGGTTCTCAATGATATGCAAATACTTACAATGACAAGAACTTACCTGGGCCCAAAGTTGAGTATGCATGAGGAGTGACCCTCGTATTCAAGGGACATGAGATTGCCAACTTATATTTCGTCAAGCATATACTCCATCTTTGTTCACTTTAACCTTAATCATCTCAAGATGCTTATGATAGGGTAATGAGGGCTCAAATCTAGTAAGTACCATAATTTTTTGGAAGCTCTTTATGACTTGTAATCCCTACTACCCTCTATAAAGGGACCTTTCTCCTAGTTACCAGTTGAGTCAGTAAACCTACTTCCTCTCTATCTCTAGCAAGCATTTGAGTTGTTGTGTTTCAAGCATTCATATGGTGATTTATTCAATCATGTTCTTTATCTTCCTTGTTTGCACAAAACTCTTATCTATTGAGTATTACTTTGAAAGCCTTCACTTGTGAAAAACCTTTTTGAGCAAACAGTGTTCCTGTTTTTAAACTGCTACAAAAATCTTTTGTGAAACTGTTTGCCAGGTGTTCTCTGACCAAGAACAAGTTTGCCAATTCAAATTATGATTTATATTTATGCATCTCTATTGTGACTGAGGTACTTGGTTGCAAGCTAAGTATATAATGATGATTTGCTTTCTTCTATGAGTTGTGCAATGGTAAGTGTGATGCTTCTTGTTCGTATTCTTTTATCGACATTTCACTCCATAAACATGTGGACATGTTTACTGAGATCATTATTCTCTTGGGGACAAGCGAAGTCTAAGATTGGGGGTGTTGATATGCCCAATTTGCATCACCTTTCTATATCATAAATTACCTCTATTCTTTGATTTTTGTCTTATTATGAGGTATTACTTATGGATTTTCATTTGTTTATGCATGTTCGATGATTCCTGGCGAAAGTACAAAGGAAGTCGCCTAGAGGGGGGGTGAATAGGCTTTAAAAATTATTACGGCATAGGCTCAAGTAAATGTGGAATAAAACTAACGTTTAATTTATTGAGCACAAAACCTAGCCACTAAGTTCACCTAGGTGCACCAACAACCTATGCTAAGCAATACAAGAAACAATGTGATAGCAAGGTATAAATACTTGAAGCACGATGGAGGTCACAATGTAAAGTGCATAAGTAAAGGGCTCGGTTGAGAGATAACCGATGGACGTGGAGACGAAGATTTGTTTCCTGAATTTCACTTCCAAAGAAGCTACGTCTCCGTTGGAGAGGTGCGATGGCGCAATGCTCTCCGAATGCCACAAATGGCTCACCTCGAGGTGTGGTGGCTCGATGCTCACCCAAAGCCACACAAGGCCTCACCCCAGATGCAGAAGCACGCAACTCACCGATGCCACAAAAGGCTCACCCTATTCTCCCGAGTGCGCACCACAAAAGGCGGACACTCGCTCCACTATGGGACGCTTGAGGGCGGTCACCGAACCCGTACAAGATTGGGGCTAACTCCACAACTCAATTGGAGGCTCCCAACAACAAAGCCACAAAAGGCTATAATGCCACAAAAGGCCAACAATGCCACAAAAGGCTACAAGACCACAAAAGGTCAACAAGACCACAAAAGGTTAACAATCCAACCACACAACCGTCTAGGGTTCCAAGGAACCCAAGAGAAACAAGCTCACAAGCTTGAACTCGCCGAATCTCTAAGGAGAACTCAAACCTATGCACCAAATGCAAGGGCAAGTCCTTCTCTCCCAAATTCCAACAAAGCTACAAAAGCTATTGGGGAATAAGGGAGGAAGAACACAAGAGGAGAATACAAAACTCTCCAAGATCTAGATCCCAATGATTCCTTTACAAAGAAGGGATTTGGCTTGGGGGGATTGTAGATCTAGATCTCCTCTCTCAAATCCCTCAAAAAGATGCAAGAATCATATGAAGGGAAAGGGAGAGGGGAAGATTTTTCAAGGTTAACAATGGAGGAGAGAGAGAAAGCCAAGAACCAAGAAGAAAAGCTGGTGCCCATGAAGGGGAAGAGGAGCCCCTTTTAAAGGGCTCCCAGATCTGCCCGTTATGGGCATTCGCGACTCCTGGGCGGAACTTCTGGTGGGAGGCCGGAAGTTCCGATGGCACACAGCCAATGGTCAAAAACTGCGGAGCGAGAAACAGAAAAAACGAGTCCTGGCCGAAACTTCCGCCAGTCCACCGGAACTTCCGGTGGGAGCGAAACTTCCGGTGGAAGTTCCGTCAAATAGACATATCCAAAATAGAAGGTTACTGAACATGAGCGGAACAAGAGCCGGAAGTTCAACCGGAACTTTTGGCGGCAACTAGGCCTGAGCGGAACTTCCGGTCCCTGGCCGGAACTTCCGGTGGGAGCGGAACTTCCGGTTGAAATTCTGACTGAAGTTCCGTTAAATAGCACATCGAAAACAGAAGGTTACTGAACGTGATCGGAAGAAGACCTGGAACTTCCACCGGAACTTACGGCGGCAAAAATTCCCTAGCGGAACTTCTGATGGAAAGCCGAAACTTCCGGTCAGGGAAATTACAGAAACCAGAAAACCAGAAACGCAATAACTTTTGCATCCGAACTCCAAACGAGATGAAACCAATTTTGTTGGAAAGAAACAACGAATAGCATCCAACAAAAAGTCGAAATATTGGGTATCACCTTGGGAGAAATTATCATGAATATATATGTGAAGTATCCCCCAAGGTGTGGAGCCATAAAACTTGCAAGATCAAAAACAACAATAAGATATGCAAGTGAAATCCTTAGATGATGAACTAGAGCTTGTTATGATGATGACCACAAGCTCTAGATCCTCTCATGGACAAGAACCAAATAACAACCAAGAAAGATGATGCTATGAATGCAAAGGTTTGAGCTCTCTCTGAATGATGCAAACGAGACACCCGCTTGAGAGCCCCTCTTGATAGTACGGCTATCTATCCTAAACCCGGTCTCCCAACTAACAACACGAGACCGGGAAAAGAGAAGCCCTATCAAGAACATACCTTTGCCTTGAGCATCCCACTTGAACTTGATGTAGACCGTATTGATCTTTATGACTTGTAATGCCTACTACCCTCTATAAAGGGACCTTTCTCCTAGTTACCAGTTGAGTCAGTAAACCTACTTCCTCTCTATCTCTAGCAAGCATTTGAGTTGTTGTGTTTCAAGCATTCATATGGTGATTTATTCAATCATGTTCTTTATCTTCCTTGTTTGCACAAAACTCTTATCTATTGAGTATTACTTTGAAAGCCTTCACTTGTGAAAAACCTTTTTGAGCAAACAGTGTTCCTGTTTTTAAACTGCTACAAAAATCTTTTGTGAAACTGTTTGCCAGGTGTTCTCTGACCAAGAACAAGTTTGCCAATTCCAATTATGATTTATATTTATGCATCTCTATTGTGACTGAGGTACTTGGTTGCAAGCTAAGTATATAATGATGATTTGCTTTCTTCTATGAGTTGTGCAATGGTAAGTGTGATGCTTCTTGTTCGTATTCTTTTATCGACATTTCACTCCATAAACATGTGGACATGTTTACTGAGATCATTATTCTCTTGGGGACAAGCGAAGTCTAAGATTGGGGGTGTTGATATGCCCAATTTGCATCACCTTTCTATATCATAAATTACCTCTATTCTTTGATTTTTGTCTTATTATGAGGTATTACTTATGGATTTTCATTTGTTTATGCATGTTCGATGATTCCTGGCGAAAGTACAAAGGAAGTCGCCTAGAGGGGGGGTGAATAGGCTTTAAAAATTATTACGGCATAGGCTCAAGTAAATGCGGAATAAAACTAACGTTTAATTTATTGAGCACAAAACCTAGCCACTAAGTTCACCTAGGTGCACCAACAACCTATGCTAAGCAATACAAGAAACAATGTGATAGCAAGGTATAAATACTTGAAGCACGATGGAGGTCACAATGTAAAGTGCATAAGTAAAGGGCTCGGTTGAGAGATAACCGATGGACGTGGAGACGAAGATTTGTTTCCTGAATTTCACTTCCAAAGAAGCTACGTCTCCGTTGGAGAGGTGCGATGGCGCAATGCTCTCCGAATGCCACAAATGGCTCACCTCGAGGTGTGGTGGCTCGATGCTCACCCAAAGCCACACAAGGCCTCACCCCAGATGCAGAAGCACGCAACTCACCGATGCCACAAAAGGCTCACCCTATTCTCCCGAGTGCACACCACAAAAGGCGGACACTCGCTCCACTATGGGACGCTTGAGGGCGGTCACCGAACCCGTACAAGATTGGGGCTAACTCCACAACTCAATTGGAGGCTCCCAACAACAAAGCCACAAAAGGCTATAATGCCACAAAAGGCCAACAATGCCACAAAAGGCTACAAGACCACAAAAGGTCAACAAGACCACAAAAGGTCAACAAGACCACAAAAGGTTAACAATCCAACCACACAACCGTCTAGGGTTCCAAGGAACCCAAGAGAAACAAGCTCACAAGCTTGAACTCGCCGAATCTCTAAGGAGAACTCAAACCTATGCACCAAATGCAAGGGCAAGTCCTTCTCTCCCAAATTCCAACAAAGCTACAAAAGCTATTGGGGGAATAAGGGAGGAAGAACACAAGAGGAGAATACAAAACTCTCCAAGATCTAGATCCCAATGATTCCTTTACAAAGAAGGGATTTGGCTTGGGGGGATTGTAGATCTAGATCTCCTCTCTCAAATCCCTCAAAAAGATGCAAGAATCATATGAAGGGAAAGGGAGAGGGGAAGATTTTTCAAGGTTAACAATGGAGGAGAGAGAGAAAGCCAAGAACCAAGAAGAAAAGCTGGTGCCCACGAAGGGGAAGAGGAGCCCCTTTTAAAGGGCTCCCAGATCTGCCCGTTATGGGCATTCGCGACTCCTGGCCGGAACTTCTGGTGGGAGGCCGGAAGTTCCGATGGCACACAGCCAATGGTCAAAAACTGCGGAGCGAGAAACAGAAAAAACGAGTCCTGGCCGAAACTTCCGCCAGTCCACCGGAACTTCCGGTGGGAGCGAAACTTCCGGTGGAAGTTCCGTCAAATAGACATATCCAAAACAGAAGGTTACTGAACATGAGCGGAACAAGAGCCGGAAGTTCAACCGGAACTTTTGGCGGCAACTAGGCCTGAGCGGAACTTCCGGTCCCTGGTCGGAACTTCCGGTGGGAGCGGAACTTCCGGTTGAAATTCTGACTGAAGTTCCGTTAAATAGCACATCGAAAACAGAAGGTTACTGAACGTGATCGGAAGAAGACCCGGAACTTCCACCGGAACTTACGGCGGCAAAAATGCCCTAGCGGAACTTCTGATGGAAAGCCGAAACTTCCGGTCAGGGAAATTACAGAAACCAGAAAACCAGAAACGCAATAACTTTTGCATCCGAACTCCAAACGAGATGAAACCAATTTTGTTGGAAAGAAACAACGAATAGCATCCAACAAAAAGTCGAAATATTGGGTATCACCTTGGGAGAAATTATCATGAATATATATGTGAAGTATCCCCCAAGGTGTGGAGCCATAAAACTTGCAAGATCAAAAACAACAATAAGATATGCAAGTGAAATCCTTAGATGATGAACTAGAGCTTGTTATGATGATGACCACAAGCTCTAGATCCTCTCATGGACAAGAACCAAATAACAACCAAGAAAGATGATGCTATGAATGCAAAGGTTTGAGCTCTCTCTGAATGATGCAAACGAGACACCCGCTTGAGAGCCCCTCTTGATAGTACGGCTATCTATCCTAAACCCGGTCTCCCAACTAACAACACGAGACCGGGAAAA